>HG995387.1:12500000-13750000 GCA_905333075.3 Atethmia centrago
GGGCGTCTCCTGCGGCGGCTAGGGGCGAGAGGGCGCGAAACTGAAACCGTCCCGCCTCCTCCTTCGCGAACATTACTGCTTCGCAGAAGGTGACGGCTGCCCATGCCCTCTCGCTCCGTACCATGGCCTGAACCAGGGCCGGACGCGAGAGGTCTCTGCCGCCGATCGCTTCCACGAGGACACGGCGGTGCTCTGCCCAACCCGGGCAGACCTCCACCGTATGCTCCACCGTGTCCTCAGGGCGTTCCACACAGTGGTGACACCCGGACGTTTCCTCCCGCCTTATCCGACACAGGAACCTCCCGAAACTGCCGTGTCCGGTGAGGACCTGCGTCAGGCGGAAGGTGAAGACGCCGTGGCGCCTCTCTAGCCACTCCTCAAAGAGGGGACTTATCGCCGCTATCTTGGCGTGCCCAGTACTGGGTTGCGACAACCATACTCTCCATGTCGCCATGAGGTCCCGCCGGAGCTCCGTCCGCTGTGCCGCGATTTCTCGCGGCAGCGGAGTTACGCCCCGGCGTTTCGCCTCCTCACGCCACTCCCATACGTGCGCGAGGACTTTTGCCTCCAGATCCCATGGCGGCAATCCGGCAAGGAGGCTCGCTGCCTCACAGGAGACCGTGCGGTATCCCCGGACCATCCGGATGGCCATGACCCTTTGGGCCGCGCTCAACCGACGGGCTGGCCGCAGCGCCACAGAGCGCGCCCATACAGGAGCCCCGTAGAGGGCCATGGAGCGCACGACCCCTGCGTAGAGCCTCCGGCAGGAGGCGTTTGGACCCCCTAGATTGGGCAGGAGCCGCTTCAATGCAGCGCCCGCCCTCTCCAGTTTGGGAGCCAAACGTCAGAAATGCTCCACGAAGTTCCACCGGCTGTCGAGGACGAGTCCCAGGTACTTCATCGTCGACTAAACGCCGATGGAAACCCCTCCTACCGTTATTTGGGACCCCAACGGTGGCGCGTTCCGAGGACCATGAAAACACATGGCCTCGGACTTGTGCAAGGCCACCTCGAGTCCCAATTGCCGGATCCTTTCGACGATTGTCGCAACCCCGCGTGCATTTAGCAATAAAATGTATAAAATGCGATTTTTGTTAGCGACTTTTTTACATAGTGTACGTTTGTTTTAGGATCACAGGGTGCATCAGGAGTAAGGATTGTGACCCGACAACACTTGTTTGACCGCACGAAGAAAGAAAATTTGCCTAATTTAGATGCAAAATTAAATCATCTAAAACATCAACTCTTGCCTTGTGAAGATTACAATGAACACCAAATTGTTAATTTGAAACGTAGTTTTGCCCATTTCAAATCAGACCTCAAACAAAGGTGGACCAAAGCTCATTTTAAAGCAGAAAATTTTCTAAAATACAACCGGTCATGGCTGGAAGGTACGTTTGAAGTCCCTGTTGTTGAGACCTCACAAAAAATAACCAGTTCGACCACCGCTCACTTGCTCCTTGCTTCTTGAGGAGCAAAAAGCGAAAGACTGAGGAACTTCGTTCGGTTTCGAAAAGGAGATCATAATACACGCTGCGCAAGCTGGAGCTGGGAAAATCTGGTAAAAGAGATACATCAAATGACATTAAAGATATCACCAGTACTCCGACACGAGCAACTAAATATAAGAAGGCATTTTCTCTTACGAAATCAAGTAAAGAGCAACCCTCTTTGACACCAATGCAAGCGTTGCAAATGTTTTTAGATGCAGATTTGACACAAGGATAATACGAAATTATAAGAAAGACCAATAAGGCATTATTACCAATCGGGCAGCTTTCAGAGGAAGCAGCTGAGGCTCGTAACAAACATTTTAGATGTTACTGCCAAGATTTTGCGAGGAAATTTTCCAGATAAAGTTGCAACCAAGATATTTTTAACCGCCTTCTTCTTAGTTCAGATCCTTTGCTTTACTACTTAGTAAGTGAGCTGTAAAAAAAAGGAAAGCAAACACATTTTTGCCTGAAACCTTGGCCATGTTCGTATCTGTGGAACCAAATATAATTGAAAATTCATCAGAGAGCGATGAAGAAAGTATTACAGAAACTTAGCATTTTATTTTCCAGTAATCTATGTACCCTACCTAAAGTTTTGTGAATATAATATTTTTTTTGTAAAAATATTTTTTTTTTCTTATTTACGTTGTTTAGATAACAAATAAGCATTAAAACAATTTTGGCCCCTAGATCGTGCAAATACCAGTATGTGCGGCGGTGGCGGAGGGCTTGCCTCTGGCCCTGGCTTTGGCGGGTGGGGCGCAGGCCTTGCCCCATCCGGTGCTCGGCCGGCTTGCCAGCCGCCGCACATACGGCACAGTGCGGCGTGGCATTGCACGAGCCAGACTTGTGCCCGGGCATACCACAGCGGTAGCAAAGACCGCTGCGGTCCACCTCCGAGGTGCAATTCGCTTGCACGTGGTTGCCCACCTGGCAGCGGAAGCACCTCAGAGGTCTGGGTTCCAGCAGTTTCACCTGCGTGGAAACCCAGCCCACCAATAGCCGTTGGCCCTCCCCGGTAATTTTTCTGGCCGCCGACACGGGGCAGCTCACCATAACGGTTTGCAGCCCCGTGGAGTCAGGACGGATGGTGCCTGTCTTCACCTGCTCGGCAGAGCACCCCCCGGTCCTAACCACTGCGGCGACCACCTGCTCTTCAGTCGCGGAGTCGTCCAGGCCCGTGATGCGCATGCTAGCGCATTTGGTGGGCCTGAACACTCGGACCTCGTCCGCATTTAGTGACGCCCTATTCCTTTCGGCCAGGGCGTCAGCGGCCGGGCCACTGGCCTTACAGCTCCAGCCCCAACGGCGAGGGTTCCGACCCTGGCGGCGAGGGCATCGGTCCAGGTGGCGAGACGGCCGCCCGCGCCTCCTAAATCTCTTACGGCCGATGCCGAATGGCAAGTAGCCGGAGAGAAGAGGAAGGCGGCTAAGGCAAAGAGGGCGGCCAAAAAGAGGGAGAGGCGGCAGCGGCGCAAGGAGCGCACCGTCGCGGCTAGGCTCCGCGCCCCGAATTCCGCAGCTGTAGTGATCACACTTCAGCCGAATGCGGAAAAGAAGGGGGTGTCCTATAGGTCGGTTATGGCGAAGGTGGGTGAGGCGGTGCGCCTGGAGGAACTCGGCGCCACAAAAGGCCTCAAAATGAAGGTAACGGCGACTGGGGCCCGAATGGTGGAGGTCCCCGGTAAGGCCAGTGGCCCGGCCGCTGACGCCCTGGCCGAAAGGATTAGGGCGTCACTAAATGCGGACGAGGTCCGAGTGTTCAGGCCCACCAAATGCGCTAGCATGCGCATCACGGGCCTGGACGACTCCACGACTGAAGAGCAGGTGGTCGCCGCAGTGGTTAGGACCGGGGGGTGCTCTGCGAACAGGTGAAGACAGGCACCATCCGTCCTGACTCCACGGGGCTGCAAACCGTTATGGTGAGCTGCCCCGTGTCGGCGGCCAGAAAAATTACCGGGGAGGGCCAACGGCTATTGGTGGGCTGGGTTTCCGCGCAGGTGAAACTGCTGGAACCCAGACCTCTGAGGTGCTTCCGCTGCCAGGTGGGCAACCACGTGCAAGCGAATTGCACCTCGGAGGTGGACCGCAGCGGTCTTTGCTACCGCTGTGGTATGCCCGGGCACAAGTCTGGCTCGTGCAATGCCACGCCGCACTGTGCCGTATGTGCGGCGGCTGGCAAGCCGGCCGAGCACCGGATGGGGCAAGGCCTGCGCCCCACCCGCCAAAGCCAGGGCCAGAGGCAAGCCCTCCGCCACCGCCGCACATACTGGTATTTGCACGATATAGGGGCCAAAATTGTTTTAATGCTTATTTGTTATCTAGACAACGCAAATAAGAAAAAAAAAAAAATTTTACAAAAAAAATATTATATTCACAAAACTTTAGGTAGGGTACATAGATTACAGGAAAATAAAATGCTAAGTTTCTGTAATACTTTCTTCATCGCTCTCTGATGAATTTTCAATTATATTTGGTTCCACAGATACGAACATGGCCAAGGTTTCAGGCAAAAATGTGTTTGCTTTCCTTTTTTTTACAGCTCACTTACTAAGTAGTAAAGCAAAGGATCTGAACTATGAAGAAGGCGGTTAAAAATATCTTGGTTGCAACTTTCTCTGGAAAATTTCCTCGCAAAATCTTGGCAGTAACATCTAAAATGTTTGTTACGAGCCTCAGCTGCTTCCTCTGAAAGCTGCGCGATTGGTAATAATGCCTTATTGGTCTTTCTTATAATTTCGTATTATCCTTGTGTCAAATCTGCATCTAAAAACATTTGCAACGCTTGCATTGGTGTCAAAGAGGGTTGCTCTTTACTTGATTTCGTAAGAGAAAATGCCTTCTTATATTTAGTTGCTCGTGTCGGAGTACTGGTGATATCTTTAAGGTCATTTGATGTATCTCTTTTACCAGATTTTCCCAGCTCCAGCTTGTGCAGCGTGTATTATGATCTCCTTTTCGAAACCGAACGAAGTTCCTCAGTCTTTCGCTTTTTGCTCCTCAAGAAGCAAGGAGCAAGTGAGCGGTGGTCGAACTGGTTATTTTTTGTGAGGTCTCAACAACAGGGACTTCAAGCGTACCTTCCAGCCATGACCGGTTGTATTTTAGAAAATTTTCTGCTTTAAAATGAGCTTTGGTCCACCTTTGTTTGAGGTCTGATTTGAAATGGCCAAAACTACGTTTCAAATTAACAATTTGGTGTTCATTGTAATCTTCACAAGGCAAGAGTTGATGTTTTAGATGATTTAATTTTGCATCTAAATTAGGCAAATTTTCTTTCTTCGTGCGGTCAAACAAGTGTTGTCGGGTCACAATCCTTACTCCTGATGCACCCTGTGATCCTAAAACAAACGTACACTATGTAAAAAAGTCGCTAACAAAAATCGCATTTTATACATTTTATTGCTAAATGCACGCGGGGTTGCGACAATCGTCGAAAGGATCCGGCAATTGGGACTCGAGGTGGCCTTGCACAAGTCCGAGGCCATGTGTTTTCATGGTCCTCGGAACGCGCCACCGTTGGGGTCCCAAATAACGGTAGGAGGGGTTTCCATCGGCGTTTAGTCGACGATGAAGTACCTGGGACTCGTCCTCGACAGCCGGTGGAACTTCGTGGAGCATTTCTGACGTTTGGCTCCCAAACTGGAGAGGGCGGGCGCTGCATTGAAGCGGCTCCTGCCCAATCTAGGGGGTCCAAACGCCTCCTGCCGGAGGCTCTACGCGAGGGTCGTGCGGTCCATGGCCCTCTACGGGGCTCCTGTATGGGCGCGCTCTGTGGCGCTGCGGCCAGCCCGTCGGTTGAGCGCGGCCCAAAGGGTCATGGCCATCCGGATGGTCCGGGGATACCGCACGGTCTCCTGTGAGGCAGCGAGCCTCCTTGCCGGATTGCCGCCATGGGATCTGGAGGCAAAAGTCCTCGCGCACGTATGGGAGTGGCGTGAGGAGGCGAAACGCCGGGGCGTAACTCCGCTGCCGCGAGAAATCGCGGCACAGCGGACGGAGCTCCGGCGGGACCTCATGGCGACATGGAGAGTATGGTTGTCGCAACCCAGTGCTGGGCACGCCAAGATAGCGGCGATAAGTCCCCTCTTTGAGGAGTGGCCAGAGAGGCGCCACGGCGTCTTCACCTTCCGCCTGACGCAGGTCCTCACTGGACACGGCAGTTTCGGGAGGTTCCTGTGTCGGATAAGGCGGGAGGAAACGTCCGGGTGTCACCACTGTGTGGATCGCCCTGAGGACACGGTGGAGCATACGGTGGAGGTCTGCCCGGGTTGGGCAGAGCACCGCCGTGTCCTCGTGGAAGCGATCGGCGGCAGAGACCTCTCGCGTCCGGCCCTGGTTCAGGCCATGGTACGGAGCGAGAGGGCATGGGCAGCCGTCACCTTCTGCGAAGCAGTAATGTTCGCGAAGGAGGAGGCGGGACGGTTTCAGTTTCACGCCCTCTCGCCCCTAGCCGCCGCAGGAGACGCCCAGGGCGTCGGGAATCCCGGGCGGATTTCCGGCCACCGTAGGCGCGGGCTTGCGGACGGTGACCAATGGGTAGCTCACCGTCCGGTAAGGACTTTTGTGGCGCCGAGCTCCTCCAGGCGCACCGCCTCACCCACCTTCGCCATAACCGACCTATAGGACACCCCCTTCTTTTCCGCATTCGGCTGAAGTGTGATCACTACAGCTGCGGAATTCGGGGCGCGGAGCCTAGCCGCGACGGTGCGCTCCTTGCGCCGCTGCCGCCTCTCCCTCTTTTTGGCCGCCCTCTTTGCCTTAGCCGCCTTCCTCTTCTCTCCGGCTACTTGCCATTCGGCATCGGCCGGAAGAGATTTAGGAGGCGCGGGCGGCCGTCTCGCCACCTGGACCGATGCCCTCGCCGCCAGGGTCGGAACCCTCGCCGTCGGGGCTGGAGCTCTCGCTGCTGGTGCTTGGGCCTTCGCCGCCTGCCCAGTCGCCACACCCTTTGGCTGCCCCGACGAGCCCCGTTTGGCCGTGGCACCTGCGGCGGCTGCAGACGAGGCCGGTTTCCGCGGGCCAGAGAGCGGCTGGCTCGCCGCCAACGGGGGGCGCAGGACGATCGCCTCCAGGGCGGAGAAACGACTCAGCAGGGAAGCCATTTCCTGCCGCACCAGGGTCAGAACCCGGTCCTCTACAGGCACGGGCCGTCCCTGTCCCTGCTGCTGCCCCCCTTGCGGCTCCATCTGGGGGCCGGTTCCTCGGAGCCCAGCTAGGTCCGCCCGGAGCTTCTCGTTCTCCTTTCGGAGAAGCTCCATGGCGGCTGTCAAGCGGGCGATCTCCGCCCGCATCTCAGACAAACTGTCCTGAGGAGGCCCGACGTGAAGGGCCTCCGCTGCCGCCACAATAGAGGCCGTGGCTGCGGCAATGGCCTGATCCTTAGAGGACCTGAGCCTCTTCACAGATACAGCCTTGATCGCGCTGGCCACGACCTCCGCAAACCTATCCGCACGCTCTAAATTGGAGCCGCCAGCGGCATCCGGTTCACCACCTGAAACCTCTGAGAGGTGGCGCCTCTCGGCTCGCTGGGCTGGCTTGGCTGGGCTGGCTTTGCTAGGCTCGCCAACCTCCCCGGTGGTGGACCCTCTATCCACGACTGAGGTCATTAGGTGTAACGAGACGTCAATGACGCGCTAATCGAAATGTCAAAAACTTTCAAAAAGTAATTCATTTTCATTTACTCAGTTCTGTTTACAGTGTTGTTTGTTTTTACGTTCGCAAATCTCTCCGTGATCATATGTATTTATAATAAAGGCTCCTACATACTGGCGCGACTTGTCGCGCGACGCGTCGCGACACAAAGGCACCGCTTGTAGCGCTACACGCGGTGCCTTTGTGTCGCGTCGCGTCGCGCGACAAGTCGCGCCAGTATATAGGAGCCTTTACTGTTTTATTTTCGCGACGATTTTTGCTTTTGTACACGGACTCGATCTCGCCAACTCGCCGACTTGTGTTACTTGGCACGGATTCTGATCATTGCTTCCGCCTTGGTCAACGATTTTGAGGTACATAAATTGCCACTTGTGCGTCGACAGGATGCTTAGACATGTTGTAAATTCATTACAATCTGCACTGCAAACTCTTCTCGTAACATGGAAATCGTTGAAAATGTAGATACTAAGTTTATTTATTGATCATATTTGACCGAAAAACTTTTGTACTAAATGCGGTTTCGCTTGACTTGTAACCTGAATGCAACAAACTATGAATAAATAGGATACCTAACTAAAAGTATCTTGAATAACTGCTATAGGCAAAATACTCAAGTTTATGTTTTGGGGTTATGTGTAGATGGTAATAAACTATATAATGAACTTGTTTATCTGAACCATATTTTTTTTCCCTTCAAGCTGTAATGTGAGTGCTTCTTGTGGCTAGACCAGCATTGTAAAAATGGAAATGTGAATAGTGAAAGAGATCTAGGTCACAAACATGTTTGTCTTGGATGTGGACATTCTGAAGACGTGTGAGTTATCATACAGTCGAAACCAATGATCTATAATAGCGACTATACTTTCATGGGAAATTCACAATGAGATCAGTACTAATGTATTGACCCTTTTTCCTGTCCTTTGACACACATGATTCGCACTGATCATTTAACTAACGCGTCTGTAAAAATGAGCAGGTGGTTGGTAGTTAGCTTAACAGGTAACTACCAACCACCTGCTCATTTTGTATCACGGCCAGGCCTCATAAAATATTGTTTATTGTAGCGTGTGTGGAAGGATTCAAAGGAAACACTCGCGAAATTATACACGTATAATTTAGTAAGTATAAAAAAACAAGAATCCAAAAAATAACAAAAATTATGAATGTTAGATTATATTAAAAATATCCGTTTAAAAAATTAATCATGCCCTTTGATAAGTAAATAAAATAGTTTTACATAACAGAATTAGAATTTAGAGCACACTAACTAGAACTACGAATTTTTTCCTAAAAATCATTTTAAGCGCTTGAATGATTGGGTTTTTAAATTACGTTAATGCAAAAAATGTGGTGCTAAGCTCTAAACCTTATTCGTGGCCCTGACTTAACTGAAACAGGCAATTTAAAATCTGATGTGCATTTAAAAGAACTGGTGGCAAAATACAGTACACAATGAAAGAAAGTAATAATTAAAGAAGTTAGCTGGTAGATTTCCAGAAACAAACGTGGCGTAGATTTCGCTGGATCACCTCGGGTTACCGAAATCCCGGCGAATAATAGCTGCTGGAACTACGTCCTCCGATCGGTCAGCTTAGCAGCAGATCAGTAGATTCACACCAACGTAACTTGGTAGGGGGAATAATATAAAAAAACCAGAAAAAAAGCCTGGCTTGATGGGACTTCTTTCTAGAACAAAACAGAAGCGAATAAGTCACCAAGCCACGTTTCTGAAGATATAAAGTGAATGGGATAATAAGAAAAAATAGCATACCAGTCCCTTGAGATAAAATGCTCTTAATTCGACAGTACAGACTCTTGACTGCACATCACATCTAAATGACTCCTTGTAATCGTCACCACAATAACTCGGAAGGAAAGAGTACTAGTTAAAACAATACAAGTTTTGGTGTTATCTTGACAACAATAAATATAACTGTCTATCTCGGAGCTCGGCAGAGGAATGCGTTTGAAAACAAATGTTTTGACATGCAAAAATAATTTTTAAAATAAAATTCGAACATTCGAAAAGAAGAAAAAAAATTGTGAAAGGTCCAAACTAGCGATTAAGGTTGAACATGAGATGGTTGGGTGAATTTCAACAAGAGATTTTTATGTATCATTTCGGTGGGATTTTTTTATTTCAATGCAATCTATATATTTTTAGTGACAAATAATACTTTAGTCTATTTTATAACATTGTGCGTGAGTGGACATCAAATATTATCAAAACTTACATAAATATTTAAGGATAAAGTTTTAAGAGTCCACTGAAATTAAAAGTGTCCACCGAAATGATAAAAATTACCACCGAAATGATAAATCCACCGAAATGATACAGCTAAGAACAACCGTGCCCCCAGCCAGGGTTCCGTACTTTGTTAGGTTTGATTTCCACAAATTTTAGATAAACACTGAGACAGGACAGTACACAGTTTTTTTAATATCATCATTAATATACAGATATTACAGTTAGTATTATTACATATATCATTCTTTGAGGTTACAATAACCTCAAAGAATGATATTAATGTAATGTAATGTTTATTATGATATGAATGAATAGTTTCTTTACTTTTATAACCTTTGGTAATTTTTGTGGTTGTTGTTGTGTGAAAATGTTGGAAAACTTTATCGTAAATGCTGGTAACCTTAAATAAATATTTTTGCTTGTTTATGTACTAATACTAATTTACTTGATATATTTTCAAAAGAATCAACGTATCGCGATTAGAAAGCTTAAAGTTTCTGATTAATATGATGGTTGCATTTGTAAGTTATGCCATTAATAGTAATACCTAATGTCTACCTATTGCACTAAGAGAAAAATGCTAGGTATAATTTAGTTAAATTGGTAACGAGAGGAGAATAGTGTTTCTACAGGTATATCAGTAAAACTTCTAAAATTAAATCAACTCTTATATTTTTAAAATACAATAAATGAATAAGAAACATTATAAAAATATCTTAGTAGTAATAGCTTAGTACTTTTAATCCTTTTACATAAACGTATGAAACATAACAGAAACCTGAGATTGAGATCACTTTATTCTTAAATTACTACAACAATAGAGAAACGTACATATCTAAATAGAACAAAAAACAACAAAGTTTTGTTCTACCTATAACTATAATTCGCAATTATGTATAAGTAATTCTTATACCTAATGCGAATTATAGTTATTCCAATAAAACAGTCTTTCTGGGTACGTATTTACGAGTAGGTTCAAGTATGTAGCTTAAAGATTAATTTTTCATCATGTCACTTTAAATCACACAATTATTTCTCAAATTCACTAATCAGCCTCTTTTCATGACTATAAATATAGGTTTTTAATTTAGATATGTACCTAATAAACAAATCTTCTTTAATTATCACACCACAGCACGTCTTTACTATAATTATTATAGTCATCAGTCTTCTTTAATAAGTTTAACTTCCTACCTAAAACAAGCCATGCCATTAAATGACAGCAAATATTTAAAAAACTAAATATACAATAACAAAAATCAAAAAATATTCAAATCAGAACTGGACGAAGACGAAGATAATCTTCTTACTTTTCTCTTCTTGGCTGTAATCATGATTTCTTCTTCGCTGTCAATATTTCTTGTCCGTTCATACTTTTCAATAATTTCAGTATCATTGTTTTCAAAAAATGAACACGATGGAGTGCTAAATTCATTGAAGTTTTCATATTTTTCGAGCAATGATTTGGGTATTATCGATGATTCCTGCTCATTCTCTCCTTTTTGATTATTCATTCCATCAAAGGAATGGGATGTTGAGGGCTTAATAATTGATATTTCAATGTTTGTGATTGAGTGTGTGTGTGGTTCATGTATGAAACTATTCCTTTGTAATTTTTTGGAAAGATTCTTTTCATTGAATGGCTTGGGACGTAGTACTAATTTTTCTGACAGTTGAATTGGACGCAGATGTGCTATATTTGTATTATTTGCAAAATTCGTTGATTGAATCCCAGTGAAGTCATGAAAACCTTAATGCTTGCCGTGAGGGCACCTAATAGTTTTATTTAGGCATTCTCTTTCAATACAGGACAGATGTCGAAGTGCCAAACGGTTTCCTGACTCTTTAGACCAAACAACTTGGTGAACTTTCATAGTTCCCGGAAAAGTCTTTAAGTCTTTGGGCAAGAGCCAATCTTTTTCTGTCACCTGATAATCTTCAACTGTTTCAATTTTCACACCTTTAACATAACACTGTAGGTTTTGTACCAGCGATTCAATATTGGTAATATCATGTTGATATGAGACTTGTTTATCTAGCGTTCTCTTTAATACTCCACCCACTCCATCTGCTGCGCTTTTTCCATGACCACACTCACAATAGTTCCAAATTATGTGGGTCAGCATCGGACAATAGGAGGATAACTGAGTTATTATATATAATATATTTTTATTCCTGTATTGCGCAGATGGTGAGTCATAAATAACGTAAAGTTTACGAACCAGAGGAGCAGTTATCTCAATTTCTTGCAAAACAGGAATGAGGTGTGCCCATACTGCAGCAGCATCATGCCTTAAAGAGGTACTTACAGTACAAAATGACTGAGTTTTGCAAGTTTCGTTGTCGAGTTTGAAATATATTACGACAGTATGCAAAGTGAACTGTTGTCTGCTACCACCAAAATGAAGGGATTGAATTTCGGATCCATATTTGGCATTATAATTTTCACTGAAATCAATTTGTATAATACAGTCTTCCGTAGTCATATTTTCTTTTAACGTTTTGAAAGCTTGATTTTGATTTTTATTATTGACGCAATGTTTAAGGAATGGTTTCAGGCTATCTTCGATTTTTTTTATTAAATCTAGTGGTTTCACCCAACGCCTTACTTTTTCAACTTTAATAGCAGATTTTTCTACATTATTTTTGACATATATGCTTTTATTCTTCTCCCAACCCCAATACGCTATGTTCACTTCATTATTAAACTCTTGATAATCAATGTGTCTATTTTTACAACTTGAGCATATTCTTTGCAGACAATCGATGTTATCTTTACTACAACATAGGCTACTTAAAACGTCGGATATTGTATTTTCTTTGATAAGGCGGTTTCTTTTCATAGATTCAATCAAAAGTTTCATATTTTCGTGCTTTTCACATAGGCATGTATTTCGTGCATTCACATTTGGTTGAGTGACCCAGAAAGGCTTCATTCTTGAAAATGTTGAATAGCTTATCGGTGGTTCTCCTGATCCCAAATATTTCAAGTGTAAATTTTTAAGTGTGTCTGTCAATAGTCTTTTTTGTTTTTTTAATCCATGTCTAGATATGGTGTCATTTTTTCCAGGACACAGTGTTGAATTTTCATCATCTTCTAAAAATTTCACCACCCTCCTGAGAATTCGATTTTTTTTTTCATCAGGTTTTATGACTTCTACTGCTGGTTTTTCTCCTTTTTGGGTACTTTTCTTCAAAATCATATGATTTTGAAGAAAAGTACCCAGATTGCTTTGTAGTCTGTTACACCTTTTTTTGAACATTTCTTTTTCCTTAGTGACCTGTAATAATTTGTTTTGTAATTCTGTTATTAGCTTAGTTTTAGTTTTTTGATATTTTCGAAATTTGTCTTTAAGTCCTCGCTTGAATTCTACAGATGTAATTGACGAGTCTGAAACAGGGCTGTTGGGGCATAATGTTGACTCGATACTACTTAGATTTGATGGACATGTTATTCGTTGTACGCCACTTGGTTGTACACAATGAGTGCCAGTTACTACATTGTCATCAATATGATGTTGAATATTGGAACCAATTGTACTATCGCTATTCATCGGCAAGCAGCGCCGAGCCGAAGATGGATTCCCTTGACGAGAAGTGCTTGGACCAGGATTGCTATAGTCAAAATTTACAAAATTTTGATGCGTTGATAGCAGGGTTTGTCGTGGACTGCTTGTGTATACCCGATGAAAGCTTCTAGCTTCTGTAGTATTAGAACGTTGGATTTGGATATTCGTACTAATACTATTGCTGTTCAATCGTAAGCTGCGCCGTAAAGTAGGCAAGAAGGAACTGTGACAGGAAGTGCTTAGTCCAGGACCATCACTTTGATCCCCAATTGTCTCATCCAGAGGGTTAGCACGAGCCGCTATAGGAGCTGGAGCTGCTCTATTTTTTTTTCTTTGGTAATAAGCAGCAGCACTTATTTTGTTTTTTCTTCTTAGGATTCTTAATTTTTTAGGGGTCATTAGATGCCTTGAAACAATTAATCCCGCTGCTTTTTTTCTGGCATACCTTTCTCTGTCTTTTCTCAAAAACTCTTCGCG
Organism: Atethmia centrago; assembly: GCA_905333075.3. NCBI lineage: Eukaryota > Metazoa > Arthropoda > Insecta > Lepidoptera > Noctuidae > Atethmia > Atethmia centrago. Next base: position 12,513,446 of record HG995387.1, read on the forward strand.
TGAGACTTCATTGCTCTTAATTCTCTCTTTTCTTCTTCTTTCATACAACCTCCTTTTTTCCAACCTTTCTTCTCTAGTCTGTTGCTTAGGCCGCGACATCCTAAAATCAAAATACACGCTTTTCAATTTTCTTCTTTCTCATATCCACAGACATACATTCATACACACTATACTATGATCCTATAAAATACTATACCTTCAGATACACCACGCGCTCACACACTAGCTCTCTTGCATTGACTCAGACAAACACTCTCACAGGCAATTTCTCATCACATAGGTATATCTCTTTTTTTTTCATATAACGTTTAAATGCTCTTTAACTTATTTGTTATATCTTGTAAAATTAAGAAATTTTGTAATTATATCAAATATTATTTATTATTGTTATTTACTCGTAATAAATGATATAAAAATAAAGGTAAGTGACTTATATTGAAGGTAAACCCTCGAAATAATTATTTTGTTGACAATTAGTAGGTATAATAATCTACACTGTGGTGACCCACACACTCATCACATTTTCGTTGAGCCGAACAAATGTGTATCTAAAGTATAGTAAACATGTACTAACTACATAGATATATGTATATATTATAATCTTAAGCACAAATATTACACAACAAATACACCTAAATAATCTAATCGACACTCTAGGTAAAAGTAGGTACATTACAAAACTATGACTTTGTATTTGACACCAGGATCTCTAAAACTTTATGTTTTTATCATTTCGGAGATACTTTTAATTCCGGTGGACTGTAATTGGTATAACAGTCCACCGAATCCACTGAAATGATAACACTGAGATGATAAAATAGAGGTTAGTTCTACATTTAACTCCGAAAAAAAATTATTTAAAAAATATGAACACTACTCAAACAAAACAGTACTTACTGCGAATTTAATACACAATTTTGAAACAAATTAAACAAATCTAGCACGAGTTATAACAGCCACCGAAATGAAACTACTTTTGTCCCCATATTACTGAAATGATAAACTTACTTTTTTGGCGGGAAACCGCAAGACGTTGGGACCGGTGCGTTCGCGCCGAGAGCTTAAGCCGGACTGATCCGGAGTGAGAAAAGGTGAAAGGGGCGTAACAACGCAATGTTGATGTGGCTATTCTACTAAAACTTACTGTCCTCTGAAATGATAACTTTTTTCCAGACAAAAGTTGACTGCCTGTCAAATCCATGAGAAAGAAGATAAACAAACAAAAATTGTTTTATTTGATCGAATATATTATAATTTAATGATAACAAAATCAATTTAAATCCATATTACGAATGTATTTGCAGGAGAAGGTATGTTATGAGCGGAATTGGGTTCAGGACAGGTCACCGTGATGATAAAATAACACTTTGTAATTTTTTTTTTGGGTATATTAGAGGGTAGATACCAATGATTTTTTTTGCCAAGGTAGAGAAATACTTACGTTCTTGAGAAAAAATATATAAAATTAATAATCAGCACATTGCACTACCGTTCTCAGGTTTGCCGTGTATTTTTTTGCTTGGGCAATTCACCCGGTTATAAAAAGGATCAATAGCAAAAAAATATTGTAGAATTAATAATTCTACACTATGTACACTTGAAACTACAGGCTGCCTTTTTAAAAACCTTTGAAAAATTACTTTAATTAAGTTATTTGTTAAGTATTCAAATGTTTTATTTACTTGTAGGCGATATCAAGATATGTATTTGTATGCCATCTGTGTTGGATGCGTGCTTATCGCCAACTATCACAAGATGTTTTAAAAGAACAACCACGCACATGATGAACATGCTGAACTTGCAAATCAACCAGTTGACCCGGAGCAATTACTGGTGCCTCATCTAGAAATATCAGTACCTCCACCTCAAGAACAACGGGTTCCAATGGAATTTGCAGAAACGAATTATATTATTTTAGCACTTTATAAACGTGCAACGAATACATCTAGGTATTGTATTTTTCAAGGCTCTGCCAATCAATTTACAATATGCCACGGTCTACATTAGAGGTTTTTTTTTTTAATGCGTAACTAATTAATAAATCATTTTGGGGTGCAGCATACTACTAGAGAAGAAGTAGCTTAGCGGAATTTATTAATACCAAATAACATTTCGGTAGCCCAAATTTAAACATTTGGGTTACCGAAAGATTAAATGCTTGCTATTGCTATTTGTGATAGTACGTATATTTTAATACAAAAAAGTAGCAACTACCTTTACCTGAAAAGAACTTATAGTATGGACAAGTATGACAATTTAATATAGCTCTTTCTTATAGTTGCCTGTGATGGATACACTATAGATGCTTCGGGTGCAGCAACACAAACAGACTCTGAAATAATGAAGCGTTTGATTGAAAATGAAATTGGCCCTACGGGGTCTTTTTTTAGATCATATGGTATTTTTATTTTAGACAGAGGATTTCGAGATTGTATACCATTTCTAGAATCTTATGGCTGTAAAGTATTTAAGCCTGAATGAGTGGAAGAAGGAAAAAACATAATTAACGACATTGTAAGCCAATAAAAGTCGCTGTGTAACATTGTGCAGATGGGTAGTGGAAGCTACTTAAACAAGATTTTTTACATTTAATAGATGACTTTCATATTTCAGCGGCTTTGATTAATCGTTTTCATCCACTGATTCAGGGCCGGCAAGATGCTCAACAAATAATATCATGAGCATAACATTTTTCAAATGATCCAAATCATTTAGCCCGATTTGTGCAGGAATTTAATTTAAATAGATGTAGAATAAGGTTTTGTAGGATTGATGGAAGTCTACCACAACTGCAGCAGTTTCCTATATTAACTTATAGGTAGTGAATTGGTTTTAGGATTACGATATTGCTGCAGTTGTATTGTGGGTAATCGAACGGTTGGTTGTTGTTGCCATGTTATGACCAAGGTACATTATATGGTGGAAGGTACCTAAGGCTGGGCACGTCATCCAGACAATATTTCTTGATAATGTTTTAATAACGTTAAGATTAATAAATCAATCATTTTTATATGTTGTTTTATTTTATTACCGATCAACAGTCAGGTTTTTAATGCCCATACTCACTACGCTGGGCAAGCGGGTTGGTGACCGCATTGCCAATTCTTTCGCACCGATGACGCTGCTGCCCGTCATCGCTCTGGAGAATTTAGATTGGCTTCTTGGATGGTTATACCGCCATCAGCCGGTCGTCAGCGCCTCGTCCGTCAATGGCAGGGTGTACCGCGTGCAGGTGAGTTTGACATTTGGGGAGTCCGGTTGTTGTGTGCTCCCCCTTACATCCCTGGATGCGGAAGGCGGAGGACAGGGTGTTGTGGCGCAGTCTGGGAGAGGCCTATGTCCAGCAGTGGACTGCTATAGGCTGAGTTGATTGATTGATTGATTGACAACAGTCAGGACAGTTATGTCCTAAGTCAAAAGTATTATTTGTCTTAGGTTGATGTTGGTGTTATGTCATTCCTTCCTTACATAGCCAGACATCCTAGGACAGCATTGTAACAATATATGGCACTTATTTAATGATTTCTACAATTATAACTGCAATTAACCTAATCTTAGTCCTAATGTAAAAATAGTTCTAAGATTTAAACAGAAACCGCAAGTTCTAAAGGCATTTAAACGTATTTTTAGTTATCACTAATAAAGCAGCAATAGAAAGCTACATTTGACATGCTTGTAAACCAACTTTTATATGACGGGTCAAAGATCTATAGTTTGGCATTGTCCTTTGAACAAGAAACAGTTGTTGTAACTTAACTATCATAGTTAGACACAGCCTTGCAAACTTAACTAACTTTTTTTTGAGTACTTTATAAATGTAGTACATTATTTTAAGTACCATCAATAGTTTTCGCAGCGCACGCCAAATAATGACTTTTATAGGCAAATTTTTGTAACCTTTTTTTTTGGATGGGAAATTATCAAATAACTTCTCCCGCTCTGGGTGGAGCGGGAGGGTGTGTCAGACTCTTACTGACTAAAACCCACCCGTGTTCCTTTCGTAGGCTGTACCTTTCGTACCTTCCCGCGACCCCAGCAGGCATCAGTGCTCTGCCCAAGCCGGGCAGACCTCCACCGTATGCTCCACCGTATCTTCCGGGCAATCCACACAGTGGTGACACCCGGGCGTTTCCTCCCGCCTTATCCGACACAGGAGCCTCCCGAAGCTGCCATGTCCGGTGAGGACCTGCGTCAGGCGGAAGGTGAGGACGCCGTGGCGCCTCTCTAGCCACTTCTCAAAATATTTTTGTAACCTTGGGTTGCAATTTTCGTAGGGATCACTATCCCATGTTACTCGCTGATAATGAAGCTTTCTATAGGCGAAATAAGTAGTAATATAATTTTTAAAGTCACATATTTTTTGTTTGTCAAGTGTTTTATGAGTTTAGTCATTAGAAACACACATACAAAAAAACATTTTTTTTCTCTTTTAAGTTTCAGACAAGCCGTGAGCTCTATGAATTTACCATTGGAATATTTTTTTTTTTAAGTAGACAGGTGCATGGATGTTAAATTAGGGTGCAAAGAGAATTAAGTATTAATATTGACTATAATAGTTAGGCTAGAACGTCTTTCGCACCCTTTACAGTCAGACTCTTGTTAACTGGCTAGACAACTTAACTCTAAACGCACACCACCAAACACCCCAATTGGAATACTTATTATGTTATAATCAAATACATACACTGAATTTTTACTATTATGTATAAAATATTGTTTATTTATTAAATTAGTTATACTAATTGTGGGAGAAAATTGTGATCACATTACAAATCTGGGCACACACACAGTCGCACACGTCTATAGATCTAGCGTAGTCGTCGTCAATTTTGGTTTGTTTTGACTAAACAGTCTGACTGTAATTTATGTAGTTTTAATTATTTTTAGGACAAAAAAATACGTATATATTAATAATGACAGAAATCGATTCAGTAAACAATTCTGAAAAAAACTACTGTCACAATATGTATTAATTCAGTTACAGATTGTATATTACAACAGAAGAAGAAGAATGTTTATTCGACTATGTAGGCAGGTACTTACAGTGACTATAGATACGTAGATACAGTAAAAACTGCTCCACGCCTCGCCAGCAGGTTTAGCATGAAGCTTTCTACAAAGAAAAGACAAAGCTCTTTCTATACAAAGTGACATTTCGTTTCTCCATTTTTGACATCGCACCGTAGAAATCATTCTACATAAAAAAGTACCAAGACAAAGATCGTTAGACACGAAAGACAAAATGACAGATTGTAAAAGGATTTCTACGGTGTGATGTCAAAAATGGAGAAACGAAATGTCACTTTGTATAGAATGAGCTGTGTCTATTCTTCGTAGAAATAGAAAGCGTCATGCTAAGCCTGCTGGTGTGCGCCAACCCTTATCGTACAAAATAAGATTCGGTAGCACGCTCTAAGAAATCTTGATGTTCTACTACAAAAAAATAAATTATTAAAATGGTTAATTTACTAATTTTCTCACACATATTTTAATTCATTCTCGCCAAGGCTGTGGTAAACCCAAGTAACATCAACATTATATTTAGATTTAGTAAAAAACATTAGTAACAATAATTTACTTACATACTCGTAAATTGTTACTTTGTGGTTTAATCTTTACAAATGAATAAAATTGAAGTATCTGTTTGTAATGTATGTCAAAATAACATTTTTACATTGTTGTCTGTCTGTTTGTTCCGGCTTATCTCCGAAGCGGCTTGACAGATTTTGACGGGACTTTCACTTGATAGCTGGTGTTATAAGGAGTATCTTATTTTTGACAAAGCCACGTGTGCGAAGCCGCAGGCAGCAGCTAGTCTCCAATACGATCAACAATGTTTTGAAGCATCTAAATTCTAAAATACTTAAATCAATGCACCTTAATTGTATGTCAATTTTATTTATTTTATATATATCGAACAACTCATAGCTAATGATCGGTAACTTTTTTCCAAAGTAAATGTCGGTTTGGCATATTTTTATAGATATACAAAAGCTGATAGACTTACTGCATTTTTGTATTCCTTAGATTAAAGTTAATAATAAATCGGCTCTAAATGTAGCAAAATAATTTCTATCTTTGGTCTACTGGCTTGGTTGCGATCTTCAGAGTATTCCCTAATTCTTTAAGGAATTGGTTTGCCCAATCTTTATCTGTAGCGGCTACAAGCCCATCATCCACGTACAGAGTTATCAAGATTTTCTTGTCACCAATCTTCTTCGTGAATAGGCAACAATCAGCTGCATTTTGCTGAAAACCTTTATTAGATACCAAAGATCGAAACATATTTTCTTTTCAACATACATTTATTGCATAACTCACTTGCATTAAAGAAAGGCATTATAACAGATTTAAAAGTCACTAAAATCATATATCTGCGCCTTAATAAACCTGTAATATAGAACACGGCCTTGGACAGAATATTTTCAGATGAAATACGTTACCAGGTCCCATATCATTATTGTACTACGGCTTCAGGTAAATATCAAGTAATTACGCGCTCTGTTTACTCTTTTTAATTTGAAAATCGCTTTAGGTCATACATAACGCTGTTTCTATAAATATAGGTATCACACGTTGAAGTAAGTAGGCCATCAATCTGCCTAGCCTAGGCCCGTGTCTAGCCGTGGATTGTGATAGGCTCATTTTATTGATAGAATCACAGATCGTTCAAGAATGTATCATCATGTCTATAGCATAAAGGCTTTTACAGACTGTGGCGATATCGCGGGCGCGACAGGTATATTGCTGCCTGTCGCACCCGCGATATCGCCTCAGTATGAAGGAGCCTTAAGGCTATCGTATCTTATTATCTTCATCTGCCTGCCTTTTCCCAAGTGTGTTGGGATCGTCCTGCATCCTTTTAGACTGGAAGGCGACGTTGGGAAAAAGCTGGGCAGATGATGACATACGCCTGCCTATCTGACCTCCACAACCCATTAACTAAGTAACCCGCTACCCCTTGGTAAGACTGGTTGTTGTGACCAACGCAACGGCTTACGTGCTTTCTGAGGCACGAAGATGTCTCGATATAATATTAAACAAGGTCAAATTATCTCTCATTGTGTCCATAGAAAATGTTTTTTTTTTTTTTGTTTATAATGTGAGATTTTTGATCTGAACTGTAGGTATTTATTTTATATTTTACTTAGCACAATTAAGTTACAGCATATTAATATTGAAAATTTGTAATCTATTGGTAGACGAGAACTACTGCCGACAAATTGATTTGCAGTTTGGCAGACTTTATGTATGTAATTGTTAGTACAAATTTGTATTAAATAAATAAATTAATTAATTAAATTGGCTAGACGTGATGGGTATCGACACTTAAACATGATTAAATACAAAAAAATAAATAAATATAATGATTTTTTTGGGGTCATCAACCGCCGGTAGTGTAGGTAAGGTAGTCACTTGAAATATCAGTTTAAAAAAATCTGTTTTTTTTTTTTTGTGTAAACGTGTAGTTATGATGGGAAACACGATAAAACAAAACAAAAAATATTTTCTCAATTCATACTCAAGTAACAATCGATTAGGTTAAGCTACGCTTGCCGCGGTTGGTCCGTGGATGGGTGACCATCTTTACATACCAAGACCCCTCCGTGCCTCGGAAAGCACGTTAAGCCGTTGGTCCCGGCTGTCATTTGTAGATCTTTGACAGTCGTTACGGGTCGTCAGAAGCTCGAAAGTCTGACAACCAGTCTTACCAAGGGGTATCGTGTTACCCAGTAACTGGGTTGTGGAGGTCAGATAGGCAATCACTCCATGTAAAATACTGGTATTCAGCTGTATTCGGTAAGACTGGAAGCCGACTCCAACATAGTTGGGAAAAAGGCAGGCAGATGATGATGATGATGATAAATGATTTATTTTCTGTAAGTAGGTTTGTACAAACACTTTTACACGTCAATCATATTTTTAAAATAAAGCTAGATGAGTTCGGCGTTTCCTATCTGACTACTCTGAGAAGAAAGGCCGAAACAAACTCAGAGGTCACAGTCTCTTTTAAAGTCCAGATATAATCTTGGTCAGATCATGTGAAGGCCATGTAGATTGGTGTCTGAAATGGTCCTTTTGAGGAAAGAACCACACAGATTGAGTGGACCTGTCCAGTCAGTGCACGCATTTGTCAGTAATCGTGCAGCTCAACTCAGAACTTAAGGAGCTCAACGATTCGACGAACAATACCAAAGAAAGAACATTTGGGTAGGCCGCATAAATTACTCAAACTGCCCAGACCTTGATTAATACTAAATGAGAAAAAAAAAAAAAAACAATAATGACCCACATAGGCTTCACATTCACAATAATTGAATACACAAAAACAATAATTGATACTCAAGTAACAAAACTAACAGCGGTCGTTGATCATAAACAAATCATGATTTTTTTTTTGTCATGTTTAAATATCGATACCTACCACGTCGGCGGAGTTTCACTAGCTAATTTAATTTGACCTTGATATTTTAATGGATATTCACCCATCCACAAACCAACCGCGGTAAGCGTAGTATTGGTCAAGGACAGCTAATAATACAATTGATTTTCTAATGTTTGACTCCGAATCGGTGTCGCACGGGGCTTAATAGGTTAACCTTGACTTTGACCTTTTACTTTGACCGTTGATCTTTGACCTTTGACATTTGACTTTGACCTTTGATCGACCCCTGCGGCTGTTATCATTCAGCCACGAGCCCCTTAAAGTAAGTAGGCAATATAGGTACAAGTGTCATACCCTTACTTATAGCTACCTACCGATCATTGGTTTAAGTCCAACCGCTCATAAATTATGTCCCTCAAACACAAGTTTATTTGACAGACAAACATACAAACAGACGTATTTTTCGGAAAACCTGATCTACGATTTGTGAGAAAACGTTTAAAAAGCAAAAAAATATATGGGAAACTGGAAAAACCCAACATTGCAAGTCATGCAACGTTTTTACCTACGTGATCAGATGAATTTTAATAAGTCTGAGGAAGACGCAACTGTCATCCTAAAGAAAAAGTTTTTGGTCTTACGCATAGGTGACTGACTCACTCTAGTTATTTTGTCTGATCATGCTGTCGTTGAATGAGTAAACAATAGTTCATATCCATGGTCATGATAGTTCGTCACCAATTACATTAGCAACTACAATTACAAACATGATTTCGTGAAGCATGTTCTTGATCCTAGAATCTCATAATATATATTTTTAACGTTTGTCTTTCGCACGCGGCTCGCTCCCGTGAATCCCGGAAATTATCACACGGGGAACGTACCACCGGGATTGAAAGTATCCTATGTCCTTTTTTTTTTTTTTTTTTTTTTTTGTTGCCGGGGTGGAAAATCCTCATGGATGTCCTCCGCCCTGGGGTGGGCGGAGGGGTCTGTCAGACTCTTACTGACTAAAAACCACCCCGGTGTTCCCTTCCCACACTTGCACCGGGGATCTTGGGAGCTAGTATTACTTCCGTGATCCCCGGCTAAAAGTATCCTATGTCCTAACCCAAGTCATAATCAACCATTTACTCACTCACTCACTCACTCACACACTCACTCTTTGTTCACTTGAACTTGACCTGAAAAGGTGACAGACAGAGTTACTTTCACATACACAGGGTGACATTGAAAACATGCGACAAATCGAAATGGAAGATTGTACTCATCATTATGAACAACTTTTACTAAGGGACCAAAGCTACAATCCCAAAAAAAAAACTGCTGTCCCCTACATTTATGTTCGCAATACCTCATCAAAATGTAGGAAAAGCAGATTTTTTTTTTTGGGATTACAGCTTTGGTCTCTTAGTAAAAGTTGTTAATAATGATGTATACAATGTCCCATTTCAGTTTGTCGCAAGTTTTCAATTTCAACCTGTATAATATCAAGTATAGGTATGGATTACTAAGAGGCACGATTGCCATATGCCAATCACCAATACTGGCTTCAAATATCTTCGCTAGGTACATGTTGCAGAGTCGCGGGAAAGTCCGAAAGGGATACCGTGGCCTCTGGCAACGCACAAGCAACGGAAGGAACACGGGTGGATTTTAGTCAGTAAGAGTCTGACACGTCCTCCCGCTCTGCCCAGAGCAGGAGCGAAAAAGGAACAAAAATGTACATGTTGCAGATTTGATTCCTACGCTGAACAAATATAATGATTCGTTTTAAACGAAGAGTGTCTATGTTTAGCGTATAATCTGAACGAAAAATGTATGGACGGACGATTCGAACATCCTCTTAAACAACTCTTGTTTGTATATACTGTTTTGACCCACGAAACCCACTGAACAAATACTGAGGGGAAATACAACGTTTAAAAATTGTTCAGGTTTGAAAACCCTCTGACCCTCTGACATTATCAAGTAATTGTCATTTGCTATACCTATTACGTTGCTTGTATGTCCAGCCACATTTTACAAGACTCTTATTTTACCTGCTAAGTACAGTTAAGGAAATAAATTGGTAAGCAAATTGATACCCTACTAGTCAATTAGCCATGTTATAGCCATTTCAAACAACTGTCAAAAAACATAACTTCGAATTTTTGGTTCTAGGACATGCCGGTTTCCTCACGATGTTTTCCTTCATCGTTTTGAGAGCAGTGGTGATGAAATAATTTACAAAAAAGTAAAGCGCCTGTCGGGGTTTGAACCGACCTACAACTCGTAAGTCGCGGCCGTTACCACTGGACCACAACTGCTTTGTCAAAGAACGATAGTTGTGATTTCAATATTATGCGGACCATTTGAGATGGTAGTCTGTGGTAGCAGTCTGTGGAGATGGTGGCAGCCTGTAAAGATGGTGGCTTAACAAGTAATTTCCCCGATTTTGCTTTATTTTCCGAGAAACATAAAAATAAAATAAAAAATAAATACTTAAATAAAGATTTATTGAACAAAAATGGTTGAACAATCAAACACTTACAAACAACGCCATGCGTGTACAATAATAGCGTATTGCAATTAGCATTACTGTAAATACAAAATCGGCAGTTTACTTTCCACCAGAAAATAATCTGAAACTTAAGATTGAATTAAGATTGTTTATCACATGAACGGGTATCACGTTAGAATTACTCTCACAAGCAACGTTGCCAGATTTCTTTCGACCAATGCGGTTTTTTGAAACCTTTTACAGTTCGCCCGACGGGAGAATGCGTTCCAGACACTGTCAATTGGACAGTTTCTAGTAACTATAAGGATTAAAGGACATTGCTCTGCGTCCATACATTGTTGGCCCTGGAGCCAAGAGCATCGGATAATTATGTATTGTATTCTCTATCATTAGTAGATTCTTAAAAGATCTTGTATTTGTAGCGGACTAGCTGCAAAAAAGGTATATTTCAAAACAAGTATCAGATTTTGAGGTTATAATCTAACCATAACAACGAATTTTCATAGCTCTGAGTGATTTTTAAGAAACTGAAAGGTAGGTAATATCATAATACCTACCTATATAATTAGGTACCTATGCAGTTGTTTTTCTAAAAAGTGGATGCAAGTGCAAAATTAAAATGCATTTAAACTAATTAACATAGGTAGGTAACTGAATTCTTAGCATTCGTTTTGGAATGAGATGAGTAGAAACAGCGTACCTATACGCCTGAACGGTGTGCATAGGGTATAAGGTATATATATATATATATATATATACGGTATATATACGGTTTTGATTACTGTATAATATTATTCTTACTACCTATTTAAAAATTGGAGTATGACTGCATACATAAAGTATTCTTATTAGGTTTTTAAAAATACACTTTAGAAAAGAAAACACAATCAATCGATTAATAATTCAATCAATCGATTATAATTGATTGGACATCCCTATTTCACTTCTGACACGACATGACATTATGCGAAGATGGCGATCTAATGTTATTAGTCGCGTTAAATTCTATTAAAAGTACATTTTGGAATACAGCTAGTCCGTGATACAGAAGTATTTGCAACTTAAATAATAAAATAGGCGATTAATTATCGTTTAATCTGATACTCTTTATTGCACAGGGCCAATTTGGACATTGTCCTTTGCATAACACATAGGTATTCGTTTGTAAATAATAAATTATTGTTATTTCTATAAGTAGGTTTGTACAAAGACTTTTACACGTCAATCATATTTTAAAATCTAGGTGAGGTCCGCGTTTCCTATCTGACTACTCTGAGAAGAAAGGCCGAAACAAACTCGGAGGTCAGTCTCTTTTAAAGTCCAGACATAATCTCGGTCAAATCATGTGAAAGCCATGTAGATTGGTGTCTGACGTGGTCTTTTGAGGAAAACCCACACAGATTGAGTGGACCTGTCCAGTCAGTGCACGCATTTGTCAGTAATCGTGCAGCTCAATTCAGAACTTAGGAGCTCAACGATACGACGAACAATACCAAAGAAAGAACATTTGGGTAGGCCGTATAAATTACTCAAAATGCCAGACCACGATTAAAACTAACTGAGTGAAAAATGACAGATACTGTACGCATTCTCTCGACGACCGGACTGAAAGTAAAAAAACCGGCCAAGTGTGTGTCGTACCACACACAATGAAGGGTTCCGTAGTTGGGATGAATTTATTTCAAAAACACACTGTAGTTGAAAAACATGTTCTCACGTACATCGATTTACGTCACAATCAATTCTCCAACTGCAAATGTAAGTAGGTCGACAATTACTCGTTAGCTTGTAAAGCCTACATAACTGTGATAGTTTTTTTTTTATTTCGTTTTATCTACTACTGCCCTGATTTTTTTCCCATACCCAAAAACTACCATTTAGCTGGCAGGGGGGGGGGACACTTGACTCTAAGAAAAATTAGCAAAATAAGTAATAAATAGTAATATTAATATTACGCAAACGGTGCAAACGCTTAGCTGCTCGCCAAACGGTGAAGGAAAACATCGTGAGGAAACCGGCATGTCCTAGAACCAAAAATTCAAAGACATGTGACATCTACCATCTCGCACTGTGCCCGCGTGGTGGATTACGGCCCACTCCCTCACTCACAGAGAGGAGGCCTGTGTCCCAGCAGTGGGAACATTATAGGCTGATTATGCTTTATGCTATTACGCAAACGGATGCATTGAAAAATGGTGTCCACAGACCCGCAATATTTTTGAACACAGGCCCTTTTCAACGGTACCCCACACCATGGGAAAGACCATAAGAAAAAAAATATCATCCCCACATTACGTGCAAGAGAGGTACCTACACTAAAAAAATATTGTTTTCCAGATTTTATTAGCACTTTGTCGGCGCGATTAATATGTATACCTATGCCAAATTACAGCTTTCTAGTACTAAGCGTCTCTGAGCTAAAGTGGGGACAGACAGACAGGCAGACGGACGGACATGGCGAAATTATAAGTGTTGACTAAGGAACCCTAAAAAGCGGGGTTCTTTCGTCGAAAGCGGGACATAATAAAAAAACGTAAAAAATAACTACAAATTATTTTTTTACTATTTATCCTTTTATTTGAGTTTAAAATTAAGTTTACAATGATGATAGAAAACCATAGAAAATGTATTCTAATGTAAAATACGAATGTACGTAAATAATATACTATATGTACCTACTAATAAAAATAACTGTCTGGTTTGCCCTGTGAGGTACTTAAGTCTTCAGAGGACTATAATATAAATAAGTAATACGTTACTTACGATTAATTAATTATTTTTTTATACCCGAAAAGCGGGACTTACGAGTGATACAAAGGCACATTTAGATCTGAAAGAAAAACCCAGTCATCCAACCTTGGAATCCAACACAGATCATTAACAAGAAGATAACAAAGAAAGTTTTTATGAATAATACGTAAATTAAATATGCAAATACATTTTTCTGTCATGTCTAATGCGGGAAATCTCCTGTTATCATAAGTGGGTTGAATGTATATGTAGCAAGGCTTCAGTTATGGGGGCTCAAAGAGTCCAAGGCGCTGTTATATATTATGATTCGCCATGAAACTGCCTATAATACATTTTCCCTAGAATGGGAATAGAATGGGATAAGGGCAACAACAGTGGTGGCAGTGGTAACAGCCCCGACCTACAAGTTGTAGGTTGTAAGTTCGAAGCCAGACAGGCGCTTTACTTTGTGTAATTTATTTCATCACCACTCTCGCTCTCAAAACGGTGAAGGAAAACATCGTGAGAAAACCGGCAAGTCCTAGAACCAGCCGGGGTCGCGGGAAGGTACTTATGGGTCACCGAGGCCCCCGCAACACAGGCAACAGGAAGGAATACGGGTGGGTTTTAGTCAGTAAGAGTCTGACACACCCTCCCGCTCCGCCCAGAGCGGGAGGAGTTATTTGAAGATTTCCCAACCGAAAAAAAATAAATTCCTAGAACCAAAAATTTTAAGATTTGTGACATCTACCAATCCGCACTATGCCCGCGAGTTGGATTACAGCCCACTCCCTCTCAGCAAGCAGACCTGTGTCTCAGCAGTGGGAATGTTATACAATACTACTAATTACTACCCAGCTTCTGATTGGGAAATTTATGTTGAGAACTTGCCAAACTCTACTTTAGTATTATCTACATAAGGTGATTTCTTCAATGTAGCCCGCAAAATTCAACATTTCTTACGTTTTTTGCAAAGTTTAATTCACGGGCTTTCTTGACCTTAAGACGCTGATAACACCTTAACCGCGGTCACTGTCAGATTGCATAGAAAAGAAAGAGAAGCGCGATGACACAACGCTTGTAATTTATTGCAAAATATGAAGCAATTATCCATTTACTCAAAATTGAGTCGAGTTATCGAAAATAAAAAACAACCAACTTCTGCATTCAAATAAGACGTTCTTGTTATTAATTAAATACGTAACGTAAGTTGATATTTGATACAGATATTTTGGATTAGAACTCAAAGTAAGAGGTTAGTTTAACGTTAGTTTGTATCGAGACTTTTTTTCAAAACGTGTTTTGGTGACAACCAAGTTCTGGGCAATATGTTCAAAATTAACATATATTTTTTCCGCTACCACAAACTATACAGATTTGGCAATTTTTTTTCTTAAGAGAAGCCTATTTTGGTCATTTGGGTCTTGTCAGCGCCTTAAGCTAAACAAGAGTGTGACAAGTTCTCAACTTTTATAATCTTGTTGGTAACCGAAGTAAATCTCATTATTTCAGCCTTACGTACAACATCCTTTTTTGTATAAACACGGGCTTACAACGTTATGTATCTCCAGTGTGTATCAGCCCTTAGCTCAATCGGCTCTTCTCCATATAAACAAACCGTGCGCGGGCGCAGTGCGCGTTGTCAACCGCGCATCATCTCACGTACGCGCATCTACATACTATGTGCGCATCATATAAATATTTAATTTATTCGTGAATTTTGTGAAAGTGTTCCTGTGATATAGTGATAGGCTTAATTAAGGTGAATATTAAATATTTAAATAATTATTTTTAAATAATTAGGCAATTTTAAATCGATTATGATGATTTGGTTAAATTCGGTGGTTTGGGTTCCTGCTGATGCTCTCGTTAGTGAGCGTGATGAAAATAAATTAACTTAATATAAAAAAGTTATTTTTATCAATGGAATCGCAGTACCCGGTTAAGTTATTAGATATTGTGCCAAACAAACGATGGATGGACTGTGTGAAAGATGATATGGCTAGAATGGGGGTGACTACCGAGATGACAACTAATAGAGAAGACTCGTTACCCGTGGTCCCGGTGGGTCGACCCATTACCGGGTCCATGGGTAATTTTAATTACCCGTGGTTCCATGGCATTAGGGATTGTTCCCTGGACTTCTGACTATATCGATATAAAATGATAACCATCAGTTATATACAATACAGTTTAAGAAGTATGGTAGAAAGGGACATGTTGAGCTGACTCTGAATAAATTGAGATAACGGCAGAAGAATGTTCATAGGTATTTTTTTTTGCTATGCATACCTGAAAATAAAGTCGCAGATAAAAATAACATTATTTAATTATTTTCTATTTAACTACAAATAATAACTTCATAGGAAAGTGGTGGATTCTTAAAAATTTTCTTGTAAAAAGAAAACATTCAAAGTCATTCAAAGTGTTACCTGAGTAGAATCACAAAAGTCGAGTGAGTGAAAGTCAGTACTATTGTATTGGTCTGGCAAAAATAAGTAGGTACAGAATTGAAAATGAATGAATTACTGTTTTAACTTTTAGTCCAATTTTCAAAGGGATAGGCAGAGTTGTAGGTAATAGCACACACGCATTTTATCTGTTTAATCGAGACTCCAAGCCATTACTGAAATATTCATACTTACCTAATAAGAAAACACAAATACACAACTGGGGATCGAACCCAGGAGCCACTTTGCCCAACCTAGGGATCGAACCCAGGACTCAGCGCTCATCAATCAGCCATCATGTCGCACTTGCACAAGAACAACGATATGGTCCAATTTTGATTTTATTTAAACACGTCAATTACCTTCTCGCTACTGTCATTAGATACTAGGTAACTACCACTCTATCTATTTATGATGTCCTGGTACTTTTTTTTTGGATTTTATTTAATCGAAATATTTTTTTGTTGTCCTAAAAATATTATTAAACACTCTAATATGCGACTCTTTTTGTGAACCACTAATAATTCTTAAGGCCTTCTTAGGGCCTAAAATTACTAAATAGTTGCGACCTACTTGGTTGTAGCGCTCGCCAGCCGCTCCCGTGGCGCCATCGCCACTCGCTTCGCTCACTCGGCTCGCATGCCGTTGGTCACAGACTCACAGTTCTGACAACCTAACTAATTTGGTCAGGGTGCACTAGCTTAGTTACTGCGACCAATTCAGGTCGCGCGTGGTCTAACCTAACCGGTTTAATCGGGGTATTCCAGTTTAGTTACTACGACCAACTGTGAGAAAAGACCAGTTCAAAATTAAGCTCCATTATTTAAAAAAAAATTCATCGTAGGAAGGTCAATAAGTTTGTAGAGGATCAGTTAAATTTTTCCATTTTTATCTGGCAGCAGGCTGAATTATTTGGTCTGAGTTTAAATATCTGCTTATTCCATTCAAGTTTTGTTTCATTAATGTTACAGTTATTTGCACTAAATAAACATTTACCGTATTCTCAGATTCCGACAGGATATATAATATTATATTTCTCTACAATATAATAACATCTGGTTTCTAAGCAATAATCTTAAACCTGTTCCGTAATGATACGTTGTATTGAAGACATTGAACTTGACTTGTTCAGACATAAACCAACCCCATAATTTGACGTTCTTATGTAAACATGTTATTTTTAGGGTTCCGTACCTCAAAACGAAAAAAAACGGAACCCATATAGGATCACTTTGTTGTCCGTTTGTCTGTCCACCTGTCTGTCAAGACCCTTTATCTCGGGAACGCGTGGAGGTATCGAGAAATTAAAACCATATAGGTACTCAGGTTTACAGTCCCCTGAAGCTGTGAAAATAGCAAACTTCTAAGTTAACTTAAAAAAAAATACGGCCGTTTACGCCGCAAAGAACGTACATACAGGGTGACATTGAAAACATGCGACAAATCGAAATGGGAGATTGTACTCATCATTATGAACAACTTTTACTAAGGGACCAAAGCTACAATCCCAAAAAAAAAACTGCTGTCCCCTATATTTATGTTCGCAATACCTCATCAAAATGTAGGAAAAGCAGATTTTTTTTTTGGGATTACAGCTTTGGTCCCTTAGTAAAAGTTGTTAATAATGATGTATACAATGTCCCATTTCAGTTTGTCGCAAGTTTTCAATTTCAACCTGTATATTTCTACACTCTCAAGGAACTCAAAATTTATAGGGTACTTTCAACGGAAAGTACCCTATAACCTCAACGGACCTAGACCTATAAAATTTGGCAACTAATATCGTCTTATAGAACTACAAGTACAGGGAAAAATCTGAAAACAATACATTTCTAATTAAATCATAAAAATATAGTCTTTATTTAATACTAACTTTGTACGGAACCCTCGGTGGGCGAGTCCGACTCGCACTTGTCCGGTTTTTAAAATGTAATAAAGATTTTTAAATACCTACTGTTATGTTTACATTAGGTACGTAATTTAAATATAAAGTGCCTTACCTACTGTATACATTATTAAGGGGACAACGAGCCATAGAATAAGTAAATTATGTCAACATAATAAAATTTAATAGTCAGAATAATAAAATTATTACGGAAAAAATTACATAATAAATAAATGTATCGGTTTGCTACCTCGTGACTAAAGTCGAATTATGTATTCACTGGAGTATATTGTTATGTGCTGTCACTTTGTGTAATTAAATGGTCATCTGGTGTGAATGGTAAAATGAATTCATCGCTTCGTACTCCATACGTTAATCACATAAAATATTTAAATATTCAAGTGTACTAGCACAAATAAAACGTTACCGGCGAGTAAACGCACGCTAGGATACGTCCTAAGACGAACGCAATATCAAACGCGCTCTTTTATTTGCATATTAACAAAATTATGTCATCACACACATACTTTATCATTACAATTATCGTCATATTAGCAAATAGCATGCTAAGATTCAAGAATTCGCTAGCTCATGAGATTTATGCGAAATAACATAATTACCTACTGCTGAACGCCAGTCCTTTTTTTTTTTGGTGAGAAATTATCAAATAACTTCTCCCGTTCTGGGCGGAGCGGGAGGGTGTGTCAGACTCTTACTGACTAAAACTCACCCGTATTCCTTCCGTTGCCTATGTTGGCAGGGGCTTCGGTAACCCTTTTGAACTTCCACGCGACCCCGGCAGGCATCGGCCCTAGTGGACCCCTACACTTGTGCTGACATCTCTTTGAGGCGCGCGTGGAATACAACGCGTCGTCGATTCGGGTCTGGTCCTTATCGGACGGCAAGCTACCCATTGCTCACCGTCCGCAAACCCGCGTCTATGGTGGCCGGAAATCCGCCCGGGATTCCCGACGCCCAGGACATCTCCTACGGCGGCTAGGGGCGAGAGGAAAAAAATGGCCATTCCCTCAACCGTCCCACCTCCTCCTTCGCGAGCATTACTGTTTCGCAGAAGGAGGTGACGGCTGCCCATGCCCTCTCGCTCCGTACCATGGCCTGGTCCATGGCCGGACGCGAGAGATCTCTGCCGCCGATCGCTTCCACGAGGACACGGCGGTGCTCTGTCCAAGCCGGGCAGACTTTCACCGTATGCTCCACCGTGTCCTCCGGGCGATCCACAAAGTGGTGACATCCGGGCGTTTCCTCCCGCCTTATCCGACACAGGAACCTCCCGAAGCTGCCGTGCCCAGTGAGGAGAACGCCAGTCCTGGGCTTGCAGTCTCGATTTAGAGAGCGATCGCTTTACGACCGAATTCGGTGGCAAAGTCGTAATGGAGGGTCCCTAGACAGTCAAAATTGCTTGACAAGCACAAATCACGATCTTGTCAAGCAATTTTGACCGAATTCGGTCCTAAAGCGTTCGCTATGTCGAGACTGCAGCCCCTGGGCTCGATTCTCAGGTCGCTCAAAATTTTATTGGGTTTTATCGGCACCATTTCACAATCGTCTTGAATTTCTCCCGGAGTACGTGGGACGTAAACATAACTGGCGAAATGTGTATTTACTTGCCTATTAAATACCTACTAAACACTCTGCCTACCCCTTCGGGAAATGGTGTTGGATTATATAAAATGATGTAGTGAATTACTGTCTTAACGTTCACGAATCAGTCTGATTCGTGAATCGCACTACAAGAGCTTAAGTAAATCAGGCCAAGTAATTCAGGCAATGCTTGATGAAGTCATTCAGTCATCTTTGTTTGCACAAATCTTTTTCATTAAACCACTAAGTTATAAATTGAATTGACACGACTATTGTTTAAATATAGGAAATACTTGGCTTTGTGGTGTTATGTGTACTTACTTATTTTAGATATTCGTTATTATTATAAGTATTTCGCTAATTTGCTTGAATCTACAAAAATAATGTTAATTCGGATCATTGGCATTGGCATTCTCAATGCCGTTATTTGATTGGCGAAGACAAGTTCTCACTTCTCGTACGTCATTGGTGCCGATTCCCTTGTTCACAAACTAAACTAAATTTAAGTACAGTGCATCTTTTTCTTTCTATTTCGTTAAGAAAAGGACAGAAGATAAATTTTAGTTTAGTCCTGTCAAATTAATCAGCGCTTGACGTAAATTGACGTAATTTCAGTAGGCAAGTTTTTAATCACGTCTAAACTTGTATGGAGTAGTGACAGGCGCTGATTAATTTGACAGGACTAAACTAAAATTTATCTTCTGTCCTTTACATAATGAAATAGAAAGAAAAAGATGCACTGAACTTAAATTTAGTTTCGTTTGTGAACAAGGGAATCGGCACCACTGTCTTCTTCGACGACTGGACCAGCCGATATTATCTAATCTAAGTGAAAAATAAGTCAAAAGTTATTTTTATCACTAATTCATTGTGAGATTATTTGCGATAACAGTCATTTTTAGGGTTCCGTAGTAAACAAGGAACGCTTATAGTTTCACCATGTCCGTCTGTCTATCTGTCTGTCTGTCTGTCTGTCTGTCTCCACTGTACCTCAGAGACCCTTCGTACTAGAAAGCTGTAAATTGGCATCGGTATATATATTAATTACGCCGATAAAGTGGTAAAATAAAATCTTGAAAGTATTTCTTTTAGGGTAGGTACCATCCTTGCAAGTAATATGGGGATGATATTATTTTTCTCGTCTATCCCAAGATGTGGGGTATCGTTGGATAGGCCGTACAAAAAAGTTGCGGGTCCCTGAATACCGTTTTTCGATTCAAAGATCCGTTTGCGTAATATCAAGCTTTAAAGTACAAATTTTTTGTCAGAGTCAAGTGTTCCCCTGCCAGCTAAATGGTTGTTTATTTATGGAGATGTGAAAAAAAAACATGGCAGTAGTACGAGTACTTACGAAATTCACTCTTTTACATAATTTGACTTAGAATTCTTATTCTCTCTTTGTCTACTGTCCTATTGCAGGTATGCTGGAAGAGATTTCTTTTGAAATAAGCATCAAGTCTGCCTCTGTACATTTGTTTGCTTAAATTATTAAATAATAATAATAACCCCACCGCCGTATCTCTACGGTGACGTCGTGGTAGGGCTTGCGCGCTCCGAACTCTAGGTCTGTGCCGGTAGAGTTTACTTTGCCGCAACAGGTCTATGGTAAGGAGCCAAACCAAGAGAGATACAGAAACCCGCAGGGCAGCATGTGGCGAGCTGTTGGGCAGTAGCGACCCCACAGACCCTATCTCCTGGGAGAAGTCTTGTTCCTCATCTCTGGCTTGCCTTTATTGGCCGGCTGGAGTGAACACTGACGAGGAACAGTGCTCCCTCCTCATTCTTGCCTTTATTGGCCGGCTTGAGTGGAGATTCGCAAGAGCAAACGTGCTCGGAGGAAGGAAGTATTCCAGTAAGTGCTCGTAGGGATCTTGACCATCTTCCGGGCTCTGGGATTGTTCTGAAAGCCGTGGAATACCTCTCCACTCCTCAAGCACCTCAGGAAGTGTTGCCTTGTCACTTCGTCACTATGTGCTAGCGGTCGTTTTCGGGGGCCCATTATTGAGTGTGCAAGTCACCCCCTGCCATTTTTTCGGTGAATTTTATATAAAACATTGGTCAGGTAGGGGATGGCCCCTACCTGACCAAAGGAAAAAATGAAAAACCATGGAAAGGCTATGGAGCCTTTCCATAGTCTTATGAAACCAAACCACTACAGCCTCCCAAACCCATAGCCCAATATGTTTTGTTGCCATGATCTGCAATAGTCCTGCATCAACGGGGTGTTGTCCTTGGGTGCATTTGCATAGTGCAAACAGGGATAATCGTCGGTTGGTGCCTCGTTCCATTATTACTGTCTAAGAAGCCTCTGCGAGTTGGCTTCGGCCCCTCGTACGCCTTCCAAAAGTCCGGATCTACATGGTCCCGAGATATGTAAGGACGTAAAAATAAATAATAATAATTCTTTGTTTTGTTATAGGATTTTTCTTGTGTTGTGTTTGATTCTCATTTTTTACTGCTATTAAGTCACGTATATAAAGACTCTCAAAGTGTCGAAGTACCTACCGTATTTTCGAGCAAAAATAATATTATAGTAATATTGGCCTTAACCATTTACTTGGCTTGCTGCTATTTATTAACTAAATGATGTAAAATAGGAGAAGATATCTTTGTTCTTCTATTAATTATCACAGTTTTGCGTTCAACACGCTTTCTTGTAAAATTATGATTTTGTAGATAACCGTATATATAATTTAATGCCGTCGAGTAGAAAAATACAAACTGTCTTCACAACCTTAGACAACAGTCAGATGTCAGTAAGATTTTGACAGTTTGGAATAGAAAAATTTCTTCTGAAATAGTCTACATAAAAAAGGACCTAGACAAAGATCGTTAGAAACGAACGACAAAATGACAGATTGTGGAATGATTTCTACGGCGCGATGTCAAAAATGAATAAACGAAATGTCACTTTGTATAGAAAGAGCTGTGTCTATTCTTCGTAGAAATAGAAAGCTTCATGCTAAGCCTGCAGTTCTGTTTAACTCCTATGTAAAATTTCACTTAAAACAAAAGCTTGAGTCTGTAGCTATGGGAAATGAATGGCTAACACCATGTCTGAATAGGTGTTATTGTGGCTAACCGTAACGGCTCGGCGTCACCGTTATTGGTCAGAGAAATGTTACGCGTCGTGGTCGACACGGAAAGTCGTTGTGCGCAGATCATAATTGATTTAAACTTTTTTTTTTTCTCTTTATTAATAAGGACTTTATTAATAAGGCCTAACCTTAAATTAAACTTAAAATACAAATAACCTTAACTTTACTAGCAGTTATATTAATTATTATTACCACAGAATGCCTAAACCCTTAACCCTTAAGGCGCAGATATATGATTTTAGTGACTTGTAAATCTGCTATTACGCCTTCATATTATACAGGGTGACATTGAAAACATGCGACAAATCGAAATGGGAGATTGTACTCATCATTATGAACAACTTTTACTAAGGGACCAAAGCTACAATCCCAAAAAATAAACTGCTGTCCCCTACATTTATGTTCGCAATACCTCATCGAAATGTAGGAAAAGCAGATTTTTTTTTTTGGGATTACAGCTTTGGTCCCTTAGTAAAAGTTGTTAATAATGATGTATACAATGTCCCATTTCAGTTTGTCGCAAGTTTTCAATTTCAACCTGTATAGAAGTAATTTATGCAAAAATGTATGTTTAACTAGATCGCATACAAATCAATTCTATATGTGAATATTTAAATATTGCAGTAAAATACTTTATGAAATAAATTTAGAAAGTAATGTCTACCCAAACCTAAAACACGATATTACTTTCAAACTACTTAAGATATTTTAATGTTTTTTTTGTATGGTCTTTGTATATTATAATATAATATAATTCTGTGATTTTTTTTAATTATTTTATTTTTGTTGCTAAAAATAAATATTCCCTATGAAACTCAAACTCAAAACTCAAAGCATTTATTTCAATTAAACCATTTACAGGCACTTTTGAACTGTAAAGGAGTCGGTCAGTTAGAAATATGAAGCTAGTTGCCCATTCCAAAGCGTACCTATAGAGAAGAACGGGCAAGAAACTCCATGGACACTATTTTAAATTAAATTGATACATAAAGATTAGTACAAAAATAATGTTGAAATTATAACCAAATGTGAGGACGATGTAAAATAAAAAAACGCGTCCATAGTAGAAAGAGAAACAAAAACAATTTCTAAATAAAAAAATTACAAATAAGCCGAGGACGCTAAGAGGTGACCAAACGGTGAAAAAACCGAACGGTGGCGCGGCGTGAGTGGGACGCACATTTGTGTGGTCAAGGTCAACAGCGATTATCCGACCCTTAATTACTGGAGCGGGATATAACAGACCCCAGTCTTTATTTAAGCATTCATGTTTCTGAGATTTTAAGTATTTTTGTTCTTGTTATTATTTTGGTAAAAGCTGATTTTTCTAGAATTAGCCAAAATATGTGGCTTGGCCGTTTCGTTACTACAAGAACTATTGTTTATCAGAGAAATAATGAACATTGAATACATTTTTCACCTTACACCCATGTGAATGTAGCGAAATGGCCAAGCTACATATTTTGACTAAGATGTAGAGTTTGTGAATTTAGGGCTTGTAGAGTTAGAAGCTTGGCTCTACATCATAATCGGCCTATAATGTTCCCACTGCTAGGCCTCCTCTTTGTGAGAGGGAGTGGGCCATTATCCACCCCGCGAGCCCAGTGCGGGTTGGTAGATGTCACATGTCTTCGAATTTTTTGGTTCTAGGACATGCCGGTTTCCTCACGATGTTTTCCTTCACCGTTTTTGAGAGCAGTGGTGATGAAATAATTTATACAAAGTTAAGCGCCTGTCTGGGTTCAAACCTACGACCTACAACTCGTAAGTCGCGGCTGTTACCACTGGGCCACCACTGCTCCCTGGCTCTACATGAGATATGATAACTTTTTGACAGTGCCAGCCACGCAGAACAACATCTTGGCAACATTTTACATGAAAATGGTTTTGGTGGGATTACATAGGTCTAGACGTACCTACTAGGTCTCATCTAAGCATCTCAATATGTATATGAGAACCTGATTTATGTCCAAAAGAATATTAACCTATATTCTAGACACAGCGACATTCATAGCATAAATACTAGACACAAAGACTTACTTATTGTGCCCAAGACTAGGCTCCAAAAAATTAGTAATTCATTTAAGTGCCAAAGTATACGTTTTTACAACAAACTCCCAAGCCATGTCAAAGAACTGAGCCTCAATAAATTTAAATCATTTATTAAACAGAAACTCTGTCAAAAAGGTTTCTATAAAGTTAAAGATTACTTGGACCCCCAGGCAACAAACTAATTTTATACTAAATCTATTTTTATACTAAGTGTGACATTGATGATTTTGTTTTACTTATACACTATGACATTAATATTTACTTTTTGAAGTATTATATTCTTTTTTAAATTATTGTGAATGTGAAGACTATGTGGATTATTGTTTTTATTATTTCTCTCAGTTAGTTTTCATCTTAGTCTGGCAGTTTGAGTCATTTATGCGGCCTACTCAAATGTCCTTTCTTTGGTATTGTTCGTCGAAGTTGAGCTCCTTAAGTTCTGAGTTGAGTTGCACGATTACTGACAAATGCGTGCACTGACTGGATAGGTCCACTCAATCTGTGTGGTTTTTTCCTCAAAAGACCATTTCAGACACCAATCTACATGGTCTTCACATGATCTGACCAAGATTATGTCTGGACTTTAAAAGAGACTGTGACCTCTGAGTTTGTTTCGGCCTTTCTTCTCAGAGTAGTCAGACAGGAAACGCCGAGCTCATCTAGTTTTTTTTCTAAGTATGATTGACGTGTAAAAGTGTTTGTATAAACCTACTTACAGAAAATAAAATCATTTCATTTCATTTCATTTCATATCATTTCATCATCATTTCATTTCATTACTAGTATTTTACATGGAGCGACTGCCTATCTGACCTCCACAACCCAGTTACTGGGTAACACGATACCCCTTGGTAAGACTGGTTGTCAGACTTTCGAGCTTGACTTTTGATCGATTTGATTATGTATTGTAAAGTGCATTGGATTTAAGTTCTGATTACAAAATTTAACTTGAACTTTAATATTGTAGGTATTTTGAAATTATACGAAAGGTCAATTTGTTTTCTTTCAACATTTTCTTCAGTACCGGAAGGCCCATACTTTTCCTTCAAGATGGTTCGAATAGTTCGAATATTGATCGATCTTGCACTTGCGTTACGGGCAATACAGGTCCACCATTAACTGATTCGCGTTCGAAGTATTCAGTTAACTTCACAACCAATTTGCGTGACTGGCTGTTGATTGTACGTCCTCTTTTCGACATGTTGAAACAGTTTTGTACGATATAACAACAAACACCAAAATCTCCAAAATAGAAGAGTCAAGGTCATCGTGATAGTAAACAGAAATAGTCCAAAAACAAAACCGAATCAAGAAAAAAATATCTAAAAAGACTGCGCAGTGCGCACGTAGACGCTGCTAAGTCACGTGCCGCTTGGTCAGAGACAAGCCATTCTATAGAAGCCAGTGTCGCCAATTCAAAATTTTATTTACGGTTTTGAACGCCAAGCTCATTCTTTTCAGTAAAGGTCACTACACAATATTTATTTACTATTAAAATCGAATGAAGCTGGTGTAATTCAGTAATTAATTGGTTACAACACTAGTATTTAAAAAAAAAGTCTAAGAATGTAACTGTTTTTGAGACGTTTCGTAAAAATTAGAAATTGCATGCTACTATAAAGTAAGCGCGAAAAGAATACTCGCAATATATTCCATCATATTATTTAACACACCAAAAAAGTTTGTATTTTTTTAAAACGTACGTTTATAAAATGAACCTCAAACATTGGGCATAAATATTTTCATGCCAATTAAATTACCGTTAAGGGAGTTCAACACATAATTATTCGGAAGTTTTCCAAGGAAACATATTAGTGTTATACATCATTAGATAGCTTAGAATATACACTTTGCAACCACGTTCAGTTTTTGTAAAAAAAATATTTTTATTTAATTTTTTAATATTTTTTTAGTGAAGTAAAGAAAATTTAGTTTTTGTTAATTTCAATTGGAGTTTTCGTTGTTGCCGAAAGCAGCCGGTGTCAAGTTAATTACTCTATTAGAGACCTTATCTACTCAGTAATATGAGGATTTAAAAAAAACTTGCGCGTTTTTTGCGCCAGAGGTGATTTTGAAGCAATAATGTCAATCGGGGAAAAATCCTCGAAAATTACGGTTCTTCTTTTTTATTATGAAATATTATATTTAGTTATTATCCTTTGATGTCTATATTGTTTTTTTCTATTTCTATGATAAAAACATACATTTGCAAATTAAAAAACTGCTATTATATTTGAAAGAATCTTCCCATGGCAATTTCGTTTGGGGTGGTCACCTTAACCACAAGTATGATAAACTATATTGCTGCGGAAGTTCTATTTATCTGTTGTGGTAAATAATTACAATCAGTACTGATTACACTATTTCGATGAGAACTGTTATAATCAATTGTCCCATGGTTTTTGCACAAGGCACTAAAATATTAGTCCTTTAAATACCCGTGTATGTTCAGCATACG
The DNA here is from genome assembly GCA_905333075.3 of Atethmia centrago. Lineage (NCBI taxonomy): Eukaryota > Metazoa > Arthropoda > Insecta > Lepidoptera > Noctuidae > Atethmia > Atethmia centrago. The sequence goes on from HG995387.1 coordinate 12,540,610, forward strand.
ATTCATCAAAGTGTTCAGATACTTCTTTTCAATAACAATTAACGCATAAAAAACATTATTATCTAACAATGACTGAATTCGTTTGTGTTCGACGCGATCTTTGTGATCAAATAATAAAAGGGAAAAGTACTTCAGACCTCAAAAAATATTTATTGGAAAATTTTCAACTATCGGAAACTGACGTTAATACTGTAATAGAGAGTATTCAAAAAAATCTAACATCGAGTTGCAACCAGAAATGGACCAAAGCTCAAAGAAAGCCGGACCGGTTCGAGAGCCTATACTCAAATTGGTTAAATGGTGAGTTTAAAGTATCATTGAATTCTTGCAGTACCTCAACCACTGTAAATTCTGGTTTGAATACTTCTGGTGAACGTGGAAGACCAACAAAACAATATGACGAGTGCTCGGAAAACACAAAGAAACGAAAAAATATGGAGCTGGTCCAGGAGTATGGAATGGGACATGTCCGTAACGCTTATGTGCAAGGTTTAAGATCCATGGGGGAAAATGACGAAGCGTCGATTGTGACTATTATCAGAAATAAGGAAAAAGAAGAGAAAAAAGTTATTCTACAAAACATACTCAATCCAGATAACGCACTTTCCTTTACAAAAGAGGAAGCATTGAGTATATGCATTGAAACTGATTTAACCAAAGCACAATATGCGTACCTAAGAAAAAGGCTCGTTGATAAGAATTTAAGTTCTGTAATGCCTTCGTATCAAACACTAAGTGAAGCAAAAAAGGCTTGCTATCCGCCTGTATCCAGCATTACGGTGACAAATATAAGCGCAAAAATCAACCTGCAAGATCTCTTAGACCATACAGTCTGCCGTATTATAAGGATAAAGTCAGGATCGACTTACAATCGTCTCAAGCTTTTCACTAAATGGGGATGTGATGGATCCTCCGGGCAAAGTGAGTATAAACAAACTCTACCGGAAGAAAACGAACAAATATCGGACGCTAATTTGTTTATAGTGTCCCTTGTACCACTGCGACTAGTAGACGAAGAAACTTCTACGGTCATATGGAAAAACCCTACTTGCTCATCTGTTAGATATTGCAGACCAATTTCATTAGAATTTGCAAAAGAAACTCCCGAAAAAACTACAGCGGTTGTCAGTGAAATTGAAGCCAAAATTAATCAATTGATTCCAACTCTTGTGTCAATAGAAGACAAAGCCATCGAAGTTAAACATCAACTGTTTATGACAATGATTGATGGGAAAGTTGCTCAAGTGTTGACAAACACATCATCCAGTGCTACCTGCACTGTTTGTGGAGCAACTCCCAGACAAATGAATGATCTTTTAAAAGTTACAACGAGAGTCGAAAATGAAAATGCGTTTAAATACGGATTGTCGACGCTACACGCATGGATAAGATTTATGGAAATGATCCTCCATATTTCTTACAATTTAGGTTTTGAGAAGTGGTCTGCAACAACTCCAGAAAACAAGCAACTTAAAGAAGACAAGAAAAAATTTTTCCAAAAACGTTTCCGAGAAGTGCTTGGCTTGCATATTGATAAACCACGTCAAGGTTCCGGTAATAGCTATGACGGTAATACGGCAAGGAGATTTTTCCAAAATTACCAATGTTCTGCAGAGATAACCGGAATTGATGAAGAATTAATCAAGAGACTATATGTAATTCTTCAAACTATGTCATCGGGATTTCCTATAAACGCAGAAAAATTTGGTCAGTATACATTGGTAACCGCGCAATTATATGTAAGCAAATATAACTGGTACTACATGCCATCTTCGGTCCATAAAGTACTTATACATGGTGCTAAAATAATAGAGCATTATGCAGTTTTGCCTATAGGACAATTATCCGAAGATGCCCAGGAAGCTCGAAATAAAGATTATATAGGATATAGAAATATATATAGAAATATAGGTTACATCACGCTAGGAAGTGTTCCAGATCAGCAACAAACGAAGACGTTCTGCATATTTTGTTATATACATCTGATCCTTATATATCTAGCTTAAATAAACCAAGTTTTCTAATATCCAAAGAATTATTTGACGAAGCTAAAGAATTGTTGGAAATAGAAAGTGATGAGTAGGATAAGTTTAAGTAATATTTTTTTTTTGTCATGTAACTGTTTGTTTAATAATAATAATTTAGTTTTAAACTTATTTTAAGCATAAGTGTAACTTTTATTGCTATTTTAATATAACTGTATGATTTTTTGTATGAAATTTCGTATAACTTTATCTTTGTCATTTTTTTTCGGAAAAAATATTTTTTTTAGAATGATGATGTTTGATTTCTTTTATTGCCTAGATATTCACAAATACGTGAAAAAAAAATCAAGGAGATAAATCACAAAACAACAGAGTTATCGATTTTTGAGATGGAAAATACCGGTTGGTCCCATAGTGCGGCGGTGGCGGTTCAAACTTACGATACAGGGAAAATAGCATCTAGGCATACAAGCTTAGATGCTGTTTTTCTCTGTATCGCCCGGTAGAGTGTTACAAGATTCATCACATAGTCAGCGCCTAGGCATTTTGTACATGAAACTAAGTACAATTTCACAAAAATAATTGCCGTAAAACGCCTTTTATTGGTGTGAATAATCGCTGTTTACAGTAGCGCTCAATGTAACGCACGCAAAACATTGTGCTTATGTCATTATGGGGGTATTTAAAGTTAAGTTAAAACAACAACATTTAAAACTTGTTTTCGTAAACAAAAGTCAGAAAAAGTTGTAGGTACAGTTTCTTTTTACATCCGTTAAATATCTACCTATTTCAGCAGCATGCGTACATTTGTAGACACCATACAATTAACATCGCATCATCACAAAAAAATAAGTAAATTTTCCATGTGATGTGTGGACAGCTCAATCATGGGTGGTATGTATTTAATGTTAATTTGTATTGTTTCAGTGCACAACTTCACTTAAATCAGCAACATGATTAGGAATCCAGAGGTGAGTTGGAAAAGATTTTTTTTTTTTTAAGTTACAAAATGATTACGTCTCTTCAGTGATTTACTTAATTTAACTACTTATGTACCTATCGGATCGATTTATTTATTTTATTAAGTAATAGCAACCCGGGTTTGCACACAGCAGAGACAGATATTATAATTATGCCAACATTATTTTTTTTCATTCGTAGTGTCCTATTTTTTTTTGTTTTTGGGTGGGAAATTATCATATATTTTCTCCCGCTCTGGGCGGAGCGGGAGGGTGTGTCAGACTCTTACTGACTAAAACCCACTCGTATTCTTTCCGTTGCCTGTGTTGCTAGGGGCCTCGGTAACCCTTTTGGACTGCCACGCGACCCTGTCAGGCATCGACACGACGACACTTGTGCTGACATCTTGTGCGTGGAACACAACGCGCCGTCGACCTGGGCCTGTTCCTTATCGGAAGGTGAGGTACCCATTGCTCACCGTCTGCAAGCCCGCGCCTACGGTGGCCGGAAATCCGTTTCGTAGTGTCTTAAAAGTCAGTTGCGTCGAGCACGTGGGTTAAATTAAAATGTAACTGATGTTCATCCTACTTGGAGTATTTTACATCGTCATATTCAGCATATTTAACAAAACCTTAATGAATTACACACCTAAACCTTCCTCATGAATCACTCCGTCCATTGGTGAAAACCGTATGAAAATCCATTCGGTAGTTTTTGAGTTTATCGCGTTCAGACAGACAGACAGACGTGGTGGGGGACTTTGTTTTATAATATGTAGTGTTAAAAAGATAGGTAACTAACTATTTATTGGAGGTATCTAGACACATAAAGTAGTGTTAATATGTAGAACACATTTAGATAAAGTTCGTTTTTTAGTCCCAAATAGTAATTTGACCCCAGCTAGATAGGTAGACGGACGACCTTAAACAGGTGGCTGGGACAGACTGGATGCGGAAGGCGGAGGACAGGGTGTAGTGGCGCAGCCTGGGAGAGGCCTATGTCCAACAGTGGACTGTTATAGGCTGAGTTGATTAATTGAATGAGTAATTTGACAGGTGCAAATGTCAAACTACAAATTGAAAAAATAAACAACAAAAATTTGAAGAAGAAGAATGCATATTCATCTCGAATATAGATATATATCTGCTTAGTCTTTTCCCAACTATGTTGGAGTCAGCTTCCAGTCGGATGCAGTTGGATTGGTACCAGTATTTTACATGGAGCGACTGCCTATCTGACCTGCACAACCCAGTCGACGTGTGTTAGTTCTAAAGTACAGGATCTCGATGTACGCCAGTTGGAAAGTTCACTGGAGCGAAGTATGCTAGGCCGACGTATCGTTAGTTAGAAAGCATACGTGCATGTAGGTAGTTTTTGACATCGATGCAAACTAGCAAAAAGATAGTGTACCTAGTTAGCAAATAATGATAGCTTAGGTGCTAATCCGTCAGATCCCCGGTGCAAGTGTGGGAGGGGGACGCCGGTTAGGTTTTTAGTCAGTAAGAGTCCGACAGACACTTCCGCTCGCCCCAGGGCGTGAGGATATTCCACCCCGGAACAAAAAAAAAGTAGCTAATATCTGTGGTACTACTAATGTAGGGTTGCCAGGCATTTTACAATAGTGTCCAGCCATATATATACATTTCCGGCCTGTCAGGCTTTTGTCAGTTTTGGCGAGGCCGGGCTGACCAAATGCTTAACATTTGGTCAGCCCGGCCCCGCCAAAACGTGCCGAACGAAAGTACACATTACTTTAGTAAGAACAAAATGTGATTCATAATAACATAATACCTATATAATTAAGAAAAGATTATGTCTCAAATAAATAACAGTACTAAATACACAAATAAAAGGTTTTTTTTTCTTTAAAATTCTGTGTATCAGGCTTTCAGGGCAAAATGTCTGGCTAATTAAGAATATGTGTCCGGCTTTTATACTTTTGGGTCTGACAACCCTATACATACCTAACCAGCCTATAATGTTCCCACTGCTGGAACACAGGCCTCCTCTCTGTGAGAGGGAGTGGGCCGTAATCCATCACGCGGGCCCAGTGCGGGTTGGTAGATGTCACATGTCTTCGATTTTTTTTCATTCTAGGACATGCCGGTTTCCTCACGATGTTTTCAAAAGTGACGTCACGGACGGATTACGGTACACATCAGCTGTTCGTGTCAGCACTGTTATTAAATAAAACACCATTCAATACCAAGTAATTTTTTTGTTTACATTAGCACTGTAGTGCTCCTTAAGTGTGTGATCGTTTGCAAAGCAATTAAACCGCAGTTCGGTAGTGGAATTCACAAAAAACAATTTTTAATTATATTAACTATTTTTACTTCGGAGTTACTTGTTAGTTTTTGGTGTTACCGGTACCCCCAAAAAGTGTTACTTTTATGACTCTTGACAAGTGTCGACAACATTACCACAGATTGTGTAAAGTTAATAATTTACTGCGTAACAGGCGCCATCTAGCGACGCCAAAAAATAGTAAGAGTGCTGTGCGCGATCTAATATGGTGAAGTGTGCAGCCTGCGGAAAGTTTCTGTCGACAAGGGGGGGCGCATCGTGTGGAAACTCTGCGTGCCACAACAGGTATCACCTCGCTTGCTTGTTGTTGCCAGATCCAACGCAGATAAGCAGCAACTGGCTGTGCCCTGAGTGCAGAAGAAAGTTGCCCAAGGGTGATAACAGCGCCACACCTGTCAAGGATCTGGGTAGTGGTCCCCCTGTAATACCAGCAGCAGCGTCCACACCGGCGGCAGCCTCTGTTGCGCTAGCGTCGCAAATCGTAGCAGCTCCTATTTCCACAGCGGTGGCAGCTCCTCTCTCGACAGCGGTAGCGGCTCCGGTTGTTGTGCCAGTCGAAGGCGGTATGATCAGGTCACCTGTCGCGGTGACCAAACCCCCCGTTGCGTTGGCTGGAGTACTGTCTCGGGCTGGGAGCGAACAGTCTGCTGATGGGGAGCCTTCACCGGATACACAGCTGACCCTCCGTGAGGAAATAAGGCTCTTTCGATCCGAGCTGCGGGAGGTACGCGATGAAATGAGGGAATTTCGTCGTGAGATGGCCGGCCTGAACTCGTCGATGGGAGTCTGTACCGAGCGGGTTGACAGCCTGGAGGCTAGGATTGAGGCTCTTGAGAGCAGACAAAGTGCTGCAGTGCCAGACAGCAAAGTGGGCCAGCTGGAACAGATTGTGCTGAAGTTGCAGCTTGACCTCAACGACCGCGAGCAGGAGTTACTTGGCTCCGACTTAGAGATCGCCAACATCCCGGAGTCTCCGGGTGAAAACGTGTTGCACACAGTCGGCCTGGTGGCGGCAAAGCTTGGGGTGACTCTCGAAGATCGGGACATAGTGTTTGCGCAAAGGGTGGGCTTGCGAGCTGAACGAGAGGTACAGAGCAGCTCGGCAAGCGGCGCGAGTCTGGTCGGCGGAGCGAGCCCAGTGGAAGCAGCGGCGACGACAGCGCGCGGGCGACGCATCGTGGTGCGCCTGACGCGGCGCGCACTGCGCGACGACCTGCTGCAGAGCGCGCGCGTGCGGCGCGGAGCCACCACCGCGGACCTGGGACTCTCCGCACCCCCGCGTCGCTTCTTCCTTAATGAAAGGCTTACCAAGGCAAACAAGCAACTATTTTACCGTGTGCGTGAAGCTGGCAGTCGTCTCGGGTGGAGGTATACCTGGACGAAGTTCGGCCGTATTCTGGCTAAGCAGGGTGACGGCAAGCCTACCCACTGCATCCGCTCTGAGGAGGATCTTGCGCGTGTTTTTGGTTGTGAGGTGTCTACAGCAAAGGATGTCTGATAACATAGCCCCTGGAAATCTATGTACTGTTTTTAATAACTCAACCCTTAAACTTTACTGTTTTTTATCTGTTCTGTGTTCACTTAGGTTTTTAAGTTTGTCTTGTGCGAGGCCAGTTATTTTTGTATCTCAGTATACGTTGGTTTCTTATGGTGGCCCAGCTGCTCGACCCATTACAATATATTATGTACATTTTATTTGTGTCACACTTCCACACACTATTGTCACATATTCATTATTTAGTATGACATATTTATTTTTACGGACTTTATATATTATTTCATTTTGGCTGATTATGTATTTTTTTATAACAATTACAATACTTCGCTTTATATTATTACAAGTTACACCTAATACCATGATGTATTTCAGTATATTTACACCTGACATTATTATACAAAACTCTACACCACTTCTGACGCTAACTATGATAAACCTACTTCTACTTATATACACCACTATTTATAAAAATGAATAAGACAAGAAATTTAAAAGTTGGATTATTTAACGCGGGGTCGCTCGGTTCGCGCCATGAGGAGTTCCTTGTTGCTATGGATGGCCTCTTGGTGGACATCATGGCGATAAATGAGACCTGGCTCAGGCAGGGAGAGGAAGGTCGTGCGCCGACAGTGCCGGGCTACCGGCTGCGGCACGTGCCGCGGCCGCGCGGCGTGCGCGGCGGGCGCGGGGGCGGCGTGGGCTTCTACGTGCGCCGCGGGCTGTGCGTGCGCGCCGTGCCCCACCCGCCGGCGCCGCATGTTGAACAAATGTGGCTCAGGCTTAACATTAACTCACATGCAGTTATCATCGGCACTGCATACAGGCCGCCGTGGCTTGATGTCAATGTCTTCCTGGATGCAATTACTGATTCTCTCTCGTCCTTTGCTAACGTGGACAGGGTTGTGTTGCTTGGCGACTTCAATATTAATTTATTAAACCAAACTGATAACAAATCTAAATTACTGAACAATTTTATACATTGCAGCAAGCTTAGTCAAGTTGTTACTGAGCCAACTCATTTCACAGATCATAGTGAAACTTTAATTGATGTTGTGTGCACTGACGCCCGTGTATGTGGGGTCCAAGGCACGGAGGGGTCTCGATATGTAATGGATGGTACGGATCTACGGATCGACCGAGGCAAGCGCAAAATAATAACAGCCGCAAGGGTCGATCAAAGGTTAATCAACCTTTGATCGACCCGTGCGGCTGTTAAAATTTTGCCACCAGCCCCAAACCTCCATCTGTTAAAAAAAGGTTGTTTCTTTCGCTTAAAAAGGCGCCTTAAAGTGTCATTAGTCAATCCTATGCCTGCCTACAGGCACTTTAGGCGCCCATAGGATTGGCTGACTGCTAAATTCAAAAGATGGTTGGAAACCTTATGTACAATCCAATTTCTGGCTAGATTGAGAATTAGCCCAGTCTCTCCATTATTGCTTCCAATTCATGCTTTTAGAAATACTGAATCTATATAAGGAGGACGTTCTTTTTCAGTGTAGTTTTCTTTAAAATAAGTAAGCAGTCCAAGATTATTCCTCCACCTAAACCTACAATGGAGATCGGCCGACGCTTTTATTGTTATATTCAATCATTCATTCAATAATTGGCTTCTTGTGCTAATACTCGGCGGTAATCCTCGTTTACTAATCAATCAGTGGATGTCATTATAAACAATTAACTCTAACATAACTCTTTGTTTTCATTGCGACAGTAAATTCTTCCGTTGCGTGTGTATCTGTTTCCTCAGATTTCCGTATTTTGTTCATAGGTCGAGGTCATGTTCTTTGTTGAAGAGACGTGGACAATTTCCTGGATAAAGACCTCTCAAAAAAGTTATGGTAACAGTCCTAATTCTTTGTTTTCCTAAGAAAGCGATGAAGGCGGCCACAAAATAACGGCTGTCTAAATACAGACCTATTTTTGACACCTTAATTTCAAATACTACGGCAAAATGGTAGATTTTCACGACGGCCGTTAAAAAATGTAAGCTTTACTGAGCCGCCTCTTTTTCCAACCTTGTAGGCCTTATGCCTATAACAGGCAGACCTAAAAGATATCTATCATTGCACGCTTTTAAGCGGATCTTGAGAGCAGTGGTGGCCCAATGGTAACGGCCCCGACTTACGAGTTGTAGGTCGTGGTTGTTCGAACCCAGGCAGTCATTTTACTTATCACCACTGCTCTTAGAACGTTGAAGGAAAAGATCTTGAGGAAACCGGCATGTACTAGAACCAAAAAATTCGAAAACATGTGACATTTACCAACCCGCACTGGGCCCGCGTGGTAGATTACGGCCCACTCCCTCTCGAAGAGAGAAGGCCTGTGTCCCAGCAGTGGGAACATGATAGGCTGATTATGCTAAGCGGGTGGATGATCATAGCGAGAATGTTCACTACCTACTGTTCCTTCTTGTCATACTTTATTAGTGAGTAGGAGTACGTATCGATTTAGTTTCGCTTGCTAGGAAAGGAAAAGGCTAGAGCTAACTACATCGCGAACGCAGTGTACGTTAGAACGTACACTGCGTTCGCAAATGTGCTACTTTAATACCCATAAAGTCTAGTTTCCGCTACAACTGTACAATAACACGGTTCCGTTTATGCATCCTAAAACAGCCAACATTTTTTTTTTTGCGGTTTGAAATCATCCAATAACTTCTTCCGCTCTGGGCGGAACGGGAGGGTGTGTCAGTCTCTTACTGACTGAAACCCACCCGTGATCCTTCCGTTGCCTGTGTTGCCGGAGGCCTCGGTAACCCTTTCGGACTTTCCCGTGACCCCGGCAGGCATCGGCCCTAGTGGACCCCTACACTTGTGCTGACATCTGTTTGAGGCAAAACAGCCACCTTTTTTTTTTTTTTTGGGTGGGAAATCATCAAATAATTTCTCCCGCTCTGGGCGGAGCGGGAGGGTGTGTCAGACTCTTACTGACTAAAACCCACCCGTATTCCTTCTTGTTGCCTGTTTTGCGGGGGCCTCGGTGACCCATAAGTACCTTCCCGCGACCCCGGCAGGCATCGGCCCTAGTGGACCCCTACTATGTGCTGACGACATCTCTTTGAGGCGCGCGTAGAATACAACGCGCCGTCGACCCGGGCCTGGTCCTTACCGGACGGTGAGTTACCCATTGCTCACCGTCCGCAAGCCCGCGCCTACGGTGGCCGGAAATCCGCCCGGGATTCCCGACGCCCTGGGCGTCTCCTGCGGCGGCTAGGGGCGAGAGGGCGCGAAACTTGCCTTTCCCTCAACCGTCCCGCCTCCTCCTTCGCGAGCATTACTGCTTCGCAGAAGGAGGTGACGGCTGCCCATGCCCTCTCGCTCCGTACCATGGCCTGAACCAGGGCCGGACGCGAGAGGTCTCTGCCGCCGATCGCCTCCAAGAGGACACGGCGGTGCTCTGCCCAAGCCGGGCAGACCTCCACCGTATGCTCCACCGTGTCCTCCGGGCGATCCACACAGTGGTGACACCCGGACGTTTCCTCCCGCCTTATCCGACACAGGAACCTCCCGAAGCTGCCGTGTCCGGTGAGGACCTGCGTCAGGCGGAAGGTGAGGACGCCGTGGCGCCTCTCCAGCCACTCCTCAAAGAGGGGACTTATCGCCGCAATCGTGGCGTGCCCAGCACTGGGTTGCGACAACCGTACTTTCCATGACGCCATGAGATCCCGCCGGAGCTCCGTCCGCTGTGCCGCGATTTCTCGCGGCAGCGGACTTACGCCCCGGCGTTTCACCTCCTCGCGCCACTCCCATACGTGCGCGAGGACTTTTGCCTCCAGATCCCATGGCGGCAATCCGGCAAGGAGGCTCGCTGCCTCGCAGGAGACCGTGCGGTATCCTCGGACCATCCGGATGGCCATGACCTTTTGGGCCGCGCCAAACCGGCGGGCTGGCCGCAGCGCCAGAGAGCGCGCCCATACAGGAGCCACGTATAGGGCCATGGACCGCACGACCCCCGCGTAGAGCCTCCGGCAGGAGGCGTTTGGACCCCCTAGATTGGGCAGGAGCCGCTTCAATGCAGCGCCCGCCCGCTCAAGTTTGGAAGCCAAACGTCGGAAATGCTCCACGAAGTTCCACCGGCTGTCGAGGACGAGTCCCAGGTACTTCATCGTCGACTCGACGCCGATAGAAACCCCTCCTACCGTTATTTGGGACCCCAACGGTGGCGCGTTCCGAGGACCATGAAAACACATGGCCTCGGACTTGTGCAGGGCCACCTCGAGTCCCAATTGCCGGATCCTTTCGACGATTGTCGCAACCCCGCGTGCCGCTAATTCGGCCGCCGCCTGGTGCGACCTCCCCTGCGCCAGGACCAACGTGTCGTCAGCGTAGCACACTACGCTGACGCCGCTAGGGAGGTCGGCGCGCAGCACCCAGTCGTTTCCGATGTCTCACAGATGCGGCCCCAGGACCGATCCCTGTGGGACACCGCACGACATCTCTTGCCGGTTCCACACTCCCCGGTGACCGGGGTAGATGACGGCCCTGGCCGTCAAATAGGCCTCGACCACACGACAGAGGTAGGTCGGCATCCGGTGATACCGGAGTGCCTCCCTGATGCAACTCCAGGGCAGGGTATTGAAGGCATTGGCGATGTCTAGGGACACCGCCAAGACGACCCCACCCTGGGCAACAGCAAAAACAGCCACCTTAGGGTGGTTACTCGGAAACGCGTGTTCATCTATCCATCCCGGGCGGGGTGAATAATACGAATTCACTTTTGATTATTGTTCCGACTTTTTATCCCAAGTATTTTACATAATCAACAATAGAAATGTAAAATATACTCATAGACTTTTAATTAATTTTTAATCACCGCAAACTTTAACAAAACTCATATCACGTATTGCATTTAAATCAAATTAAACTTTCTCGTTTTAAATAATATTACTATGTAATTTATAAATTCTGCAATATGTCCAGGAAATGTCCAACACTAATTTCATTATTAAGTAGACGTTATTGTGAACCCTGGATAAATTCGTCGCTTTTAATAATTTTCTAATCATTTTGAAATCAACTTAATACTACCATAACAAGGATTGTATAATTTACTCGTATTTTCAAATAAGATATTAATTTATATAATATGTAACAGACTTATTTATTTATTTATTTAATACTTTAAGCACACAAATGTACAGAGGCGGACTTAATGCCGTAGGCATTTTCTACCAGTCAACCTTTGGGTGATGCAGAGACAAACAGTGGTAGGTGCAATAGCGAAAACTGTGGAATAAATATTTATTTAAACATAAGGATATACATACATATACCTATTAAAAACTTTAAATATATACCTAATTATACATAAATATAAGACCTAATAAATACACATAAATACACGAATATAACTAAACTTAACTAGACTTAAAATAATATTAATGAGTAGGTACATTATATAAAAAAAAAACCGGGCAAGTGCGTGGTGGATCACGCACAACGCACGGTTCCGTAGTTGGGCTGAATTTATCCCAAGAACAAACTTAGCATTGTAGTTGAAAAGCATGTTCCCTTATACAATTCAACTGCAAATGTAAGTTTGTACGCAAAATATTGAAAGATTTACCAAATTATTTTACCACCATAGACGTGTTACAGGTTTTCCTGTAATATACAACTTGTTTTTATTGATATCCCATAACTCTGGGGTTATATTCTATAAGTAAAAATAATACAAAAAGTCCTAGAATATGTTGTCCAAAAATGTATAATTTCGAAGATATCATAATACTAACCCTAGACTCTCGATGTGTGTCGGTATCTAAGTTTTATTGATAAATACGAGCAATTAATTTTCATTCAAAGCAATCATTCATATTTAAAGCTAACAAAATGCGACGTTGTCATATTTCACGTAAGGGTGTTTTACATTAATAAACTTAATTAATAAAATAAAATAAATTTATTTATTTATATTATTTAATAATATTAATATATTATTATTAATAATCGTGACTTTGTTGCATTATTTTGTATGGAAAATAAAAACAAAAAAAATGATAAATTAAAAAAATAATTCATATGTCAGTTGATTCTTTGATATGATCTGATTCATACCCTAGAGTTATGGGATATAAAAAAACACCTTGTATAGAGAACTAGTTTATGGTAAAGAACTTGTTCTGTATTTATTTTTTTTCAAAATTTTACGGTCCGTAGTTTCGGGGATAAGGGTATCGGGGATGGAATGGTCAATTTTCATATACCTTAAATAACTTCAAAACTATTGATTTTAAAATTAATAAAAAAAAATATTTGAGGCCCTCAGAATAAGTCTTTTCATGTGATTGTTACACGGTACAGTTTGCAAAACTAGTTTTTTTTTTAATTAGGGTTTTCAGATTTCAACTTAATCAGTTCAGTAGGTACATTCGGAGCAAATCGGCTGTGACAAACGGACATACAGACAGACACAAGTGATCATATAAGGGTTCCGTTTTTTCCTATTGAGGTACGGAACCCTTAAAAGAAAGGAAAAGAATCAGGGCATCAAAAACTTCGTTCACATCGCTGTCAACAGGAAAAGTGCCCAAAAAGGTGGCAGCATTGCCACGTTGTATGGCAATGTTGATTGAACAACGGTTTAAATAGTTTTTTTTTTCTTTCACAGGCATGCGGATGCCCGATACGAGAAGTAGGTCCGTCCATGGTATCGGCCTGTCCGAACCAGTTCCTGCTGTTCATGACAATCCTGGAGGCGTACGTCAACGGACGCTGCGACCTGGCCGACCCCTGCAACCGGGTCACCAGCAGGGACCAGCCCGATGAGAACTATGACTTCGTGGTGGTTGGCGGAGGGACGGCGGGGGCGGTCATGGCTGCTAGACTGTCGGAGAATCCTCAGTGGAAGGTATGTAAGCCTGTGATTCTTTAGATTTTAAAATCCTATTATAATCCTATAAGAGTCGGGTAATCGCCGTTGACCTTGTCCATACAAATGAGCGTAGCGCTCACGCCGCGCGGCCGTTTGGTTTCATAGGGAATATTTGTGTTTAGTAACGAAAATATGAAGATTTGATTTTAAAAAACACATGGAATTATAGATTGTAAAATAATCTGTTAATACAAAAAAAAATAAACATGAAAATATCTTAGGTAGTTTGAAAGTAATCTCGTTTTTTATGCCTTGGGTAGACATTACTTCCTGAATTTATTTTATAAAGTATTTTACTACAATACTTAAATATTCGCACATAGAATTGATGTATATGCGTTCTAGTCTAACATATATTTTTTGCATAACCTCCTTGCATATACAGGTTGAAATTGAAAACTTGCGACAAACTGAAATGGGACATTGTATACATCATTATTAACAACTTTTACTAAGGGACCAAAGCTGTAATCCCAAAAAAAAAAATCTGCTTTTCCTACATTTTGATGAGGTATTGCGAACATAAATGTAGGGGACAGCAGTTTTTTTTTTTTTGGGATTGTAGCTTTGGTCCCTTAGTAAAAGTTGTTCATAATGATGAGTACAATCTCCCATTTCGATTTGTCGCATGTTTTCAATGTCACCCTGTATAAAGACATAATAACAGATTAAAAACTCACAAAAATCATATCTCTGGGCCTTAAGCGCTGTCGTGAGGCATACATACATTCCTGCTAACGGAGTACACTTTTTTTTTGCTAAATACATGTATTTCCTTTCTTTCGCCTGCGCGCCTGTATCATGTGGGTGTGTTTTTACCAGTAGGTGGCAGGTAACTTTTCAGATAACGTATATCTGCCTGGTGTATATACTTGATCCTATCTATTGCATTGACATTTATGTATTTGTATACATAAATGATAAAATGAGGAGAATAGAGCAGTGGTAGCCCAGTGGTAACGGTCGCGACTTACGAGTTTTACGGCGTAGGTTCGAACCCGGACAGGCGCTTTACTTTGTGTAAATTATTTCATCATCACTGCTCTCAAAACGGTGAAGGAAAACATCGTGAGGAAACCGGCATGTCCTAGAACCAAAAATTCGAAGACATGTGACATCTACCAACCCGCACTGGGCCCGCGTTGTGGATTACGGCCCACTCCCTCTCACAGAGAGGAGGCCTGTGTCCCAGCAGTGGGAACATGATAGGCTGATTATGCTAAGCGGGTGGATGATCGCAGCGAAAATGTTCACTACCTACTGTTCCTTCTTGACATACTTTATTAGTGAGTAGGAGTACCTACCGATTTAGTTTCGCTTGCTAGGAAAGGAAAAGGCTAGAGCTAACTACATCCAGTGGCGGTACCTTCATATAAGCCCAAAAGCCTTGCTAAAATGCCTTACTAAAATGCTCGATAGAGAATTTATTGCACCTAACCAGTAGTTTATGAGAAAATTGCGATGATACATACGTAGATACGTAGGTACCTACATACTCAGTCGAAAACTGGAACTTTCTTTTTTTGAAATCGGTTAAAATTTTATTGGGCTTGCGTTATTTTGAAACCAAGGCACGCCACTGACTACATCGCGAACGCAGTGTACGTTAGAACGTACACTGCGTTCGCATATGTGCTACTTTAATACCCATTATTAAATTGTTATTTTAGAAATAGCCACGCGGACGAAGCCGCATGCAGCAGCTAGTCCTACCTATTATTATATAGTTACTTTTCAATTCAATTCATTGGAAAGAACGAAAGTAGGTACCAGGAACCAAGGTTTTTCTGCATCTGTTAGTGCTTACAAAATAGCACGGAAAACACTTTCCAAACGTGCCAATTAAATAAATTTGCCGAAAATAAAGTCCGCACTACTCTATAAAACCGGCGAATCATTCCTCATAGTCAAAATCAAAGTCAAATTATTTATTTTAAATAGGCACATAAAGGGCACTTCTTAACGTCAAAAATCGTCGTACTTTGAACGTCGTCTGCACCACATCGAGTTAAGGTTCTAAAGAGTCGCCTCATGCTGTCGTGTCACACTGTCGCGTGGCGCTTTCGCGTCGCGCCTGTCTGCGGGAGCTTTTACTAGGCCTTTAGGATCAGAACAATGGACAGACATTCGCGTCGATTTCACGCTGGCACCCATGACTTGCCACCGTGCATTGTTGTAAGTACCATGGACTATCAATGCAAGGTCGCCGATCTTTGTCTAAAACTGCGTCTTCCTCGATTACCATGATTGAGGTAGAGATAAAGTCCTTCGATTATGGTGTCCAAGTAGCTAATTTTAACTGTGTATAATAGTTTGTACTATTAATATTGACACTGGCGCCGATTCCCTTGTTCACAAACTAAACTAAATTTAAGTTCAGTGCATCTTTTTCTTTCTATTTCATTAAGAAAAGGACAGAAGATAAATATAAGTTCAGTCCTGTCAAATTCATCAGCGCTTGACGTAAATTGGCGTAATTTTAGTGGGCAAGTTTTTAATCGTGTCTAAACTTGTATAGAGTAGTGACAGGCGCTGATTAATTTGACAGGACTAAACTAAAATTTATATTCTGTCCTTTTCTTCATGAAATAGAAAGAAAAAGATGCACTGAACTTAAATTTAGTTTAGTTTGTGAACAAAGGAATCGGCACCACTGACAGCCTGACATTAGGGACTGTCAAACTGTTGCTGTTTTTAAAAGAAGAGTGAAAGAACACTATCTTTCCACTTTGCCATCGTTGCATATTATGTATTTATTATTTTATACTATTAATTATAAGTATATAAGTATTTAGTGATATTTATTTTAGAAGTATGTATTTATGTAAGTATATTCTCTTATTGTATAATTTATTGTTTTTATGTATTTTGTTTTCTCTTTTACCTTACACACGTTGTCTACATCTCTATGTCTACTGTCCAAGGAACATATTTACTCTAGGGAGAAGAATGACAACTACGAACAAATAAAATGGTACGGTTTTTAATTACGAAAACTCGCGAAAGCGGGATATTCAAAATCGCATTTCTTTGGGATACTTATATATAAGCCTGTCCACGAAAGCAGAACTGGGAAAATGTAACCGATGTTAAATTATTGTGCAATTGCACAGGTTACAATTTTCCAGCCATTATGGCGAGGATAACACTTAACGTTGAAATAACATCTAAAGTAATAGGAGAAAATGTATTCTTGCTCGTAGAAAACTTTGAACAACAAAATCATAAGTTAGTGGTTGATTTGTAAAAGTCAAAGACTACTCAACATCGTTAATGGTGAGGATAACACTTAACGTTGCAAAAAGAGAATTCACAAGAAATAACATCTAAAGTAATAGGAGAAAATGTATTCTTGCTCGTAGAAAACTTTGAAAAACAAAATCATAAGTTAGTGGTTGATTTGTAAAAGTCAAAGACTACTCAACATCGTTAATGGTGAGGATAACACTTAACGTTGCAAAAAGAGAATTCACAAGAAATAACATCTAAAGTAAATAATACCGTTCCTAGATTATCATGCGCTCACGCCGGCATACATTTTTCTTGTGAACTGGGGCTGCCAGGTGTATTTAACAAAATCTTACCCACTAAATTTTATTAAATTAGGTAATTTTAGAAAATAAGTAGCCTCCGCGCTCTGCCCGATGTGTTGCAGTAAATTAAATCAATTATTTATTTATTTCTATATTGGCTTGATTGGATAACTCTTTTGTCTATTTATAAGTACAAACTTAGGTTATACGAGCGTATATCTATTATATTATACATACATTATATTTTTATTTATCCAATTTTAATAATATTAACATTGATTACATTAACCGAAATAATAAATCGGATAACTTGTTGGTTAACAAATAAAACAAAAATGTTGATAAAACTACCAAATGGTAGCTTTTTAACATTTATGAACCTTTTTAGTTTATGTTATGTTGCCATCCTTGAAAACGTCATTATTGAAGACCGAAGTTTTTAGGTCTCACATAATAGAGGAGAAAATGGCAACATAGGTCTAGCCCCCGTAGGCATTCCTAAGTTTACCCAATGAGACGACCCCGCATGCTACTGTCCTATTGCAGGTATGCTGGAAGAGATTTCATTAGAAATAAGCATCACCTTTGTACGTATTTTTGTTCCTTTCTTCATGTCTGTTTATATGTGTGTACATAAACTGTTAAATAAATAAATAAATAAATAAACACTGTTATTTGAAAACATTGTAAAAGCCAATTATTTTTAAAAGAGTAACCGTGGAGTTTCTTGCCGACTCTTCTCCATAGGAAACAACCAATTGGAACCGTGCACCTAGCTTCTGACGTTTCATTAGTGCCCATATAGGTTTATGTGAAAAAAAATATTTTGATTTTGATTTCTGATCACTGACCTAGCCTACTAAGAGATTTTGCTACCTCTAGCAGGTAGATATAACCAATTAAACCATAGATAATTAAACCTAATTAGGGTTAGATATGTTTTAAAGCAATGACCAAAAGGTTACCTATCTTATGGTAGGCGCTTGTAAAAAATACCTTGTAAAAATAAAGGCATAATTCCGTACGCAAAATACGCGCTTGGAGGTGGAGTTGCGGACACCAACCCGTTATATAATACTACTAGCTGTTGCCCGCGACTTCGTTTGCGATCCAGGATGAAAAGTAGCCTATGTCCTTACCCAGGTCTTGGTCTATCTGTGTGCCAAATTTCATCCAAATCCGTTCAGCCGCTTTAGCGTGAAAGCGTAACAAGCAAAGAAACTCACTTTTGTTTTTATAATATTAGTTAGAATTAAGTATACTACTAAGGCATAATTCCAGAAAGAGGTCGGGGAACCTCGACTCGTAAGATCTAAGTAGGTACTTAATTATGTAGATTAAGGTACCTGTACTTGTCTGTAGTGCCACTATTGCGTTAGACTTAAGGCTCCTACATACTGGCGCGACTTGTCGCGCGACGCGACGCGACACAAAGACACCGCGTGTAGCGCTACAAGCGGTGCCTTTGTGTAGCGACGCGTCGCGCGACATGTCGCGCCAGTATGTAGAAGCCTTTAGTCTCTTTAGTTACCTAGGTAGTTTCGTAGAACAGTTAATTCCGTATAGTGACGCGACTTCGTCCGCGTCAAATTTCTTATTTTAACCTTAAAATATATTCTTTGACACTCGGCAATACTGTAGCTTCCCATTTGTGAAAGAATTTTCTGAATCGGATCAATAGTTCCGAAGGTTACCCACGACATACAAACTCACAAATAGTGTATAGATTCAACATCGTCAATGGAGATTCTTCAAAACCTGTTGAGCACAACGGCGAAGTTCAGAAAAAATGTAGCAAAAACCTTATCAACTTGTTTACGGGCAATTATTTAAGGTGGGTGGCGGCTAATAACAATTACATAAAACACGTAGTAAATAAATACAGCAGAAGGATAAAGAACTATTAAGGCACTGACAAGATCCAATTGACCAAAATAGGCTTCTCTTAAGAAAAAAAAATTGCCTAATCTGTATAGTTTGTGGTAGCGGTAAAAATATATGTTAATTTTGAACATATTTCCCAGAACTTGGTTGTTACAATACACATTTTCAAAAAAAAATCTCGATACAAACTAACGTTAAACTAACCTCTT
This sequence comes from Atethmia centrago, assembly GCA_905333075.3. Lineage (NCBI taxonomy): Eukaryota > Metazoa > Arthropoda > Insecta > Lepidoptera > Noctuidae > Atethmia > Atethmia centrago. Next base: position 12,559,859 of record HG995387.1, read on the forward strand.
ACCTTGAGTTCTAATCCAAAATATCTGTATTAAATATCAACATACGTTACGTATTAAATTAATAACAAGAACGTCTTATTTGAATGCCGAACTTGGTTGTTTTTTATTTTCGATTACTCAACTCAATTTCGAGTAAATAGATAATTGCTTCATATTTTGCAATAAATTACAAGCGTTGTGTCATCGCGCTTCTCTTTCTTTTCTATTCAATCTGACAGTGACCGCGGCTTAGGTGTTGTCAGCGTCTTTGCATACCTACATGTCATTTATAGACGGAGTCGCACTACGGCCGCTACGCGTAACGTCCGTCTATTGTATTTCTTGAAGGTGCATTCTTTTCTCGGTTCAGTCGCGTTACAGCCGTTCTACCTAAGTTCACTCAACGTTAATTGCCTGTTATGAGAAAAGGATCATACAGATCAAATTAAAATTTTGTGAAGCATGGTATTAGGCGAGCAGACTTATCAGGAGATACTTTTTGTCGCCCACACACACGCAATAATGTAACTCCGCTACTGAATGTCGAAGTTTGAAATGTCGATGTATGTTAGTTCTAAAGTACAGGATCTCGATGTACGCCAGTTCGAAAGTTCACTGGAGCGAAGTATGCAAGGCCGACGTATCGTTAGTTAGAAAGCATACGAGTGCGATGTACGCCAGTTCGAAATTACCCTGAATTAGAGTAATAGAGGGGATCTGGCGCTCGGCGGTCACTTCCGCGACACGCTCGCTTCGCTCGCTCGCCTTCGCGCGTTAATGGTCACTGTTCTAACCTAACCTAACCTAACCTTATCCTTCGCTATATGAAAGGTTCTGTCGGCGAATCGTTCGCCGTTGAAACGTTCTATCTTTTTCTGTCGCGGCAACTAACATAGGTACGTCGACATTGCAAACTTCGACATTCAGTAGCGGAGTCCAATAATGTCACAGATTGTATTGGTGTCTCTTTCACTCGTGCTTTATCCATTAAATCACGAGTGAAAGAGACACCAATACATCCTATTTGTTATAGTTACTGCATGTGGTTTGCGTACAGGTCTTGAGACACTTAGAATACCGTTATTTGATCATTTTTAAACCTAAGTATTCATATTTATATTCATTTATTTGCGTTCCACAAGGTAAAATAAGATGTTAACAAAAGGCTTAGAGCTAAGAGCCGTTGTAGACCCTGTCAGGGCACAGCAAAAAATATTTTTAGATACATAGCTATTATTAAAAATTAAAATAAAATCATACATGAAAATTGAATAATTACATTCGCATAAAAAGTCAATAACAATAACATAAATAATTTTATTATTGGTAAGTAAGTAGCTATTTTCTTAAAAATAATACTATTATTACGTTTAGTTAAAGCTTTATTTACTAAGGTAATTATATTATACATAAGTAATATTATTTTCAAATAATACTTTGCGTTTTGACTGTAATGGACTGACGGACGTAGTGCGACTAATTGTAAAATACCTTCATATTTTACAATTAGTCGCACTACGTCCGTCAGTCCATTACAGTCAAAACGCATATGTAATCTTGGTCGGATAATGTGAAGACCACATGGTCATGATCAAATCAGAAAATACCATTTCAGTCACCAATCTATGTAGATTCTGTAATCTATTTAGGTGTATGATGATCAGTGATAGGAATAGGTAGTGCCTATTAGCCTAAACTTCGAAGAACAGAGACAAGAAACGGAGACTTCCTTAGGACTAAATTATTTCCGGCACATCTGTCTCGAAATTTCGAGACAACACTTAAATACATTTAAAAAAATGTGTTATTTGGAATAAGTAATTCGTCTATATTTATCTAAAGTTTGTCTATAAATGTGATAGTTTGTATGGATGTCCATTACTCAATGCCACTGAAAATGCTGATTTTGGTAGTGATATAGATTAAGGTGTGGAATAGCACATATGCTACTTCCTATTAAAAAAAAGTATAGTTCCCATGGGATACAAAAACAATAGTACACGCGGGAAAAGCCGCGGGCATTAACTAGTTAAAAAAAAAAAACGTAAGGGTCCTTTCACACCACCGATATTGTCTGGCGATTTTTGGAGATTTCTATGCAAAAAAAAAATAAAAGAAAAAATGCTCAAAAATCGCCGGTCGATATCGCTCTAGGTTCATTAAATAATTAATGGGCTCTAAAGGAAAAATAAAACATAGAATATTGTTGTAACAAATATATGTATATTTATATTATTTTAAAATATGACGTAATTGGAAACCATGAAACAAAATGTACAGAAGGAAAGATTCAAGAAACAAATTTATGTTTATCTATCTTTAAATATCTATGTCATATTTATTTTACTGACGTTGAGGGATGCAATTTTTACTCAAATCAAAGTACAAATTAACCTTTGAAGTTTACAAATTAATATTTGAAGCATTTAGGACAATCAGTTTTAATACTGAACTACTAACTGTTCGGTTTTGATAAAGAACTTGATGCATCAAAAATTGCTAAGAATTTGAAAATCTTTATTTGTGTTACAAATACCATAAAAAATAAAGAACGATTTTAATTTAATCATCGTGATTCGATTCGTCAAGTTCAGTATCAGAACCGAAATTTTCTTTGTCAGATGAGTCATCTAAGTTAAAATACACAATCATAATTTTTTCTATATTTTCAACTGTCAGGCGATTTCTTTTTATGTTAAGAATCCATTTATAAGTTGAAAATGAACTTTCAACATCAACTGAGGTTAAAGGCGCGTACATATAGTATGATCGCTCATCCTTTCCTGCTGTTATCGCTTCACATATGTCTCTAATTTTATCTAAACCGGGATTTCTGTTCATGACATTTACGAGTTTATTTTTTATAAGCTCAGATGAACACCAGCTAAGCACAGTTCTCACGTGATCAAATATTTCAAAGGATTCCGTTAGAGTTAAATTCGATTTTTGTAATTTCTTTAATCCAATTTGTATATCTTTAAAATATTCCTCAATGTAGTCCAAGTCCGATTTCAAGTTTTCCTTTTGAAGAACATTTTTGGCACACCTAATAGATAGCGCGTCGGAACTTCTTAAAAGATTTACAATTGTTTTAATTTGATCATAATATTTTGCATAATATTTCACTGCCTCCAACCAAGCACCCCATCTTGTAATAACGGGTTCTGGAGGAAGCGGCATGTGGAGAAAGGTGTTTTTTAACAAGCGCACTCTATTAGGTGATTTTAAAAATATTTTTTTTACGTTTGAAATTAATTCATCTACATCTGAGTATTCGTATCGTATTTTTTCTGCCACGAGATTCAGTGCATGTGCTAAGCAAGTGACGTGTATCATGTTGGGCAAATAATTTTTCAGCACACATCCCGCTTTTAGCATATATGCTACACTATCAGTGCATAATACAGCAACGTCTCCTACTTTGGATTCATACAAATCGCACCACATATTTTCAAAGCAGTCTATTACAAATTGGGCAATTGTGCTCCCATTAACAATTTCTAGTACTTTGCAAGCAACTAAAAATGGTTTTTTTGTGATCGCATTTAAAGGTTTTACAAGTAAATGTACCATGTATCTGCCTAAAAAATCAGTTGTCTCGTCTAAAGATACCCACAGCTTTTGATTTGCAATTTGTTCATAAATCGAGTCAATTTTAGTTTTAAAAATCTTATCTAAATAAACTTTTCTCAGCAATGATTGCTCAGGAAGCTTTTGTCGATTTGTACAATTGCAGGAAATATATTTATGGAAGAATTTTTTGAAAGCGGGGTTGTTTACTTGAATCCAAGGTATATTACATAATATGAGAAATTGTACTAGGTCCAAATAAAATTCTTCATTTGGTTTTTTACTTGTCCCTTTGTGTTTCGGACCTTTAACGTGCCTCTTGACACTACTAAGTTTAGCTGTTATACTGCTCTCGCACTTAGAACAGTAAATCAAATTACTGTCCGGGTCGTAATATAATTCAGGATGAAGTCCAATCCAACTTTGTACTGTTGCTTTCTTAGGCTTGTTCGCCATCTCCAATCTTACTGGTCTCCAAAAAGATGTACGATGGCAAGTACCTAAAATAAAATAAAATTTTAAGATTTCCATGCCTCAAAAGGAATAACGAACCTTTATAGATACAGGGAGGTGGAAAGGAAAGCGGGAGAGGTGCGCGCATTCCAGCTAGGTGCATCGATTGTATCGATTTAAAGATTTTATTCTTTCATTTTACGCTCTAATAAAGAAAAACGGTTAGATAATATGAACACGCGTAACATCATTGTTATGGAAATTTTTTTTTCGCATTTTAGTCAATGCGCAAAAGACATATTCCTTTTTGGTTCAAATATTAAAAGAACCGGCCAGAAAAATAATATATTTTGATAGAATTCGTCCACCTTAGCAATTCTTTATGACACCAAAGATATAACATTACTATGCTTGGTAGTATTGAAGTTCACTTTTATATTTGAACCAAAAGTTAAATGCGTATGTTTTTTTTCTTTAACTACGTTTCATACACAATAATTATCTTAAAAACTCCACTAAAAAATATCAAGTTCATACAATTGCATATCAATCTAGACTGTCAAATTGCTAGTTTAAGATAAAATAATATATACATTAATGTTCTTCTTTATATCTAACTTACTGTTTGTTTCCCTACAAGAAATAAAATAAATAACTTTAGCCAAAACATTAAAAAGTAATAAATGTTGACTTACCGTATTATTTGATGTAGACAGACAGGAACAATGTTATTACAGCAAATCGTAATCCATAAATTCAAGCCAAAGTAGTCGTATTAAGAAGATCCAATGAACCAAAAAACGAGCGAGGGTGAAAAACAATATTCACAAAAACAATACAGGAAGATGCGCACTTAACAAACCGAAGTACAGAATTGAAGTGAAGGTAACCTGCGCGCACGCGGGGCGGTAAGGAGTAGGGGGGGAGGAGGTATGTAGACCCTCCCCGCGCCGCACAGGTATGCGACCATGGCGGTTACCTTTTGTAATTTCTAAGAATAGATAACGAAACGCGCTGCCGTAAAATGTGATAATGTGATACCATTATTATGCAATTATTTTAATATCATGCACATTTTTAAATATACTTTAGAAATATATTTCATTAAGATGAAAGAAAAAAAGGTATTTGTATTTTCATTTGTAACTAAATATTTGCACATCATGTATAACGGTAGAATGTAAAGGGACCTCATTAATATTAAGATTATACCACTTTGTATACCTACATTCTGGCAAATAAATGAATTATTTATTTATTTTAAATACCGATAAAATCAAAATCAAAGCATTTATTTCAAATAGGCCATTTACGGGCACTTTTGAATAGTCAAATGTCGGTCAGTCCAAGAAAAGTGAAGCTAAATTGCACGTTCCAAAGAGTAGGTCTCTATGGAGAAGAACGTGCAACTCCATGGACACTCTTTTAAATCATATTATGTGTTACATATAATGCCTTTTTTACACTTGAACTTTAGAAATCTCATTAAACGTAGCCGAGAGTGAGCTAGAAAGAAGATATTTACTTCGAAACGTGTACGGCTTCTTATTCAAACATTGTGATTCATTGTGTATTACGATCAACAAGTCATTTACAAAATGTTCTCCAAAAAAAAATTCAGAAAATTTTATGGTTGTAACGACTGTGTATGTTATTTATTATGATATATCTAGTCGCAAACTTTAGGTAAATATAGACGAATTACTTATTCCAAATAACATTTTTTTTTAATGTATTTATCAAAATCAAAAATCAAAATCCATTTATTTCAGGTTATCCCATATTACACAATACAAATCACAATATAAAAATAAATAGAATGTCATCAAATTATAAATACAATGTCAAAAAATAAAATAAAATGAATGGGAAATTAATAATATAAAATACACATAAAAATAAAAGTTTAGGGCAAATTTTGGGTAAAAATAATAACAAATTTTTAAAACATCAAATATCACGACCTGGCTATATGCCTACTACAACACTTCCCAATATAAGGGCAGTCCAAACGTCCAGCAATCATCTCTAGGACAGCATTGGAGCTGACCCGCACCCTGCGCACCAAGGACGCGCACCGCTTGCGCATTGTGGTGTGGAAACAGTCGGTGCGCGCTTCAGCAAACATGCCCGAGGCACTGCAGAAGCGGGGCAGCCCCAATACCGCCCTGAACGCGTTATTGTACTGGACGCGGAGGGCACTGTAACTCGCCTGTGTATAGCTAGCCCACAGGCTACACGTGTACAAAGAAGTGCAGTATGCTTTAAACAATGTGATCTTGACTTGATCAGAACAGCGTGCAAACCTGCGTGCCAACATATTCGCTCTTTTTGACAAGGCCCTCCGCTCCCGTTCGATGTCAGCATGATCCCTGAGGCCAGCTGTGACCACATGCCCTAAGTATTTAAATTGTTTTACCCAGTTTAGGGGAACACCATTGAGAAAAACTGGTGGTATACTTTGCGGGCATTTAGCACTACTATTATGTTACTGTGTATGTTATTTATGTGTTGTCTCGAAATTTCGGGACAGATGTCTCGGAAAAAAAGTTAGTCCTAAGGAAGTCTCCGTTTCTTATCTCTGTTCTTCTAAGTTTAGGCAAATAGGCACTACCTATTCCTATCACTGATGATGATGAAAGAACCTCACAGATTGAGTGGACCTGTCCAGTCAGTGCACGCATTTGTCAGTTGTCGTGCAGCTCAACTCAGAACTTAAGGAGCTCAACGATTCAACGAACAATACCAAAGTGTGAACATTTCGGTAGGCTGCAAAAAAGACCGTGTCAAAAACTAACCGAGAAAAGAAAACAATAATAAACACTGACCCACATTTTTTTTATATGTTGCTCTTTACAAATTTATTTCACTATTACAACATGTATGACCCACATACATAGTCTTCATATTTACAATAATTAAAATAATATAACACTTTACAGACTAAATATACAGGTCATTGCATATATAAAATTCTTCAATGTCAATGTGTGTACCTATTTAATAATCCGGACATAATCTTGGTCAGATTATTAGAAGACCATGTACCTATATGGTGATGGTCCTCAAATGATCTTTCCGGCGTCTGAAAAGGTCTTTTGAGGAAAGAACCACACAGATTTGAGCGGACCTGTCCAGTCAGTGCACGCATTTTGTCAGTTATCGTGCAGCTGAACTCAAAACATAAGAAGCTCAACGATTCGACGAACGATACCAAAGAAAATGTGGTTGGGTAGGTCGCATAAAGCACTGGAACTGCCAGACCAAAATTAAAACTAAGAGAAAAAAATATGAAAAAAACAATGATCCACATGCGTTCTGAACTTCTGAACATATTTTTGTTTGTTTACACAATGAAACTTTACTTTGCGGTTACTAAAATGACGTCATTATCTATTACAGAAACAAAAAGTAACACTAATTGTAATTTTTACGAAAATACCTGCGTAAAGTTTAAGTAATGTTTTTAATTTAGCGTGAAATTATTAATGGAACCTGTAAGTAGCTTTAGGCAGTAAACCGAAGCAAAACTTATTAAATTAGGTAGATACTAGAAGTATGTGTGACGATCACACATATTCCTCACACAATCATTTTGCGATTGAAAAAGTTGATTTTCCACGCCAATAATACAAGCGGCGTGCATGTGATGTATGAACGTAAACGACGGAAAACGAGTGTGTAAGGTGGCGTTCTGTAGTTTCTGTCTACCCCCATGGGAAGAAGGCGTGAGTTTATGCATGTAAAAAAAATAATAATGGCGTTGTTAATTGCTACAGGAGAGTGCTAAATAAAGCGAATGGCTGATTCCTTTGTTTCGGGCCGTAATTTTCGACCAATACCTAAGTAGCTACCCTTTTTTTTTATGTGAATATATCAAATAACTTCTCCCGCTCTGGGCGGAGCGGTAGGGTGTGTCAGACTCTTACTGACTAAAACCCACCCATGTTCCTTCCGTTGCCTGTGTTGCCAGGGGCCTCGGTAACCCTTTCGTACATTCCCGCGACCCCGGCAGGCATCGGCCCTAGTGGACCCCTACACTTGTGCTGACATCTCATTGAGGCGCGCGTGGAACACAACGTGCCGTCGACCAGGGCCTGGTCCTTATCAGACGGCGAGCTACCCATTGCTCACCGTCCGCAAGCCCGCGCCTACGGTGTCCGGATCCGCGAGATCCCCGACGCCCAGGGCGTCTCCTGCGGCGGCTAGGGGCGAGAGGGCGCGAAATTTGCCTTTCCCTCAACCGCCCCGCCTCCTCTTGGCGAGCATTACTGCTTCGCAGAAGGAGGTGACGGCTGCCCATGCCCTCTCACTCCGTACCATGGCCTGGACCAAGCCCGGACGCCGTGGCGTCTCTCTAGCCATTCCTTAAAGAGGGGACTTATCGCCGCAATTGCGGCGTGCCCACCACTGGGTTGCGACAATCGCACTCTGCATGTCGCTATGTGATCCCGCCGGAGCTCTGTCCGCAGTGCCGTGATTTCTCGCGGCAGCGAAGTTACGTCCCGGCATTTCGCCTTCTCGCGCCACTCTCATACGTGCGCGAAGACTTTTGCCTCCAGATCCCATGGCGGCAATCCGACAAGGAGGCTCGCCGCCTCACCGGAGACCGTGCGGTATCCCCGGACCAGCCGGATGGCCATGACCTTTTGGACCGCGCTCAATCGGCGACCCTTCGAATCATAGCGAAGTGGGAGCCCGTGTCATTGATACGGCTGACATGTCAGTAGCTATGCCCCCTATCAAGGTTTATCCTCGTAATCTATTGAATCTCAAGTCAGTAAAAATCCTCGCTGCCTAGGTAGGTACCTTCCTACTTGTTTATTACACCATATCATTCTCTCCAGGTGCTCCTGTTAGAAGCAGGTGGCGACGAACCGACGCAGTCCGGAGTGCCGTCCTGGGTGACCGCATACTGGGAGCGAGATGACACGGACTGGCAGTACCACACTGAGAAGCAGGAGAGGGCCTGTCTGGATAGCGGCGGAAAGTGCTACTGGCCTAGGGCGAAGATGTTGGGTAAGATATAGCAATGTTCAGTATACTGTCTGTGTCTGTCTGTGTGTGATGGAAGACAGTAGACACAGTTGTCTACTGTCTTCCATCATAGAATCTAAATAATAATAATATAGAGAAAATATTTTAAAAGCCCAAATACGGTGTTAAAGAGCAATGTTCAATTTAGGAGTTGCAGACAGTTGCAAACCTATTTTTACACAGCATAACGTTCTCGCCTTTCCATGTCTTTACATACTAAAAGTTTCTGTATATGTTAAACTTAAAAGTCACTTATTTCCAACACTAAAGTATACTAAAACTCTAACTACGAGATCCCAACAACAGTACCTAGATTGTTATACAAGGGGCTAAAATGACCCATTATACAAGACCTATAGACAAGGTAGTTTTCCCCGAGCTTTAGCGAGGGAGAGCGATCCCAGTAAATAGAAACCGAGTCATAATATGTGTTCAGCGCCGTGTGTTACACTCGAAAAAATATCGATGTATCAATACATCGATAATTTTTTAGCGATACTATTATTTCGATACATCGATTTATCGATATTAAAATAACATCAAGTATCAAAAATGTATTAAATACGACATATTACCAATAGCAACACCGTTGTCGCCACTGACTAAAACCACTGGAATTCAGAGCCGTAAAAAAGTAGACTTATTTTTATCAATGTTTTATTAATTTATGATTGTACACACGGCTACATATCAAGCTATACATTTCCAGTATAAGCTGATCTCGCATTGTGTAGGATTTCCGTATAATGAGAAGTCAGCTTATACTGGAAATCTATAGCTTGATATGTAGCTGTGTGTACATCAGGAATGATGTTCGTTTGTGTTTTTGGATTTCATAAAGTACAATTTTTTTATTGAAAATTTCACGGGCAATTTGATGTTTTTTTTCGATAAGTAATTGTTATAAAAATTTGCTTTAAATATGGGTACTTTTTGGCACTTCTTGCATCCCTACTATATTCTATACAAATAAAGTTTTATCACCCTATGGTAGAGTGTCACTTCCAAATTATGGGATATTTGTGGATATGACAGTTCAGCATCATCAGCAAAACGACAGAACTGCTGGACATAGGCCTCCCCCAAGAATCACCACTTCAACCGGTTCTGTGCTTCCCGCATCCAGCGTATTTCTGCGGCCTTCACTAGGTCATCGGTCTACCTTGTGTGAAGCGTCTTCCGGTACGCGATCTACACTCCAGAACCTTCCGGCCCCATCGACCATCTGTTCTGCGAGCAATGTGCCCTTTCCACTGTCACTTAAGTTTGGCAATTCTTCGGGCTATTTCGGTTACCTTGGTCTCCTAAGGATCTCTTTATTTCTGATTAGATCACGTAGGGAAACTCCAAGCATAGCCCTCTCCATTACCGTTTGGGTCTTTCAGCTTTCTAATGAATGGCTAAGGCAGTTAGATAGTTTTAACCATAGTGAAGTTTCAATTTAATGGAAATTGGGGTCAAGTGATAAAGCATCGTTATTGCTGGTCGATTATACCTACAATAACCTGAATTAACACCCTTTTGGTTTAACGCAGTGATAGTTAAATATCGTCTATAAAACACCAACTTCCCCCACAGGTGGATGCTCAGTGATCAACGGCATGATGTACATGCGAGGCCAGCCGGCTGACTACGACGGCTGGGCAGTCAACGGCGCCACGGGCTGGTCCTGGTATGAAGTGCTGCCTTACTTCCTGAAGAGCGAGGATAACAAGGAGATCGGGAACGGAGTGTCGGCGCAGTATCATAGTCGGGGAGGACCACTGCCAGTGCAGAAGGTAAGAATTACGATATAATGAATGAATAGTTTGTAGTTCTTTAGACACTGTGTGAATCAGGTTCGTAAGAGGGATTGGCGTGAGCTTTCTCAGACGGAGGGTGTCCTACAGGAATAAACGGTTTTAAGGCTTCAAATCTAGAAGCCTCAAGACGCTGCAGAGAGGCAAAAGATCTAAGCGAAATTGCTTTAAAATATTGGTAATCTATGTAGTTTGTGGTAGAGAAAAAAATATAATTAAGTTAATCTTAAACATATTTCACAGAACAAGGTTGTTACCAAAACACGTTTTGAAAAAAAACTCGACACAAATTAAAACTAACCTTTTACCTTGAGTTCCAGTCCAAAATATCTACATTAAATATCAACGTACTACGTTGGTATTTAAATAATAACAAGAACGTCGTATTAGAATGCAGAATTTGGTTGTTTTTTTATTTTCGATTACTCAAAAATGAGTTTTGAGTAAATAGATAATTGCTTCATATTTTGCAATAAATTATAAGCGTTTAGCCCAGTAAATAGCCGGAAAAAGTGGAAAAGTTGATAAGCAGCTTCGATTAAAAAAAAAATTGTTTGTACGTGTTCCTTAGACTCTCAGGAATATTTATCACCACTAACATCCCTAGTTTGCTATAAAAAATAAAAAAATAGGGTAGTTTTCCCACTCCCAAAGTATCTGCAATAGTAAAAGCGATAAAAAAAAAATATTCAAAATGTGTCCTCGGAAATCGTCTTGATCTTCGATTATTATTTATCTTTTTAATTTTGTTTATTCAGACAACTTGGTCTTTCAAGTCCCATCTAGACTGAGGCCTCTCCTAATTTATAGTTCACAAATGTTTTGAAAAGAGTGCCGTACCTATTAAAATATAAGAGCGTCAAATGACGAAACAAGCTCCTCAAAGGTAGGCCTTTTTTTTTTTTGGATGGGAAATCATCAAATAACTTCTCCCGCTCTGGGCGGAGCGGGAGGGTGTGTCAGACTCTTACTGACTAAAACACACCCGTATTCCTTCCTGTTGCCTGTGTTGCCAGGGGCCTCGGTGACCCATTAGTACCTTCCCGCGACCCCGGCAGGCATCGGCCCTAGTGGACCCCTACATTTGTGCTGACGACATCTAATTGAGGCGCGCGTGGAATACGACGCGTCGTCGACCCGGGTCTGGTCCTTACGGACGCTGAGCTACCCATTGCTCACCGTCCGCAAGCCCGCGCCTCAAAGGCAGGCCTGGGTAAAGTAGGGTTTTTATGAATTATTTAATTACATTTTTTATTGATATATACTTATGCTTTTTTGCATGCAGTTCCGCCACGCGCCTAAGTTCGCTCACGACGTGGTGTCAGGAGCCATCGAGCTAGGATATCCACCGACCAGCGACCTGAACGGAGAGACCAACACTGGCTTCACAATCGCTCAGGCTCTCAATGAGTAAGTTCTGTAATGGTTGTCTGCAAAAGGGAACCTTACATCATGCAGGCTGGTAGAAAAACAATTCTGGTTGCATTCGATCACTCAAGCGAATTTAGAATCAGTTTCAAAATTGTAAAAGAAGCGTTAGTTTTTTAATAAATCATTACTGCAAAGAGTATCATTACTGCAAAGAGTATCATTACTGTGCTAGGCACGTAAAAGTGGACACGAAATAAATAGCTAAAATTCAGTAGGTATAAGCGTTGCTCGCATCAAATATAAGCGTGAAAAGTGTGAAGCAGACGTTGAGTCGATGCCTGTGGTTTAGCAAAATCATTGCAACATGTCGCATTTGGTGCAATATTCAGGAACGGATGTAAGTTGTTTAATTTAGTACCTACCAGTTTTATTATATCCGAGCCTGATGAACGTAGAGAATGATGGAGGTACATAGTAGAATTACCTAGCTATACAAGGTAATTTTTGGATGACGTCTACCTACGTATGATTATGCCATGCACAATAAGGTGAGGGATTTCCTTGCTTCAAATACATTCTGTCACTGTTGACATTGAAACGGCAGACGTTATCAGTGTTAAAAATCTATTAAAGTTTTTGGACTTAAAACTTCTTTAGCCACCATGAGGGATTTTTGGTAGTTGCAAAACTTATGGATTCGCGGCGAGCAGTGGTGATGAAATTATTTACACAAAATAAAGCACCTGCCTTTGTTTCAACCCACGACCTCCAACTTGTAAGTGCCGTTACCCCTGGGCCACCACTGCTCTCCTCTGTATACGCATATGTCATTCCAAAGTTTTAATTTTTCAGTTCTGTGGGCAGTCCCCTTGCCTGCCTATTTTTTTATAAACAGTCTTTCCATGAATTCTTGCGTACCTAAGCCTATTTTTAATTAACAATCTTTCCTTCCAGAGGTGGTACCCGCTACACAACGGCCCGAGCCTATCTCAGGCCCGCTTCGAAACGAGCCAACCTGCACGTGATGCTGAATACACTCGGGTCCCGTGTCATTGTAGACCCTGTCACCAAGAAGGTCACCGCCGTTGAATACGTCAAGGATGGGGTTACGAAGACTGTGGGAGTCAATAAAGAGGTAACTACGTGACATGTTTGTGGCTGTACGGAATGGCCAAAATCTGAACTAACGCCGCCATGTTGTTTTTAACACGCTTTTATTAACTTAACCAGTGCTATTCAGAAACAGTCTCACCGTAAAAAAAATGGTGAAGTGAGCGTGGAGTGACCTGACTGTAACTTGATTTTGATCTTTTTTTTATTGTGAGTTGATGAGTTGATCAAAGATATAATAATGTACCAGAATCTTGTGCAGGTAGTTAAGTAAAAACCCGATAAACATTGATTAAGCACACACATTTGTAGTAGTAGAAAGAGTTGAGCTAGGCCTTTGCCTAGTAGGGGTAAAGAATGGGCTAATACAATAAAAAAATAATAAATGATCTCATAGGATCTGATAAAATAGGTTATTACATGGTGGTGGGAACGAACACATGGGATGGGATAGAGATTTCCACTCCTTTATTAACTAACATTTCAGTAGGTACTTAGATGGTTATTTTACCATAGTGAAATCGGTCTATTTTACCAACTGTTTCTGATAAAACGTTTATTTTTCCAGGCAATCCTCACCGCAGGTACTCTGAACACTCCTCAAATCCTCCTGCTCTCCGGCATCGGGCCCAAAGAGACCCTGGACAAGTTCAACATTCCAACTATCAAGGAACTGCCGGGCGTGGGCCAGAACCTTCAGAACCACGTAGGAGTGACCTTGGACTTCACGCTGACTAAGGAACCCATGGTCCCAGAATTGAACTGGGATGTAGCTACTGAATATTTGCTGAGCAGAACCGGTCCTTTGTCCAGTACCGGGATGTCTCAAGTAAGATTAAACAAATATCGTAATTTTATTATGGGTTTTTCGTGTTCTCAAACGTCTTAGCTAAGGAGAATTTGACAATCGGATCAAATTATGTCTGAGGTCCTAGCCTCCTAGGTACCGTTATGGACAAAGTTATAATTTAAGAATTAATTCATACCTGTCTGCAACACCATATAATGCGTTCCAGTTTTGGATGGTAGGTTACAAAGAGGCAACACATTTTTCATCATCGTCACGGTGAAAAACTGTTGGTCTGCGTTTTTGCCTCCACTCTGGCTCGCGCTTAAAGGGGCAAGCTATCTCGAAAAGTCATCACCTAATTAATATTTTCTTCTTTCAGTTGACAGGAAAAGTGAACTCTCGTTTGGCATCAGCCGGAGGTCGTCACCCCGACGTGCAGTACTTCTTTGGAGGATACTACGCGTCGTGCGGTAATGGAGTCATTGTCGAACCTCAGACATTGGACGACAGCGCCGAAAAGAGGCATATCTCGTAAGTTTTACTTTTGATGTGAGTAGCCTGGCCTGGCCTGGCCTGGCCTGGCCCTGCCTGTAAAACCTCAACAGAAGCACAGATTATATGTGTAATGGTCTTATACGCCTACAAGGTTAGGAGGGTAGGTAGCTAGTGCACAGCCCAGGCCGTATTCCAACAGATCTTGGGTTACTCGTGATTTCATAAATGAAATGTAGTTTGCATCTCAGGGTCATGTGACCTATTTTAAGTACCTAGGTACTTGCCAGGGTAGGTTGTTGCCAGTAATATCCGTCAACAAAAATGAAGGCACATTAACCGGCTGTAAATCTGATACATCGAGCTTTACAAAGAGACTGTTGCGTAGGTATGAGTGCCAGAGACGACGCCGAACTTTTTATAAAATTGGATGTGCTATATATGTATATCTATAGTCTCGGACGACACCGAGAGCTCCTGATCCACATTCACAGCGTCTTTGTAAACTCGGTTACCACAAGTAAAGCGCGCGTCGCTTCGTGAGATAAAAAATACTGTACTGGATACGTGTAACTACCCGCAACGCCAGTTCTATCACTTTTACAAATTTTAAAACTCAAACACAACGCATTTATTTCAATTAAACCATTTACAGGCACTTTTAAACTATAGAGCAACATTGTCAACCCAATCCAAAGCTTAGTAAGAACGGGTAAGGAACATGGACACTCTTTTATATCAAAATATTGTTCCTTTGCCACCCAGGATCTCAGCGATAGCGCTACAGCCGCGCAGTCGAGGCTTCGTCTCGATCCGGTCGATAGACCCGATGCAGCCTCCTGTGATGCAGCCCAACTACTTCTACGAGGAACATGAGCTCAACGTGCTCGTTGACGCCGCGAGAATCGCTTACAGGCTTGCTAATACTACTGTAAGTTTGTCCTTGGTTATTTTCTTCCTTTATTCGCATTATATTTATATAATATCAGATTCGATATAATATAACCTTCGACTGCATTCGTAGTTCGATGTTTTTCACCGTGGCAGTTGAATATATCCTTATATAACATATCCTGAATATATCCATATATATTTTTATTGAACGAATCACAAAAAATCATTATAAATAAAAATCACTTCTCGATTTAAATGTACAATTTCAGTTATTTTGAGAATATAATATTTAGCGAATCTAATATTTTGAGAATCTGATATTACGCGAATAAAGGATTTTCTTTTGTTTTTGAAAAAAGTGGTTGGTTACGTAGGAGTTGGCCAAAACAGGAATATGATTTTCTCTTTGTACCTATTGCATAAAATAAAATTGCGTGAAATAATCTTCAAACAATTTTATTTAGTACAAAAACTAATTGTCGTATTGTCCGTCTAATGACGTACGGCAATTCGTTTTTGTACTATATTGTTGCAGCTACGCCTAGTTTTTCAAAATTGGCATGTTTAAATATTCGCACGACCACAAAATATACCCTATTTAATTGGCATAAAGTTTATTTTGTATCAGCGAAATAACGCGAATATTTTTACAAATACGAAATATAAAATTTTTACTATTTTTAAAATTTCACTTATACCTACCCCTATTTTCACCAGAATACCTACTTACAAACTTGTTTTAATTTCAGATCCTTCGAGAAAAATATGGCATGATACCCACAGCAGGGCACGGCAAGGAGTGTGAGGGTGGAGGCCGGGACCCCACGGACGAATTCTTTAAATGTCTGGCGCAACAGCACACGGCGCCCGAGAACCACCAGGTGGGGACCGCCAAGATGGGGCCCGAGTCCGACCCTATGGCGGTCGTGGATATGCAGCTTAAGGTTTATGGGATACAAGGTAATTTTGTAGTTTTACCCCTTATTTATAAACGTTGCATGAAGTTAAAGGTCGGGTAATTGTCGTTGACCTTGGCCATATAAGTGTGCGTCTCACTCCCGCCGCGCCGCCGCCGTTCGGTTTTAGGGCCTATACCCAACAACTTTTTTAAACGCACCGTTGACGCACGTTTTAGAAACATGCGTCGACGGCGCGCTTTTATCCTACAGAAGGTCTACGGGCTGCGTCTGACTCGCGTGCGTATCGCGTCTGTATCACTACAAACGCACGTCAACGGCGCGTTTAAAAAACGTGGTGTGCACAGGCCCTTAAAGGGAATATTTATTTTTAGTATCGTAAATATGAATCTTTGAAAAAAATCACAGATAGAATTATATTAGATACTTGATTAAAATGGTCTGTTCATATATAAAAAAATCATAAAAATATCGTAAGTAGTTTTAAAGTAATATTGTTGTTTATGCTTTGGGTAGACATTATTTCTTGAATTTATTTCATAAAGTATTGTATTACAATACTTAAATATTCACTTTGTTGATGTGTATGCATTTTAGTTTAACATACATTTTTTGCATAACTTACTTGCATTATATAAAGGCGGAATAACAGATTTAAAAGTCACAAAAATCATTTATCTGCGCCTTAAGAGGCAAAATATATGGATACACGGAAAAAAAGGATCTCTTCAGCGAAGAATATCAATATTCTCAGAAAAATTGTTTCAATCCAAGTAAATATTTTCTTAACGTAAGTAAATGTACTCAGTCCAAGAAAACCTGTTTACTCAAATTAAGAATAATAAATAGTTGGTTTTAGAGGAACGCACTGTGTTCCTGAACACAAAACCGAAAACCTGTTAACGGTCGTAAAACAGTTGGGTAGAGTTGTGGGAAATGAACTTCTCGACGATGAAATCCAGTTCTTTCATAGAGTTGCTAAATTGGATGCAGAGACGAATCGTCCACGCAGCATAGTAGTTAAGTTGGTCAGCGCTCGGATTCGCGATAATCTACTTGCTGCAGTTAGAAACTTTAATAAGAAGAATGAGTCGGAGAAATTGAACAGCAGCCATATTGGCATTGGTGGAGAAAAGCAGCCGATTTTTGTGACGGAAAATCTGACTCTGGCTAATAAAAAACTACATGCAGCGACAAGAATTGCTGCTAAGGAAAAGAAATATAACTTTGCATGGGTTCGAAACGGTCGCATATTTGTGAGGAAAGATGTAACAACTAAATCTTTGCTGAAACATTTGGAATGTGTAGAATCTTTGTAGTTTGTTATTTTATTAGTCACACACTTTGCATGCCTAACAGTGTTATGATTTTAAATTCAATTAAGTTTAAAATCTATTATCAAAATGTAAGAGGCTTACGAACCAAAACAGAGGATTTTTATACCGCTGCCTTAAATTTTGATTACGACATAATTATCGGCACTGAAAGTTGGCTTAATGATACGGTGTTAGACCATGAAATTTTAGATAACCGATACAGAGTATTTAGACGCGATAGGTCATCTACGGTATCCTCGACTACAAAACGGGATGGAGGGGGAGTGTTTGTTGCAACTTTGTACAATTATGAGGTTTCACGGAAATTAAATTGGGAGTCCCATTGTGAGGAATTGTGGGTAACAACTAAGTGTGACAGTGGCTTAAATATTAATATTTGTGCAATTTATATCCCACCTCCAATCAGTCAAGACTTTATCAATGCACTATTTCGAAACTTTAACAAAAAGAGCAAAAGCAATTCAATTAACTTACTAATTGGTGATTTTAACATGGGTAGTATCTCTTGGGAATACAATGTGGATTCTGGTCTATTGGTCCCTAAAGGATCTAGTAGTAATGTAGAAAACATTTTTGTAGACATGCTAGCCTTTAATGATCTTCATCAATGCGACACAATACTCAACGCGTCAAATCGTATTTTAGATCTAGTTCTTAGTAGTAGCAACAACAAAGCGCTGGTGTCTCAGGCTTCAAGTCCACTTATACAAATTGATCCTCATCATCCAGCACTGGAAATCTCGTTTACAATTAATCGTAGAAATCCTATAGTGCAAAATAAAATTCCGTATTTAAACTTTTATCTGTGCAATTATGAAGCAGTCAACGCTGAGCTTGTGAACATTTCTTGGCCTGATGAATGGAATTCTATAACAAATGTTAACGAAATGTTGCAAAAATTCTATGATATTCTTATGCCAATTATTAGACTCTATACTCCGATTACAAAACCACGAGACGGACGCTATCCTGTCTGGTATAATCGAGCTTTACTTAAAGTCATTAAAGAAAAAGCAAAATATCATAATCTATATAAAAAATACGGAAAACCTAGAGATAAAATTACGTTTGAATGCCTGAGAGTGCGTTGCAATATGTTGATAAAAGACTGTTATGCAAATTTTAAAATGAAGATCGCTGAACACCTGCGTACCAATCCTAAGCATGTCTGGAGGTACTTAAAAAATAAACGGGTAGGTAACAATCACATTCCCAACAAAATGACTTTGAATAACACTAGGTTTGCCAGGGGTGGTCAGGAAATTTGTGATTTGTTTTCCGATAATTTTCAGTCCATTTATAGAGCAAATATTGACATGTACTCGTCAACACCAGTTAAACCTACTCCCTGTAACAATAACACATTCAGCCGGTGTAAACTTGAAGTAAAAGAGGTGTTAGATTACATGTCTTCCCTAGATTGTGATAAAGGACCCGGGCCTGATTCAATCCCCCCTCTCTTCCTTAGAAAGTGTGCAGGGAACTTGGCTTATCCCCTGACTACAATATTCAACTATTCTTTGGCACAGGGCTTATACCCTGATCAGTGGAAAATAGCTCATGTCACGCCAATCTTAAAATTTGGTAATATTGATGATGTTGGAAATTACAGACCAGTGTCCATTCTGTCCGCTTGTGGTAAAATTATTGAACCGCTTGTCCAGAAAAAAATGTTTTCGCACTTCAAAAATGTGCTGGATGACAACCAGCACGGCTTTCGCCCTAAGAAATCGACACTGTCTAATCTTATTGAGTATGTTACATATATATCATCAGCATTAGATGAAGGTAGAGAAGTTCATGCTATATACACCGACTTTAAAAAAGCCTTCGATTTAGTGAATCACGACTTACAAGAAAAATTAAATTAGAAAGTATTTCATTTTCATGGGTCGTTGCTGCGTTGGTGCGAATCGTACTTAAGAAATCGCTCACAACTGGTGTACCTCAAGGGTTTTAAATCCAAACAATGTTACATACCATCAGGGGTGCCACAGGGGTCACACTTGGGGCCTCTATTTTTCTTAGTTTTTATAAATGATTTGGGCTGCATAATTGAATCAGAATATAAACTTTTTGCTGATGATTTAAAAATATATAGAACTATATACAACGAATCCGATATTATTCAGCTTCAGCTTGATTTAAATAATGTACATAATTGGTGCATGCAAAACGAAATGTCATTAAATCAAAAAAAATGTAACTTCATAAAATTTAGCAGAAAAAAGAAAACATGTCAAACTTATTACTCGATCAATAACAGCCCTCTCCAAGAAGTTGATACTATCAGGGACCTTGGTGTTTTAGTGGATAGTAGTTTATGTTTTAGGAGTCATTATGACCAAATGATTAGTAGGGCATCTAAATTGTCAGGTTTCATAGTCAGGGAAATGAAAATTTTTAAAGAACCAATTCTGACTATTTCCATTTATAATAGCGTTATTCGAAGTATTCTGGAGTATTGTAGTACTGTGTGGAACCCTTTCTATCAAGTGCACTCTGATTGGATCGAGCGCGTTCAAAAAAGGTTTTTATATCACTTGTGTTACTCGAATAACAGATATCGTAGTCTGAACTCGTATAACTCTAGACTGAGTCATTATAAAATGGAATCTTTAGTTGCACGTAGGAAATCTTTAGATTTCCTGTTTTTGTTTAAATTAATAAATGGTTTGATAGATTCTCCGGAGCTTTTAGAAAAAGTGAACATTTGTATCCCACGTAGTGGTAGCCGTCTAATTAACCGAAGAACTTTCGTCCTGCCTCATAGTCGAACTAATATAGGTAATTCTTCACCCATTTGCCGCATGCTTTCTCATGCCAACTCAATTCGTGGCGAAATAGATGTATTTGCTGGTTCCGTAGCCTCGGTAAGGACTAAACTTAGAGACGTAATTGTATAATTATTTTTTATATATTTTTTTTTCTCACTCCGAACTTTTTCATTATCTATGGAATAGTTTTTCAATTTGTAAGATTTGTATAACTCTTTTTTTTTTTTATTTGGTAGTAAGTGTCAATTGTAAGTGTTACTTAAAATATGCATGCTAGATTCACATCTAGTAGATGTCAATCAGACATACTGTGTTGCAGCTGTTTTTATTGGATTTGTGATTGTACATCAGTTTTGTGAATTAAATAAAAAAATAATAATAATTTGTACTTAGGAATGCAAATGTAACAAGATAAAACATAGATAAACTTCATCATATACCTAGTTTTAGGAAAAATATCAAATGATCTGCGACACGGTTATTGCACTTTCTTTTCTGTCAGGAGCTCAATTTCTGTTTGCAACCGATTCCTGTAATGTTTGTTGATGTTGGTCTTTTGTAAAATACTATCCAAGTGTTATAAACCATACATTAGCGTTTATTTTGTTTTGCAGGTCTTCGTGTCGCAGACGGATCTATAATGCCCACATTGCCTTCTGGTAAGTGACTCATAGTATTTTTTATATTTTATTCCTGAGCATGGATTTGTGTCCGGTTGATGGCAATAGGGTCGCCCCATATTAAATTGGGTTTAAACATACCTGGCGAAATGTGGGTGTGCGATAGGTAGATCTCTGTCCCAACCCTTCGAGGAATACAGGCGTGTTGATATATGTTGATTTTATTTCTTTCGTAAAATGAAAGCTAAGATACAGATAGTAAATCATTAGTGAAAGGAAGGCCAATTACAAGTTTTAACTGATATTTTCCTGATTTGCGAACAGCTAACAGTCAGATAAGCGAAAGCGCCAGGGTAGCCCGGAAAATTTAAATTTTCTTACACACTGACCTGCAAATCGCAAAAAAACGTAAGAAATTATGAATTTCGCGGGCAACCTTAGCGCGCATCTCCCTTAAGGGGACTACAGGACCTAAACGCAACTTTTATAAGTTTTATAATGCCTTAAAGTATATGATCCACTGCAGTAAACAAAATCAGAAAAATATATGATATAGGTACTTAAGGATATATGCTAGGTAGATAGTGTGTTGAAAACATAATAACTATAACTAATTTGATACGATAGAAAAATCACGAAGATACCTCTAAAAATTTCTTTTAACGATTAAAAACCATACTAATATACATGCAATCATTCTGATTTTTTGTCAGATTATTCTACGAGCAACATATTAGCATAATAGTGTTTTATTTTTTTTTATACAATCTATAGCTTTTTTTGTAAATCGATAATTGCTTCATATTTTGCAATAAATTACCAGCGTTGTGTCATCGCGCTTCTCTTTCTTTTCTATGCAGTCCGACAGTGACCGCGCTTTAGGTGTTGTCGGCCTCTTAACTCGTCGTTTCTTTCCCACCACAGGTAACACAATGGTCCCCATTATAATGATAGCAGAGCGCGGCGCAGAGTTCGTAGTAACCCGTCACCAGCTATCGAAGAAGTCTCCCGGTCAGCTGGGCAACAGGTTCGGACAAGACTCGCAGCACTCAGAGGACGTTAGTGGAAATTATGCCAGCCAAGAAGGACCGGACAGTCAGGAACACGGGCATCATGAGTAAGTGTTACTGTAAGTATAGATAAGTGTACCCCGCAAGCGGTCGTATCACGACTCTAAAGCTTTGGTTTCCTAAAAAAGCAGACAACGTTACACAATAACGGCTGTCAAAATACAGACCGTTTTTTGACACCTTTATGTCAAATATTGGTGAAAATGACATATTTTCATGACGGCCATTATAATATGACGGAACCGCTGTTTTAGGAAACCGCAGCTTTACTAGCGATCAAAACGATGAAGGAAAATTGAGAGAGAAAATTCGAAGACATAATTACGACATCTATCAACCCGCACTGGGCCCGCGTGGTGGATTACGGCCCACTCCCTCTCACAGAGAGGAGGCCTGTGTCCTAGCAGTGGGGACGTTATAGGGTGATTATGGCTAGCGGTCATCGAGTAGTGATGTCAACCCTACCAAACTAAGAAGCAGCAAATAAACCATAAAAAACAGGCTAATTGCATTTCGGACCACGCACAATGGAGGGATGAAATTTATATCAAGAACAAACTTGAAACTTTGTAGTTGAACAAAAATGTTCGTGATTATGATTACTTACTTACATTTACCAATATGTAGTTGGTAAATGTAAGTAAGTAATCGCAAAAAAAAAATGAGATAAAACTACAAATTAACATTTTTCGGACTTTTTCCTGTACTTGTGCTGTGAGACCTTGCTTCTTGCCAAATTTCATTATTCTAGTTCAACGGGAAGTACTCTATAGTTTTGATTTATTTACGAGTATATGTCGTATAAATTGACGTATTTATTTTATCGCGTTGACTTAAGGCTCCTACTTAATGGCGCGACTTGTCGCGCGACGCGTCGCGACACAAAGGCACCGCTTGTAGCGCTACACGCGGTGTCTTTGTGTCGCGTCGCGCCAGTATGTAGGAGCCTTTAGAAGCACTGGCGGTCCGCCCCGGGCTCCCGAACGTGGGAGCCCCCAAATCGAGAAAATACTTTTTAGTCAAATCCCAAACAAGGCCAAAATTATGTTCAGTAAGAAGTAGTTCATAAGCAGCCCCTTACCTACATAAGCAAAATTGAAATGCAGGGTGCTAAAATTTTCGAGTTTGCGTTGTTCGCTCTCGACTACTCAGTAAATAGTCAATAGTCAAATAAAACCTAACCTACACAGGCTGGTGTGCTAAAATATGAGTTATTTTGTCGACCTATGCAGAAAAGTTTGAGAATTAGGAGAATGCTACGACTAATAGAGAAGTACGTATGGAAGAAAACGATTGGGATTAGGGTAGGAGAATGATGATACAAAAAAGTTTGAAAACTAATAAAATGTACGATGGAAGAGCGAGCTCGAAAATTTTAGCAAGCTAAGATTATATTCTGCATTAGTATGGGGGGGGCTCCAACTACAAACTGACTCGTTGTTACTGAACATTATTTTGACCTTGTTTGGGATTTGATTAAAAGTACTTCTCCAGATTTGGGGGCCTCAGTACCAGGGGCCGCCCGGGGGAACATAAAATAAAATTATTAAAACTTTTTTGCGAGGCCGTCGGCACTCGCCAATGCCACGGCAATTGCGCTCGCTCTTTGATCCTTCATTCTTGATTTTTGTGAATAGCTTATTTAATAAATAGTCCTGCCAGGCGCCCACGGTACCAATACTTGATGTTTTTGTTATTAATATATTTTCTTTGCAAAATGTTAATAGGAATACTTGCATGAACTGAGATCTATAGGGCCTCAATTTTGTTTTGCCGGTCCGACAGGCTTAGTCCGCCACTGCAGCTAGAAGCTTGATTTTTTAGAGCTGCATGGGACCGTAGACCTATGAAATGAAATGATTTTATTTTCTGTAAGTAGGTTTGTACAAACACTTTTACACGTCAATCATATTTAGAAATAAAACTAGATGAGCTCGGCGTTTCCTATCTGACTACTCTGAGAAGAAAGGCCGAAACAAACTCAGAGGTCACAGTCTCTTTTAAAGTCCAGACATAATCTTGGTCAGAAGGTCTTGGTGTGAAGACCATGTAGACTGGTGTTTGAAATGGTCTTTTGAGGAAAGAACCACACAGAATGAGTGGACCTATCTAGTCAGAGCACGCATTTGTCAGTAATCGTGCAGCTCAACTCAGAACTTAAGGAGGTCAACGATTCGACGAACAATACCAAAGAAAGGACATTTGGGTAGGCCGCTTAAATGACTCAAACTGCCAGACCAAGATTAAAACTAAATGAGAAAAAAAAAACAACGACCTACATAGTCATTCACAATAATTGAAAATAACAATATAATACTTTACAAGTAAATATTAACTTCCACACAATATATTAAGCTCCACAAAGTAAATATGTCATCGTGTTTTGAATAATCATTAAATGTCAAAGTGTATATAAATAAAATAAAACTTTTAGTATGCAATAATTGGAGCAGCTCAATCCCAAGCATTTTTGTCCTCAACATAATCTTTAGCGGTATAAAAGGCTTTCTGGCACAACTTACTTTTAATAAATGATTTGAATTTATTAAGGCTTAGATCTTGAACGTGGCTTGGAAGTTTATTACAAAAACGTATACATTGACATCTGAATGAGCATCACCTATTTTCTTGAGCATTGTTGTAGGTACAACAAATTTGTGTTTGTTCCTAGTATTTATATCACAGTATTTTTTAAACAATTTTATATTTTTATGGGCATATAAAAGGTTTTCAAAAATATACTGAGAGGGCACAGTCATTACATTAATCTCCTTAAATTTCTGTCTGAGAGAGTGTCTCGGACTTAATTTATAAATTGATCGAACAGCTCTTTTCTGCAAAATAAAGATAGTCTGAATGTCCGCGGCATTTCCCCACAACAGAATACCGTACGACATTACTCTATGAAAATAACTAAAGTAGGTACCTACACTAAACGGGCTGTCTCTATATCAGTTAAATTACGAATTTTTCTAACAGCGTATGCTGCGGAGCTTAGCTTTTTCAACAATTTATGTATATGTGGACCCCACTGAAGCGTAGCATCCAAAGTTAAGCCTAAGAATACTGTGCTATCTTCAGGGTTCAATTCTTCGCCCTTTATCAACACATTAGTTTTCACCTGCCTAACGTGAGGAAGCGTAAACTTAATGCATTTGGTTTTTTTTTCATTAAGAAGTAAATTATTAACATTGAACCAGTGAACTACTTTTGAGATCGCACTATTTACGTCGTCACTAAGTATTTGACATTAATTTCAACACGATACCTCCACGCATTCCTGAGAAAATGTGTTTTGACAGACAGACAGACTGACAGACGAGCGGACAACGAAGTGATGCTACACGGGTTCTGTTTTTTCCTTTTGAGGTAGGTACGGAACTAGCTTTCGGCTCACAGTAAATAGTAATTTCAGAACAATATTTCTACTGTCTAACATAAGAAAGACTAAGAAAATAAGTTCGAAAATCTGAAAATGCATACCTTCAGCACATATTTTTTATAAATTTTGGTATAATTACGGTAGGCTTTTTACGCACACGAAAAGCAAGAAACAAGCATTTTGGATTTTTTGCTTCAGGCAGCGCCTAAAGTACATTTTTTTTTTAAACGTGGCCAGCGGTCACCACTAGTGGCCAGAGTCCGTAACGAGTGGATAGTAAAGACCACTAGTAGCAGTCGCGAACCTTCCATGTCCAGGACATAGGTTCACAATAGGTTACCTGGACATTGAAGACCTAACTCTTTAATGTCCAGGGAACCAACAACGTAAGTCTAAACTTACGTGGAGTCGTATAGTTTATCTGTGAATATAATAATGATAAATAGTTATTATGAACGCGACGGCAAAATAAAACCTGAAGAATTTATTCGGACGCAGGCGCATTAGCGCAAGCATTAGGTACATGCAGCAAGCAGGTCTTGTAAAGTAGGTACGGAACGCTATATGAGATGACGCACCAAATGCACCGTACTATACGCACTGTAATTGCACTGAATTTAATACCGTTTTCAAACATTACAAGTATTTCTGCTCCCTGCACGGACTGTGCCCCGTATTCCGTGTAGCCTGCCTTTAGTAGGTAATTAAATTTAGTTTAACAAAGGGCTTATAAGGAGTCAGTCATCTATATATATAAATGAATCCCTATTTCCCCTGGTCACGGCATAACGCGTGAACGGCTGGACCGATTTTGTTAATTATGTTTTTTGTTGTGATTATTATTGTCAGGAGAAGGTTCTTATGTAAGAAAAAAAAAAACATCCACGAAGCCGCGGGAAAGGTCTAGTACACACGCCTACACATCAAGCTATACATTTCCAGTATAATCTGATCTCGCATTGTATAGAATTTCCGTACAATGCGAGGTCAGCGTAAACTGGAAATGCTTGATGTGTAGCCGTGTGTGTACCTAATAAAATTGTTTCAGTTTGAAAAATCTGTTTCGCACTAAAACAATGAAAACTGACCCTTTCTTATACGGTCCCAAGTCTTTCAAGATTGTATGTGGCAAAAAAGAATCGTGTAAATAATAATAATAATATAATATAAACAAATATATAATCATCATCTGCCTAGTAGACTTTTCCCAACACGTTGGGGTCGGCTTTCAGTCTAAATAGTATAAAGATAGTTATTTAAGCAAATATAATATAATATAAACGTTAAACTTACTCCATTCCTATTTCAGTTGGCACCACGGAGGCTACAACGGCTACTCCGGCTACCAGGGCCCCACTCCAAAGCAGCCAGAGAACCAGACAAACAAGAATTACCGATGGGAACATAGATGGAAGCCTTGGGACAAAAACTGGCAACCCGAGTGGCAGAACAAGAACCAAGACTGGCATAAAAACTGGCAACAGAATGATAAGCAGCAATCGCGGTGATTTAATATTTATAAAATAAAGATTAAGTTTAGAAAATTTGTGGTTTATTTGCAAACATAATTATTTAGGCACTTGTCCCATCCCTGACGAGGAAGCGTCTAGCTATCAACTATTTTCTCAAGAAACGTACAATAGATCTCTCCTGTCAGTAAAAGAGATATGTATCTTATTAATTTTATATTAATAGTTGTTCGCTGACTGTTCACGCTGCCTGCGAGAACTCTCTCTCCACTAGTTTGTCGCAGCGACAATGAGCTATCAAAGAAAATACTCTCTCAGCGACGCGCTCGTTTGGCAGGCAGAACACTCCGCTGACAGATTCTCGCTTGGTACATATGCATACCAGCAAGCGACTGGGCAGTCATTCGTGTACGGTATTCCAGCAGGAAAGTGAACAGATATGAGTGGAATTAGTGCGTAATATGCTGTGAATGTGCGCCACATAAAAAAAATTGTGCGCTTTGTAGTATTGGAAAAAAAAAAAAACGGAAAAACGATTCCTGCTAGTGTAACGTTGTTCCGGCAGGAAAATTCTAATGATCTAAGAGAGAAATATTGTGCATTGGCAGAGAGCTTATATTTATGCAAAAAAGTGCACCAAAATTTTTTTTTGTGCGTCTTCAGCTTTTCGAGATATTGCATTTCCTGTTAGAGTAACGTTTTGCAGAATCGTGTATCTCTAAAACCATTGTACCTACCTATGTGCGCCTGTAGAATAAACATACACGACTAGCTCTTTATCTGTGCGTATTTGTGACAGAATTAGATTTAAGAAAATATTTATAACTTTCAAGTAATCGCGCTTTTTTAAAAACCCGATAAAATATCGCAGCGCCTAAATGAGAAAACGTATAAGCTCGCTGAAAACTGTTTTCGCAAGAAACTTTTGAAACTTTCTATGGTAATAACCATAGAAAGTTACAAACGGGTACATGCATGCGTTATTGAATAATATTACTAAAAGTCAAAACGACGGTGTCATAACTTTGACGGCAAAATACAAGAAACCGGCTCAACCCAAGGTGTAAACCAAAAATTTGTGCGTCTAGTCAAAAATATATATTGAAAATATTCAGCTTGGAACGTTTCGCGTTAAGTAGATATTAACAAAAACAAAACATGTAAACTACGGCTGGTTATCCGATCAAATTCGATTGACTAAAAAAAGCGACGGATTCGTACATATTGATGACCTTCTTAACTTTACTAAGAAACCGGTTGAAATGTGTTGTGCCTGAGTACACTGAAGTAGAAAAGAAGTAAAAAATAAACTTGTTATTTGATTATATTCTACTAGTTGTTTCCGTTTGGACCAGCTGGACCAACCAAGTCAAAAATGCACTAAATGGTCTACTCCACGAATGCACGAGGCAAGCAATAGTACGATAGGAATGGCGACGAATTGTGAAGCTTGGCACCACCCCTGTCATGACGATCACGACCACTCTGCCAAGAGTGTGACGACAGAGAAGAAGAGAAGCACATGATTAAGTACATTATAAAAAGTAGCCTAACTGCTATTCCAAGGTATAAGCAGATAGCTTAGAATAGCAGTTAGGCTACTTTTTATAATGTCTTCATTCCAAATATTATTAAAAAATATTCAGTATTTTGTGTGTGAACTGTGGAATTATGAATGACTTCGCGGCGTGTCCTATATCAGCCGGTCAAGCCAAACTGCTGGCCCTTGGTGTTGCGGCTACAACGACAGGATTTCCAGATAAACATATATATATTTTTTTCTTATTGCTTCTAATTATATGGGCGTCTTGAACGGGTTGGTTGCAATCATCCAATTAGGTCGTTAACCATCACCCAACCTTATACCGTCACGCTGTATCTGATATTTTTTATTGAATCAAATTGTTATTTTTATTTAGAAAATAAAGTGTTTGTGCCCGGTTGATGGCAATAGGCTCGCCCCCTAGTACAAGGGACTTGAACATAACGGCGAAATGCGGGTGTACCACAGGTACACATCTGCTCAACCCTTTGGGGAAACAAGGCGTGAAGTTATGTTGTGTTTATGTTAGTATTCATAAATAAAGAAGATTCCCTTTTTTCGCCTCGCCACTGCTACTTACCTCTGGCCCCGCGCCATCCGCTGACGTCGCGTAAAATGGCCAACAATCAGCTTAGGTTTAAGTCCAATTAAGGTGCAGATATATGATTTTAGTGACTTTTAAATCTGTTATTACGCCTTCAATCAATGCAAGTAAGTTACGCAAAAAATATATGTTAAACTAGACCGCATACACATCAATTATATCTGTGAATATTTTAGTATTGTAGTAAAATACTTCATGAAATAAATTCAGGAAGTAAGGTCTACCCAAATATAAAAATCGAAATTACTTCCAAACTACTAAAGATATTTTTATGTTTTTTTTTTTTGTATGAATAGACTATTTTGTTATCTATAATTCTATCTGTGAATTTTTTCAAATATTCATACTTTTATTACTAAAAATTCCCTATAAAATCGAACGGAACGGCATGCTGCGCTCTGCGCGGGCGACGGGCGGCAGTGTACCGCTGACCACTGTCACGGGTAGACGCTGACGCTTTGCGCGACCGCTGTACTTACGTATTTTTTCGACAATATGGGTAGAACAACTTTAGTTCTGAAAGAGAAATGACGTATACATGAAAGAAACAGGATACTGAGGTAAGTTTCTCATATATTATTATAATATAATGAGGTTAGCTAAATGTTATTTTGATAATAATTTGTGCGCGAGTATATCCATTATTTACGAGTAAGTTCAAACATAACTTTAGATCCGTATCTAATTTTTTTTTTTTTTTGGAGAATAAAAAAATAATACAGATTCCCGAAACGAAAATGCGGAGAGCAAGTAAGTACCTACCTAATAAATTGTAGACTACCATTTATTATGGTTTTTTGAGGACAATCCCGTTACAGCAGGTTTGAAACTTACCTAGTTTAAAAAAATACAGGTGTAATACATAATAAGATTATGTTTTACTATTTTAGTTGTTGCGACCCGACGGAAGTAAATAATGATAAAAATAATGAAAGAACTGACAATGATTCCCAACATGAAAAAGCGGAGACAAAGTGAGTATTAAATTGTAGATTCTAGGCATACCATTTATTATGGGTTTATGGGGACAATCCCGTTATAGTAGGTTAGAAACTTGTCTAGTTTAAATAAACAGGTGCAGCTCATTAATAAGATTGTTTTAATATTTTAGTTGTTGCGACCCGACGGAAATAAATAATGATAAAAATAATGAAAGAACTGACAATGATTCCCAACATGAAAATGCGGAGACAAAGAGAGTATTAAATAAATTGTAGGTTCTAGGCATACCATTTATTATGGTTTTATGGGGACAATCCCGTTATATTAGGTTAGAAACTTGTCTAGTTTAAATAAACAGGTGCAGCTCATTAATAAGATTATGTTTTAATATTTTGGTTTTTGCGACCCGACGGAAATAAATAATGACGAAAATAGTGAAAGAACTGACAATGGTTCGTTATTTATTATATACAATGTAGATTCACAGGTTTTTTTTTATATTTCCAGGACCATCAACTGGAATGGAATCAATGATTTTGGTTGAAGGCAAAATACAGACAAAGAAGAGACAGAGAAACAGGAAGATCAAGACACTCGACAAGAGGAATATTTCGAAAAATGACTACATTTCTACGAAATGTAAATAAAATTTTTAGGTCAAATAAATTCACGCCTTCTTCCCAAGGGGAAGGCAAAAACTATAGAAGGCCAGCTGCACGCTTCTTTTAAACCACATCATTGCCTTATCACATAATTTTTCAGCCTATCATTTATAGTCACGTCACACATGCTTCGCAAGGAGGCATTTCCACAGCATTTAGGGCCGATTTTTCAATCATCAGTTAACTTCTATCTGAGGAATAAATATGGCGCTTTGACATATTTTCTATACAAAAGCTGTCAAAACGTCAAACATATTCTTCACATAAAAGTTAATTGGCGATTGAAAAATCGGCCCTTATTCTACTTTTATGCTTCTTTTGCCACACCCGAAATTCATTCACTTCCATGCATAAACTTAGACACCAGCACACCATTATGAACAGCCAGTCGAGCCTTTTTAGGCATCGACTAGTTAGTTCGTCAGTCGCATGTATAGTACCATTCACTTTATTTCCCGCATTTACTCTCCTTTCCACATCTTCATCAATCTTTCCATCCCTTGTAAACGGACTCCCCAAATATACTAACTTACTCTGGGGGGCGATTCTACTAACAACATTGTTCTAAAATGGCAATTGAACCCCAACTCAATCAGGGTTTTCAAGCGTTTTCATATTTTACTTATGAACAACGTACGATTCTTTTTGCTATTGTAGGCATACGTAGGTACATACCTAGGTACGCACCGGAATATTAATATATTTGATGTTAGAACTAATATTATACGAAAATCATTGAATACTTATCACATCACACGTCATACCCGACCTACTGATCCTAAAATTATATCTTTGTTTCAATGACATGCAACAGTGATCAGCGACTATTGGCATGGCCACCATGCCATGTAGTATAGTATTCCTTTTTTTTTTTTTCGAATTACTTATAGTACTAAGCGACTGCACGCTAAGGGCACCCCCTGTGGGGTACGGACCTCGGCTTAGGGCGTCGCTGGGGGGAGGACAGCAAGATGGGACAGGCTGGATCTGGTTAATATTATTATTATTAATCGGGGAATTTAAAGCTACAGGCTCAGCTGCGGCGCGGGCTGGCACTTCTTCGAGCAAGGGTCGGGGGGGACAATTACGTCGGGGTTTACGCGAGGGACCTCGGCGGCGAGGTCGGAACGTAGGTCGGTGTGTTTTGTGCACTGTACTCGTTGCCCTATTGCTTTCCTGGAGGAGGGTAATGGGGTCATCGGGGTCGGAGAGGGTATAGTATTCCATTCCCGCTGTTTATTTTATAGTAAAGTAACTCTATCCGACATTCAAAATCCGTTTCGTTTTACGCGATTCGAACCGCCCAGACTGTTTCCTTTAAGAAAATCTGCTAATTTACAATTATTAAAATATATGGAAAAAATAATTTACTTTAAATATAACGGAAAATAAGTTTTAATGGGTTTATTATTCGTATAAACTTTATTTGTTATTTAACCATTTTTGTTATAGTAATATTATAAACTTACTAATTGAACTATAGGTAACACTTATTCATTACCATTCATTCCCGTAGTGATTGAGTTGGGTTTCGACTTGGTTACAGTCAGTTACAGTTTCAATTATTGTCATAAAAAATGTAGAATAGATTTATGGGGGACGAACGAGAGCCGAACGAAACCGAACCATTGATGAGACGGTACAGAGCGTATAACTTTGCAAATTAGTAGAATCGGCCCCCTGATCCATACAGCCCATTCCCTCTCTAAATCTTGCCTGCACATCTCATATTTTCTCATCTGTCACTAAAGAAATTAATTGTTTTATTTTGGAATTAATTTTTTTTATTTAGATTTTTGGCCTTTCATTTCACTTTATATCGTTTCCATAGCTAAAGAGCTCGTTAGTCGCATCAGAGCCGCACGGGCCGATCAATTAGGTTAAGCTATTCTTGCCGCGGTTGTTCAGTGGATGGGTGAGCATCTTTACGTACCGAGACTCATGCGTGCCTCGTAAAGTCGCGAAAAAAAATTCTGCTGTTCCCTACATTTATGTTCGCGATTTCATGTTTAGTCCAAGTTATTTCATGTTGTGTCCAATATAGTAAAAGTTGTTTATAATGATGAGTACAATGACGAGAGAGGTTGATGGTGTTTAAAATTACACCCTGTTTAAACCAACTTATTCAATGCAAACTATTAAAATAATATAATATATTACAATCTTATTTTATTATCAGAATATTACCTTATTTATGAACACTACATAAAAAAAATTGGGTTGTGATAAAAAAATCTGGCAGGACAGTCCACACAATCTGAAACGTATGGTTACCCTACGTTACGTGCGAACGGTTGCGGGTCGCGGGGGGTGACGCAAGCTCCTCCCACTCGCTCAAGGTCGCTGGCATTTATCGTCCTCTTAAGGTCATCGATATGTACGAATCCGTCACTTTTTTTGTAGTCATTCGAATTTGGTCGTACATAGACGAGTATCCAGCCGTTGTTTACGTTTTGTTGGATAATTTTATGGTTCTTATAAGCGTGAAGAAGGACCGAAAACAGTTTTCAACAAGCTTATACGTTTTCTCATTTAGGCGCTGCGACATTTTCTCGGGTTTTCAAAATAGTGCGATTACTTGAAAATTTAAATATTTTCTTAAATCTAATTATGTCACAAATACGCTAAATTAGAGCTACTCGTGTATGTTTAGTCTCCAGGCGCACATACAATGGTTTTAGAGATACACGATTCTGCAAAACGTTACTCCAGCAGGAAATGCAATATCTCGAAAACCTTAAGACGCACAAATTACATTTTCGGTGCACATTTTTGCAAGCTCTCTGCCCATGCACAATATTTCTCTCTCCGATCATTCGTTTAGAATTTTCCTACTAGATTGTTCTAGTAGGAAGATTCCTACACTAGCAGGAATCGTTTATTCCGTTTTTTTTTCAAAACTTCCCGCTGGCGTAACGTACACCAGTCATTCTACTCGTCGCACTCGCTCATAGCCCAGCGACAACTATCCGAACTATAAACTCACTGCTCGTTGCTCGCCAACTCGTTTCTAGTTGCTAGCTTTACTCGCTTCTTATTAATCGGCGGCGGTGGCACAGGCCTCTAATGCTAGATTATTTCTTTTTGCTGTTTCGTTTTAGTCGAATATTATATCAAACAGATTGATTAGCATAAGGCTGCGGTCTGACTACACGCCGACCGCGACCGATAACATGTAGTCGTAAATACACAGGCGCGGTCTCGCTCACACGCAGCCCGCGACGGACAGTTGCGTCGGCGGCAACGAACGTTTTGGCAACCGGCGGCGTGTCAGTCGTCCGTTGTGATGTCACCGCACGCTGTCGGTAGCGTCTAACGTTTTAAAGAGACCCTAGCCTGAGACAAAGAAACGCCTATTCAGACCTTACGGTCCGGTCACGGGAACGGGCATCGCGAACGGTGCGGCAATCCGCATTGCGGCAGAGTTTGCAAGCTACGCACAGTTGCGTTCTCCGCCGCGACCAGTATAGAACGAGAGCGAAATGTCTATCAAAATTATCTCGATGTTGCTGCTTGTTATGAATCAAAAATCTACCAACTCAGCCTATAACAGTCCACTGCTGGACATAGGCCTCTCCCAGGCTGCGCCAGGCCAGGCTGGCCTGTTATGATTATGATATTATGATTATTTCGCGGCGAATATGACTAAACTAAAATTGGTTTTAGCACTTTTCGCCGCGACTGCCGGCATTCGCCGTTCTGATTCATACATTTGTTTCTGCCGCCCGTCGCTTGTGCGATTCGTTCGGCAACTTTCGCCAGTCACCCCGCCGTTCCCGCTACGCGTGGCATGATTAGTACATTTCTATACATTTGTTTTAGTCGCTAGACGCTTCGCCGTTCGCACCGCACGAATATTCACTGGAGCGAATGTCCCGTGGCCGGGCTGTTAGACAGATAAAGCTGGAGTACCACACGGGAGAGCACTTGGTCCGGTCCTGCACCTATTTTATTCCTATATATAATTTCATTGCAACCGTTGCTAAGGGCACAGCTATCATGGCTGTTGGAAACAGCCACGAGAAAGGTATAGAAAAGGTTCAAGGGCCCATAAATCCAAAGATTTAAATCATTGCCTTACGCGAATACTGCTAAGTATCTCGGCATGGCCCTGGATACAAAACTGCGCTGGGAAGAGTAAGTAGAAAAGAATTAGATATTCGATACAAAAAAATGGCGGCTACTTTGTAGACAAGTCGCCATTATCAATATCTAACAAATTGTTATAATATAAAGAAGTTTTAAAGCCTGTATAGGTCTTACGGTATTTAGCCTTGGCTGCACCAGCCAAAGCAAGCGTGTCGGATCTCATCGACGCGCCCCATTAGAACTAGCGACCTCCACCGGGACCTCAAGAATCAGCCTATAACGTTCCCACTGCTGGGACACAGCCCTTCTTTGTGAGAGGGAGAGTAGGCCGTAATCCACCACGCGTGCCCAGTGCTGGCGGTAGATGTCGTATGTCTTAGAATTTTTGATTCTAGGACATACCGGTTTCCTCACGATGTTTTCCTTCACCGTTTTGAGAGCAGTGGTGATGAAATAATTTACACAAAGTAAAGCGCCTGCCTGGGTTACCTACAACTCGTAAGTCGCGGCCGTTACCACTGGGCCACCACTGCTCGTAAACATAGTAATACAAAAATATTCAGAAGCTCACGAACACAGACTTCATCATCACGTGGATGTCGAGCCGATCCAACTCCATGACAACACTGATTTAGTGCGAAAACTAAAAAGGGTAAAACTTTTTGAGTTAGTTTAGTGCAGTGTAAGAACCTCTTTATTGTCATGCGTGTTTGCGCCCGCGTGCAGGCCAGGCACGCATGCTTGTTGCGGGCCGCACGCAGAGCAGATTATTTTCGCCACGCCGCCACAGTGTTGTGCGTGTCGCCAAGAAGAGAACTCGTGTGAAATTGATCATACAACGTGCGTGCGACCCGCTTGACGGTAAAAACAACACTGACTGTCAAGCTTCTCCACACGCACACGGGCGGCACGCATCCATGCGAGCCACCCATGTGCCGCGTGCGTGTGGTGCGCATGACCATAAAAACATGTATGATACGACACAGGTAGCGGGCAGCACGCATGCGTGCCTGGCCTGCACGCGGGCGCAAACACGCATGACAATGAAAAGGCCCTTAGTGAAGTTAAACTGCAGTGCAAGTGCTAACTATTATAAAGAAAGACGGTTTCTTAATTTTATAGTAACTCAGCAGTTTGAGTTATATTTAAATTATTTATTTGCTAATAGGCTAGATTGCTTGCTCAAGGATGCATATGCGGTAGGCTGTAATAATCCTTCCTATCCTAAGGGCACGTCTTCCTGACCATTACCGCGCCCCCCGGTCTACTCTTTGATATGCAATGGTCTCGGTAGTACCATGAAACATGGGGCTCCAGGGACTAGTGCGAATCCTTGGGTTCATTCGAGCAATCGAGTCTTGTTTAACCACGCTGGGGTCGGTGCATTTCATTCATTCATTCATTCATTCAACTCAGCAGTTTGAGTTATATTTAAATTACTTATTAGCTAATAGGCTACATTGTAATGCCAATCACTAAGTGTGATACTTGATAAAGAAAAAAAACATAAAAAGCTAGGAAAAAATGTGGTTTATTTTCTAATTTAACTTATTAATGTTAAGTTATTTCTTCGTCTTTTTGCCGTTTCGTTTGCCCTTTTTCGGTATTTCTGGTTCGGGTTCGGATCTGTAAGAAATATATAATGTAACATAGAGCCACGCGATGACCTCTAGATATTTTGCAGCTTTGCTGCCTGTGTGGGTAGTAATAATTGGCGAACTAGCTACGAATACCCGGTGAGGGTATTTGCATTCGCGGCCCGTGTCACTTTCTGCCGCACACACCCGCGACATTATCTGATTAGGCCTTTACAAGACCAGTCAAGATTACGCGTCTTACCTCCGGCATGGAAAAATAAATGATACTTAGTATAGAAGCGACATGGGCATAGCATATGCCGTCTTAAGCTGTAAGCTTATAGCGCAATTTATACGCGTTCGTAATACGTTAAACCATTTTGCGTAGTATCGTGTATATGAAATTAAATTATTGTTTTTATTTTGTAAATAGGGACCAATTTTTTTAATTATTATATATAAAAAATAAGCTGGACGGAGTCGACATTTCCTATCTGACTACCCATGAGAAGAAATGGCGAAACAAACTCAGGGATACCTCCTGATTGGTAAGTTTTCATACCCAAGACCAAACACATTTAGAATCATACCCAAAACCTGAGTAATAGTGTGATTTTGAACGCTTTCGAAACGTGTTTCACTTTGATACGAAGTTTTATTTCTTTTTCTATGCCAGGGGAAGGGAACACAAAGTATATAAGTAAATTAATTACTCTTCGCTAGCATCGGGTGTCTCAGGAATGGTGACGTTCGCTTTTGAATCGCGCCTGGTTTCCGCCAGCTCGCCCGAGTCATTCAATACTGATTGTACCTGAAATGAAACATCTTATACGTTGATAATTTGTTTCGACTGCATAAGTTGTAATTGCTGACCATGGTTTTGTTATTATTATTAGTTATTAACTGTTTATTTATTACTTCGATAGTCCATCGAAAACTCAGTCGAGTTACAGCTATAGCTATATGTAAGCGGGCACGCCCTTTATGCCTGGAGGCTTTTACTTAGGTATTAAGTTCTGTTTACGTTTTTAGTTTTTATTTCTGTTTGAATATAGTTTTCAATGTTTTTTTGTTGGTATAGTGGCGTGTGCTAGCTGACATATCGCAAATAATTTAATTTAATGTTTTGTGTTGCGCGCAGTGTAAATTATTTTGCATACTATTGTAAAGAATCAAGTTTTTCTAAATGAAGAGGCAGGTGTGCTGCTGGGGAGTATGTTGCGCCACTTCTACTTCCCAGCTAAAAAAGCACTAGGAAGTGGTGAAGGGCGGGCGTTTTGGGGGACTGTCTTATGTAATTTTGACGTACGAAAAGTGCTGATTCTCAGCCCTGTTTGAATAAATGACTTTTGATTTTGAATTACCCCTTTTCAGGTTTTCAGTTATTTCAATTACACCTATACAAGGTACTATGGCACAATAAACTGTCTAACACTAAATCTATTGAGAGTCGATATAGTCAGGGACAAACACAGCATAATTTAGGAGGCTCAAAATAAGTCGCGGAAAATACGCATTTGGTTTCATACAGTATTTTTTCGCCACACTGCAAAATGAGATGCTAGTGGCTCGTGGTTATATCATAATAGCCGCACGAAGAACGATAATAATATACAAAAGAATAATAATATTGCTGCGGTCGATCGAAGGTTAAGCTACACTTGCCGCGGTTGGTTCGTGGATGGGTGGCCATCCATTACATATTGAGACTGTTCCATGCCTCAGAAAGCACGTTAAGCCGTTGGACCCGGCTGTCATTCGTAGATCTTTGATTGTCCTTACGGGTAGTCACAGTCAGAAGTCCAAGTCTGACAACAAGTCTTACCAAGGGGTATCGTGTTACCCAGTAACTGGGCTGTGGAGGTCAGATAGACAGTCGCTCCATGTAAAATCCTGGTAATTGGCCGACCACGACAGAGTTGGGAAAAGGCTAGGCAGATTGACTACGCAACATGAGAGCGAATATGAAACCAAATGTAACGGGCGACGACTCATTTTGAACGACACAGTGTGTTTGACCGATCCTTTCTTTCTTTACGAAAACAGTACCGAGATGCTACAAAATAAGTCATGATTACAAAGTAAGTATACTCACAAATTCCTGTTCATAAACGATGGTATGCAGCATAGTGTCGTCTGAATCATCGAGGACTGATCGTGAGGACCCGGCGCTGCTGCGTCGAGAACCAGCTGACGAACGTGTTGTACGGACCGGCTGACTGGGTGCTGAAAAACCATAATAATTTTAACTAAATAATAATTATTATTAACTAAACAATAATAACTCAATAACAATAACTAAATAATAATTATAACTAAATAATAATAATTATAAAAAAAAATATTGTTTAATCTGGACTGCCTCGTTGTCTAGTGGTCGCAAGCGCTACTGCTGAACATGAGATCCTGGGTTCGATTCCCGGGTCGGGCACAGTGTTATCGGGTTTTTCTATTTAGAATTTCTCAGTAGCAGCCCGGAGTCTGGATTTGTGCCCGGTTGATGGCAATAGGCTCGCCCCCTATTACATGGGACTTAAACATAACTGGCGAAATATGGGTGTACGACAGTTACACCTCTGCCCACCCCTTCGGGGAAACAAGGCGTAATGTTATGTTATGTTGTTTAATCTATACTAATATTATAAAGAGGTAAAATTTGTTTGTAAGTTTGTTTGTATGTAGGTAATCTCTGGAAAAACAAGTCGGATTTAAAAAAATCTTTTAGCATTTGATAGCACCAGTTCTTCAGGAAGGTTATATGCTATTTAACATCACGCTACGACCCTTAGGCAACGAGCAATGAAAAAAGTCAGAAGGAACGCTAAGCGAAAACGAAGTAATAGCGCGGGCGGGCGATGCAATCGGATGCAGTGCGTCGGGGGAACAAGAAATTTCACGCGGACGAAGTCGCGAGCAGAAGCTTGTTTAAAAGATTTGACTATGAAATAGGTACCGTAATAAGAATATTCTAAGATAGGTTTGAGTTATCACTAACAGAAATAAAAGAACAAGAGGAAGTAGGGAACAGAGAGAACAGTATTTTTTTAGAGAAAGAAAATTATAAGCTAGATAATTATGATAATTTGTCTGTGTTAAAAAAAAAGTTTGTCGATTACTAGATAGTGTTACTGACGCAAACGGAACACGTTTTTGGTGGGCATGTACTGCGCTACAAAAGCATGTTGATTTCACGCAACCGGTGTCTCGAATTGAACACGAAATGATAACTACTACACGTCGTTGACATTCGGATACGATGATATTCTATAGGATTACGATCTAATAGAAAAATAACGTTTTACATATGCGGGCGCTAGACACAGACACATATTTGAACAAAGACTTTGAAAGACTGCTCATATATTTGAAAACATGTTTGCTTTACCTGCCATACATGCTTTGCAGACATGTTCGCTTCAAGTACTCAAACAGACAACAAAATCGTCGTCATTTAAGTGTACGTATGTAATTATTTATTACACGTGCAAAAACAAACTAATGGCGTCATTAACCAAATTTATATTTGTTAACGCACACTGTGCAGCCAAGAGAACCGCGGGGCGCAGGGGACGGGCCGTGTGGCCGCAGCGCGTCCCGCCGCCGAGCGCCAACAGTCTGCTCGGGTCACTCATATCGAGAGCGCTCAAATCGAAATCCAAGATGGCGCAGACGAGATTTGCCAACTTTCCATCATGGGTGTCATTTTCATGGTTTTCGGGGTGGCCAATAAGGATTACCGGGTCAAAATCGAAATCCAAGATGGCGCAGATGAGATTTCCCAACTTTTCATCATGGGTGTCATTTTCATGGTTTTCGGGGTCGCCACTAAGGATTACCGGGTCAAAATCGAAATCCAAGATGGCGCAGATGAGATTTGGCAACTTTTCATCATGGATGTCATTTTCATGGTTTTCGGGGTCGCCAATAAGGATTACCGGGTCAAAATCGAAATCCAAGATGGCGCAGATGAGATTTGTCAACTTTCCATCATGGGTGTAGATCTAGAATTTCCGTTTCTAGGAGCAAGCCCTTATTTTTTGGATGGGAAATCATCAAATAACTTCTCCCGCTCTGGGCGGAGCGGGAGGGTGTGTCAGACTCTTACTGACTAAAACCCACCCGTATTCCTTCCTGTTGCCTGTGTTGCCAGGGGCCTCGGTGACCCTTTAGTACCTTCCCGCGACCCCGGCAGGCATCGGCTCTAGTGGAACCCTACACTTGTGCTGACGACATCTCTTTGAGGCGCGCGTGGAATACAACGCGCCGTCGACCCGGGCTGGTCCTTACCGAACGGTGAGCTACCCATTGCTCACCGTCCGCAAGCCCGCGCCTACGGTGGCCGGAAATCCGCCTGGGATTCCCGACGCCCAGGGCGTCTCCTGCGGCGGCTAGGGGCAAGAGGGCGCGAAATTTGCTTTTCCCTCAACCGTCCCGCCTCCTCCTTCGCGAGCATTACTGCTTTGCAGAAGGAGGTGACGGCTGCCCATGCCCTCTCGCTTCGTACCATGGCCTGAACCAGGGCCGGACGCGAGAGATCTCTGCCGCCAATCGCCTCCACGAGGACACGGCGGTGCTCTGCCCAAGCCGGGCAGACCTCCACCGTATAGGAGCAAGCCCTGACGGGAAATGCAGCCTTGGTATCATCGACATAAAATGTCCATCTTCGGCATATGGAATGGATCCAGACTACGCAATTTTACAAAAAAAAAAGTTAATTTTTGGTTGCCCACTAATACTAATACTTTCAAAATCAATAAAAACCATAAATGGTATTATCAAATACAAGGGCAGCTGCGTATTACTGGTCAAGAAACGGACGGGACCTGGTTAAATAAAATATGGATTAATCGGAAAAGACTCACAATTTTGAAAGGAGAAAATGGAAAACTTTCAAATTCGATTCTACAAAAAATGTCTTCTGCCAGAATTGATTGACCCAAGACAGGCAAGAAATATGAAGTTACGGGTTCATTCCTCACATTTACAAATATTTTAAAAATAAAAAATTGATTTAGTTTTTTTTTTCTGTGTTATCAAGTCCAGAGGTTATCTCTGATCGTAACTAAAAAAACGAGCCCAAACTTGAAACTATCTAACTCTTGTCGTCTAGAAGTTCCAGTAGCAGTCACCGAGGTACACCTTCAGGTGGCTCCACCAAGTCCAAAAGTAAGATCTCATCATAACTAACAAAATAAGCCCAAACTCGGTACATCTAGCTCTAGTCAACTAAGAGTTCCTGTAGCAGTCACTGAAGTACTGTAGGTATACCTTACTCCATCAAGTCCGAAGCATCAACACAAAAAAATATAAATATTTACGTAGGTACTAAAAAAACATACTAAAGTATTAAAATCGGTTTAGTTACTCATTATTCCCGCAGTTTACCTTGCGTATGCGTGTGTGTGTGAGCCGTGTCAGTGTAGTGATGCGTTCGATACCTATCTGTTTTGAGAACGCGTCCTTAACTGCCAGAGCTATTTTAAATCTTATATTCTGAATTCTTTATTAATTCAATTTTTTTACATTTTTCTTACATATAGAAGCAACAAGAGTAAACCCGGGATTTGTAATATCTTGATTTAAAAGAGTGTCCTTGGAGTTTCTTGCCCGTTCTTCCCCATAGAGATCTACGTTTTGGAATAGGCGACTAGCTTCAACTTTCTAACTGACCAACTCTTTGACAATTCCAGTTCCAGTAATAAATGCTTTGAGTTTGAACACTTTGAAAAACGAATACCGAATGGAAAAGTGTAAATGTGTGATCAAACTTCGAACAAATACCCAGATACCAGTGCCTCACAAATGTACAAGCAAGTGTTCAAATAAGTGTTCAAATATTGTTGCTGTGTCTGGCGTCGGCTTTACCGGAACACAAGGTCAAACACACAAAAGTATTACGTTTTCTAGTATAAATTGAATGCAAAATTACAAGTTTAGATAGAACGTACGAACAAACAAAAACTCTTACCTGGTTTCTTCTTATCATGTGCCTTCTTGCTCTTTCCCTTGGTAGACCCGTTAGAGTCCGAACTGGATCCTGACTGCAGACTTCTCGTAGACCTTCGAACTGTAACGTTGGATACGTCCAGGTCTGAAGGGGGAGATGAAAACTCTTGAGAAGCTGATTTCTGCGGTGACTGGCTGGCTGGTTTCTTGGATTTAGCTGAGGGGGCTTTTTCTTTTGAGGATTCAGCTGAGGTTGCTTTTTCTTTTGAGGATTTTTCTTTGGAAGCTTTCTCTTCGGCATTGGCTTTTGCTGGTGGAGGATAAATGATAAACAGCTGTTTTATGGGCTTTTTTATTTAGTGAAAAAAAAATGGAAGAGGGGAATTATGTATAGTATGGAAAGATATCTCAACATACATACATAAACTCACGCCTTCTTCCCATGGGAGTAGGCAGAAACTATAGAACGCCACCTGCTACGCTCCTTACATACTCCTTTTGCTTCGTTTACGTTCATACATCTGGTCATACACGAACGCCGGTTGCGAGTACTACGCACCTGACCTTTTTGAAGAACATCATTAATGAGGTCATTATATGTCTTTCTGGGGCGTCCCCTACCGGAATTTCCACTCACATCTGCCTTGTAAATACCTTTTGTTAGTCGCCCTTCATTCATCCTCTCAACATGACCAAACCATCTACGCATACTCTTTTAAATTTTTGTCACTACATCTTCCTTTAAACCGCATCGTTGCCTTATCACATCATTTTTCAGCCTATCATTTATAGTCACACCACACATGCTTCTCAAGGAACGCATATCTCAAAATTACTGTAAATGGAATAACAAAACATAGGCATTTAAAAAGTAGTGATAAACTTATTTAACTATAGTAGATACCTACAAGCTTAATATTTTACACTCTCCAAAACTAGGCAGCACAACTGTTCAGCACAGACGAACTATTAATTTATCACATTACTCCATTACACAGTTTAACCACAGTAAGTGTAGAATTATAGAATATATTTTTGGTATGATTCTTCATTGTTATCATGAAGTATTCAACCTTTTTTAGAGCTCGGTGCTGGCATATTTCGGTCTTTGAATATTAATTTGAAATATTTTGGTTCGTGTCAGTTTGATGTATTAACGTCATAATTTTTTCTCGGCGGTATCATTTTCACACAGATTCTTTGTCTCGCAGAATGCTGTTTTTTTATCTCTTACGCGTAAATTTTAGTTAGGTACCGTTTTTTTTTTTAAGAATATTCAGCTGTTTTTTTTTTACCTCGTACGCTTAAATTTTAGTGATATAATTTTTTTATATCTAAATCTTCAATTATTAGCAGTAGGTATTGCGGATTTTGCTTTACTGTTCGTGATCTCTCTTACTGAATTTTATAAATTGATTTTCTTATGTAATATTTGTTCTTACGATATTTGTCTTACCGTTGTAGGAACCTCATTTTTCAGACCCGGCGAGCACTAGCTCAATAAATACAAATATTTACTACTACAGCTGAATATTTGGTTTCAGAGAACTATTTCCTATGATCATCACTGATCAGCAGTGATAGGAATAGGTAGTGCCTATTTGCCTAAACTTCGAAGAACAGACACAAGAAACGGAGACTTCCTTAGGACTAACTTTTTTTCCGAGACATCTGTCCCGAAATTTCGAGACAACACATAAATACATTAAAAAAAAAATGTTATTTGGAATAAGTAATTCGTCTATATTTACCTAAAGTTTGCGACTAGATATATCATAATAAATAACATACACAGTCGTTACAACCATAAAATATTCTGATTTTTTTTTGGAGAACATTTTGTAAATGACTTGTTGATCGTAATACACAATGAATCACAATGTTTGAATAAGAAGCCGTACACGTTTCGAAGTAAATATCTTCTTTCTAGCTCACTCTCGGCTACGTTTAATGAGATTTCTAAAGTTCAAGTGTAAAAAAGGCATTATATGTAACTCATAATATGATTTAAAAGAGTGTCCATGGAGTTTCTTGCACGTTCTTCTCCATAGAGACCTACTCTTTGGAACGTGCAATTTAGCTTCACTTTTCTTGGACTGACCGACATTTGACTATTCAAAAGTCGTAAATGGTCTATTTGAAATAAATGCTTTGATTTTGATTTTATCGGTATTTAAAATAAATAAATAATTTATTTATTTGCCAGAATGTAGGTATACAAAGTGGTATGATCTTAATATTAATGAGGTCCCTTTACATTCTACCGTTATACATGATGTGCAAATATTTAGTTACAAATGAAAATACAAATACCTTTTTTTCTTTCATCTTAATGAAATATATTTCTAAAGTATATTTAAAAATGTGCATGATATTAAAATAATTGCATAATAGTGGTATCACATTATCACATTTTACGGCAGCGCGTTTCGTTATCTA
Source organism: Atethmia centrago (assembly GCA_905333075.3). Classification (NCBI taxonomy): domain Eukaryota; kingdom Metazoa; phylum Arthropoda; class Insecta; order Lepidoptera; family Noctuidae; genus Atethmia; species Atethmia centrago. The sequence goes on from HG995387.1 coordinate 12,604,728, forward strand.
TTCTTAGAAATTACAAAAGGTAACCGCCATGGTCGCATACCTGTGCGGCGCGGGGAGGGTCTACATACACCCTCCCCCCCCTACTCATTACCGCCCCGCGTGCGCGCACCTTCACTTCAATCCTGTACTTCGGTTTGTTAAGTGCGCATCTTCCTGTATTGTTTTTGTGAATATTGTTTTTCACCCTCGCTCGTTTTTTGGTTCATTGGATCTTCTTAATACGACTACTTTGGCTTGAATTTATGGATTACGATTTGCTGCAATAACATTGTTCCTGTCTGTCTACATCAAATAATACGGTAAGTCAACATTTATTACTTTTTAATGTTTTGGCTAAAGTTATTTATTTTATTTCTTGTAGGGAATCAAACAGTAAGTTAGATATAAAGAAGAACATTAATGTATATATTATTTTATCTTAAACTAGCAATTTGACAGTCTAGATTGATATGCAATTGTATGAACTTGATATTTTTTAGTGGAGTTTTTAAGATAATTATTGTGTATGAAACGTAGTTAAAGAAAAAAAACATACGCATTTAACTTTGGGTTCAAATATAAAAGTGAACTTCAATACTACCAAGCATAGTAATGTTATATCTTTGGTGTCATAAAGAATTGCTAAGGTGGACGAATTCTATCAAAATATATTATTTTTCTGGCCGGTTCTTTTAATATTTGAACCAAAAAGGAATATGTCTTTTGCGCATTGATTAAAATGCGAAAAAAAAAATTCAATAACAATGATGTTACGCGTGTTCATATTATCTAGCCGTTTTTCTTTATTAGAGCGTAAAATGAAAGAATAAAATCTTTAAATCGATACAATCGATGCACCTAGCTGGAATGCGCGCACCTCTCCCGCTTTCCTTTCCACCTCCCTGTATCTATAAAGGTTCGTTATTCCTTTTGAGGCATGGAAAACTTAAAATTTTATTTTATTTTAGGTACTTGCCATCGTACATCTTTTTGGAGACCAGTAAGATTGGAGATGGCGAACAAGCCTAAGAAAGCAACAGTACAAAGTTGGATTGGACTTCATCCTGAATTATATTACGACCCGGCCAGTAATTTGATTTACTGTTCTAAGTGCGAGAGCAGTATAACAGCTAAACTTAGTAGTGTCAAGAGGCACGTTAAAGGTCCGAAACACAAAGGGACAAGTAAAAAACCAAATGAAGAATTTTATTTGGACCTAGTACAATTTCTCATATTATGTAATATACCTTGGATTCAAGTAAACAACCCCGCTTTCAAAAAATTCTTCCATAAATATATTTGCTGCAATTGTACAAATCGACAAAAGCTTCCTGAGCAATCACTGCTGAGAAAAGTTTATTTAGATAAGATTTTTAAAACTAAAATTGACTCGATTTATGAACAAATTGCAAATCAAAAGCTGTGGGTATCTTTAGACGAGACAACTGATTTTTTAGGCAGATACATGGTACATTTACTTGTAAAACCTTTAAATGCGATCACACAAAAACCATTTTTAGTTGCTTGCAAAGTACTAGAAATTGTTAATGGGAGCACAATTGCCCAATTTGTAATAGACTGCTTTGAAAATATGTGGTGCGATTTGTATGAATCCAAAGTAGGAGACGTTGCTGTATTATGCATTGATAGTGTAGCATATATGCTAAAAGCGGGACGTGTGCTGAAAAATTATTTGCCCAACATGATACACGTCACTTGCTTAGCACATGCACTGAATCTCGTGGCAGGAAAAATACGATACGAATACTCAGATGTAGATGAATTAATTTCAAACGTAAAAAAAATATTTTTAAAATCACCTAATAGAGTGCGCTTGTTAAAAAACACCTTTCCCCACATGCCGCTTCCTCCAGAACCCGTTATTACAAGATGGGGTACTTGGTTGGAGGCAGTGTCATATTATGCAAAATATTATGATCAAATTAAAACAATTGTAAATCTTTTAAGAAGTTCCGACGCGCTATCTATTAGGTGTGCCAAAAATGTTCTTCAAAAGGAAAACTTGAAATCGGACTTGGACTACATTGAGGAATATTTTAAAGATATACAAATTGGATTAAAGAAATTACAAAAATCGAATTTAACCATAACGGAATCCTTTGAAATATTTGATCACGTGAGAACTGTGCTTAGCTGGTGTTCATCTGAGCTTATAAAAAATAAACTCGTAAATGTCATGGACAGAAATCCCGGTTTAGATAAAATTAGAGACATATGTGAAGCGATAACAGCAGGAAAGGATGAGCGATCATACTATATGTACGCGCCTTTAACCTCAGTTGATGTTGAAAGGTCATTTTCAACTTATAAATGGATTCTTAACATAAAAAGAAATCGCCTGACAGTTGAAAATATAGAAAAAATTATGATTGTGTATTTTAACTTAGATGACTCATCTGACAAAGAAAATTTCGGTTCTGATACTGAACTTGACGAATCGAATCACGATGATTAAATTAAAATCGTTCTTTATTTTTTATGGTATTTGTAACACAAATAAAGATTTTCAAATTCTTAGCAATTTTTGATGCATCAAGTTCTTTATCAAAACCGAACAGTTAGTAGTTCAGTATTAAAACTGATTGTCCTAAATGCTTCAAATATTAATTTGTAAACTTCAAAGGTTAATTTGTACTTTGATTTGAGTAAAAATTGCATCCCTCAACGTCAGTAAAATAAATATGACATAGATATTTAAAGATAGATAAACATAAATTTGTTTCTTAAATCTTTCCTTCTGTACATTTTGTTTCATGGTTTCCAATTACGTCATATTTTAAAATAAAATAAATATACATATATTTGTTACAACAATATTCTATGTATTTTATTTTTCCTTTAGAGCCCATTAATTATTTAATGAACCTAGAGCGATATCGACCGGCGATTTCTGAGCATTTTTTCTTTCGTTTTTTTTTTGCATAGAAATCTCCAAAAATCGCCAGACAATATCGGTGGTGTGAAAGGACCCTTACGTTTTTTTTTTTTAACTAGTTAATGCCCGCGGCTTTTCCCGCGTGTACTATTGTTTTTGTATCCCATGGGAACTATGCTTTTTTTTTAATAGGAAGTAGCTTATGTGCTATTCCACACCTTAATCTATATCACTACCAAAATCAGCATTTTCAGTGGCATTGAGTAATGGACATCCATACAAACTATCACATTTATAGACAAACTTTAGATAAATATAGACGAATTACTTATTCCAAATATCAAATTTTTTTAAATGTATTTATGTGTTGTCTCGAAATTTCGAGACAGATGTGCCGGAAATAATTTAGTCCTAAGGAAGTCTCCGTTTCTTGTCTCTGTTCTTCGAAGTTTAGGCTAATAGGCACTACCTATTCCTATCACTGCTGATCAGGCAGTGAATTTGAAGAACCATAGGTTGTTTTAAGTTCTATGCGAGTTGTATCTTACCTCTCTCAACATCGACTAAGGAGCGCTGCGACCTGGTCCTTTTGACGCCCTTCTCACTTTCTTCTTTAGCGTCCTTCTTGCCTCGCCCAGTCTTCTCCTTAGCTGGCTTGCTGGAGTCTGAACCACTGGTTTGTCGCGTTATTGATAGCTTTTTCTTTTTGCCTGTAAACGACAAATGTTAATAATTATTCTATCCTACCCACCGCCGTATCTCTACGTTGATGTCGTGGTAGGGCTTGCACGCTCCGAACTCTAGTTTTGTGCCGATAGAGTTTACTTTGCCGGAACAGGTCTAGGGTAAGCAGCCAAACTAAGAGAGATTCAGAAACCCGCAGTGCAGCATGTGGCGAGCTGTTGGTCAGTAGCGACCCCACGGACCCTATCTCCCGGGAGAAGTCTTGTTCCTCATCTTTGGCTTGCCTTTATTGGCCGGCTGGAGTGAACACTGACGAGGAATAGAGCTCCCACCTCATTCTTGCCTTTATTGACCGGCTTGAGTGGAGATTCGCAAGAACAAACGTGTTCGGAGGAAGGAAGTATTCCAGAAAGTGCTCGTAGGGATCTTGACCATCTTCCGGGCTCTGGGATTATTCTGAAAGCTGTGGAATACCTGTCCACTACTCAAGCACCTCAGGAGGTGTTGCCCTCTTGTCACTACGTCACTATGTGCTAGCGGCCGTTATTGAGTGTGCAAGTCACCCCTGCCATTTTATCAGTGTATTTTATATAAAACATTGCTCAGGTAGGGGTCATAGCCTTTTCAGTCTTAGGAAACCGACCCACTATAGCCTCCCAAACCTTATTAGCCCAATATGTTTTGTTCCCATGTTCTGCAATAGTCTTGCATCAACCGAGTGTTCTCCTTAGGTGCACTTGCATAGAGCAAACAAGGATAATCATCGGTGAGTGCCAATGTACAAGTGCCCAAGGGGCCTCTGCGAGTTGGCTTCGACCCCTCGTACGTCTTCCAAAGGACCGGGACCCCATGGTCCCGAAATATGCAAGGACATCCTATACTAACTGATATTATAAATGCGAAAGTGAGTTTGTTTGTTTGTTACGCTTTCACTCTAAAACTGCTGAACGGATTTGGATGAAATTTGGCAAATGGGTAGACCATGACCTGAATTAGGACATAGGATACTTTTTATCCCGATATTCCCACGGGATCGAGACTTATGCGGGTGAAACCGCGGGGCGTAGTAAGTAAGAAATATTTTTTTATTTTTTTTTATTTTAAAACGTTACCCCTCTCTAGGAATTTCTTCCTGTATCGTGGGTGCGTTCACAAACATAGAACTCATAAACACAAACACCCAGACCCGAAACAATCACTTGCAGATCATACAAATATTTTTCCGTGCGTAATTATTTATTATTTTTTTACTTTATTATTAATTATTATGCGTTATTATTACACAACAGTAATTATACAGTTAATATACCAAATAAGACCGTTGTGGGGAGGTCTGTGTCCGTGTATCTTTAGGTTGATATGATGATAATAATACTAGGGGCAGACTGTTAATGTAAGTTTTGAGTAAACGAAACAAGAGAGCAAAATTATGGATTCGTGGAAAATAAAAGCAACAATTCCACACACTAAATAAATGGATTTACTTCTATAGAACATCAGGAGGAACAAGGAGGTTCTACTTTGTTGGTACTTTCAACCCTTACAAGTATTTTTCATATATTTTCTAAGTTAATATCAATTAAACAGCACCCGGACGTAAATGACACATTGAGCTTTAGAAAGACTCACAGGTATGAGTGACAAAGACGTAGCTCTACCTAAAGCAGACTTTTTTATTAAAATTAATATAGAGCATCTAATTTAATCATTATTTTTGAAGTAAAACATACCTTTAGTAACTTTAGCTTTCTTGACAGGTGACACGCCACCGCTGCCGTCGGATGAAATATCAGTCGGTTCTGCAGTCGGAACCGCGTCTGTTTCTGAGGATTCCCGCACTGCTCGACTACTTTCAGCTTGCGGTTGAGCTGTTAAACAGAAAAGTTATGACTAGGTTATAAATAAGCATTGACTGGTATTTAGGAAGTGTTTTTTTTAAATTAGGGTACCAAAAACCTAGATTGAAGATAAGCAACAGTAAAAAGTTGGACTGCAATTTAAAAAACTGGCAAAATTTTAAGCCCAAGTAATTGAGTTTTTCAATAAATTTAACATACAACAATTCAATAAATTTAACAGGAAATTAAAAGAATATCTAAAACAAAAATGCTTTTACTCGGTCAGAATACCTAGACCAAAATATTTAGTAAATATGTTACTTAGATACATAATTAGGTAAATATTTTATTATATTCCGTACTCTTATTATTATTATTTTGTTAAAATTATTATTGTTATTATATCGCCGTGCCCTAACCGGGTTTCATGTTGGAACTTACTTATATATATTGTAACAAATAAATGTACACATCAACGCAATAATGAATTTGATTTTGAATTTTTTATTTTCGCTTACAAATCACAACAGCTCACTTTTTTGTATTATAATAATAATTTCAATATTTAAAAAAAAAGTGAACATTGTTACAGCCAATTAGATTTTCATTTACAGAAGTAGTGTCTTAAAAACTGGTTTATACATGTGATTTGGGAGACACTGTTCCTCCATTATAAAAGTCATTACGTATGTCGTTGTTATAAAAAAAAAGGAAATTGATTCCAAATGAGATTAGCATAAAGTTCTCAAAGCTGTATCACATCACCTTTTTTTTTTTGGATGGGAAATCATCAAATAGCTTCTGCCGCTCTGGGCGGAGCGGGAGGGTGTATCAGACTCTTACTGACTAAAATCCACCCGTATTCCTTCCGTTGCCTGTATTGCCAGGAGCCTCGGTAACCATTTCGAACTTCCACGCGACCCCGGCAGGCATCGGCCCTAGTGGACCCCTACACTTGTGCTGACGACATCTCTTTGAGGCGCGCGTGGAACACAACACGCCGTCGACCCGGGCCTGTTCCTTATCGGACGGCGAGCTACCCATTGCTCACCGTCCGCAAGCCCGCGATGGACGTTAGGGTGGTGCTTATATCGCGGCACTTTGTCATTCGATTATATACATCTAAATATGAAACAGACTTATTTCTTTTATTTGTTCGGCACGATTTAGAGGTCGCTACCAGTCATCCAACTTTAACGAAAAGCATTGTATGGCCGCTTAAATAAGTGTCTCAGTAATTGTTTTTGCGTTTATTTAGGAATATAATAAATTGATTACAACCAATAAAGAATGGCATGTGATCCTACCGGGGTCGCGGGAAGGTACTTATGGGTCACCGAGACCCCGCAACACAGGCAACAGGAAGGAATACGGGTAGGTTTTAGTCAGTAAGAGTCTGACACACCCTCCAGCTCCGCCCAGAGCGGGAGAAGTTATTTGATGATTTCCCACCCTCAAAAAAAAAACCAATAAAGAATAAAAGTATTATTTGCTTTTAATGGTGAACGAGTATAGGAATAAGTACCCTCATACTCATAAATCAACCCTTGTTTCTTAAAAACGAATGATTCAAATACTTACATGTGTCTTAATTTGTAATCATCTGCCTGCCTTTTCCCAACTATGTTGCGGTTGGCTTCCAGTCTAAATACCAGCAGCATGCTTGTGATTCAGCTGAATACCAGTATTTTACATGGAGCGACTGCCTATCTGACCTCCACAACCCATTTACTGGGTAATACGATACCAATTGGTAAGACTGGTTGTCAGACTTTCGAGCTTCTGACGACCCGTAACAACTGTCAAAGATCTACAAATGACAGCCGGGACCAACGGCTTAACGTGCTTTCCGAGGCACTGAGGTGTCTTGGTATGTAAAGATGGTCACCCATCCACGGACCAACTGCGGCAAGCGTAGCTTAACCTGATCGATCGACCCGTGATATGTCTTAATTTGTAATAATAACAATAATTCAACCCTTAGTAGCAACCCTTAAATTTCAATTAAAATGAAAAAAAAAAAAACTACTGAAATAGTTTTTATGGTATAGAATAAAATTATGTGGTGCCCCGTGAAATTAAAGAAAAAAAAAATGTTTCTTTGTAATAAAGACCACCCTAATGGACGTTTTAAAGTTTAGTGTCATTTAAGAATTCCGGGTTTAATCTTTATACCAGGGGTGGTGGGCTTAATGATTTATTAAGTTTAAGCCACTAACCTTCAGAAATCCTTGACATAGCATCTGCAGGCGAAGTCTCATCTATTTCCAGCTCCTCTTCAACCGTTTCATTGACGACCACGTGCGTGCTTCGTCCTATTGGTTGAGCTGAAAAAATATAAAATGATGATAGTTCATTTATTTTTCGGACATAGTTCCTTATATCGTTAAAACACTGATAAAGTTCACACATACACGCTACAATTTAATTCAAATAAGGTATACGGTTTCAATTGAGAAAATAAGAATTTATATTCTAAATCTAAGCTAACTATATTAACTGAGGTCGTTCGTCGGTCGTCGCAATGACACATGTCGCTAGTCTTCTCCGTCAAATCCCCAAATATATTTTTTAATTGTGCACCGCACCGAGCGTAACAGATGGGTCGAGTTTGACCATTCGGAAAAGTGTTTATTTTGTTGTCTTGGTGTCTTTAAATAAAATCGCTAGAGCTGTACAAGGTTGGGGCGGTCTGGACCTATGTACGCTCCGGATTCCAGGCGAGCGAACCAGTGCATACGAAGTACAACCCTGACCTGACCCTGAACCCGTCCAAGCTAATCTGGTGACATCTTTCCATATCTGTGAGGGATCTGCTGAACAGTCTCGCTTTAACTGTAATACGTGTGTGTCAATCTAATACCCCTTAATCATCTTTTTAATCCTTGAATCCTCAATATTTACTCTGGGGTGCGGTTGGATGATAATGCAACGGTGTCTAACGAGTCTAACCTTCGAACAATTATTGATCGAAGGTTTTAACTAACTGAGTTTTTGTATTTTATAATCATAACATTAAGCTAAAGTCCCAGATACTACTTTAAACAAATTGACTTTCTCCTTAGCCTACAAAAGACACTAGTTAAGCAAATTACCGATTCTTTTGAAAGGTCGTAAATCAAGATTTATTAGACCCATGTGCGCCGGGCGTCAAAGGCCCTGTCGAATTCATAACATAGATACAACTCTTCACAAAAACAAAGCTCTTACAAATGCTAGCCAGTGCAACCGTGGTGCCCCTTTGTTTCACTGTGTGTCCCAAATCCTCACGTGCGCCGCTCATTCACGCCAAATTTATTACCCAAACAAAAGCTTTTAAAATGGTAACATTTGTTCCCATGGAACGGGACGGTAACTGCTTATTCAGAGCTATAAGTCACCAAATTAATTACATAATGGAGCTAACTTTCGCCCACTTGTCTATATGATGAGACCTTGCTACATATGTTTCGGTGAGCCGAGGTGGCGACAGAATTCACTTAGCACTTCTGAATAATATTCAACTTTTATCCTAACAGCAATCTTTCCCAGGAACAAAGGATAGCAAAATACATAACGGCACAGTTTAACGCAATGTTTTGGGGAGGAGAGGATATTCTGATCGCCGCGGTCGAATTTTATCTTGTAAATGTGAATGTGCACATAAGTAACGAGAACACCCTGGTATATTCACCTGCCGTCGAATCAGTACCCGTACCCGGCAACATACACGTGTTCTATAAAGACCAGCACTATGATAGCTGGGTCTCACACGAAGTTGAACAATACAACAATAACACGCAAACTCCAAAGCAGGACCCCATCAAAGCCAAAACACAACCCTAGCTCAAAAAACGCAGCCCCCATTTAGCTAGCCCACTAACACCACCCGAACAAATAGCATCAACACGCTCATCGATGTCTGACGAATTCGCGGATGAGACAGGTTACACAATACTCAGGTCGCCTTCCGCACCTTCGCACCTTCTGCCGCAATTAAGTACACTTGCCCGGACTTGCGTATTGCAACTTGGAGCGTCCGAGGGGCCTCGAAAACGACCAAAAAAGATAAAATAGATGCTGAACTTTCTCAAAGGGGGATCCATGTACGAGGGTCATTCAATAAATACTTAGCCTACAAAAAGTAAACGAAAATTTTGGAAAAGTGGCAATTTATTTTTCAACAAAGTCTCCTTTTAGTTCGATACACTTAGCCCAGCGATGCTCCAACTTTTTTAACCCGTCCGAAAAATAGTTTTTGTCAAACTCTGCAAAATAGGCCTCCGTGGCGGCGATGACCTCCTCATTCGATCCATATCTATTCCCGGCGAGTGATTTTTTCAGATTAGGAAACAGAAAGAAGTCACAAGGGGCCAAATCTGGAGAATACGGTGGATGGGGCAACAATTCGTAGCATAATTCGACCAATTTGGCCATGGCAACGGCAGACGTGTGAACCGGTGCGTTGTCGTGGTGAAACAGCACTTTTTTTCTTCGCCAGATGGGGTCGTTTTTTCTTTAATTCGGCGTCGAATCGGCCCAATAAATCGGCATAGTAAAGCCCTGTAATTGTTTTACCCTTCTCGAGGTAATCGATGTAGATCACACCTTGTGAATCCCAGAAAACGGTGGCCATAACTTTTCCGGCCGATTTTACAGTTTTCGCCTTCTTTGGAGCACGTTCCCCGGTCTGGATCCATTGTTTTGATTGCTCCTTGGTCTCTGGTGTGTACCAGTGGATCCAGGTTTCATCGACGGTCACAAAACGACGCAAAAACTCCGCTGGATTCCGCTTAAACAGCGCCAAACACGTCTCCGATGTGGTCTCACGGTTGCGCTTGTTTTCTGGTGTGAGTAAACGCGGCACCCATCGCGCCGACAGCTTTCTCATGCCGAGTTCCTCGTGAAGAATATGATGCACTGTTCCTTCTGAAATGCCTACAGTCTCAGCTAGCTCCCGAACCTTCAATCGGCGATCTGCCAATACGAAATCATGGATTTTTTTAATGTTTTCCTCCGTAGCAGCTGTTTTCGGTGCACCTGGACGTGGTTCATCAAAAACCGACGTACGGCCACGTGCAAACTCGTTGAACCAATTCTTGACGGTGGCCATCGATGGAGAAGAGTCACCGTACACAGCATCCAAGCGCTCTTTGATTTCGATGCGCGTTTTCCCTTCCAAAAATAGGAATCGAATCAACGAACGATATTGCTCTTTTTCCATTTTTGTAAAACCGATCGACACGTTCGCTTCCATAAGTTGTCAAATTAAAACAAATGAAGGGATTGGAATGAAAATTTGAAAAAAGAATTAAAAAAGAATGTGCTACACTGTGGTAAAACTCTTTTGAAACTACAGCGCCCTCTGGCGATGAGGCTAGGTACTTATTGAATGCACCTCGTAGCATGCCTCAAGAAACAGGGATGAACTTAGGAACATTCAACTCCACGCACTACGATTGGTATCTATCTGGAACCACAGGCAAAGCACACCGGGGACTTGCAATTCTAATTAGAAAAGACGCCCAAATACGAGGGCTGCACTAAAAGTATCGGGAATGGAATATTTCCACTTTTCCTGTCATATTAAAATCTTTTTAATTGAAAACTCCTTGGTTTTATTAATCGAATACCATATTTATTTAAAAAAAGATTCTCGGTCTTGTCACAAGGTTTTGTCAAACTTGTTTAGTCGTTGAGAAAATGGAATTGACTCGAGAAAATCGACGATTTATTATGACTTTCGAAGTGGTTTAACACAAAAACAGCGTGTTGACCGGATGATTTCTGCATTTGGTGATGAAGCCCCATCCAAAACCTCAATTTATCGCTGGTTTGCTGAATTTCAACGTGAACGTGTCAAGCTCAGTGATGATCCCCGTCAAGGTCGTCCAAAAACTGCAGTCACCCAAGAAAACGTTGATGCTGTGCGTAAGCTGATTGAGAAAGATCGACATGTGACATACCGCGAAATTCAGGCAACTTTAGACATTGGCATGAGTCAAATAAAAATAATCTTGCATGAAAAATTAGGTGTAAAAAAGTTGTTTTCCAGATGGATACCGCATTCGCTCTGTGAAGAGCAAAAAGCGGCTCGCGTTACTTGGTGCGTCAGAACTCTCGAAAGATTCCACGCAGGATCCTCAAATGCTGTATACAACATCGTATCAGGTAACGAATCCTGGATATACGCGTACGAACCCGATACAAAAAACCAGTCACGAATTTGGGTGGTCGAAAATGAGTTAAAGCCAACAAAAATTGTTCGTTCACGGAGTGTTGCAAAAAAAATGGTGGCCACGTTTGTCTCCAAAACCGGCCATGTTACTACTATTCCTCTTGAGGGACAAAGAACGGTTAATGCAGATTGGTATGCTAGCATTTGTTTGCCACAGGTCGTTTCTGAACTCCGTAAAGAGAACTGCAACCGCCGCATCATCCTCCATCACGACAATGCGAGTTCTCACACCGCGCACAGAACAAAAGAGTTTTTAGAGCAAGAAAACATAGAATTATTAGACCATCCGCCGTACAGCCCCGACCTAAGCCCTAATGATTTCTTTACTTTCCCTAAACTAAAGAATAAATTGCGTGGTTGCTTCAATGATTGGTTCCATCGTATGGAAAAATGTGTCAAATTTCGCGGAGAATACTTCGAAAAGCAATAAATACATTTTTAAATAGTAATGTTGTGTCACTTCCTTGATTCCCGAAATTTTCAGTGCCGCCCTCGTAGAAACGAAAAACAGGAAAAAAGATTCCGACGCGATGTCGATCACTATTAAAGCTTGTCTGGGAAGTGACAAGCATGCTTCTCTTTATATAATCAACTCTCACATCAACAGCTGTACTTCTAAAGCAACCAGATCTTTCACAGGTGTATTAAACTTGATCAGACAACGCTAGTAATCCTAGGCGACGTTAACGCCCATATTGGACGACAAGATACACAAAGTTTCCAACGCAAAGGGCTAATTGACCCAAATCTCCATCATGACTATTCCAACTACAACGGGGAAATTTTAATGGATATAGTCAACAGGGAAAAAATTGCAAATAGAAACGACAAAAGCGAGATCATCATGCAGGACAACATGGTCAAAGGGCACTCAGAAATCCCAATTGGACCACATTATTACGCCACATGTAATAGTAAAACTCTTCCACTTTATTAAAGATGAATGGGCAAATAGGGGGGGCACCTCCGACCATAAAATAATCTGGGGGCAGCTAAGAACAAGTCGAATCGTAAACAAAAATAACCAAACAAAAGCAACCGCAAGCCACAAAAGCAACAACCACCGCGGCCAAGGATTTCAACCGTAAACAATGCCATTATGCTGCTCTCAACAGCAAATACACCAAAACAAAATACCAAAATTGCATAACCAAAAAACTAGGAAATATAGGAATCAATTCAATGGATGAAAACATCGAAATACCATGAAGTACAGATGTTCTATGTCACGAAGTCCGTTTGGCTATGAATGTTGTCAAGCGTGCACATTGTTTTTGTGTGCGTAACCTCGAGAGCGCTCAGTGTCGATCGGGACACGGTCCGGATTAGTAGTGGTTTTTAGTTCGCGCCAAATTGTTTCACGGAGTAAGGTCAGCATGGCAACAAAACGAAGAAGAGTTGTCCATAGTGAGGTAATATTTATTTATACGTTTTCAATTAAAATGTTATACAAAGATACTTAATATAGCAATAGAAGTATTTATAAAATGAATGTTTTTTTGTGTTATAAAATGTTTATATTACTTAATTATTTTGATTACATTTTGTTTTAGGGTCGAAACATGATAGCTAGTGTTTATCATTTTCTGCGAGAAGAATATGAATTTACAAAATCATTAATGGAACTCAACTGTGATTTGTCTCATTTACGAGACATTACACGCCGTACAGCTGAAGCTACGGCTGTGAGCCAAAAAACAGTTCAAAGAATATTAAAAGAAGAGAAGGAATTGCCATCCACTTCATCAAAATTCACTTCACCTATGAAGAAAAGGAGAAAGCGAGATAATAAAGTGGATATAGATAATTTTACAGCCGATGTGGTTCGCAGTACTGTACAAGATTTCCATATTGTCCATAAAGAAATTCCAACATTAGCTAAGTTAAGAACAGCATTGAATGAAAAACTCGGATTCGAAGGTTGTTTAGAAACTGTTCGCAAGTTACTGTTGAAATTAGGTTACAAGTGGCGCAAAACAGAGAACAACCGTAAAGTCTTGACGGAGCGTCATGATATACAAATGTGGCGTTTAAAATATTTAAAAAAAATAACAGAGTACCGCTCTCAAAGTCGCCCCATTGTCTACACCGATGAGAGCTACGTCCTTTCGACACACGTGCGAAACAACACCTGGGCAAAAAAAAAGGAAAGAACTCCGTTTTTAAAAAAAATTAGCACAGGCACTCGCTTTATTTTAGTGCACGCGGGAACCAAGGATGGTTTTATTGAAAATGCTTCCTTGGTTTATAAGGCCAACTCAACAGCTGGTGATTATCATTCAAATATGAGCTATGATAACTATGTAAAATGGCTAAATGAAAAGCTGCTACCCAATTTACTTCCGCGCTCTGTCATTGTCTTAGACAATGCATCTTATCACAACACACGGGCTGAACGACTACCGACGCAATCTACAAAGAAAGCCGATATGCAGCAATGGCTCAGGGATAAGGGTACCTATAGCATTTGATGAATCTCTTCTTAAATTGGAATTGTACGATACAATAAAGAAGTACAAAGCCCAACACGTAATCTACAAGATTGACGATTTTATAAAAAGCAAGGGTTTTGATGTCTTACGCCTTCCCCCTTATCACCCAGAATTAAATGCGATTGAAAATATTTGGGGGATCGTTAAAAATTATGTCGCATCTAAAAATATCGAGCAAAACAGAATACGGAAAGACTGATCAATGAAAGTTTGGGCCAAGTTAGCAGTGAAACGTGGCAAAAAACTTGTGCTCATGTTGAAAAAATTTAAAAAGACTACTTGAAATATTTTGATCTCGATTTGGAATTTATAATCAATGTACAAGATGATTCTGACGACAGCAAAACGGAATCGGAAATCGAAAATTTATCTGATAGTGATTGAAAATACTGAATAGTCCTACTTGTTTCGTTTCCATTCTGTAACACCAATGCTTAATTAAATGCCTACATATTCTTAATATTTTTGTATTTATTGCAACCTAATCTATTTACAAAATGTATATACTTTTAAAACCAAAATTTTATTTGGATTATTAAATCTCGACTTGAATATATATCAGATTTTTTTGCTAACGTTACCTACTTTTACACACACAAGCGCGCTTGTCGGGATACGTCACTACTACAATCAAAGCCGAACGGACTTCGTGAAATAGAATATCTGTACCATAACTGAAGTAAAAGCGGCTGCCCAGGAAACCCTGATTTTTCAACCGATTCACTCCAGGGATCATCGGATAGCCATTACCAATCTTCATAAGGCTAAATTCTTACAAAGTAGGCAACCGGATAACCCAAATAGACATAATCGAGTAAAAGAATGTCAGGCAATACTTCAAAAGGTCAAATACCAAGAACAACAAACAGCAGCCCTTCTTTAATGGGCTGGGAAAGAAACACCCTTCAAAACGCATGCAAGTACTTTACTTATTTTACAGGAGCAACAAACTACAAACAAAACGCCGGAAAGAAACCCCTTATATACCGATGACCAAATGTGAGGAAATAAACAATAGGTCAACAGATGACCACATCGTTACGCTAAAAAGGGTCTCGGATGAAGAATGGCGTGCAGGAAAAAGGATTTATGTACTCGCTCTCGACATAGAAAAAGCTTTTGACAATGTCGACCTCAACACACAGCGAGATATTTTAATACAACGAACTAACAAACCACTAACCAACAGGATAATCAAAGTTTGCATGAATGAACGAACATGCATAAAATGGTGCGGCTTGTAAAGCAGCTGGATTATCAAAGGAAAGGGATTCAAACAAGGTTGCCCGTTGTCCCCTCGTCTCTTTACAATAGTCATGGATTGAAACTCAATTAATCAAACTGGATCAGGATCGCGCAATCTCACTCCCCCTGGTATTATCATTTGCGGACGACCTTATCTTCCATTACAGATGACATAAAACGGCTAGAAGGAATCCTATACCATATTAAACCTCTACTTGCCTCCAAATAATTGAAACAAAAACAAAAATACTAATTAGAAACCCCATAGCTAGAAAACGGCCCATGTGACCATTCATGGAATAAATCTAACTACAGTCGATGAAATTAAATACCTAGGCACACACATAACATCTGCATTAAGCAGGAAAAGCACAAATAAAAAACGCTGCGAACAGGCCATTAGAAACGCAAAATCACTATTACCATTCATAACAAACTCAAAGATGGATTGGAAACTAGCCAGACTCATGTATCGAATGGTGATCGTGACCTGTATGATACACGGTTTGAAAGTATCGGCACTCACTAAAGCTAACAGGTCAAGATCGAGAAGGTATGAGAGAGTTATCATGAGAGACTTGATTAACCACGCTAGGAATAAATCAAAGGAAAAGAAAATGCATGAAATCTTGGACGGAAAAACTGTAACCAAACGCATCAAGAACCACAGGATATGCTATCTTGCACATGTGCACAGGCGCCGCGAACCACATCTGTTACATGCAGCAATGCGGTATAAGGCCAAATCCAAGAAAGTCGGCCGACCTATTTACACCTGGAATGACAACCTAAAGCAGGACATGAATTACTTCGACATGGAAATCAACTTTTGGATGGACACGGCCGAAGATCGAGATAAGATCAGGAAGGCTGCTAGCGAGATT
This sequence comes from Atethmia centrago, assembly GCA_905333075.3. Taxonomy (NCBI): domain Eukaryota; kingdom Metazoa; phylum Arthropoda; class Insecta; order Lepidoptera; family Noctuidae; genus Atethmia; species Atethmia centrago. The sequence goes on from HG995387.1 coordinate 12,620,963, forward strand.
TCCAAGAAATCAGAAACGGATGGTAGCGAGACCTCAGATGAAGTCATTGGAAACAGCAGCGTGCAACGCAGCATAGCAGTCACACACAGAAAAGACTCGAGAAAGCAACAGAACCTGAGCCAACCTGGCGGTGACGTTGTTAAAAGATGCCCCCCGCCCATAGAAAAATTACCCGTCTCTCCACTATTCCATTGCTTGCTCAAGGATGCATATCCGGTAGGCTCTAATAATCCTTCCTATCCTAAGGGCACGTCTTCCTGACCATTACCGCGCCCCCCGGTCTACTCTTTGATATGCAATGGTCTCTGTAGTCCCATGAAACATGAGGCTCCAGGGACTAGTGCGAATCCTTGGGTTCATTCGAGCAATCGAGTCTGGTTTAACCACGCTGGGGACGGTGCATTTCATTCATTCATTCATTCATTCATTCATAAATCTAAGCTAACTATATTACCTATATTAATTAATGTAATAATAATAAAAAAAATAATGTCAATTCAATGTTTCCTAAAATTAAGCAGTGTTTCGTACTTAATCGAGTCTGGTTTAACCACGCTGGGGTCGGTGCATTTTATTCATTCATTCATAAATCTAAGCTAACTATATTACCTATATTAATTAATGTAATAATAAAAAAAAAAGAATGTCAATTTTATAAATAAAAATAAAAATAAATAAAAAGTATTTATTTCAGGTAACCAAGAAAAAGCACCCATACAGCAACCAGAATACATAAAAGACACATACACACATAAAAAAATACACAAAGACATATTATCGGACACAGCTAGCAACATGCCTGCTACAGCAGTGTCCGATATACGGGCAGTCAAATCTCCCGGCGATCATCGCCAGCACTGTATTGGAGCTGCCCCGCACCCTGCGCACCAAGGACGCGCACCGCTTGCGCATGGTGGTGTGGAAACAGTCGGTGCGCGCTTCCGCAAACATGCCCGAGGCACTGCAGAAGCGGGGCAGCCCCAACACCGCTCTGAACGCATTATTGTATTGGATACGAAGGGCACTGTAAGTCGCTTGTGTGTAGGAAATCCATAGGCTGCACGTGTATAAAGAAGTGCAAAAGGCTTTAAAAAGCGTTATCTTAACTTGATTTGAACAACGTGCAAACCTACGGGCTATCATATTTGCTCTTTTCGACAGTGCCCTCCGCTCCCTTTCGATGTCCACATGGTCCCTCATGTCGGCTGTTACCCAATGCCCCAAGTATTTAAATTGGTCCACCCGTTCCAACGGTACATCATTCAGGCGAATAGGTGGTACAAGTTGAGAGCACTTGGCGCCGGCCTGAAAGACCATGTATTGACTTTTAGCGACATTATACATGAGGCCGTGTGTGTTCGCGTAACCCTCACACACTTGCAATAACTTGCGTATTCCACAGACCGACGCGCTCAGTAGCACCATGTCGTCTGCGTAACTCAGATTGTTTACACATACACCATCAACGTGGCAGCCAACATGGTGGCTACTGAGCGCGACGATGAGTGCATCCATGTACAGATTGAACAGTGTGGGGGAAGTTAACCCACCCTGTCTCACTCCACATTCAAGCTTGTACGACTCTGACAATACACCCGCCCATCTGACACTGTTGACCTGGTGTGCATACCAATACTTGAAGATGTTCACAAGTTCATGTGGCATGTTCGTGCTCTCAAGTTTCCGCCATAGCACGTCATACGACACCAGGTCAAAAGCCCTGGACAGGTCGAGGAAACACGCGTAAACTGGAGTTTTACGATCAGTATAGTATCTGACGGTATGCTTGAGGCACAGTATTGCACTATCTGTAGACAATTTGGGTCTAAAACCAAATTGATTATCGTGCAACGTCACGTGTTTTTGTAACTGTGCATCCAGCAAACCATCAAACACTTTTGCTATAACAGTAGCAAGAGAAATAGGCCTGTAGTTAGTCTTATCGGCTAGATCACCAGTTTTATTCTTCACTACAGGCACCACCACTGTTCTCATGAAGTCGTACGGCAGATAGGAATGGCTCAGGCATAGCGAGTAGAACATAGCTAAAACTCTCGCCATATGTGGGCCGGCATGCTGCACGTGTTCAATACTGAGGCCATCGAGGCCAGGAGACTTGCCTTTCGACATATACTTGATTTTTAACCTTACCTCTTTGGCTGAAAACCTTGACTCCATTTTGCCCATGGCGCCCTCAACACTGACCACCCCAACCTGTCTGCCCAGCATGGGTTGTACAGAAAAATGGGACCTAAATAAATTTGCTATGCCCCTAGGTTCATTTACGCCATCGACGCTCACCGGAAGACCAGGCCTTATATTTACCTTCTTGGTATTCTGCCAAAAACCACGAAAATCCCCGTTTAAGTGCTTCTTAGCAAGGATGTCCATTTTTAATTGGTCCTGATGATCTTGACACCATTTAAGTCTAGACTTGAACACCCTTCTGCTTTCACACATATCCCGATATAAGTGTCCGCCCTTCGGTTTACCGCACATTACCCAATCAATAAATCCAGTTCTGGCCACCCGGTGAGCCTCGCTGACGTTTTTGTTCCACCCAACTACACGCGAGCCAACCGACACCGTCTTTTTGCCACCTCGACCCGCCAAAGATGCATCACGAAGAGCAGTCACAATAACAGAATATAGTCTATCAAGGACACGCTTGTGACCGTGGTCACCGCAATACAAGTCAGCACACTTCATACACTCAACGGGGAAGTCAATTAGCCTTAGCCTCCTGTTGCTTTCGCTCGTATACAAAGCAATCTGTTGCTCATTACGTACACCCCAAACCACATCCTTATTCAATATAACATTATGATGCATCGTCTGTGAAATAACGCTTAAATTGCACTCAATAATAAGTGGGAAGTGATCAGACCATACCGTATCATAGTCCACATACACATTAGTAACAGATTGCCTTGCAGACTGAGTTACTAAGCAGTGGTCCAACCAGCTACAGGACCCGTATACGTCACTAACAAAAGTAAACGTATCCGAGTCAATACCCAGTATATCAACATCTACACATAACCAAAACTGCTCAGCACAATAATTCACAAGCTCATTGAAAAATAATCCATATGGCGCAGCATTGTAATCACCTAACATATACACAGACTCAATGCCGTATTCATCAATAATTGCACCTACCATACTAAGGCAGTCCGTAAACTCCGCAATATTGTCCGCCGAGTTCGTTGGCATATATACACTCATCACTATCACAGGCCTATCACTAGTTATAATTTTAATGGCACATATACGCTTACTACCACAGCGTAGCACAGACACTTGTTGAAATACGCTACTTCTCCACAGTAAGGCAACTCCACCAAAGGGTCGCCCACGTAACACACCAGTGGATGTGTCCATTGCCGATATTCCCGTGTAGCCAAAACCGCTGTCGATCGTACTTAAGTAAGGTATTTCGTCAGGTAGCAGCCACGTTTCCTGCAACGCCACCAAATCACAGGAGCGACACAGCTCCCTAACACTATTTACGGAGCGTTTTACGTTTTTACAATTGAAGCTAGCAAACTGTCGTCTATCCATTATTATTTTTATTCAAATCGTCAGCAGATCTAAGTCCGCTCGTATTGCGATTCTTAAAATTGGCAAACCGCCTAAATATGATGCCTCGTGGCCACAGATTTTCATCCAGATATGCAGGTAATCTAGACTCGGACACGAAGAATTTGTAAGCAATGTGACCCCTTTCTCTTTTCATCAATATTTTCTCTAGCGATACCGTTTCGTGGGTCTTCGAACGAATATAATTAATTATTTCATCTTCAGACGTTTCACTATGTATATTAGTGATAAATATGGGGACTTTCCTATCTGCCGCTTTAAATTGGCCCTCCATATCTGTCGCTACGCCCATCTTGCCAATATAACGGTATTCACGTCGCTTCTTCCGATAAGACACCCTCTGCCATCCGTCATTATTATTGTTTATATTACACGGATCAGCCGGCCGAGCGACTGCAACATTATTAGTGGCGACCGCGTCGACCGTAGTAATCAGCTGTTGCGAGCCCTCAGTCGGCGCTAGCAGAGACGACTTCCCCTCAACGCTCGCCAAACCGGTTCCGCACTGACTTGCCGCACATACACTCGTTTCCAGCGTGTGAGTCACCGCAGCGCTCACACTAGCCGCTAATGACCGTTGCTGTGAACATGACTCACTTTTATTTTGTTTTCGTTGTACCTGCTCAATTTTTCTGTATTGTGGCGTTTTCTGATAATGATCACTAACGTTCTCATCTATGTTGCATATCTCGTCGCAAGAAGAATTATGTAGGTGTGATAGTCCCATAGGCCCACTATCTAGTAACCAGGCTCCTCGCTTCGCATTGACTTTGAATGCTGACGTATGTGGTAATGAATCATTTCTCATTTGAAATAATTCCGTTCTAAGGTCTTTTAGGTTTTCTAACGTAGCATATGTGTTTTTTATGTCATCCATAGCTGCTTGCATTCGAACCAAATCCTTCAAGAGCTTCGTACAATCCAGATGGTCAAACGTAATAGGCGGTAGTTTTTCTAGCTGACGAGCCACAAACACTGGAATGTCATCCGGCTCAGCAGATTTAAACAGATTTATGATGTCCGTTAAATCTCTTTGTTGTTTGCCTTTGTTTTTCCGTATGATCTTACGCAAATTTGAAGGAATGGCATCAAACAACAGTGACTTCGATTCTTTGATTTCATCACTGGTAAAAGATGAAACACAGATCCGCACCAAAGTTTCTTCATCAACAACCGACACTTTATTCTGAATGTAAGACAACATCTCGTCTATAACTAAGTTGCACTTGTCACACTTTAGAATGTTCGTCATTTTTTTTTACTCGAATACGTAAAATCTGCGCTTTCGTAAATACAACGCAACCGTCACCGACAAGCGCGCGCGTCGCGTCTTAAGCAGTAACTTTTCAAGTAGTTAATTTTGTTATGATGGTTGTTATGCAGTGCGAGCCACATTGTAAATATGCTGTAGTATAAAGTAACTTTGTGTGAATGTGAACTTTGTATGTTTCCTAAAATTAAGCCGTGTTTCGTACTTAATCGAGTCTGGTTTAACCACGCTGGGGTCGGTGCATTTCATTCATTCATTCATTCATAAATCTAAGCTAACTATATTAATTAATGTAATAATAAAATATTATTTAATGTCAACTTAGTACCTACGTTTTCTAAAATTAAGCCGTGTTTAGTACTTTCAGACACGGACGAATCATTTAAATTATAAGTGAAGATGTTTTTACTTCCTACATTCACACTTTAGTCAGTAAGACTCCGTTAAAGTAAACTCTTGGCTAAATATGATGCAATTTGTGCTAAGATATGTATGGTCCTGATGAGGTTGGCATAATCCGCCTCATCATTTGGTGATCTTCCTCAAGGAAGAGTTTTGGCCGAAAGGTGTGCTGTATCGGCGTTTCCGCGGTCGGCTACGCGACACCTCGCAGCGTAACACGACGCCGTCACTTCGTGTGCAGTAAGTTTTTAAGTTTGTTAATTTATAGTTATTGTTTTATACTTATAAAAGTAGTGTTTTAATGGGCCTTAGTTGCCTGAAATAAAGGATATTGTTATTATTTTTACGTATTGACATTCTTCATTGGGACCCTGGGGTCCCGAACCTTTAGAAGGCATATAAGATGCCGAAGCTAACTTGCAGAGGCTCGTTCGACGTTTTTTTTTAATAAAATGAGGTACCTACCGAAGATTATCCCTGCTCACACAATGCAAGTGCACGCAAGGACAATCCCGGGTTGGTGTAGGACTATTGCGGGATATGGAAACAAAGTTATTAGATTATGGGTTTGGGTGGCTAAAGTAAACCGGTTATCTAGAACTATGGAAAGACAATGGCCCCTGCCTGATCAATGTTTATTATTATTATAATCACTCACAGTGCACTGAAGCCGAACAAATAATTTAAAAAAATACTTACGCATAGACGATGTAGTTCTTCCGAGTAGGGCCAGTGAATCTTCTTGCATAGTCACGCCTTCAGTTACCCCTGAACAAAAAAAATACATTAAGTAATTAACTCCAACCCTCGCTTTGACTTATATCCGGTTTCTAAATTGACAATTTGAAGTTGAGAACAAACTTTACGGTGTTAAGGTAATAGATAGAACCTTTTCAAATAAGCTGAACAGAATTCTTCAAAATTAACAATCCTTCGTATCTAATATTATAAATGCGAAAATGAGTCTGTTTGTTTGTTTGTTAAGCTGTCACGCTAAAACGGCTGAACGGATCTGGATGAAACTTGGCACATGACATTTGGGAAACGCGGTTGCGGGTGAAACCGCGGGCCGCATTTAGTTACTCTATATTGAATTGTAATAGTATAGTTTAGGATACTCGAAGCTTAGGGTGGGTTGATTCCGATAAAAAATAAAAAATTAAATTAACTTAAAAACCACAACCAATATTATCAAAATTGAAGAAGTCGATGAATTTAATCTATTAGGTATTACTCTGGATACTCATTTAAATTGGAAAAAACACGTAGACAAAATTAAAACAAAACTACCACAATTTTCATATGGTCTTAGTGTGCTCAAATCAAACACAAAAAAAGACTGTGCTCTTACTGCATACCATGCGAATGCCTACGCATGGCTACGTTACGGAATCATCCTGTGGGGACACAGTGTAGATGCTAAAGACCTATTTATTGCCCAAAAGAAATGTCTACGAATAATATATCACATAAAACCTAGAGATAGCTGCAAACCCCACTTCATCATGGAAAAAATCCTAACGTTACCCTCAATTTATATTCTGGAAATAGCCACATTTGTAAAAAAGAATTTACAACTCTTTAAATTTGATAAGAACGAGCGCCGCAAAACTAAATTAATTCTACCAGCACCTAGACTAGAGATGTACAAGAATAGACCAGAATACCGAAGCATCCAAATATATAATAAGTTACCTGAACAAATAAGATCAACAAAAACACTGTGCATATTTAAACATTACTATTAGAAAAAAGTTATTATAGTATTAACGAGTTTATGGAAGATAAGAAGCTAAAATAAAGCATAAAGTATAAATGTGTGTGTGTGTATCTACGTATAAAATTATTTTATTAATGTTACTATACAGTTCAAATTACTTTAATTAATGTAAATAAATAAGATAATAAGCGATTATAATATTAGTAATAATAATTAATGTTGTGATATTACTATCTAGTAGGAATGTAATGTTAACTACTAATATTTAACCTAGGTATAAGTTAAATGTAATACTTGCTGCGCCCTAACAGGGTCATGTACTCATATGTTTTAGCCTAGCCTGTAACTGAGTGTACATTATGCAAATGAATAAATAAAGTTATAGATAGATTGCAATAAGAAATCAATGAATATATTAATTAAATGAAAAGACCCCAGCGTAGTTTCAGACAGATCAGACTCAATTACTCCAATGAACCCAAAGATTTGCACTAGCCCCTGGAGCCACATGTTTCATGGGGCTACAGAGACTATTGGATATCAAGGAGTAGACCGGGGGGCGCGGTAATGGTCAGGAAGACGTGTCCTTAGGATATGGAAGGATTATTAGAGCCGTACCGGATATGCATCCTAGAGTAGGCATTGGAATAGTGGGGATATGGGTGATATTTATCTATTTTTTTCAACAAATCTTGAATGGTAAATTTTATGGCGGGGTTAAACTGTTTTCTTGACGCTTTTCTATGTCACTGCTATGATATTTTACACGTTGCTGTTCCCAATGTCTTCGTCTGAGGTCTTGTTACTATCCGTTTCTGTTTTTTTGAAACGAAGTTCTTTAACTCGGTTTGCGGTAGTCGAAGTTAATAAAATACAATGACGTCCCACATGGAACCCCCCGAACCCAGATCAAAAAATCTAAAAGGAATGTTGGGTCGTAAAACAGCAACGTGTAACATTTCAGGATTCAAGTGTTCAATGTCTAAAAATAGAATGAGCAGTCACAAAAAACAAAAACAGGATCTTTTGGTATGAACCATTGCCTACGAGGGACTTATTGACAACAAAAACAGGATCAGGCAATAAGTCCCTCGTAGGCAATGGTTCGCTCGCCTGAGATCAGGAGCGCACATAGGCTTAGTCCGCCCCACATTTGCACAGCTCTAACGAATTTTATTTGGCGACACAAAGACACAAAAAAGTAAATACTGTTCGATTTCGATGTCCGACACGAGGCGCAAATCCGCAACATGTGTCGCAAACGCTGCAGTAAAAGCAAAGTTAAAAAAAAATGTTTTTAATGACGGGCAGCACTCTCGACACGACCGTTCACTACGACGTCCAACGACCGACCGCCCAAATAAGAAATCACTGAAATAGGTAACCAAATTATTTTATACCTGTATGTGACATTTTGTTGAGACTAGCTCGTTCGGCGGCTTCCAAAGCGCCTAAGTACCGCGTCAGGTTACGACATGACTGCTTGTCTGGCAGTTTCTGTAAATGAAAATAATATCATCAGCCTCAAATTGTCTCACAACTAACATATTTATTGATCTACTCATTACTCTTTGCGTTTTCATAATGTTCAAGATTCCTGATTTTAGTAAAGTTTAATATAAAATTGGAAAAAAATCAGTGGCTGAAAAAATGTACACCTACTGAAGATATACTGGCTACTACTACCACGCTAAAGTAAAAAATGGCTAGAGAACAAATAATATTTTTTGTTAGTCTAGCAAGACTTGGAAGGGCCCCACTGCTCAGCTAAGGCCTTTTTCCATTGCTTCCATCTATAAGTATGTTGAATGAATACAATTGATGAGAATCTTGTTCTATTCTGTATTACTTAGCATAATAAGCCTATAATGTTGCTGAGATACAGGCTTCCTCTCTGTGTAATCCCCCGGTAGGGCCGTAATTCACCTCGCAGGCCCAGTGTGGGTTGCTGATTGTCACATGGCATTTTTGCCTATGGGACATCGACCTTTCCTCACGATATTTAAATGCTGTTTTTTGTTTAACTCACTGGACACAGCTCCCTCAGCATGTGCGCCAGCTCGTGCGCGAGGTGCGCGTCCCGCGGGCTGGCCAGCAGCGCCAGCACGCGGCACGCCAGCGCCACCTCGGGCGCGGTCGGGCGCCGCACGATGTACTGGCACAGCACTAGCGCCATGCCACCTTGACTGTCCGACAGCTGGGGAAAACATTGGAAGGAATGATGATAACGCATAGAAAAGAATATCTGAAAAGTCAGCAAAAACGTATAAATAATAATAGGGTATTTTACTATATACGAGAAAAAATCTATAAATAGATTATTGAGATAGTTTAGGCAAAAAGGAGTCGGAAAATGTTACTTTAAGTTCATAAAATAACAAAATAAATTTTAAAATTCAATTCGTTTTCAGTTTTTCTAATCTGTTAAAAAACACCATGAAATAGTAGCCGCCATGTTTTTACGTCATACCGCTAAGTAAACTAAAACGTGTCAACTGTCAACTGATAGTTAGATAATAGATCAGCGCATTTGTTTACTAGCCAAGTGACGTCATGACCACAGAGCAACATGGCGTCCACTGCGTCCAGCGTTTTCGTCAAACTACGCGCAAAATTTGAAAATGTAAAATTTAAATGCATTTTTTATGGCACTTATCGATTGAATAAAAATTTTGTGATTTTTTTTGGGGCATATTAGCACTATAGAATTTAATTAAGACACTTAAACTGGGTGTAAGACCCACTGAAAATGGGTGTAAGACCCTATTATTATAATATCATCTTTAATATGTCGCAATATGTGGGCACTGCAGGCTAAAAAGCTTTTAAAGACGATCAATGCTGAATAAAAGTCTCATAAAAACTTTGCCAAGTTCGTTCACTAAAGGTCACACCAAGCTTCGTGGCAGCTGCGGTTTTTAAAATGCGAAAGCGAGACGACACAAGACACCGTAAAGTTTCATGAAATCACCGTCCCACTCGTACGTTTCATAATTGCAACTGCTACAAGTCTTCGAGTTTAGTATAGACTGCCCCGCGGTCTCACTCACCTCGCTTTGCTCCTGAGGGTCATAGCGCGATGACCTTGACGTGATGACCTTCCACAAGAATTGGGCCACCAAATGCAAAGTTTTTTTCAAATCCGACTGGTATTTCCAGTGATTAGCGCGTTCAAAGTGTTTAAATAAACAAACTCTTTAGCTTTATTTTATTATTATAAATTACGTGGTTTGAGTGTGTATAAAAATACCGATACGTTGAATTACCGTTTAAATCTATGCAAACTTTTTCGACGAGTTGACAATTTAAGGAATAATGTCGTTTACTAAAAAAAAAAAACAAAAGTCATTTATTCAAATTAGGCTGAGAATCAGCACTTTTCGAACGTCAAAATTACATAAGACAGTCCCCCAAAACCGACCCTTCACAATTAAAATTAGAAGAGGCTATATTTAAATTAGTTATTATTAAATACATAAACATCGTACCTCGTGGTTAACCCTGGTGAGTGATACGATGAATCTGACGACTGCCTCTTGATCGATCTCTGCTAGCGGAGAGCTGGTCGGCGCGTTGGCGAGCGCTCGAAGTGTAGGTAACGTTGCTTTCTGCACGAAAAAGTTTATAGTTGACAAATTACTTTAAAAAAGAGGTCTCATCGAAGAATGGATTATGTGCTTGTGGCCTCGCCTCGAGATGATTTACGCTGAATAAATCAACTGATGGAAAATACTGCTGACTGTCTAAAACTAATCGACAAAAGCATAAGGCGAGGAGCTTCTCACAACCAAGCATATTCTAGAAATATTCGTTTGATATTATAAAATCTAGCATCAATAAAGTTCTCTATCATACCTGTATCTGTTCTTGTGCACCTTCGACGGTTGTCGGGAACGTTTGAAAGAATACGCCAATAGTTTGCCTCAGCATATCTTCATCAACTGTACGGAAAATAAACATCCATTCAGACCCACACAATTCAAAGCATTTTTAACTTTAACAAATGAATCATAAAGTTCTATGTTCTATTTTGTTCTCGGCATTAAATCCTTACTACTCAGATTGTATATAAAAGAAAGAGAAGCGCGATGACAAAACGCTTGTAATTTATTGCAAAATATGAAGCAATTATCTATTTACTCAAAATTGAGTTAAGTAATCGAAAATAAAAAACAACCAAGTTCTGCATTCAAATAAGACGTTCTTGTTAATAATTAAATACGTAACGTGTGTTGATATTTAATGCAGATAATTTGGAATAGAAATCAAGGTAAGAGGTTAGTTTAACGTTAGTTTGTATCGAGATTTTTTTTAAAACGTGTTTTGGTAACAACCAAGTTCTGGGAAATATGTTAAAAAAAAATTAACATATATTTTTTTTCCCCTACCACGAACTATACAGATTTGGCATTTTTTTACTTAAGAGAAGCCTATTTTGGTCAATTGGGTCTTGTCAGCGCCTTAACCTAACCCATTTGATCGGGGTGCCCTAGCTTAGTTACTGCGACGAACTTTGAGTAATGGCCCGAAAGTTAAAAAGAGATACATTTATCAAAAAACTACTACAGGTACACCTCTTCGGGGATTACAGACATAATGTTATGTAGTATTATTAAAAAAGGAAAAAAAAACCTACAGCAATTAAGACGCACAAAAAGATTTTAGAGACTCTTTTACAAAAAAAAACATGCATCATTAAGTTTAATCCATAAATTTTTAGAGGACCAAGGATTTCTTTAAGGGCGCGTTAGCAAATCAGACAAAATTGTGCTGTTTTTCAGTACATATTGTGACAGAATTAAACCAAATCAAATATAACTAATCACTACCACATATAAATTGGTTCTTCATCTACAAAAAATAGTAACCATTTTGTTGAAAATTATAGATTTTTATAATTTGAAAACGTTTTTCTGTTTCCATTTTTCACAAAATTAACGATACCGGGTTGAGTTTCAGTACATTTTTTGTTTTATTATCAACATATTTTATTTTCTAAAAATAATAGAAGTAGGCAGATATATTCAATTCCAAAAACTAGTACAAAAATATATTAAAATGTCATACATAGTCACAGAAAACTTATTTTTTTACATATTTTGCTATTACGGATGAATCTTAATCGGTTGCATTAGGGGTTATTTTATTTTTGTTCCTGTCTTGCTATATTGCGCAAACGTGTTGTTGTGTGTTAACAAAAATGCAACCTCCCTCAGTCCGCGCTTGGCCGCCGTTGTGAGTGGACACAGTATTCGATAAACCAAATTAGATACTTGATACAATGTTTTTATAATCACAGGTTTTTATAAAAATATTCTTTTTCGCTAAAAGCAAAGAGGATTTAGAAATGCCTATTCGTCTCCGACTTGATGAAGTGACCTGATGGTGTACTTCAGTGACTGCTACTGGAACTCGTCGACCAGTAGATCTAGGTGTGCCGAGTTTGGGCTCGTTTTGATAGTTATGATGAGACCTTACCTCCGGACTTGATGGAATGACCTGAAGGTGTATTTCGGTGACTGCTACTGGAACTCGTCGACCAGTAGAACTAGGGGTGCCGAGTTTGGGGTCGTTTTGATAGTAATGTTGAGACCTTACCTTCGGACTTGATGGACTGACCTGAAGGTGTACTTTGGTGACCGCTACTGGAACTCGTCGACGAATGGAACTAGGTGTGCCGACTTTGGGCTCGTTTTCATACTAATGATGAGACCTTACCTCCGGACTTGATGGAATGACCTGAAGGTGTACTTCGGTGACTGCTACTGGAACTCGTCGACCAGTAGAACTAGGGGTGCCGAGTTTGGGCTCGTTTTGATAGTAATGATGAGCCCTTAACTCCGGACTTGATGGACTGACCTGAAGGTGTACTTCGGTGTCTGCTACTGGAACTCGTCGACCAGTAGAACCAGAGGTGGCGAGTTTGGGCTCGTTTTGGTAGTTATGATGAGACCTTACCTTCGGACTTGATGGACTGACCTGAAGGTGTACTTTGGTGACTGCTACTGGAACTCGTCGACGAATGGAACTAGATGGGCCGAGTCATCATAACTACCAAAACGAGCCCAAACTCGCCACCTCTGGTTCTACTGGTCGACGAGTTGCAGTAGCAGTTACCGAAGTACACCTTCAGGTCACACCATCAAGTCCGGAGGTAAGGTCTCATCATAACTATCAAGACGAGCCCAATCTCGACATACCTAGTTCTATTCGTCGACGAGTTCCAGTAGCAGTTACCGAAGTACACCTTCGCAAACCCAAACTCAAACTCAAAGCATTTATTTCAATTAAACCATTTACAGGCACTTTTGAATTGTCAAGGAGTCGGTCAGTTAGAAATATGAAGCTAGTTGCCCATTCCAAAGCGTAGTAGGTACCTATGGAGAAGAACGGGCAAGAAACTCCATGGACACTCTTTTAAATTAAATTGATACATAAAGATTAGTACAAAAATAATGTTGAAATTATAACCAAATGTGAGGACGATGTAAAATAAAAAAAACGCGTCCATATTCAGGTCACACCATCAAGTCCGGAGGTAAGGTCTCATCATAACTATCAAAACGAGCCCAATTTCGGCACACCTAGTTCTATTCGTCGACGAGTTCCAGTAGGAGTCACCAAAGTATACCTTCGGGTCACTGCATCAAGTCCGTAGGAAAGGTCTCATCATAACTAACAAAACGAGCACAAACTCGGCACCCCTAGTTCTACAGGTCGACGACTTCCAGTAGCAGTCACCGAAGTACACCTTCAGGTCACACCATCAAGTCCGGAGGCAAGGTCTCATCATAACTATCAAAACGAGCCCAATCTCGGCACACCTAGTTCTATTCGTCGACGAAGTTCCAGTAGCAGTCACCGAAGTACACCTTCAGGTCACACCATCAAGTCCGGAGGTAAGGTCTAATCATAACTATCATAACGAGCCCAAACTCGGCACCCCTAGTTCTACTGGTCGACGACTTCCAGTAGCAGTCACCGAAGTACACCTTCAGGTCACACCATCAAGTCCGGAGGCAAGGTCTCATCATAACTATCAAAACGAGCCCAATCTCGGCACACCTAGTTCTATTCGTCGACGAAGTTCCAGTAGCAGTCACCGAAGTACACCTTCAGGTCACACCATCAAGTCCGGAGGTAAGGTCTAATCATAACTATCATAACGAGCCCAAACTCGGCACCCCTAGTTCTACTGGTCGACGACTTCCAGTAGCAGTCACCGAAGTACACCTTCAGGTCACACCATCAAGTCCGGAGGTAAGGTCTCATCATAACTAATAAAACTTGCCTAAAGTCCACAGCCCACATCTCTCTACTAGTAGGGGGCTTCCAGTGCCTAGGAGTCACTGAAGTATTTGTATCTAAGAATTATTTAGTAAAATTGTAAAGAGCAATACGAAATATTTTTTGTAAATACGAATATTATACAGAAATAAGAAAAAAAAACTCAAAGTATCAAAATGAGTTCACTTGACTACTATTCGCGCAGCTTACCGTACACTTGTGTGTGTGACCCGTATCAATGTAGTAGTTGGATTCTATACCTATTAATTTTGCAAACGCGTCCTTAAAGTGTTAATTTTTAGTGGTGCTAGTCTGTTTTTTTTTCCATTAACACTTTGACAGCCAATCACGTAGTCAATACGTGAAGCCGCTCTTTCCACAGGACGCCGATTACGTACGGAATACGTGATCAACTTTCATATACTTTAGATAATACATAAGAGAAATAAAGAAAAATATGCATATAGCTTAGTTATTTTTTGTTTTATTTTACAATATCTTAAAAAATGCCTGGCTTGGCGAACTTCAGATGATTAGAAATTATTTATGACTACAATTTATTAATTCAGTACACTATCAACATGCGGTCTATCTATTGAAATTGTTATGCAATAAAATTGAGAGTCAAAATATACTTTCTTTAGTGCCCAGTGTTCTTTTGTTTTTTATTTCAATGGTATATTTCAAATAATACATGATCCATAACGATAAAAAAACGATAGGTAGTGATTTTTAACCATTACTGTACTTTGAGCAGTGGTGACCTAGTGGTAACGACCGCGACTTATGAGTTGTACGTCATACGCTCGAACCCAGACAGGAGCTTTACTTTGTGTAAATTATTTCATCACCACCAGTGAAGAAAAACATCGTGAGGAAACCGGTATGTCCTAGAACCAAAATTCGAAGACATGTGACATCTACCAACCGGCACTGGGCCCGCGTGGAAGATTACGGTCCACTCCCTCTCACCGAGAGGTGGCCTGTGTCCCAGCAGTGGAAACGTTATAGGCTGATTATGCTACTGTACTTTACTAATAGGACATTCTTCCAATAGGACAAACTACTCATAGGACGATTTCCTAATGGGACATTTTGCTAAAGTGTCGTTTTGATTATAGGTAATTTTGCTATTAGGACCATTTAGTTTTAGAACGTTTTGATACGGAGGGAATTTTGCAGTCATGTGATTGACAGTTCTCTTCGTCAGTCGCCATTTTGAACTCTATTAGTATTGAAACTAAGAGTGGAAAATTCAGTGCTACCAATCGCGCCACGCGTCAAGTTATAGTAAACGCACAATACGTACGCTTGATGTGTCTAAGATTACAATAAAATTGCTTAAACTAACCAAATACCTGACAAATTATACGAGACGAGCTTACAGATGATGTAGCTCATATTCTCTGTTCGTACTCGTTTATCAAACTCTGCCAAGAACTGAGCTTTTATTTCATATTCCTCGTAGGGGACTTGCTTTTCGCCCAGCCAGGCTTGGATGCCGAAAAACACGATTTTTGACAGTATAATATTATTATAAAATTTAAATTATTAAATTGCCTCGTTCGTCTAGTGGTCGCAAGCGCTACTGCTGAGCATGAGGTCCTGGGTTCGATTCCCGGGTCGGGCAAGTGTTATTGGGTTTTTTTTTTTAACAGGGATTTCTCGCCCGGAGTTTGGATTTGTGCCCGGTTGATGGCAATAGGCTGGCCCCCTGCTGCATGGAACTTAAAAACATAACTGACGAAATATGGGTGTACTATAGGTACACCTCTGCCCTACCCTTCGGGGAAACAAGGCGTGGTGTAATGTTATGTGTTAATACATAAAATACATTAAAATACATTAAAATGTTTTTTTTTTTTTAATAAAGGAGTATTAAATACTCCTTGTACAAATAGTCGATAATTATTATGTCAATCATTCACACAAAAAAAAATATTTATTGAAAAAACTCCGGGATTGTTGGATTGTATATTTATTTAAAATTAATGTTTCTACCTACTTTACAATATTAGGTAGGGTAGATAAATATGCATCCAATTCTATAGTCAGAACAAAACACTAAATTTGTCGATTCCGGAATGGCGGGATTTCTACGATCGATTGTATCGATCGTAGAAATCAAAGAGCATTTATTCAAAGTGCATTACATATAAGCCAACATTTGAAAGTAAGTTAATATATATACGAGGTGCATTCAATAAGTACCTAGCCTCATCGCCAGAGGGCGCTGTAGTTTCAAAAGAGTTTTACCACAGTGTAGCACATTCTTTTTTAATTCTTTTTTCAAATGTTCATTCCAATCCCTTCATTTGTTTTAATTTGACAACTTATGGAAGCGAACGTGTCGATCGGTTTTACAAAAATGGAAAAAGAGCAATATCGTTCGGTGATTCGATTCCTATTTTTGGAAGGGAAAACGCGCATCGAAATCAAAGAGCGCTTGGATGCTGTGTACGGTGACTCTTCTCCATCGATGGCCACCGTCAAGGATTGGTTCAACGAGTTTGCACGTGGCCGTACGTCGGTTTTTGATGAACCACGTCCAGGTGCACCGAAAACAGCTGCTACGGAGGAAAACATTAAAAAAATCCATGATTTCGTATTGGCAGATCGCCGATTGAAGGTTCGGGAGCTAGCTGAGACTGTAGGCATTTCAGAAGGAACAGTGCATCATATTCTTCACGAGGAACTCGGCATGAGAAAGCTGTCGGCGCGATGGGTGCCGCGTTTACTCACACCAGAAAACAAGCGCAACCGTGAGACCACATCGGAGACGTGTTTGGCGCTGTTTAAGCGGAATCCAGCGGAGTTTTTGCGTCGTTTTGTGACCGTCGATGAAACCTGGATCCACTGGTACACACCAGAGACCAAGGAGCAATCAAAACAATGGATCCAGACCGGGGAACGTGCTCCAAAGAAGGCGAAAATCGGCCGGAAAAGTTATGGCCACCGTTTTCTGGGATTCACAAGGTGTGATCTACATCAATTACCTCGAGAAGGGTAAAACAATTACAGGGCTTTACTATGCCGATTTATTGGGCCGATTCGACGCCGAATTAAAGAAAAAACGACCCCATGTGGCGAAGAAAAAAGTGCTGTTTCACCACGACAACGCACCGGTTCACACGTCTGCCGTTGCCATGGCCAAATTGGTCGAATTACGCTACGAATTGTTGCCCCATCCACCGTATTCTCCAGATTTGGCCCCTTGTGACTTCTTTCTGTTTCCTAATCTGAAAAAATCACTCGCCGGGAATAGATATGGATCGAATGAGGAGGTCATCGCCGCCACGGAGGCCTGTTTTGCAGAGTTTGACAAAAACTATTTTTCGGACGGGTTAAAAAAGTTGGAGCATCGCTGGGCTAAGTGTATCGAACTAAAAGGAGACTTTGTTGAAAAATAAATTGCCACTTTTCCAAAATTTTCGTTTACTTTTTGTAGGCTAAGTATTTATTGAATGACCCTCGTACATTAGATTCTATATTCAGAAACCTAAATTTATATTCCCGGAATCCCGGGATTTTTGCGACACAAAAGCACATTCCATATTAGCCAACATCTCAACTTTAGGTGAATCGTGTGCATCCGAATATCCGATCTCTAGTGATAATACGTGCTTCTCAATTAGTGAGTATTTAATCAGTGACACGCAGATATCGCGTTCAGTTCCCTTGTAAGTTCAATGCTATTGACTTTGGTCCGTGGCCACCAAATCTAGATTAGTTCAATTTAACGCACCTGTGGCTGGATTGAACCAGAGAAGCAGTAGTCTGCTGAGTATGGCAGGAGACTCGAGGTGTCCTAAGTGTAGGAGACGGCACAGACCTTCCGCTATGATTAGTCTGTATTCCACACACTATATGAAAAAAAGAGTAAATTAAACAAAAGGTAGGACAGGTTCTGCATGTCTCTAAAGTTCGTTTTTTAATCCAAAATACTAATTTGACATTTCAAATCTTTGTTGTTTGTTTTTCCAATTTGGAGATTGACATTTGCACCTGTCAAATTACTATCTGGGATTAAAAAAAAAACGACGTTTAGTCATTTTAATGAGGGTCGTAGTATTTTACAGTAAAAATACTATAGTATATTGTACTCACAGTGCTATCCATGATCTTTAGAAGCAGTTCGATGACCGTGCTGTGAGCTGGCGACATTGATATGGCTGCCTCCGATATGCTGCCTGCAAAAAATTACTGAGACTTTAAAATATATCTTAAGCCTGACACCTCCGTCTGCAAAGCAGTATGCTCCCGAAGGAGAAGCGGGACGGGAAGGGCAATTTTCGCGCCGTCACGCCCCTAGCCGCCACAGGAGACGCCCTGGGCCACCGTAAGCGACGGTGAGCAATGGGTAGCTCGCCGTCCGATAAGGACCAAGCCCGGGTCGACGGCGCAACGTGTTCCACGCGCGCCTCAAAGAGTAGTCAGCACAAGTGTAGGGGTCCACTAGGGCCGATGCCTGCCGGGGTCGCGGGAAAGTCTGAAAGGGTTACCGAGGCCCCTGTCGACACAGGCAACGGAAGGAACACGGGTGGGTTTTAGTCAGTAAGAGTCTGACACACCCTCCCGCTCCGCCCAGAGCGGGAGAAGTTATTTGATGATTAAAAAGCGGTCATCATCTGCCTAGCCTTTTCCCAACAACGTTGGGGTCGGCTTCCAGTCTAACCGGATGCAGCTGAATACCAGTATTTTACATGGAGCGACTGCCTATCTGACCTCCACAACCCAGTTACTGGGTAACACGATACCCCTTGGTAAGACTGGCTTTTGGGCTTTTGGGATTATTAAAAAGCGGTAAAACTCCTAAAAATCATAGGTACACGAGGGATTGACCCCAACATTATTATCTCCGGCTGGCAACGAATCTGATTATTCTGAACGTGTAATTATGTGTATTTATTTGTGCTTATATTTATATATAACTAGTTATATTTCATATATTCATCGTTTTTAATAGTTATATGTATATCCTTATATTTAAAGTGGAGTCATTTTAATAGGTAACATTTGACAATTCATCAAAATTCAATGCCCGCCGTTACAAGGTTGCGTTAACCTTGTAACGGCAGGCATAAAATAATATATTTTTTCGTTTTGTTAGAACTGCACAATTGCTTAACTTTTTTTTAAATTACGATTACATATTTATTGTAATAATGACCGATACGAATAATTTTACGATTTGCTTACACTAATAAACCATTCTAAACATAATAAATAATTTCTGACCTAAAGAACTGAACTTCGTAACAATGTTGCGTCAGTTAACCCTTTTTCTTTTTAAACACTAGGGATGTTACTCTAAAAATCGAAAGCTGATAAGTAGAATCGAATGCAATGATTACTTGTGAATAAATATCACCCACCACTTAACCACCAGTGAGCAGTTTGAGCAGTGGTGGTCCCGTGGTAACGGCCGCGACTTACGAGTTGTAGGTCGTAGGTTCGAACCCAGACAGGCGCTTTACTTTGTGTAAATTATTTCATCACCACTGCTCTCAAAACGGTGAAGGAAAACATCGTGAGGAAACCGGCATGTCCCAGAACAAAAAAAAAAAAATTCGAAGACATGTGACATCTACCAACCCGCACTGGGCCCGCGTGGTGGATTACGGCCCACTCCCTCTCACAGAGAGGAGGCCTGTGTCCCAGCAGTGGGAACATTATAGGCTGATTTTGTATTTAACCACCTGACGCCGTCTCAGAGACTGGTAATTTTGTTTTTCAAATCATTCCGTTACTATGCAAGCGACGCAATTGCGTGTCCATGTACTTTTTCCCCTACCCCGACAGTACGCCCCGTGCGCTCGGGAGCTTCAGAAATGCGCGCATTAAACATTTTAGGTAATTTATATTTCGTATGCAGTCTGTGAGACCGACGTCAGGTAGTTACGTTAGTTTGGTTATTCTGTATATTTTTTTTTTTACCCAGGCAGTTTTGAGTCTGGTAACTTCAATAGAAGGTATGCACAGAAATGTGACAACTGATAAATGGTTCACCTCAGTGGAGCTTATGAATGAGCTAAAAGAAAAGCAACTGTCCCTTGTGGGAAGATTGAAGAAAAACAAACTTGAAATCCCGCCTCAGTTTCTTCCTAACCGTCATCGAGAAGTTGGGCCAGCCTTTTTCGGGTTCAAAACAGGATGCTACATTGACGTATTTTGTACCAAAGTAAAACAAATCTGTGCTTTTACTGTCCAGCATGCACCGCACATCAACCATTAATTCAAATACTCAAAAACCGGAAATGATTATGTTTTACAATAGCACAAAAGGCGGCGTTGACATGCTAGACCAGAAATGCGCAATTTATTCACGTCTCGAAGAACTCAACGATGGTCAATGGCAATATTTTATAGAATGCTTGACATATCTGCAGCAGCGAACGCGTATGCTATCAGTAACATGAACTAAGCTCAGTCAAAGACTGAATTTCATTAAAAAGTTGGCAGAAGACCCTATACCTATAAAACTCATAAAACTCCAGGGAACACACAAAGGGAACTCCAGTGCACCGTCGAATCGTAAAAATAGATCAAATTCTTCAGTATTTTCAGTTTTTAAAGTAATAAGTCACTTCAACAACACAGAAAATTCTAAAAAAAATTACAAACGGAAGCCATGTTCAACCAGTGACCCTAAGAAAAAACTGCTTACATGTGTTTTGCATGTGGAAGAATCCGATTTGCATTGAATAGTCAAAAAATGTCCATTAATTGTCGTCGCAACTTGTGAAAGTTTGTGGGTTGTGATTTTGTAATAATTGTGCCTTAATCGTACCAAAAACTATTTTAAATTAGAGATTATATATCGAACTTGTCGTAAATAAGTAAAAACTATTGAGCTAGTGAAATTTCTTACTCAGATCTGAGATTTTCAAAGTTCCTAGATTTTTAAAGTTAGTTAAATTATGTACTTGTCTTATTTTGCTCCTTAAATTTACGAAAGAAAAAATATAATAATGGGACAGGGATTCGCCTGATGATTTTTCAAATTCACATATGTTTGAAGTCCGTATCGATTCATTCACTTTAATCGATGTTTTTAAGCAGGTCACCTCACTATGATGATAAAACTGACAGACGTCAAATGTCACCTATTAAAATGATTCCACTTTAAATATATATTTGTTTCACAATTTTCGTTTTTGCACCTATCACTGTATGTTTCTGCATCACCCAAAGGATGACTGGGAGAAAATGCCTCAAAATCAAGTCTTTTATTCAAAGTAGGCTGAGAATCAGTACTTTTCACGTCAAAATTACATAAGTCCCCCAAAAACCCCGCTCTTCACCACTTTCTAGTGCTTTAGCTGGGAAGAAGTGGCGCAACAAACTCCAGCTCCAGCACAGCTGTCTGTTCAGTTAGAAAAACTTGATTCTATACTTAATAGTAAGCAAAATATTTACATTATGCAACACAAAACATTAAATGAAATTATTTGCTATATGTCCGCTAGCACACGCCACTATACAAAAACAAAAAGCTACGGGATTAAGTCCGCCTCTGTAGATTTGTATGCTTAAAGTATTAAATAAATCTGTAAACCCTTTGGTGTTGCAGATTTTAATAAGTGACGATAGTAGATGGCCAGTATCTGTTAGATGGTCCTCTATAACAGAACAGTATCACTTCTTTTTGTTTAAATACCAACCAATTGTTATTGCTGACCATCATCATCTGCCTGCCTTTTCCCAACCATGTTGGGGTCGGCTTCCAGTCTTACCGGATGCAGCTGAATACCAGTATTTTACATGGAGCGACTGCCTATCTGACCTCCACAACCCAGTTACTGGGTAACACGATACCCCTTGGTAAGACTGGCTTTTGGGCTTTTGGGATTATTAAAAAGCGGTAAAACTCAGACTTTCGGGCTTCTGACTTAACGACTGTCAAAGATCTACAATTGACAGCCGGGACCAACGGATTAACGTGCTTTCCGAGGCACGGAGGGGGTCTTGGTATGTAAAGAAGGTCACCCATCCACGGACCCACCGCGGCAAGCGTAGCTTAACCTGATCGATCGATCCGTGCGGCTGTTATTACTTAGCCACAAGCCCCTTGTTATTGCTTACCATCATCCTCAATAACGCTATGGAAAGTGCTGTGTTTCTTCGTAGTGTTGAATGTGGTATCCTCTTGATTATTCTCATCTTCAAATAGACGAGCACCGTGAACGCACAGTAAGTCGGATATACAGCGGAGGACCTTCGATACTGTTCGTTCGTTTGTTGTGTCGATAAGCTGAAAAAAAAGTTAAAAACTAAAAAACAAAAACGCCAACTAAAAGGTATAAACAAAACATCACAGACCATAGTCATAGCCGCGGAACAAAAAGATGCTTACAACGCGGTATCGTTGGAAGCGTGAAGCTATTGTTAAAATACAGCGAGTAGTTTAGGAGTTATTTAGAATAGATGAACATATGCGGCCTACCCACATGTCCTTTCTTTGGTATTGTTCGTCGAATCATCGAGTTCCTTTTAGTTTTGAATTGAGCTGCACGATTATTGACAAATGCGTGCACTGACTGGACAGTTCCACTCAATCTGTGTGGTTCTTTCCTCAAAAGACTATTTCAGACACCAATCTACATGGCCTTCACATGATCTGACCAAGATTATATCTGGACTTTAAAGAGACTGTGACCTCTGAGTTTGTTTCGGCCTTTTTTCTCAGAGTTATTCATTCATTCATTCACTTACAGACAATGAACCACTGAGTGTAGGAGCACGAAATTTTGCAAAAGAGTTCCTTTTATAAAGAAACGATGGTGAGCAATAAAGATTTTTGAAAATGTAAAGGGGTTCAAATTTTGTATGGAAGTTGATCACTTTTGCAGAAGGGAAATCCCATCGGGCACAAAGCTAAATGACAAATGATTTCATTTCTGTAAGCAGGTTTGTACAAACACATACACGTCAATCATATTTTATAAACTAGAAAAGTCGGCGTTTCTTATCCGACTACTCTGACAAGTCTCTTTTAAAGTCCAGACATAATCATGGTCAGATTGAATAATTACAACAAGCAATTCCACCATATCGATATGTTTGCTCTTTCTGCTGGTAGAATCAAAAACATTGTACTCAAAGCACTTACTCACCAGTAATTTAAATTAATATTTGCATGCCTTGATGAGTTTTTCTTTCTTTATTTGCAAAAATTTACTTTTGTTGTACTATTTAGCACAAAAAAATGTCTTAACTTAAATTAATGTAGTTTGTAGGTTTTAGTTTTAATAGCATGGTTTGTAAAGATTATTTTTATGTGTATTCTGTGGAAAATGTTGTTGGTTACAGATTTGGCCGTATCTTTTTGTATTGCTTCCTACAAAATGTAATGTGTTACTGTTATTTTCCATAATAAAGAAAAATAACAAAAAATAAAGATCATGTGAGGACCAAGACTGCTGTCCCACAGATTTGAGTGGACCTGTCCAGACAGTGCACGCGTTTATCGTTAATCGTGCAGGTCAACTCAGAACTTAAGGAAATGAAAAAGTCATCATCATCATCATCATCATTCCAGCCGAAAGACGTCCACTGCTGGACATAGGCCTCTCCCAATAGGGATGGTTTGCCATAATCGCCACGCTTGGCAAGCGGGTTGGCGATCGCAGTATGGTGTTAAAATGCATAGAGAACGCTACTGCCCATTCTCTAGTAGTCTAGTCCCTTAGTCGCCTTTTACGACACCCACGGAAAGAAATGGGATGGTGCTATTCTTTACGTCTGGCACCGCACGGAGCAAGCAATGAAAAAGAACGTGTACAAATTTATACTTTTTCATTTACTTGCCGTGCATGTTTAATTTACTTACATTAGCGAAAAAGAAAGCTTTGTTTTCTCTAGCGAATTCTTGGTCCAACGATCCAAATAGGGCCACCGTATCTAAGGCTGTCTCAATTACTTCCGGGTTTTGAAATATGTCTACCTAAAATGAAATAAGAATTTTTAATACTAATACACACTTCACACTTAAGTACTGTGATAAAATTAAATAAACAACATATTAATATAGATAATAATATAATTATCTATATATTATATATGACGGAGAAGGTACGTCTCTCTCGTTATCATAAGCCATATTTTAACTACTGTGGGCGTACAATGGGAAGTGTTGGTTATTGCACAATAGAAAAACCGTTTGCAGTTTAAATCAAATTATAATTTACGATCAAATAATCACACTATTCACACACTGTAGGTACACGACACAACTATACGGAATGCGCGACAGTTTCTAAACGTGTTCACTTCTTGACCGCCTCCGACAAACTGAACCACAGAACACAATCATATACCCTGACGGGAAGAATGAAGACTTCGTAGAAAAAATATGCCAACAGCTAGCGACACTAGTGCGCCAGTATTTGACCCATGAAACTACTTTTCGCGCCAGAATTTAAAACTGATATTATTTTATTTAGGATGGATAATTTATTCGATGTATTATGAAAACAAAGCGTAATTCCGGTATTTAAATTGGATATTAATTTAATTTCGCAGTTGTTTTTGGAAAGATATTTTAAGTAAAACGAAGTTGTAAGCGTTTTTAATATATTTATTTTTCTTTTCATAGCTTTTTTCGAAGCTTCGTCGATAAACTGCCTATTTTTTTAAATACAGTGTCGTTTTAAGCATAAACATATACTTGAAATAATGAACAATCACGCAACCATTCGAAATTTTTAAAATGTCTATAAGTTCATTTTTTATTTTTAAATTACACCCATGCTTATCCAAAATTGTTGCAGCAATCTCCACTGTCTCAGTAAAAAACATATTAACATAATGTAGACTGTTGCGCATACAATTGTATTATTTAAAACTTGTGAATAGGCATTGTCTGGGTATGGCCATTTCATCATAGATGACTGAGGTGAGAGGACGTATCAGTAATAATAAAAATACCCCGACTAACGAAGTCAAAACTTGTGTAAAAGCCAATTTTGGCACAGTTTTAGGGGAAGGTGTCCTAAATAATATGATAAAAGTACTGAAGGGGGCACCGCTATTTAACTTGCAATGTATTTATGTAAGCACATGTTTTTATCCATAAAATAAATAATTATTTATTCAGAAACGGGGTCAACACCGTTCACCGTAACAATAGAAATTCTACCAATATGTTAGGAATGTTCTAATCTAGTCAAGCAAAACACTAATAGTGATTTCTCTGTCTAGCGTATATCGTTGTCTCTCTTTCGTTCCTTTTGCCCGACGTTGGCATTGGTAACATACAGACTTGACCCCCCCTGTACTGAACTTAACTCGGATCGAGCGTTATATTGTAGACTCTGTCGAGCGCCGCTTGGTGGCGCTGGTGTCCCGATTAGTCAAACGAGTGACTAACGTATTTCCGACATATAGATAATTTTAATGCTTTATGTATGTATCTATTTATTGTATAATATAATATGTAAATGATACACCACAGACTACCTGCAATATTGTCTCTCCTTTCCCCTTTAATCCATCCAAAGGTTGTCTTTAAAATATGGCTTTTAGCGATAAGACCGCCCATTGTGTCACCCTATGTAAAATTTCTACACCTGTATCTGTAATTTTTATGGTGTACATAATAAAGAGTATTCTATTCTTATAATATTAGTCTATTACTGTCCAACTGCAGGTGCTGTCTCATACAGAGGCACGAGCACCACGCTTGCTCAAGACGGGTTGACGATTTCAGACTTATATTACTATAAGTCTGTCACCGTCAGTAATGTCCAAGATAAACTAAGAAAGTACATATGAATTGAAAAAAGTCATATTAATCTGCATAAAATAATGTCACAGGGAATCGGCCTCGTTTATGATCTAAGCAATGGTTAGTGGAGGTCTGGTCTTAGAACTTTAAGTTCTATCTAGGATATGCTGGTTTTCTCGCCACTATATCGGCAACAGTGTCTAACGAGATGAAGAAAAATGAATGAATGAATGAATGATTTGAAGTTATTGTCATTTCTATCAAATGACAATAACTTCACGCCACCAGTTAGTGCCACTTTGACCAGAGCTCTTCTATTTCGACAATGAATATAAAATATATGATGACGTTCATCATTCGTTTCATTCATTCGTTGATCATTCAGGCACGACCATGGGTCACGACTAAAGAAAATATAGGCGCTTTGACACTTTTGACAGGTGACCGGACCTGACGTCTCAGTACTGCCACCTAGTGAACTTCATTACAGAAAACCCTCATTTCATAACGTTTGTGTTAATTTATGTACATATTTAATAATATAACTCATAATATTTTATCTGTGTTTCAGTGTACTAATACTCGTCGACAAGTTTCACACTAAATCCAATAATTAATTATTGTATCAACAAATTAATAGATATTCTTTTTTTTTTTATCTGCACGTTTTCTCAACACATTGACATTGGCAGAATTGTCGACATTGGCACCATTGCCATAGAGAAAAATAGAATATTTTAATGGTTGTCGGTAATGCAACATACCTCTAACTCGTTGAATATCATCTGCATAATTGGAGTTATAGTTTTTAGCTGTGGCGTGTCCAACGCAGTGTTTAGTATTGTCAAACACTTGGTAAGCGTCGCTGTGTCCGATAGCTTTTCTTTTATTGTCTGGAAAAGAGTTTTATAACATGTAGGTTGAAGCCTAAATATTATTTAAGTTGGTATGTATTTTTCTCTAGAAGTTTGAACTAACACTTCTCTAGAAGATTTACTATCTTTGTAGATAAAATTCTCCAAAAAACATATCATTAATTTTTTGATAATACAGCAGCCTCCTTGGTGAGTCTAACTTTTTTTTTATAATTGTGGATGTAAACTTACCGGAACGGGTAGTGGAGCTGGTACCGAAGCCGCCGGTTGTATGGCCAACTCATCCAACTTCTTTTGAATGTCTTCCACCTAAATAAAACATCAAACTCTCAGTAAAAGAAACTTTTTGAGTTCCTTGTGAGGGTTCTTATTTAGAAAAACTCATCTAAACTTCTCTGGTTTAGTAACAGTATTTGCTACATCAGTGTTATATTTATTCATTCATTTGTGTTATCAAATGCTACTTGTACGATATTCTAGACACAAGTCTTTACGTGTTTTTATTATACACATACACGAGTTTATGTATTAAAAAAAACACTTAAGAGTTTGAATGGTCTCATCAAAATAAATTAATAACATAACATCACGCCTAGTTTCCCCGACGGGTTGTGCAGAGGTGTGCCTGTAGTACACCCACATTTCGCCAGTTGTTTTTAATTTCCATGTAATAGGGGGCGAGCCTATTGCCATCAACCGGGCACAAATCCAGACTCCGGGCTACTACTGAGAAATTCCAGATAGAAAAACCCATTAACACTTATGCCCGACCCGGGAATCGAACCCAGGACCTCATGCTCAGCAGTAGCGCTTGCAACCACTAGACCAAAGAGGCAGTCGAAAATAAATTAAATGTGTCTAGAATGTCGTAAAAGCAGCATTTGACAACACAAATGAATAAAGAAATAGAACACTGCTGTAGCAAGCTTAAATTAAATTTAAAGAAAAACGAGCTACGAGCTGTAGGGCGTAAGTTCGAACCCAGGCTCACCACTGCTCTCAAAACGGTGAAGGAAAATATCGTGAGGAGAAAACCGGCATGTCCTTACAACTAAAAATTGAAAGACATGTGACATCTACCACCCCGCACTGGGCCCGCGTGGTGGATTACGGCCCACTCCCTCTCTCAGAGAGGATGCCAGTAGGACCATTATAAGCCGATTATGCTAATAAAGATAGATTGATGATACATCACTGCATCTTGTTACCTTGGCTTTGCATTCCGCCGCTAGAGCGTAGTTTTGGTCTCTGACGGCTTCCTCTTGCGCTTCAATGGCGACGTTCAGTGACACGCGTAGTCGGGCCCTCTGCGAAATAATAACACAGCTGTTTAATAAAATTATAATAATCCTATTGTAGTAAAACCCGCCATGTTTTCTCTGCACAACAGATGGCCTGTCGCCTGTGGGCTGTGTGTATACTAGTGACGTGTCGGATCATTAAAAATGTAGATCCGCACATACGGATCCGGATACGAATCGTTGGCGTCAAGATCCGAGGATACGGATACGGATCTTAACTTTCTAATTAGAATAATCATTTAATTACAATTTAAAATATTACAAAGATTTAAACTCAATTGATCTCATTATAATATTTTATTAATATTTTATAATATCTTCCTTTAATATAGTAAGTGTATAAATATATATTAGATAGTTGATTTAGTTCCTTTTAGTTACGTACTATTGGTATGTTAACTCACTACGATAATTTTTTGCTATACAGGTTGAAATTGAAAACTTGCGACAAACTGAAATGGGACATTGTATACATCATTATTAACAACTTTTACTAAGGGACCAAAGCTGTAATCCCAAAAAAAAAATCTGCTTTTCCTACATTTTGATGAGGTATTGCGAACATAAATGTAGGGGACAGCAGTTTTTTTTTTGGGATTGTAGCTTTGGTCCCTTAATAAAAGTTGTTCATAATGATGAGTACAATCTCCCATTTCGATTTGTCGCATGTTTTCAATGTCACCCTGTATAAAGATGCCAAATATTAGATTTTTAGAAATAAAAGATAATTTGATTGAAATTTAATAGTATTTTATTGCTACGTAATCGCCTATTATATGTAGAATTGAATCTATGTATGTATTAAAAATTAATATGGTAAAAGATCCGTCAAAAATGTAAGGGATAGTGCTACGGATACGGATCTTTTTTCTCTCGCGGATATCCGCGGATACGGATATCCGGAACATCACTAGTGTATACTACTACTATAAGAATAAAATTTTGAAACGAAAAAACATTGTACAAAAATACATTGCATTGTATAACACGATTCTAAACTTACTTTTGAATTTCATGTTGATGCCATAGTCGCTAAAGCATCTAAAGCACTTGGTTTCATAATGCGGCTGTCCAGGTGCTTCCCTCAAACCAAAACTTTAAAAATCCTTTACTGTAATTTCGTTAGAAGCCATTTGGAATACGCTTCTGAAATCTGGAATCCATGTTATCACAAGTACATTGATCGTATAGAGAGCATCCAGAAAAAATTCATCAAGTATTTGTGTTATCATCAGAAAGTGCCCCAAGAAGTATCATATATTACCCCTAATTAATTGACGAGCAATCACTGACTGTATTTCATTATTGAAAATTTTCAATAATTCTATTAATAATTCCGATATTTTATCTAAATTTTATTTTAACGTTCCCGGAAGGTCGAAGCGATGGAACGCACCGTTGCGTGTCCCATTTACCTCTACGAATTACAGGCAAAATTCATTTATAGTGCGTGCAACTTTAATAGCATGTGTAAACGGCATGATTTTGACCCTTTCATAAACAGGTGTGTCCTCGGCCAGAAAGTGCCTGAGCCTTGACTTTTTTCATTAAGTCAAGTTTTTATTCTTGTATTGAATATGAAATGTGAATTTAGTTTAAAGATGAATGTTGTACTAGTTTTTTGTTCTCTTTTTTTGGTAGCTGTATTGTGCTGTTCACACACTTTCTTTCCAATCTGTTTTTAGAAGTGAAGACTATTAATTGGCTGTCAGTCACACAAACAATTTTTTATTCTGTTTGTTTTAGCTGTAAGTCATCCATAATAAATAAATATGTTAACGGCAATCTGTATAATCCGGTATTCTATAGAATACCGAGGCATTCTGTAGAATAAGGTAACGTTCAGGCAAAGTGAAGATAACGTTCAGGCAAAGTGTGAAATATAATTTAGTTACATACTTTTGCCTAGGCATTCTATACAATACCGAATGTTCAACTGGCAAAGTGCTGAATACACGCTTGGCTGGGCGGGCAGTGAACACGTCGCAACTTGTTTTACTTTAATTTTGTTTACTCGGTGTCGCGTATAATTAATGGTTAAACGAACTTACCTTAAGTGATGTTCGACCATAATTATACGAGACGTTACATCCGAAGAGATTTAATTATTACTATGTAGTTTCACTTCTCAATCTACTAGGCGACGCTAGTTTCACTTCTCAATCTACTAGGCGACGCACATAATTTTTAGAGCTGTGGAAATAAAAATCAAATTATAAAATTCTAATTGGTTCTACTCAACATCCGCCGACCGCAGCGCCATCTCCACGTAACTTCATTCATTTTTAGAGACGCTACTCTCGTTTGATGAACTGTTTGATGGGCTTTAGTTTATGGGTTTGGGAGGGACTTTAAATCTCTTCGGATGTAACGTCTCGTATAATTATGGTCGAACATCACTTAAGGTAAGTTCGTTTAACCATTAATTATACTTACGACGTTACATCCTCAGGATTTAATTATTACTATGTAGATGTTTAGCGCTTTCATTCAAACGAGATTGGAAAGGAATTTTACGAAGAATGAACACAATAATATGAATTCATTAAATATAAAAAACATTTATTGAGTACATACTTATACAGTATGTAAAAATACATTAATCATAAGTCATAACAAACAAAGATTGCATCCTCTGCATAATGTGACCATTAACTAAAGTTAGGTTAATCATTATTTTTACTTTATTAAATGAACAATTATAAATTGCCTCCGCAAATGCATTGTCCTCATCTTCTGTAATCGGACGATTATAGAATTTAGCGAAGGTTAAAGAGTTCCCTGACCATCCTGCAGTTCTTTTGATTATGTCTACTGAAACCCCCTTACGACTAGCCGCCGAGGTTGACGCGTGGCGGGTGCTATGAGCCGTAAAAATCCCCGTATCAATACCACTTTCAGTCAACACGTTTCTAATCCATCTACTTAGAGTTGAGGCACTAGCGTTATGGATTGGTTTCTTGGCAGTAAGAATAAGCCTATCGGTTAGTGGTAAGTTCCTAAAATTCTTGGTGGCTTCGATATACGCGGACAATGTTTTTGCTGGACAAATTTGTTCTCTATTAGAGAAAAATGGTTTAATTAAATGAGGCGCCGATCTATTTGGAGCCGAAGTTTTGATTAGATCATTTATATTAATAATTATCCTCGTGCTACTTACTTCAACACTAGACAAACTTATAAGCGATAGCGTCTGCACACGTTGTGCAGTTGACAATGCGAGCAGAGCTACTATTTTTTTGGATAGAGAGGCCAACGTTTGGTTCTCATTTGGATAATAATTTGAAAGGTGATCTAATACAAGATTAGGATCCCATGTAGATTTATATCTAGGGAAGGAAGGTTTGGTCCTATAGACTCCTTTCATAAACCTTATAATTCGATCGTCCTGACTTATACATTTACCCAGTATTAATGCAAGTGCGGAACGACAGGTATTGAGGGTTGAATAATTTGCGCCTAAATTATATTCACCAACCAAAAATTCAAGTATATTAGGAATATTGTTATCAAAAATATTTATCTTCTTTTTAGTACAGTAAAGCCACCATTTTTTTAAAACTACATTATATTGTTTAAGGGTGCTGTCAGCTAACGATGATATTATTATTTTAATAGTATTATCTGGTAACGATTGTTTTACGTACGATTGCTTGATAATACTGATGACACCAGGGTAAGTCCCTTCCAAAGTGGATGTGGAGTCCTGAAAGGTGATAAAAGCAATGAGGGACTCGGTTCCAAATAAATAACCTGGTTTTGAGAAAGAGATAAAAATAGTGGGTACCATGGCTGGCTAGGCCAATAAGGTACAACTAAAATCCCAGTGGCTTTATCTGTTACTATTTTTCTTAAGCATTTAAGAATCAGTGAGAAAGGGGGAAACGCGTAGAAAAAATAAGGTGACCAGTCTATTGTAAACGCATCTATGTTATACGCTGAAGGGTCTCGTTTCCACGATATGTATTTTTTACATTTTGTGTTCAATCGTGTGGCAAACAAATCTATTTGAGGGTTTCCGAAAGTATTTGTGATTTTATCAAAAGCAGACTAAGCTAAGTTCCATTCAATGTCAATATTTAATCGTCTAGATTCGTGATCTGCTTCTGTATTCTCTTTAGACTTGATGTAACAAGCAAAACAAAGAGTTTCCTTTCCTCACACCATTGCCAGATTTCTCTAGCTATGTCATTAAGGTGCATATATTGGATTCCCCCGTATTTATTTACATAAGCTATAGCTGTAGTATTATCGATCCTAAGTAAAATCTCCTTATTATAAAGATCTTCAGCGAAGCACTGTAAGCCAATAAGAGCTGCTTTTAATTCTAAAAGATTAATTTGCTCTTTAGATTCTGTGTCACTCCAAAAACCATGAGCACGTACTCCATTACAATATATACCCCAACCTGTAAGGGATGAATCTGAGAAGATTTCCAGATCATACCTACCACTACGTATTGGATTTTTTAATGTTAAAATATTATTTTGCCACCAGGAAAACTCTGACTTAAGATTGGGCGAAAGGTTCATGACACAATCGTAATTGTCTCTAGAATTACGCAAAGCTAGAAATTTTTCACGTTCAAAACGTTTTGTATACAACCAACCATAAGAAATTGCTGGGCAAACTGAGCAGAGTAAACCTAGGTACTTTGCAAAATCCCTAATTTTTATATACCTTTTTTTTTAGCAATTCGGTTTGTTTGGTCGAGTATTTTTTGACGTTTCATATCTGGCAGCATTAGACACATATCTTGTGAATTTATTTCGAATCCTAGAAACTTTTGAATTTGTTTTGGTATCAAGCTACTTTTGTCTTTATTAATGATAAACCCTAGTCTCTCAAGAAAGTGTACTGCTGCTGCTGTACTTTCTAGGCAACTATTAAATGAGTTATTTATGCATAAATAGTCATCTAAGTAAACAACTAGGAGTAACCCTTGGTTTCTTAGATGAGCTACCACTGGCTTCATTAACTTCGTAAAAACAAAAGGTGCTATAGACAAGCCAAAAGGGAGACACTGAAATTCAAAAGTAGAACCTTGAAATCTAAATCGCAGATATTTTTTACTAGAATTGTGAATGGGCACTAAAAAATATGCTTCCTGTAGATCTATAGTCGTCATGAAACAATCTTTACTGATTAATTTTGTAGCAGTACGAATGTCCTCCATTTTAAAGTGCTCCGGACTGATAAATTTATTTAGACATTTTAAATTTAAAATGAACCTAAACGACCCATTGCTTTTTGGAATCAAAAAATATTAGAAATAAACTGGTCAGCCACGTCACAGCATTTTTTAATAGCCCCCGAAGACAATAGTTTTGAAATGGACAGCTTTAAATGTGTAAGCTCTGTTTTATTAAACCTTGGGTTAGTTGGCTCAAATTTTTGAAAAGGAAGCTCATCAAAAGTAATTTTTAAGCCGTTAGCATAGTTTAAGACTACTGGATCTTTGGTTATTGCTTGCCAACAGCTAACATAGTGGCGCAATCTACCAGCATGAACTATTACCTCTACTGGTTCCTGCGAGTTTTGTAATCCATCTTCCGGGCAGGAGGGGCTCGATTCGCAGCTTGCTGCCTCCGACCTTGCTGTAACGAGTGTCCTTGGCTGGATGTGTACCTCGGCTTCTGCCCACCCGGTTTGGTACCCCTGATTGATTGAAACCTGGGCGGGCCTCTCCAGTTTAACTGTTGTCTGGATGTGGAAGGAATGCTAACATGGCTGCGCTTTATTTGTAGACCTTATTTTTCAGCTGTTTTTGTGGCCTTGATCTTTTCTCCAAGGTCACCTCCAAACCGAAATGAATCGCGTTTTATGTCAGTTATTGTAGTTGTAAATTTTTTATCCAGTGAAGAAGTTATCAGCTTTCTTCTATGTTGTGAGTTTTCGTAGTGTAAATCTAGAAAAATCTTGCTGACTTCTGACAGTTTTTTCAAGATTTCCACCTTTGGGTGGTCTTCTTTAATCAGAGACGAGGTCAGATTGCTCAGACCAGCAATGCCCAACCCAAGTTAGTTCTGAGCTCTTTCGAGGAGTTTATCCCGATGCTTAATGTTTTCACTTATGATGGCGGAAATTTCTAAATTAAGCTTTGGCGCTTTCGATAAAGTGAAGTTTTCAGGAATTAAAGTTTTCTTTAAAGTGGCTTCTTTCATCTCTTTAGTCATACCTTCAACTAAGATCCTATCCCCAACGTTTAGAAATCTCCTCATTTATAGTCGGGCCCAAGACCTCTTCTTTGCCTGTTGGATCACCCAGCGCGTCTAATATTTCAGGCGGTAAAACCTCGGAATCAGTTATTGGGACCTCATTTAGGCAGCTAGGATCAGGGTTCTGAGGGAGCAAATTAGATGCATTTGCATTATCTGTAGCATGGCCGGTACGCGGTGGACTAGCGGGGACTACAACGCCAGATCTGTTTGGAATATTATCTTCTGATTCATCTGAATACAAAGACAACCGCAGTGTGTCTGGTGTTGGCGACCTTGAGTGATAACGGTCATATTCTGTAAGTTAAAAGAAAAAGAACGACTGTTGTAGTGACACCGTGTTGTCTTTTAGTCTTTGTACGTACTCACGTTACGCCATTCGACTGTTTATTTGACAGGCTGCTGTATGCAGTGTGTATACATTTTAAAGTCATTGTACGTATTCTCGATACGCCACTAGACTAATTCGTTATCAACCGTGCTCACGTCACGGAGTATAACTCATGTAGATGCAAGAACTTAATGAATTCCCACTTGCAATTTACGATCGTAGTTAGGACCTATATTACGCTAACAAAACATAACACCAAACATACGAATCTAATCCTTATTATGAACGTGATAAACAACAAAGTACAATTTTCATCAAAATTACCTTAAATGAAGGTAGACGGGTAAAAAGTAAATCGAGAAAACGATAGCACAAAAAAAAATATATTAATTTTTAGATAAATTCGTTCATAGTTATTATGATTAGACATAGAAACACCAATATTTGGCTACGTTATTCAAATTAGGAACATAATAAAGATGTGTAGGTACTAACCTTCTTCAACCTCACTTGTTGACGATGAGACACGTAGTTTTCGCTCCAAACGCTTAATCTTTCGTCGAATTTTCGAATTACTACGTTCCCTTTTCCGTTTTCCCATGATAACACGCTTTTTCCACTAAATACGCACTATTTTTTAAATAAAACTATGTTTTTGCAAAACACGCGATGTTGCGACGCCCGCACATAAAAAAGGAATGAAGTTACGTGGAGATGGCGCTGCGGTCGGCGGATGTTGAGTAGAACCAATTTGAATTTTATAATTTGATTTTTATTTCCACAGCTCTAAAAATTATGTGCGTCGCCTAGTAGATTGAGAAGTGAAACTAGCGTCGCCTAGTAGATTGAGAAGTGAAACTACATAGTAATAATTAAATCCTGAGGATGTAACGTCGTAAGTATAATTTCATTACGTCCGTACGTAATAGTGGCGTCAAGGGAGAATATGGCATCCGATCGTACTTTCTTTTATCAGTGTGATTCGCACACTGATAAAGGTTTTACGCAGAACTACGTACGACTACGAACAGAATCCGCGAATGCTGTCTCCTAAGATACAGGCAATCGCTAGTTTAGGAGACAGGATTTATTTTTTTCTTGATATAGACAATTGTTTTTCACCCCTTGTGTCCATTGTTAGTTGACTAAGTCTTAGCATGTAACTAGTATATAACCTGTGTCTATGTATATTTTTGGATCAGTAAATTTTATTATTATTATTATTATACTAAAAAATGCGTGTTCATTGACGACCAACTTTATGATTTTTTTTGCCAGAAACAATACAGCAACATCTTGTCCACGGGATTATTGGTTTTTGCAGCATTACAATTCTATAACCGTACTTACGTCAACGATAAGTTCATATTTCCTATTATTAAGATTTATGAACCGTAGTTGCATACCGCATAGCGGTACTCAAAGGCATAGCGGTGCTTATGCGTTAAAAAGAAAATTCTTTGTAAGTACATCAAAATAATAATAACTCTTCTCGTAAGAACAAATAAATACCTACAATTTTTATTTGAACACCGTTAAACCTGTTAAGCACCGCGCGACACCGATTCGGAGTCAAACAATAGAAAATCAATCGTGTCTCATTAGCTATCCTTGACCAATTAATGTTTACATAATGTTTAAATAAGAGACTTTGTTTGGAGGTACAAACAAAGTCTCTTATTTTATTCAGTAAGTTTTAGTATTATACGTTTAGTTCAAAATTTGAGCGGTTGTAACCTGGTTGAAGTCGTAGGTTCGAACCCTGATTTACTTTTTGTAAATTATTTCATCGCCACTGCTCTCAAAACCGTGAAATAATATATCGTGAGGAATCTAGCATATCCTAGAACCAAAAAACAAACGCACTGGGCCCACGTGGTGGATTACGGCCCACTACAGAGAGGAGGCCTGTGTCCCAGCAGTGGGAACATTACGAGGCATGCCTTTTAAGTTCTGTCGTTTCCATATTTCCCGGCAATTTTGAATTTGGAGCTGTTCTATATTCGAATGTGTTTAAATTTTGAATCTCAAAACAGTTGAAAGTAGCATTAATCCTAAGGATTAATGCTATTGTTTAGTCACAGCGTCGATTGGAATCTGTCAGGTTACGTACGAAAATGAATCTTTCTAAGGAAAATGTTCGTGCAATAATTTTCTACAACTTTAGAAGAGGCCTGACACGGCTTCAGTCTTTTGAAGAGCTAACATCTGTGTTCAGTGATGAAGCCCCATGTCTGCGGACTGTCGAACGCTGGTAGTTAGAATTCCAGCGTGGACATACTAGTGTTAGTGACAAATCTCGCGAAGAACGCCCAAAATCCGCCTTCACTGAAGATAACATCATTGCTGTGAGACAACTAATTCTCGAAGATCGTCATGTAACGTATCGAGAGATAGAGGCTCTATTAGGCATCTCAGGGACAACTATTCAGAAGATCTTGCATGAAGCGCTTGGTGTGAGAAAGCTAGTTTGCCGTTGGATACCGCATCTGCTTTCCGACGATCACAAGGCGACCCGCGTCAGATGGTGTAAGAAAACTCTGCAAAGGTTCAACCGAGGAGAGTCAAATCACGTCTACGACATCATAAGTGGTGTCGAATCTTGGATCAATGCCTACGATCCTGATTCCAAACAACAATCTACAATCTGGGTCTTTCAAGACGAGCCAAAGTTGTTCGTTCTCGAAGCACTTCAAAGAAGATGGCGGCCACGTTCGTTGGAAAAACCGGCCATGTTGCGACTATTGCACTTGAAGATCGTAGAATGGTTAACGCAGAGTGGTATACCACAGTTTGTTTACCACAAGTCATCGCCGAACTTCGAATATCTAACTCAAAGCGACGCATTATCCTGCACCACGACAACGCAAGCTCACACAGCGCTCGTCAAACGATGAGTATTTGAAGCAGGAAAAAGTAGAAATTCTTGACCATCCTCCATACAGTCCTAACCTAAGCCCTAACGATTTCTTTACATTTCCTAAAATTAAGAAAAGTCTTTGTGGTCAAAGGTTCCAGTCCGGTGAAGAAGCAGTCGACGCTATCAAGTCAGCCATTTTGAACACCACCACTTTAGAGTGGAATAAATGTTATAATAACTGGTTTGAGCGAATGGAAAAGTGTATTAACACTTTCACCGCTAAGTACATAGAATACATACAAATTGGCATGCCATATAATGTTTATTGCAAATCTATAACAATTCAATCAACAGAAGTCATCTGAACAGAAGTCATCTTTAGCTACATATAGCGACGACTCGGATGCGAGTTGTGGGCACACGAACGAATTATTTTTCGACCCATATGCTGGGTGCTTGGCATAGAAAGTGTTAAGCTACGTGGTGAATACTTTGAAAAACAATAAAGAGTACTATAAGGTTCTAGTTGTGTTTTTTTCTTCAAACGACAAAACCTCGTATAGGCTGAGTGATGACAAATTTCTGTACCTCCCTATTACCATTATAAACAAAGTTGCTTTTGTTACCTTAAGTTTATTATTTTCTAATGTTAAGCATACATAATTAATACGTTCAGATATGTTCCGATATTATTTTCATACACAATGTTTAGTTAAAACCATTCTTATAAGCAAAGTTGTTTTCGTAAAAGATGTTTTATTTGTCCTTCATTTTATACTTTACCTAATCTTCTCCTGGCATTCTATACAATCCCGAGGCATACATTGACTAGACAGGGTATATAATGATAAGCGATAAATAAAATGTTTTATACAATGCCTAGACGAGCTCGGCATTATATAGAATCACTAGTTATTCTATACAATGCCTGAATTATATGCTTTGCTAGTAACATATACCGATAAACCTTTGTAATTAATTCTCTAAATGAAGTTCAGAAGAATAACGCGGACACACAGACAGACACGAAAACAAAGTTTAACTTTAATATTTATTATAGGTATATTATTTTGCACACATCATGCAAAGTAATGTAATGTATCATCCAAACCTTTCCTGCGTCTCGCAAATCCTAACTAATATTAAAATTGCGAAAGTGAGTTTGTTTGTTTGTTACGCTTTCGCGCTAAAACGGCTGAACGGATTTGGATGAAATTTGGCACATGGGTA
This sequence comes from Atethmia centrago, assembly GCA_905333075.3. Classification (NCBI taxonomy): domain Eukaryota; kingdom Metazoa; phylum Arthropoda; class Insecta; order Lepidoptera; family Noctuidae; genus Atethmia; species Atethmia centrago. The sequence continues at coordinate 12,659,788 of HG995387.1, forward strand.
GACCATGACCTGGAGAAGTATTTTTGATCCTGGATCGCAGAAGAAGTCGCGGATAACAGTCAGTACAATATAATGTATTGATGATAAGAAATTGGGCTTATGGTGGTTGATATTGACCTGTAACTTAGCTTCAGTACAATCAACTAGCGGCGGCGGAGGCGGCGGCGGCAGCTCGGGCTCGGGCGGGTCGCGCAGGGACTGGATGACGCCACTGATCACCTCCATACGGCCCGACACCTCGGGCACGACCAGCTCGAGAGCCAACACGAAGGCACGGATCACGTCGGCGTTTAGAAGACCGTAGTCACCTGGTGGAAAACAAAGTATATTTGGGTTATTTATACACAAAAAAACATCACGCCTGCAGGCTTACCATGACACTCTATTTCTTCGAAGAATAGACACGGCTCTTTCCATACATTCGTCTCCTTTTTTGACATCCCACCGTAGAAATCCTTCTACATAAAAAAGGACCTAGACAAAGATAGTTAGAAAAGAAAGACAAAATGACAGATTGTAGAAGGATTTCTACGGTGAGATGTCAAAAACTGAGAAACGAAATGTCACTTTGTATAGAAAGAGTCGTGTCTATTCTTCGAAGAAATAGAGAGTCATGCTAAGCCTGCTGTAATCTCTGAAGAGATAGGGTAGGTGATAGGATATTTTGTGAAATGTTACAAGGGCATGTTTTACGGTCAAAGCGCACAGGTAATTATATACCCTACGCCATCCAACGTGTGTGATAAAATATTAAATGTGGCTTCTTCACGACATGAATGTTGGTATATTGGCGTGAATCAAGTTTATCTAACTAAACAGACAGGTTTACTGCTGGGGAATCTGCGCAACAAACTCCCCAGCAGTAAATCTGTCTGTTTCGGCAGATACTAAAGTACCGTTGTTTATTTCTAATGCCCATACTGATGTATGTAAAGAGGAGATTATTGACTATGTTCGCAATAAAACGGGAGAAACTGTTTCGTAAGTGAAGCTAAAAATTAAAAAAAAAACAAAAGAGCTTATAATGTTTACAAAGCCCATGTTGTGAAGAATAAATTGGATATGTTTCTAGAGGAGAAGCTGTGGCCATCAGGCATTTCCTTTAGGCGCTTTATCAACTTTGGAGAACGGAGGAATGTGAAAACAGATTCAGGAATCCGGAGTCCGGTCATGTCTTGTATAGGTGTGGCGAGTCATCGAAAATAAAAATATTAAGAAATATGTACCAGGTGAAGGTTTCTAGGGGTCTATGCCACCCGAAATAAAGTTCTTATTATTATTATCATTAATAACTTATTTTATTGGATAAAGATTAATAATATACCAGTCAAAACGGACAGCAATGCGGACGAATACTTTGACGCCTAAGTGTCCTTTTGTTTTTTGTATTAATTTGTATTTATAGTTAGTTATTTAATTTAGTGTCTACCTAGTGTAAATAGTTAGTAGCATCAATATTGTATATTTGTCATTCAAATAAACTCAAAGTCGATTTTCAAGAAAATAATGAACATTTTAGAAAAAAGTGTATTGTTGGTGCCTGTACTAATGAAAAAAAAAATCATTGTTGGGGAACTTTGTTTTATAATATGTAAGGATTTGCATTCCTGAAAGCTGACTACAGTTAAAAGAAGTCTTGGGTACGGACTTTAGCTACGTTTTTACGTCTACGTTTTTGTTTGTAGGTAATAATATAAGAACACAATTATAAGTTTCACAAAAACTAATTTTCAAGAAAATAATGAACATTTCAGAAAAAGTGTATCGTTGGTGCCTGTACTAATGAAAAAAAAATCATTGTATCACTGACACCAGCGCCCAGGTCTACGTTTACGACGCCTATAGTATCAGTACAATAACACTTACCAGTAAGAACATCAGTGATAAGCGCATGTAATGCGCTCCTCCCAGCGGGGTCTGTAGCGTCGTATACCTGTAGCATAGTGCCCAACTCGTGCAGTACGTACTGACGGGTACTGAAGGCTACTGGGTCTTCAGTTTCTGATGGACATGGTGACTCCACTATGCTGTTGGCAGAAATAAGAGCGCTTTAACAAGAATGTTGGAGTCATGCAAGAAAGGATGTAAAGATACAGTTAAGCCACCGTTTTCTGATAGCATAAGATCAAGTCCAATCATTATACTAACGAGATAATTTGACTACAGGGTTTCAGCCACGGGCAAGACTGCTTTCATGCGAAAGCTTACCATAACGCCGCGCCTACAAAAATATGTTTTCTGCAGTGCAGTTAATGCCACATTCAAAACATTGCAAAGTTGGAAGCAGAGCCGACTGTTTATGCAGGACAGCGCACTGGACGTACTTGGACTCAAGTACGTCCAGTGCGCTGTACACTTCAATTTTATTGATAACCTTACTAAGTTATCAATCCAAATCATTAAAATTTATTTATATTTTTAATACTTATAGAATTAATATTCATAATTATAGAAAAAAACATTTGTTTTTTATGTCTGTCTGTGTTTGTTCCAGCTAATCTCCGAAACGGCTGGACCGATTTTGACGAGATTTTAACTGGGAGATAGCTGGTGATGTTATAAGGAGTATCTTAGGCTACTAACAAAAAGTTACGCGGGCGAAGCCGCCGCCGCAGCTACATGAGTCTTAATATTTAACTATAAAACAAAAACTCACGCTCTAATATATCCAGTAAGTACAACCAAGTCCGGTAGAATAGTGTCCAGTGTTTCATCGTCGTCTATCTTCTGTAGATGCTCCGCTAGATGGCGCCAGTACCACGCTGTTTCTTTGTTCAGCCTCTCAGCGGGTATGAGGCGAAGGGACTTGTCGGTGGGCAGCCATTCTAGCAGCTCGGATGTTGGTAGGCGTCTGTAAGAGAATAGATAAACTTTTAAATCAAAAGTATCTATAATTTATTCAAACTAGGCTAAGAATCAGCACTTTTCGCTAGTCAAAATTACATATATAAGACAGTCCCCCAAAAACACCGGCCATCACTTTATCATTAAACAGAAAAGATGAAGGTGATGATGTTTCTGTCTGTATGTTTATCTATGTATGCAGAATAGATGAAAAACTTTTGGAAGGTTTTGTTGTTGCTATTCAACCACTTCAGCTTTGATTGAAAGCTGACTGCGAAACTTCAGAAAAAAGTTGGGATTTGTAGTCAAAGCGTTAATATTAATTAGACAATTTGGCAACTATTAAAAAAAAAATTGTCAAAATTGGCTCATCCAAGTGTATATATATATCTAATAAAACTCAGTTGAAGTAAATAGCTATCTAATTAAACATGGTTCAAGTAAATAGCTACCTAATAAAACTCGGTTGAAGTAAGTCACCCTGAAGAGAGAATAGAGAAGCCTAACCACATTGAACTTGCTGCGATAGCAGTCAGGGTAACCTGACTGCTATTGCAGCAAGTTCAATGTGGTTAGGCTTCTCTGATGATATGTCATAGTTAGCTAGCGCAGATTGGGGCGTATAGCGACGCATCGCGGCGCATTGCAATAATCCTCCTTCATCTCTTTATTTATTTATTTTATTGTTTATGTACACAGAAAAATACATAGAGATACGACATAATTTTGAGTACAAAGGTTATTTCTTAAGAAATTTCTTCCAGCAGTCTTGCGAAAGACAATAGTGTATGAGAACAAGAAGAGATAAATATAAAATAAAATATAAATATATATACATATTTTATTGCACAAAGAGTGACACTTATAAATTGACAACATTATGTATTGTTTTGGTATATAATATGGGTCAAGGACTGAAATAAATGAATTTTATTTATTTTATAAATATTCAGTCTTATAGTAAAATATGAAATACCTACACGTTCGTACATTTTCTACGAAGCAACACACTACAGGCGGGACGCACCGCACTTTTTTGTATGAAATTGCGTTGCGCTGTGGTCATTTGCAGAATGATGTGCTTGGCATTAGTCAGTATTTTTGGTAAGTACCGCAATGAATATTTGTTTAAATGGAGATCACTCCACCAAAAAGCATAAAAATGTAAAAAATATTGTTTTATAAACTCACTTAAACAGCGACTCCAGCAGTTTCCCGGCAACATACTGGGAGTCTTTAGCATCGTGCGCGTTGTCCAATCGTATGCCCTTCAGCAGTTCCACAATATTACCCTGGAACGTGCTCAACCAACCAGGGATCAGGATCTCTTCGACCACACGACGGACGCGGAGACTACGCTCTGTAAGACCGACCTGGAGACCAAATAACCGAATTGTTAAAGTATTTGATACATCACTAATTCTTAGTGGATATGTTAACAATAATTTAAAAAATATTTTTAAGTCTGTATAATTTCAATTATACAGACTTAAAAATATGTTATAATCTTTCATACAAGAAGTTAAATAATATATTTTCGTCTCTACTTCTCATGGGAATAATTCTACCAGGTTAACAGTCACAAGTAAACTCTTTTTACTTGTCTATAATCAGCGTCATACAATCGATTTAACGAAAAACTAAATAATTTATGTAGCTTTCGTCAATCTCGTATGCTGAGGTTTCAGATAAACACATCCATAACAACCAAACTTAAAAGTTGACATAAGATTAAACAATATGATTGGACCAATTCAAATAGACTTTTGAAAACCAACGGCAAAAGTAACTGTCTGACATTATACTGTAATAAGACGTCCCCGTGGACCCCTTTCACAGAGAGATCTCTGGCCCAGGAGAAATTATAGGCGGTATTGTGCAAACGGGTAGTCGAATAGGATACCTTGAGCGTGAGCACTCTCTGCCTAACTCTGAGCTGGGTAACATTGATGGCAGCGATATACAGGAAGGCGGCGCGACGCACTGCCTGGTCCACGTCACATAGTCGCTCCAGCACGAAAGGAACGTTGCGGCTGCATTTAGCGATTGACATCACTATTGCTCTGTGAATAAAGACCACATCCGATCAGATTTTTAAACACAACTGTCCTGTCTAAACTCTGATTTTTAATTTGCTAGAACAAAATGACAGCTGCGATCGACCTTTTTTCAAAAATAAAACGATAAATAATTAATATTACAGAAACTGCACGACAACAGAGAAGGTCCTCCTGCAGAGAATAATTCAGTGGCCCTTGGTAAGAGTCACTCGGTAATTAGATTATTTACTAGGTTCTATTCTATTCTATTTTTATTAAATGGCAAGCAAAGCCGATGTCGACTATTCTGCCAATGTCTAGAGTGCATTGGAAAAACAAGTGTGCATGAAGATAGATAAAAAAAAAAAAAACAATAACTGAAGACAAGTAAAATTCTTTGATTGATACAGTTGAACACTATGTAGATCTTATTGGGTTAGTACGGGACTGAAACAAACAAAAAAAAAAAAATAAAATAAATACATATTATAATTGTTAAAACATAAAATGTACGTATACCACACACACATAATTTACAGTTTTATGTTATTGTGACGGATGAAAGTCATCAGCGCCACGAGCAGTTCAGGAGAGGAATGTGTTAACAAAGCGGGAAAGTTAGTCGGAAGAGGGATTTTAAATTTAGGAAGACGGCTATAGAGATCTAGAGGTGGAACGTTGTTTGAGCATTCAAAGAAGATGTGATCCAGAGTGCCCTCCTCCAACCCGCACTCGCAGAGGGAGGAGTCCCTAACCCGGATTTTTTCCAAGAACACAGGGGTACAACAAAACCCCAGGCGAATACGACAAAGGACGGATATAACAGTTTTGGAAACTTTTTTGTAGCCGTAGAACCAAGGTTTTGACTTTATGGTTGGTTGAACTGCATAATAAAACCTGCCCTTTATTCTACCAGAGTTATTCCACTGTTCCTGCCATGAAGATTGGAGATTAACTTGTGGAAGGCTTAGCAAGTCATACCCCTGATGAGTATTGTGGGTGAGATCAGCTACTGCTGATGAGCAAGCATCTTTGGCCAGAGCATCAGCGCACTCATTGCCCTTAATGCCACAATGACTAGGTATCCAAACTAACTGAACCTCTTTTTGATTGCTAGTACAAGATAATAGGGATTTTTTAATTTTTAAAACTAGGGAGCTGTGCAATTTACTTTTGAAGGGGTTCTGTACTAGAGCTTGCAAACAGCTAAGAGAATCTGTGAAGATTACGGCTTTGTCAATATTGTGGTGAGACTCTATAAAAAGACAAGCTTCCAATAAAGCCACACACTCGCCCGTGAACACAGAAGACTCTTTAGGACATTTAAATTGCAAAATAATACTGGAGCTTTGGTAGTAAACTGCAGCACCAGTGCTACTGAGGTCATTAAATTTTGAAGCATCTGTAAAAAACCGTTGAAAGCCAATCCATCGTTCTCCCACCACCGCATTGAAAGCCGAATTTGCTGAAGGGGACTTTTTGGAAATACCAATGTCAAAGGAAATTTTTGGAGTGAAACATAATACTTCATAGGAGAAGTTAAAAAGTGGTAATCTGGGAAACTGTTCTATTGGACAAACTAAATTTTGAATTTGACGAAATGCTTTTAAAATTAAGGGTATTTCTTTGTTTTTCCAGAAATTTGAGCTTCTACAAATGGCATCTAGCTCGGTCAGTTTTGCTACAAGAGGATGAGAAGATCTAGATATCAGCCTAGCCACAAAACGTGAGGCCAGATACTGCCGTCTTAGGGACAAGGGAGGTTCAGCACACTCAACCTGCAACGCGTTAATGGGAGAAGACTTCATACAACCAGAGATGATCCGAAGGCATTTTGACTGAACTCTATCCAGGCCAGCCAAAGCACCCTTGTTGCATGGAACTAGATGGAACGTACCATAGTCTAAAACACTACGAATTAAAGCATTATTTACCAATTTCATTGTATACGGGTGGGCACCCCACCAAACACCCGCGAGAGCTTTTAAAATTGAAATAACTTTTTCACATTTTTTAATCAATAAATTTACATGTTGTTTGCCATTTAATTTTGAATCTAGAAAGACACCTAAAAATTTTACTTTATTAACTAACGGGATATTATGACCCAAAATGTCTATTGAGATATGCGGGATCAGTCTTTTGCGAGAGAAAATTACTGCCGAACTTTTTGATGCGGATAACGACAAACCGTGGCTTAAAAGCCACTGATTCAAAGAGTCCAGAGAGAGGCATAGAGATGACGCAGCGTCTACGATGGATAAATCTGTCACATACAAGACTAAGTCATCGGCATACTGGAGGATGTGACAGTTATTATTTAGGCAGGTGCCAATGTCCACTGTATATAAATTATAAAGAAGGGGGCTTAGAACGGAGCCTTGTGGGAGACCCTTCCAAGTCTGCCTTTCATCGAAATCCTCGCCCTGGACCCTCAGAACCAAGGAGCGAGACAAAAGAAGTCCACAGGTGCTTTCGATCATCTTAACCGGGAGACTCAGCTGATGCAGTTTCTGCCTGAGTACGGGAAGAAGAACGTTGTCGTATGCAGAGGAGATATCTAGGAAAGCGGCTACAACGGATTCGTTTCTGGAAAACGCTAAGCGAATATCCGCAATTAAAACACCAACACTATCCATGGTGCCGAGCCCCTTCCTGAAACCAAATTGAAAATTCGGCAGTAAATCTCTCGATTCGACTATCCATTCAAGACGATTTTTAATCAAGTGTTCCATTAGTTTGACTAAGACAGAGGACAAAGCAATTGGTCTAAAGCCATTCGGATCATCTACATGTTTGCCTGGCTTCAATAGAGGAATAATTATCTGTAACTTCCACTGATCTGGAACCCAACCATGGCTGTAACAAAAATTAATGATTTCAAGGAAGTAGAATTTAGCTTTGTCTCCAGAATTAACTATAAAAGAATATGGTACACCGTCAATACCAGGGGCTGAGTCCCGGACATGTCTGAGTACCACACTCAGTTCTTCCAAAGTAAATGGCACATCAGAAGGATCCTCCGAAACATTTTGCAAGGGGATATTGGAACATTCAGAAGAAAGAGGAACGTATGGCGGAGCAATTTTGTCAAAAAAAAGGTCAGCTGTTTCCCTGGTGATTGGTGAAGAGACTGATGAGGAGCACCCGCGTCTAAACCTGTTGATGCTTTTCCAGACCACCGAGACTGGAGTAGAGGGAGATAAGGAGGTACAGAACTTAACCCAACCAGTACGTTTCTTCTTGCGAAGGTGACGTTTAGTTCTGGCATTAAGTCGTAAATATGTTAATAAATTTTCGGTGCTCATATTTGCATTGTAGCACTCCTCGGCCTCATCTCTATCCCTGATTGCAGAAGTGCACTCTGGATCCCACCATGGAGGGGAAGGAATTTTATCACGAGCACTGTTTTTCAGCGGAAAGCAGGAATCCGCGCTGGAGGTGATGGCTGTAACAAATCCCTCATAACAGCCTTTGGCATGGTAGTGACCAGAAGGATCTGATAAACATGAATTTAAATTTGGAAGAGCATCAATTTTATCCTCCAGTAATGATCGAAATTTTGCCCAATCTGGTTTAGACAAGTTATATTTCAGAAGTGGAGGGAAAGTTTTCTCTAAATATGTCTTATTAACCAGAGATATGACAATAGGGTAATGGTCACTACCATGCGACAAGGACGTACATTCCCAATGGGTCGAAGCTGCCAACTCAACCGAACAAAATGTTAAATCAACACAACTTTTTTGTTGACCGGGAGGAGATCTACGTGTTGGGCAACCATTATTGAGAATGCAGAGATCCAAGTCATCCAAGATCTCAACCAAAGCTGCACCAAAGGCATCACAGCGTTCTGACCCCCACCTGTAATGGTGGCAGTTGAAATCACCCATGACCAAAATTGGTCCATGTATATTAGAAAATAGGTTTTTTAAAACAGCAAAAAAATCATGATGAGGGTGAGCAATGTATATTGAGAACACTGTAATACCTTCCACACGTCCCGCTACAATACTCATGTCACCTGTGAGCGAAGGTAAAGGGAAGGGCAAAAGAGGGACCCGATTGTTGACTAGAAGAGCCGATCCTCCATAGCCATCAGATCTGTCACATCTGAGAATGTTAAAGTGTGGCATACGAAAGCTAAGACTTGGGGTGAGCCAAGTCTCAGCTATGGAACAAGCCAGTGGCTTGTATTTATTTAAAAGGGATATGAGGTCGTGCTTTTTATGCCACACGCTCCTCACATTCCACTGAAGGAATACTTGGCGAGACGCCATTTTTAATTTGAAGAAGTAAAGAAATAAGTTGATCGGCAACGTTGGACGGTGTTTGGGAATTGGAAGAAGAAGAAGAAATAACAGTAGGTAAAAGTTTTATAAGGAGTTCGATAATAGAACCGGTATTATTTGAAGGGACATTGTTGTACTTAAGAGCGCAGCCATTATGCTGTGAAGGTTGAGGAGAACTAACTATCTGCTGATGAGCAGCTTTGTCATAAGATGGGGAAAGGGGGGCATGGGTCCTGGGTTTAAGTGTCACAGTTTTGCGATATGACTGAGAGATTGGAGTCTTGGTGACATTGGCATAGTTACGGGAAGCTGTAGGAATAATTTTGCTAGCCTCAACATAAGGAATGCATTTTTCAGCCATTACAGTTTTAATGGCTTTCTGTCTACCATGCTCGGGGCATGACTTGCTGTTAGCGAAATGATTACCCGAGCAAAGCACACAGAAGGCCTCGCCCTCAGAAATGTTGCAACCATCACCAGGGTGATCGTGGCCACACTTACTGCAGCGTGGTGTTGACCTGCAAACGTTAGCCACATGTCCAAATCTGCAACACTTGCGGCATTGAATTGTCGGGTATATGTACTGCTCAACAGGGAAGGATGTGTAACAGCAGTAGATCCTATTTGGTAGAACTTGTCCGTCAAAAGTCAGAACACATGTTTCAGTCGGTTTCCACTCATTAATCCCGTCTCTTTGAATTTTTCTATTAATACGGCGGACTTTCAGTATTTTCCCGCAGCCTGAAGGCACAGTTAAGTATGTAATAGCTTCTTCTTCCGTAATATCTGAGGGAACACCGGTAACAACGCCCATACGTGTGATATTAATTAAATGTAGGGATTGATGCAGTATAACTGTATTTGGATAACAAACTGTTTACTAAGAAGGAGTTAGCATCCTGAGGGGAGGCAAACTCTACAGACACACGGTTTCTACCAACTCTGTTAACACCACCACGAACAATGTTCGCAATGTTGTTGTTCATAAGGAACTTACCAAAATTAACAGGATGTAGGGTGGTACCAGCATTTGGTTGAGTCTCTATACGAGAAACGTGGACAACGTAAGGGGCCTTATCCAAAACGGAGTATTTAATACGTCCGATTTGGCTTTTTTGTTGCTTACTCGGAAGGGAAGGTGTCAAGGTTTCTTCATCACTCGGACGTTTGCGTGAGCTCTGTTGGGATTGTGTAACATCCATCTCTGTAACGCTGCAGACAACATCCGCAAATTCAGCTAGAGGATTTGGAGAAAAGAGAGTTAAGGAACCTGGAATATCTGGGGGATCAGGGTCAGGGGGTTTATTCTCATCCATCTTGGATGAAACGAGACTTCAAACAAGACAATCACAATACAAACCGTAACAAACACAAGAACAACACACTTAAAAAGTAACAAGCCAATAAGAGTACCAACAATCACTCAAGAAACAGCTAAAAATTCTAAACACACGTGCTATCCAAGGACACCGTGGCGAGAATCTATTTACTAGGTTATTTTTAAGTCGACACCAAATGTCATTAGTCTGCAAATTAAAAATCAGGGTATAGTTAGTGCTACGTGGTCGTGTATTTACCAAATAATCATGCATAACATAGACTAGGCAGCGAATAGGTAGCAAGCTTGATAATATGATCGCGCACTGTCACGTCTGTGTATGCCCCGTATGTGGACAAACTGTCTTAGATGCCATCATTGCATGAAGTTTGGCACCTGTGATATTTAGCCTGGTGCATAAGCACCAACGCCATACAACGCTCGTACGTGATTAAGGCGTTGTAACACATCTTTCTTTGATTTTTTTTAACTAATAGATATCACATGCACTATATATCTAGTTTTCTATAAAAGCAAAAATTTGGATATACAAATTAAAAAATCTGCTATGCAGAAATTTTACCTGAACTTTGGCCGTTCATAATGTACTCATAAATTGAAAAAGTAAAGAAAATACCTTCATAGAAACCTCGCTCGTGTAATGGAGATTCTAAATAACAAACATTTATTTCATAAGCTTGTAACGCTTACTCAAAAACCTGGAACAAGTTTTATGAAATTTCCACACACTATTTTTCGTTCAATGATTTCGCGTTCTCACTAGCTTGTTAGTAGTTCGCACTTCCGCTAGATGAAAAGACAAGCTCGCGACCATGCTCGCGACTGTGCTCGCGTTGACGATAGACGGGAGGGGCCCTCCTTAAGAGCTAATATTTAACACTAGCTCAAGCAAATACTAATAATTCTAGGACCAGAAAGTGCAGTTATCGAGACAAATCAATCAACCAAAACTTCAAGGCAATGTATTCTAAGTTCCTACCTCCTGACCGAAGCGCTAGGATCACAGCTCATATGAAAGCGGTAAGCTCGAGTGACCTCGTCATCTTGTTCCATTGGGTTCTGCAGTCGCTGGAGAGCGAGGGCGGCACGACAACGTACCGCTCCACGCGTGTCTTGTAGTCTTTGCATCTAGTGATGGTCATAATAATTTGTAAAATAGGATGAATAGTTACAGAATAGTACTTAAGGCAAAGCAAAGACGTGCTCTCGGCGTCTAGCTACGAATTAGTCCTTAAAATCTGTCATGTAGACGTGACCGTGGCGTGCTGGGCACATTTTGCTCTGTCATCTATACCTACATGACGGTCACAAGGTTTAACCATCGGACAACGCGCAGCCAGAACCATAGGGTCTAAAAGCATACAATTTTGCACGAGAGCTCCTTATACAATGAAGGTGAGGTGAAGGATTTTTGAAAAATTATTCCCTAAAGGGAAGCCGACCGAAAAAGGCTAGGCAGATGATGGTGATTCCCTAAAGGGGCCATTCAAGTATTACGTAAGCTGAATTTTAGTCATTTTTAACCCCCCGCCTCCCTCCCCCTTGTCAGCATTAGTAAGCAATGCTCTAACCCCTAAAAAATATATATACCAATGTTCACGTAAGCTTATGAGGGGTCTTATGCTTACGTAAACATTGCACACGTATTTTTATTAGTTCAGGTTTCTTTATTGTTATTCATGAGTCTAGAAATAAGGAATTTATAGACCATACAAGAATTTAAGGCCCATTTAAGTAATTTCTCTATTTCAGTGCTTTATAAATTAAACATAAAACACCGCATGAGAGCGAGTTAGTAATATTAATTATTTTGGGGAATCCCTGATCATGCTTTTCGCTTTCGAGCATAGACAAGTAGGAATGTCATATTTGTTCAAAACAGAATCTTCTACATGTTGCATAAAAAGTAAATAAATATTGGTGACGTAATCACCATCCAGACACCCCCGTTCCCCAAGTCATCAAAAATAAGCAAAGCAAAAACTAATACTTGAATGGCCCCAAAGGGCTAAATAGGAGATGAAAGTTTGTATGGAAGTTCGTCATTTAAGAAGTTAGAAGCAAGGGTACACGTCTTGTATTTCATAACAAATTACTCTCATCTCTTGTGTTACCAAGTAACTTGATTGTAGACGTCCGATAGACAATATCAATCAATCAATCAATCAACTGAGCTTATAGCAGTCGACTGCTGGACATAGGCCTCTCCCAGGCTGCGCCACACCATCCTGTCTTCGGCCTTCCGCATCCAGTATGTCCCAGCTACCTTTTTAAGGTCGTCGGATAGACAATAGCTCCATGTAAAATAACTAGCCTACCGTTTCGGAGTTTAGCCGCAACAAACGAGACAGACAAAACATTTTAAAATTGTTTTTCGTTCTAAGTACCATACGAGGGCTGCACTAAAAGTATCGGGAATGGAATATTTCCACCGTTCCTGTCATATTAAAATCTTTTTAATTGAAAACTCCTTGGTTTTAAAAATCGAATACCATTTATTTATTTAAAAAAAGATTCTCGGTCTTGTCACAAGGTTTTGTCAAACTTGTTTAGTCGTTGAGAAAATGGAATTGACTCGAGAAAATTCAAGAGCGATGATTTATTATGACTTTCGAAGTGGTTTAACACAAAAACAGTGTGTTGACCGGATGATTTCTGCATTTGGTGATGAAGCCCCATCCAAAACCACAATTTATCGCTGGTTTGCTGAATTTCAACGTGGACGTGTCAAGCTCAGTGATGATCCGTCAAGGTCGTCCAAAAACTGCAGTCACCCAAGAAAACGTTGATGCTGTGCGTAAGCTGATTGAGAAAGATCGACATGTGACATACCGCGAAATTCAGGCAACTTTAGACATTGGCATGAGTCAAATACAAATAATCTTGCATGAACAATTAGGTGTAAAAAAGTTGTTTTCCCGATGGATACCGCATTCGCTCTGTGAAGAGCAAAAAGCGGCTCGCGTTCCTTGGTGCGTCAAAACTCTCGAAAGATTCCACGCAGGATCCTCAAATGCTGTATACAACATCGTATCAGGTGACGAATCCTGGATATACGCGTACGAACCCGAAACAAAAAACCAGTCACGAGTTTGGGTGTTCGAAAATGAGTTAAAGCCAACAAAAATTGTTCGTTCACGGAGTGTTGCAAAAAAATGGTGGCCACGTTTGTCTCCAAAACCGGCCATGTTACGACTATTCCTCTTGAGGGACAAAGAACGGTTAATGCAGAATGGTATGCTAGCATTTGTTTGCCACAGGTCGTTTCTGAACTCCGTAAAGAGAACTGCAACCGCCGCATCATCCTCCATCACGACAATGCGAGTTCTCACACCGCGCACAGAACAAAAGAGTTTTTAGAGCAAGAAAACATAGAATTATTAGACCATCCGCCGTACAGCCCCGACCTAAGCCCTAATGATTTCTATACTTTCCCTAAACTAAAGAATAAATTGCGTGGACAGAGATTTTCATCACCTGAAGAAGCTGTGGACGCCTACAAAACGGCCATTTTGGAGACCCCAACTTCCGAATGGAATGGTTGCTTCAATGATTGGTTCCATCGTATGGAAAAATGTGTAAAATTTCGCGGAGAATACTTCGAAAAGCAATAAATACATTTTTAAATAGTAATGTTGTGTCACTTCCTTGATTCCCGAAATTTTCAGTGCCGCCCTCGTATAGTTATACTTTCATAATATGCATTTTGTAAAAGCCTGTTTGTTTGATATTACAAACAGACACTTTTATTTATTTGTATAGATTAACGATATCGAACTGGCAGATAGCAGATGTTATAAGGAGTTACGTAGGCATTTTTTTTATTTTTGAAAAAGACTCGCTGGCGAAGCCGCGGGCAGCAGCTAGTCAAAGTATAATACTTAGTAAAAATATATAAGTATAATACTTAGTAAAAAGATCAAAAATCAATCAACTCAGCCTATAGCAGTCCACTGCTGGACATAGGCCTCTTCCAGACAGCGCCACAACACCCTGTCTTCCGCCTTCCGCATCCAGTCTGTCCCAGCCACCTTTTTAAGGTCGCCCGGTCGTCGGTCCATCTAGCTGGGGGGCGGTCCACACTACGCTTGCCGATACGCGGTCTCCACTCCAGGACTCGTCTGCTCCACCGGCCATCGGTCCTTCGACACACATGGTCAGCCCACTGCCATTTCAGCTTGCTGACTCTGCAGGCTATGTCGGTAACTCCGGTTCTCTTCCGGATAACTTCATTTCTGATCTTATCCTTCAAAGAAACTCCGAAAAGATATTAAGTATAATACTTAGTAAAAAGATATTAAGTATCATAATATCACGCCTGTATTCCACGAAGGTTGCAGAGGCTTATTAATAGTACACTCATATTTCACCAGTTATGTTTAAGTCCCAAGTAATAGGGGTGAGTTTAGAAACGAATATCCAGCATAAACATTAGCTGAATGTATCAATCTTGAGAATACTAACAGAAAGTGGAATTATATCTTACCTGTGATGCCAGCAACTTGTCACAAAGATCGTCATCCAATGAGGCGTCATCTCCGAGAGCAGACAGTACGGCCGCCAGCAGCTGACTGGCTCGGTACCTCACTGACTGACCGGATACACATTGACTCTAAAAATCAACATAATATTTAAACGGAGCTGTAAAAACCTTTATAGGTACTTTCTTTTTTCTTAACTTTAGTCTGCGATCGGTTATTACAACATCGGTTACACACATCCTTAGGGGTTTTTCCATTAAGAACCATCCCACATGTATCCCTGGTACAGAGTGTCTGTCCGAGTTCAAGTATATACCGTCTGTTGAGGCGTTTGATGTTTCCATCGCTGTTCATTATGTTGTTAAGTCCCGCGCGACACCAATTCGGAGTCAAACAATAGAATATCAATTGTCTCAATTGTCTCATTAACTGTCCTTGACCAATTAACTCCCTAGCCAGAGAGTTGCTATGAGTCTTTCATTTGTCTTTGTATCTTTCATAGAACCGATTTAATTCCTGTTTGGTAGTTAAGTAGTCATGTATTTCAAGGTTTTTTTTTTTATGGTACCTCCCTTGCACGTAATGTGGGGATGATATATTTTTTTCCCGTCTATCCCATAGTGTGGGGTATTGTTGGATAGGCGTATATTGCGGGTCTGTGAACACCATTTTTCGATTCAAGGATCCGTTTGCGTAACATTAAGCTTTAAAGTGCTAATTTTTGTTAAAGTGTCCCCCGTCCCCCCCTGCCGGTTAAATGGTTGTTTATGGAGATGTGAAAAAAATCACGGCAGTAGTACATATAATGAAATGAAATTAAAAGGAAAACTGTCTCAGCTAAGTAGGCTTTACAAGTCTCAGTTAACGAGTACCTAATAGTCGACCAACTTAAATTTGCAGTTGGAGAATTGACCGTGACGTATATCGATGTATGGGAGAGCATGTTTTTCAACTACAATGTTAAGTTTGTTTTTGGGATAAATTCATCCCAACTTCCCAACTACGGAACCCTTAATTGCGCGTGGTGCAAAACGCACTTGGCCGGTTTTTTTTTTTTTTAACCAAGTTGCACCAGACATGGATTTTCAAAACTGTACTAAGGTACAATTTTGAAAATGTTGAAGTATCTCCAAGTTTAAGTTAGGTACCTACTTGTATTAATTTTACATCAATTTGTGCCTGAGTTTATTTTAGTCCAACTGCTGACCATTACCACGCAAGAGTACTTTGGCTAAGAAAGTGAATTATTCAAAAAGAATTTGACAGTAGTTACTGCCTTTCAGTTAGTAGCAGGACAGGCAGCAGACATTAATATACAGCATGTATCAGACAGTTGTGGTAAATTTAAGGGTGTGGTGAGGTTCGAACGGGGGGTAAGAGAAAAATCACGATCCACGATTAATCACGATGGGGTAATGTGATAATCACGTGTATTTTATCGTGCGACGAAAATTTGAATTTAACGTGTTACATGTAAAATATTTTTGAACAATAATGAATTGTGCGACCACGTAAAAACACGACCAAGTGATAAAAATACGTGATGCCGGGATGGGAGAAGAGGGGTGGTCTAAAACCTCACAATGTACCACCAAG
This sequence comes from Atethmia centrago, assembly GCA_905333075.3. Taxonomy (NCBI): domain Eukaryota; kingdom Metazoa; phylum Arthropoda; class Insecta; order Lepidoptera; family Noctuidae; genus Atethmia; species Atethmia centrago. The sequence continues at coordinate 12,676,379 of HG995387.1, forward strand.
GCGCCACTCCCCCTGCCGGGGTCGCGGGAAGGTACTTATGGGTCACCGAGGCCCCCGCAACACAGGCAACAGGAAGGAATACGGGTGGGTTTTAGTCAGTAAGAGTCTGACACACCCTCCCGCTCCGCCCAGAGCGGGAGAAGTTATTTGATGATTTCCCACCCTCAAAAAAAAAAAAAAAAAAAAAAAAAAAAAAAAAAAAAAAAAAAAAAAAAAAAAAAAAAAAAAAAAAAAAAAGGCGCCACTCCCCTTCGGGTACCTACGCACTCTGGTAAGTACAACGAGAGGAGGGGGATATAGAAGTGGCCTAAAAACCTCACGTGATTAAAGGATGGCCCTTTTTCTTTTTGGGTGGGAAATTATCAAATAACTTGTCCCACTCTGGCCGGAGCGGGAGGGCGTATCAGACTCTTACTGACTAAAACCAACCCATGCTCCTTTACGTTGCCTGTGTGTTGCCAGAGGCCACGGTATCCCTTTCGGATTTTCCTGCAACCCTGGCAGAAACGATGGCCGCTAAGGTAGATAAAGGTGTTGCCCAATATTGCATGCATCTTGAATAGTTTGTTGCACCGACATAAAGTTATTTGTTGCTAACTCTGTGTACCTTTCTTATACTTCTATTTTATCATATACTAGCTGCGCCCCGCGGTTTCAACAGCGTTAATCTCGATCCCATGGTAATATCGGTATGAAAAATAGATGTTAGCCGATTCTCAGACCCACTCAATATGCTCACAAAATTTCATGAGAATCGGTCAAGCCGTTTCGGAGGAGTACGGGAACGAACATTGTGACAGAATTTTATAATATTTAAAAGAAGCTGTAATCCGAGAATTTTATATATAAGATTATTCAGAATAGATCTTGTACCTAATTCAGTTTTATGTTCATCCATGTTAGAAATATTCGTTTTATTTAAGTATTTTCTTATTGTATACCCTAGAGCAGGGATGGGGAAACTATGGCCTGCGGGCCATCTCCGGCCCGCGAAGCGTTGAAATCCGGCCCGCAACCGTCAAATAAAAATCAAAGTGAAGTTTTCGCATAAAACAATCACGTATTGTTTCGCGAGCGCGGTCGGTATTAGCGAAAATACATATCAATATTTTTATTTCAGTAAATAATATAACCAAAAATGCAAAAACTTGGCTGGCCATAAATTTCGTTAGTAAATATTGCCATGCGAAGGAAAAAGTTTCCCCATCCCAGCCCTAGAGATATGTTGCATCTATACTTTTTAGGCTTCCATACATCCAAATGATAAAACGGAACCTTTATAGGATCACTTGTGTGTCTGTCTGTCACAGCCATTTTGCTCTGAATCTAATGGACCAATTAAGTTTAAATTTGGTACACATATGCATTTCTCTGACCCAAACCCAGACTATGATTCACATCAAAGTCTGGGTTTGGGTTGAATGAATTATAGTTATAAATGAATTTTGTTTAAGGGGGTCAATTTTGTTAGGAAAATAGTTGAGCTGTGTGACATTTCTATTTAAGAAAATACATGAAAATGTACCATTCCCCTTATCTCCAAATCTACTAAGCCTAAAATTTTAAAATAAAATACAGAACTAGTTTTATAATTATAGATTACAGGAAAACCTATAAGAAATCTACAACTACAATGTTAAGTTTGTTCTTCGGATAAATTCATCCCAAGCACGGAACCCTTCATTGTGCGTGGTGCAACACGCACTTGGCCAGTTTATTTTTATTTTGACCAACTACATTCTATTATAGGCCTGTATCCCAGCAGTGGGAACATTATAGGCTGATTATTCTATATTCAATTCTAAGTTGTAAATTTCCTACAAAAGCTTTAAAAAGGTACTCACATCAAAAATAATTTCAAATATAAACAACAAGAACTCTTCTTCATCATCCAGAGAGGTGCAGAATGTTGCCACAAATGTTACAACACGGTCCACATTAGGATTGGTGTCTCCGAAGGTAAACAAGTATTGTAGAGCATTCTTGAAGCTCTCACGAAAGCTGTCCTCGTCAAGCTGAAAATCAATAGTGAAGATGAATTTGTAGCTATCTTTATGATGAAACTAATTTGTAGGTCTATTTTTCTTCAAAGACAGACAGGATACTTTTTATCTCAAAAATATGTATTGCATAGGTCAGTGGAGATCCTGTACAATCAATGTCATGTACACTATTCAGATAGCTACTTTAACAGTCAAATTAGTAATCTGACAACTGCCAAATAATCATAGGTTATAGTGGTATTATTGGTAGACAAAATTTCATTTTTAGTCATTATTTGATGTCTTCAAATAGCCTTTGTAAAACAATAGAATACTACTTGGAATGCATGTTTTCGATTTATGAACTGTTTAAATTGATGGTGGTAAGAATATTGCCTTTGCTTTATAAAGGTTTAAGTTGTATGGTTAGATGTTAGCAATTTTGTACTACTTTGCAAATACCTAGTTGAAATTTTCACATGCAACAGGTACTCGCTAGACACTTAAAAAATGTAGCAATAGTATAACAGTTTTGTAATTCCAGCTAGGCTACAACTCACTAATGACAAACCAACTTTTGATCATTTCTTTGTGGAGTGTAAGTGTAACTTGTTCAAACAAAGTTGTTGTTTGAGGCATTGTTCGATAATAAAAAAATCAGAAGGTAAACAGCTAAATATGTCGTTAATCAGTGGAATAAATAGACTTACTTTTTTATACAATTTAATCATTTCCTTTACATATTTCTTGTGTTGAACCACATTGTATTGTACGTTTTGAAATATTTTTAACATTGTTGGATTGTTCAGAGGGTTTGGTTTTACCGCTGACACTGGCTGCGACACTTCGGCGTTCTCCGATGGAGGCATTATAGCAACGAATACTTAGAGAACTATTGCAAAAAAACGAATTATAATTAAATAACAGGCGTTTAACAGTAACTACACATAGGATAAACAGTATTATCACAAAAACGTACACTTCGCGCACACAACCGTTTTGTTTTCGAATAATTCGAGTAGTTTTTGACAACTTCAGGTGGAATGCAGTGTTGCCAACTTTTTTCAGTTGTTCAAACCAGCAGAAATCCACTAGATTATGAAAAAAAAACATAAATAACTTCATCTTAAAGTTATTTTGCTATCTAATCCTACTACGAGTATACGAGTAGGTACATACCTAATATCACTAAATAATAAATGTAAACGTTTGTGAAGATGTTTGGATGATTGTTAGGTACATACCCACAATTCGGGTGAACTTTTTATCCTGCGGCAGTATGTTGCCGTCTTCGTGTGATATTTTTTGGAAATTACCTATGCCGTGTTTCGACCTTTCCTTTTGTTTTAGGGGCTGGTGGTTAGTTTAAACTTCGACTTAAACAAGCTCTAAAACTGATAAGAAACCGACGGAAACTGATATGCTCTCTCATTAAAAAGCTTCCAGTGAGGTAAGTATTTTTGTTGTATTGTATTGTTTTGTATTGGTAGTGTTTTGAGGTAGTATGCGTTTTATTTCAGGTAAAACGCTTCTATTAATCTAATTGCCTCGTACTATAATAGTAGTAATAAAATATATTTTAATTTTATTTTAAATTAACAGTCGCACAACTGGCATTTTTGCCTGGAAGATATTTGAGTTAAACCGGAAGTAATGTTATAATCAGAGGTCTGTGCGACTACGTTTTTTTTTTCAAAATCCAGTCAGTATTCAGTTTTATCATTGAGATAGGAAAAACAGTTTTATCATCGTTATATTTTCGTTATCCTCGCAGAGACGAGGCCTGTGTCCCAGCAGTGGGAACATTATAGGCTGATTATGTATCTGTACCACTGGCAACATCGAGAACAATTATCATTCAACACGACTGAAGGACATGTATCCATGGTCATGAATAAAGATTTAAAAAAAAATGTCATTCAACAGGTGTTGCCAATTTAGATGAGTTTCCACTATCTCTGGTGGTTTGGACACCCTTCTACTTCTGGCAGAGAAATTTTGCTTTAGTGGCTGGTGGTTTTGTCTAGTGGTTAATTTACTTACTTTAGATAGTGGTAAAAAATCAAGGAACATATTGTAAAAAATACAATCAACCACTAAAAGTTTGACTTGGAAAAATATTAAAATAACGCGATAGGTAATTGGCATGTTTTATTGTCACGAACTGATAATTTTATTATTTATTTATTTTTAATGGTGGAACCACTGCAAATACCAGTGCTGATTTCGAAAGACTATTATGCCTAATGAACATGTTTAACCTACTCAGTGGCGCCACCTGGTGTTTGCTTGCCATTTTAGTTTTGTAAAATGTAACAAGCTACTTTTTGTTCATTGGCTCAATATAACCAGGCAGAAGTAAACTTAACCCATACATGCCCATTGATTCGAAAACGAAACAGAGGTAGTACTTTCATAAAACCATAGTGAATCGTTTGTTATTGCAGTGAAATATAAAAAAAAAAGCCATCTATCGCAGGACTATCGAAGTAGGTTCTACTTGCAACAAAGATTTTTGAGCAGCGTTGATATTTGATTATAATAGTGAGCATTGCAATTTGTGTCGTGTTTTGCGTCGCGCCAAAATCATGTCGTCTGCCAGAAAAAAGTAAGTAACTGTTGTACTGAGTACATTTTTGTACTTAACACAGGTTTATAGTAAATTTGGGTAAATTATAAACTTATTCGTGTATTTAGAATGCGTAAATAATAATTTATAAATACATATACTGGTGCCGATTCCCTTGTTCATAAACCAAACCAAATTTAAGTTCAGTGCATCTTTTTCTTTCTATTTCATTAAGAAAAGGACAGAAGACAAATTTTAGTTTAGTCCTGTCAGATTAATCAGCCCTTGACGTAAATTGACGTGATTTTAGTAGGGAAGTTTTTAATCACGTCTAAACTTGTATGGAGTAGTGACAGGCGCTGATTAATTTGACAGGACTAAACTAAAATTTATCTTCTGCCCTTTTCTTAATGAAATAGAAAGAAAAAGATGCACTGAACTTAAATTTAGTTTAGTTTGTGAACAAGGGAATCGGCACCATTGTCTGTATAACTTTCGTGTTTCGAAAAAGATACGTCGCACAGTGTGTTATTATGAAAATCTAGCGGGACAAAATTATTTACTGCCATATTTGTGTGTTATTAGGTGGTAAAATATAAATGAATAAAGAAAAACAAATATTGATAGTTTTAGATGTATAATTTAGCAATAAAACATATTTTCACAAATAAATATTAAAATTAATGTAAACGTAAATACAACAAAAAATGTATACCTACTAAGTTTAGTACAATTAAGATTAATTAACAGTAGACGAAACAGATTCTTCAGAATCTTCGTCAGATTCTTCAATACTTTCATCCGAGTCTTCAGATTCTGATCCATCAGAATCTCTATCTGTTTCGTCTACTGGTATCTCACGTTCAATAGTTGGAATTCTTATTTCATTATTAGTAGCTCATTTACCTCGGGTTTAATTTTACCACGCTTTGTTTTTGGAGCCGCACGAAAACTAGCAATATACGAATCCGATGAAATTAACAATCTATTCAGTAAATCTCAATTTGTATTAATTCTCGAAGATTTTCTTGTAAACAGTTTCCTGAATTTCCTATTGTGTTTGTTTCGTGCCTCCTGAGCTTCCTCAGACATTTGACCTATTGGTAAAACACATGCAGAAATTATATCTTTCCCGTGAAATAAATTTTATGTACGCTTACTGGCACTGGGTACCACGAATACTCCTTAAAGTAGAATTCTCTTGTTGCCTTGGAGAATTCGTGGAATTTGTCAACATTTATGAAATATCCGCTATTTATGGTCTCTAATATGACATGGAAGCGTTTGATAAGCTCAACATTGACACCAGTTATTTCTGCTGACTTTTCAGCATTTTTGAAAAACTTACGAGCTATATTTCCATCATTAGTGTTTCTGGTTTGTTATTTTGGCATATCTACTAAAAGACGCAATTCACTTCTAAACTTTTCTTGCAAGTACTTCTTTTTTTCAGCCACTTTCGTTTTATTTTCGGTTCCTCTAGCCTGCCATGTTTTTATATCTAAACGATAAGATATATGCAAGATGCATTCAAATAATCTAATCCAAGAATGCAGAGGTGACATGCATAGAGATAGAAATTCACTTTTTACCGTCTTTTCTAAAATTAGTTCTTCGTTATTCATTTCACTGGGTTTGGCACCACATATATAACATGTTTGTGTGGATGTACATGAAGATACTGCATTACATACTTTACCATCTATTATACAGAATATCAGTGTTGACTTTACTAATACTTCCATGTCATTTATATTAATTTTAGTAGGCACCAGTGATGTAGCTTGTTCTTTGATCAACTTTGTCAACTTCGGTCACAATAATATTTGGAGATTCTTTGGCAAACACAAACTTTATGGGTCGACAATATCTAGTTGATGATGTCGAAGGGTTTTGCCAAACAATTTGTTTACCACTTTGGCCATTCATTGCATACATTTGTATTGGCCCATTGAAATGCTGAACAAACTTCATCACTAGTGTGATTCAGAAAATTTTTGTTTGTACCGATTTTGTTCTGCTCCATCACAACCCCATTTTACAATAATATCTAGGTTTCTGAAGCCTTTTATCGTTTTCAGGACCTCTTCTTGCACTTTGCATAATCTCAATATAGTGTGATCCATTAAAGATTGAAGTTTAACTTCAGCATGTGTTTCTGAAACATTAATTTCACATGGATAGCACAATTGTTTTGCCGCTTTCACTTTGTAGTATGGTGGATACAGATTTTTTTAAAATTAATTATGATTGCTCTCGTATGATACCATATTGGTGTGTCGACAGATTTGCATCAACCATTACTGCTCTGGCATTAATGGTTGATGCAAATCTGTCTTGCCACCAAGCTCTGGCTTGGTCACTCGAAAGCCCACTTTGCTTTAAGTTGATTAAACACCTACGTGCTTTTTTTATTTCTGTACCTCTTCTGGGTGAAAATAGGCAAAGCTCCTTAACAATAGCTGCTGAATCCCTTTTTCCTGACTGGCGAAGCTGTACTTCGTTTGCCATCGATATCTCAGCTGGACACCTAGTTTCAAGAAGATGACGAATTCGCCGTCTCTTTGTTTTTTCAATGGAAAATTCAAAGTCTTTCGATGGCCTTCCGGCCCGGTTACTTGTTCCAGGTAGTGAAACATCAACGATAGTTTCACTGAATTGTCAGTATACACATATGTCACATATCATTTACGGGTATTGACCCGTAAATGATATGTTCGCTTCTAACCATGAAGAATTCGTTTTCAGGAAGCGTTCTCGATGTCTTCCTGATTTCGACCATTTTTCGTCAATTTTTTGACAAACTCTACTGATTGTTGCTTTTAAACTCTTCAAAATATCATCCGTCAAGGACTGGACACCAAGTTCTTGTAAAATATAATGTAACAAAGCATCCTGTCTTGATTCTTTGGCGTTAGCAAACCAAACGTTAAAAAACGAACGACGAGAAATTTGTGAAGACATTCTGAAAATAAGAATATGTTGTATGAGTGTCGCAAACTTTCGCAAGCAAATGAACTTTCCTCATAAAGTATATAAATATACCTTTCAGAAAAATATACCCAATGCACAGGGAAATGAAGGGAAACCAACTTAAACCCTAGATGAAACTCAAGAAGTACTATTTATGATTCACTTATTGATGATCGGAGAAAAGGACTTCAAAAACGCTGGAAACCACATCGAATTGATCAAGCAAATCAAGGAATCACTAAAGCTAATCACTCACACGAATGTAATCGTATGCTGCCCCGCCTACGTAAGAGGAGCTCTAATTCATAATTATAGAGTAGAAATGTTTAATAATTTACTACACTTGGACATACAGAATAATAACTACGCATACTTTTTTGACACAAATTGGACGTAGTTACACAAAAAGGATCCAATCCACAAAAAATCCAAAATTGAGTTAAGTATACCAAAAAGACCGTAAAGGTTTCACGGTCTTTTTGGTACACTTAACTCAATTTTGGATTTTTTGTGGATTGGATCCTTTTCGTGTAACTACGTCCAATTATGATCTCACCTTAGATATGTTTTCCTATCGAACAGGAAAACTAAACAGAATGGGCACAAAACGCATTTTTGAAAGTATTTTTGACCGCCTGATAATTGACATAAGAAACTATCCCATGGAAACTTCTATCTGTAATTCGTCTGACAACAGTGACTTTTTTCGTTTATAATAATATAAACATCCTACATCAGAATATTGCTGGCCTGTTAAATAAGTCTGACTTACTCACCGTTCACCTTCAAGAATTGTCGCAGAAGAAAAGAGAAATAGATGTTATTTGTATCACAGAACACTTTGTTATGACTGGACATGAGAAACTACTGAATTTAAAAAACTACAAATTAGCGGCAATTTATACAAGACGGTCTCAGAAACGTGGCGGAGCATGTATTCTAGTTAAGAACTACCTTGAATACAAACCGCTTCCAGACATATCTCGGCATTCTGTAGCTAATGTCGTCGAATGCTGTGGTATAGAATTGACAAAGCAAAATTTAATAATTATGTGTATTTATAGGCCCCCCAAGATAAATAATTTAAGTCTGTTTTATGAGAAACTAGAGACTATTGTAAAGACAGTATTTACGAAACCCGAAAAGAAAATAGTAATATGTGGGGACTTCAATATAGACACTTTAAAAAGAAATACCATAACTCTGGACTTTGAAACCTTTCTTTTAGGCTATAATCTTAGATTGGAATTGCGCCAACCAACCAGACTATGTAGCAATTCTTGTATAGACAATTTTGCGCGCAGTTCTAAACTAAACTGTAAATCAGAAGTTTTAGACTTAGCACTGTCTGACCACACAGCACAGTTTTTGCAAGTTAAAGTACTGAAATCGTGTAGAATAAATTATTGGCGAATAAAAAAGCGTGATCTTTCTAATGAAAATGTAACTAAATTCAAAAATTATCTACAATGTTTTTCATTTTCTGATATATACAAAACCGAAAATGTTAATGAAGCATTTGATTATTTCTTAGAGCACTTTCGTCTCTTGTACGATCTTTGTTTCCCTTACAAATTGATAACCGTAAACTCAAACAAAAATATTAAATGGGTTTCTCAGGGCATTCGAAAATGCAGCAGAAAACAAAGGCATTTACTGTGGAAATATAGGCGAGAACCTTCAAGCATTAATAAAAGTAACTTTAAAAACTACTCGCAAAGGCTTCGGAAAATCATTAAATTAACGCAAAAAGCGCAAAATAACTATTTTATTAACACATCAAACAACAAATCAAAAGCATCTTGGCAAGTCATAAACAAAAATAAACCATTTACTGAACCTATTTCTCAAATAAAAATTCATGATACCACAATCACTGATCCAACAGAGATTGCAAACGCTTTTAATAATTATTTTATTGACCAGACAAAAAATAATATGACCTCTAGACCCGACACAAGTAACTTGAAAAGTAACCCTCACTCGATGTTTATGCATCCAGTATTACCCCAAGATGTTATGAAAGCGATACATTCTCTAAAAAATAAACTTAGTACTGGCTACGATGGCATTTCAACTAAAGTCGTAAAAATTGTATCGAGTGACATTGCTTTGCATATTAGTCACATAGCAAATTTGTGTATCAGTTCCGGAGTATTTCCAAATAAGTTAAAAACTGTGATTGTTAAGCCACTTTTTAAAAAAAACTCAAAAGAAGATTTGGCAAATTACAGGCCAATCGCTTTAATTACATTTTTTTCTAAAATAATGGAAAAAATAATTTATGACGCAATAAATACATTCTTATCTAAATATAATATTTTGAGTATAGAACAAAAGGGATTTAGAAAAAATAAAGGTATAAATACGGCGATTTACGATTTATTGAATATGATAATGGGAAACGTCGATGGAAAAGTACCAGTTTGCGCAATTTTAACTGATATGACGAGGGCATTCGACTGTGTTGACCATGAAACTCTGTTATACAAGCTAAACATCATAGGTATCAGAGGAAATATGCATAATCTCTTAAGATCATATCTCAGCAACCGGAACCAGCACACAGAAATTTCAAAAATATGTTTAAAAACTAAGCGTGAGGAAAAATACTTATCGGAACGTAGACTTATTAGGTATGGCGTACCACAGGGCACTGTGTTGGGCCCTTTATTATTTTTAATTTATATTAACGACTTGCCACGACGCATAAAAGATCCTATGGTCTTATTCGCTGACGATAGTACTGCCTTGATTAAATGTACAGACCTAAAAACGTATGAACATGACATAAATAATACATTAGCGGACATTATACACTGGCTTGATCAAAATAATTTATTGATTAATATACCTAAGACTAATGTTATGAATTTTTATCAACGGATACCACCGCAAACTTTAAATTTAAATTACAATGGACAAAAAATAGACCAAGTGCAAGTTGCAAAATTTTTAGGTATAATGATAGATAGCCAACTAACCTGGAAGCCACACGCAGAAGAAGTATGCAAAAAATTAAGTACAGCATCGTACGTGCTTTTTAATCTATCCAGGAAAGTGAATATGCCTACCAGATTAGTTGCTTACCATGGTTTGGTGGCGTCAATTCTGAGATTTGGGATAATATTTTGGGGAAATTGTAGTCTGAGAGAACAGGTATTCAAGGCTCAAAAACGATGCATAAGGGCAATGTGTAACATGAAAATAACAGATAGTTGCGTACCTGTATTCAAGTCCCTAAATTTGCTAACATTCCCATCACTTTACATTTTCGAAATAGCTGTTTTTGTAAAATCAAATACCTATGCATCTTTTTATTAAATCATCTGACAATAGAACACGACCAGTTAGAAAGCAGTATACAAATATGCTACGTGTTAGTGGTCATAACACTGCATTATTAAAGAAAAGTGTTATATGTATGTGCCCGATTGTCTTTAACAAAATACCTGATGGAATAAAAAACGAGGCCATTCCACTGTTTAAAAAGAAATTGTCAGCCTTATTAATTGATAAATGTTATTACTCCGTTTGTGAATTTCTAAATGATGAAAATGTATAGTTACCTTAATGACATCTTTAATTATTTATATTTAATTGACCATATTTAATAATTTTCATATTGACAGTATTTTAGACTTAAGCACTTTTACGAAATGTTTGCATGCCTAATTTAAGGTAGATTGTATAAGGATCTCTAATTTATATAACATCTGCATTTTGTTGTACCTACTTTCTATGCAAAAAAAAAAAAAAAAAAAAAAAAAAAAAAAAAAAAAAAAAAAAAAAAAAAAAAAAAAAAAAAAAATTATTATTCTATTCTATTCTAAAAACCTCACTCTGTTAATTAAATATTTATGATTAAACTAATATACATACTAACAAAAAATATATAAAAATTTACCTTGAAAGTCCCACAAAAACGATAACAACACAAAATCACCACTAGCACACAGAACACAGCGTATTCATGGAGCGAACTCAGACGAATGAAACGATAGCAGCGAGCGGGTCGGTATGGCTCCGGTAGCCGGGCGTCCCGACCTGTTAAAATTGCTATTGTTTCGCGTGAATTCCCAGAAAATGTACTTAGTATATTGTAGTATAACTTGTTAGCTTTGAATTTATTCCTTTAAAAGGATCTTTTAAGATATGCTCCTAAAATGACTTTAGTCCGTCTAGATTCTCAAAATATTATACTGTGCGTCGGGCAAATATACAGGTGAGACTTGTAGGTACTATAATGTTTTTTTTTTGTTTTAGGCGAAACACACAGTTAACTACAAATTAAATCGTTGATTTAATCAATGATTTAGCTTCGGATGATGAAGTGACTGCAGTGACATATACATCGACCCTCCAGGTAATGGAATTGTGTCAGATTCTGACTCGGGGGACGAAAAAAATGTTACATTTGAAAATTTATCACGTCGTCAACTTTTGGCACCTGCTGAACTGACACTAAGTGGAACAAATATCAGTGATGGCAGCGACTCGGAAGAAGTTTCACACCCAAGCACGTCAAGTCAGTCACAGTCTTTATCAACCCGTCAGCGGAGCCGACCATCGCGATCTATAGATTCAACGCTTCTACCTCCACCGCTGCCTCTACCGCCTAAGGCAGCCCGAAAATGGGTGAAGAGAGACTTACCCCAACATCATGATGAGTGGATCGCACCCTTCCCAAGATCAGTAACCTTGTCCGATGCTTCAGAACCAGTCGATTTCTTTGAATTGTTTTTTAGCCATGAAGTTATCATGCACATTGTCCGTCACTCTGTTATTTATGCAGTACAAAAAGGAAACCCAGGATTTACCCTCTCTGATAGTGACATTTATTGTTTCATTGGCATTTTGATATTGACTGGGTATTCTCCACTGCCGCGACGTCGGATGTATTGGGAAAGTAACGAAGATACACACAATATCTTGGTGGCGAAATCCATGCGGGGAAACCGATTCGAAGAAATTCTTCGTTATTTCCATGTGGCCGATAACACCAACCTTTGCCCTAATGACAAAATGGCTAAATTCTCTCTCTCTCTCTTTTTGATTTACTGAATAAGAAGTTTCTGCAATATGCTGTAATCGAAAAGGACATCAGCATAGACGAATCTATGATACCTTACTATGGTAGACTTGGTTGTAAGCAGCATATCAGGGGAAAGCCTATTAGATTTGGCTTCAGGGCGTGGATTGCGGCCTTGCGCTTAGGATATTGCTTAAACGCCGACCCGTATCAAGGCCGCTATGAAACATATAGTACTGGGTTAAGACAATATGTTGTGCAAAAACTAATGATTGAGATTCAGAACATCTACGAAGAAACAAGATTCTCAGTTTTCATCGACATCTTCACAGGATTACTGTTGATGACAGCAATGAAAGAAAAAAATATATTAGTGACGGGTACAGTTCGTGGTAATCGTACTGAGAAGTGTCCTCTGAAAGATGAGAAGTCGTGCAAGAAGGAACAGCGAGGTTACCATGATAGTCGGCTCGATCTTAACAGCGGCATTTGTGCAGTACGCTGGAATAATAACAGTGTAGTAACTCTGTTATCCAGTGAATACGGCGTGGAACCTATACGAACTGCAAGGAGATACCTACTCAGCTGCGCAAAAACAAAGAGTAAATGTGCCACAACCCAACATTGTATACCAATACAATCGTTTTATGGGAGGGGTTGATTGGTTGGATGCAAATATCGGTACCTATCGAATAGCAATGAGGGGCAAAAAGTGGTATATTCCCTTGCTTTTCTGGTTGGTAGACGTTGCGGTCAACAATGCTATGCCCTGCTATCTCGCAATTTCTGTAAAGATATAGATACGCTCGAATTTCGACGTAGCATTGCCCGAACCTTACTTCAAAAGTATGGTAATGATAAGCAGCGTCCGGGACCTAGCAAACGGGTATCAACGAATGTACCGTACGAAAACATAACGCCGAGCACATGATCGGCAGGGCGCCTAGTCGGCTGCGATGTGCCTATTGTAAAAGCCTAACAGTCACTTTATGTCAAAAATGTGAAGTCAACTTACATTCTAAATGTTTCTCTGCGTTTCATACTTAGTTTTTACTATAACTTGCTGTGGATATATAATAAATAAACTCATTATAACATATTTGTTTTAATTCCCTATATCAAATGTAGGATATTTGCCCGTTGTTTCGTTTTCGAACACCTCTAAAATACCTACAATTTTTTTATTTTTTTACTAATACTAGTAAATACTAATAAAAGGGTTTATCAACATAAACATATCTGAAAATTATCAAAATCGGAATCCTAAAATAGTTCTGGGCATTTAAGGGTTAAAGCTTCCAGTGACGTAAGTATTTTAATATGCGTTTTATTTCAGGTAAAACGCTTCTATTCAATTACTTGACCGTCACTTGAAGCTTTATATTGAGACCTGTTTATTAACGCCTGGTGTCGCCACTATAATTATGTTATCGTCAATATGATAGGAAGTTTTAGAACACAAATTAAGTCATCAGAAAGTATATTTATCACTCGTCATTTGAAAAGGTACATGTAGGTACATATTTATTGATTTAATCAAAAATTATAGTTCATATTCAGATTTAATTAATCGGATTAAACAGTTGTGTAACATTTAGATTAGAATCAACACTTCTTATGACTTCTCTTCTGCAGAAATTCATACTTACCTACAACTTTACTTACCTATATGTGTTTATATATACATCAAATTATTTAATTAAAAACTAAATATTCAAAATTTCCTTATTAGCTAACTTTAGTAGTCTTATCTCTAAATCTAACTTTTCTGCCTTCTTATTATAATAATTTGCTATGGCCAAATTTTTTTCCAGGCATCCACCTCCAATTCTTTTCTTTTTGCCTGTAATATAAAAAAATAATAATAATAAAATAATTGCTGTTTTACTAATAATTACATCTACAATAATAGCTGTACTTGCTAATGATAGAGAAAGAAGAAAACATAAGAGATAAATGAATAATTACTCTTGTTTTGAAGAGATTTTGCCGTTGTAGGCATCCCATATAAAAATTTGACTCCTGCATTGCCCTCTACAACACCTTCTTCCGGGGTCAAAACATTTAGTTTTCTCTTTTTGACTGAAAATAAAAATAAACAATAAATTAAATGTATGTACTAAGAATTACTAATTAAGCTCGACTTCACCCTTTGGCTACACCACATACTTCTTAACACACATGTATAAGCAGGGTTTGTAAGAATCATATAATATTATTTTAAGAGAGTAATGTAATAATACCTTCATTTGTATGTGGAAGGAAATCTTCCATGGACATTTGCACTGTTGCACTATCACCATTCTGTTCATAGTTTACATCAGTGCCCACCTGCAACTCTACAACCACACTACCAGCACCAACGTATCCATCACCACCAAAGGGAACATCGAAGCCTGTGCAGGTAGACCCCATTAAACTTGCTACTTTATCGAGGATTTCATCGGTTGGAATGTAATCTGCTTTTCCACCACCAGTCTGCACCAAAAAACAATTTGTATTATAAATAAAATAGATAGGCTTCTTCACGTCATAGGCTTTTTGCTCTTCTGTAAATAGGTAAAACAAATCACACAATCATTATAATTTCGCTTTAGGTCAAATAAAAACGTAACAATGAACAAGATTACTTACTGGTGTACTATCCATATTAGTAGTTTTAATAATGGTTAATGTATTTAATTATTTATTTAAAACAGACAAAACTCAAATCAAACGAAACGAACGACGGAACGACGCTCTTGTTTTTTTTTTTTTTCTTTGGCTTCGCACAGTTCGCACGGTTTGTGCCTTTAGCCTGTTACGTTTAGTTTTATTTAAAGGTAGGGAATCAACATTATTATAAATATTTTAACGGGATTTAGGATAGGACGGAAAAATAGGATCAGTACGACGCTCTTGAATTGGTTTGGCGTGATGGCGTCATAGATTATTATTATAGCGTTTGGTTCACACTTTAGTAACAATATCAATTATGTTTAAAATGTAAGTTATAAAGGCCAAAAAAAGTCTTAGCTAAGAACCGCCATATAAGTAAAGCTATTATTATTTAATATTTAAATATCTCATAATGTTTGAAAGCAGGTCGTAGTTTCTGAACTACACATAACATACTTTTCGTAATAACGAAACGCAAAGAGGAGCATTGAGGACCATCAGTTAACAAGTAACCGACGAATGTTCGTAGCTGGTAGGCTAGATAAAAAGTTTGTGGAACACCAAGTTACGCCTCGTTATCAGTAACTTGGAAACGGGTGGTAGCTGTTATACTATGACGATCCGTTGCATATAGGAATCGGGCATTAGCCGATTGCCAATTTCCACGAGATAGGATTTCGTCAAGGGGATGATTTTCTAGCCAGCTTTTAGAGGGTAGCCTCTAAGCAGATAGTGTACTTCCTGGAGTTACTGCGATGCCAGCTTCATTGAATAGGGTTTTCACCCACCCTGCGATGACGGTGCGTGAAGCGGGCTTCGGCACACCTCTAACTGTAATAAATAAATGAAATGATTTTGCAGCATTACGTCTTTCATTAAATAATTGTGAAGTTCTTTCTATCCAGAATATAGGATTTAGGTTAAAGTTGTTAGGATTTACAAGAAGTTTTCAGCCGGACTGTCTGTGATTACTGCAATCTGTTGTCGAACCAAATTGAGGCCATAATACAGGGTGTTTGGTGCATCGTGTGCCAAATTGAAATGGTCGACTGAAGGAGTCATCCGCTAGCCTTTCAGACCCTTTAACACCCCTCATGCTCTGTGGATATTTTTTATCGACTTTTTATTGTTTTCCAAAAAAAAGACCCAAATTTTACATTCAAATACAGATTTAAAAAAAAATATAAGGCGTAGACTCTGAATTTTAATTTTATTTCGATGTGTATTGTTTAAGAATACTTTTAAATACAAAATTAGTGATATTAGTCACCTAGTTCTTTTTTAATTCACTCGCAAAGGTAAAACTTAAATTAAAGCTGTACATGTTACAGCTGTTTATAAGGCTACAAAAAAAAAAATCAAAAGCGACCGGAATCTTCCAACTCCCTCATTAATTCTCCAGTCTATCCTCTTTCTAATGATGTGCCACATGCCATAAAAGTATTTTAACAACTTTGTGAATTCGCTAGAATTGTGAATCAAGTCACATAAAACTACATTACAAATTCTAATGAAAAAATATTTATTGCGGAACTGTTACTTGAGAAAGAGGTAAAATTTCTCAGCATCCAAATGTTTTATGTAAATGTTCTCTATCTGTATTTTTGGGAAATAAAGATATTATTATTATTATTTGTTTTCTCACTCTTTCACAGTAAAATCTATCTTCTATCTCTTTCTTGCATACCTTAAATCGGTTTGAACAAATCGCGCCGCCCGACCCGCCATTTTTTTAGTCGAGACATCACTGCCTCTGGTACCTAACGTGTGTGCTAGTTCACCATACTCCGCGATTCTTTTATTACATTTTCTCATTCTTTTATGAAATTAAACATCAACATTTGAAGGTTTAATCATTTGGAGAAATTTGACAATTGGTGGTAACATGATGTGCTGGCGACTGTACAGGACCTATGTAGTCCTCTGGTGACAATACAGTTAGGATGACCTGACGCTTTTTTTTTATGTATGGCATCTCGTAGTTGACCTTGAGAGGTCGTGACTACTTAACCGGACTTTCCTGTGGCTGCCTTAAGCGAACTCAAAGCCTCCAGCCAGGGGCTAATTTCTTATAATACTAAGCGACTGCACGCTAAGGGTACCCCCTGCGGGGTACGGACCTCGGCTTAGGGCGTCGCTGGGGGGAGGACAGCAAGGTGGGACAGGCTGGATCTGATCAGAATTATTATTAATCGGGGAGTTTAAAACTACAGGCTCAGCTGCGGCGCGGGCTGGCGCTTCGTCGAGCAAGGGTCGGGGGGACAATTACGTCGGGGTTTACGCGAGGGACCTCGGCGGTGAGGTCGGAACGTAGGTCGGTGTGTTTTGTGCACTGTACTCGTGGCCCTACTGCTTTCCTGGAGGAGGGTAATGGGGTCATCGGGGTTGGTGAGAGTATGCCTTGGACGGCGAATAGAGCTAATGTTGGAGGGCCTATAACTGGCGTCCTGCACAACCAGAGGGTTACGGTGGGTGGGGGCGGAGTCGAAGAAACGCTTCGTGATGCGCTTCATGAACTGCTTGATGGTGGGGATTTTAAGATCGAGATGGAGGATCTCGTTTCGGACTAACCAGGGGGCTCCCGTTGCCTTTCGGAGGAAACGGTTTTGGAGGCACTGCATCCTGTGGATGTGGTGAGGCCTAGCATGTGCGAAGACTGCACAGGCATATGTCATAATGGGACGGATGCACGCTGTGTAAATACGCAATTTGCCCTTAAGGGACAATTTGCTGCGCGCATTTAGGACGGAGTGTAGTCTACCGAGAGCAAAAGCGGCACGCGAACGCACCTGCTTAATGTGCTCTGAGAACGAGAGATGGTGGTCAAGGGTCACGCCTAGGTATTTGGCTCGCTTCATCAAAGGGATAGGCTTGCCGAACATGGTGAGCGGTCGGAGGGATGAGGTTTCTACGCGGTTTGGTGAAAAGAACCGCCTGTCTTTTGTCGGGATTAACTTCGATTCTCCACTTTCTAAACCAAGCGCCAAGCTTGTTGACTTCGGTCTCGAGAGTGCGAGATATATGGTCGTGGACAAAACCGGTGTAGTAGATAGCCGTGTCGTCTGCGAACAGAGCCAACTGCGCCTTTCTACTTTTCGGGATGTCGCTGGTGAAGAGAGTGAAAATGAGAGGGGCTAGTACAGAGCCCTGAGGGACGCCTGCACGGATAGGATGAGGGGAGGATAGCGCTCTTTCGATACGATAGCGGAAGGTGCGGTTTGACAAGAAGTCTCGTAAGATGAGCACGAGACGATCGGGCACACCGAGTTTGTAGAGCTTATATAATAAGCCGTTGTGCCAGACCTTGTCGAACGTTTTCGCTATGTCGAAGAACACAGCACCGGTCGTAAGACTACGTTGAAAGCCGTAGCTTATGTGTTCTACGATGCGGTGGACCTGTTGGACGCAAGAGTGTTGGGATCTAAAACTGAACTGCTGGTCGGGGATGAGGCCCTTTGTTTCCGCAAAATCTCTGAGGCGCTTTACAATTTTTTTTTTTTTTTTAGGGTGGGAAATCATCAAATAACTTCTCCCGCTCTGGGCGGAGCGGGAGGGTGTGTCAGACTCTTACTGACTAAAACCCACCCGTATTCCTTCCTGTTGCCTGTGTTGCGGGGGCCTCGGTGACCCATAAGTACCTTCCCGCGACCCCGGCAGGCATCGGCCCTAGTAGACCCCTACATTTGTGCTGACATCTCTTTGAGGCGCGCGTGGAATACGACGCGCCGTCGACCCGGGCCTGGTCCTTACCGGACGGTGAGCTACCCATTGCTCACCGTCCGCAAGCCCGCGCCTACGGTGGCCGGAAATCCGCCCGGGATTCCCGACGCCCTGGGCGTCTCCTGCGGCGGCTAGGGGCGAGAGGGCGCGAAACTTGCCTTTCCCTCAACCGTCCCGCCTCCTCCTTTGCGAGCATTACTGCTTCGCAGAAGGAGGTGACGGCTACCCATGCCCTCTCGCTCCGTACCATGGCCCGAACTAGGGCCGGACGCGAGAGGTCTCTGCCGCCGATCGCCTCCACGAGGACACGGCGGTGCTCTGCCCAAGCCGGGCAGACCTCCACCGTATGCTCCACCGTGTCCTCCAGGCGATCCACACAGTGGTGACACCCGGACGTTTCCTCCCGCCTTATCCGACACAGGAACCTCCCGAAGCTGCCGTGTCCGGTGAGGACCTGCGTCACGCGGAAGGTGAGGACGCCGTGGTGCCTCTCCAGCCACTCCTCAAAGAGGGGACTTATCGCCGCAATCGTGGCGTGCCCAGCACTGGGTTGCAACAACCGTACTTTCCATGACGCCATGAGATCCCGCCGGAGCTCCGTCCGCTGTGCCGCGATTTCTCGCGGCAGCGGGCTTACGCCCCGGCGTTTCGCCTCCTCGCGCCACTCCCATACGTGCGCGAGGACTTTTGCCTCCAGATCCCATGGCGGCAATCCCGCAAGGAGGCTCGCTGCCTCACAGGAGAAGGCGCTTTACAATAAGCCTCTCATAGACTTCGACATTGAGCAGACTGATGGGCCGGTAGCTGGTGGGCTCCGTTTTCGGCTTACCGGGCTTCGGTATGCCGATGAAGGTGGCCCTCTTCCACTCTTGTGGAAAGATGTTATTGCTCAGGGCTCCATTGAAGATGGTGGCCATGAGCATTATGAGGTGAGCGGGGAACAGTTGGAGCACCCTATTGGTGATTCCGTCTGAGCCGGGGGCTTTGCGAGGTTTTAGACCCTTGATGATATCATGCACTTCGTCTGGAGTGACGGGAGGCAGAGGATTGTCAGGGTCTTCAACGGGCGGGAGGGAGGCTCTACGTTCGACTTCCGCGTCGACCTGGGACAGGTGAGCTTGGTCTACTGGTTGAGAGCTAGGTGAGCATTGAGCCTCAAAGTCTTGACGACCTTCGACCCGCCTTGTCCCGCCTTGACCCGCCTTCGATTCCGCCTTGTCGACGTCATCGAAAGCGATGATCTTGTCGGGGCGCACCAGGGGGGGCATTGAGACGACTTCTTCGGATTGGAGTTTCCTCTGAAGGTCCCAGAAAGCTAAGTGGGCTCTAACTCGCTCAGCATCTTGTCCCAGCCGGCGTCACGCAGCTCCGATAGGCGTGTCTTTACAGATCTTTGTAAATAGCGCATATGGACTTTGTTCGCGTGGCAGGGAAAGTTACTGTACGCACGGACAGCCACGTTCTTCTCATTCAACAGTTCGCGCACATCGTCCAGGAGCTTCCAGCGATGACGTCCATCGCCGGAACCTCCCTTGAACAGTCGTTCAGGACTGATTGTACGTGTACCGTGAATAAGTCGATCGCGGCTGTCGTGTCAGCGATAGAGTCGAAGTGGTCGGGAATGGAGTCTAGTCGGGGACCTAACGTGGTGGATTTCAGGCAGTCGCTTACTTTCCTCCAGTCTGTAACTAACTTGGTGAGAGGGGGTCTCTCAGGGTCGTGGAGACCTAGGCGTGGGGCCAGCTTTACGACAACTGGACGGTGGTCAGAGGAGAGTTCGTCGAGCGCCTCTAAAGAATCCAACCGTAGGTTGATACTCTTCAGAAGCGCTATGTCAAGTACGTCAGGGGTATGGGCGCTATCTTAGGGTCGTGGGGAAAGTGAGTGGGAGTCATCGGGGCGATGATGTCGAAGTTGAGGATGGGACATACGAGTAGGTCAAACAGGTGTTTGCCTCTGGTGGAGATCCTGGTGCTGTTCCAGGCATGATGTTTGGCGTTGAGATTGCCCGCTATGATAACGGAGTCACTCAGGCCAAGTAAAATGGAAAGGTCGTCAGAGAGCGGAAGGGCTAACTCTGATGTGGCGACGGGGGGAATATAGGCCGAAACTATGGTGATCGATTGGTGGCCAGTCATGCCTAACTTAAATGTGGACACTTCTAAACGTGAGAGAGGGGGCGGGTCCATTGGGATGCAGTGCATGGACGTTCTATAATAGATTAAGGTGCCGCCCTTGTGACATCTAGTCCTGTCATTGCGAACTATGCGATAGTTGGCAATTGACGGGTTTCGACGGCTGGGCTTTAAAAAGGTTTCTTGTAAGAGGAGAATATCAATTTGGTGGTCGCGGAGGAACGCAGCGATTTCATCACGTTGTTTTAGCATGCCATTGGCATTGAAGATACCTAACTTTAGGGATCGGGGTTTAGTACGTGCTTGGACTCGTATATCCATTACTGGTGGGGGTTTCGCGAAGTTTTCTAGGGATTGCGTAATCTCGGGATACGCGAGGAAGATTCGCTGGATCTGAGCGAGATCGCAGGAAGTTCGGGCGGCAACGAGTTAGTTGGCCATTTTACGCGCGCGGGGCGTAAAGAATAACGCGAAGGTCCCAGACGGACCGACCACTGGAGTGGTTGAAGCGGCGACGGGCCGTGGCGCAGCGGTTGCGACAGCGGCCAAGGGAGCAGGCGTGGGTCTCGCGGGTTGTACGGGTACGGGCGCGGGGACGCGGATGCGGGGATCCATCAGCGGTCTGACGGGAGGCAGATGGGTCTCGGCTGAACCATAGCAGGGAAGGCCTGCTGGTGGTTCATGTAGTTCCAGGGGCTAGGCCTTTGCGGAGGAGTTGCGAGAGGGTCTGCGATGGGGGGAAGAACCCATATGACGGGCACTCTCTCTGCTGGCGGGCGTCTGCACGCTTCACCAGCTTTGAGGAAGAAGTCTTGGGGGCCATACGACAGCCACGGTAGTTGGCTGGGTGCCCAGCCTCACCGCACAGCACGCAGCTGGGCGGCTCGGTACAAAGTGACCTATCTTTGGGGCGGGGGCAGTCGGACGTGCCATGTTCACCCAGGCACTAGACGCACCTGGGTTTCGCATGGCAATGACCTGACGCCGCCGCCGCCCCCTATATTAGCGCCGCCCGGGGCCATGGCCCCTTCTGCCCCCCGCACGCTACACCACTGGTCTACCTGAGCAAAGCAGTATTATATATATTGCAGTATGGCGTGATATTTGAAAGGAATTGTCAATGTCTACAGTGTAATTGCTTAGAAAGGTAAATCATTTACTAACATCCCAAATTGGTGGCTTAGAAGACTTAGGATTTTCCAGAGCAATTGATTTTAAAATACGTTATAAGAACATCAACTTAATTGACTGGAACTTTCAACATTACACAAAGTGGAGACGACAGATTTATGTAAAAGAATTGTAATATATGATAATTTATGAATTAGATGCAAATCAGATAAAAATTGGGTTAACTGCGTGCCTGTAGGATTTTTCCGTTCAGGTTCAAAATGTCCAATTCTCAAAATGTCCAACGGTGTCAAAACGTCCAATTCCCAAAATGTCCAACTCTCAAAATATCCAATATTTGAGAATGTGGTAAATTTTGTTGAATAACTCATCAAAGCGCTTTTTTAATACTTACGTCAAACTATAAATACAACATTCTGAAACAACTCCTCACCAACAACCGAGTGGATCTAACGCTCGGCGGCCGCTGCCGCGGCATGCTCGCTTCGCTTGCTCGCCTTCGCGCGTTAGTGGTCACTGTTCTAACCTAACCTAACCCAAATGATTTTATACTTAAATGCTACTTCACTGTAGCTGCCAACCTATTATTTTTGCTACCCATTCGTTTTGATGAGTTATTGAACAAAGCTACATTCTCAAAGATTGGACATTTTGAGAATTGGACATTTTTGGAATTGGACGTTTTGACACCGTTGGACATTTTGAGAATTGGACGTTTTGTGAATTGGACATTTTGAGAATTGGACGTTTTGACACCGTTGGACATTTTGAGAAATGGACATTTTGAACCTGAACCGATTATTCGTTTTTAGATATAGACCAGGAAATCCAACGTTTCCAATAGATAGATAGAATGCTCTTTATTATGTACACCATAAAAATTACACCTATAAATGTAGAAATTTTACATAGGGTGACACAATGGGCGGTCTTATCGCTAAAAGCGATATTTTAAAGACACCTTTGAAATCCACCTCGTATGTTTTTAAGGTAAACTTACGCCAGGAATTTTTGAGCAAAAACTGTTGTTCGGCGTTCCATTTTTCTATCGCCTCGGACCACCCCCACATTTCTAGACTTCGAGGATAATTTTGTCCACTTGTGGTGGTGGAAATCTCGTTGATGTGTCGATCAGGTGCGTTTGTAAGTTTTTCAGAGTTAACGTTGGTGCTAGCGCTCGAATTTTGAGGTCTGCACGCCAAAATACCTTCTCCCATCGAGGTACTACTATTAAAAATATTCCCGTTGATTGATCGGGGTGTGTCAGTAGGACTATCGGGATTAAGAACGGAGGTGGGACCATGCGAGTGGATAGTTCCATGGGACACTGAATGCATCGTGAAATAGTACTTGTCGCTCCCTTAGGTCTCGGGATACATAATTATTGTAAACTACGTGAGCTGTCGCTGAGGCAAACGAGTCTATTATTGGGGTTCCCCACTTTGCAAACACCATTTCCGTACAGGCTGGCATTAGGTGTCATTCCGGAGGTTGGCGAACGCGTGACAGGTGATCGGCATGATTGTTGTACTTGCCCGGGAGATGGTGTATGCTGAAGTGTATTTAAATTTGGTCCAGTAAATGTAGAATTTGATAGGTTAGTTCTATTAGCGGTATTGATTTCTTACTTCCTTCGTTCCTTAAATAACTGACAGCAGTCCTGTTATCGCATTGTACTCGTATCAATGTCGGTCGGATCGAGCTGTTGCAGAGCAGGTGAGCGTTGTCTCGAAGGGCGCGAAATATGGCTAATATTTCTTTTTGATTGCAGAGCAGAGTCTGTTCCTCTTGCGACCAACTGCCCGATACAGCCAGATTGTTCAGTTGCGCTCCCCAACTCTGATTTGATGCATCTGTTGTAAGGAAGTTCACTGGCGGAGGGTAATGTAGAGGTGTTGATGACTGAGAGTTCAGAATCCACCATTCCAGTTCCTTTCGAATATTTTGTGGTAGTGCGTAGGATTTCGATAAAAGGGTTTGTAGAGAGTTCATGAACATTAATAATTGCCGGTGATTGAGCTGGCCTCGAGGAACAACATAACTGGCAAAGTTCAGGAACCCTATTATTTTCTGCAATTCATTTAAAGTTATTATTCCTATTAAACTAGTCCGACATGCTATCACTGCGGAGAGACTGGCCACACTTTCAAGGAATGCAGCACAAAATCCACTCCACCCACCTGTGCGACATGCAAACGTTTTAAGAGAAAGGCTGACCATAAAACTAGTGATGTAAATTGTCCAGCACGAAAATATGCCGAGGACAACTATATTCATTCCATTGATTATGACGTCTAAGAGCGCTACCTATTAACCTATCTATTAAGCACACTAGTAGTAGTTTTTGTTTATTTATATTTGTTAGTTGTTTATTTATCATGACTGATCAATTACTTAGTGACCTAGATCAATGACTGTAAATACTTCTTTGCCTTGGGAGAGAAACCGCTGACCCTACTCACACAAAATATTCGTAGCATAAATTGAAATATAAATGGTTTTGAAATATTGCTACAGAACCTGGGTATAAGTTGCAACATTATCGTCCTAACAGAATGTTGGTTGTCAAACCAAACAGCTGTTATACCATCATTAGAAGGATTTGTATCGCACAGAACCTACAGAAACATCAACCAGAATGATGATAAAGTTGTATTTGTTAACAATAATTTAATTACAACTGTAGAAAAACCATTGCTACAAAATAGTAATTGCTTACTCATTAAAATTAATTCAGATACGGTAGTTATGGCTATATTAGGTATACAGATCTCACTCTCAAAATGTCGCCATATTCTTAGATTCACTAAACGTACAGTTACAAAGCCTAACAACTTTTAAAAACATAATATTAATGGGTGATATCAATATCAACATTGCTTCCGGGAAAATGGACACACACACATATACATGCACATAACTATCTTAATATCTGCACATTCCACGGACTCTTGCCAGCTCATTACCACCCCACACATCAAAGCGGTTCATGTTTAGACCATTTCATTATAAAAACAAATAATCCAACCAAAACATTTGTTATTAACTCTTCGCTTACTGATCACCAAGCAGTTTTTCTAACAAATTACAAGTTTCTTTACCCAGGGAAAATTGTTTACGTAGCTATACTAAAGTCAACATGACACACCTCGAAAAAGACGTACGTAATATTAATTTTGACCGTGTTTATAATTCTACCGATGCAAACGTTTCTGTTAATTATTTTATAATTTCACTTCACAAAACATACAGTTGCTAAAATAACGCCAAGGAAGTATAACTGCATTAAACCTTGGATTACACCCGACTTGTTCGATGTATTAGGCATGGAGACAAACTTCAGCCTGGAAATGAAATACTTTCCATTACGTATAAAAGATATAAAAAATTCTGCAACACTCTTCTGAAAAAAAATAAAAAAATGAATATGATAGAAATGAACTGCAGAAAGCAGGCAAAAGTAGTAAACTTATTTGGAAATTTATAAAATCAAATACGTTTAGAACAAAAATCCCTGACTCTCCACTTAACTTACTGACAATAGAGAACAACCCAATGGAATCAACAAATAAAATTAATTTCTATTATTCTAACGTAGGTAAAACCTTGGCAGAAAAGACCTTAACATCTAGAAGTTTTTTCCCTCAAAACCAACCTAAAACATGGGGAATGTTTTAGGTTGAAACTCAAATCGTTTGTCTTACAAGATACGGATGTAGATGAAGTACTAACAATTTATTTCTGGATTAAAGGACGTTTGTGCTGTTGGGTGGGACGGTATTTCAAACAACATACTTAAACATTTCAAATACATACTTGCTCCGCCGCTAACTCATATTTTTCAGTTATGTTTAACAAACAACAACAATCAGCCAGTCAGCCAGTTCTCACTGCTGAGACACAGGCCTCCTCTCTGCGAGAGGGAGTGGGCCGTAATGCACCACGCGGGCCCAGTGCGGGTTGGTAGATGTCACATGTCTTCGAATTTTTGGTTCTAGGACATGCCGGTTTCCTCACGATGTTTTCCTTCACCGTTTTTTGAGAGAAGTGGTGATGAAATTATTTACACAAAGTAAAGCGCCTGTCCGGGCTTGAACCTACGACCTACAACTTGTGAGTCGCAGCCGTTACCACTGGGCCACCACTGCTCTCACAGTTATGATTGAATAATGGTATATTCCCTAAGCCGCTTAAAAAGGCAGTGGTTACTCCTGTTTATAAATCTGGTGACAAAAAAATGTGCTAATAACTACAGACCCATTTCCGTTTTAACAGGGATCTCCAAGACCCTAGAGAAAATCATTAATATTAGATTAATTAAATACCTAGAAGATAACAATTTACTTTAAGATAGCCAATTTGGCTTTAGGCCCAAAAAATCAACTAACCAAGCAGGACATCAAATGACAGATTATATAACAACTAATTTGGATAAGGGCATGCACACCATTGGGATTTTCCTAGACCTCGCCAAGGCCTTTGACACAATTTCTTGTCCTTTACTATTGCACAAGCTTGAAACACTGGGAATAAGAGGAACAACTCTTTCACTACTTTCTGAGTATCATAATGACCGCGAACAATGTCAAAATTGGTCAGTACGTTAGTTCTGAGCTTCGAAATAGTAATTACGGAATGTGGTATTCCGTAATTACTATTTCGAAGCTCAGAACTAACGTACAAGGTAGTATTTTGGGTCCTACTTTATTCCTGGTAAAAATAAATATAAATGACCTGTGCAGCTTGTCACTCCAAAATGGTGTCATAATGTCGTATGCAGATGACACAGCTCTATTGTTTTCAGACAAATCTCGAGATGAGGTGTACAAACAAGCCCGGAACGGTTTTAATATAGTGTCTAATTGGCTACATGTAAATCTCTTAACACTAAATACAGATAAAACCATACACATTTTATTTACTATTATAAAAATATAACCTGCCAACTACTAACATAAACATTTATGCGCATAAGTGCAACACGTATGCTGACAATGCATGTAGTTGTCCTACCTTAGCAAAAACCGATCATATGAAATATCTAGGTGTAACGATTTTGCATGATGCATTTTTAAGAATTTACGACTACAAATTAATTAAACAGGTACCTATATTTAGCTTTGTGCCAATCCATTCTTACTTATTGTATAACTTCATGGGGTGGGGCTGCTAAATCAATCCTATTGCCATTAGAACGTGCGCAGAGCTATCCTTAAAGTAGCCACCTTTCGCCCATTTAGATTTCCCACACACGAGCTTTACACGGCATGTAAGGTGTTAACCAACTATTTATATTGAATATAGTACAACTCCAGCATAGCAAACTTCCTTATATCCCAATATCTATAGATAAGAGAAGAAAAGACTGTTTGCATAAAGCCTCAAACTAGACATACTTTTATAAATAAATTTTATGTATTTTTAGGTCCGTTCTTATATAATAAAATCAATAAGTCTCTAAGTATATGTAGTGTAAGTCGTAAAAAATGTAGTGAAATGTGTGAATATTTAGCGACATTTAATTACTCAGACACTGAAAAATTGCTAGATGTAATGCAATAAGCTTATTAGTGTTAAATCAATATTTATTTTAAAATATCATTAATATGTATCAATGCTAGCTCTATGTACAGTAACATATTGTCCACTAAAGCACTCAGCGTTGTTAAGTGATGGCCTGAAACACACGTTTGAATAAACCTACATCAGGCAGGTCGCTATTGTATTCAATTAAACCCTTAACCAATCTATATAAGTTATACACTAGATTTATTTTAGACATAATTTAACATTGTCTTACTAATATACTAATATGTAACTTTGTAATGATGTACGAGTAACTTCTAGTAATTTCTATGTGAACTTATGAATAAAATTATTATTATTATCTTTTTGTCCTTACGTATCTCGGGACCATGGGGTCCCGGACCTTTGGAAGGCGTACGAGGGGCCGAAGCCAACTCGCAGAGGCCCCTTGGACAATTGTAGTGGGATGAGGCACCAACCGACGATTATTCCTGTTTGCTCTATGAAGATGCACCCAAGGACAGCCCCCGGTTGATGCAGGACTATTGCAGAACATGAGAACAAAACATATTGGGCTATGGGTTTGGGAGGCTATAGTGGATCGGTTTTCTAAGACTATAGAAAGGCTATGGCCCCTACCTGACCAATGCTTTATATAAAATTCACCGATGAACTGGCAGGGCTCTTGCACACTCAATAATGGGCCCCCGAAAACGGCCGTTAGCACATAGTGACGTAGTGACAAGGGGGCAACACTTCCTGAGGTGCTTGAGGAGTGGAGAGGTATTCCACGGCTATCAGGACAATCCCGGAAGTACGGTCAAGATCTCTACCAGCATCTTACTGGAATACTTCCCTCCTCCGGGCACGTTTGCTCTTGCGAATCTCCACTCAAGCCGGCCAATAAAGGCAAGAATGAGGTGGAAGCTCTGTTCCTCGTCAGTGTTCACTCCAGCCGGCCAATAAAGGCAAGCCAGAGATGAGGAACAAGACTTCTCCCAGGAGATAGGGTCCGTGGGGTCGCTACTGCCCAACAGCTCGCCACATGCTGCCCTGCGGGTTTCTGTATCTCTCTTGGTTTGGCTCCTTACCCCAGGACCGTTCCGGCAAAGTAAACTCTACCGGCACAGACCTGAGTCCGGAGCGCGCAAGCCCCACCACGACGTCAACGTAGAGAAGGTGGGGTTAAAAATTATTATTATTATTATTATTTTGAGTTCTTTATTTTTCTTCTCTTTTGAGAGAGTTTACAACCTTACACACAGGTCGGAACCAAGTGTGTAAAGGAAAATTTAAATTGAAAAGGTGGATGATAAAGGTGATGATGTAGAAGAAGTTAGCAACTTTCGGGTTATGTGACAGGTATTGAGAATGGTGGCTTTTTGGAGCATGTAAAATGTGTAAGAAGGCATATGTAGAGTGTTAAGACTTTGTGCGAGTGCCTTCGGCACTACACCGTTAGATGAAAGTACTACAGGGACGATATGTACGGTCTTTGCTTTCCATTGGGAATTTTATTTCTATGGCGAGGTCTTTGTACTTACTAAGTTATTCGGATATTGTGGTTTTAATGTTGTGTGAGTTAGGTATGGCTATATCTATCAAGTAAACTGTTTTATTTATTTTTTCATGAACGGTGATATCAGGTCTATTGTAATGTATAGTTTTGTCTGTTGTTGTTCGATCCCAATAGATTTTCTGATTCTTGTTTTCTAAAATGGTTTCAGGTTTGTATTTATGATATGGAATCATCTCACCTATAAGTTTATATCTGTGTGCTAAGTGTTGGTGTATGATTGCGGCAACTTGGTCATGTCGATGTTTATAATCTGTCTGTACGAGTGTTTTACAGGCCCCTGTTATGTGTTGAATGGTCTCAGAGGCACTGTTGCAAATTTGCAATGCCTGCATGTGTCAGTCAGCTGATTGGGGTCTTTTATTATGTACTTTCTGTAGTTACGAGTTGCTATTATTTGTATTATTATTATTCCTCGCTCGAGAACTTGACCCACTTTTTTGACTATTTAAGTAAGTCTTTTCTTTTGACACGGAATTTTAAATTGTCCCAGGTACTCTAAAATATTCCTAAATATGTAATAGTCTTTTGAGGACAAAGAACAGATTTCTCGAAATTTACTTGCCAACCAAGATTTTTTAATGTGTCTAATGTGAGCTCGACATGATCTCGAAGAAAGTGTACATTTTGATGTGCTATTAAATAGTCGTCGAGATTAGACGATGATTCGGATGTTCCAGCGTTCTCGTAATATTTGGGCAACCCAATTCGTTAGTATTGAAAATGTTTTGGGTGCAGTACTCAAACCGAATGGAAGGCAGGTCATCTCTAACAGTTCTTGGTTGTATACAAGGCGAAGGAAGCGCCTGTGTGACTTTGAAATTTTTAAGTGGAAATGCCTGTTATAGGTCCACTTTGCACATCCAGTCTTGTGGTTGCAGAAAGTCTGGGATGCGATACATGTTATTAAGTGAAATGGTTGGGTCTTTACAAATTCGTTTAACGCTTTTAAGTTAAATATGGGACGGGCTGATCCGTCTGGTTTTGGTATCAAAAATAGAGTGGAAATGAAACTCGGTGAGAGTTGAACAACTTTTAGAATGCCTTGAGCTTTAATTTTGTTTATTATTGCAGACATTTCTTTTGAGACAACAATTTAAAAGGGACCATTGGTTACATTTGGGTATATCAGAGCAGGTTTGTGGGTAAATGGTATGCAATACCCTTGAATAAATTTTAGAACAACTTCTGGTGCCATTTCCTTCCATTTCAAGTGGTAGTGCGCTAACTGACCTGCTCGAAAACGATTCGAGTCATTGCCTGTACCGTTTTTGGTTCGCTCGTGAGCTTTTTGGAGGGTTTGAACGTCCTCGATCTCGGTTACTCCCACGATCGGGCCACGAGCCTCGGTTGTGAAATGAACCTCTACTGTTGGTATATTGATCGGATTGAAAGGATGGTAGACCCTGACCTTTGTTTGTGTAATTGGTGCGAAAATATCCACATCGCGAGGGTATTGAGTTTTACGCGATGGAACTACTGGTTTATTTACGCCTTGCCCCCGCGAGGGGCGGCGGTTACATTGATTAGATCTAGTATGTGAATCAGTTTTGGGAGGCCAAAAGCTTTACGTACACCACCGGCCTTTTCTAATGCTGTCGTGAAATATTCGGGACTAAATAAATAAGTCGATGATTGGGGAATTCTGTTCAAGGACGCTTTAACTAATGGATCTCGAATGTGACTAGTAATTGTCTCTCGACGCATTTCTATACTTTAGGCTCGATGGCCACAAACTAATTGTAACAAGTCTGAAGAAATTTTATGCAGATCACCTTTTTGAAATAATTCTGCAACCTTCCCACATAAATGATCAAAATTGACTTCTGTATTTTTAGCCCACAATAGGAGATTACGAATAGCTTCTTGCAATTATTGTTTTTGTTTTAGGATGCAAAATGTCATTGCTGCATATGATTTATCAGCATGTGCCAAGTGACGTAAGGTATCATATATTTTTATCTCTTCGTTTGTGTTCAAGTCTATAACCTGGGGTGTGATTGTAGAGCTTTTGAGTATCAGAATACCTTACCTCGGACCAAGATGTGCTACCTAAGCGCTGGACATCTAGTAGCATTTTTTAAAAAACTATCAGGAGTTTTCGGAACTGATGGTTCCTTAAGCTTTGTGTCGGTATCAAAAGTGAATTCTAAATTTGAGTTTTGACCTTCAACATCGGGGCACTGTTCATCAATATTATACTGGTCATATAGTTCCCCACTGACCCCAAAACAAACTGATACCCCATCATGGCAAGCAGTGTGCATATTATTTGCAAAAACTTGTTGGCGTAGCTCACCGACTTCCTTTACCTATAAGCTTATCCAATGTCGGGTTAGACTGTTGGGCGCGCTTATTCTTTTTACGGTGTGCGCGGCGCGACTGCTTGCTACGCTTCGGAGAAGACGAGCTTGAAGAGTTACTGCTCGTATAGCTGCTGCTAGAGCAGCTAAAGTTTCTTTTCCGCGCCATTCCACTCGGTCCGGCCACAGCTTGTGGCTCG
Organism: Atethmia centrago; assembly: GCA_905333075.3. NCBI lineage: Eukaryota > Metazoa > Arthropoda > Insecta > Lepidoptera > Noctuidae > Atethmia > Atethmia centrago. The sequence goes on from HG995387.1 coordinate 12,708,184, forward strand.
GCAGCCGAAACAATTACGTGGTCATCCATCATCGCAATAAAAGTTACGTTATAAAGACCGTATCAAATATAAAGACTTCTTGACTCACAATAAAATTCTAAGTGCACACAAAGGGTAAATAATAAATCTAAGTAGTGATCCGAACGGAAAAACAGTTTAAAGTAATTACCACTTTTACGAAGTAGGGTACTTACAGTTTTTCTTTGCAAATAACTCACCATAAAACAGCACTATATTTTTAAATGAAATATTGAATTTGCTTAGCTGGTAATTTACAAGATAGTGATTCGAACGGAAAAAACAGTTAAATGTATGATCAGTACTTTCTATGCAATGTAATATTAGAAATAAGAAAAAAAAATATAGTGTAAATTTTCGGCATCGGTCGTGCACCGATGCGCACAAGTTGCTTCGACAGAGAACGAAACGCCAATGAACAAAAAGTAGCTCGTCACATTTTACGAAACTAAAATGGCAAGCAAACACCAGGTGGCGCCACTGAGTAGGTTAAAGGTTAAACTAAAACTGATAAGAAACCGACGGAAACGAATATGCTCTCTCATTATAAAGCTTCCAGTGACGGTCAATTAATTTATTGATCATTATTACAAAATCGGCATAACCAGAAATGAACAGGTTGAATACAAACAACAAAAAAACAAAAAGTTTATTATTGTGTAAAAGTTTATTGTGTCGTTTGGTAATACAATAGTATACTTTATAAATAACAATTAACTTACAAATATTATGTACAAATCACATGCTAGCAAAAATGAGTGAAAAAGTAAGTGGATAGATAGTATCTTCATGTTTGTGGGTGGTAAATTACAATTTAAGTAAATTAATTAGGAATAACAATATTAATCATAAACGAAGAGAGTGTTTAGGAGCAAAGGTTAAAATTTTTGATAAATTACAAATATTTTGGCAGAAAAACATCAGCAGTAATTATTTTGCAGATAATATTAAAGGATTAAAAAGCCTTATTAAAATCATAAATAATGATAAGGAATTATCAATATAGATATTTAACTTCGACTATCTACATAAATATATGAAAGTAATATTCATTGTACTATCTAAGTAGTTGTAACTGTTGTAATAAGTACCTACCTAAATATTATGTACGTAAGATTGTAGGTATTCAACAATTATTATCGTTCAAGATCAAGGTATGTATGAGATTCGAAAGTCAGTAATACAAAATAATTGTTTTTCACATTAATCGACAAATATCTGACTATCATTGATTACCTATTTTATGGTAGGTACTGCACACAGTCGATTAAATCTGACAATCTTATCAAATCAATAAGTATAATTACCAATGATTGGAGATAACCAGAGATCAGATAACTTTGACCTAAGAGAATTTGTTGATTTTTATTATTAACTGATGTCTGACATAAGGATCGTTTTTGATTGGCATACGGGTAAATCGACAGGCCACAAAAAGAGCCATCTTAGAAAACTAAAACTTACTTAACTCTGTCCCTCAGAAGTAAACAAAAGTAACTCGAAATTTTACAAAATCATGGTTGTTTTACCATTGACAAATCCAGCTCTTAAAGGTGGTTAAAAGCTCTTATTATTTATTCATTTAGCTAAAGCATTAAGTCTCAAGTACTTATAGCATAATTTACAAATTCAGTAGAAAAATATGGTCAAAACTTTATGATGATTAAGAACTATTGAGCATATTTTGTGTCCCTTTTTACTGTCACGTAGGGTTTTGCCTGGACCTGCTGTAAACATTAAAGTTGTTTGTTTATATCTGAGGTACAGGATACTGTTATTAGGTACCTATTGTCCAAAAAAGAAGATTCATAGCCACATCAATACCTATTGTTAGAAGAATATGTAGTATGCCAAGGTGGGTGCGTTAAGCAAGCTCGAGAAATTATTATTTTTTTAGGTTTTTTGCAATTTCCAGGTCAGTGTCAGGTTTATGTTGATCAAAATATGATTTGCGACCTTATCAAATATTTATTTAGAAAATTAGAATCATCAATAAGTTGGAATTGACCTCAAGTCATGATTTCATTCAAATGCATTTTAATATTATGTTAATTTGAAGAGACTTGTATTGATAATATTAATAATTATTATTTTGTAAATACTTAAGTGTTACGGTTGCGAATCATATTTTTATTAACAAACAACCTGCTATTGACCTGTAAATTACAAAAAACATAAGAAAGTTTGAATTTCGCGGGCTACCATGCCGCTTTCGCTTTAAGTATCAAGAGCATTCAATTACTCAAGATCATCAATTAGAGAGTCGAGCTCTTTCTGCAAGGCGACCGATTCTTCCCTCTGCTTCAACACATCGTCTTTCAAACGGTCTACGTTAGCCATGAGGAGTGCGTTGCCCTTCTTCAGTGCGTGTACTCTGGTTTCGTGACGCTTCATCCTCTTTGTGAGGTTCTCTGTCTTGTTGGAGAGAGGTGCATCCTGAAAAGTAGGGCGAAATTTTTGTTAAGATAGATGTTTTGGTGTGAACTTTAGCTACAGTATGAGGGCGTTGATATGGCAATGCATTTAACTCTTTGGTCTAAGGCCAATAGGGAGGCACTCCGATATCATAGGCTCTATCTCTAGTTCCACCGGATCGGTTTTGGGGCCGTTCCTATAGAAGAGCATTAGATAGGTTGTCATACACAACGCTCTCCAAATCCGAACTTTTTCGAAACTCGATGTGTCGTATTAACAGCCAGTAACCTTATTTATTTTTAGCTACTAACCTTTTAACTAACAGACCATTTCTTGTCCATTCAAACTACCATGTAAATTGTCTTATACTTAAAAGCTTTGTCTTCAACATCAAATTCAAAATGAAAATGTAGGCTGAGTGATTTTTATTTACTGTCGTAAGTAGTCTGCATTAATGTGCAGACCAGTCGTGATAATTTACATTTTGTACCAAATAGATTGCAATGATCATTTCTATACGTTAATGACCTCATCGCCAAGCTCAGCGGCATGGGTGTCTGATGCAGGGTAAATGGTATCAGTTGTAACAACACCAGTTATGCGGATGGCATGGTGCTGCTGGGAACGTCGCTGGGGGCAATTGTGGAGTTGCTAAAAGTATGTGAGACCTGACGCTGCTGCACATGGATGAGTATATAACGCCTTAAAATGTGAAACATGGTCTTTGAGGTATCTGGCAAGTGCCGGGAAGATGCCCTCGAACTTGCCCTAAACGGTACACCAATACAAAGTCTCACAGATAGAGTTTAAATATCTTAGCGACGACCTCAGGGACCTTAGTGATATTGAGAGGGCGTAGGGCTCTGGCGGTCAGGGGTAATATGTTAGCATGAAGATTTGTTCGGTGTACTGACTAAGTTAAGATTACGCTTTTTAAAGCTTATTTTCAGAGTTTTGTTTTACACCGGTAATCTTTGCGTCAACTACTCGAACAGATCGCTGGATGTTCTACGCGTCCAATACAATAATGTTTATAGGATGCTGTTGCGATTGCCACGCTTTGCAGTGCCTCAGAAATGTTCGCGGTAACCCATACCGATGGATTTCATGCAGTCAAAATAGAAAGCATTCTGGAGGCTGTAGCGGAGATACTTCCTCCGCCATAATAAGGTAATTTATACGAAAAAATACCATAGTTTCCATTTCACTTTGTGTCTAGTGCTTGTGTGGTCCTCGCATTAATTCGTCTTTAGTTGAAGTTAAAAACAATAGTATTTTAAGTGCCAACCTGTTGCTAACAATTTATGGATCTTTCAGTTTTCCGAATAAAAATTATTTTATTTATTTGTTTATTTCAACACGATTGGAGATTAGTTCCAGTTGTCTTGGCGGTTATCTTTACCCGTTTTTTTTCCTGTATGAGACGAATCTTCTTCCCCGCAATAACACAGGCCGGTACTATATGTATGTTTACCTACAGTTGCCCGCACTTCAATGGTATAAAAATTATAATGAGAGCGCCGTTTTTAGCAGCAGTAAGGGCGGTTTTCGTAGTTGACAGCACAGTACCTACGTACTTATTTTTTGTTTCAACTCACCTCAGGTTCACTTTCACTTTCTGTCTCACTCTCTGTGTCCTGTTCTGTCTCAGTCTCAGATTCTTCTTCCTCTGACTCTGATTTCTTCTCCTCTTCAGATTCCTCTTCTTCATCGTCGTCCTCGTCATCTGATCCGCATTCCTTCATCATGGCTGCCATTTTGTCCACCTCGCGTTTTAGCTCCTTGTATTTTCTTTTCGCCTCCCTGAAATTTATAATTTTAGAACAGGTATTAGCATAGGAGTAGATACCTACGTAATGGATATCATGGGGCATTCTGTAAATTCTAACTGTAGGAAAAAGGCACGAGTTTATTGCCTACGCTTTTCGGATCCAGTAGATTCCCACAGCATCACAAAATGAAAGATTTTGAATGAAATTCAGCTTTATATTTTTGCTAATATTCGTCTGATCAACAATGTAACTACAGCAATGGATATTGTTGAATTGTCAAAACTTGTGTTACGCAATTACCCCGCAAGTCATCTCGGTCCATCTTGTCATTGCGGTGCTTGGGGGCGGCCGATTTCCAGCAGAGGAAGTCTTTCGGCTGAATGATGATAATGAGGTATCGATGATGAAAAAGAAATGACGTAGAAATAGCTGGTCACTAAGAATACGGTCATCATCATCATCATCATTTCAGCCGAAAGACGTCAACTACTGGACATAGGCCTTCCCCAAGCACCGCCACTTCGACCGGTTTTGTGCTTCCCGCATCCAGCGGATTCCTGCGGCCTTCACAAGGTCATCGGTCCACCTTGTAGGAGGCCTTCCAACGCTACGTCTTCCGGTTGCGGTCGCCATTCCAGAACCTTTCGGCCCCATCGGCCATCTGTTCTGCAAGCAATGTGCCCTGCCCACTGCCACTTAAGTTTGGCAATTCTTCAGGCTATGTCGGTGACCTTGGTTCGCCTGCGGATCTCTTCATTTCTGATTCGATCACGTAGGGAAACTCCAAGCATAGCCCTCTCCATTGCCCTTTGAGTGACTTTTAGCTTTTTGATATGGCCCATTGTAAGCGACCACGTTTCAGTGCCATAGGTCATCACTGGCAATACGCACTGGTCAAAGACTTTCGTCTTGAGACACTGTGGTATGTGGGACGAGAAGATATTGCGTAGCTTCCCGAACGCTGCCCAGCCGAGTCGGATTCGACGATTGACCTCTTTCTCGAAGTTGGACCTACCTAACTGGACAGTTTGTCCTAGATAAACATACTCATCCACAACTTCGAGCGTAGCATCTCCGATTTTCATGAGAGTGGATGTAACATGGGCATTTGACATGATCTTTGTCTTGTCCATGTTCATTTTAAGACCCACTCTTTCGGAAGCTCTACTGAGGTCATCGAGCATTGTACTGAGGTCCTCCATAGTCTCAGCCATGACAACTATATCGTCGGCTAACGGAAGGTGATTGATGTACTCGCCATTGATGTTGATGCCTGGCCCTTTCCAGTCCAGAACCTTGAAGACATCTTCCAGTGCAGCGGTGAACAGTTTCGGAGAGATAACGTCTCCTTGCCTTACACCTCGCTGCGGAAGGATAGGTTTCGAGGTCTGGTCCTGGAGTCGGACTGACATAGTGGCGTTTTCGTACAGACACTTAAACACCTCGATGTACCGATAGTCGATCTGGCACCGTTGAAGAGACTGCAGTACAGCCCATGTCTCGATCGAATCGAAGGCTTTTTCGTAGTCCACAAACGCTAAGCAGAGAGGCAGGTTATACTCCTCGGTCTTCTGTATAACCTGCCGCAGCGTATGTCTAGGTCTACAGTGCTAAAGCCTTTACGGAATCCGGCTTGTTCGGGAGGCTGGAAGTCGTCAAACCTGCGCGCGAGACGGTTCGTGATGACTCTTGTAAACAGCTTGTAGACATGGCTCAGAAGTGAGATGGGCCTATAATTCTTAAGGAGGGTATTGTCGCCCTTCTTAAAGAACAGTATCACCACACCTCTGTTCCATGCCTGTGGCGTTTTGCCTTCGAGTATGACTGAACCAAACAACTTCTGGAGGGCCTTGAGAACGGGTTTTCCACCGGCCCTCAGAAGTTCAGCCGTAATTCCGTCATCACCCGGCGCCTTGTTGTTTTTGAGCTGCTTCAGAGCCATCCTAATCTCGTACAAGCTGACGTCCGGGATGTCTTCGGTGTAGTGTCGGGTCAATCTAGCTCTTGGGTCGTTTGCCAGATTCATACCAGGGTTACCTGTTGACGTGTATAACTGTCCATAGAAACTCTCGATCTCTCTCAACAGCTCATGTTTGGCGGATACGATCCTGCCATCATTGGTCTTCAGTTTCACTAGCTGGCTCTGTCCAATAGACAGATCTCTTGTAAAGACCTTGGAGCCTTTATTCCGCTTTATTGAAGAATACGGTCGTTTCTTTAGTATTGTTTGACTCGTTGAGCTCCTAAGTTCTGAGTTGAGCTACACGATTACGAACAAATACTTGTGCTGCCCGGACAGGTCTACTCAAATCTGTGTGGTTATTTCCTCAAAAGACCATTACAGGCACTAATCTACATGGTCCACACATGACCTGACCAAGATTATGTCTGGACTTTAAAAGAGACTTTGACCCCTGAGTTTGTTTCGCCATTTCTTCCCACAAGTAGTCAGATAGGAAATGTTCATTCCATCTAGATTTTTTTTTTTTTTAATATTACGCGTAAAGATGATTCCGATAGCCTATTTACAGAATAAACAATTTTATTAAAACATTGAAGATAAATTAAAGACGTTGCCTGTGTTTAAAAGACCCGTGAAGGAACATTACTTGTTGTTGTGATTTTGTTCTCGTTGTTAATTGTAATAATCTATAGTCTCTATTATATAGCATATATCTGTATATCTATTATATTATATTGTACTTTCATACTATTAATTTGTTGACAGGTACACTTATATGTAGTTTTGTGTAGGTTAAGTATATTATAAACAAATGGCAAATTAAGATTAGTGGTAGTATAGTACGCGTCAAAAGTAATGGCGGCTCTGAAGTGCGCTACTCGCTGCGCAATACCCCAACCCTCACCCCGGCTGACACTGAATTGGTTACTGCGTAGCGACACGCTTCGTGTTCCGAGCCGCCATAGTTTGAATCGTACTGTAACTTGTAGCGTGTTACGCAGTCTGATTAAATGTTTCTTAGTGTAAAACGTTCCGTTTTATATACTTTAGGCCCCTTCTGTCTATATTTTGTAGTGTCTATGTATATTTTGTGTGTGTGTGTGTGTGTGAGTGTGTGTGTGTGTGTGTGTGTGTGTATTTTGTGTATAATCTGGTGTACAATAAAGTATATTTATATAAATAAATAAAGAACAAAATTTCAAAACAACCAATTTAGCAGCACGACTGATCATTTGTTATAAAAGTGATAGATGATTAGCACATAATCGTGATTGCGGTAATTAAACACGCAGATTTTTTACATCGTCCTCAATTCAACATTATTTATACGTATCTTTATGTAAAAATATAATTTAAAAGAGTGTCCATGGAGTTTCTTGTCCGTTCTTCTCCATAGGTACCTATTACGCTTTGGAATGGGCAACTAGCTTCATATTTGTAACTGACCGACTCCTTGACAATTCAAAAGTGCCTGTAAATGGTTTAATTGAAAAAAATGCTTTGAGTTTAGTTTGATAAAGCATTGTTTCAACTTGCTCCGAGAGTAACCGACGCATTTCCGAAGAAATAACATAACATCAAGCCTGTATAAGGAGGCCTGCCCGAAGGATAAGGCAGAGGTGCACCCGTCAGTTATGTTAAGTCCCATGAAACAGGGGGCGAGCCTATTGCCATCAACCGGGCACAAATCCAGACTCCGGGCTGCGATTGAGAAATTCCAGATGGAAAAACCCAATCATACTTTTCCCGACCTGGGAAATGAAGCCAGAACCTCATGCTCAGCTGTAGCGCTTCAGACATGTTTATAGCATCAGGTGTTGATAATATAAATGCATTGTTGTTGTAATTAGCAAATTCACATGCAATGCAACGAATTAGCCACCAACTTGAAGGATTATTGAAATATTTTATGAACTATGAAGATATTTTTAAGGTCATAATCTTTTTTGATAGCTATGAATAAAGTAAACAAATGTCTCGTCGGTCTAGTGGTCACAATCACTACTGCTGAGCGTGAGTCGATTCGATCCCAAGGTCGGACAAAGCGCTATGGGTTTTTCCAATACGAAATTCTCAGTAGGTAGCATTCATTCTATGCCCGGAGTCTAGATTTGTGCCCGGCTCATGGCAAGCAAGTGGCTTGCCCCTATTACATGGGACTTAAACATAAGTGTTTATATGTGGCTGTAGTATTAAGCCTCTGCCCTGCTGCGGGAATATTCAAATAATTTTCACATAAATGACATCATATGAAACAAGCTATAAACTTACGTGATATTATGTAGTTTGTGAGGGGACTCTGCACTAGAAACACCTCTTTATCAAATTACAAGAAGGTGTGATTTACAGAAGTTATGTTATGTTTTATGTCATAATTAAATTTAGTAATATTATAAACTAACTTGAGCGCTGCCTGTTGGTTCTTCAGCGACATCTTGAAGGCCATGCGCTCCCTTTTCATTTGGTCTTGCTTCTCCTTCAAGTACCGGATCTTGTTCCTCATGTTGCGCACCTCCTTCTCCATTCGCTTCTGCTTCTTCTCTTCGCTTTCCTCCTGAAAGATTAGGTAGTGAGTGGTTTAACCTACGTAAAGTTAAATGTAATACTTGCTGCGCCCTAACAGGGTCATTTACTCATATGTTTTAGCCTAGCCTATAACTGAGTGTACATTACGCAAATAAATAAATAAAAATATTCAAGAACTTTTGTTTGCGATTGGAAGACCTCTTTCTAACTATATCAAATGGGTCAACGTTGCAATATGCTCTATTTACTAGACTGTAATGAACGGTTTTTTTTTTCAAAAAAGAGCGACAACTTTGAAAAATACTACGTTTACTGCCTCAGAATACCTAAGTATAAAGTTATTTCATAAATTATTACCAAACACAGCACACAAATTTGACTCCACATTTGAAGCCAAACGCGTCTCTTGTCTCTCAATGTTCATATTTTGTCCATCCTAAGATGGTCTGGTCAAAATCGCTGACAGCTAATAGTCCACCCATTTCAATACGTCTTCCTCACCAATTTTATAAGACTTGAATGTAATGTAATGTATCATTTCTTCGGTGTGCAATAATGAGTATTATATCTATATCACTCTGGACTATGACGCCACAGAAAACTTAATTAAGACATTATGAAGAGAAACACTCACACTCTCCAAAACACACACACACACACACACACACACACACACACACCACTCAATACACACACTCCCCCCTTCACACACACTCACACCACTTCACTTACTCCTTACACATTCACATCCCTACACACCCCAACTAACATGTGCGAGCACATATTTTTTATTATTATTTATTTTTGTTTTTTTTTTTGTTTTAATTATGCATGTTACATTACTTTTAAAATTATTATTTCTATTGCTTTTGAATCGCTTTGTAATCTTTGGATGCCATAAATAACATGTAACAAAAATTAAGGGATGACACTGGCTCCTGTAATACAGTGTACACTAGCGCAGGAGCTAGGGAATTCGTAAAAATGTTTCGTTAATTTATGACATTAAAGATTATTATTATTAAAGATTATTATTATTATTCTCATCATCATCATCATTCTCCTGATCCCATCCTAATTTGTTTGTGGTCAGCGCAACATGTATTTTTCTTCCATACTTCTCTATTAGTCGTCATCTCGGTAGTCACTCCCTTTCTAGCCATAATTATAATCTTTCACACAGTCCATCCATTGTTTCTTTGGTCTTCCCCTACACGTATAGCCATCCACATTCTTACTCAAAACTTATAAAATTATATCTTATAATAAACATATACAATACCTCTTCGTTATCAGAGTCTTCCTCCTCTTCAAAGCTATCATCCTTGGTGACGGAGAGCTGCTTGATGGCGTGGCTCGAGCGCCGTGAACCCATGCTCGTTGGCATGATGCCCTGCAATGTTTAGATACTGTGTTATATTTGTCACAACCTATTGTTTGTACTGTAACAATGCACGTAATTGGAATTAAATTGGTTGGAATGCCAGGGCCGACAAGTGTTATTATGGACAGCAGTTATCGGTAACTTTATCACTATGGTAAATGAATTTGAGTTAGCAGTTCAAAAAAGCATTGGTATGAGAAGGAATGAGAAGCATAATATTGGTGAAAATGAAAAGGAAATAAGGAAAGGACAATATGAAGGAACATATAAACAATGCATAGGTAATCAGGATTACGATCACGATCATTTAAATTTTTATGTTAGTAGCGAATGGTCAAATAAGAAGCATCATAAAGAAACACATCATCAGATGATGATGTGTTTTTTTGCCTAGAGCCTATGCCTAGAGTAACTACTATAGTAAATCGCCACGCTATAGTAACTGGCCACTCATAACAAAAGAGGTAGAAACAAGGTAATGTGAACTAAAACGAAAATACAATAGGAATATTTCTTTTTCCTATTCAGTTATGGGCTTGCTTACATTATCTTGTTTCTACCTCTTTTGTTATGTGTGGCCTGTTACTATAGCGTGTCCAATTCCTATAGCAGTTACCCTAGCCTTTTCCCTAACTTTATCAAAATCGGCTTCCAGTCTAACCGGATACAGCTGAATTCTAGTATTTGACATGGAACGACTGCCTATCTCATTTGAGATTCGACCCTTCTATCTGTCCAAATCATGAGTAAAAAGGCATTCGCTATTAATAATTGTTTAAATGATAAACCCATACCTCATTAGTAGGTACGTTAGTGTTAGAAGCGTCATTTGTTTTAGCATCGTTAGTTTTAACGTCATTAGCTTCAGCGTCGTTAGTTTTAGCTTCATACGTTTTAGCTTCTTTAGCTTTAGCTTCATTAGCTCTAGCAAAATCAATGTTAGCGTCAATCTTCTGTTTCCTTAACTTGTCGGCTTCAGGCGAGTTTACTTCAATATCCAACAACCTGCATTCCTTAGCGAAATCGAGTTGTCGCTTTTGGTAAAATGATAAAGGTTCCTGAGACTCTTCTTCTTCATCCTGTAAATGGTTAGTAAAGCAGTTATCTTGCAAAGCTTCGTTAAGTTAAAAAAATGTTTTTTATTTTTAAATAATTACAGCCAACCTTGTTCATCATGCACACAAGTCAGTAGGTTTTAGTATCCTGTTTTTATCTCGATTAACTTGTAACTTGTTAATTTATTTCAATGATTCTTACTCACCGACATAGCCTGTTCCAATTTCCTCTCTAACTCTGTATTCCTTCTCTTTACTTCTTCCAACTCTGTGAGTGCCGTGTCCCTATCTTCTGCAGCATCTAAGTACTGTTTCTCCAAATGGTCTGCGTTTTGCTTGGTCTTCTCTACTTCACTCTTAAGACTGTTCACTAGTCTTTCGTCGTAAGCGTCAGTAACAGATATGACGGTCTTGTGCTGTTCTTGTTTGATGAAAGCCCTTTCTCTTGCTAACTCGGCTTCTAAGTTCGTTATCCTTGTCAGGAGTCGTTTGTTTTCTCTTTCTTGAGCTTCTTTGTTTCTGTGGAATTGTGTTAAGGTATGAATTAATGCAATTGATCTTATAATTTTACTTTATTTTTGCCTGACGTAAAATGATTTTTTTTTAAGAGTGAGTATTGAGTTTTTTGTCGGTTCTTTTCCAAAGAAAACGACATATTGGAACTGTACTTCTAAATTCCAAGTTTTCACATACCCAGATCTGCCGCGGACATTTTGTGAACCTTTGAGGAGACGTGGAATAGAATAGAATAGAATAGAATATATTTACTTATTTGCTTTTACGTGCTACATTAGGGTAATTATGCTATTACATGTTCAGGTACTGTACTTTTCACGTCCGGAGCTGGTTCAGGCCATGGTACGGAGCGAGAGGGCATGGGTAGACGTCACCTTCTTCTGCGAAGCAGTAATGCTCACGAAGGAGGAGGCGTGACGGTTGAGGGAAAGGCAAATTTTCCTCTCGCCCCTAGCCGCCGCAGGAGATGCCCTGGGCGTCGGGAATCCCGGGCGGATTCTCGGCCACCGTAGGCGCGGGCTTGCGGACGGTGAACAATGGGTAGCTCGCCGTCCGGTAAGGACCAGGCCCGGGTCGACGGCGCGTTGTATTCCACGCTCAAAGAGATGTCAGCACAAGTATGGGTCCACTAGGGCCGATGCCTGCCGGGGGTCGCGTGGAAGTTCGAAAAGGTAACCGAGGCCCCTGGCAATACAGGCAACGGAAGGAATACGGGTGGGTTTTAGTCAGTAAAAGTCTGACCACCCTCCCGCTCCGCCCAGAGCGCGAGAAGTTATTTGATAATTTACCACCCAAAAAAAAAAGGTATTGTACTTTATGCATTAGATGGTTTTTTTAACTTTCTTATTTGATATTGATAATTGTACTTAATTGCTTTATTAATTTGACGAAAATATATTATTATTAAGCTCTGATTCAGAAAATTTGTTATCAACTGTCTTGCTATTGCATAACTAAGTAGGTATAATTACCTAAGTCCGATCATGACCATGTAAGTCTTGTCTAAGTAGACAAAGTAGAATTATCTGAAATTAATCGGTTATAAGCCCCAATGCGGATCGTTATAAGAGTCTGATTAGCTTCTTATAATTAATTAGTTAATATCTTTTAAACTGGTCTAAAACCGGAATTCTCTTAATAACGGGTACTAGACAGTGCTTCTGCGGCAGTTAGCCAGCTTACGGCAGCAAATCCTAATATTATATATAATATACCACATGAGACAATCCTAATATACTTATTATATTATAAATGTGAAAGTCAGTTTATTTGTTTCTTTGTTACGCTTTCACGCCAAAACGGCTGAACGGATTTGGATAACATTTGGCACATGGGTAGACCTGCAGAAGGACATCGGCTACTTTTCAGCTTGGATCGCAGACGAAGTCGCGGGCAACTGCTAGTAATATTATAAATGCGAAAGCGATTTTGGTTGTTACGCTTTCACACTAAAAGGGCTGAACGGATTTGGATGAAATTTGGCACATGGGTTAAGACATAGAATACTTTTTATAGTAAGTTCCCGTGGGATAATTTTTGTTCTCCACGTGGGCGAAGCTGCTAGCCAAAAGTTAGTGTTGTATAATCCAGATTGTCTCAGCCTTTTTATTTTATTCAGTGACCGCAGTGTATGGGCTGCCCTGTTCGGACTATATTATCTCCTTAATTGGCAGCAGTCTGTTTCGATTAGTATAAGCATAGCATCATTAGCCGATATCTGGTGTTCCCACTGCTGGGAGGCACGCCTCATCTCTATGTGAGGGAGTGGGATATAAGCAGGCGTAACTTATCACGCGGGCCCGGTGCGGGTTGGGGAATGTCGCATGTAATAATTAGCTATTTTCGACGTGTAACATCTTTCCTCTTGCTTTCTGTGGGTGGGATGTTTCATGACAAGGGACGGAAGTGACAGTTTGAGCATGGAATTAGTAAGTACTTTAAAATATAGATTGCAAATAGAGGGGGTCGAATTTCGACCAGTGGGCGACTACTAGTAACGGATAATTATTCGAATAAATATTTCAGTATTCTTTTTTAGGGTTCTGTAGTAAATACGGAACCCTTATAGTTCCACCATGTCCGTCTGTCTGTCTGTTTGTCCCCACTGTAGCTCAGAGACGCTTAGTACTAGAAAGCTGTAATTTGGCATAGATATAAATTCATCCCAACTTCCCTTCATTGTGCGTGGTCCTACACGCACTTGGCCGGTTTTAAAATTCTGAGTTTAATTTCTGTCGCTGCTTAGTTGCTTATTACCAAGGTGTAATGTCAGATGACTTTTTTTTTTTTTATCGAAATGGCTGGTATCTAACAATGTTTTACTTCTCCGTTTTGAGTGCTGTGGCGATTAAATTAATTACATAAATTGCCTGGCTGCCGAAACCACGACACGTAAGTCGGGGCCGTTACCTCTGGGCCACCACTGCTTCACAACACTAATTTGATTAGTTAATTGATAAAGCTTACCTTAATTCAATAGCCAGTAACTGCTTAGTGGATTGCAGATCATCTCTGACCTTGTCAATGTCGTCCATTTCATCGATTTCTTCGTCTTCCGGTGGTATCCCACCAGGTATCTGAAACATTTCAGCAATTTATTTTAAGTAGGTATCATTTATTTGTGTTTCATTATTCATATTTATTCATTAATGATGGTTGGTTGATTGGCAAAAGTGTATCTTTTCGCTTTCTTCCTTTTCTTTTGAATTTGATTTATTAACATCAGTTATTTCACTTATATTCAGAGGTTTACAGTCTGTGTCAGTCTGTAGTGTCTTTGCGAGGAGGTATAAAATAAAAACTGTTACCTACACAATAAATTTTGTTCCCCTTCCAAATTAAAGACAAAATTGTTCTCATATAAATTAAGTGTAAGTGCAAAAAAGCGTACAGGGCGATACATACATGAGAACTACTCGCATCTGCCGAGGCCAAGCCGACTCCTGAGGGCGACGCCGCCAAGTTCGCCTGCGACATGCTCTTCTGAACTTGTTCCTCAATTGTCATCTGTCTCCTGAACTTCCTCAAACCTTCTAGATTCGGTTTACTCCTATCATTAGTCTTCGTCTTCTTCAGCCTAATTCCCTTGTTGATCTCTTTTAGCAACGCGTTGTGGGAGGTCGGCTCTTCTGATTCGAATATGAACTGGCCCTTGTTCTTGACTACCGCTGATGTAGTTATTATTGGGCTTGATCTGAAATTCCATAATTTTGTATTATTATTTTTGTCTATTTTATATTCTATATTTTACTATAAATTCTAGCGACAAACCAGAAATACTACGAAACACTACCTAGTCTTTAGCAGATAATGACGCAATTGTATGAGATATTGTGGATGATATACACTTGAGAGCAATGAATTAGGGTCACTTAAAGATACCTAAAAGTCTCGGAAACTAAGAACGCTAGCTTGGTAAAATAAATTGTGTTTAATAGACAATTAAATATTCCATAAATGAAAGTAATAAAACTTCTTAGTTACTGTAAAGTTATGCTATTAAAAATGACGAAATAAAAAAAATTGACTTTGTTAATAGAACTACGAATTTTCTGCATCTGTTTTTGCTTTTGTTTCTATTCTGTCATATAAAAAGGTACGTAAACAGCGTTTCTGATGTTCAATATTAATTATTAAAGCTATTAAAATGTCGCTTACACTTGTTCTCAGATGAATGAAGATTCATGCTCTATAAGAACGACGGAAGAACAAGAGTGTATAGAAAACCAGGGGAGCGATTCAAGCTAGCACGCATCGAAGAGAAAGTGGCCTTTGACGGTGGATCCGTACTTGTATGGGCCGGAATTTCTGCAGAGAGTCGCACAGAGCTGGTGGTTATAGAAAACGGCACTATAACTAGCGAAAGATACGTGGAAGAAGTCCTAAACGTAGGTTTTTATGGTCAATTTTGGGAGAGGATGCTTTGGATTTTTATGCATGACAATGCCCAGCCTCATTCTGCTGAAATTGTGAATGATTACCTTCAAGAGGTGAACATTAACTGTATGGAGTGACCAGCACACAGCCCGGACCTCAAGCCAATCGAGCATGCTTGGAAGGAGCTCGGACGATGTGTGAGACACCGAAACCCTTCCCCGATCACGCTTCAAGAGCTCAAAGTTGCGCTCGTAGAGGAATGGGAGGATATTCCCCAACATCGTATAAGAAACTTGGGTACACCAAGATTTTTTCATGCCAATCCGCATAACCGCAGTGATGACAGCACGTGGTGCTAAAACTCAAGAAAATTTTAATGGGAAGAAAAAAATCTTTGGTTTTCTACGAGTATTTTTGTTATAAGATTAGATTGGTTATTTTATTGTTTATGTCAGTTTTTATGAATATAATACAAAGTGACACATACATTTTATTACTTTAATTTAAGGAACATTTGATTGTCTATTAAAAACAATTTATTTCGTTAAGTTAGCATTCTTAGTTTCCGAGACTTTCAGGTATATTCTTTGCTCTCAAGTGTACGTTTAATTTTTGAATCTTAAATAATAAAGGTACCGGGCAATACGAGTTGAAAACGCTTAAACAACTGAAAACATTTTAATGAATCTGTATGATCAAATTGTGGGTTTACCAATAGCAAATCGCTAAGTTCTCTACCAATAGCGAAAACAGTAGTATTGTCTTCAAGTAGGTGCAGTGCCCGGCACTCGAAGTTTTAAGAAAAATCTGCTTTGTAGAGCGTTGTCTCTGTCACTCATACGTATGGGCGAAAGTGTTAAAAACTTCAAGTGACTTATCATCGGCCTATTAAGAATATGACTATTCGTCTAAATGATCACCTACCTGTCATTACAGACAACATGTTTCAGCTTCTTTCCTTCTTCCACCTCCTTCATCATGTCAGTCCAGTCTGGTCTCCTCCTGGGCCTGCTGCGAAGCGATTCCAGCCTCTTCAGTTTTGCAGGGTCTACCGGGGTCTTCTTGAACTCAGGGGGAGGGGGCATCTTTGGTGGTAAAGGTGGCGGCATTGGCGGTGGTGTGGGCTTCAGCAAACCTGAGTTTAGAAAATATTTAATCTGCCATCATCATTACCTTAATGTTGTTCACTGCCATATACCTCTCTTTTCAATCTGAATCGATAGTTAATTGTTTATGAATTATTGTCTTTCCAATGTTGGGCGCATTTTTGAAATATTTATTATAGTTCGTATCATATTCATTAATTTGTTATTCAAACTTTGTATATTTTTTTTGTACAATTTAAAATAGTTTGACGCAATTATTGTCCAAGTTGGGAGAAACCTCTGTCCAACAGTGGACTGCGGTGGGCTGGTTGATTAAATGAATCATCGATCACAAATAGAATATTAAGTAATTATTATATACATATATATTGTGCAATAACAGTTCAAAACATTCACTGATGTTCAACTAAACAACATTGATACGTATATTGATATTGATATTTATGCATTATTGTGATAGATCGTAAACAAAATAAACGCAATTGCAGACGACCTTAATTGAATTTTCTAGTAATCAATAAATTTCTAGATAATAAATTAGAATAACTACTCATAAATAAGTGACTAAACAATTTAAAATCTAGGCAACAAAGTCATCAAAATAATTTCTTGACTATACGCAATGAAGTTATTCTTAATCAAAATAGGCCACAAATTGTGGAGTGCAACTATTCAGTAAATACCTTGCGGATCGTCTTCTGAGTCAGCCATATTATCCATAAAATCACTAATTAAAAAAATACACTTGGCTAAAATTGCCTCACAAATATCACAATTTTCCTCAATACAGTTTACAATTTGTCAGAATAGTTCAGACTTGTGTTGCAGCAAGTGTGCATGTTAACTGAGGTATGGGTGCATTTACACCTGATCTGCGCAGGCGACGCATGCGGAACTGTGCGCTATTTTGGGTCACAAACTAGTCTAGCGCACAAGAGATCAAAAGATAACGATGTTGTTAGAAGCAACACTTGAAAGGGACATATTAATGTGGATAATAATAAAATGAGAGATTGAGATAGGATCATTAAAGTCTGTAATACCTAATTAAATATACGACGAGGAAGATGAAAAAGAACATATAGGGCAAATTAAAGGAATTCAACTCTGAAACGCAAGCGTTCAACTTCCCCTGCCGGGGTCGCGGGAATGTTTGAAAGGGTTACCGAGTCCCCTGGCAACACAGGCAACGGAAGGAACACGGGTGGGTTTTAGTCAGTAAGAGCAGACTCTTACTGACTTAAAAGTTTCCAAGACCGTTTTATTCACATTACAAGCTCTATTTTATTTTCTGCAGTTTGTATATCTCTTAGAGTTTCGCGTTTAGGGTGGGAAATTATCGAATAAGACACCCTCCCGCTCCGCCCAGAGCGGAGAGAAGATATTTGATAAATTCCCACCCAAAAAAAAAAGCGTTCACCTTCAAAAGCTTTTATAAAAGTCAATACAGGTTGAAATTGAAAACTTGCGACAAACTGAAATGGGACATTGTATACATCATTATTAACAACTTTTACTAAGGGACCAAAGCTGTAATCCCAAAAAAAAAAATCTGCTTTTCCTACATTTTGATGAGGTATTGCGAACATAAATGTAGGGGACAGCAGTTTTTTTTTTGGGATTGAAGCTTTGGTCCCTTAATAAAAGTTGTTCATAATGATGAGTACAATCTTCCATTTCGATTTGTCGCATGTTTTCAATGTCACCCTGTATAGTGAGAGTAACAGAGATTTAGAAAAGTAAAGCTTAAAGGAAACTCTAAGAGAATAAAATAGAGATGTACAACTGAAGAAAATAAAATAGAGCTTGTAATATGATTAAAACGGTCTTGGAAACTTTTTACTGACCCTAACATTGTATTTCTGTCAAGATTATGGGATCCGTGACGGGTAATAGTGAATTTGTTCTGAATGTTCAGCAGGCTATAAGAATATTTGTGACATGTATTTACTGCTGAAAAAGGGGCTGGAAAATTTCAAAGTTTCCAACACAGTACGCCTACATACATAAGAAAGATACTTTTTTGGATAAATAAAGAACTACAGAAAGGCCTTACAGACAGTGGTTATTGAGGTCTATTATCTCTCGATTTAAAAGCAATTTATTCTAAACAATGAATCATTGGATAAAAATATCCAAAGAGAGTATGCATGGTAATTTACAGCACTTTAATCATCTACATGACTGTATTTGTTGTTTTTAAAAGAAAAGAAAAGGGAACGTAATAAAACAATCCCTAAGACTATTAAAATTATATCTGAAAACAATAATCTCATTATTATCAGACAATGCGCAGTGCCAAAATCGATACAGATTGATGTCACCGCGTTTACGATCGAATGCGATCCAACTCTCTAATAATACGCAAGAAAGTGCCACTGTGTCAATGTTGATGTCAACAAATAAGCAAATAGAAAACTCTTTGTATGTTCTATTCCTGATTTAATTGACTCATGAAATAGTCACTTATCATCTATTTTTAATAGAGTGGAGAAAGGCTCTTGTAATTATTATATCGTCACTGAGGCAAGATCTAAAATTGGCAGAAATCCGGAATTTGAATTACGAAGAATTTGTATTACAGCTGATCGATAAGGTTGATTGCTAGCCTAATTAAGAGTAATATTTCGATAAGTAAATTCTAAGTATTTACATTTATCTCATGATCTATTGTAGGCTATCAATGGCACTTTCGTACATGTTTTATTTTCCCCGCAGTATTATCAATGATTCCAAGACTCATATTGAAACCTAACAGGAACTGATAGACGCTATTGATACACCAAATTCGTAGCCTCATTCTGGGTCGACTCCATTTATATTGCCATGGACTCGCTAAGAAAAAGGTTGAAAAGTTGTAAGTTCTACATCCACAGTAGTGTTAGTCCTGCTGGCTTCAAGATTGGTTTAATAAAACGGCAGTGCATTAGTACTCACTTCTCAAGCTCTCATTTTTAGTCAGCGTGTGACCCTTAGGCACCTCATTCAGGGTCTTGTCAATGTTCTCCTTGACGCGCTCATGTAGGGGGTCTCGCCATTTCTTAACAGGCACATCATCCTTAGACGGTTGCTTTTGAATCGGTGGTTTACGCGGTGGGAGCTGGAAACAAGACCATGTTAAGAGTTATATATCATTCTATAGGGGATAAAATCAACAACAATTCAATAAGATAAGGCTAGTTAGATAGATTAATTAGAATCTGTATCATAGGCAGTACCTTTGAAGGAGGTGGTTTTGTAGCCATTTCTGTGCTTTCTGATTTTTCTACTGCTTTCTCAGTTGCAGTGGTTTTGGGTTCTGCTTTAGCAACTGAAGGCTTTGCTTCCTCTTTCGACGGTGTGGCTTTAGTTTCAACCTTTTCAATAGGCTTTATTACTACCTTTTCAGGAGCTTTTGGCGACGGTTTTTCGAATGCAGTCTTAGTCGCAGGTTTATCTTTAAGTACTTTTATCGCGGGCTTAGTATCTTTACTTGAAATTGTATTCTTATTGTCAGATTTGTCATTTACCGTGCTGTTTGCTTTAGTAGGACCATTTTTCTCTGGTCTCTTGTCTACTATAGTCACTGATTTTTCTTTTACTTTGTCGTCGATAGTCCTGACACTCCTTAGTGGAGGTTTGTCTACTTTGTCGATACCTTTATCCTCAGATTTTAAGGCACTTTTTAGTGCAGATTTGGTGAATCTTGGTTTTTCTTCTGCTGGCTTTGTGGCTTGATCGGCTTGCTTTGCTGCTGAAGGCTTGACTAGTTTTTCTTCTACAGGCGCTGACACTCCGTTTTCTGCTTTGTCTTTGATGGTGGACTGCTTCTTCAGTGTGGCTGAAATTAAAAAATACGTGCGTGATTGTGTATTCATCAATAAATGTAACAAGTAGTTTCTTCTGCAAAGATTTATTTAAAGATAAAGAAAAATTTATTTGTTCAAACATGTGTAACATGATACATGAATATGCACATATAGATGGAAACATAATTTATATTATTATTAATTTATTTTTTTACCATTATTTTTTTAAATTTATGTTTTGAATAACAAATATCTGTAGAGATGACTTTTGTCTTTATTTATCTTTACTGCTTCTTTGGTCTAGTGGTCGCAACTGCTGAGCATGAGGGCCTGAGTTCGATTCCCAGTTCGTGGAAGTGTTATTGGGTTTTTCCATCAAGAATTTCTCAGTAGCAGCCCCGGGGTCTGGATTCGTGCCCGGTTGATGACAATAGGCTCGCCCCCTATTACATGGGACTTAAACATAACTGACGAAATGTGGGTATAATATAGGCAGGCACACCTCTGCCTAACCCTTTGGGGATTACCGGCGTGATGTTATGTTAATATCTTTAGAGATGTTCTCTTGTATGGGACTAATCCACCGCAGAACACTTTTTAAATTATAATAATTAAGAATAAATATATATTTTTTTCTCTTGCTACATGAATGACCTAACAGCAGTTATTCAAAATAATTGATTGGTTTCGTTAGTCATCAGAGAACGATGCTCATAGATAAACACCTACGACAAAAAGTACTGTGACTAAAAACAAAATATTCAAAGGCTGAAAAACTAAAACATGAACAAGTAAGAACAGTGAAATTGATTGTAGCACGTGTTTCGGCCCCGACGCGCTGCAGTTTGATGGCATTCGCGGACGTAAATAAACACGGCGTTTGCCAAGATGGCCGGCCTTCGCTATTTTAGCGCGATTACATGTCAAATTCCCTATAAGATGGCCAAGCGAATACGGAAAATGTATCGTAGGCATAACATTTACCTAACCAAATGTTCTTAAATCCACAGGATATATCACCTGTTTCATTATTTATCACAGCTGCCAAAGTTGCGTTGGCGCCAACTAGGTAACCAACATTGTGCTATTATCTACAATCTTACTGACTTCTCTTTGTTAGATTTACCAACATTGTAACTAATATTTACTGCCAAGCTATGTGAGAGAAAGCAAGCAAAAAAGCAAAATCATCAGCAGTTACAATAATTAAAATCTTCTGTAAACTGCATTGTCAACACATTTCCCGTCACGTCATTTCAAAATGAGTACTCTCATATGGTTTTAAATAACGTTATTATATGCGTAGTGCTCTTTTAAATCAGCCGCTAACCCCAACATCTCCGTTTATTTTGTAAAAAGTCTCTCGTCTCTAAAAATATCGCGGATGGCGGCGCGTGCGCTCAAAATATCTCCTAAACATCGCCGACGAACACGTCACGACAAACGACCGCGCAAGCTTTTTCAATTCCATTTTTATTTAAACTTTTGTGATTAATCGTTTTGTTTTTTAATATAATTACTTTATTTTAATTTGCGCTTTCCACTTCTGCTTTGAAAAGCTTTTCAGTTTCGTCATCATCACAAAATGCACCTACAAATATTTAGATAGTATTCTATTTTCATTAACAAAAAGCAGATTACACAAAAACTCTATTTTCAAAGCAAATCGATTGTTTATATGACGTCGTCTTGTCACGTTTCTTTAACTAGAAGCTTGGCAGGAAATATTCGGAACATTAAAACGTAATACCCGATTTTATAGCTCTGTTCAATACTGAAACTTTTTTATTTTCAATGGCACGAACTTTATTGCACGGTCATGTAAACATTTGAAAAATTTGCATACTAGAGAAGACACGAGAAGCTAAATGCAGATTTTGATTTACCATTTATAACAGCACTGGGCACTATAGAAACTGGAGGATTCAAAAGATCACATTTCAAGCACAGTTTTCGCTAGTCATACACTAGTAATATTCGGGTGAAATTCGGAATTATACTGTTGTGAAGCGCGTGGTTCTCATCGAACGATCACGTCATTCGGTTCCGAACTCCAGACTAACAAACTTGTGAACGGTTTCGGAGAGTCAATTATTCAGAACCCGTGTCTCCTGCCAAAGTTTCGGTCAGGTGGCTGACGTCATCATATACTTACACATATGTAGCCTACCCACAAATAAACAGTCACAAATATTATGCACTGAAATATTGCTTTTTTGTGGAGCGTCAGTAAAAACGTTGTGGCGGAAATGGGAGATTTTTTAAAAAGCTTCTCTCACACGTATGACGAACGTTGACTCATTAAAGTTGACGATGCTCATCGGAGCTTCCTGTCCGAAAGTTCAAGTGTACACGAATAACGTCTTCAGGTTGCCTTAATTTAAGGATTAAGAATGCAATTCATGCAGCGTATGATGAGTAATTTTGCACAATCACATATGCAAACACATTATTGGGTTTTTGGGTCAAATTCGATGACCTAATTTTGCACAAGCGTGCAGATGATGAGATGACTGCTATGGCACATAATTTTCATTTCAGTCATACCTACTGGTAATAATTATTTTATGTTATTTTGCCTTACTGACTGCTGCGACATTATTGAAACATTTCAGTCCACCACTTACCTACTTTCTTTTTTTTTTGGGTTGGAAATCATCGAATATCTTCTCCCGCTCTGGCCGGAGCGGGAGGCTACTTGCATAACGTACAAGGTAAAAATAACATACAGTCAACTGAAAAAGAGCCCCTTTTGAGATGTGAACAAGTCAGAAATCGTAAACAAAATAAGCTGTTTCATTATCCAGGTTGATTAAGCTTCTGTTTCTATCCAGAATTATCTATTAAACCTACCTCTTACACCTTGAAAGTTGTAACATAAATATAATCAGCTGCAGCAGAATGAAACAAAATAAATACAAAGCTTCTAACCCACATTATTTTGGTTGCAGACGCTACCACACCTACACACACGGGATGTGACGCGACATAAGGCGCCAAATACAGATTCTGACAGAACAGAATGGAAGAGATTTTCCATGTTTTGCAGACGTGCCGACATGAAAATACTGTTTATAATATGTTTACCAAATAAATATTTTTTTTTTTACGTAAGATTCCGGAAAAAATGAGGAAAATACTGATGTATGCTGCATGCACGCTTGTTTAAAGTCAAATGAGGATTTTGTGTGAGTAGCTCGAAAAACAGATGTAGTCCTATCTATTTGATTATTTTAGTTCGTTAGGTACTTTCCTTGGATTGAGGACTGTTTATCATCAGTAGAAACAGCCGGTCTATTCAGTAAATATCTGAAGTCAGCTGTCAGTCCACCCAATGCTAGGGATTGACGCTATGTACAGCTCACTTCAAGTTCACTTCACCTAAGTGTTCACGGTGAGATTTTTACAGAATAACCCTGCAGATCACACAAAAACAAATGACATTCGGGACATCGTACGATGTTTGTCTGGGCAAGAAGTCGCACGTTCAAAGTCTCGACCCTGACTCCGATTTGTAGGTTGTGACGGCTGTAATACGTCTCTATTAAATCCGAGTGCAAAGCTAAGGAGATGTTCAGACGGAGGACAGGTTACGATGTGCGACAATATCTGGGTGATGTGTGTTGCTCTTTAAGGGAGAATTCGACGGTTAAAAGGTAATAGGGCATAAGCGACATTTTGGTCGAAAATGAGTTATGAATGCCATCCTACTTAATCTCTATTTTTAAGTAAGATGGCATTCATAACTCATTTATTACCTTTTAACCGTCGATATTTATTTTTAGTAACGAAAATATAATTATTTGAAAAAAAATCACAGATAGAATTATAGATAATAAAAGAGTATTTCCATACAAAAAAAATCATGAAAATATCTTAAGTAGTTTAAAAGAAATATCTTTTTTTATGCTTTGGGTATACATTATTTCCTGAATTTATCTCTTAACGCATTTTACTACAATACTAAAATTTTCACATATAGAATTGGTTGGTGAATTATGTTAAACTAGAACGCATATTCTAGTTTAACATAATTTGTTTGCATAACGTACTCGCATTATTTGAAGGCGTAATAACAGATTTATCATATATCTACGCCTTAACAGTAATTTTGCTGATTTTGGATCTCATCATCACTATCTAGCCAGCTTACACAAATGCACGATCTGCTTAGGACTGATGGGATGGCAAAAAAATATCAATATTTACAGCTAAATTACATCATGTAGGTACTCCTAGCTACGAATGCAGTAATTCAGTAAGTATTTTACTCTCAATGTATTCTCAGTGGTATTGCTACTTTAAGTAAGAGAGGTACTAGTAATCAGTATAGAATATTACACTTAAAACTGACAGTAACCTCCGCTAACCTCTGCTTGATGAATGAATCTCTAGTATTTCATATTTGTCTGTTATTTCGACACAGCCACGCATTCGGCAACTCAATCTGTCTTTACTGTTAATATTGGGCCACCAAGATACAGGCTGTTTGTATGTTTTGTGTGTGTGTTAAGTAGAAATAGCCTCAAACTAAGCACAGCCTGGATCTTGCTGGCCCAATATTAACAGTAAAGAGAGATTAGAGTTTCCGAACGCGTAAACACACAAGTTGGGTAACTTGTGTGTTTATAATAAATTATTCTTATTGTTATTCTTATTACCACGTTATATCATGTAAACATAAGACATGTTATACCTTGAGGAGACGACAATCCGAATCCTAATTCTAACTAGGTATCCCTAACCTTACTAATATTATAAATGCGAAAGTGAGTTTGTTTGTTTGTTACACTTTCGCGCAAAAACGGCTGAACGGATTTGGATGAAATTTGGGACAAGGGTAGACCATGATCTGCATTAGAACATCGGGTACTTTTTATCCCAATATTCCCACGGAATCAAGACTTATGTAGGTGAAAACGCGGGCTGCAGCTAGTAATATTATAAATGTGAAAGTGAGTTTGTTTGTTTGTTACGCTTTCACGCTAAAATGGCTGAACGTATCTGGATGAAATTTGGCAAATGGATAAATCATGACGTGGGTTAGGATATAAGATACGTTTTATCTCGGTAGTAGGTCCCCGTGGGATAATTCCTGACCTACACGCGGGCGAAGCCGCGGGAAAAAGCTAATACAACAATAAATAAAAATACTGGCAATACTGATGCATGCGAGTATTTTATTTTAGGAAGTAATAAATAAATCTTAACATCGAAATAAAAAAGTTATTTTTTTGAAACAATTAAATAGTGGTCCGACTATGGGTTTTGTCAATCAAAATCAAAAGTCATTTATTCAAACTAGGCTGAGAATCAGCACTTTTCGAACGTCACAATTACACAAGACAGTCCCCCAAAACCGCCCGCCTGCCCTTCACCACTTCCTAGTGCTTTAGCTGGGAAGAAGTGGCGCAACAAACTCCCCAGCAACCTTCGAAATATTAGGTTGGGGAAAAATTTTCTTCGCATTTTTTAAGATTTTAAGTTTATGATTTCCGCGATCACTCCATCTGAACAAGCTCTTAGTCTCAATTTGTCCCGCTGCTGGTACCAAGTGTAGTGTGTCCACACATCGCGTCCAATCTGTTTGGAACTTTGCCTACACACGAGTACGGCGTAGGCCACAGTTTTACTAGGAAATTAATATTGACACAAATATATGATAATATTTTTCCGAAGTAGTTTTCGGAATATGTTTACGTTTTAGGTTTTAAACATGACCTCTAAATTATACATTAAAATTTGTAAATTAAAGAGGATGACTCAACGAAATATTAGACTTTCGGGAACCAGCATGTACCCATACACCATGTACACATGTACCAGCATGTAGCATGTATGTGCCAGCATGTAGCATGTATGTGTATGTATGTGTGTGAGCATGTATGATCTATGCGTCTTTAGGAAGCATATGATTACAAGTAGGTACATAAGATCTTAATTAGGTGTTACATTATTTCATAAGTTGTATTAAGAAGATGAGCAGTATCAGTGGCGAACAGCTTAAAATTTCCGTTGCAAGACGCAGCGTGGTTTAGCTGGGTGAACCGACAACCCGGTGAAGGTCGCGGAGATTCGTTGGATGTGAGTAGCACAGGATCGCTCGTGTGGCAATGCTTCATGGAGATCTTTGTCCAACACTGGACGTCTTTTAACTGACTGACGATAAATATAATGATTATAATAAAGACTACTCATAAAATCTATTCTGCGATGCGACCTTACAACACGCAATAAATCAAGAAACTGTAGCTTTCAAGAAAAATATGACCGTCACGGGATGTATGCTATTATTACTGATAATAACCTCATCACGACGTGGGCTGAGAAAACGTATGTTGTTGTATTTTTTCATTTCGAAACGTCATCCATGGAAGGAACTGGAGTATTAATACGATATCTACGATGTTTGGAGGTTATAGTAAGGTCTGACATAAACATGAATTAGCTAAATTAGGTGCGTGTGTAATTCGGTGGATGGAGACTGGAGAAGCACTGACGCATATCTATCGTAAAATAACATTAAGATACAACCTGACACTGACCTGCAAATTGTAAAAAACGTAAGAAAATTTGAATTTCGCGGGCTGCCACTGCGGATCAACCTTAAGACGCTGACTACACCTAAACCGCGGTCACTGTCGGATTGCAAAGAAAAGAAAGAGAAGCGCGATGACACAACGCTTGTAATTTATTGCAAAATATGAAGCAATTATCTATTTACTCAAAATTGAGTTGAGTAATCGAAAATAAAAAACAACTAAGTTCTGCATTCAAATAAGACGTTCTTGTTATTAATGAAATACGTAAGGTATGTTGATATTTAATACAGATATTTTGTATTAGAACTTAGCACTTTGTAACAGTAAGAGGTTAGTTTAACGATAGTTTGTATCGAGATTTTTTTTTCAAAACGTGTTTTGGTAACAACCACCTTCTCGGAAATATGTTTATAATTGATATATATTTTTTCTGCTACCACAAACTATACAGATATGGCAATTTTTTTTCTGAAGAGAAGCCTATTTTGGTCAATTGGGTCTTGTCAGCGCCTTAAATAGGGTCTTACACCCATTTTTGAAAAGTATCTTAATTAAATTCTAGAGTGCTAATATGCCCAAAAAAAATCACAAAATTTTTATTCAATTGATAAGTGCCATAAAATGCATTTAAAATTTTACATTTTCAAATTTCGCACGTAGGTTGACGAAAACCACGCTGCGCCAGACGCCATGTTGCTCTGTGGTCATGACGTCACTGGGCTATGAAAACAAATGCGCTGATCTTTGTATGATAATTGACACGTTTTTGTTAACATAGCCGTATGACGTAATAACATGGCGGCTACTATTTCAGGGTGTTTTTTAACAGATTAGAAAAACTGAAAACGTTGAATTGAATTTTAAAATTTATTTTGTTATTTTATGAACTAAAAGTAACATTTTCCGACTCCTTTTTGCCTAAACTATCTCAATAATATATTTATAGTTTTTTTCTCGTTTAAATAATAAAATACCCTATTGTAGAACAGCCATAGAGGCGTATTAACAGTGAGCTCGTTTTTCGGGGTGACGGCCTTTTAGCTATGCAGTCATTTGTTTGCATGCCACGCATCCGTGCGTAGCGTGGCCGAGGGTCGCAGTGGACCATCTCGCCTATATTTTCATACAAACTGAAGCTAAGTACAGCACGCGTCAACCTTTATGGCGGCTTTGCAGGACCTACTCCCTAAGCACTAAATCCATAGTTTCAGCCGAAGTTACCTACGGGCGTTTCCTACTCCGTATCACCTACGGACACAAGACCACAGAGTACTTTTATATAACTGCACAAAATTACTTCGGAGCCCGAACTGAGAATGAATGACAACAAGATTTGATAGTTGTCCCTTATCGCAATGTTGTTGCCCGTTCGAAAAATTGTATTTGTCACTTGTTTTGACGGATCAACTACTTTCGGACGGGACCGTTTCTTCGTTGACGGACTTAAGTCCCCCTGAAGTGCGCTACTCGCTGCGCAATACCTCACCCCTCACCCTCGCCCCTTGTTCCGAGCCGCCATAGTTTGAATCGATCTGTGCGTAGCTTAGCCGTGGCCTGCGGCGCCTTAACTTGATGATCAGTTGGTCCATTCATAAAAGTCTTTTGAATATTAATTAAAACGGGGCTTGTGGCTAAGTAAGAACAGCCGCACGGGTCGATCGATCAGGGTAAGCTACGCTTGCCGCGATTGGTCCCTGGACCAACCAGTGACCATCTTTAGATACCGTGACCCCTCAGCCTCGGAAAGCACGCTAAGCCGTTGGTCCCGGCTGTCACTCGTGGATCTTTGACAGTCGTTAGGGGTTGTCAGAAGCCTGCCAGGTAGGCAGTCGCTCCATGTAAAATACTAGTATTCAGCTGCATCCATCTGGACTGGAAGCCTACCCTCGATAAACTTCCTTGAAGAATTATATAATCTTCTTATTTCCGAATTGATGATACATATGTATTATATTGATTACTTTCGCCTAGGTGCTTACGTTGATCGCGCCCTGAGTGGAATTCTGTACATCCTCAAATTTGCAGAAAACTCCAGCAATTGGCTCCAAGAATGAATATTATAAGACGTTTAAGATGTGATGCGGCCACGAATAATTAGGTTTATAGGAATACTTGAAGAAAATGTCTAACGGTTTATAAGGTGTCTGTAGTCTGTCTTAGGCTTATATTGCAGCCGCGGATATTGTGTGTCGCGGGATTTAGAGAATCCTGCGGCTAGTGACAGCTAATGATGGCTGTCAGACGTCATAGTGCACCGGCGCCGAACGGAAGCATTTCGTCTCACCGCAAACCACGTTTTTTCAATCTCAGTTCATCGCGCCCGCAAAACCGCAAAACTTTATTACGTTATCCCGTAATCCTTGGGGATATACTGTGCTACGTTTTCAAAATTAAAAATAATAACCACGTCCGATTAAATCCAAAATATAGACTTTCAAGTGACCAGTGTACGGGCAAGCAAGGTGGCCACCTGCCCAGAAGGATTCTTCAAGACTTTCGCCAGGAGAAGCACAGGTACCGCTTTTGCATTATTTGCTGGAGTTAGGCTACAAACGCCATCTGACCGTCACCTCTTTGAAAGTTTGCTCAAAAAAAAGGCAAATTGAATTATTATGCATTCCAGATAATAATTTTTCTGTCGTCGTCGACCCGCAAGGATACACGGCTATTTTATACGCCTGTCCCTCTAGCTACACTACATTATAACGGATAATTTCGTATTTTTGCTCAGGAAATATGTACACCTGTCGCACGTACAACCTTCAAAATTGCATGTTCTACAAATTCTCGCTCTGTATATTATCACAAGAATAATTAAAATGACTATGCACCATTTGCCAATTTACGTTTTGCAGTTGGACTTGGCATGAATAGCTTAGGAGCGCTTTCATTATTAATACAGCATCTTATTAATGCCGGAAATATAAATAAAATTATGTACCCTCAAATGATGAAACTTTACGACGGTGCCACGTGACTGTAGTAGAACAATTTCTATGAGAACTTCATGGAAATGGTTCTACCAGAATCGCGTGGCACCGTCGTAAAGTTTCATCATTTGAGGGTACATTATTTACAGCTTTTACGCTCGTTTTGCGGTTGACATGAACGAGAACTTAACGTCACATACAACGATAATGAAAGATTTAAACATTATCGTTACATATCTTCCTCTAGTATCTCACAACGGGACAATACTAGGATCGATTGATACCTGCTCAATTTATTAGAAGATCTCCATCAAATGGGGAAGGCAACTGTCAAAATGGCGCTGTCGTAGCTAGTTTCTAAAACAAGCTAATAATGCAAAGCGAAAGGTGGTTTTTATTTTGTTTTGCGAAAAAGACTCAAATCAAATCAAAATCGTTTATTGCAATCCATAATGTACAGTTACAGGTGGTAAATATATTTAAAAAATAAATAATAGAAACAATTATGGACCCTCTCGGGCACAGCAAATGTTTAAATAAGTAGAGAGAGGATGAGCGCTTTTTTCATTTTCCTTGTTATTAAGTTAGAATTATTTTATATCCTATTACCCATGTATTCATATTTCCATTTATTAACTTATTCTATTAATATTTTAAATGCAGGCCTATCTAATTATTTATTTAATTATAATTAATATTGCTTATTTCATTACTCGCATTAAAAATTGTTCATTATTATGAATGTTGTATGTTTATTAAGTATTATGTTATAATTTATTTTTGATATTTTACTTATTAAAATATATCTGTTATTAATTTTTCTGTATAACTATTATTGAATTTATCCATTAGAATTATTTTATATCCTATTATCTATGTATTTATATTTCCATTAGTTTCATCCTATTAATATTTTACTCGCTTGAAATATGTTCTAAGTATAATTTATTTTTGTTATTTTATTTAATTATTTAATGCCTCTTGGATGTATTTATAAACAGCTAGCGTTGTAGATCTGTTATTGCGAAATCCATTTTGGCAGTCATCGAAAATCTTATATTTTTCACAAAAGGAAAATACACGATCACACATTGCTCTTTCGAAGACTTTGGATGCTGTAGGAAGAAGGGAAGTTGGTCTATAGTTACTTGGGACTTTAATGCTTGAAAATTGGATTCTATAACTCTCCGAAAGTACCTAAAATTAGGAGATTGCGCTTTATTTGTAGATAATTTTGAAGAAAGTGATTACGAGGAATAAGCAATATTTAAGGTTTTTAACTCTGACACTTAACATGTTGAACAAATATTGATTTAAAATCTAAAATAACGAAATAGTGGAATAAAACCAAATTCATGAATTAACACGAAATGGAATGAATGAAAGAAATGCCAAATTGATTGTAAGCCGAAGGAACCTAGCAGACCTAGTTATGGTCACGCTGGCTGACCTTCTCCATTAATTCTCTAGTACCTAATCCCTACCTAAGGCATCAAGTTTAGTGTTAGATTCCCTTTCTAAAGTAGGTCATTTCCATTCTATAATCGGCATTTTGTTTTGTTTTTTGTGTTTGTTGGCCAGTGTCGCAACGCGTAACGTGCATTGTCTTTGGACTTGGTGTAGACCTCTACATTGTTGACCAGCCGTAACATCAAGCAATGGACAACATTTTAAGGTTTGAATACTAGGTTTTTAGTTACTTTCATTTTAATATTAATTTCTGGATAATATTTACATCATTTGTAAGCTAATAGTCTTAAAATAATAATAATAACATGTACAAGTATATTTTTGGCTACCTACTTTGTATTATATGTAGTGTGTATTTTGTCTATTTTTGTGCGTCCTGTTCTCTTCCGTTTGTGCAGTATAACATTTCTTTCTTTCTTTTCTTTTTATATACCAAGGTTATGAGAATGATCATTTTAACTTAAACATGTACACTAAATGTAACGTAATGTAATGTATGTTTATGTATGTGTGTGTGTATTGTGTTAGAACATCCAAAAGGCAGATGACTTCCCCTCAGGGGCTGAGGTTGGAATTTCATCGTGTTCATCGACAGTCGTTTACAATTAAGTTTTCTTGCTATTCTTTGTTA
Organism: Atethmia centrago; assembly: GCA_905333075.3. Classification (NCBI taxonomy): domain Eukaryota; kingdom Metazoa; phylum Arthropoda; class Insecta; order Lepidoptera; family Noctuidae; genus Atethmia; species Atethmia centrago. The sequence continues at coordinate 12,740,176 of HG995387.1, forward strand.
ATTCAGCTTTATTTTGATTAAGGAACCTCCATTAATGCTGTGCTACTGAGCGTATGTCTGGCGCACAATGGCCAGTCAGCGGCGCTACCAACCTGCTGATTGGCTCATTTCTACAGCATAAGACATTCTCATAATGTAATTCATGCCGATACGAGCGGAGAAAAAGAAGTGCGTGTTGGACCACGCACAATTAAGGGTTCCGTAATTGGGATGAATTTATACCAGGCACAAACTTAACCTTCTAATTGAAAAACATATGCGCCCCCATATACGTCACGGCATGAGTCACGGCCAATTGGCCGTGACTCCAATCCAAATGTAAGTTGGTCGACTATTACTCGTTAACTTGTAAAGCCTACTTAACCGTGATAGTTTTTCTTTTATATTCGTTATATTTACTATTGCCGTGAATTTTTTCACATATCCAAAAACAACAATTTAGCTGGCAATTTAGCTGACACACTTGACTCTAACTTAAATTGGCACTTTAAAGCCTAATATCATGCAAACGGGATCCATGTATTGAATAGTTTTCACAGGCCCGCAATATTATTTTGAAAGGCCTATCCAACGGTACCATGGAATAGACGAGAAAAAAATATCATTCCCACTTTATGTGTAAGGGAGGCACCATAAAAAGAACCAACATTTTGTTTTACCGTTTTGTCACGGTGATTAATATATACAGGTTGAAATCGAAAACTTGCGACAAACTGAAATGGGACATTGTATACATCATTATTAACAACTTTTACTAAGGGACCAAAGCTGTAATCCCAAAAAAAAATCTGCTTTTCCTACATTTTGATGAGGTATTGCGAACATAAATGTAGGGGACAGCAGTTTTTTTTTTGGGATTGTAGCTTTGCATCTTCCATTTCGATTTGTCGCATGTTTTCAATGTCACCCTGTATATACCATACCCATGCCAAATTACAGCTTTCTAGTACTGAGAGTCTCTGAGCTAAGCCGCGGATAGACAAACAGCCGGACATGGTGAAACTATAAGAGTTCCTTGTTGACTACGGAACCATGAAAACTACAATATTTTAGACGATATCCATAAAATAAATTCTCATTGACTTCCTCAACTTAAAGCCATATAACGACTGCCGCCGCCGGGTCACATCTGCCCGCCGAGGTATGGACCGTCTTACGTCTTACTTTTGATGTTTTGGCATGTACTCGTAAATAACGAATACTTAATGTACCGAATACTTGAATGACAGACTATAATTACATTATATACATTCTTAATAAATATACGGGAAGGTATGAAAGGGTTACCGAGGCCCCTGGCAACATAGACAACGGAAGGAACACGGATGGGTTTTAGTCAGTAAGAGTCTGACACACCCTTCCGCTCCGCCCAGAGCGGGAGAAGTTATTTGATAATTTACCATCCAAAAAAAAAAGTCGTGCGAAGCAGGGACGGTGACTTAATAAACCATACAAAACTCACGCTTCAACTGCTTTGCAGGCGTCACCGCAGCGGCCGGCTCCGCATCCACGGACACCGTCTTAGTAGTGCTCTCCACTGGCTTGAGTTTCTTCTGCATCCAAGGTGGCGGCGCCACGGCATCCTTGTCTTTCACCCAGGGAGGCCTAAAGGAATCCCTGCGAGGCCCGCTGTCTTTGCTGACGTTACCGATCGGCATTGTGAGCTGAAAAGGATGGTTTTTAAATTAGATATTGTGATATTATCCGGTGATGTGTTTTTATATTACATTTTAGTTCGAAGATTAAAAATAGTAGTAATGTAATCAAAACGACTTGGAATATTATTAATAGTGAAACGGGAAGGTCTAGTAACCGAAATACTGACTATAGCATGTCAATTTATGACAACATAATAAAATCAGACTCGCAAGTCGCCGCGGCCTTTGAATTTTTTTTTCAGATATTCCCGTTTCAACTGCAGTGAGAAGAAACGGCAATTATTATGGCAGTATCGAGTAAAACCCACTCAACAGAATAAAACACGATTTATGAATTACTCAAATCTATTTAAAAGAATAATAAATTTAACACAGAAAGCGCAAAATAATTACAAAATAAAGACATCAATAAATAAATCCAAAACAACCTGGAAAATTATAAACGAATCAAAATTAAATATACCAAAGAATAATATCCCCAAAATTAGAATTAATAATGAAATTATCTCGGATCCAAACCATATTTCTAATTCATTTAATTATTATTTTATTGACAATATTCAACCCTCGATAAATTCAGGGCATAGAGTAACAAAAAATATTTTGAACAGAAAGGATTCTATGTTTATCGCTCCAAGTTTTCCGAATGACATATCAAAAATCATTCAAGCGCTAAACAATACAAATAGTGTGGGTTATGACGGGATCAGTACAAAAATACTAAAAACAGTTGCTGATGAAATAAGTCACCCGCTCAGTCATATGTGTATATGTGAAGGTATTTTTCCAGACGCATTAAAAAATTGGTAATAAAGCCATTGTTTAAAAAACAAGACAGGGAACTAATGGAATATTACAGGCCGATTGCATTAACACCGATGTTCTCAAAGGTAATTGAATACTATATTTCTAATCAACATAGTTCATATTTAGAAGTGAACAAAATACTCTGTAACGAACAAAAATGATTTAGAAAAAGAAAACAATAAATATGGCAGTTTATGACTTTTTGCACTCGATTATGTTAAATATGGATAAAAATAATCCAGTCTGTGCTATATTTTGCGACATTACTCAGGCATTTGATTATGTCCAACATGATAATTATTTTGTTAAAAAAACTGGATGCCTACGGAGTTAGAGGGAAGGTTCTTGAACTTATTAAATCATATTTGAACGACAGAAAACAAGTAACCGAAATATGTAGACTAAACACTAAAACCAAACATGAAGAAAACTTTCTATCGGAGGAACGAGACGTTACCTACGGAGTTTCGCAAGGAAGTGTTTTAGGACCTACACTTTTTACACTCTACATAAATGACTTTCCAAAGTCAATTGACCATCCTGTAACACTTTTCGCAGACGACAGTTCTATAACTATATCATGTAATGATAAAGACCTGTATAAATATGGCATTAATAATACACTGATCAATACTGTACAATGGTTAGACAATAATAATTTGAAAATTAATTTAAGTAAGCCAGTAATTATGCATTTTAGCCAGCGTTTATTGAAATTTTCCAATCTTGACATAACATATAATAATATGACAATTAACAAGGTTAATACAACTAAGTTTCTGGGACTAATTATTGACCAACATTTAAATTGGAAGGATCACATAGATGGTCTGAGTAAAAGAATTAGTAGTAGTGCCTATGCATTGTACTTACTGTCACGAAATGTCAATAGGGAGGCGTTATTAACAGCTTACTACGGTCTGGCTGAATCCGTTCTCAGATACGGTGTTATCTTTTGGGGTAACTCGACTAATAGAGAAGTAGCATTTAAAGCACAGAAGAGATGCCTTAGAGCAATGTTTCATTTGAAACCCACGGACAGCTGCAAACCCTACTATATAATGTATAAAATTTTAACATTGCTATCCATTCTTGCTTGCGTTATAGCTCTGCGCGCAAATAAATTACGATTGTTCCTGACAAACATAGCAATGTTTGTCAGGAACAATCCTAAATTATTTGCGCGCAGAGCTGATCAATTTCCCAGGAACAGGCGTGACCAAACCCAACTATGTGTACTTCCCTGTAAGACTGCACTTATGCGCAAAGGTGTTTTTCATATGGCTCCAACTGTTTACAATAAGTTGCCAAAAAGTTGGAAGGAGCTTAATAATGTACATTTGAAAAGTAAACTTAAGACTTATTTAGTTAATAAAGCATACTACAAATATGTAACAAAAACCCTGTTGTTCCTTTTAGGAACGTATACATTTACCTATAAGCAGAACATTGATGAAATTATAATTAATAAAAATTAAGCATTGGCTAGTCGAGAGGTCAAAATCAAATAACTAATAAAATCGACACATTCAAAAAAATGTTTAGAGTATCTGATTTTACAAGTACATCTTTATTTCGCTAAATAGCCTACTAGCTACTAGCGGCTTTCTTTGAATGCGACAAAAGGTGCCGCCAAAAGGTACCGCCGCGCATGTCGGCGGGTCGGTACCACGTGCCTACCTACCCCGCCGCCCCCCCACACGTCTCCCTGCGAAGCACTTCCTTAGTCTCCCGCGCAGCTTTCTTCCGAGTAGATGTTATTGTTGACCTACGTGACTAGTGCCTAGTGACTTGTGTTTTGTTTACGTAAACGTTGACAATGTCTTATTCTAACGTAGAATATTTTAATATGTTGATGTGTCTTCGGAAATGTGACTGCAATTATGCAGAAGCACGCAGACTCTACCAGTAGTACACGCTCAGTGGGACACGAACTCGGAGTAAATCATTATGCGCGTTAGGAGATTACTCAAAGAAGATGGCCAGCACCCATTTCACTATTGTCGCGTCCAATCACTACTTCCCTCCAACTATGAGCTAAGAAGTGTAGAGGTACAAGGTGGTCATATCGTGTTCGATATGACCACCTTGTACCTCTACACTTGCCTCTACTTTGCCGTCAAGTAGATATCATAATAAATTAATGCATTAAAGTGTAAATAGGTACATCAGGTTTTATGTGACAGACGCGGCGAATTTGTTTTTTTTTTAACGTAACGTATCAATTGTGCTTAAAAATACTGTGTAAATCAAGATTTTCAAAGATTAATTCGTTAAATTGATACTGATAAACAACAGCTGACAAGGTCACGAACTTGCGTAGAAAAATAGGTAGATAATCGGCGGCGCGGCGGCACCGATCAAAGAGAGGGCGGGAACGTTCTATCTACTTCTGGTTCCGCGTCATCGCTTCATGCAGAATTGTAGAGGTAACAAATCGATTAAACATTACAAATATTAATAATTAAATATTTATTTTAATTTTTTTTATTGAACAGTTTTTTATAAACGACTTGCTTTATCGCTTAGTAAACCGATTCTTAAAACGTAGGTAGAAGGAACAACAGGGTTTTTGTTACATATTGTATATCATTAACGAGTTCCTAGAAGAAAAAAATGTATTGACATATTAGCTTATTTGATTTGATTATTAATTATTTTGTGTTTATTAATTTACAATGGAATAATTCATTTTTTTTTTTATTGTTGACATGAGTATTGTATTTCAGTCTTACTTATTTTTGTTTTTAATGTTCTGTTTGGATTTTTTTAGTTACTTAATTTATTGTTATTTTATGAGAATGTTTTCTGGACATTTGCACGTCACATCATGTGGCAAACATGCTGTACCTAATAATGTTGTTCTTGTTACCATCTTGCATGCATGTATTTTCTTTTCTTGTATGTATGACACATGTTTAGCAATTAAAATATCATCTTATCTTATCTTAACTACTAAATACCTAAACTCCTTCTGTTGCTGAGTCTTTGTTCAAGGAAAATGTTAATGTTTGCGATTCGGAATTTCATTTTGAACATATTACCTGTAGAGATATAATTAAAACTTTCACACTTTAAATGTAAAAGAGACTGCAGATCTGTGGGGTAATTCTGTAGAAGTTGCTAAGTCAATTATTGACATTGTATCACTTACTTTATCTCTTATCTTTAATAATTGCATTAACTGTGGGGAGTTTCCTGACCTTATTAAAAATAGTAAAATAATACCTTTGTTTAAATCAGGTAGTCCATCAGACCCCACCAATTATAGACCTATTTCAGTACTACCTACCTTTAGTAAAATTTTTGAAAGAATAGTGCGATCTCAAAACTAGTTCACTGGTTCAATGTTAATAATTTACTTCTTAATGAAAAAAAAAAAAACAAATGCATTAAGTTTGCGCTACCTCACGTTAGGCAGGTGAAAACTAATGTGTTGATAAAGGGCGAAGAATTGAATCCTGAAGATAGCACAGTATTCTTAGGCTTAACTTTGGATGCTAAGCTTCAGTGGGATCTACATATAGATAAAATGTCGAAAAAGCTAAGCTCCGCAGCATACGCTGTTAGAAAAATTCGTAATTTAACTGATATAGAGACAGCCCTTTTAGTGTACTTTAGCTATTTTCACAGTGTAATGTCGTACGGTATTCTGTTGTGGGGAAATGCCGCTGACATTCAGACTATCTTTGTTTTGCAGAAAAGAGCTGTTCGGTCAATTTATAAATTAAGTCCGAGACACTCTCTCAGAGAGAAATTTAAGGAGATTAATGTAATGACGGTGCCCTCTCAGTATATTTTTGAAAATCTTTTATATGCCCATAAAAATATAAAATTATTTACAAAAAATACAGTGATATCTTTAAGGCGCTGATAAGACCCAATTGACAAAAATAGGCTTCTCTTAAGAAAAAAAATTGCCAAATCTGTATAGTTTGTGATAGCGGAAAAAATATACGTTAATTTTGAACATATTTCCCAGAACTTGGTTGTTACCAAAACACGTTTTGAAAACAAAATCTCGATACAAACTAACGTTAAACTAACCTCTTACTTTGAGTTCTAATCCAAAATATCTGTATCAAATATGAGCATACGTTACGTATTTAATTAATAACAAGAACGTCTTATTTGAATGCAGAACTTGGTTGTTTTTTTATTTTCGATTACTCAACTCAATTTTGAGTAAATAGATAATTACTTCATATTTTGCAATAAATTATAAGCGTTGTGTGATCGCGCTTCTCTTTCTTTTCTATGCAATCTGACAGGGATCGCGGTTTAGGTGTTGTCAGCGTCTTAATATAAATATTAGGAACAAACACAAATTTGTTGTACCTACAACAAGGCTCAAGAAAATAGGTGGCTCATTCAGATGTCAATGTATACGTTTTTATAATAAACTTCCAAGCCACGTTCAAGATTTAAGCCTTAATAAATTCAAGTCATTCAAGTGGAGTTCAATATATTGTTTGGAATTTAATATTTACTTGTAAAGTATTATATTGTTTTCAATTATTGTGAATGTGAAGCCTATGTGGGTCATTGTTGTTTTTTTTTCTCATTTCTCACATTCTCTCATCTCTCACATTAATCATGGTCTGGCGGTTTGAGTAATTTATGCGACCTACCCAAATGTTCTTTCTTTGGTATTGTTCGTCGAATCGTTGAGCTCCTTAAGTTCTGAGTTGAGCTGCACGATTACTGACAAATGCGTGCACTGACTGGACAGGTCCACTCAATCTGTGTGGTTCTTTCCTCAAAAGGACCATTTCAGACACCAATCTACATGGCCTTCACATTATCTGACCAAGATTATGTCTGGACTTTAAAGGAGACTGTGACCTCTGAGTTTGTTTCGGCCTTTCTTCTCAGACTAGTCAGATAGGAAACGCCGACCTCATCTAGCTTTATTTTAAAAATATGATTGACGTGTAAAAGTGTTTGTACAAACCTTTGTACAACACTTTTACACGTCATTTTTTTATTTTTATGATAAATTATTTATTTTCTTTAAGTAGGTACATACTTAAAGAAAATAAATAATTTATCATTTATACAAAATTGGAATAATTTGTTGGTCGTTGCTCGTTGGTCTACTCGACGCAAACGCTACTGCTGAGCATGAGGTGGTTCGATTCCCGGTTCGGGCAGTGTTATTGGGTTTTTGCATTTGGAATTTCTCAGTAGCAGCCCAGAGTTTTGATTTGTTACCGTTTGATGGCAATAGGCCCTATTACATGAGAAATTCAAACTCAAAGCATTACCATTTACAAGCACTTTTGAATTTTCAAGAAGTCGGCCAGTTAGAAATATGAAGCTAGTTGCTCATTCGAAAGCATAGTAGGTATCTATGGAGAAGAACGGGCAAGAAACTCCATGGACACTCTTTTAAATTGTATTGTTACAAAAGATTAGTATAAATAATGTTGAATTTATAACTAAATGTGGTGTAAACATAACTGGCGAAATGTGGGTGTTCTATAGGTGCCAGGGTTAGGCGCTGCCTTACCCTTTGGGGATTCAAGGCGTGATGTTGTGTTACTTACGCAAAATTCAAAAGTGATTTTCTGGAGAATCAACGAAAACAACTTTAAGAAAACACCCAAATCATAATAGTAGGTATAGCTTTGAAAATACTATTAGAGACTGTTGCATGAGAGTAACGTAAGGGTGTTACCACACCTATCGATCGATCGTCTATCGATGCCATCGGTCGACGTTGATCGATTGGTGTGGTAGCTTTGGCTGATCGACGGATACCGTTCGATAAACAATTGATCGACCGCCGATTGATGCCATCGATCGACGTTGATCGATTGGTGTGGTAGCTTTGGCTGATCGACGGATACCGTTCGATAAACAATTGATCGACCGCCGATTGATGCCATCGATCGACGTTGATCGATTGGTGTGGTAGCTTTGGCTGATCGACGGATACCGTTCGATAAACAATTGATCGACCGCCGATTGATGCCATCGGTCGACGTTGATCGATTGGTGTGGTAGCTTTGGCTGATCGACGGATACCGTTCGATAAACAATTGATCGACCGCCGATTGATGCCATCGATCGACGTTGATCGATTGGTGTGGTAGCTTTGGCTGATCGACGGATACCGTTCGATAAACAATTGATCGACCGCCGATTGATGCCATCGATCGACGTTGATCGATTGGTGTGGTAGCTTTGGCTGATCGACGGATACCGTTCGATAAACAATTGATCGACCGCCGATTGATGCCATCGGTCGACGTTGATCGATTGGTGTGGTAGCTTTGGCTGATCGACGGATACCGTTCGATAAACAATTGATCGACCGCCGATTGATGCCATCGATCGACGTTGATCGATTGGTGTGGTAGCTTTGGCTGATCGACGGATACCGTTCGATAAACAATTGATCGACCGCCGATTGATGCCATCGATCGACGTTGATCGATTGGTGTGGTAGCTTTGGCTGATCGACGGATACCGTTCGATAAACAATTGATCGACCGCCGATTGATGCCATCGGTCGACGTTGATCGATTGGTGTGGTAGCTTTGGCTGATCGACGGATACCGTTCGATAAACAATTGATCGACCGCCGATTGATGCCATCGATCGACGTTGATCGATTGGTGTGGTAGCTTTGGCTGATCGACGGATACCGTTCGATAAACAATTGATCGACCGCCGATTGATGCCATCGATCGACGTTGATCGATTGGTGTGGTAGCTTTGGCTGATCGACGGATACCGTTCGATAAACAATTGATCGACCGCCGATTGATGCCATCGGTCGACGTTGATCGATTGGTGTGGTAGCTTTGGCTGATCGACGGATACCGTTCGATAAACAATTGATCGACCGCCGATTGATGCCATCGATCGACGTTGATCGATTGGTGTGGTAGCTTTGGCTGATCGACGGATACCGTTCGATAAACAATTGATCGACCGCCGATTGATGCCATCGATCGACGTTGATCGATTGGTGTGGTAGCTTTGGCTGATCGACGGATACCGTTCGATAAACAATTGATCGACCGCCGATTGATGCCATCGATCGACGTTGATCGATTGGTGTGGTAGCTTTGGCTGATCGACGGATACCGTTCGATAAACAATTGATCGACCGCCGATTGATGCCATCGATCGACGTTGATCGATTGGTGTGGTAGCTTTGGCTGATCGACGGATACCGTTCGATAAACAATTGATCGACCGCCGATTGATGCCATCGATCGACGTTGATCGATTGGTGTGGTAGCTTTGGCTGATCGACGGATACCGTTCGATAAACAATTGATCGACCGCCGATTGATGCCATCGGTCGACGTTGATCGATTGGTGTGGTAGCTTTGGCTGATCGACGGATACCGTTCGATAAACAATTGATCGACCGCCGATTGATGCCATCGATCGATGTTGATCGATCGGTGTGGTAGCTTTGGCTGATTATCGGATACTGTCCGGCTATATTCCATCTCTTCCAAAATGTATTCAGAACAGGACATGTTGTTGTTGGCCAGTACGATGTTGTTACTCTTACTATTACGAAGACGCAAACGCAGAAGACTTTGGATGCGACCGTTTTTTAGAACAGTTCCTTTAATTAAAAATATTTTTTTAAAATGACGTCTGGATGAAATCATCCAGACGTCGTTTTAAATAGTTTGGATGCTTTTCGAATGAGTAACAGTGATATAACTCAAGGTAACAGGTTAGTTTAACGTTAGTTTGTAACGAGATTTTTTTTCAAAACGTGTTTTCGTAACAACTAAATTCTGGGAAATATGTTCAAAATTAACATATATTTTTTCCGCTACCACGAACTATGATAAATATTATAATAAAATTAATTTAATAAAATTATGATATTATTATCATATTTTGACGCCCTATGATATTTTACCCTCCTTATTTATATAATTGTACATATAATTATTATTATTTTAAGTTTGTTAGTTTTAAATGATGTAGATATTTTCAAAATAAAACCACTGTCAACAGTGATATTGAAAATAGATCGATTGGTGTAGTAGAAACCGTCGATCGACGTCGACTAATCCATTCTACTATCGATCGAAGGCCTCGATTGTTTGGTGTGGTAACACCCTAAGCGTTTATGCTCTTGACTGTATTTTGGTACAGTTTGGTGATTTTTTTCACCTCGGCCTAGGTACCCCTGAAACACAGGCGATGTTATCTACTTAATTATTAAGATATAAATCATTTCGAGAATGACGCTTAATAAAATCATACGTTTTTAAACGTGCTTGCTAATGTAAAGTCCCTTATCTCCCGTACTAACGTCAAAATTATAGTACTTACAGTCACATTTCGCCAATTATGTTTAAGTCCCATGTAATAGGGGGCGAGCCTATTGCCATCAACCGGGCACAAATCCAAACTCCGGGCTGCTACTGAGAAATTCCTGATTGAACAACCCAAACACACTTTGCTCGACCTGGGAATCGAACCTAGGACCTCATGCTCAACGACACTTGGCAACGATTGACTGTAGGTACTAAAGGGACTTCCCATTAGCAAGCTTGTAGAAACACGTATGATTTTATTAATCGTCATTTTCGAAGTGATTTATATCTTAATTATTAAATAGATAACATTGCCGGGGTCGCGGTAAGGTACTAAAGGGTTACCGAGGCCCCTGGCAACACAGGCAACGGAAGGAATATGGGTGGGTTTTAGTCAGTAAGAGTCTGACACACCTTCCCGCTCCGCCCAGAGCGGGAGAAGTTATTTGATGATTTACCAACCAAAAATAAAAAAAAGTAGGTAACATCGCCTGTGTTTCAGGGATAGGTACTCCTAGACCGAGGTGTATAAACCACCAAACTGTACCATAGTACAGTCACGAGCATAAACGCTTAGGGTGTTACTACACCAATCGATTGAGCCCTTCGATCGATAGTAGAATGGATGTCGACATGTGGGTGTACTATTAGGTGCACCTCTGCCTAACCCTTCGGGGAAAACAGGCGTAATGTTATGTTATTGTATAAAAATAAAAGACAAAATTTTATGAATACAGAAAGTCACGATGCTTTCTTTATTCATAAAAATGTTATCTTTCTACGTGCAAATATTGAATGATTTAATCGTAAATATTTTTGAATTGAGAATTTATACAAAGATACTCGCTATCTATATAGTGAATAACATTGATGAGATAGTGAATAACATGCTGAAGCTGCCTTGAAAAGTGTTATGAACTGGTTCAACAAGAATTTACTTACACTGAATCTCGATAAATCCAGTTACATTCCTTTCGCAATTAAGCGCTGTACACGGCCGTCATCTAATTATTCAATATATGCTCATTCCTGCTGGTACCCAACCTCGTGCTCCTGTCCCTCGTTGGCAAGAGCCGACTGTGTGAAATACCTGGGTCTTCAAATTGATAGTGGGTTAAGGTGGGACAGGTAACTCGAAGCGGTAACAAGCCGAACAATGCGTCTCGTCTACATCTTCAAATCCCTGAGAGATTCTGCTGACGTCAATATATTAAAAATGGTGTACTATGCGCTATGCCAGTTGATCATCGGCTACTGTATAACTGCCTGGGGTGGTGAAATGAAAACAAATTTCTTGAAGGTAGAGAGAGCTCAAAGAGCAGTCCTCAAGATAATGACTCGTAAACCATATAGATTTCTCACAGTGCATTTATATGAGGATTGCAAAGTTTTAACGGTGAGGCAGCTCTTTATCCTGCAAGTGGTCCTCAGAACCTACAGAACCATGCCCAGGTCCAACCCAGAAAAGCGCACAAACATCCCCTCCGGGGTAGGACATAAAACATCCTTTGCAAGGCACCAATACTACGTTATAGGTACACATTTGTACAAACAACTACACCGTAAACTTAACTTACTGGATTCTAACAGATACGCGCTAAAACACAAGATCACTCAGTGGCTACTTCAGCAAGACTACATCACAACTGAAAATTTGCTGACATACATCTCTTAAACTCAAACATACCTAACATCTCCCCTACCATCACATCATACTATACACATACACCACACTCAACACCACACAATCACACACCCAAATATACGCAACCGATTCTTTCCTTCATACCTTATTTTTTTTTGTTAATGTACTTTTTTAGGTCCCACATCGTCACTGGTTTAACTTGTTGTTGTCTTTTAATGAATATAAAAATTTAGTCCACATAATGGCTGAACCCTATCTCTTAAGATACAGGCCAGACCTAGTTTAAGGGATAGAGTTGAATTTATTGTACTCCTAAGCTAAAGTTGTATTGAATAGCGTCAAATGAATGTATGCAGTGCAATGTGATTTTGTTTTATGCAATAATTTTTTTATTATATTATTTTTATTATTACATTTAAAATAGCAACACCAAAATGTAAATGACATTAGTCGGTACCTAACGACTTCCATATATAAAAAATATTCAGTTAATCTAAACATCAACGTTCAAAATAGTTCTACAGCTGATGTATTCTGTAAAAATCTCATCGTGAATTTAGGTGAAGCGAGTTTGAAGTGAGCTGTCATTCCAATATACTAAGAATTTACACTATTTATTTATTTATTAATCACAAATTCCACAGCTCTTAAAAATACCATAACACACTCATTGTATTACTATTACAGCCAGTTATGGATTTACAATTTACTTACTTTACAAAAAAATAAAATGCAACAGAAATTTAGAATAACAAAAAATAACATCTCTTTGTCTACTGTCCTATCGCCGGTATGCTGGAAGAGATTTCTTTAGAAATAAGCATCACCTTTGTACTATTTTTCTGTTCTTTTCTTCTTGTCTGTTTATATGTGTGTACATAAACTGTTAAATAAATAAATAATACTTGAAAACTCACGTGTGTTAACCCATTAATTCCCAAGGGTAAAAATAAAAACATATTTATTGGTTTTATTGTTTATTACGTTTACAAATACATCCAAAAAGATAAAATTATAGTAAAAAAAAATATTGAATAATCAGTTTACATTCCGCAAAATGTTGCGTCTAAGCAACGTTGGGATTACTGGACTTAAATTTTACTATCAAGTCTAACAACGTTGGAGTATTAGCGTGAGTGAAACATTTTAAAACAATCGGCATGAAGATGTACTTGACATTTTTTACACATATAAATTGTTGTACTTCGACACTGTCGACATCTTCTTCGACGTTTATTTTCGTGCTCTTCTATGACATGACCAATATTATCGAAGCGAATATTGGAAGGTAACGCATTTTTGGATGGTCTTCCTAGATTTGTATTTGAATTACCCAAAAAGTGCGAATTATCTGCAAGTTGGGCTTCTTCGGTTTTCATCAAACTTACAGCAACGTAAGATTTGAATTCCAATTGACTCAAAGATCGCTCATTTGCCAGGTTGTAAATTTTCCACGAATTTACCAAAACACTGTCTATCAAATTGATGAACAGTGGCCACCACCACTTTTTCCCTCTTACTCGAATCCTATAATTGGCTATTCCATTATCATGGAGATCTACGCCACCCATATTTTTATTATAATCTGCTATAACCTGGGGCTGTGGCACATTCAACATCTTTTTTATTTTTCTATCGTAACGTTTTGCTGTAACCAATGGTTCGATTTTCGCGTTGTTAGTAGCCACATTCACCACAGAATTGTCATTCCATCGAACCAACAGTACTTCATGTTTTTGGTCAAAGCTATAGTCAAATGACCCTCTCTCTTTTTTCTGAAGACTTTTCGTATTTATCAATGTTTTATTCATTGTTCTATTTTCTCTAATAGTGCCAGTGGCAAAATAGCCTTTCTCTTTCAGAATGCAAAACAATTTATGTGAAGAAAAGAAATTATCAAAAAAAATGCGATGTTTATGTGGGTGTTCAATGACGGACAATAGGTCCAGAACAATATTTTCTCCTAGACCTAAATCATTTCTAGTGACGTTACTATTCTTTCCGCCATATGGAATAAACTGGTACAGATAACCATTTGAACTACACAAGCACCATACCTTGAATCCAAATCTTACAGGCTTTCCTTTGATGAACATCTTGCAACCATGACGTCCAAAATACGGCACCATTTCTTCGTCAATTGATAAGTTGTGTGAAAATATTCCGAACTGCATATTTTTTTGGTTTATTGTATTGAAAATAGGACGCAATTTAGCGAATTTATCATTTTGATCCAGATCAGCATTATCACATAAATGAATATTTTCCTTTATAGAGTCGAATTTGTTACGACTCATACAATTTCTTACAATTGATACATTTTTGTCTTCATCTTTTGACCAGTATAGTTTCGCAGCAGGCAAAGAATGATATCCAGTCAGTAATAATATACCAAAAAATCTTTTGAGTTCTGCTACCGTGAGGGTAAATAAATGACGGTTATGGTCACAAGCATATTTTTTTGAAAAACCTACAATCTGTTCCCAAACTTCATCACTAAAATATAGGGAAAATACTTCAAAAGGTGTTTTTCCACCTACACGTTCTTCAATATTCTGTGTCATTGCTGTTTCGTCACTTGTAGGAAAATGTGTATAAGTTGGATGTTCTTTTTTCCAGTCTGGAACACATTTTGGTGACTTCTTCGGCAGTCTTGGCTTTTTCGAAGCTGAAGGACCGGGCTCACCTTGCGTATTTTCAGGCTCTGCGGGTAAATCGGTGTGGATTTCATACGTTCCAGCGATATCAGTGGGCACACTATTGTTGTAATCACCTAGCGCGTCATCGTCTAGGTCTTCCTCGTCTGTAAGATTGTCAACCGTCGGGGGGATGTACACGGCATCGATTTGATTGGCATCTTCTAAATCCTCTTCCTCTTCTAATATACTCAGAACATCTTGAGAAGATATAGATCGTTGCCAAGCCATTTCAACTTTTTAATTTTTTTCACTGATTTGTGTACACTCACTTTTCGTTTTTAAGAATTACTATGTGACACGGTTAGCTTGGCGTTCTATAACCGACTAACTAATAAAATAAAAGTGCTTGTACTCTTTGTATACCGAGAACCCATGCATTTCTAACATGAATGGCAAGCTGTGTAACAATAACAACTGACTATTATTTCTCCCAACGTTGCGCATACGCAACGCTTCCTGGAAATCTAAAATAAACAACACGTGTAAGTAGTTTTGTCCAACAAAAGGGTTCATATCATAAATAAGATATTGCTAAAGCTTTATACAGTGTAAAAAGTATAGCTTTGTTTCAATTAATATTTTTTTATGATTGGATGAATCTGTCGATCTTGAGATGATTCAATTAGCAGTTTTTGAAAAATAAAAATATTATGTATTTGTATTTAAAAAAACATTTAAATTTTTTTTTAATCATCTCTTAGTTTTTCTTCTCGAGACTGGCTTACATTTCATAGATTTATTTCCTTATTTTTAAAACAAAAAAAAAAACAAATTTGAAATGTTGCGCTCGCGCAACGATGGGTAAAGATGGGTTAAGAAGTGTTAAAAAGTGTGCAAGAGGTGTTGCTGTGAGTGTGTTTGTATTATGCGTTTCAAATGAGAGGACAGTCGATTACCCTCCCAGTATGCTACAACTGGACAAAACCGTACAGCTAGCAACAAAACATTTTTTTTTTCAAAAACCAAGAGTCGGTTGCCTGCCGGGGTCTCGCGGAAAAGTCCGAAAAGGTTACCGAGGCCCCTGGCAACACATGCAACGGAAGGAATACGGGTGGATTTTTGTCAGTAAGAGTCTGACACACCCTTTCGCACCGCCCAGAGCGGGAGAAATTACTTGAACGTGCTTTCCGTGGCACGGATCATCCGCGGCCAGCGTAGCCTAACCTTCGATCGACCCGTGCGGCTGCCATTGTGATTAAGTAATGCGGTTAAATCTTTCAAATTATCGTGAAATATATAGGTATAACCCAACTCATTCACCAGATATGGCAGATAGTGATACGATCAAGGCATGACTCTGATAAAATAATATTAATATAATTTCTCGTTCCCACTTTCCACTTCAACGGGACATGACGAAATAATTATAGTATACTAATCTTATATAATTACTCGTGTCACATGTTCTTTACCTTCAAGTACACTTATACGGATAGCCCAATATTATATTTTTTTTTTTGTTGGTTAGTTATCAAATAACTTCTCCCTCTTTGGGCGGAACGGGAGGGTGTGTCAGACTCTTACTGACTATAACCCACCCGTGTTCCTTCCGTTGCCCGGACTTTCCTGCGACCCCGGCAGGTATCGGCCCTAGTGGACCCCTACACTTGTGTTAACATCTCTTTGAGGCACGCGTGGAACACGTTGCGCCGTCAACCCGGGCCTGGTCCTTATCAGACGGCGAGCTACCCATTGCTCACCGTCCGCAAGTAAAGAAATATTATATGAGTCAGACTCTTATAATATTTCCTAGACCAAACTTAGTGAGCCAATGGCACACGTAACACGGATGGCACGCGACATAACAGAAGGTGAATTCTCGTACTTACATAATAAACGTTCAATTTCAATTCGCACTCTCATCTCCACGATAATTAATGTCAAAAAAATTTCAAAAATTTAAACTGATTTAAATTTATTTTAATTTTGACGGATTGAGACTGAGATTTTTAAGAATGTTTATTTATTTATTATTTATTCAACCATTTATGTACAGACATAATTATAACAGAAAAATACGTAGAAAGGTGATGCTCAATGTTCTCATTATAACGTTCTAAAAAAATGAGAACTGTCCCTCTAGGCACGATATTGATTGGAGCATTTCAAAATCAAAATCAAAAGTCATTTATTCAAACTAGGCTGAAAAACAGCACTTTTCGAACATCAAAACTACATACGACAGTCCCCCAAAAACGCCTGCCGCCCTTCACTAAATTGAAATAGGTTCTTATTTTTTTTATTTTCCTTTTGATAGTTTAGATCTACTAGATTTGTTTTTATTTTGTCTAACTTTTTTCAAATAAAGGAAGATAATAGTGGTCAATCTTGACCACAACATTTTTAAGTAAAATGACTGCCAAAGAGATTCGCCATCCCATCTTAGATCATTCATCTTACAAATCATAGCTGTATATAAAGTGGAATTATTAATTCACTGAAGTAATCTGACATGTGCTAGCTGTCACTTTGCGTAATAAAATGGTCTTATTTATTGTAATGGTGATCGTTTAGTTTAATCGATTTATATAAATGTAAAATAAATGTATAATAATAAGTGTAAAAGTCTAGAATACAATAAATACAATAAATATGACATTTTATTACACAAATTGACAGCTAGCACATGTCAGATTACACCAGTAAATGAATAATTCGACTTTAGATCATTCGTCTTACAAATCATAGCTGTACGTATTTAGAGTTATGTCATCTTGAAAGTCACTTTCCATAAACGACCACTAGGTTCTTGCCAAATGAGTGACTATGAGGTCTATAATCATCCCTAAAGAAAGATTTATGCTCAGCAATGTAATTATAGGATTAAGAAGCATTCATAGTTGAAATAGAAGGGTGATTAGATGCTTTGATATTCTGCCAGAGAACTCATTTAAAATACTTAAATTAAGGCATGCAAGAATTCACGATTACTCTGAATTATGTATTATGCGAGCTGTATCTTACTGCCTCAACCTAATCCTACTAACCTAACTGGCTTTTGACCAACAATGAGAATAATGTATAGTAATATTATACTAACTATGTAATATTATAAATTCAAAAGTGAGTTTGTTTGTTTCGCTCTCACGCTATAACGGAACTTATTTGGATGAAATTTGGCACATGGGAAGACCATGACCTAGGTTAGGACATAAAATACTTTTTATTTCGATATTCCCTCGGGATCGAGATTCACGTGGGTGAAACCGCAAGGCGCAGCTAGTCATAAATAAATGCAAAAGTGAGTTTGTTTGTTACACTTTCACGCTAAAACGGCTGAACGGATTTGAATGAAATTTGGCACATGGGTAGACCATGACCTGGGTTAGGATTTAGTATACTTTTTATCCCGATATTCCCAAGAGATCAAGACTTAGGCGGGTGAAACGACGGGGCGCAGCTAGTTTAAAATATTTTTGTTCTACCATGGATAGGATTTTTGTTGCGTATGCCGCGGGATAACATGGGAATCTTACATGGTAGGTCTACGAACACCTACTACCTACATTTTTCATTTCTCTCTACTATATTTATCTTTGACCCTGAATTTTAAAACATATATTAATTGAATTGGCATACCATTCGGCTTACGGAACGCAATCATCAAGGTAAATAGACAATCTCTTTGCAATGGAACCCATTTTAAATTAACACTATGAATAGTGTCCCTTGCTCAAATGCTCAATTAACCCCGAAAGCTGCACAAACCTAATCATGTACCTATTGTTTCATAAAATAAATGGTACCTATAATATTGCTGAGAGCTACATATATAACAAGCGTTAGCAGCTGCTGAAACGAGCCAAACATCGCATCCATTCATTCAACAAGACTAGATATTTTTAACGCGCCCGTCATATGCTCTAGTAGACTTAGGGCCGGTGTAGACGATCCACTTTAGAGCTTCACCGGAGTACAACAGTAAATAAAACGGATTTTGTTTTAATTGCGACCAACTTGTAATAGGCTGATAATAAGGTTTTTGACTTCTTTAGTCACGTTGGGTGATTTTTTGGTAGGGGATAAACTTATGAGTTCGCGTGACCGACATGCCCACGCCGGCGATTCGCTGTAGTAGCAGTAAGTGAAGTTAAATTGACCACGTGAAAACTTCTTTAGGCGCGTTGAGCGATAATATTTCACTTCTGGCGGCAGTCCCGATGACAGCGTATGTTTTTTTTTTGTTTTTAATATTGGATGGCAAACAAGCCGACGACGGCCTTCTTGATGATAAGTGTTGTCCGCCGCCTGTGGACCTGCAATAGGCACCGAGTCATTGCAGATGCATTCCCATCCCAGAGATCATCATGATCATCGTGTCAATTTTTACTTTTTGTATTTATTGTGCGTGTTTTAAATAAAATATTTTTCTTTATTTTCTCTCTTTCCAGAGACAAAGCTGAAATGTTTTAAGTGCCCGCCAATATCCGGAGTATTGGCGGGCACTTAAAACATTTTAGCTTTGTCTATTACCCCAGCTTTGTCTATTAGTATGTGCATTACCCCTTTAAACTGGAATAAATACAGCTACGCTGCGCGGCAGCCGTTAAAAAATAACTGAAAATTATTTACAGTGATATTTTGGATCTATACGGTTATAATAAACTAACTTGGAAAAATGCGCACCAGTGCTGGTCATGCAAACGACTTTTCGCTCAAGTGTCGTCATCCTTCGTCCGAAATTACAAGGCAACATCTCTCTCAGAATAAAGTAAATATCCAGTTTAATAACTTGGTGTTCCGATGTAACAGGGTGTGACCAAAATGCGGTATGTGAAGGTGTGTATCTACACAGTGATCTATATATCTTAATCACCTATAGCAACATTTCACACCATGAGATGGCCATCCTAGTTGACAAAAGTGACCATGGTGTCATGCAAAATTATCTGATAATTCTCATTTATTTATTTAACGCAATAAAATCGTCCACCGCCACGAGTATCCTATTTGAGGTGCACCTTGGATACCCTTTCCCCTAGCTAATCTTAATAAATGTTGTGTTCGTCATTTCTGGTAGATTTTAAACGGTCAATCATGTTAATCATAAGAAAATAACGAATGTACGAAAACCATAACCAATTGGATAAAGACATGATGACACGGAGGCATGAATGAGAGAGTGTATGTGCTTCAAAAGTGAAGCACATACACTCTCTCATTCACGCTCGAATCAATCTCGCTAACATCCTTATTTTTATATTTTAAGTACCTTTCTGTTACTAGAATAAAGTAGATAATTATGCTGTACTATGGAAGAGTAAGGGACTCCACTCTTCCATAGTACAACATACATAATACATACATAATCAGCCTATAATGTTCCCACTGCTGGGACGCAGGCCTAGTAGTGGTAATAGTACATAGTACAACATGCACAGGCAATATTTGCTTAAGGAGCCTCTATATAATAAACCCTTTTTGTGTATTTATAAACTTTTTTTTTTTTGACTTGTCTCTGTACCCTGGGATTCCAGATCTTTGGAAGGCGTACGCTATTACTATTATTAAATATAATACTTAATCAATTTTATGAAGTATTTTTCGGATTCATGCTGCACACTATTTCATGGAAAAAAAAACAAAAGACAATATTATATTGTTTCCTTTCTAGCTTGGGACTCGGACTTTGATTTGATTTAACTCGACTTCTTCTGTTCCTGATGTCATGAGGATATTATTTAATGAAATTAAATGTTATTTTTACAGTCATATTTATTGAGTTTCAAGTGCCATGTTATGTTAAATAAAAGGTAACGCATATATTTATTAAAAATAAAAGAGAACCATAATTGCGTAACACAGTTTGAATCAAAAGTTTTGAAGGATATTGTTAATCCATGGCTTCTTAAGTTTGAAAACTTCGTCTGCTTAACAACGTTAATAACGCCATGGACGTGGCTGATCTGTCAAAATGAAACCCATTGGGATCAATATTGTCATTTTGTGTGTGTTACGCAATTAGCCCTCAGGACAATGCATCAAATCAGAGATTTTAATCTGTGAGTATGTTTGCTTCCAATCTGTTTTATTTTTTTATTCGAATTAACTTACATAACTTTTTATGTGCACGTGTTTCTGAGACAAATAAACTTATTTTTCTTTATTTCCATAGTGCCTCTTCGTGTTTTTAAAAGTGGGTTGTCTAAACAGGTCCTTATCGAAACACTTGTTAATATTAAATCTACATTATTATTGTTTCTATTATTAATTTATACATTGGTTTATGTGGATGCCACGACTGTTGAGTCATTGAGCTCTATTTCGGGTATTTGTTTAGAGTATTAGCCAAACAAGCTGGTTGAGTGATATCTAGTATTTGGTGTATTGCGATATCTACGAGTGTGACCGCTTTTGTATGAATTAAAATTCTGTAGGTGCGCTAACAGGCGCCCCTTCCTTGTGCAAAATGTGATCATCGAGGTGGTCTTAGTGAGGTAAATACTCCACACTCCTTAGTTTTATCTCATAACCCCGGGCGCTTTTTGAAGGTTTCCCCACAAAAAAAAAAAGTGGTCGCACAAGCATTTGGAATGTTCAGAAATCATTGTTTTTTAATGAGTATGTAGGTATTGTATCATCAATGTATGTAAATAATGTAAACAAAACTTTTTTTAGGGTTCGAGGGGCCGAGAGTGGACTAAGCGATATATATTTTGAATTTCGGAAAGTGACAACAGAATAAGATAAATTGTATTCAACTTTCAACACTTCGGATTTAAAAATCACAGCTGTGCGTATAATACGTACAAACGGCTACATATCAAGCTATACATTTCCAGTATAAGCTGATCTCGCATTGTACGGAAATCCTATATAATTCGACACTGATTATACTACTGTTCGACATTGACTATGATTATTCAACGTCTTTACATCACGCGTGTAAAAAAAAAATGGTTGTAGATTATTACTCAAACGTTTGTTTTTAAAGGCTATTTGAACTTGAATCTATTTATGCGCGGTTTCTGAAGTTCCCAGACAAATTCTCATTAGTTATTGATTCATAAAGTTATGCTTAAGATAAACGTCGGTTAACTGCAATGACTAGTGGATTAAATCTAGTGTTGACGCTTGTCAAAAATCTAGCTGAAGCATGTGACACGATGACAGATCTCTGAAAACTTCTCCAGTTTTTGCTCCACGTTGCACTTTTTACCCGACCGCGGTGGAACCCAAAAGGAGTATTGTGTTTCAGAAAATGTTATAGCTTAGTTAGTTAGTTTTTCGCAACACGATCCTATTTGAATCTCTAGTATATTTTCTCAGATGAACTATTCAAAAAACTCACAAAGTACACACGGCTACATATCAAGCTATAAATTTCCAGTAAAAGCTGACCTCTCACTGTACGGAAATCCTATACAACGCGAGTTTAGCTTATACTGTAAATGTATAGCTTGATATGTAGCCGTGTGTGCCTAGTCCGCAGTTTGATGTGGGTCTGACTGTTTGGGGAAAGCCGAACCGTAGTGTCACTAGCGACACCTTTTATTACGACAAGGAACTAGTTATCGGTTTCATAGTTATTGAATGGTTTGTTGTGTAGGTTATCAGAAACGCAGTGACAGTTAACCATAGAGAATTAAAAAGTAAAAAATACCTAGTTGCAAAACGAGAGTTCAATTAAAACTTTTAACCCTTTGACCGCTAAGTGAAAAATGCAAAAATGTGCCCTCGGCGCCGAGCTACGAATTATTCCTTAAAATCTGTCATGTAGTCGTGACCGTGGCGTACAAAAGCTGACAATTTTCTACCGATAAATGTAGATAAGTGATTTCTATTCTACAGTAGAGTAGAAATAGAAAGCGTCATGCTAAGCCTGCTGGCTGTAATTTTAAACACCATCAACCACATAAGAGGTCACTCGTCATTATGAACAACTTTTATAATAAGACCTGAAGTCGCGAAATAAAATCAGCTGTTCGCTTAACTCGCCAAAATGTAGAGAACAGCTGATTTTTTTCGCGGTTTTAGGTCTCATTGTAAAAAATGTTCTTAATAATGAGTATAATGACCCCTTAAGAGGTTGATGGTGTTTAAAATTACACCCTGTATTTTAAAGTGTTATTGGGGTTTTCCATCTGCATCTGAATTTCTCAGTAGCAACCCCGAGGTCTGGATTTGTATACACTAAATCTAGACTACGGACTGCTATTGAGAAATTCCAGATAGAAAAACCTAATTACACTTCACCCGACACGGGAATCGAACCCAGGACCTCATGCTCAGCAATAGCGCTTGTGACCACTAGACCAACGAGGCAGTCAATAATTACAATATTTTTTATTTGTAACTAGCTGTTAAGTCGCTCGCGTGGCTTTTTCTAAAATAAAAGTAAGCCTTAGTGACTCCTTATAAAATCAGTTATCAACCAGTTAAAGTTCCGTCAAAATCGGTCTAGGCATTTCGGAGATTACCCGGAACAAACAGACAGACAAAAAAAAAGTACCGTATATACTTTCATATGCATTTAGTAAAAAGCTGCTTATTTTGACATTACAAACAGACACTTCAATTTTATATATTTGTATAGATTTAAACATATTCTACACATAATCCCGTTAAGCTATACAATTTAAATTTCAACGCGATATTAGAAATTTATATACATTTAGTAGGTGTCTTGGCATACAGTCGTAACCTTTTAGTAGTGATAAATTACAGTCACATTCACGAAACGAGGTGACTTCTTGTTTAGTTTACGTATTTATGAACACACTTTATGAAATATTTTAACAAATTTTCGGCTTTTCTTAAACTTATTTTTAATACATAATGTTACATGTTTCGATACGAGTAGTCGAGTAGGTTCTATTAACGCTACACGCGATGATGTTAATTCATGCACAAATAATAATAAATTTGCACTTTCTTCCAAATTAATTTTGCTTCACGATTGACAATTTAAAATTAAAAGGTTACATGTACAATTATACATCTAATGAGAGTGTCAATTATTTTTTAATATATTTTTTTTAGTGATACTATAAAATGTCAATTATGACAACTAGAGGGAAAACCCATCAGGGGTTGAAAACATTAGATTCAGATTCGGTATCCAAGTCCTAATCGGTGATAGAAACGATAAATACGGGAAACAATATACCTATTTAGGTAATGCTGCTTATCAATTAAGTTCTGTATTTTTTATTTCAGACTGTTATTCAATTGTTTTAGAACAAAACTTTTGTAAGTACTTATAGACGCACATTAATGAGTTTAAATCAATCAAACATTATGACAACTGCTTATCAGACTTTATCCGTCAGTAAATGTGAATTCCCTGAGTTGACGTCATTGGTAATATTCCTTTAATGATTAATTAGTTTTCATTCAACCTGTGATAAAGCTGAGTGAAAAGGAAACCTAAAAAGTTTAACAAGATTCGATCTTTCGATTGACAATCTTTTGACAGTTGTATGCATTGATCTAATTGTTTTAGAACAGCTTCCTATCGCGTCATAAGTTTGAAAACTTTGAAGAGAAAACTTAAAACTACGCTTCACTTAAAATTTTCCAAACAGCGAGCCCTCACAATCCAACAGAGCTTTATCACTTCTATTCTAGTTATCTACGCAAATCCCTATTTCTATCTGTTCTTCAAATAGAATAGATTAATAATACTTTCACCAAAATCATAATTTAGTCTTACATTATTAAATAAACTCCGTGTGTATGTGTAATGTTACTCTAATCACAAATATACGCACTTTAAAATTCGAACACCGAACACTCACAACTGATCATATTTTTTTAATTAATACAGTGTGCCTCGGATATTTCGGGGACGCGAAACCGGGAGCGCGTATAGCCCGCGACTAGCATCGGAATTTCATCTGTGAACAATTCCTCTGGAACTTATAAATAGGTGCCTCGAAGCGACGTGTACCATGAGTTTTAGCTAACGTACACACTGTCTTAGATGTGAGGTGCACGCAGATTGTGATGCGTTTCATTGATTAGCGGGAAAATCAATCGTCCATATTTTTTTTTTGAAGTTTTCTTTTTTTTTCTCAGTTAGTTTTGGTGGCCAGAAGCGGATATTCTTTTTTTGAATAGCACGGTGGCCTAATGATGTTTGTTTGTTTTTGTCGTATCGTTGGCAGGTTATGAATTTTCTTGGCAGCATGAGGGCTCATTATGGATAGTGGAACTCGAGAAACAATATTGTTTTTTTAATTGACATCTATTCTGATATAAGTGTCTGTCTGTATGACCGCTTGGTTCTTCTAAACTACACATTGGATTTTGATGCATTTTCCACCATCATTTAGAGAATTTATTCCAGAAGGCTTATGTGTATAATACATAATACATTAATATTTATTAGACATGTCGTCACATTGGTAGATTGCACCCGTACGGAGCAAGGGCGGGTCACTATTGGAACAATACAAATAAAGTTTTATTTTACCCGAATTTTCATGACCTTCGTTGCTTGATGACAGCATTGAAAGAAGCTGCAGCAGCCATCATGACATGCTGTTGTCTATTATCACGTAAGTCAGCCGTGCGGAGTTTGCGAATTCCGGTATATCGAGGGTAGGCCGTAGGTGTAATAAGGTAAACACACCTATTTACGAGGAGTTCCAAAAGTTGAAGGTGTTTGCAACATATTCATGTTAACAATAGGTTGAAGACAATATAGGCTCGACTAAATTGATATTTTCTACCGTACCATAAACCTACATGGGCACTTATGAAACGTCAGAATCTAGGTGCACGGTTCCAATTGGTCGTTTCATGGAGAAGAGCCGGCAAGAACATCCACGGTGACTCTTTTAACAATTTATACCTAATTATGATTAAATGAATAATAATACACTATGCAGTTCACGTATTTATACAGGGTGAAATTGAAAACATGCGACAAATCTAAATGGGCGATTGTACTCATCATTATGAACAACTTTTACTAAGGGACCACAACTGAAATCGCGGAAAAAAAAATCAGTTGTTCCCTACATTTATGTCCGCATAATTCGACAAAATGTAGGAAACAGCTGATTTTATTTTCGCGAATGCAGCTGTGGTCCCTTAGTAAAAGTTGTTCATAATGATGAGTACAATCTCCCATTTCAGTTGGTCTCATGTTTTCAATTTCAATCTGTATAAGAACCTTGCCGGCGAGCTTTCCATAACTTTGGTAAGTACTGCGACTTTTGACTTTTCCGTTACCCTACACATCACACTTACATACGTTAAAGTTGGCGCTTCAATTTGAATTGTTTACATAATTTTGTTAACAACTATGTCTCCGAACATTTCCGCCCATGTGCCAAATTTCATACAAATCCGTTCAGCCGTTTTAGCGTGGTTCCTGAGCGTAACAAACAAACAAACAAACACACTTTCGCATTTATAAGATTAGTTAGGATTATCTGTCATAATATAAGTACCATATCTATGGGCCAGTTAAGCTACGGTTTCCAAGAAGAGCGATAGATCTCAGACTTGTAGACCATTTTCTATTTAGTATTACCTGGTACATTACCATACCTATTAACATTGTTTTTTTTTGTATATTGGCTTATTTGCAGGTATCCTTGTGGACTCTATCTGCTTCATCTGGCTTCGGTGGGGCGAGAAGGGCCTCTCACCTAGCAAACAAAATGGAAAAATTAGGTAGTACAGCTAAGGGCGTCCCATAGTGGGACTCGAACCTAGGCTTAGAGCGCTACCGATTTTGAGCAAGTGTGGACTTGTCATATCTGAGAGTTCTATTAACATTGTAATTAAAAGCCAATTATTTAGAATTATTTATAAGGGAGTAACCGAGGAGTTTCTTGCCGGCTCTTCTCGACCAATTTGAACCGTGCATCTAGCTTTAGCTTCTGACGTTTCATAAGTGCCCATGTAGGTTTTAAATGTGAAATAAAATATTTTGATTTTTGAGTGGTGTCCGCCACATAACGGCCGCAGTGACGGCTGTCTTGAAAATGATGGCAGCGGGATTACACTTTACGATGAAAAAAAACGCTCTCAGGAAAACACACCAACTTACTTTTATAAATAACGTTTCAGTGACGTCATTCGCCGGTAAATTGCGGACGTTAAGAGGCGGCCACCGCAGCCTAAGGAATCCCTAGGATTATAGTTCCACTGGCACACCCATACTCGTACAAACTGGAACTTAGCTTCGCTGTTTGTCGATAGAAATGAGTACCTGAAGGTGCGATTCCACCAAAATTGTGTTCAGCATATTTGTTCACACACATTTTGTGCAGAACTCCAACATTGCAGGTACTGAGCTGTAGATCCGTTTCCACCGGCAAAGCAGTACGAAATGTTTGTAAGCGTACAGTGCAGCACGTTTATAAATGTTTACTTGAGTAAGTCCACCGAAAGTAACATTTGCGCCGTACCTACACTGTGCAGCACAGTGTCGCACAGTGCCGCACACGGGTGAAACAGCGGTTTAACTCGGTGTAGCGGTAGTACTTCCAAGGACAAGCCACGAGCCCCTTAAGCCTTGTACGCACAAGCGAACAAAACATGGTGAACATGAATATCGAACACCGAACATTTGGTACGTACTTGTGGATGTAAATTAGCAAAGCGAACACGAACAACACACACCGTCCACTCAGAACAACGAAATTGATTTGCCATAAACATTATTGACGAACATAGTGTTTGATGTTCATCACTTTGTTCGTTGTTCATTCGTGTGTACACGCCTTTAGATTTGAATAAAGCGATATTAAATGTAATAATACCTAACACTCTCAGGTTCCTTTATTGTAATATTAGGCTATTGGTAACCCCCTAAGATAATCAAGCATAATTGCCAGATTCTTATCAACGTCAAATCGATCATAGGTGAGATTGTATTGCAACTCGACGCCCGCGCCATTATAAAGTCATTTAGAAACGTACCAAGATATTAACGAATCATTTAAATTTTAATAGATAACTTATTATGAATGGTATAATTATATAACGGTATAGTTATAAATATGTATAAATATCACTTGCTTAAAAAACGATGACGGAAAACATTGTGAGGAAACCGGCATTATTCTCCACGGTATGTGAAGCCAAGTCAGAAGACCATGGACGGCATAACAACTCTGACACCAGGGGGTCTACTCCCTAAGCACGAACTTCGAATTTACGAGCATTTCCTACTACGTATCACTTACGAATATGTGATCAGTTCGAGGCACGAACTAAGATTGAATGAAAACACGGTTTGACAATTGTCCTTACACCCGATATGTATTTGCATATCTGAAAAATATAATTTGATACTTGTTTTGACGGACCAACTACTTACGGACGGGCCCGTATCTTCGTTGACGGACTTAGAGAGTAGACCCCCAGGTTAGTCACTAACTGGACGAAAACAAAGGAAGAAAGAACAGAAAGAATGGTGCCGGTGACCAATCGGAGTAGAAATGTAACCGTGAAAACTTAGATGAGATTTTACACGGTTTTAACGTTTTTTTTTTTAACGGCTAAGTTTGCCATGCTCACTCAGATGTCTCGCTGATGGTGGCGCGTGTGTTGGATCATTTAGCTCCCTTCAAAATGGTTGAGCTGAATGGCGCTGACCCATGCGTCATGCTCGTGAACGGACGCCGTCAGTTGGGACTGGTCACCTCTTACCTTCCTCGGCTTATTTGTAATAAATTATTTTATTTTGAAATTGTTTTTGAATTGTTTTTGTTTATTTTGCTACTACGGACGAGTTTTTTTTTACATCGTCCTCACATTTAGTTATAAATTCAACATTATTTATACTAATCTTTATGTATCGATATAATTTAAAAGAGTGTTCATGGAGTTTCTTGCCCGTTCTTTTTCATAGGTACCTACTACGCTTTGGAATGGGCAACTAGCTTCTAACTGTCCGACTCCTTGACAATTCAAAAGTAAATGGTTTAATTGAAATAAATGCTTTGAGTTTGCACGGTGAGATGTTTACGGAATAGACGCCGACAGATTTCAATCACTTTTTCTTTCTCTTTTCACTTTGGCTTTCTCCCTGATCTATCGTAACAAAAAACAAGTTAGTAACCCCAACTTCAGTGATACGTTAATTCCTGCCAATATAATTGTTGCCAAGTCGTTTTGTTTAACAACTTTTGGTAACTCTGATTCTTCCTCTGATCCAACCAAAAACATTTTCATGTACAATGTTGCCACATGGCTCGCACTGTCAAAAAGTTATCAAATCTCATGTAGAGCCAAGCTTCTAACTCTACACGCCCTAACTCTAAAAGCCTTCTTTACAAACTCTACACCTTAGTCAAAATATGTGGCTCTCCAAAGCTAGCTTAGCGAAATCTATGTAAAGATCAGAGTTCATTTGGGTTTATATTAAATACTTCCACATTAATTCGCAGTATAAGAAAGAACGCAAAGCTAGTCTACATATTATTATTATCTTTAAATCCGTTTCGTTAAAACTAAGTTACTAATACCAAACCCACCACTAACTCCTATGAGTCAGGCTATAGAAAATTCACAGAAAACGGTCGACGTACCCAAAAAAAAATCATTCAGCTGTCCCCAAACCCAGCACAAAATTAATCAAACCCAAAACAATGAACCAGCATCAATAAATAAATTAATTAAAAAACCTGCCAAGTGTGTGTCGGACCTCGCACAATGAAGGGTACCGTAGTTGGGAAGTTGGGATGTATGTATCCCAATAACAAACTTAACATTGTAGTTGAAAAGCATGTTCTCCCATACATCGATATACGTCACGGCCAATTCTCCAACTGCAAATTTAAGTTGGTCGACTATTACTCGTTAGCTTGTAAAGCCTACTTAGCTGTGATAGTTGTCTGTTTAATTTCGTTATATGTACATGAATTTTGTTACATCTCCATAACCAACCATTTAGCTGGCAGGGACGACGACACTTGACTCTTACAAAAATTCAAAGCTTTTTAAAGCTCAATTTAAAGCTTAATTTTACGCAAACGGATCCTTGATTCGAAAAATGGTGTTCACAAAACCGCAATATTTTTGAACGGCCTATCCCACGATACCCTACACCATGGGATAAACGAGAAAAAAATTATTATCATACCCCACATTACGTGCAAGGGAGTTAAAAACATTTTTTTTTAACCTTTTATTTTAGCACTTCGTCCGCGTGATTAATCAAATTACAGCTTTCTAGTACTGACCGTCTCTGAGCTACAGTGGGGACAGACAGACAGACAGACGGATATGGCGAAACTATTAAAGTTCCTTGTTTACTACGGGACCCTAGAAACAGCCAAATAGTTTATAATTTATCGCTCTTTATTTGAATATGAGCATAAATTGGTGCGCAAGAGTGTGACAATGGCGGCGCCTGCCTTCCGGACGACGCGCCTTAGTTGCGTAAGCGCCACTCCCAGATGTTAGGTCAAGTGTGAAATTATTATATGTACGATACAAGGGCATCAGTGGACCGGGAAAGAGGCGACGAGCTGACTCCAAGATGACATCGTTGCTTAAAAGAAAAAACAAGAGTATTCATAAAAACTTATCGCTCAACGCGCCTAAAAAAGCTTTCTCTTCGATAAAATAATGATTATCTAAAACACAATTTAACCAACAGTATACACAAATTAAACTTTTCACGAGGTCAATTTAACTTCACTTACTGCTACTGCAGTATGTCGGCGCGGGCATGTCGGTGACGATAAGTATATCGCCTACCAAAAAAAAAAAAACTTTCCACACGCCTACAAAAGTTTTCGCTTCAAAAATCTTATATTTACTGGAACCACTGCAGTTTATAACCCGTCGCTTTTTTATAGTAGCTTTTATTTTTTTGGGTAGAATAGACACTTTTTAGTGTATATAGGAAAACCACAAAGTGCGCAAAACCATAGGCACCGAGAAAAAATCGCCAAAAGTTTGTTTCGGGATTGGTGGGATAGTGAGAGTACGAGGGTGACACTGAAAGTTCTTAGCAAATCAAAAACTGAACAAACTAGCAAGTTATTAGTTTTATTATATCTTTGCAAAATAGTGTACATTTACTTTTATTTATTTATTTTTATTTATTTAACAGTTTATGTACACACATATAACCAGACAAAAAGAAAGGAACAGAAAAAAACGTACAAAGGTGATGCTTATTTCTAATGAAATCTCTCTCTTACATCAATACATCGCTGCATCCGATGGAACCACTGAGAAAAGCACTTTACGCACTCGTCCTTAAAGAAGAGAGCCCCTCTTCGATCGTATTTTGAAACGCAGCCACTGCTTCCTCGGCGTCCATAAAATGTTTTCTTCGAAGTTTTTCTTTTATTTTCGGAAATAAATAAAAATCGCAAGGTGCGCGGTCGGAGCTATGGGGCGGGCGACCCAGTAATTCCACGTCTGACGTCGCCAAGTAGTCGATTGTTTGCTTGGCGGTGTGCGACGAGGCGTTGTCGTGGTGAAGGTGGATCCTACTACGAGGTCGTTTCTCCCGAACTTTTTCAAAGACTAGTGGCAAACAATTGTTAGTGTACCACTCTGCAGTATTTAACTATTTTTCGATCCTCTAAAACAATTGTTGCGTAATGATCTGTCCTTCCCAAGAACGAGGCCACCATCTTTTGTCCCACGCTTCGACCTCTCTTCACTTTAGTTGGCAACTCATCGGAAGGAAACGCCCAGATAGCAGACTGTCTCTTAGTTTCAGGATCATAAGAATAAATCCAGCTTTCGTCACCCGTAAGTGTGTCGAACACAAGCCGTTGAGTCACCTCCGTTAAATCTTTGAACCATTTCACGACACCAATCAACTCGACGGAGTTTTTGTGCCTGTCAAATTATGAGGTATCCACCGGGCACAAAGCTTCCTGAGCGCTAAATGATCATTGAGGATTTTGTGCACTTGACTCATACCGATGCCTGTGCTTGTCCGAATCTGCTGATAAGTCACTCTTTTGTCAGTCTCTATCATACGCCGCACAACACTAATGTTATCTTCAGTCGTCGCCGTAGAAGGCCATCCCTCACTCAGATCATAGGTGAGATTAGTGCAACCACGTTTAAACTCATTTAACCAGTTGTAAACAACGGCACGAGATGGGGCTTCATCGTGAAAGATCAATCGAAGTCTATCATAACTTTCTTGTTGACTTAAATGACATCGACAGTCATAAAAAATCATTGTACGAAAATTTTCTCGCGTTAAATTCATGCTGACGTGACACAGACAATTTTCAATTTGCCGCCAAATCGTAAACAATTCCATTTTCAAAATTTGAACTGTTTTTTTATTATATCGTTTACAAGTGGCCAATTCTAAAAACTTTCAGTGTATCGACGCTCTATCGCATCGCGCCTGTCTGGGCGAGCCTCAAAGAAAAAGCAAAGCAAGCTAGGAATTTTTAGGAATGCCCAGTTAGCTGAAGTTTTTCAATAGCCATAATGGCTATTGAAAAAAACTCTTGTACAATATCTTTATTTTTTTCTACAGTGTCCAGTTTCTACAGTAGTGTGGGAAAGAAATCAAATTTGACATTTCGGAAATTAACTAAATAAATATTTGCATAAAATTAAAATGCAATTCGAAAGGGGACTTATTTGAATAACCTTTCCTTTCTTATTTTCTGAAATAGCAGGGAATCATTACAGAATTAAGATTGGCATCTTAATTACAAAGATAATGGGTACTTTTTCAAGAAAACGTTTTATCATGACGTCATCGATAAAATAAAGTTCCCAAAGGTGGCAAGAGACAACGTAGAATTCAACAATTTTTAATGAATGAGCTTATCTTTTCCTTTTGTAGATAATATCAACAAAAACCAGCCAAATGCATGTCGGACCATGCACAATGAAGGGTTCCGTAGTTGGGATGAATTTATTCCCACAACAAACTTAACATTGTAGTTGACAAACATTTTCTCCCATACATTCCAATTTTATTGCAAAATATGTAAGTTTGTACGCACAATATTGAGTGATATTATTTTAAGGCCAAAGACTTCTTATACAGTGTGTCCCTGGAAAAAGTGCACAAACGAAAATGGGTGAAACTAGATAATTATTAGTCGCCAGAAAAAATGGAAAATAAAAAAAATACGAAATTTATTGTATATGTAAACTTTAGAAAATATTTTCAAAAAAAAAAAATCAAGGAAACTTATTTTTTTACTTGATGGCTGTATTTTAAGGGTTTCTTTGTATTTACTATACAGCATCAATTATCAGCCAACATTATTGTTTTTATTTTAACGAAAATCCCTCACTTAATAAAAAGTTATTACATTTTCAATACAGGCGTCTTTAATAGGCAATAAAAAAGTAAAAAAAATCGATAATAATTATAACGATTTTTTAAGATTTTCTTTTCTAATTTTTTTGTCGATTAACTATGGTCTAGTGTTACCCATTTTCGTTTGTGCACCTTATCCAGGGACACACTGTATATTTTCCTGTAATGAAAGAACTATTTTTTCAAAATTTTAGGCTAGGCGGATAAAAGGGGGAAATAGTCAATTTTCATCTATTTTCGTAACTTTATAACTAATTATTTTAATATAAAAATAAAATTTGAGACCATCACAGTAAGCCCTTTCAATTGATATGTCACACGATACAGTTTGCACAACTTAAAAAAATACATTATTTACCAGTTTAAACTAACCCCCACAAGCAAAATTTATTTATTTAGGTTCTTCCATTAGATTCGGAGTAAATTAGTTAAGTTACGATATAATATTGTTATTTTTATTAATGAATTAGGTATAAGTTGTTATTTGCGTAATTATTTTAATTCTGAATAACTAGATAAAGATCCAAAATTCTAACTATTTAACATAATCGAAGCTAATTGATTCGATTAGAGCATTTCTTAATATGAATTCTCATGAGATACATAACAATCACTGCCTGATACGTCATACCGAATGCCTACTTGGTGTTGCCAGCAGTCGTTACAATAGGTTGTAGGCAAAATTCATGTAATTCACCTATAAATTGAATGGAAGGACATAAATCATCAACTATTTCATTGAATAGATAGTATTATTTGTCACAAATAAGTCCCTTATACAATGAACCAATTAGTGCCAGGTCATGACACTTCTGTGAGTCCCCTAACAAACCATTGTTTACTGTTATTAACTATTATAATAACATGTGATATTCCAAGAAATAGGTTATCGGTGTTGAAGGTTCATGTAAGGATGTTGACGAGGGCAAAGTTCACTTCGAACACCACACTATACCTAATCATCACACACAATTCTAACTCATGCACTGAGAACAAAAATGCCCATTTTTCTTTTTGCTTAAGGGTCGGATAATCGCCGTTGACCTTAGCCATACAAATCCGCATCCCCATCGCCAAGGAAATTTTTATTTCTAGTACTTATCGAAAATTAAAATATTTGAAAAAAATCACAGATAGAATTACCTATAGAATAACAAAATGCAATACTTATCTTTCTAAGTTATAAGCTAACTTAGAAAGATAAGTTTTTAAGTAATTCCCCAATGTCATGATTTCATGAAAAAGTACTACAATGGAATAAATCTAACTTAGGGCCTTATCACACTAGCGAGTTGCGAGCGAGTGGAAAGCGGGGCGAGTGCGCAGCGAGCTCGCCGCGAGTTCGTAACGTGATCGCCACGAGTGCGCAACGTGTTCGCCGCGCTTACGGAACGAGAGCGGTTCACGTGAGTGTACAAAAGAGAGCGAGAGAAGCGAGTGTAATGATATTGTGAAAACGTGGCAAACACGTTGTGCACTCGTGGCGATCACGTTGTGAACTCGCGGCGAGCTCGCTGCGCACTAGCCCCGCTTTCCACTCGCTCGCAAATCGCTAGTGTGATATGGCCCTTAGAGAGATGTATTAATGATTCTAATGATTATAATTCTGTAAATACATATCTGTTATCGTTGCGAATCATATTTTGATCAAGATACAACTTGACACTAACCTGCATATAGCAAAGAACGTAAGAAAATTTGAAGGCTGCTTATTCAAAGATGATCAATCTGATGGAAAAGTTCAAATAAACGACTCTGTCCTTCTTATACGATCTCTTTGTCATATTTCAAGCTAATATTTTACTCTGAGACCCATTATGCGAGGCTAGGATGGCAAGAAAGTGCTAGTAATCTAGCAAGCTAGTCATTCCAGCCTCGTTTGCAACTATTCTCATTTATGCCCGGGTTACACGAGGCTAGTTTTTGAAGCTAGGATAGCAAGATAGTGCCAGTAAGCTAGCAAGCTAGTCATTCTAGCCTCGTGTGTACAGAACTGTCCAAATTTTTAGGCTAGTAAGCTAGTGTGATAGTTTAATAGGATGGTGGGTTTTTGAGCTAGTAGCGCCACCCTCCACTGATTTTTAACCGACTTCAAAGTAGGAGGAGGTTCTCTTGTCGTCTGTATATAGGTACAACAAACAAAAATGAACCCGTATTAAGACAGTCATAAATAAAAAATATGTTCGGGTGTAACTTCTTTCTGTTGCCCGCGACTTCGTCCGATCTAGGATGAAAACGTCTTTTTCCAGGTCATAGTCTACCGATGTGCCAAATTTGATCCGAATCCGTTCAGCCGTTTTAGCGTGAAAGCGTAACAAACAAACAAACAAACTTACTTTCGCATGTATAATGTTAGTTAGGCTTTTAGTAATTCTTTGTTTGAAAGGGTAACAACTACCGAGGTATCGTAATCGGTCCAGTTCTGATGAGTGGTTTCTGAGTTAGCTTAATGGTAATAATACGTACCTTTTCCACTTAGTGTATGTTGGTAATGTTACAATAACTTTCTGTTACTGCTGTTTACATAGCAAGTATAGTGGCATACGAATTTGTGTGGGTTGGGAAGTCGGTTGCAAACTACGAAAATATAAAACCAAAGATACCGACTTCCAAAATTAAAGTTATTTTTAATTTAACTTTTGTTTTTATGGAAGTCATTTTTTTTTAGTTTTTATTCTATCCTGACGCGTGAGGCCAGCTGAGCTCAGTTGTATTGTTCTTGGCTTAAAATTTCATAGCATCGTGTAAACAGCTCTAGCATGTGCCAAGCCAGGATAGTAATCCAAGTACTTGTTTGCTATCCTAGTTTAAAAAACTAGCCTTTTTTTTGGTAGCGGGGTGGAAATCCTCAAGGATGTCCTCGGGCCTGGACGGACGGAGAGGTCTGTCAGACTTCTACTAACTCCGTTTGAAAAACTAGCCTAGCGTAGCCAGTATTACGGTGTCCAATAAAGCACTATTCTGTTCATCTCTGCATCACCCAAAGGTTGCCTGGTAGAAAATGCCTATGGCCTAATGGCCATAGGCATTTAATTTATTTATTTAATACTTTAAGCACACAAATGTACAGAGGCGGAATTCATATTCTATCTATCATCTATCTATTGAGGCGATCAAATATCGATACAATTATTAGGTACCAAATTCTTATCTTCAATAGTACCTACCCAAATCCTACATCTACCTACATCTAGAAACGTTTCTAACTCATAATCTGGAACAACCTAATCTTTAAATACTAATACAATAAGCTGAACAGTTTGTTTGTTTGTTTGTTTGAACGCTCTAATCTCAGGAAATACCAGTCGGATTTGAAAAAAATATTGTTTGTTTTTGATAGCCTAATTGTTAAGGAAGGCGACAGGCTATTTCACATCACGCTAAGACCCTTAGGAGCCGAGCAAACAGTCAAAAAGAACGCTAAGCAAAAACGAAGTAATAGAGAGGGCGGGCGATGCGATGCGACGCGGGGGGTCAGGGGAACAAGAAATTTCACGGGGACGAAGTTGTGGGCAGAAGTTAATACATTCATAAAGGTTAATCCCGGCCTAAGTCTCATTTAATAATAAACAACAAATATGACAACGCGTGACAAATCACAGCTGATAAGAGTATCACCGAATTAGGTACTTATCTTGTATGACTCCGATTATCAACAATACATTAACTTATTATATATATATACTACTGTTCATATAAATACTACAGTGTTTAAGTGACAGATCACAGTCGTTTTGTGTTTTGTTAAAATTTGTGTGAATTTTTTATTCAATTGTGTTAATTAGGTAAGTCTGTCTGTTTGTGTTTGTTTGTTTGTTTGAAAAACCTTTCTTTAGGTACTAATTTTTATATATTTTAAATCTCATTTTAGTATTTTATGACAAGTTACATTAGAATTAGAACTTCACGGAGTTTCACAAAATCATATCAAAATTTGCTACATCTTGGGTTCTTTAAATACCTATTGCTTTTTCAAAAACAAATAATTTTAGAAAACTGTTTTAATTGATTATAATAATTCATAGTAGTAGATTATAAACAGTGAATACAACAAAAATACAACATGTCCAAAATTATACAGTTCAACACAATGACGTGTGTGTCCAATTTTTTAGGATATAAGTATTGAGAACTTTTCCAGTGCTTTTCGTGGCTGCGTAATAAGGAACAGCGCGCATTCTAGAGTCAAAACATTTCTAAAATGCGTATTTTACGGCAGGTTTTTCAGTAGTACGTACATGATTCACAACTTTTATCTAAGTGACTGCTTTGTGCCGTTTTCATAAAGCTACAGTCTGTCATATTTTACACAGTTTGCACAGAACCTAACCTTAACTCTTAGGTACCTCTTCTGTAACCACAAGGAAAACTAAGTTTGGACATTGGTATACCTAAATAAGTTAATCATGACAGTGCAAGGGTGAGTTTTTATTGAAAACCACAAGCTCAAATGAATTAAGACCATGAAAAGCTTAATTAAGTATTATAGCAAACAATTTTACCTAAAAAACTTAAGTATAAATGCAAACAAGTTAAAAAACCCTTTGCAATAAAAACTCAAAAATAAAATGTAGAATTTGCTTCTGGACAAATGCAAATGAAAACAACAAGCAAATTTATTTGATTTTCACCTTTGTTTACTAATTCGTTTTTTAATAAGGTATCAAAATAATTATCTTCTATATTTTTCTTTATTTCTTCATAAGTATTTCTTTTTTTTATTTGGTACCTCGTAAACTTAATTGTGGAGTTTCGGCTCGTCTACTTTGGAACCGTGAACACAAACAATTGGAACCGTGCACCTAGCTTCTGACGTTTCACAAGTGTCCATGTAGGTTGATGTGGAATAATATATATTGAATTTGAATGAATTGTTTCAAATCTTAGTTTGGTACTTAAAAATGCCGTGTTTTAGTCATTGGTATAGGTAATTAGGTATATATACAGCGAGATAATTGCGTTACACACTATCATTAGCAACGGTTTTAATTTTGACAGTTAAACAACATTCATTGACTTATTTATGTTGTTGAGCAGACGAATTTTTCAAACATATGAAGCAATGGATTAGCAATTTCCTTTAAAATCCTTCAGATTGTGATTGAAAATGTGTTACGCAATTGTGGTGCTGGTTGTCAGACTGGCTGTCAAAGATGCATTGACTGCTTCTACACTTTGATGCGTAAGCGGTGCGCATCTCTGGTTGGTAGAGTGCGGGCCAGCACCAACAGCATCCTGTATATGGTAGCAAGCAGGCTAGATTATGCGTTTGTGAACCACCGCTGCAGGCTCTGCCGTGGTCGCGGGAAGGTACTAAAGGGTCATCGAAGCCCCTGGCAACACAGGCAATGGAAGGAATACACCACCCCTCCGCTCAGAGCGGGAGAAGTTATTTATTTATTTATTTATTAAACAGTATAAGTACACACATATAAAGAGACAAGAAGAAAGTAACAGAAGAATACGTACAAAGGTAATAAGCATCACCTTTTTTGATTTCTTCATTGATTGATATTGATATTGATTGGTGATGATTGTTATTTGATAATTTCCCATCCAAAAAAAAGGGCGGATGCTAGCTTTGTATAAAACAAATTTCTTCAAAGGGCATGGTATTAACAATACAGTTATGTATATTACAGGCAACGATTTCTGTATTCTGTATCACATCTGTTCTACGTGAAATTTCGTAATTAATAGCGGAAGCCATAGCAAGACTAATTAAGACCCAATTGACAGAAATAGGCTTCTCTTAAGAAAAAAAAAAATGCCTAATCTGTATAGTTTGTGGTAGCGGAAAAAATATATGTTAATTTTGAACATATTTCCCAGAACTTGGTTGTTACCAAAACACGTTTTGAAGAAAAAATCTCGATACAAACTAACGTTAAACTAACCTCTTACTTTGTTAGTTAGTTAGTTAGTTCTAATCCAAAATATCTGTATCAAATATCAACATACGTAACGTATTTAATTAATAACAACAACGTCTTATTTGAATGCAGAACTTGATTGTTTTTTTATTTTCGATTACTCAACTCATTTTTGAGTAAATAGATAATTGTTTCATATTTTGAAATAAATTACAAGCGTTGTCTCATCGCACTTCTCTTTCTTTTCTACGCAATCTGACAGTGACCGCGGTTTAGGTGTTGTCAGCGTCTTAAGTGGTTTTCGTAATAAACTAGAGCCTACTATTAATTCAGTTATAGATTGTATATTACGAAAGAAGAAGAATAATGTTTATTCAACTATGTAGGCAGGTACTTATAGTGTCAATAGATACGTAGATACAGTGAAAACTGCTCCACGCCTCGCAAGGTCCACTTGGGCCGATGCCTGCCGGGGTCGCGTAGCAGTCCAAAAGGGTTACCGAGGCCTCTGGCAACACAGGCAACGGAAGGAATACGGGTGGGTTTTAGTCAGTAAGCGTCTGACACACCCTCCCGCTCCGCCCAGAGCGGGAGAAGTTATTTGATGATTTCCCCTCCAAACAAAAAAAAGGGTATCGGCTGGGCCTATCACCTTGCAGCAGTGATGTCACATATTTGTAAGTATTTTGTTACTAACACTGAGTCTTATAATTGAATTAAATGAATTATTATTATTAATGACAGCGGGGACCAACGCCGAGGGAATTCCGTCCCACCTGCAGATTAGTCATACGTGTGTGCCAGCTAAAAACCGGCTAGAAGTCAACGCATCCCATTGACATATTATTAATATCTTTGTATAACGTAACATATTGGTAAAATACCCGAAACCTGCTTTCTTTTACGCAGTCACGCATTTGACTCATTCTGTACTTGGATGGGTTAAGTTGATTTTCCGTGTCCCTTTGAATTTTACAAATTTTCTACTATTAGATTAGATAGCAGGATATTTGTGAATATTCCTATTGTAAGTAGATACGTTATCTACCTATCCTTGATTGCGTTTTAAGGTTACAATTGGCACGTGGTCATAAGTGTGCTTGATTGAAATGGCAATGAAAATACAGCCAACATTATATTATCTACAACGCTTCAAGAATATTTTGCGCGCGGCAAAAATCGGAACTAACGCCGCCGCCATCTTGTTTTTTCAAAACAATTTCACAAATGTGCCAGAAACCGTGCGAAAATTAAAAAAAGATTGGTTGTCTGTAAAGTCGGTTCACGGACGATAATTTTACGTGATAACGAGAGAGAGATGCGTCACAAGCCGAACGCTTAAGCCGATCGTGCCTCTCTATCGCTAGTTCCGCGCTCTCGCTTGCACGCTCGGCTCAGGCGGAACGTGACACTTTTTCGTGCGTCTAGCCAGCGTTCATCGATTTATAAGACGTTATCACGTCAAAAAAAAAATGTGCCACCTGTCAACGTCATTTAAGCGCCTATTTCCTATTTCATAACTTAATCGTTATTTTTTCTGCAGATTTAACGTCTAAAAGTAACATGTTTATTCAAGATACCTATAAGGCACCTATCCCTACCACTAAAACATTCACAATGCACGTATAACTAATGGTACAAATCCTTAAAAAATATTTTGTCTAAACAACACACGTGCCCACTTCTGCTAACCAAGCATTTGCATTTTCTGATCGTGCTTGGTTGGCACTAGAGTCCCCCTATGTCAATAAAATCGGTGTACTATTTCTATACCTCTACCTACCCCTCCGGGGAATACAGGCGTAACATTATGTTAAGATGTTAGGC
Source organism: Atethmia centrago (assembly GCA_905333075.3). NCBI lineage: Eukaryota > Metazoa > Arthropoda > Insecta > Lepidoptera > Noctuidae > Atethmia > Atethmia centrago. The sequence continues at coordinate 12,781,220 of HG995387.1, forward strand.
AAAGGTCTTCAACTCAAGTGCCCCATCTGTCACTTCCGTTACTTGAGTACCTACTCTACCTGGTTTACCTATACTAGAACCAGGACTACACGATTAAGAACTCAATACGAAGACAAGTTAATAAATTATGCATAGTTGGATAAAATACTGCATTATTGAAAAAGAGTGTTATGTGCATGGCTCCTCTTATTTATAATCATGTACCAAAAATGATTAAAGAGCAACCTTTAAAAATATTTAAAAAGTCCCTTAAAAAATTACTAATTCAAAAATGTGTATCAGATTTTTTAAATGACATTAGTATTTAATTTCGATGTTCATATAATAAGTAATTAGATAGCTATAAGTAAATTCAATAATTGTAGTATAAGTTTAATAAAAAAATTGCATGTCATGAGGCGGAATGTATAAAGATTCAAAAAATATTGTAACACCTAATTGTATTAATTACCTACTTTCTATGCAAATAAATAAATCTATCTATCTATTCGAATAAAGGCAACGATAAAGGGACTACAGGACCTAAACGCAAATTTTGTAAGTTTTATAATGCCTAAAAGTATATGATCCACTGCAGTAAACAAAATAAAAAAATATATGATATTCTACAGGATATATGCTATATAGATACATACTCTAGTGTGTTGAAAATATAATACAACTAATTTGATACGATAGAAAAAAAACACGAAGATACCTCTAAAAAAATAGTTTAACGATTAAACAGATGTAAATAAAGCATTTTCTTTGTTCCATGATGATATTTGTCTCTTTTTTAATCTTTGTTTCCCACTGATAAAAGTCAAAATGAACCAAAACTCGACAAACCCAAAATGGGTTACAAAGGGCTTGAAAAAGTCTTTTATAAGTAAGCGAAAATTACAAAACGAATATTATAAAAACAAAACTAGACAAAATAAGCTAAAATACACTACATATAGTAAAATATTAAGAAAATGTGTTGCCAATATTCAAAGCAGTAAAAATAAACATACTATAGAAAAAGCTAAGAAAAGTCACATGGAAAATATTAAATGAACGATTAAAACAAAACAATGCAACCAATGAAATCGAGGAAATTTCGGGTGGAAAATGCATATTGGACAAAGGCAATAACATTGCAACATATTTCAACAACTTCTTCATAAACATAGCGAAACCAAAATCCATCGAGCACCAAAAAATCAAACCAAAAATGGGAAGAACGTTGGCAAACTCCATATATCTTGAGCCAGTTAATAATGTTGACGTTTATAAAATAACAAAGGAGTTACGAAATACGAATTCAGCAGGGTACGATGGTATTACAACTCGAATATTAAAAGATGACATATTTGCTATACTAAAACCATTGACCTATTTAATAAATATGTTCTTAGTAAACGGAACCTTAAGAACCTTAAAAAACATCATAAGTAAACAGCAAAACGGTTTTATTAAAAATAAATCCATTACATTGGCATGATTTAAATTAATACCAGAAATTCTCAGTTTAGTAGAAAAATAAATTCCTATAGCTGTATTTCTAGATATGACCAAAGCATTTGATATGGTATGCCATGATAAATTATTAAATAAATTAGAACAATACGGTATAAGAGGCCCTGCCTACAATTGGTTTGAAAGTTATTTAAGGGGTCGACAACAATGCACAGAGATTGTAAAAATGCATCCAGAGACTAACACTCAGGTAACCTATAGGTCCCCATACTTAACGAATCACTATGGCGTGCCTCAAGGAACTGTGCTAGCCCCGATATTGTTTTTAGCCTATATTAACGAATTGCCAGAATCAACGAATCAGTACATTGTATTATTCGCAGATGATACCACTGTTTTAACCAAAGAAGCTACTATTGACCAGGTGATAAACGTCACCAATGAAGCACTAAAGGGTACCTATACATGACTGATTAATTGTAAATAATTTGGAAATAAATACCGTTAAAACTAAATTCACGAGATACCTGACATATGACAAAAGAAATAAAAAAAGACACAATAGACTTGCCAATAAAATATAATAATATCATTGAAGAAGTGAATGAAATAAAATTTCTAGGAATAAAATATTGATAATTATTGCAAATGTAGTATCTTGTTTGTAAAAAAATCCATAAATTCGTTTACGCGCTACGTAAAATAAAAATAAAATAACTAATAAAGAAACAGCATTAATGGTATATCACACTCATGTATGTTTAGTATTGAGGCATGGGATAATCATATCGGGAAACTCCACAGCCGCCCAAAGAGCTTTTATAGCCCAGAAAAAATGCATAAGGTCAATTTATAGTTTCAAGTGGACTGATTCGTGCCGACCAATATTCAGTGACAAACGTCTACTTACATTTCCATCCCTATACGTTTCTGAAATGTGTAAATTTGTTAGAAACCACCTATCACTCTTTGAGCAGGATGATAAGACCCAATTTAAAAGGAAAATAGTACAAAAACCTCTGGTAGTGCCTCGAAGCAGAAACCGGTTAAGCCCCGCGCGACACCGATTCGGAGTCAAACAATAGAAAAACAATTGTGTCTCATTAGCCGTCCTTGACTGATTAAAATTATGTAACAGAAACTGCTACACCATGGCGGGTAAAATTTATAATATAGTACCGGAAAAAATAAGAAAAATAAATAACTTTGAATTTAACAGAACTTTAAACAATTGGCTTTGTGACAGATATTTTTATTCAATAGATGATTATTTAAATTTTAAACAGACGTGATGTACATACATTTTCGTAAATTTATGTATATAAATTTACGAAAACTTATTTAAATCATAATTATTAAAATTATTTATAAAATCTAATCAATAAATTGATGAACTGTCTTGACTGTGATATATAATCTAATAAACTAACTTAATATATTTTATAATTTAATGTGCCTAATTAATATTCTATTAAATTTTATTATGATTGTGATGTGTATGACTAATGACATTGATGTAATTTCATGCATGTACTAGAAATATTTGCACGACTGATAAGTCGAATATAGTGAGACTAAAATTATTTTACCATCTTATTATGTAAGGACCTACTCGTATATTCTGGCAAATAAATAAATTTCACTTCATTTCATTTCATTAAAAACCATACTAATATACATGCAATCATTCTGATTTTTTGTCAGATTATTCTACAAGCAACATATTAGCATAATAGTGTTTTAATTTTTTAATCCAATCAATAGATTTTTTGTAAATAGATAATTGCTTCATATTTTGCAACAAATTATCAGCGTTGTGTCACCGCGCTTCTCTTTCTTTTCTATGCAGTCCGACAGTGACCGCGCTTTAGCTGTTGTCGTCCTCTTAAATGCAACGTGAAATTACTTTAATCATTGATTTATTGGCACGTGCCGACGCGGCAACGCGCGTCTTGGCTATAAAAGTACTTGCCAATTTAGACACGCCCGATTCAGTTGTTTTTGTGCATCAGGGTTTAGCGGCAGGTCTAACCAGAGATAATTTAATAACAATTATTGGACCTTCTTATTTTTTTGACTTCAATTGCCTTTCCATTTTTGACTTCAATTTCCTACAAAAATAAAGAAAGAAGGTTACAAAGTTTTTCTTTATTTGAAAGCATTTATTTTGATTTTACTGCAATTTCCGGTAAATATATTGTCATTATAAAGGGTTTTAACCTGAGTTTAAATGGTCAAGGACAGCTAATGAGGCACAATTGATTTTCTATTGTTTGACTCCGAACCCCCGCAGCGCAACACGACGCCGTCACTCGTCTTCGTGTGCAGTAGTTTTTTTTTTTTTTTTGTAGAAAATATCTATTAGTTTATAGTTATTGTTTTTTATAATTATTTATGTATTGTGTTTATATGGGCCTTAGTTGACTGAAATAAAGGAAATTATTATTAATTATTATTAGTAAAACAGGTTAAATGATTTCATACAATCTATATGTCCATAGTAGGTATAGCAGAATTCTTTAGTAGTCATAAATAATAATTTAAATTCGGGGAATTTGTGAGTTCTACTCTCTGTCCATATATAAACTTGAACTTGCATTCTTAGCCTCATTGAACATTTTGACATCCCGCTGACCAATACAAGTTTTGGCGAGAATTCGTGTACAACTGTGAGGTTCGAAAAAGTAGATAAAAAAGAAGATTGATTTATTTTAAACCTGTTACGGATATATGTACCTATAGTCATTTGAGTTATGAAGGTTAACTGACTGGCCACAATAGGTATTACGTTATTTTTATTTAATAAGTATATAAGTATTTTCGTTGTCATTTGGATATTATTACCTAACTTATTTTTATTTTTATTTCTAGAAAACATGGCCAGTTTTGTCTACATTGTGTTCGCCTGTTTGCTTGCCAGTGTTGCGGCTCTCCCGTCATCCCGTAAAATACGAAGTTCTTACAGTAAGTTTGTGCACTTACCTATGGAAAACGCAACCTTTTTCAATAACAATTATCGATAACTTGATCAATGTTTATAGTAAAGCTGTCAAAATTACCCATCCTTCTTTGCCTTTGCTAAGAGCCTGATGACATCACACATCATTTGGTCAGATTTTTGCTGCCGAATCAAATCTAAGGCCTTTTTTCCCCGGTGTAAAGCCTAATGTTAATTTCTGTGGATTCAAGCGAGCGAACATTTACAAAATGTATGCGAACTCTGTTACAACATTCGCTCACAACGACGAACTCTTGAGCACGCTCTCATTAGATTCTTGAAGAGGTAGACTCATGAAAGCGATCACGTAGATTCTTTTGCGCACTCATTCTCGCTTCCACTGCCGGAGCGAAAACATTAATAAGTTTTACGTGTACTTTTGTCATTGATTTTATCATGGAGTGGACTAGAGAAGTCAGACTGAAGTTTCAGCAAACTGGAGGTAAACGTAATCTTCGTGTTTGTGTGCCATTGTTAACTTGACCGTATTTACGCGTAGCGTGATTGGTGGGCCGATAACAGAAAGTGCAGCACAGTCTGCGCCCTCTTAAGGCCCAAAACGTACATCGCGGCACTTAAAAATGGCCCTAAAGCAGTGATGGGCGTAACTAGTTACTTATGTAATCTAATTAATAATTGTATTACATAATAATTTGATTAAAATGTAATCTAATTACATAATATTCAATTACATTGTAATTAGATTACTTTGGATGTGCTATGAAATTAATTACAATGTATTTAATTACAAAATAATTTGATTACAAGGTAACCTAATTACATAGTATTCAATTATATTGTAATTATAATAACTTGAAATATCAAATGTCGCATGCTTGCATCGCATTTTTTTTGTATAATTATGTGTTTCATTTTCGTATTTGACAAAAATGTATTAATTTTTTGTAAGACGCAGGTGTCCTGTTACGGCCATTACTAATATAAATGTGTAATTACGTTTTATCAGATTACTTATAATATGTAATCTATTATAATGTAATTAGATTAACTTGCAATTAAATTACTTTGTATTTAATTACAGTAAGTAGGTACTCATTGTAATTAGTTACTTAAGTAATCTGTTTCAAAGTATTTTAATTACTAATTACAATGTAATTGTAGTTTGTAATTATTAATCTAATTACTTTTTGCCCATCACTGCCCTAAAGTTACATAACCGTTTAATTCCTCGACTGTACGTTAAGACGCTGATAACACCCAAACCGCGGTCACTGTCAAATTGCATAGGAAAGAAAGAGAAGCGCGATGACACAACGCTTGTAATTTATTGCAAAATATGAAGCAATTATCTATTTACTCAAAATTGAGTTGAGTAATCGAAAAAATGAAATGTTTTGGTAACAACCAAGTTCTGGGATATATGTTCAAAATTATCATATATTTTTTCCGCTACCACAAACTATACAGATTTGGCATTTTTTTTTTTCTTAAGAGTAACCTATTTTGGTCAATTAGGTCTTGTCAGCGCCTTAACAAAAACGTAATTTTAACAGATTACCCCTTCAACTTCGTGGCTCGAGAAACGTGGGGCGCGCGTCCCCCGAACGGTGTCACTAGTTTGAACCTGCCAGCGCCATATGTCGTCGTGCACCATAGCTACATACCCCCGAACTGCGAGACCAAGGACGCCTGCAAGAGAAGTATGAGGCTTATGCAGGACATGCACCAAACTCACAACGGGTGGCAGGATATTGGATATAAGTGAGTTTAGATGCAGTTTCTTATTGCCAGTATATATTATCTTTAAGTTATATCTCACAAGAATCCTAACTATAATATTTTTATATGAATGTGAAAGTGAGTTTATTTATTTGTTTGTTTGTTACGCTTTCACGCTAAAACGGCTGAACGGATTTGGATGAAATTTGCACATGGGTAGACCATGACCCGGCTTAAGACAAAGGATACTTTTATAGAATACTTTTGTCCCGATATTCCCACGGGACCAAGACTTATACGAGTGAAACCGTAGGGCGCAGCAAGTAAATAATTAAAACAACATAATATAACAACAACAGTCATTTACTAAAACAATAAAATCACAGTATTTCGTACATACAATGTCCGGAATTAATATTTACAAATTGTTACGGCTTCACACTAAAACGGCTGATCGGATTTGGATGAAATTTGGCACATGGGTAGACCATGACCCGGCTTAAGACAAAGGATACTTTTCATCCCAATATACCCACGGGATAGAGGCTTATACAGGAGAAACACCAGGGCGCAGCTAGTTATACATACATTTAAACTGAAATAGCTGATAAGCCAATTTATATTATCATGGTCGTAGTAAAATTACAGTAACCAGTAACTGGGTTGTAGAGGTTAGATAGGCAGTCGCTCCATGTAAAATACTGGTATTCAGCTGCATCCGGCTAGATTGGAAGCCGACCCCAACGAAGTTGGGAAAAGGCAGGCAGATGAGATGATGATGGTCGTAGTCAAATTGTGCATAAAATGCCCACAATTTCTAGCCTTACAGAGTTACAAGCTACAACATACTCAAGCTGCCAATTTTCATTAAGGCGCTGACAAGACCCAATTGACCAAAATTGGCTTCTCTTAAGTAAAAAAAAATGCCAAATCTGTATAGTTTGTGGTAGCGGAAAAAATATATGTTAATTTTGAACATATTTCCCAGAACTTGGTTGTTACCAAAACACGTTTTAAAAAAAAATCTCGATACAAACTAACGTTAAACTAACCTCTTACCTTGAGTTCTAATCCAAAATATCTGTATTAAATATCAACATACGTTACATATTTCATTAATAACAAGAACGTCTTACTTGAATGCAGAACTTGGTTGTTTTTTTATTTTCGATTACTCAATTCAATTTTGAGTAAATAGATAATTGCTTCATATTTTGCAATAAATTACAAGCGTTGTGTCATCGCTTCTCTTTCTTTTCTATGCAATCTGACAGTGACCGCGGTTTAGGTGTTGTCAGCGTCTTAAGGTGGATCCGCGGTGGTAGCCCGTGCAATTCAAAATTTCTTACGTTTTTGTAATTTGCAGGTCAGTGTCAGGATGTATCTTGATCAAAATATGATTCGCGACCATAACGAATATGTATATACAGAATTATAATCATTAGAATCTTTAATACATCTCTCTAAGTTTGATTTGTTCCCTAAGATTTGTTCTTATTGTTCCACCTTAAACTCAAGTTCTTATATCTGACACCGAGGCGCTAAAATTAACAATAGCACTTGGATGATAAGCGGTCCTAATAACTGTATATGTAGATGGTAACTGATAACATATTTATCATCGGTACTTTGAAAGCCAGATGAGGAGCTCGTGGCTGAGTAATAACACCGTTAAGCTACGCTTGCCGGAGTTGTTCCGTGTATGGGTCCACCATCTTTACATACTTTGTCTCTTCCGTGCCTCGGAAAGCACGTTAAGCCGTTGGTCCCGGCTGTCATTCGTAGATCTTTGACAGTCGTTACGGGTCGTCAGAAGCTCGCTAGTCTGACAACCAGTCCTACCAAGGGGTATCGTATTACCCAGCAACTGGGTTGTGGAGGTCAGATAGGCAGTCGCTCCATGTAAAATAGTGGTATTCAGCTGTATCCGGGTAGGCTGGAAGCCGACCCCAACATGGGAAAAAGCTAGACAGATTGATTGATTGTCTTTGAAAGCCAGATAGATAGACATTACACGGTCAACAGGATGCAAAACAAATCAATGCCAGTAGTAAATGAGTCGCGTACATGTGCACTAATTATAATATATCTTACTACCGAGCACCGATGTTGCCAAATAATGACTAAGGCGAAGAATATTTAAGTGCACCTGCACACAAATGACATATAATATGACTTAATATATAAAGATTTGTCGTAGCAGAAAATGCTATTTACAGCATTTTCTGCTACGACAAAAAAAGCTATTTACAGCCAATAATGCAGTCGACAATTCTTTCCCATAAAACTCACTATACTTATTTTCTTTTTTGCAAGAAAAGGTCTACGTTCACCTTGATGGAAATTCTTTCACATAAATTCACAATTCTGTTAGGCCACCGGGGTAGTTGCGTAACAACAAGTATAGCAACATTCCGTATTACCAAAGACAAACCACTGTTTGTCTCTGGTAGGGTGCAATTCTGAAAATGTTTGTGTCCACCCAAAAGCTGTCTGGTAGAAAATGCCTATGGCATTAAGTCCACCTCAGTACATTTGTGTGCTTGAAGTATTCAATTTAAACCTTAAAATAAATTCTGAACAAGAAAAACAATATGCAGTCATGGGGACTGTTCCGACAGAAGAGAAAATTTTGTAATAATGAAAGTACAAATATTTCTCTCAGTACAGTCATTTTTCTCGAAAAATCTAATTTAGAGCAGCAAGCAAACACAGTCGAATATATTATACAATATATTAGTGTATTTATGCGTATACATGTATACAGAGAGCTGTGTTGGCCAAATGGAAACGGCCGCGACTTACGAGCTGTACCTACGTCGTAGGTTCGAACCCAGACAGGCGCTTTACTTTGTGTAAATTATTTCATCACCACTGCTCTCAAAACAGTGAAGGAAAACGCCGTGAGGAAACCGGCATGTCCTAGAACCTAAAATTCGAAGACATGTGACATCAACTAACCCGCACTGGGCCCGCGTGGTGGATGACGGCCCACTCCCTCTCACAGAGAGGAAGCTTGTGCCCCAGCAGTGGGAACATTATAGGCTGATTATGCTATGTAGGTACACAGGCCGCTGCGCGTCGCCAGTCTGGCCTAACACGTCACATTAACATGTCGGTGACGCGAACAAGTTGTTTTTCTCCTACCAAAAATCGCTCAACGTGCCTAAAGAAGTATTCACTTCAAAAAAGTATTTTATTTGGTCAAAGACACAATTGATTTTCTATTGTTTGACTCCGAATCGGTGTCGCGCGGGGCTGGCTTAACAGGATAAGCAAGTAGAAGTATTCACTTCAAAAAAGTTGAATATTAATGATAGTTTGATAGTTTATTAGTAATAGTGGAAATAGTTTGCTAATATTAATGCGGATATACAATAAGAGTTCTTATCGCCAGTCCTCAGAGGATACTGTCCTATACCTACTGTCATTTTATAAACTATTTAGTAGTTGCAATTTAAGTCAATTGATAGAACGTACTTACAAGCTACACTTGCCGCGGTTGGTCCGTGGATGGGTGACCATCTTTACATACCAAGACCCCTCCGTGCCTTGGAATGCACGTTAAGCCGTTGGTCCCGGCTGTCATTTGTAGATCTTTGACAGTCGTTACGGGTCGTCAGAAGCTCGAAAGTCTGACTACCAGTCTTACCAAGGTGGTATCGTGTTGCCCAGTAACTGGGTTGTGGAGGTCAGATGTCAGAGTCGCTCCATGTAAAATACTGGTATTCAGCTGTATCCGGTAAGATTGGAAGCCGACCCCAACATGGTTGGGAAAAGGCTAGGCAGATGATGATGATAGAACGTACTTCTAACGATACGATTGGAGTGTCATGTTTTTCACCGCAAGCACTGTGCGCGTGGGTTTACAAATAGTCTTGGGAGGCACTTCAGTATTTCATTTATTTTCATCATCTTATTTGGAATTTTGTAGTTTATTATCAATCAATCAATCAATCAAAATATTTTTATTTCACATAAACCTACATGGGCACTTATGAAACGTCAGAAGCTACGAGTAGGTGCACGGTTCCAATTGGTCGTTTCCTATGGAGAAGAGCCGGCAAGAAACTCCACGGTTATTTTTTTTTAAATAATTGGCTTTTAAAATGTTCTCAAATTACAGTGTTAATAGGTATAGGAGGACAGTGTAGGCCTGTCGAGAAGTACTTAACAAAAGAAAAAGAAAAGAAAAAGGTCTACAAAAGATTTAGTCTATTAAGCCTACAACGTTCTCACATTCACAACGTGCACAAGATTCCATGTTAAATAATATTAAAATAATAAAAATAAAAACCTATTTAAACCAAATGACATGTTTTCCATTATAAGACAAATACGTATCTATTTAACAGCTTAAGGCCGCTTGTAGACGTCCGTTTTTTCCATCGGACCACGAACCGAGTTTTTCATATTTGTATGAGTTGGACACCGGTCCGGCCTCAGGTACATGTACATCACATCATACATTTCCATTGTAATCTTAACACCACCGCAAGTCCGGTGAAAACAACGGTCCATTAACTGGTTTAAAAAAAACGGACGTGTACGAGCAGGCTAAGTGTTTTATATCATGTGGGCATAAGAATGGCACATGGTTTTGATAGCTTGGGAAACTCAGAGACTTAGTTAGGGTAACTGCTATAAAGGGCCGGATTTAGGGCAAGGCAACAGGGGCACTGGCCCCGGGCCTCCACAAAGAAGGGGCCTCCACAATTAGATTATTTTAAATAAGAAAAAAAATACTTCGTTTGTGTCCATCAAATAAAAAAAGAGTTCATAATCATCACAGAAAAAAAATCACTATCAATGGTACCTTTTTTAATTTGTTTCTTTTTTCATCTGTTCCGCAAAATTTTCGGTGCCTCCACATCTTGGTTGCCACAGGGCCTCCACACCTATAAAAGAGAGCAAAATTGGTAGTAACAAGGTAATGCAAGCAAGCCCATGAATGCAATAAAGTATTGAGTATTGAAAAGTACAAAAAATATTCCTGTATCTATTGTAATTTCGTTTTAGTGCACATTACCTTGTTTCTACCTCTTGTTATGAGTGGCCAGTTACTATAGCAGTTACCCTATTTAGTTAAATCATAACCTACTAGTTTTTAATAAACATATTACTTACGAGTAATTGTTGAGATTATTAGAAAATCTACCGCGAGACAGACAGTTTCTTGTGACTGTAGGTACATTGTGTTAAGGATAGGTACTTATGTTTTCTTTTCTTTACAGTTTCGCAGTAGGCGGGGAAGGTTCAGTATATGAGGGTCGCGGTTGGGACGCAGTCGGCGCACACGCAGTGTCTTATAACGTGAAGAGTATCGGCATTTGTATGATTGGTGACTTTGTAGGTAAGTCTCTTTCGTTCACCTCAAATTCGTAAAGTGAAAAAAAAAACTAGTAATTTAAATATGTATTCCGTATACTCAAATCACAACTGTCATTCTTTGACAGTTGTATAAAATGGCTAAGTATAACACGGCTAATTGACGGAGGGTGTCCATTTGCTTAACAATTAATTTTCCTGACTGTGCAATTCTAGTGTTGGCTGATACTTTAAAATAAACTGTCACACCGGTTTATTTTTTTTTTCTGGGTGGGAAATCATCAAATAACTTCTTCCGCTCTGGGCGGAGCGGGAGGGTGTGTCAGACTCTTACTGTCTAAAACCCACCCGTATTCTTTCCGTTGCCTGTGTTACCAGAGGCCTCGGTGACCCTTTAGTACCTTCCCGCGACCCCGGCAGGCACAGGTATGGATTACAGAAACGACGCTATACAAAACAAAACTTTTCCTAAAAAATCTATATGCCATATTAGTTCAAGTAGGTACTTATAAACGAATAAACTTTTTATAGTACGAGTAACAAGTCATTAGAGGGGGAATTCCATACCTAATTTATAAAATATAATAGGTAGGTAAAAACTGTTTTATTTTTATTTTTATTAGGGACTTTTATAACCGCAATGCACACAGTCACATCATACCCTTAATAAATAATAAAAAATACACGCTGCTAAGGAGGTATAATAAAACCTTAGCTTGATAATAATAAATTTCCAATAAATAGATACAGACACGCAAGGATAAATAAAATCGAAATAAATTTAATTACTTTCTTTATCATAATAAAACCGGAAATAAATCCGCTGGCGTAAATATGACACATGGAAGATTAAGCCCCATTTACACAAAAAAAAAAACCTTTGATATTTTGTATGCCTTTTGGCGGGACACTGTTAAAAATTAAGTGGCAACATTCATTAGTTCCTGTTTTTGACACAGAAAAGTGTGTGGCGCTAGACGTATTGAGATAGAATCATTATCAGAAAAAATCGCACTTGAATATTTTCCCTCCCCGAAGTCCGAATGTAAAGGAACATAATATTTGCTCTGTAATCATCTAATGTATATATAAGTCAGCCTGTGGCATATTCAATAAAATGTAACAGTAGTGTACTCCGTGTCAAAATGAACTGTGTAATCTGTGGTCTATCTGTGACATCTGTCAACAATAAAAAGGTCCGTCGTCATGTACCTACCATCTGCCTTGTTTGATTCCATCCAATAAATCTATCCTAATCAGGGTGATCCCCACGAACTTTCAATAGACACAGCTCTGATCTTTTGTATTATACACCTTCTTTATGTACCCTGTGTTCACAAAATAAATGAATTTGAATTTGAACAATGTCAAAGGCAGACAACTTTTTCTAAATGGGTGGGCCATTTCAAAAAAGTTGTGTGCCTGTGGTATTTATACAATAAAATTGAAGCAACCAATGGTTTGCATCTTCTAAACACTGTTTAAACGGTGCAAATTTTATTGTTGCTTAAACTTATGGTATGCCACAGACAGGTAAATTGCACCGTGTAAATCAGGCTTTAGACACAGACTCTCAAACAGGTGTGACAGTGACGTCGCTATACAAAGTGGAACTATTCTTAAACAATATTGTTTTGCCACATACTTGGTTGATATTTAAAAAAAAACATTTTTTCCAGAAAACCTTCCCCCAGACACTCAAATTAAGTCCCTCAAGGATCTGATAGACGCTGGAGTGGAACTAGGCTACATCAGTCCAGAGTACAAGCTGATTGGCCATCGCCAGGTCTCCGCGACCGAATGTCCTGGCCAAGCACTCTTCAATGAAATCTCCACCTGGGATCATTTCGCACCCTCATAAAGATGGACGTCTAAGTCCCGCTTGTACCACAAATCACTGAAGCTATGGTTTCCTATAGAAGCGGTAGCCGCCATAAAACGGCCGCACTGACAGCTGTCATTGAAAATATGGCAGTAGCCGCCATAAAACGGCCGCACTGACAGCTGTCATGGAAAATATGGCAGCGGAGTTTGACTTTACGATGACAAAAAACGCTCTATAAAGCCGAATTATTAATTCACTGGAGAAACTTTCTATAATAAAATGGTCACATTTATTGTAATAGTGATCGTTTAGTTTAATCGATTTATATAAGTGTAAAATAAATGTATTTCCGTGCCTCGGAAAGCACGTTAAGCCGTTGGTCCCGGCTGTCATTTGTAGATCTTTGATCGATACCCCTTGATAAGACTGGTTGTTAGACTTTCGAGCTTCTGACGACCCGTAACGGTCGTCAGAAGCTCGAAAGTCTAACAACCAGTCTTATCAAGGGGTATCGTGTTACCCAGTAACTGGGTTGTGGAGGTCAGATAGGCAGTCGCTCCATGTAAAATACTGGTATTCAGCTGTATTCGGTAAAACTGGACTCGAGTCGACCCCAACATAGTTGGGAAAAAGGCTAGGCAGATGATGATAAGTGTAAAATAAATGTATAATAATAAGTGTAAAAGTCTAGTATACAATAAATATGACCATTTTATTATACAAAGTGACAGCTAGCACATGTCAGATTACTTCAGTGAATTAATAATTCGACTTTAGGGATACACACCAACTTACTTTCTTAAATACGTTTCAGTGACGTCATTGGACGGTAAATTGCGGCCGCTTTGTGGCGGCCACCGCAGTCTAAGGTAAGCAGTCTAAGGCAACGGTCTAGGTTTAAGGCGCTGACAAGACCCAATTCACCAAAATTGGCTACTCTTAAGAAAAAAAAATTACCAAATCTGTATAGTTTGTGGTAGAGGAAAAAATATATGTTAAATTTGAACATGTTTCCCAGAACTTGGTTGTTACCAAAACACGTTTTGAAAAAAATCTCGATACAAACTAACGTTAAACGAACAACATACGTTGCGTATTTAATTAATAACAAGAACGTCTTATTTGAATGCAGAACTTGGTTGTTTTTTATTTTCGATTACTCAACTCAATTTTGAGTAAATAGATAATTGCTTCATATTTCGCAATAAATTACAAGCGTGGTGTCATCGCGCTTCTCTTTCTTTTCTATGCAATCTGACAGTGACCGCGGTTTAGGTGTTGTCAGCGTCTTAATGTGTTTGTGGTTTAATGTGTGTGCTAGCTAGCTAAAACATCGTTCTGTTTCTGTTAATCGTTTGAAGATAATAGAGACATAACGATGATTTAAAATCGTAGCTTGTGTTTAGTACCTAGTTAGTGGTGCAAGCGGGCCTAATTCGCACCAAAACTGTGAACCGAGGCCTAATTCTGTTTATGCGACCTCGATATTGATTTATATACCACTTTTGACTTAAATTACCAGTAAATTGAAACTTCAATAAGGTTCAAAATAATTAATTGTCACATAGACAAATAGACCTTGTTGTTTCATAGCTTGCAAGTGACATTCTACCTTAGGGTGGTAAAGCAATTACGAGGTCGATTATAATAAGTAATGTTTGAGGACCACAGAACAATTTGTAAATATTAATTTCGGACTTGTATGTACAAAACACTGTGATTTTTATTGTTTTAGTAAATGACTGATGTTGTTATATTTTGTTGTTTTTATTATTTACTTGCTGCGCCCCGCGGTTTAACTCGCATAAGTCTCCGTCCCGTGGGAATATCGGGATAAAAAGTATCCTATGTCCTAACCTAGGTCGTGGCTATGAATAGATCATAGTCTACCCATGTGCCAAATTTCACCTAAATCCGTTCAGCCGTTTTAGCGTGAAAGCGTAACAAACTCACTTTTGCATTATAATACCTTAGGAAGTACCTCTCCTTTATGCACGTTAATACCTCGTCTACGTGTGATAATTTTAGTAATAAAATGTAATTTCATACAATATTTCACGATTGATCCAGTTTCCAAAGAATTTTGCGATATTTTTATTTCGACTGAAACTAGTTATAAACATCAGCTGAATCCCATTACATAGCAGCTTTTAATTTGTTTGACAGTCCAACAAGGGTTTCGAGAAGAGTAATCACTAGGACCATCTCTGACCATTCACTGACATCGGTGATGGAAAAACATCGTGTGGACCTATACAAGGTGTTGTTTTGGATCTGCAAAACATTTAAGGAGGTAATTATGTTAGTGATTCTCGACCCGAATCAACAATAAAATGGGCAGGTTTTTTTTTCAATTGATTCTTATTTACGGAAATCGGTAAATGTGAACTCCCCTTTTTAAAACGTGGCCAGTCTGTACGTGTCCTTAAACTGCGCTTTCACACACACAAACAAACGCAACCGACATTTCTTTCATAGATCTTAGATACGGTTATTAAGAGAGTTATTCTGAAAAACAATAAAATTTTTAAATCTAAAATAAAAAGTATTATTGATTATTGACTTGGTATCGTATTGATATATGATTATTTACGAGTTAATTACGTAGGCTACTGCCGGAGGACTCAAAAAAAACCGAATTAATTATAAACTAATTTAATTGAATAAAAGAAATTACAATTATGAGGAATTACAATAAAATCAATTGACTCGATCGATGGTGGATACGAAGTGCCCGGGCTCGCTCACGTAGACGGTGTCGTCGGGCCTCGTGTTCTGTGTCAGCAGTTTCCCCTCGTAGTAACTGGGTCGATGACGACGATGATAATGCACGCGGCGTGCCTCGTGCCTTTATGTCAGCGCTTTCCATAATAGTGATGCGCGTAACACCTCCCCCCTCAAATCGACGACTATTTCAGATTTTGAGATGAAATATCGTCGAGAGTTTAGATAGATCTTGGGGTGCTGGCCGATTCTGGCGGGTTTCAGATGTTTCAGGCTCAGCATACGCGGCTTCATCTGGAGTTGTCATCTGCTTCTTCTTCTGTGCCATGCGGATTCGGTATAGTAGTATCGCTCCCAGTATGAATGAGGCAAGTAGTGTACCATAAAATGGGATTGTCGTATGGTAAATAGTTGAGGTTGGTTCAATGTGGATTGGCTTCTGTGAATCTATTCTGTCTTGAATATCGTGCAGTTTTTTTAGGTTAATAGCATTGATTTGAAGGGGTGGCATGGTTGACCCTTCGATGTCTTCTGGTACGTTGCTTATCTTCATGGTTTGTCCTCTAATATGGTCGTTGATGTTGACGATGGTGAATTCGTCTGTTCGTAGCTTGCAATTATGGGGAATAGTGGCTAGGAAGCTTCCATCTAAGGTTATGGATTCTTCTTGTTCGCAGGTTAACTGGACTTGTGTTGGTTTCGGGAACACGACGGCGTAGCGGCGGTCGTCTAACTTTTCCATTGCGGGCTTTGTCAGGCTAATAGTGACCGTGTTGCATGTTTTGTGCGGTGTGTGACCTCCGATGATATCACAAATGCAGTCTGGATGGGTTCTCATTTGGTGGTTGAGTTTTTCTTCGCAGAGATGCTCTGAAGCTACCTTCGGGCATTCTGCCTCTATGTACGCATGAATGTTTCCAGTGATTGCTAGGAATGGGTAGGACGGGATGATGGCTTGCTTATTTTTATTTGGTACAATGACTAACTTATACAACAGGAATCTTAATGGGGAAGTTATGGGAAATTTGAATGCAAAAACTATTTGACTTCCCCGATAATAAGCTAAGGGTTTAATGATGTCATAATATTCTCTAATTTCTAATTCTAGTAATTGGTCTTTATTATAAAGCGCACCTAGTTTGCGTAACATATCGCCTAGTATTTCTGTACCTAACATAGAATGATGAGTATGCAGTTGACCGGAAAATGCTATCGCATTCTCTAACCTACTTAATTCGCTTAATAAACTATCTACGTTATTGCTAATTATTTGTAGTATTTGCGAAAACTTTGCAAACTTTATAAGATTGTGTTGTTTATACTTATCGGCATCAAGTAAAATGTGCAGACTGTCATTTAATTGTACTTGATTCTCTACTAGTTTCGTAATGATTTTTGTATGTTCGTTCATCAAACCTTTGCTCAAACTTATATGATGATTTTGCTCAATAGCTATACGTTGCTGATTATCATTGAGGGCTTTAATGGCGTTATCGTATTTAATGGCATCTGTGTGATCCAGGTTTCCTGTAATGCTCTTAATTACGGATCCGAGACTATCTACCAAACCTCGCTTGGATCGATTGGGTTTTAAGCTTTGTAGATGAGATGAGGCTTTATTTAATTTTGCGTTTAAACTATCTATTTGAAGTTCATATAGAGTGCTAGTGTACTTGTCTAGTCTGTTTGTAGCCTTAGTAAGTTGAATTCGTATCTCATTAATGTTATTGTCTATGTCTGTTAGTTCGATGTTCTGAAGGAATGTATGATAATGAGTGATGAGTTTCATGGGCCCTAGTTTGAAGGGCAATAGTCCAGGTCCATTCTCAAGTCGTTCTAAATTGATCTCCTGTGCCCATGTTAGGCTAAACGTCAGCATCAGAGGTATCCTGTAACAATTTTGCAGTTTTAGGGACACGCTTTAATCTAGATTTAGCTATAGGTCCCTTTTTCTTAGAAGTATAAATGTGGATAGGTAAATTAGCCAGTACTGTGTCCTGGTTGTATCTGGGTGCGAGTTTAGATCTACTTGCGGAGGGATTACTAATGAATATTTGTTGGTCGGGCTCGTAGTCGACCTCATTCTCCCGGGTTTTATTACGACTCTCTATGAGCGCTGTTCGATTAGCGAGAGACGTCTCATTGATTAGTTCGTACACTTTTTGCATGCGTTCTCTATGTGTTTCGGTATATTGTTGTAATAAGTGTCCGGTCAGATCTATGTCAATCGGGTCTCGTGGGTCAGTGTGTCCTAATATGAGGTCGTATGGTTTACATCGTGTGAAGGAATGTATTGAACTATTGTACGCTATAATAGCATATGGCATCAGATGTACGACTGGCTCATCTTTGTATTTTAGTTTCAAAATACGAAGATGTTCCAATATTGTGGAGTGGAAGCGTTCGATATTACCGTTAGCGTTTGGTGAATATGCCAGTGTTTGGTGATGAATTATTTTATGCACCTTACAGAACTCGGAGAACATCTGGTTGATGAATTCGGTCCCTTGATCTGTAATAATGGTTAGTGGTAGGCCATGATGCGTGCTGAAGGTTAGTAAAGCTTGTATGACACTGACTGCAGTCCCATCTCGAAGGAGGTAAGCTTGACCATACTTTGAGAAGGCGTCTATGAATGTTACGTATTTCTCGTTCTGTGCTGAGAAGCTATCCATATGTATTATTTCGAACGGCCTATCGTACTTTGCTTGCCCACATACTGTGCAGTCATTTATGAATTTGGTTATGTGTTCTCGCATCTTAGGCCAATAAAATTTAACAGATAAGGCTAAGAAGCACTCGTTAATACCACGGTGATTAGTCTTGCCTTCGTGGTAGTGACGAACAATTTCCTGTTGCCTTAGGTATTCTTTTACGTTTTCAAGTTCCTTTTTTGCTAATACCAATTTCATAGACGAACTTTTAAAGTATTTTTGTAGCAAAGGGATTATGTTGTACATTGCAAGAGGTGGATTTATCAGCAGGGCGGTTTTGATCTTAGGGTTGACGTACTCCTTAATGGCGTTAACCAGCTCTTCTTCTAGATTAGATTCGGATAGCTGAACGGATGTTCGGGTATGGGTGTCAAATGGCTTAGTTGCCGTAGGCCGTTTTTTAAAGTCACCTACAACGGTCAAGCACAGCTGTCGGTGAAATTTGTTTAGTGGTTCGTCGGTGATGGGTATTTCGAGTATAGGGTTTTCTTCGGAGGTATGTGCTGTCAGGGTGTTGGAGTTAGCTAGGGATGGTGGTCTGTCAGTTGCGTTTGCAATCATCGAACTAACCTCCTCGTTATGGATCTCAACGCGTGAGAGGGCATCGGCATTGGTGTTATGTTTACCTTTCTTGTAGATGACGGTGAAATCGTATTCACTTAATTTTAACCGCCACCTGGTTAATCGTGAATTCGGTTCCTTGAGGCTCATGACCCACTGTAATGGTTTGTGGTCTGTTACTATTTTGAACTTGCGTCCAAAAAGGTAAGGCCGAAAGTATTTTGTTGCCCATACAATCGCTAATAATTCCTTCTCGATTGTGCTGTAATTTACTTCACTTTCATTAAGTGTCCGTGAAGCAAAAGCTATGGGTTTGTCCGAACCGATAGGTCCCTGCGAGAGTACCGCGCCGATTGCAAAATTGGAAGCGTCTGTGGTCACGATAAATTCCTTGTCAAAGTCGGGATATTTAAGGATAGGGTCATTGGTCAGTAGAGTTTTACACTTCTCGAAACAGTTAATATAATCTGAATCTAACGTTACTTTCCTTCCTTTCTTTAAGCATTGTGTCAGGGGTTTGGTAATACGGGAAAAATCTGGGATGAATTTTCGGTAGTAACCAAGAAGTCCAAGAAACTGTTTAATTTCTTTAGGCGTTTTAGGTATGGGGTAATTTTGAATGGCTGTGATTTTATCTGGGTTAGGCTTTATTCCTTCGGTACTGATGACATGACCTAGGTATGCAGTCTCGAGTTTTAAGAATTCTGATTTGTCTAACTGGATTTTGAAGTTAGATTCTCTTAACCTTTGAAACACCTTCTCTAGGTTGTTCATGTGTTCCTGGAGAGAGGTGCTGAATATAATTATATCATCAAGATAAACAAGACATATAACGTTTTGGAGTCCTTTGAGTACGTTATCCATTACTCGTTGAAATGTGGAAGGGGAGTTTTTAAGTCCCATGGGCATTCTCAAAAATTCGAAGTGCCCATGTTCAACATTAAAAGCGGTCTTGGGAATGTCACTGGGGTTCATTTCAACCTGGAAAAATCCTGATGCAAGGTCAAGAGTGGTGAAATATTGGCACTTGCCTAGTTTGTCCAGGACGTCTGTAATATTCGGGATAGGGTACTTGTCGTCAACTGTTTTTTCATTTAGCTTGCGAAAGTCAATGACTAGACGCCATTTCTGTTTTCCAGAGGCATCAGCCTTCTTTGGGACGACCCAAATTGGTGAGCTCCATGCAGATTCAGATGGCCTAATGATTCCTTGATCTAACATTTTCTCTATTTGATCGCTAACTTCCTGACGGTGTATAAATGGATACCTATAACTTTTAGTGTAGGTTGGAATTTCGTCTGTAGTTTTAATACTGTGCTTTACCCTATTGGTAAAGGTTAATGCCTCGCCTTCGATGTAAAAGACGTCAGCGTACTTTGAACATAGTGCCAGTAAGTTTGCCTTTTCCTCCTCGTTTAAGTGATCGGTACGTATTCGGGATGTAACATCTTTAGCGCGAGGTGACATTTGTTCACTGACTTCAACATTAAATATCATTGCCTGAGTGGCCTGGTCCAGTGAAAATATTATATCGCTGCTGGTTGGGTTGGTCACTTCAACCATACCGCGGCTATTAGAAACGGTGGTCAGGCATTCGGATATAATGCAATTGCAAATAATCTGTTCCTCTACAAAAACCTCACCATCCGGTGCATTAACAGGTAAACGTATTAATTTAGAACTTTCCGCGGGTATAATTTCCTCGTAGAGGTTTAGATTTCGAGAGTTATAAATTTGGATGGGATTGATTGCAAACTTAGTTATCAACGTAAGATCTTTCAAATCTAATTTAGCCTCCCATTTGGTAAGCAGATCCATTCCTATTAAACCATCGAAACGATCGTGGAATCTGTATATGAATAACTTCATTTTTTCTGTGTCACCAAATTCGGGAAAGCAGGGTAGATTGATAGAGTAGTCATTCCTGCTTGTGGCATGAACATTAGTCACCTCGAATGGATCGTAGTTAAGAGGTATGTGCGGGAAATAATTCTGGACTGCTTCCGGACTAATGAATGATTGGTTCGCACCGGTATCTATTAGAAAATTAAGTGTGGGGTTATGGATGTGAACATACGGTAGTTGTCTTTGGGTTTGCAGATTTAATTCTATCCTAAGCTGTTTGACTTCGAAGTTTTCTGAAAATCCTGACTGGTTGAGGGTTGCTGCTGGTCCGCAGTACCTGGCATGTCCTTGTCGTTAGTCCCGTCAGTCCGTTGCGGTGCGACGTGGTCGTAAGTACAGTCGTTGAAACTAAAGTCATCATTGTTGTAGTCGCCATAGTTATAAGGGTCAACGTAAAAGTAGTCGGATAAGTCGTGGTAGTAATAGTCCTGCCCATAATTCGAACACTCGTTCACATTAACATCGCGGGTTCTAATATAATTGGAAGGTGGTGGATTGCCCTGTAGTGCCCAATTCCATCTGTTAGTAGCAGGCAGAGGCCTAGATGCAAAGTGGCTAACGCCGCTCATTGGCCTGGGACCGTTATTCGGCGGATAATGGTTCCCTGGGGGCATTCTGAATCCAGAACCACCCTGATTATTATTACGCAGTGGTTTGCCAAATACTTGTTGCGTATGGGTCGGGCCACGTGATTGCATGTTAGATGGATTAAATGGCATTCTAAATTGGTTTTGAAACGGCAAAGGCCGTGACATAAATTGCGATCCTTGCGGTCCGAACGGACCGGGCATGTTAAAAGGATTAGGTCTTAACGGAACAATCATATTATTTGGATGGATTGGCATTTTATGATTGATTTCGTTCTGCTGATTAGGTGGCATTCGAGCCAAAGATTTTTTATCCGGCAAGCTGTCGTTTCTACTCTGCAAGTAAATAGTGTTAGTCTCCTCATGCACGAACTCTAGAGCCTTCTCAATGGTCTCTGGTCTCATACACCTAATACGCGCACCTAAAGGGTCTTTCAAACCGCGGAGATAGGCCTGCAACGTCAGTTTACGATATAGGTCGCGTTTGGCCGCAATGGTAGATTCTAGGGTGTCGTGCAATGAAACATACGTCATGACGGTGCTGAAAAGATTCTGGCAACGCTCGTAAAATTCCTGCGGCGTACCGGAACCTTGTGTAAGTAGAGCCAAATCATTGTAGAGAGCGGTCTCATCGCACTGGTCGGCAAAGTTATTAATAAGAGCGCTACGTATACCTACCCAATCATTAGGTACACCGTTAGCATTAATCAGACGGGCGGCGGGCCCCGTAACTTTGTTCAATATGCCGTTTAAGAGCGCTAATTGATTTATATCCTGTTGCCCCTCCTGGATGAACTCAAGGGCCAACTGGTCACACAATTTGATGAATCTCGTAAGTACATTTGGGTTCCCATCGAAATCGGGAACTAAGCGGAGGGCTTTAAATATATTGTCTAAATCGGCCATATCGGGATTAATATTACGTCTAGAATCTACACTACTGTTCCTACTACTACCTAACCTAGATGTACTCACTCTACGTGGATGAAAAATATTGGACAGGGTATAGTACCTACACACAAAAAGGAAGCAAGCAACCACTAAGAAAATTCAGCGGACTTACATGAACATTCTGGTCTCCGTTGAGCGGTATCGATATCTGGATCTCCGGCGTAGTCTCGTTGTTCAGGATCTCCCGGTGCGACGTTGAAAGTCTATCGTAGCGAACGCGGTGCGATATACCGGTATCTAATCGCAAGAACGACCCGGGAATCCTACCGACTGCGCCAATTACGTAGGCTACTGCCGGAGGACTCAAAAAAAACCGAATTAATTATAAACTAATTTAATTGAATAAAAGAAATTACAATTATGAGGAATTACAATAAAATCAATTGACTGGATCGATGGTGGATACGAAGTGCCCGGGCTCGCTCACGTAGACGGTGTCGTCGGGCCTCGTGTTCTGTGTCAGCAGTTTCCCCTCGTAGTAACTGGGTCGATGACGACGATGATAATGCACGCGGCGTGCCTCGTGCCTTTATGTCAGCGCTTTCCATAATAGTGATGCGCGTAACAAGTTTCATAACAACCTCCTGAAATGTTTTGCAGGTTCAAAACTGCACCTTGTATTAATATAATTTATAACCAAATTACAATATGATTGTTAACATTAGCTAAATTAAATTAAAACTAAACTAAAAAAGGCCCTCGGGGCATTGTACCGAGGATGCTGGCGGCTTTCTCGCGCAACGCATCAGCATTGCAATTCAGCGAGGAAATGCCGCCAGCTTCCTCGGTACAATGCCCCGAGGGCCTTTTTTAGGCTTAAGGCGCTGACAAGACCCAATTGACCAAAATAGGCTTCTCTTAAGAAAAAAAAATGCTAAATCTGTATAGTTTGTGGTAGCGAAAAAAATATAAGTTAATTTTGATTGCTATAAGAGGCGGTGGTTGGCCCCCTGGAGGGCAACCATCACCTCTTAAAGCAGTATTATTTCAATATTACTTCAGTGTGAGAAAGAGATGGAGCTATAAGTCCTGTATAGCTCCATCACTTTCCCACTGTGAAGCAATATTATAATAATACTACTATAAGAGGCGGTGGTTGGCCCCCAGTTCAGCAAAAAATACCAGACAACTAGTACCTAACGTTGGGTTTCAACTGAAACTGAGAGAAGAGGCCTTTCCCCTGCAGTTAACAATAATAAGCTGTTATTAATAATAATTATTATAAATATTATATTAACCACTAGGAAAAAAAGTTTTCAAATTTAATGATGAATGATATTTATTTCTGTAAATTTGTTAAAAAAAAAACAGTTTTACACGTCAAAATTAAATTACTTAAGTTTTTAAAACTAGATGAGTTCGGTGTTTTATAATTGACTACTCTGAGAAGAAAGACCGAAACAAACTCAGGTCACAGTCTCTTTTAAAGTTCAGACTTAATAAATAATAAATAAATATAAATAATAAAATAATCTTGATCTCACATCATAATAGCCTGAGCTATTATGATGTCCATGCAGGTCTGAGGAAGACCTGTCCAGTCAGTGCACGCATTTGTCAGTTATCATGCAGCTCAACTCCGAACATAAGGAGCTCAACGTCACGACGTACAATACCAAAGAAATTATTTGGGTAGGCCGCATTAAATACCTACTCAAACTGCCAGATTATCATTAAAACCAAACTGAGAAAAAATAAATAACGAGCAACTATTTTCTTGAGCCTTGTTGTAGACACAACAAAGTGTTTGTTCCTAGTATTTATATTATTCATTTATTTAATATTTCAAAACACAAAAAGGTACAAAGGTGGACTTAATACCTGCAGAATAATATAACTGCAACATCACTATATATTTTTAATAATTTAAAATTTTTATTGATAAATATAAAAACTGAAAAGGTACAGTCATTACTTTAATCTCCTTAAATTTCTCTCTGCTAGAAGTCTCGGACTTAATTTATAGATTGATCGAACAGCTTTTTTCTGCAAAACAACGATAGTCTGAAAGTCAGCGGAATTTCCCCACAACAGAATACCGTACGACATTATGAAAATAGCTGAAGTACACTAAACGGGCTGTCTCTATGTCAGTTAAATTACAATTTTTTTTTAACAGCGTTGTCTGCGGAGCCTAGTTTTTATGAAAATTTATCTATAAGTTAATTTATCTATATTTATATATATCCATGTAGATAAATTGTCAAAAAAGCTGAAGAAGTATCCTAAAAAATATGACACACAATGGGTTTTTGTCGCATTGCGGAGGCATAATTAGGTAGTTACCTATTATTAGGGAAGTGTAAACAAAATACTCATGATTGATTCATCTATATCAACCTACTTAAAACATACTCATCTTTAGAACTACAGATCCGATTCCGGAAATCCTTCCACTAATAGGAAGTTACATTATCCCTGAATGTTATTTTTTTTTGGATTGAGAAATAGTCAAATAACTTCTCCCGCTCTGGGCGGTGCGAGAGGGTGTGTCACTAACTAAAACCCACCCGTGTTTCTTCCATTGCCCGTGTTGCTAGGGGCCTCGGTATCCCTTTCGAATTTTCCCGCGACCCCGGCAGGCATCGGCCTTAGTGGACCCCTACACTTGTGTTGACGAAATATCTTTGAGGCGCGCGTGGAACACAACACGCCGTCGACCCTGCCTGGCCTTATCGGACGGCGAGCTACCCATTGCTCACAGTCCGCAAGCCCGCGCCTACGGTGGCCGGAAATCTGGGATTCTGCGGTGGCTAGGGGCGAGAGGGCACGAAATTTGCCTTTTCCTCAACCGTCCCGCCTCCTCCTTCGCGAGCATTACTGCTTCGCAGAAGGAGGTGACGGCTGTCCATGCCCTCTCGCTCCATACCATGGCCTGGACCAGGGCCGGACGCGATAGATCTCTGCCACCGATCACCTCCACGAGGATACGGTGGTGCTCTGCCCAAGTCGGGCCTCCCTGAGTGTCTTAAGATAGATATTATGTTAACACAAGTTTCACGCTTGCGAAGTCGCGGGTAGAATCTATTCATAGATGGATGAGTATAGAATAGGGTAAACAATATAATATAATATCGTGATGGATTGATTCATCATAGATAGGAAGGTTTATTAGAAAAACACTCATAACAAGAGTTTTGTTTTCCAGAAAATTACTCATGAATGAACAACATACAGGCGGAATGATCAATAACAACAACTAAATACTTGATTTTAGGTATGTATCACCTATAGAGTAACAGGGTGTAAAGTTTACTCATCCTCCATAGAAAAGGGAGGATCCTCCGACCAGACGGGTGTCGTGTCGCGAAGGCAACTGCCCGACGGGTCGGTATGTTGTATATATGCTAGTTGCACGGTAAACTCTGCTTGCGTGATGCAGGATTTTGCGTGAGGTCAGTGTGTTGCGTAGTTCGCATGTGGCGATGTAGATGCCGCCACAAACCTAACCAAAACGAGGAAGATCACACACTCGCTGGGAGGACGAGATAGTGCGTATAGCTGGATCACGCTGGATGGACGAAGTGAAAGACAGAGCAAGCTGGCATTCTCTGGATGAGGCCTTCACCTCAGGAGTTCTCAAAAAAATAAATATAATATTAAGTATATAATTATATATGAAAGAAAGAAAGAAAAATAAGTTTATTTGTCACAGAAACACGTGCATACATAATATACACAGTCATGACTGTGACAAGAAGGCTTCCACTCAGCATGATGCAGCAACCAGCGCTGTGCTGTGGGTCCCCCATAGCACAGCGCTGGTTTTCAGTGGTCACCCGAAATAGACGTACGGAATCCAAGTCAGGTTTAGTAAGTTGTACATATATATGTAGGTAACAAAATAAACAGGACTTAAAATGTAATGCAGCTATACACCCAATTACATAAAATATAAGAAAAATATTATAAAGGCTCCTACATACTGGCGCGACTTGTCGCGCGACGCGACGCGACACAAAGATACCGCGTGTAGCGCTACAAGCGGTGCCTTTGTGTCGCGACGCGTCGCGCGACAAGTCGCGCCAGTATGTAGAAGCCTTAATGCTTTCTCGCGCAACGCATTGCAATTCAGCGAGGAAATGCCGCCAGCATCCTGAGCACAATGCCTCGAGGGCCTTTTTAGGGTTCCGTAGGAACCCTTACAGTTTCGCCATGTCAATCTGTCTGTCTGTGTGTCCCCGCTGTAGCTCAGAGACGCTTAGTACTAGAAAGCTGTAATTTGGCATAGGTATACATAATATATTAATCACGCCGAGAAAGTGCTAAAATAAAACCTTGAAAATAATTTTTTTAGCGTACCTACCTCCCTAGCACGTAATGTCCCCACATTACGTATGTAAAATATCATCCCCATGATATTTTTTTTCTCGTCTACACCATGGTGTGCGATATCGTTAGATAGGCCGAAAATATAGGTTCGAAAATATTGTAGGTCTGTGTTTTCGATTCAAGGATACACTTGCGTAACATTAAGCATTCAAGTGCTAATTTTTGTTAGAGTCAAGCGTCCCCCCCCCTGCCAGCTAAATGCACCCTACACACCAGAGACGCGCTCCGCTTACGCATCGTTGCTTATAAGCAGTCGACGCTAGTTTCATTATCGCTTCTAAGTTAAGTTGGCTTTGGTTTCAGAATTTAACTAAAGTTAAATTCTGCCAAGCAGCTTCTCAATCTACAGATTGAGAAGCTGCTTGGCCTCCAAAACCCTAAACCTACTGGACATTACTGATGTTATAAGGTTAGAAAAGTTGTCAGACTATCAGGCTTCTGAAGTGGATGAATGCCTAAGATATAGAATGAGGGAGCACGCATGTGGCATCGATTCGTAAATAATTTTTCAGACAACTTTACGAACAGAGTGTTGGAGCCCTGGGTCAGAACTAGCAACCCAATTTACAACTTCCTGTAAATGATAAAATAATGATTTTTATTTCTGTAAGTAGGTTTGTACAAACGCTTTTATACGTCAATCATATTTTTAAAATAAAGCTAGGTGAGGTCGGCGTTTCCTATCTATGGCTTACTGCTCTGAGAAGAAAGGCCGAAACAAACTCAGAGGTCACAGTCTCTTTTAAAGTCCAGACATAATCTTGGTCAGATCATGTGAAGGCCATGTAGATTGGTGTCTGAAATGGTCTTTTTGAGGAAAGAACCACACAGATTGAGTAGACCTGTCCAGTCAGTGCATGGATTTGTCAGTAATCGTGTAGCTCAACTAAGAACTTAAGGAGCTCAACGATGCGACGAACAATACCAAAGAAAGAACATTTGGACGTGCAGACCATTTTTCAAAATTTGCCTACATTACAAAACAGCATTTGATAAACCAGCTAAAAAATGCCCCGTAGTAGTCAAATACAGATTATTTGACTGGGACTTACCGGTTAAAAGGAGGTACAGATTATTTGACTACTACGGGGCCAGCTAAAAAATGCCCCGTAGTAGTCAAATAATCTGTACCTCCTCAAGCGGGATGATACAGTTCCTCAATAAATTTTAACTCTAAACTCACTCATCCACGAACTACCGCACACCTACCAACTTACCTTAACGCTGTTAATCTATCGACTCTTGCGGCTTTTCAAAGTTCACACAAGCAGAATATTTCCTATAGTGCAGTTTCGCTAGGTCTTTACTTCAATAAACAATTAAATCATTAGTCACCTAACTATGACCGCCATTGAACAAAAGATACTAATAAAAAATATAATTTAATATCTCTGCCTCAGAACAAACAAGTTATGTAAGGTGTTGTGTATTTACATGTACAGTTGTATTGTGTATTCACATGTCTAATTAACACCTTTATAAAATATTTTGTAGTATACGAGAGAAATTGTGTAAATTATTGCATCATCACTACTCTCAAAGGAAAACATCGCAAGGAAACCGGGACGTCCTAGAACCACAAATTTGAAGACACGTGACGTTCACCAACCCGCACTGGGCCCGCGTGATGAATTACGGACGACTCTCTCTCAAAGAGAGGAACATTGAAACTCTTTTACAAAGTATCATGTGATAAGTTAACGATTAGCGACATACACACACACACGCGCACACGCGCACACACACATATATACCCACATATATACTCTCTATATTTAAGTTGATTTTCTTTTGTATGTACATTCCTACATTATTATTGTATCTAGTTTTAGAAGAGCGGAGTCTCCTAGCTTAGGTACCTATTTATT
The DNA here is from genome assembly GCA_905333075.3 of Atethmia centrago. NCBI lineage: Eukaryota > Metazoa > Arthropoda > Insecta > Lepidoptera > Noctuidae > Atethmia > Atethmia centrago. Next base: position 12,810,133 of record HG995387.1, read on the forward strand.
ATACTTAAAAGGAGTCCTCTTCGTAAGACTAAAATTATATTGTAGAAGTTTGTAAAGTTAACTGAAATAAATAAACTTATTATTATTATTATTTTATTATTTCCCTTTGAACGCCAGACTCCGGATTCTTAAGTGTCTTTGACATATCTCGGGACACTAGGTTCCCGGACCTTTGGAAGGCGTACGAAGGGCTAAAGCGAACTCGCAGAGGCCCGTTTGACGATTATTAAATGAGGCACCAACCGACGATTATCCCTGTGCGCACTGTGTAACTGCACCCATGGACAACCCCCGGTTGGTGTAGGGCTATTGCAGGATATGGAAACAAAGATATTGGGCTAAGGGTTGCTAAAGTGAAGTGGTTATCTAGGACTATGGAACGACTATGGCCCCTGCCTGACCAAGGTGTTATTATTATGTACACGGAAAAAATGGCAGGGGGTGACTTGGACACTCAATAATGGGCCCCCGGAAACTGTTGCTAGCACTTAGTAACGTAGCAACAAGGGGGCAATGTATCCTGAGGTGCTTGAGGAGTGGAGAGGTATTCCACGACTATCAGAACAATTCCAGAGCCCGGAAGATGGTGAAGATCTCTAACAGCACTCACTGGAATACTTCATTCCCCCGAGCACGTTTGCTCTTGCGAATCTCCACTCAAGCCGGCTAATAAAGGCAAGGATGGGAGCTCTGTTCTTCGTCAGTGTTCACTCCAGCCAGCCAATAACCTGTCGGGGTCGCGGGAAGATACTAAAGGGTCACCGAAGCCCCTGGCAACACAGGCAACAGGGAATACGGATGGGTTTTAGCCAGTAAGAGTCTGACACATCCTCCAGCTCCACCCAGAGCGGGAGAAGTTATTTGATGATTACCCATCCAAAAAAAAAAAGCCAGCCAGCAAGCCAGTGGTAACGAACAAGACTTCTCTCGGGAGATAGGGTCCGTAGGATCCCTATTGCCTAACAGCTCGCCACATGCTCCCCTGCGGGTTTCTGTATCTGTCTTGCTCAGGCTCCTTACCCTAGACCTGTTCCGGCAAAGTAAACTCTACCGGCACAGACCCAGAGTTCGGAGCACGCAAGCCCCACCACGACGTCACCGTAGAGATACGGCAGTGGGTTTATTATTATTACACTTACGCTAGTCCAAAATGCCAGTTATTCAAATAGGTATAACTTGTATGAAGTACTGAGAATCAGATACTGTACTCTGTTCCAAAAGTATCTGATAAAAGTGTAAACAAACCCAGTTCAGGGTTCTTACACTCACTAAATCACTCACTAAAGGGAATTAGTAAAACATTTCTCTAATCTGTACATAATATTTAGAAGGCATAAATTTATATCTATTAAATTTTATTTGTTTGAATAACTCATCGACGAAAATTGACGTCATAAAATCAATCTCAACTGTTGAAAAACATCTTTAAGGTTATTACAATTTTGGGTTTAAGTATTCAAATAATCAAATCTAAGCACTCAATTTGTAAGTGGCACTACAAATTGGTATCCACAGGTACGTTTGTTTATATTTTCATAGGTTATTTTTGAAACAGACCTGTGTAGTGATTATCGAACCCCGAATGTCATATCACCATATTACAGAAAAAAAATGAAACTATATTGTCACCACAAAATACACGTACAAATATATTTTGTAAATAAAAACAAAAATCACGTAACAATAAAATACAAAAGGCAACACTGTGATAAAAAAATATTACGGTTGGGCGTTTATTATAGTCGTAAGATATTTAATAGAAAAAAGGCTTGTGGGAGGGACACTTTGGGCCCATCAATGGATGGCCTATGGCTATCGCTGAAATCCAGCGCTGGGGCTCTGTTTCGCATAGGGTCGCAGCATTTTGCTGAGCGTTGGCCGTTTAGCGTGGATGTGACGCATATTCTCCCCCAAATTGTTACTTCTTGTATTTGTATTCCTTCTTTGCGTCATGTTTACCGCAAATAAACGTAGGTATTTTCTTATTTCTTTTTCTTTCTAAATTTTGTTACGGTTTTAGGACTCATGGAGGCACTGGATCCGGTAAGCGTCGCTAATAACGTAGGGTCTATGTCAAAAATGATGAACCTAGGTTTACCCGTGCAGATCAACAATGATGAAGAAAAGTTGGCACAATTTAATATTTAGACATCTACTAATAACTACGGTAAAAATAATTTCGTTGAAAGTTAAGCAATTTCTTATAGAAAACCAGCTCGGAGGAGGCTGCGCCGAGTGCTTAGGCTGACGGAGGGTGACACATCGTACAGCAATCAGGGCCTCAAGTCTGCTATTACAATAGTGTCAGAATGGTCTATCATTGATTTTATAATTGTTGATTTTGACAAGTTTGGTAATCTACTAATATAATGGCGTCATTAATGAGAATCGGAACAGATCATTCTGACACTATTGTAATAGCAGACTTGAGGCCCTGGTCTCTCGGGCGTAGACCACCCGTACAGCCTTACAAGTGCCACCACGTGGCGCACACCTAAGCACTGATCACGCCAGACGCGGCCGGCGGCACGTAAAACCTGGTCTGGTTGTGTGTAGTCGGTGGGTCGGACCAACTCTGGCCTTTCTAACTGAATCTAAAACAAATAACAGAGTTTTAGACCCGAAAAACAATGGCAAAAATGCAGGTTGGAAGATAGGGTAATGGAGCGTGACGTGGCATGGAATACTTACAGTTGAATAAATAGATCCCGAATACAGGGAAAATTTTAAGCCGGAGGTGACTTGGGGATTGCCTCTTACAGACAGGGCATCACAGCAATAATTTACGAAATTATACCTGAGGTGGCTATGCACCTGGTCATTTAGAAATACACACATCAAAAAAGACTAAGCGACATGTACGGTTTTGAACTTATGAACGATTCTTACTGTTGTAGTATATTTATATTTTTTTTTATAAATAATAACTAAGCATTTTGTTGATGCATTAGTGACTAAAGCAACAAAATCCTTCATTCAATTGTTCATTTAATCACAATAATTAACAATATGTGTACCGTAACAAACGTAGTATAAAAGAAAGTTAAAACGAAATTAAACTTTTCATGTTTTACAAAATTAAATAACTACATTTTTTTATTCTTTGGTAATTCGATACAAAGTGTGACCGCCTCTGTTGTTAAAAACTTATCAGCAACAATTTATCATTGAATTTATAAGATTATTTATCTGATCTTGTGGCAATCGCTCCCAATGGAATTTTAACAAGTCTTTCAGTTCTGTTGTTGGGTTGTCGACACTCTGTCCAGGTTCTCTAGAACATGTCTCTGGAGCATGTTCCATGCGTGCTCGATGGGGTTGAGGTCTGGTGATTTTGCAGGCCACGGCTATACCTGGATGTTTTCCATTGCCAAGTAGTACTCTCTGGTCCTCCGAGCTGTGTGCGACGGGCCTTGTCATGCATCAGCGTGAAATTTGAGCCAAGACTTTGTGCAAGTGGGTGAACCTTATGTTCACCCATTTGCACAAAGTCTTGGCTCAGGCCCGAGGACATTTTTAACGTAACTTTCAGCGTTCATATTGCCATCTACAAAAACAAGCTCAGTTCGTCTGTTCTTCATAATACCCGCCCATACCATCACTGTAGAGCCACTAGTAAGGGTGCACTTCCTGGACGCATCTCAGTCATTCAGCATTTCCGGGACGACGATACACTCTTAACCTTCTCGTATAGGGCTTAATCCAAACCGGGACTCATCGCAAAATAAACTTTTATCCTATTGCTCCTGAGTCCATGTCAAGTGTTCCCTAGACCATTCGTTTCGACGGGCGCGATTCCTATGGCGTATAGGTGGGCACCTAAGTGGCTAACAACAACACCGCTTGAGAATTGTAGCTTTAAATCTCCCGGGCGGTTAACATCGGCTAACATCTTGCAGTCAGTTGTTTGTATCGGTCCTGTCGAGCAGTTGTACTCCTTCCACGTCCTGGGTGCTGCTCAGCAGGATCCCCTGTATTAACGTAACGCTGCCAAAGACGACAAATCACGCTCCTATTGACACCAAAATGCCGAGATACCTAGTTCTGATTTCTTGTCGCTTGTACCATTCCTACAGCTCTCTGCATTTCATCAGCAGTCAAATGGCGTCGCTCCATGACATAAAAACTTATTCACCACATTAAAAAAAAAAAACTGTATATCTTAAAATGATAAAAGTGAGAAAAATACTAAATTTATCAAGCAACAAAACAACACGAAATCGGGAAAAAATAATTAGCTTTTATTTTAATGAAAACAAAACGGAAAAGTTATCAATTATATAACATGCAGTTTCTGTAAATGATGCGTGTTGCTTAGGCTTTTTGATGTGTGTATAATTAAACCATTAGGAGTTTCGCTATATCATACCATCATAATTTTTATATAATTTTTCGAAAAGCGACTCTATACGACTACGATGAACAATAAAATATTAAGAATAAAACGTGCTTGACTGTTTTTGCGTGTAATGAGGTCTGTACGGCAGAAAAGCAACGCCGCGGTAGGTATACAGTCATGTGTGGATATTAATCTCGGCCTCAACTGTAATTGCCATGTTCTTCCCCAGAGCAGTGGAGTGCGTTCTACTTTTTGTACAATTGAGGTGCAGAAAATGTGGTTTACCGGACCACATGTTATGTACATTATTATTTACTGCGCTCAAATTACAATAGGTATTTGTCGGTTCGAAATATGATTAATATTAGAGTTGAGTTTTGGAGCGGGCTCGCTGGCGGGATATTCCTGAGGAGGTAGTTGAGGGCGCAGTAAACACAGTACTTTCTTCAGAGTGAACACGATGGAGTAAATAAAACACTTCTTTATTTTTCTTCTGTTATTTCTTCAAATACTGCTGGATTCGGAATGCCTGACCATATTTTTTTTTTTTTTTTAGAACATGGCTTATATGCAAGGTTCACGTGGACCTTTCCCTGCTTCAACGGGCTTCGGTGGGGCCAGAAGGGCCTCTCACCTTTTACTCAAAGGTTAAAATTGGTAGCACAGCTAAGGGCGTCCCATAGTGGGACTCGAACCTAGGCTTAGGGCGCTACCGGCTACTGAGCAAGTGGGGACTTGATAAATCTGTGAGTTATTATTAGGGACATTGTTTATGTTTACTTGCGCCGCGCGGGCGGGCGGGTTCAAGGGACGGGGGGAGTATTTAGTTACTTTGCTTCGCGGAGGTGCTCGCCGTCGAGCACGGGATGTCGGTGTGTAGTGTTTTTTGCGATCTAACTTGACACTCTCTTGGAAGAGAGTGATGTCGTCGTCTTTATCTGTTAGTGTATGTTTGGGGCGTCGGATGCGTGATATGTGTGAGGGTGTGTAGTTGATAGCTGCTGCCACTAGTGGGTTGGTGTGTGTGGTAGCAGAGTCGAAGAGCCTGACCATAGAAACTTGTCCCCTTTTTATAGAAAGACCTAACCAATCACAACACTTCAATTTTGCACACGGCACTAACCCTTTTTCTGTCAACCAATCAGAGCGCTTTAAGTTTGCACACGGCACTAATGTGACTTTTGTATGGGAAACTTACTTTGGCAATTTTCTATGGTAAAACGTCCCTTACAATGTTTTTCTTATTTTTCTAATATAGGAATGGACCTATTTTAACTATATACAAAAAATTGTATCAAAAAACCTTAATATAAACCTTAATAATAGCGAAATTCTGTAACGGTTCTCGTTACGGTAAAGTTTCTCAGTACTTAAGCTTATGCATTGACATGGTACAAGTGGCGCCTCCTAGCGTTAGGAATGCGCAACAATTCAATGTCATTACTACATAATTTCTGGCCTATTTTAATACAGTATCAATCTAAAAAAATTGTAACTTTATAGTAGTATTAGGTATCGTCGCTAACAATTAATGTTTTATACAATAAGGAATAGTAAAAATAATGCCTTGTAGCTTATGGGGTGAAATAAAGATGAAAGTGCTGGACCAGAAGGTGTGGCGATGCTTGGGAGAGGCCTACTTTTGTCCAGTAGTGAACGTTTTTCGGCTGAATGATGATGGGGTTACCCGGTTTAATTTTTGGCGTACTATCGGTATTTTAAAGGTATAGTAACTCTATCTATCACAAAATTCTATGGAAAAATAACATTCTCAGCAAATAGGAAAACCGTCTTTTGGGAGACGGAGAGTAGATACGAGTTTCAAAAAGCTGATTGACATTCAGCTGCAAATTGATAACCTAAGAGGCCTTTGAGTTACGCAAGCCTGAAGGACCATACAAGAAACTGGCTACTGTTTACTAAAAATAATTTGTTACAATAACATTATTACTCTTGGCCCTTAGCTCAAAAAACAATGAGTGCCTACTTATTTTGATGATTCATCAAAATAGTGATATTTTTCGATCAAAACTGAGGAAGAAAAAGAACTTTAAAGATGCTTATTTAGCCATATCGTAACTAATACTACTTATAAAGGCGAAAGTGAACACATGTTACTTCTTTCACGCTAAAAAGACTAAACAGATTTGGATTAAATTTAGCACATAGGTAGACCATGACCTGGGTTAGGACATCGAATACTTTTTATCCCGGTAGTACGTTCCCGTGGGATAATTTCTGACATCCACGCGATTGAAGTTGCGGGCAAAAGCTAGAAAAAAAAAGCTTCGTCTAGACTAGACGAAGCTAAGTGAGTCATCAGCACAGCAGGCTTTTTTTGTATGGGATATCATCAAATAACTTCTCCCGCTCTGGGCGGAGCGGGAGGGTGTGTCAGACTCTTACTGACTAAAACCCACCCGTATTCCTTCCTGTTGCCTGTGTTGCCAGGGGCCTCGGTGACCCTTTAGTACCTTCCCGCAACCCCGGCAGGCATCGGCCCTAGTGGACCTCTACACTTGTGCTGACGACGTCTGTTTGAGGCACGCGTGGAATACAACGCGCCGTTGACCCGGGCCTGGTCCTTACCGAACGGTGAGCTACCCATTGCTCACCGTCCGCAAGCCCGCGCCTACGGTGGCCGGAAATCCGCCCGGGATTCCCGACGTGCGTCTCCTCCGGCGGCTAGGGGCGAGGAGGCGCGAAATTTGCCTTTCCCTCAACCGTCCCGCCACCTCCTTCGCGAGCATTACTGCTTCGCAGAAGGAGGTGACGGCTGCCCATGCCCTCTCGCTCCGTACCATGGCCTGAACCAGGGCCGGAGAATAGAAATCACTTGTCTACATTTCTCGGTAGAAAACTGTTAACTGTCTACACTCTACACGGAATCGTCATTTTTGTCTACCCTTCCGTTGACAAAACGCTTCCCTGCGGTTGTCATGCTAAGCCTGCTGGAAGAAAGAGTGTCGATGTCGAATGTCGAAATTACATTTATAAAATAACTAGCAGCCCATCTCTGCTTTCCACGGTTTTTTACGACTAGACAAAACATCGAGGTTTCCTTATTGTATAATATGTAAGTTTAATAGACACATGAATTTGTATTGTGCAGATAAACCTTTCGGAATAATTTCTCTAAATGATGGTGTAAACCGCATCGAATTTCATTGCGCAGTTTAGAAGAAGAACGTGCACACACATACAGAAACGAATAGCGACTTTAATTTATAATAGAAATAGTTTTTTTAAAATTACATTTCCCCATCGCCTCAAGCCCATGAATAGGTACTGTATGAACGTCACGATCATTTAAATAATGCAACCAATAATGAATCAAGTAGGCTTAGTGAATTTGAAGACAAAAAGGTCTTTGTAATTAGAAAGAACAGAAAGAAAAGAAAGAAAAAAAAAACAGAATATAAAATAAATTATCACACAAAAACAAAAACGCCTAAAAATGGACTGTACGTGGTTCAACACATATGTATATGTACGAGTATCTGTACCCTGTTTAAAAGTCTATCAGACAAGCCGAAATGATTTTAACCTTAAACGTATATACACGTATATTAACGTACATAAATATAATTGCTAATTTAATTTTCTTTGTAAACTAGTTATTCTTAAGGCTTGTACAGACTAGCGCGATATCGCGTGCGCGACAGGCAGCAATATGCCTACCACGCCCACGACATCGCCCCAGTCAGCACGAGCCTTAACTCTCTTAAAATCTGCTAATAAAACCACGGAAGCGGCCTAATTCAAATTCTTATTCACGTTTTCTTCATTCAACTAATAGGCCTGACTCTTTCTCGGAATACCGATTCACTTTGATGACAAATAAACATTGGAGTCCCTAATTCCAAGTGTCAAGTGTGTTTCCATTTTTCCAATAACCAACAAATACGTATGACCCAAGCTCTTATCGGTGAACCGTAGGGAAAGTACCGCGGGATCGAGACGTATCTTAATATAAAGAACGGGGTGCGCATACGCAGCTCACTGATCAACCAGCCTAGCTCGTTGATACATAACAAATGTTATCGTAAAATTTTATTGATTCATTTAATTCGCACAATAATAATATGACGTCATTCAAAGTGTTAGTGTCTTTTGTTTTAATGAGTTCGTTATCTGCGTACGCCGCACCGAAATTTGTGTCGAAAAGTGGGTATTTTTTATTGTTTTAAATTGAAAGTACAGGAGGTCGTATTGATATTGTCTGATAAAATTTTAAAAACAAGTTCATGAGTCTTAAGCCCCCCAATGTCAATTTTTAAAGCTTTTCAATTAAAATATTTTTGTACAATCATTCTAAATGACAAAGATGCCTTCAAATTCACTTAGCATACTTGATTCATTACTGTTAATAAAGGCTCGTGCAGACTAGCGCGATATCGCGGTCGCGACAGGCAGCAATTTGCCTGTCGCGCCCGCGATATCGCCCCAGTCTGCACGAGCCTTTAATCACGCCAACGATAGTTTATTAATCAGCCAAATCGAAACCATTCAAATGTAAAAACTGTATTAACCTACTTATAATTTCAGGTTCACACTCATTCCCGTTCTACAGCAAATCCGATTGGCTTGGCCGGCCAACCGCTGAAGTTGAACCTCTGAAGTTACCCGTACCTTATGTGGTGATCCACCACACATACATTCCAGCAGCCTGCTATACGGTGGAAGATTGTTCAGTCAAGATGCGGTCCATGCAGAGATACCATAACAGTCTCGGCTGGGGCGATATTGGTTACCAGTAAGTTTAATAAGGCTTTACACTGTACAAATAATGTGGTTGGGTCTTTAAACCCAACCACATTATTTTGACTCTTACGGCTTAGGAGCCGCATTCAATATTCGCAAACCATATTTTAATCATTCTGGAGATTATTTGGCCCGATCTGTATCACATTTGGACCAAACTGAATATCAGTTGGCCCGATCTGGATCACATTTGGACCAAACTGAATATCAGTTGGCCCGATCTATTTCACATGTGGACCAAACTGAATATCAGTTGGCCTGATCTGGATCACATTTAGACCAAACTGAATATCAGTTGGCTCGATCTGGATCACATTTGGACCAATTTGGTCTCATTTGGAGCAAGATGGTGCAAATCCAGCAATGAATTTGAATTATTTTGTAATTACTTACGAGTATGGAACATAAATCAACCACGCTTTAGTGATGGTTTAATACTTTTTTCAAACGCGCTATGGACGCTACTTTAGAGGGTCCATTAATCCAACGATTTTGACGCTGTAATGGGCTTAGGTCACACGTGCCTTCATGACGAAATACCTACGGCAAGAGATGATAAGTCTTATCAAGGAGATAACTTACCCTATCTCAGTTCACATCACCCGGATTTTGTTCCGCATCATGAGTTTTGATTTTTTGTATTTTATTCAATCCATTTCATCTCCTAATCTGTGCAAAGTTTTGACACCTTTATATGAATAAGCAAGAAACATCAATCATAACTAATCACCCGAATCAATCAATCGAATCAATGATATACAACTATGTTAATGCTCCTACATACTGGCGCGACTTGTCGCGCGACGCGTCGTGACACAAAGGCACCGCTTGCAGCGCTACACGCGATGTCTTTGTGTCGCGTCGCGTGTCGCGCCTGTTTGAAGGAGCCTTTACTCCATTTAGGCGCATCACAAACTAAAGACATATTTGTAGGTATATACTGTGGTATGTACATCATCATCTGCCTGCCTTTTCCCAACTATGTTGGGGTCGCCTTCCAGTCTAACCGGATGCAGCTGAATACCAGTATTTTACATGGAGCGACTGCCTATCTGACCTCCACAACCCATTTACTGGGCCACACGATACTCCTTGGTAAGACTGGTTGTCAGACTTTCGGGCTTCTGACGACCCGTAACGACTGGCAAAGATCTAGAAATGACAGCCAGGACCAACGGCTTAACGTGTTTTCCGAGGCACGAAGGGGTCTTGGTATGTAAAGATGGTCACCCATCCACGGACCAACCGCGGCAAGCGTAGCTTAACCTGATCGATCGACCCGTGCGGCTGTTATTACTTAGCCACAAGCCCCTTCTGTGGTATGTACATACAGTAGGTAAAAGTCAAAGTTAAATTATTTATTTCAAATAGGCACATAAAAGGCACTTTTGAACGTCAAAATATACAATAAAATAGAGTCAATTCTAATCGCCCGTTCCAAAAGAAAGTTTCGTATGGAGAAGAATGGGCAAGAAACTCCACCGTTACTCTTTTAAAATATTTTACAATATTTTGTATACATTCATTACATAATTATATGTACAATTAAAATAGCAACCAGTTGGATTTTGTCTAGACCCTAGATTGTCCTATGGAACAGGACCAGCATGTCTAAGTATCCTTATCTTGAATATAATCCTCTAATTTGTAATAGTATGCTTGTTTACAAAGTGTACTTTTAATACGAGTTTTAAATTTTCTTCCTTAAAATTGCAATATATAGGTATAGGTTAAAGCTCAGGTAGCTTTAACCCATACCTATATATTGTGACATTACCATTTTTGAAAAGGGAAAAAAATCTCAATTTGTTATTTCACATGTTGTCTTGTATTAACGCCTGTAGCATTTGGAAATTAAGGGCCACTTGCAGCTTTTACTTAAATCTCGATTTAAACTCGGCTTAGGCTTAAACTTAATTTAACGATTTGCATGTCATCGATTTAGCTTAAATCTCGATTTAAATAAACGTCAAAGTTAAACCGGCATGTAAGTCGGTTTAAAGTTGTTAATTCTCGATTTTATAGACAGACGTCAATACAGTTTTATTTTAAATTCGTCTTTTTATTTGTGAAAATGGATGTCTTTTCGCTTAATCATGATGATTTGTTATCTGATGATGACGAGGAGATCGTACAATATTTAGACACACCGTTTTTCTCTCGTAGAGTGTACATTAGAAGTGATTTATTTAGTACATTACGAGATGACGAATTTTTGAAACGGTTCCGCTTAAGTAAACAGAGTACAAAGCTCCTTTAAGAAAAAATTGTTCATAAGCTTCCAAGTGATTTTAACAGGTAAGCTTTCTTCATTTATAATTAGCCCTAGATCTCTTCATTGTAATTTATGTCTTAACTCGTATATTATGTATGACTGACGCTAAACAAAAACTAGAAAATAATATGAGACTACAAACACAACCAACACTGACTTATATTGACGTTATTGACAGATCAAATTCTTTTTTCTCTATACGCAGAACTGAGTTGCCATCACTTTTTATTTGAAAACGGAACGCAAAGAATGAATGGCGAATGGGTTATTGACCTAATCTCAGTTTAGTTAAATCGAATCTGAAGTGTGACTGTGCATGACATGCTTAGTAAGATTTAAGTTAAGTCGAGTTTAGAGCTAAATTGAGATTTAATTAAACCGAGATTTGTATCGTTTTGCTGCAAGTGGCCCTTAGACTCAACGCGCATTAAGACGCAGATATATGATTTTAGTGACTTTTAAATTTGGTATTACGACTTCATGTAGTGCAAGTTATGCAGAAAATATATAGGTACCTATTAAACTCGAACGCATACACATCAATTCTATATGTGAAAATATAAGTATTACAGTAAAATAATTAAATAAAAGTAAAATAAATTCAGGAAGTAATATCTACTCAAAGCATAAAAAAACGATACCTATTACTATCAAACTACTTAAGATATTTTCATGTTTTTTTTTGTATGAACAGACTAATTATCTGCAATTCCTTAAGTGACTTTTTTAAATATTCATATTTTCGATACTAAAAATAAATATTCCCTATGAAACCGAACGGAGGCGCGACGTAAGCGGGTCGCGCATTTATATGGCCAAGGTCAACGGCGATTACCTGGCTTTTCTGCCGATACTTTGATCGGTCGCGGTACTCACGGTATGAAGCTTTATAATGTGTGTGCGCGAATTAAACGCTCGTGCAGACCAGCGCGATATTGCGGGCGCGACAGGCAGCAATATGCCTGTCGCACCGCGATATCGCTCAGTATTTAACTGTAAGTATGAAAGAAGTAGCCTAGCCTATAAGTACATACTTTTGTTTATCCGCAGTACTTTCACTTGTTTCATGCGAAACTCCGCACATGTGATATACACATCTGCCGCAGCCATCTGGTTAAATTAGCCAGCTAATTGGACACCTAGGCCGTTCATTTAACGCCGGCACCGACGTAGGAGCCAAATAGATTAATTAGCCGTTTAGTTAACAGCCTAACCGTTACGTTAGAAGTAGCGCTCGCCGGCCGCTGCCGGCGGCACCACTCGCTTCGCTCGCTCGGCTCGCGCGCGGGCGGTCACAGTTCTAACCTAACCTAACCCGTTTGATCGGAGTGCCCTGGCTTACTGCTACCACTTAGGTGCGCGTGGTTGGTCAATGTTCTAGTTGTCCTTCAGCTATTTAATTGGTGCCGGCGTTTAATGAACGGTCTAGGCGTCCAATTACCTGGCTTATTTGACCAGATGCCGGCAACAGAGTTAGGAAGTTAACTAAACGGCTAATTAATCTAGTTGGCTGCGACATATCAACATCTAAATTTGATTAAACAAAAAAGAAAAATGAAGGGTTTTTTTCGTCGGGGTCGTCAACCCGTGTCATTTGAAATACCAGTTTTAAAAATCTGTTTGTTTCTGTGTAAACATCACACAAAAATAAAACAGATTGTCTCAACTCATACCTACTTCCAGTAACAATACTAATAGCGGTCGTTGAATCCAAAATTTATATAGATATCGATACCCATCACGTCTGCGGAGTTCCGCAAGCTCATTTAATTTGACCCTGCATAGTTTATTCATTTATTAAAACTTTATCCACAAGTAAAAAAAAAGTACCGTATACGTGTAAGGCGGACTTAATGCCTGAGGCATTTTCTACCAGTGAACCTTAGGGTGATGCAGAGAAGACACATGGCAGGTGCAAGTTATAGTATAGTTCTCATAGTTCTGGTCCACTCATTAATTTATTTCTGTGGCCCACTTAAAATGTATCATCACGAATAATAGGTGCGTCCCCGTAGTGCTTAATATCAACGAAGTACCTAAAGTCGAATTATTAATACACTGGAATATTCTGACACGTGCTAGCTGTCACTTTGTGTAATAAAATTATCATATTTATTGTATTGATTGTATTCCAGACTTTTACACTTATTATTACACATTTATTTTACACTTTTATATATAAATCGATTAAGTGGGGCTTGTGGCTAAGTAATAACAGCCGCACGGGTCGATCGATCAGGTTAAGCTACGCTTGCCGGGGTTGGTCCGTCGATGGGTGACCATCTGTACATACCAAGACCCCTTCGTGCCTCGGAAAGCACGTTAAGCCGTTGGTCCCGGCTGTCATTTGTAGATCTTTGACAGTCGCTACGGGTCGTCAGAAGTCTGACAACCAGTCTTACCAAGGGGTATCGTGTTGCCCAGTAACTGGGTTGTGGAGGTCAGATAGGTAGTTGCTCCATGTAAAATACTGGTATTCAGCTGCATCCGGTTAGACTGGAAGCCGACCCCAACATAGTTGGGAAAAGGCAGGCAGATGATGATAATATAAATCAATTAAAGTAAACGACCACCATTACAATAAATATGACCATTTTATTACACAAAGTGACATCTAGCACATGTCCGATTACTCCAGTGAATTAATAATTCGACTATAAGTGAAACGTACAATTAATTTATAATATAGTTTACTTATAATATATATTAATTATTTTATAATATAGATTACCTTTCTCTCTATGGGGGCTTTGTCATGTCTTGTTATTAGACAATGTATCAACTGCATTGTGAATGTAAAGCCTATGTGGGTCATTACTAAACAGACAGATGTGCTGCTGGGGAGTTTGTTCCACCACTTCGTCTTCCCAGCTAAAGCATTAGGAAGTGGTGAAGGGCGGGCATTTTTGGGGGACTGTCTTATGTAACTTTGACGTTCGAAAAGTGCTGATTTTCAGCCGAGTTTGAATAAATGACTTTTGATTTTGATTGTTTTTTTTTTCTCATTTAGTATTAATCATGGTCTGGCAGTTAGAGTAATTTATGCGGCCTACCCAAATGTTCTTTCTTTGGTATTGTTCGTCGAATCGTTGAGCTCCTTAAGTTCTCAGTTGAGCTGCACGATTACTGATTTAGAGCGGTGGTGGCCCAGTGGTAACGGCCGCGACCTACGAATTGTAGGTCGTTATAAAAAAATTATAAAAGTGTTTGTACAAACCTACTTACAGAAAATAAATCATTTATCATCTAGAGTTGTGTTCAACGGGCCGTTGGACACTACTCTAGATGATAAATGATAACTATACAAAATTAGACAAAATAATAATTAATGCCCAGCGTCATCATCATAACATCACGCCTTGTTCCCCGAAGCGTTAGGCAGGGGTGTATCTACCTATAATAAGGACACCCATATTTCACCAGTTATGTTTAATTCCCATGTAATATCGATATCGGTCGATTCGCACTTATCTACTCGCCCGAAGCAATCGAATCGATTTTTTTTTCTTTAGGTGATTTGCACCAATTTAATTTATTTGTGGGGGAGTCGACCACTCTAGAAATACGTATTAGGGAATTATCACACAAAATACACACAAAAAATCACGAAACGGTGAAGGACAATATCGTGAGGAAACCGGCATGTCCTAGAACCAAAAATTCGGAGACGTGATATCTACCAACCCGCACTGGGCCCGCGTGGTAGATTTCGGCCCACTCCCTCTCACAGAGAGGAGGCTTGTGTCCCAGCAGTGGGAACATTTTATGCTGATTATGTATTTGCACAAAAAAAAATATAAAAAAATATATATATAAACTTGTACAAAAATAATTGCTAAATGTAGTTTCTTGTTTGAATGTAAACACGACGGGTTTAAACCATAGACATATTTGGTTTTTGGTTATACTTAAAAAAAAACAATAAACTTACGTAATGACGGGTTCCTTCATTTCCGTAATTAACCTACTCATGTTATGTACATTATTTTGCATTTAAACTATCCTTGTTCTTCAAAGACTACAAGTAAGTTAAAAATAGAGGAAAAAATATCAATTTTCCTATATTTAACGAGGCCATATGATTGAAGTTGTCCTCCCTCACTCATACGAGTAGATAAACAACATATAAGTCCCCAGTGATACCTACATGCGTATGTAACCTACACTGTGTACACATCGCAAAACAGTTGAGTGTCCACACAAATGTCAAACATGTATTCAATATGTTGGTAATGAAATGAGTATTTTTTTACCCGTTTGCCCCAGAAGGAGGGTAATGTTTTTCGAGAGTATGTATGTATGTATGTATGTATGTATGTATGTATGTATGTATGTATGTATTTATGTCTATTTCTTTGGCACGCTCTGCAGCCTAAACGGATTGATGGATTTTAACATTATAGGTGTCATTAGATTTGTCTTCATTGTGGGAGTGACATAGGCTATATCAACTCAGCCTATAACAGACCACTGCTGGACTTCTCTGCCACTCCCAGGCTGCGCCACAACACCCTGTCCTCCACCTTCCGCATCCAGTCTGTCCCAGCCACCTTTTTAAGGTCGTCGGTCCATCTATCATCATCTGGGGGGCGTCCCACATTACGCTTGCCGATACGCGGTCTCCACTCCAGGACTCGCCTGCTCCAGCGGCCATCGGTCCTTCGACAAATATTGCCAGCCCACTGCCACTTCAGCTTGCTTACTCTGTAGGCTATGTCATAGGCTATATATATTTTTATATATTGCATCTGCAAATACAAAAAACGATTTTTAATAATAAATTACAACAATATTGATATCAAATAAAAGCTCTAGTAATGAGTCAATTCATATAACAATTAGTATTTTTATTAGTTTTATTAATAAAACTAAAAAGCTTGAAATAAAACAATTTATTTAAGGGGACTACAGGACCTAAAAGCAAATTTTGTAAGTTTTATAATGCCTAAAAGTATATGATCCACTGCAGTAAACAAAATCAGAAAAATATATGATATTCTTCAGGATATATGCTAGGTAAATAGTGTGTTGAAAACATAATACAACTAATTTGATACGAAAGAAAATAATCACGAAGATACCTCTAAAAATTTCTTTTAACGATTAAAACCCATACTAATATACATGCAATAATTCAGATTTTTTGTCAAGCAACATATTAGCATAATAGTGTTTTATTTTTTTTTCTACAATCTATAGCTTTTTTGTAAATCGATAATTGCTTCATATTTTGCAATAAATTACCAGCGTTGTGTCATAGCGCTTCTCTTTCTTTTCTATGCAGTCCGACAGTGAACGCGCTTTAGGCGTTGTCGGCCTCTTAAAAAACAAAAAACCCGGCTGCAAACAAAAGTTACACCATATTTCAGGTTATTGGTTTGTCGGGCCTGCGATACCAAAATTCTATCGATTATAATGCTTGTTATTCTCTTTTCAGTTAAGTATGTGCTTTTGCAATCGGGATTTTTGTTTTTAAATAATTTGTTTTTTATATTTGTAGGTAAATGCTTATTGTATATTCATGTAAGTAGCTACAAGTCTCAAGTCTATTGATTTAAGTTTTCACCAGCAACGTATCATAAGAGTGTACCTATAGGAGATTTATAACTATATGTATAGACTCTTAGTTAGTTCACCCGGAGTAGGGAGCCTACTCTCTAAGTCCGTCAACGAAGATATGGGTCCGTCCGAAAGTAGTTCGAAACTTTGGGGTACACCCGATCAGTGGCGTGCCTAGGGTTTCAAAATAACGCAAGCCCAATAAAATTTTAACCGATTTCAAAAAAAGAAAGTTCAGTTTTCGACTGAGTATGTAGGTACCTACGTATCTACGTATGTATCATCGCAATTTTCTCATAAACTACTGGTTAGGTACAATAAATTCTCTATCGAGCATTTTAGTAGGGCATTTTAGTAGGGCTTATATGAAGGTACCGCCACTGCACCCGATTCATTAACCTTTTCGAACAGGTAACACAACACACATCGGGAGTAAGGACGACTGTCAAATCGTGGTGTCATTCATTCTTAGGTTAGGTCCGTAGGTGAGTCTTAGCAGGAATCGCCCGTAACTTCATCCGAAACTACGGATTCCGAGCCTTGGGAGTAGACCTCCAGATATATAGGCACCCGAAATGTGACCTGTAGGAAGTGGGTAAGACAGGTCAAAGATTTAAATCGTTAGATTTGCCCTCACCGTACTTAGTCGCGAAAAGGTGTCCATACTGAGAAGAATGTGTTCACATAATAATAATAATAGCGGTTTCAACAAGTCAAGTTACTGCGTCTGTGTGTATCAGAGGTGTCAAAATAAAACAGAATTGCGACCATCTAATGAAATGAAATGAAAATAGGATATCAGAATCACTTTTACAAGTCATACAAAAAAAAAAAAAGCTAGATGGAGTCGACATTTCCTATCTGACTACCACTGAGAAGAAATGGCGAAACAAACTCAAGGGTCAAAGTCTCTTTTAAAGTCCAGACATAATCTTGGTCAGATCATGTAGATCCATGTCTGCAATGGTCTTTTGAGGAAAGAACCACACAAATTTGAGTGGACCTGTCCAGTCAGTGCAAGCATTTGTCAGTAATCGTGTAGCTCAACTCAAAACTTAAGGAGCTCAACGACTCGACAAACAATACTAAGGAAAGGACATTTGGGTAGGCAGCATAAAGTACTCAAAAATGCCAGACTATCGTTAAAACTAAGAGAAAAAACAACAACAACAACAAATAAATAAAAATGACCCACATAGTGCTCACATTCACAATAATTAAAGTAATATAATACTTTTCAAGGTACAATAAAATTTAACGTAATTTTGTTTATAATATTCATCAATGTCAATATGTATATAATGATGATTTTGCATAATCTATTGACGCGGTAGGGCGAATCGGACGATTTAAATGTTTAGGGCAGATTTGATAATTCTCCATTTTGCATACACACTAAATTATTTTGCGCACTGTACTCGTCCATAAAGGTCACAATACTCCTGAACTGGGCACTATGCTATCTGCTCTTGAAAGTGAATTGAATGTTTTGTTTATAAAACTGCTATCTTTCGATCTATCAGGGGTCACAGTAGGGAAGCACCGCAGCTGTTCAAAACGACTGAATTACTACTAAATGAAATAACAATGAGTCATCAATCATCATCGAATAATGTGGGACTCCCGCGCAGATACCTATGTTGATTTATGCGATTGTGTAAATAATGAAGAGCACTCGCGATCAAGATTTGGACCCGCGTCGTGGCAGTTTTATACGTAATTAGCGACCCGCATAGAGCAGTGGTGGCCTAGTGGTAACGGCCGCGACTTACGAGTTGTAGGTCGTAGGTTCGAACCCTGACAAGCGCTTTACTTTGTGTAAATTATTTCATCACCACTGCTCTCAAAACGGTGAAGGAAAACATCGTGAGGAAACCAGCATGTCCAAGAACCAAAAATTCGAAGACATGTGACATCTACCAACCCACACCTGGGCCCGCCTGGCGGATAACGGCCCACTCCCTCTCACAGAGAGGAGGCCACTGTCCTAACAGTGGGAACAATATAGGCTGATTATGACTAGGCAAACCATGAAGATTTCTTTATTATAATATCTAAGTTAAATATTAGTGTATTATACACTAACAACCTTCCGGAATAAATTCTCTAAAAGATGGTGAAAAGTTCATCAAAATCCGTTGCGTAGTTTAGAAGAACAATACGCTCACATAGAAAATTTGCGATCGATTTTTGAATCCGTGTCGTGCCGGTAATAAATATAACTCATAAGTAATAATTAGGTAAAACACCTTTAATGAGGTATTTAAGATTACGTTAAGTAGCAATCCGTGTGACGTCTTTTTTAAATTCAAATCGTTTTGGGAATGTCCATCCTTATTTAATGACGCATCACTGTCTCTTTTTGGTTTTTAAATTACCCTGTTGGGTTATTTTTCTACAATTCCAAAGTTTTTAGATTATTCAGCTTCTGAATCTAGTCCTTCTGTAGATAATATAATCTAATCCCTCTATAGAAATAGGCATAAAAGTGATACTAAGAAACAAGGAAACATAAAGCTATGCTTTTAATATATAAACAATATAGACAGACAACGCATAGAATAAAAAAATGATTAATAAAATGAAAAAAAAAATTAGCCTCAAATGAATACAAGTAAAACTTTATTCTAAATTCAGTAAAATCAAATAAGATTTAAAAAAAAAGGTCTCTGACTATGTCAGGGGGACACGTAGAAAGGCAGGAGTGGGTTTTAGCCGGTAAGAGTCCGGCACTGCTCACAAATGAGGTAGTCTGGGCGTCCATGAGGATTTCCCACTCCTGCCAAAACAAAAAAAAATCCCTCTCTGTAAATAATATAATCTAGTCACTCTCTGTAGATAATATAATCTAGTCACACTCTGAAGATAATATAATCTAGTCACACTCTGTAGATAACATAATCTAGTCCCTCTCTGTAGATAATATAATCTAGGCACTCTCTGAAGATAATATAATCTAGTCCCTCTCTGTAGATAATATAATCTAGTCCCTCTTTGAAGATAATATAATCTAGTCCCTCTCTGTAGATAATATAATCTAGTCCCTCTCTGAAGATAATATGATCTAGTCCCTCTCTGAAGATAATATAATCTAGTCCCTCTCTCTATAGTATTCAACATTATTAACAACTTTAAAAAAATCTGCTGTTCCCTACATTTAGGGAACATTTATGTTCGCATAACTCGTACGTTTTTACGCAATTTCACCGAGTCATCATTACTAGTGAGTTAGTGACTATATTATATAGGAGCTCCTTTTTTTCGTTAAACAGCAATTAGGTACTTGTGCATATCATATTATAGTATTTATAAAATGTGTATGACTAACCAATGAGAATTGAACATTGAGCATAAATGTGACATCATCGCGGAAAACCACGCCCCACAGAGTCCTGTAGGTATTACTGATAAGTTCTAGAGACATTACCTACTGTGTATGTAGTTTGATATTTATATACACGGTGGTAAATGGAAAAGAATAACGACATCACTTAAAGGCTCGTGCCGACTGGCGCAATATCGCGGGTGCGACAGGCAGCGCGACACATACCATGATAAGTTTTCGTAGAAATTGTGCTACTAATGTGGCGTCGCACTGTCGCGTCGCGTCTGTCTGCGGGAGCCTTAATACGATCTGGTTGTTATAATTATGATTACATCTACGATTAAGTAGCCGAGGGTCACCCTTTATGAGTCAATGAGGATTTATGAAAAACTTTTTACAAAAAAAAAAGAACACTACAAAGTGAAGAATAACTTTAATTTCGGAAGTCGGTGTCTTTTGATCTGTATTTTAGTTTTCTGCCACTTTTTTGTGGGTGAGTTTGTAATATAACTAAGTTAATGTCAACTGCTCATCACCTTTTACAAAATATCGCTTTTCTCGATGTAGGGACGTTATTTTTGAAGAGTTATTCTGGTAAGGACCAGAGGAATTGGAGTAGATAGTGAAGTCGAATCACCATCTACTCCACTTCATCATATGCATTGTGTTAGCATAAATTGCTTAGCAACCATATTAAAGTACTTACCTAATCGACTCGCAACCTGTGACATACTTATGATTTAGTAGTTTCGGTGGCCATCTGTGGTTTCATCATCAGTTTCACTTCAGCAAATGGTGCTTTCCGAGAGTATATGCACGAGTTATTATAAAAAATCCAAATTGCTAGACGTGTGCCTTTAAAATTTTAGGATTTTCATAGGAACCCCCATCAGATTCTGATTTGGTGACAATGGGACCACCTCAAGAGAATACAAACAAAAAAAAAACTAAATCGGTCCACAATGGACGGAGAAATCGGGGACAAACTGCTCATAGGACAATTTGCTAATAGGACATTTGGCTAAAATGTCGTTTTGAATATGGGTCGTTTTGCTAAAAAAGTCCTAAACGAAAATGGTCCTACCATTTAGGACTTTTCGATACGAAGGGATAAAAAAAAACATACAGACGAACATAACCTCCTCTTTTTTGGAAATCGGTTAAAAAGGGTGTTTGGTTAGCTTAGCACTATTATGAATTGTAGGCAAGAAAATTTCCAAATGACGATTAGATTTTTAAAAAAAAAACCCGGAAAATTCCTAAAGAATGCATTTTATTTATGGTTAAATTTCGAACTAAGTATTTCAAACATGACCACGTGTCGATCATTACTATATACTGTTCAGAACAATTTCAAATGTGTGCTTATGTGTGTACATCAATTATAAAATAAATAAACTTCGAAGATAAAATGTAAAACTTGCAAATACAATTAAAGTACCGAGGGGAAACACCGGCACGGTTGCAACTATTCATGCCAAACATTAATAAAAAATATCATTATTGTGCTAAATCCGGTTCCGTCGGTAAAAAGCGGTCACTGGCTTTAGCTAAATTATGTTCAGTCGATTTAATTCTATTTTTATTAAATTTGGGTGGCCGAAAAAAGGAAGGTGATTTGCAGGTTTACCCAAATTAAAAACGAATCTAAATTTAAAGGTGT
Organism: Atethmia centrago; assembly: GCA_905333075.3. Classification (NCBI taxonomy): domain Eukaryota; kingdom Metazoa; phylum Arthropoda; class Insecta; order Lepidoptera; family Noctuidae; genus Atethmia; species Atethmia centrago. Next base: position 12,832,058 of record HG995387.1, read on the forward strand.
GTCATAGCTTAAAAAATTTAATACCATGTGTTACGATCCATACATACCTACCCGTAGGTACTCGACCTCTTACTTTCTTTTCTTTCTTTTTCATCTAGGAATCTTTATAGTTTCGCCTCCATTTCACCGGCTTCATAAGGTAATTAACTCATTTGTTGGGCTTGGTATAACTTTTTATAACGTGCTGCCCTCTTCTTTGCTTCTGATTTGCCATTTAATGCGTTTAAAACTAAAGTAAAATCCACCCTTTGTTCAAAGGCATACTATTGTATCAATGACTACTTAAACGATAAGAATAGTTGGTCGCTGTGATTAACTCAAGACAATGTTTATGTTCTTTCTCCAGAATTAGCTTACCCACTGACAGGTTATATGAGTTCATATAATTGATTATTTTTTTATTTGACTGTATAAGACAATGGTGCCGATTCCCTTGTTCACAATCTAAACTAAATTTAAGTTCAGTGCATCTTTTTCTTTCTATTTCATTAAGAAAAGGACAGAAGATAAATTTTAGTTTAGTCCTGTCAAATTAATCAGCGCCTGTCACTACTCCATACAAGTTTAGACGTGATTAAAAACTTGCCTACTAAAATTACGTCAATTTACGTCAAGCGCTGATTAATTTGACAGGACTAAACTAAAATTTATCTTCTGTCCTTTTCTTAATGAAATAGAAAGAAAAAGATGCACTGAACTTAAATTTGGTTTAGTTTGTGAACAAGGGAATCGGCACCAATGCAATTTAATTTAGTTAAATTTTAATTTATTAGTGACATAATCTACTTATTACAATGTGTGTTTTATGAGTTGTACTGCAATAAGTGGTTAGCTAGCGTCCTCGCGTATTTTTGATTATACTATTCTTGCCTGAGCAACCGGCAGCAAGCTCGTCATGCTCCCTTAGATGTCACTGCCTGCGGTAGCGTCGGGGGTCGGGTTGCCTCCTTCCCTCCAATATGGCGAGGGGGTGATGGCTGATCTTTGCGTTATGCTCGTGAACGGGTGCTGCTTGTGGTGACTGGTCGTCTTGCTGATCATGGTTTTAAATGTTATTAGTAATTGTTTAGCTATTTTACTTCGATAGGGCTAATTTATCATTTCTCACTTCGAGCTATAGCAATAGCCTTATGTAAGCGGGCACGCCCTTTATGCCTGGAGGCTTTTACTTATGTATTAAGTTCTATTTACGTTTTTTTATGTTGTAATTTTTATCGGCTTGAGTACAGTTTGTTCATTGTTTTGTTGGTATACTGGCGTGTGCTAGCTAACATATGGCAAGTATGTAATTTAATCCAATGTTTTGTGTTTCGTAATGTTAATTACTTTGCATACGATTTGTATAGAATCAAGTTTATATAACTAAACAAACAGACGTGCTGCTGGGGAGTTTGTTCCAATACTTCTTCTTCCCAGCTAAAGCACTAGGAAGTGTTGAAGGGCGGGCATTTTTGGGAGACTGTCTTATGTAACTTTGACGTTCGAAAAGTGTTGATTTTCAGCCTAGTTTGATAAATGACTTTTGATTTTTGATTTTACCTGTCTGTCTGTCTGTCCGCGGCTTAGTTTAGAGACTCTTTGTACTAGAAAGCTTAAAAATTTAAAATTTTGCACGGGTGCATATTAATCACTCTGACAAAGTGGTCAAATAAATTCTTAATATAAGATTTTTTTTAGGGTACCACTCCAACACCTAAAGTGGGGATGATGTTTTTTTTTCTCGTCCATCCCATTGTGTGGGGTATTGTTAGAAAGGTCGTTAAAAAATATTGCGAGTATGTAAAAGTCATTTTTGATTCAGGGATCAGTTTGCCTAATATTAAGCTATAAAGTGCTAATTTTGTTAGAGTCAAGTGCCCTGCCAGCTAAATGGTTGTTTTTAGATATGTGAAAAGAACCATGGCAGTATTATATATAACGAAATTAAAAGGCAAACTATCACAGCTAAGTAGGCTTTACGAGTTAACGAGTAATAGTCGACCAACTTAAATTTGCAGTTGGAGAATTGACCGTATCATCATCGATGTATGGGAGAACATGTTTTTCAACTACAATGTTAAGAGTGTTTTGGGATCAATTCACCCCAACTTTCACAACTACGGAACCCTTCATTGTGCGTGGTCCGACACGCACTTGGCTGGTTTTTACTAAATGCATGTGAGAGTATGTACGGTACTTGTATAAAAAATTGTCTGTCTGTTTGTTCCGGCTAATCTCCGAAAAAACTGGATCGATTTTGATGGGACTTTCACTGGCAGATAGCTGATGTTATAAGGAGTAACTTAGGTTTCTTTTATTTTAGAAAAAGGCGCTAAAGACCCCTGTGTTTACTAAACACAGGGGTGTTTAGTAAACTTATCCCTTGCTTGATAATCCCTTGTCCCACCTCTAAACATGTTAATTAACACAGAACTTCTCTTTGTCTTTAGTTTCTGCGTGGGCAGCGAAGGCGGTGCGTACGAGGGTCGCGGCTGGGACAGCTTCGGCATCCACGCTACCATAGCCAACAGACACAGCATTGGCATCTGTCTTATTGGAGACTGGAGAGGTAAGGATATGCATTGACTCATATGCAATTAATCTGCCTAGCCTTTCCCCAACTATGTTGGGGTCGGCTCCCAGTCCAACCGTATGCAGCTGAATACCATTATTTTAGATAAGATAAGATAAGATATTTTATTTGCATAAAACATGGTATACAAGGTGTTATTAGAAAACATTAGATCGGACATGTTTTGCTTAATACTAAAGCATGCAAACTTACTTACTAAAGATACATTATGAATTCATATTAAAAAAAAATCATTAATGTAGTATAAATTATTATTATTGAGCCATTTATATAATTGGATTTTAAATAATTTACAGTTTAATGTTTTAAACATATTTGGTAATTTATTATAGAGACGTACGCACATAGCCACAGAGTTTTTATTATATTTCGCTGATCGGGGCAGCACATCTAGCGCAAGTTTGTATTGGTCACGCCGACTTCGAGAGCTTACTTCCTCTGCTGTTTTAAATAGTTTTACATGCCTGCCTGCTGTATTTCATCTCTACAGCCCAGAAGCTGCGTAATTCGATACCCCTTGGTAAGACTGGTTGTCAAACTTTTTGGGCTTCTGCCGACCCCTAACGACTGTCAAAAATCCATGAATGACAGCCGGGACCAACGGCTTAACGTGCTTTCCGAGGCACGGGGGTGTCTCAGTATTTAAAGATGGACGGATGGAAGGATGGAAGACCTTTCCCTGGACCAAGCCCGGAAGCGTAGCCTAACCTGATTGATCGACCCGTACGGCTGTTATTACTTAGCTACGACCACCTCCGTTGACCACTGACTCATGTGTATTGGACATTTCAATGGTAGAGTATTATCTCTGTGCATTTGAAGCGATAAAGACCAAAGCTGGGCGTAAAATCAATGGCACATTATTGGTTACAATTTTATATTGACAGCGCCTTTATGTCGGGGCAGTAAGGGCTATTTTCGTAGTGCAAGTGTTACCACTGATGTGCGATTGACGATACTACAAAGGACAGAGCCTGTGCCATATTTTTGTAGGTTGGTACTAAACTCCTTAACACATCGTCAGCTCTGTATAAAATGTCAGGAAGTATTTTAGTAAATTTAGATTTAAAAAATATACTCATTTTCAACGACCCACGTCCCTGAACCTAGCCTTAGTTATCAGTATCAGGCAGACGAAAACGTCAAACCTCGTCTTAAAGATGTATCCACATCATAGGTAATAAAGTACTATGTTTCTTTCCAGTGGAAAAACCAACAAGAGAACAGCTGGAAACAACGAAAGCTCTCATCGCGGAAGGAGTAAAGCTAGGCAAGATCAGTCCTGACTACAAACTGATAGGACACAACCAGGTCAGCGCCACCGAGTGTCCAGGAGGAGCTCTCTCCGCTGAATTCTCCACCTGGGATCACTTCGCACCTGGAAAACCTGATTTCTCTGAACATTTACCTACTACGCCGGCAGTATCAACCGCAGACGTCTTAAAAGCATGATTTTTTGCAGGTTAATAATAGGCAATATTTTTTTTATTCTTAAAAAATCAATTTCAATACTTGACTTTGAGTTGAGTTGAGGATAAGTTGTTGTCGATTGTGTATAGTCTATCCCATAGAAGTAGAATACAAAATGTAAACAACGGAGCTTTTAACCTAGGTATTCAAAAACTCGCCTTGTAACGTTATTGTTGATATTCTTGTCTATAAGTTCATTTTAAATTGTCAGTTAATTTGTAAACAATTTTTTTTATTATAATTAATTATGTATATTTTTTTGTGTGTTTTGCGGCGATGCCTGGTTTTGGATCTCGATTCAACATGTGACTGATTTCATACCTACTGATATTCGATTTAAATAAACGAAAAAATAATAATAATTAGTTACCTTTTTACTGTTACAAGTTTTTTTTTAATATATTGGTGATAATAATATTGATTTTTGGTTACAATTTGTTTACCTTGGCAGTAGGACAACACAGGCTGATTTATTTATTTATAATTTTTCATAAAAAGTACAACTTAAGGCAAATGTTGTTTTTTTTTGACCTCTCGTTTTGATAGCCGGAAGCGAATTTAAAATGACAGTGATTAAATATACATATCATCATGGCTATTTTCCTTATAGGTTTTTGCAAAGGTGTACCAATGAGTAACCCACATGTCGCCAGGTATATTTAAGCCCCATGTAAGGCTGTGAGCCTATTGTCATCAATCGACCTCAAATCCAGTCTTCGGGCCCGACAATCGGGACTGAGAAATTCTTGATGAAAGAACGGAATAAAACTTTTCCCGACCTGGGAATCGTACCAAGAACCTCATAAAATTACCTATACCGCTCAGCTGTAGCACTTGCGACCACTAGAGCAACGAGGCAGTCCATATTGGACTGCCTCGTTGCTATAAAGCTATTCAAAATGTCTCACGTTGAACGCCAGACTCCGGATACCTAAGTTCTTATGCACCAATGGTGTATCACACGACATTTAAGAGACATTTACACAAGCAGTTTCCTTTTTCTTATCCGAAATTATTATTTCGGATAAGAAAAAGGAAACTGAAACAATAAATAATATAATACAATACTCGTACTCAAACTCAAAGCAGTTATTTCAATTAAATCATTTACGGGCACTTTTGAATTGTCAAGGAGTCGGTCAGTTAGAAATATGAAGCTAGTTGCCCATTCCAAAGCGTAGTACGAGTACGTAGTACTCGTAGGTACCTATGGAGAAGAACGAGCAAGAAACTCCATGAACACTCTTTTAAATTATATTGATACATAAGGATTAGTACAAAAATAATGTTGAAATTATAACTAAATGTGAGGACGATGTAAAATAAAAAACGCGTCCATAGTAGCAAAATAAACGACAACAATGTCTAAATAAAATAATTACAAATAAGCCGAGGAAGCTAAGACGTGACCAGTACAATAACACACTCAGACGCAACTCCTCTTGCACACTTCACACTTCACGCGAGTTTCAAGTATTACGTTTTGTTGTTCAAAGTTTGTCAATCAACAGTCATTATTCCGCCTCGTGCCATCTTATGGAAAAGTTAGAGCCATAATGGAATTAGTAAGTAGGTAGGTATTATTGCTACTGCTACATTGTCGCGATAACGCGAACTACACCTCGCGTGCTCTTTGTTGTACAGCAAGGCGTCGAGCGGGTGTGCGAGAAAGAACGCGCGAAATGTAATTCGCGTTATCGCGACAATGTAGCCCTAGCATTACTGAAAAGACTCCATGAGCTCGACGTGATGATTGATGACTGCAGTGACGTCACGAATGTTACAGAAATGCATAACATTGACATCATCGCCATTAACTTTAAACACTAAAACGTTTCCGGTCAATCATTTCAGTGGCCACGTGCCTAGCAAGGGATTATAACTAAATTATTGTTGGATGCTTAGTTTATGACAATTGAGTGAATGTTTCAGTTACCAATTTTTGTCTAATCTGTTAAAATCTCTTAACGTCGTTTTCAGGTGACCAGTGAAAATCAGCGCTTTGCTGTGGGTCCCCCATAGCACAGCATCATGCTGAGTGGGAGCCTACTTGTCACAGTCACGGCATGCAGTTGCCGACTATACTCGTATATGTTCTCTGTTTTGTTTTATTATATTTTTATGTACACGTGTTTCTGTGACAAATAAATCTTTGTTTCTTTCTTTCTTTTTGTAGAAGAAGAAAATGTATGTATCTACGTAAGTACTATAGGTACCATAAATACCTAAGTAACACTAGAATGTATTTTTAACTGACTTCCAAAAAAGAGGAGGTTATACATATCTGTATACCGGAGGTATACTATCCTAAGTCCATTTTTTTGACATTCACTTTGTAATTTCCTTAAAACAAACATTTACAGATCTACTTAGTGGTATACTATTTTAAGTCCAATAAAAACAACAAATTAAATTTTACTTAGAAGTTCACACAATTATGTAGTCAAGTGACTTAAATGAGTAGTGTTCAAATTGAGACTTAAAACATGTGCACTGAATAATTAGCTTAATGTGACTTATGATTGTTTGCCTCCGGTATACAGATATATGTTCGTCTGTAGGTTCGTTTTTTTTTTATGTTTTTTATGTTTGTCACCGGTTTTTCCGTCAATTAAGGACCGATTTGAAAATTCTTATTTGTTAGAAAGGGTATGCTCCCGAGGTGGTCCTATCGTCACCAAGTCAAAATCTGATAGTCATGGACTATAGCGATTTTGGTATTTTTTATAGTAGGTAAAGGAGAGCAAATGTACGAGCATTTGCTCTCGGAAAGCACCATTTGGTGAAGTGGAACTGATGATGAAGGCCACCGGAACTACTTAGTAATACCTAAGTAGGTATTTAACGGATTCCGATCTGATTAGGTACCTACTTTAATATGATTGCTAGGCAATTTGTGCTCGTCACAATGCATATGGGGAGTGGTAGTTCTTCTGGTTCTTACCAGGAGAACTCCTCAGCAATTAACGTCCCTGCATCGGGAAAAGAAATATTTTGTAAAAGGTGAGGACTGACCCAAATTGACCCAGTAAAAAGTAAAAAATGAAAAAAAAAATACAGATCCAAAGACACCGACTTCTGACTTTAAAGTAATTTTTCACTTTGTAGTGTTTTTTTGGAAGTCAGTTGTTTTTTTTTTTTTTGTAAAATAAGTTTTAAAATGAATGTTCACCATTATTTTCGTAGACTTTATATTTGTTGGCAGGAATAATAAAACTTGTTCCCAATTTTCTTCGTATTTATTTTCGGAGGTGTTGCTTGTTCGGCAGCTGGAGACCGACTGTGTCTCAGTTTTTTTTTTTACTAAGGCATCTCGTAATTTACCTTGAGAGGTCGTCACTACTCAACCGGACTATCCTGTGGCTGCCTTAAGCGGACTCAAAGCCTCCAGCCAGGGGCGAAATTCTTACATTACTAAGCGACTGCACGCTAAGGCCCTGTGGGGTACGGACCTCGGCTTAGGGCGTCGCTGGGGGGAGGACAACAATTATTAAATGCTGAATTTAAAGCTACGGGCTCAGCTGCGGCGCGGGCTGGCACTTCGCCGAGCAAGGGTCGGGGGGGACAGTTACGTCGGGGTTTTCGTGAGGGACCTCGGCGGCGAAGTCGGAAGGTCGGTTTGCGTGATTTGTATTTGTGCACTCGAAGCCCTACTGCTTTCCTGGAGAAGGGTAATGGGGTCATCGGGGTCGGTGAGCGTATGCCTTGGACGGCGAATAGAGCTAATGGAGGAGGGCCTATAAGTGGCGGCCTTCACAACCAGAGGGTTGCGGTGGGTGGCGGCTGAGTCAAAGAATCGCTTCGCGGTGCTCTTCATGAACTGCTTGATGGTGGGGATTTTAAGATCGAGATGGAGGATCTCGTTTCGGACGAACCAGGGGGATCCCGTTGCCTTACGGAGGAAACGGTTTTGGAGGCACTGCATCCTGTGGATGTGGTTGGGCTTAGCTTGTGCGAAGACTACACAGGCATATGTCATGATTGGACGGATGCACGCTGTGTAAATACGCAATTTGCATTTAAGGGACAATTTGCTGTGTGCATTTAAGACGGAATGTAGTCTACCGAGAGCGAAAGCGCCACGCGAACGCACCTGCTTTATGTGCTCTGAGTAGGAAAGATGGTGGTCAAGGGTCACGGTCACGCCTAGGTATTTGGCTCGCTTTTCTCAAGGGATAGGCTTGCCGAACATGGTGAGTGGTCGGGGGTGTCTCAGCTTACAATGGCCCGTCTTTTATATAATTCTCCCTATGTTTCGGGTGCGGGTGGACCGATTTACATAATTGAGCGGTAATCTTATTTCCATGTAAGTGTGCTTCTTTTGGGACAAAGTTATTTTACATGTTTCCTTAAATAAACATTCATACTTTCTATTTACATAGCTAATTATTCATGAAACACGAGATCTATTAGAAAATAAACTTTTCTATCATTTATCACACTTAACTGACTCTTATATGGTCCTGACCGCCTAAATTACATTTATTATTACACAAACTACGATAATTCGGTTATTAAACACTAAATTAACTCATCTCAAACTTTAATTGAAGTCTCTTCCTAAGACTTCCCTTGCTTGTAGCGAGGGCGCGTTTTATGCGGTCCCGCCGCTACTTGTGCCTTAGTGCACAGATAGGGTCTTATCTTAAACTATTTTGGAATGTCAAAAACACATAACACTGTCTTTCCACTTTGTATGCATGCTTGCCGTTAATTACAGTCACAAACACACAACACTGTCTTTACACTCTGCATGCTCGGCGTTCGTTACAATTATCTTGAGGAAACTTGGGACTCATAGGTAAATGGTTTAAACCGACTCTGTGAGTAGGTATTACAAGCTGATTACTTTGAACACTTTTTCCTTTTACGATTAGAAGACTTTGCCCTGTTAATCATAACGGTGTGTTTCGAATATTTAATATCACACACATTTATTTATCTTTGGTAATAATTTGTTTGGGTGAGTTTTGGGACGTTTAAAATCCATATTTAAAACTTTGTTGAATTATGATTATTTACTTACTAGCTTCTCCCCGCATCTTCAGCCGTGATCGAAATCAACTATATCATAACATAATAATATTTATCCTATGGCACTCAGCAATAGTGTAACTTTCTATCCGTGAAAGAAAGTTTGTAATAGGATCAGTAATTCCAAAGATTACATTTTACAAACATTTTTTTGTAACTCTTTACAAAAATGCTAATGAAAAGTAATTTATTCAAACTAGGCTGAGAATCAGCACTTTTTGAACGTCAAAATTACATAAGACAGTCCCCAAAACGCCCACCCTTCACCACTTCCTAGTGCTTTAGCTGTACAGAAGAAGTGGCGCAACAAACTCCACAGCAGCACACCAGTCCGTTCAGTTAGAAAAACTATATTCTATACAATAGTATGCAAAATTATTTATATACTCGTAGGATTAAAAGGAGTGCGGATATTATAAGAAGTAATCAGGTGCATAAAACTGGACAACTATCCCCAAGGAACATTCGGTCGAAATCTTAAAATTGAACATCGACTTTTCATACAAAGTAACTGGTCACGTGACTTATGTTTGTATGAGAAGTTGAATTTTTTTTCCGATTTAGACCGACCGATAAAACTGAACAAATTACTGCACGTGAATACCTCCTAAAATATCCGTACTCCTTTCAAACTTATCCTGTAAAACGCAACACAAAACATTAAATTTAATTATTTGCCCTATATCAGCTAGCACCCGCCACTATAACAAAAAAAAATCGTTAAGATATTATGCCTACATTTAAGCAGCCGAATGTTCACGCAGTCCTAACTACGATTAAATACTTATTTGAAACTAAACTCTTACAAAGAACTCACGTAGGTAAGTATGTACGTATCGAAAAATAAACTCCCGTAGGCAGGTACATATCGTTTAACAAACTCACGAAGGCAGGTACATATCGTTCGATAAACTCACGTAGGTAGGTACATATCGTTCAATAAACTCACGTAGGCAGGTACATATCGTTCAATAAACTCACGTAGGCAGGTACATATCGTTCAATAAACTCATGTAGACAGGTACATATCGTTCAATAAACTCACGTACGCGTGGAACACAACTCGCCGTCGACCCGGGCGAGCTATCCATTGCTCACCGTCCTCAAGCCCGCGCCTACGGTGGCCGGAAATCCGCCCGGGATTCCCGTCGCCCAGGGCGACTCCTCCAGGCGCGAGAGGGCGCGAAGTTTGCCTTTCCCTCAACCGTCCCGCCTCCTCCTTCGCGAATATTACTGCTTCGCAGAAGGAGGTGACGGCTGCCCATGCCCTCTCACTCCGTACCATGGCCTGGACCAGGGCCGGACGTGAGAGATCTTCGCCGACGATCGCCTCCACGAGGACACGGCGCACAGTGGGCTGAAATCGCGAAGTGTGGACTTAAGGATTGGTATGTACATGTTTGAAATCTATATACTAATACAATATTTTTATGATCCGACAACTTTTTTCGTCAAGCCGTTACTTACAGAGTTATACTGCTTTCAATATTGTATGAACAAAAATATTAAAATAATAGATTTTTTTGTATGTACATGCAAAAATATTCCACACCACTCCAGTGACGTCATTTGTTTGTGTCCAAAACACGGCCAAACCGGTTTTCTTATCAGTAGACGCGTAGTAATTAGTGACGTCATGACGTGCACCAATCAGAAGGTAGTAATTATGCAAGTAGTTAGTCACCGAGAGGGGAGGAAACGTCAAACGACAACCTTAGTTCGTTGTTATCTACGAATACATACGGACTACCCTGCTAAATTGACTTTTGTGAAGTTACGGTTGACGAGTTTTTGTGAAAATGTTTAGTGATTTAGTGACTAACCTTGATAATTATGTTCGTGAAATTAAAAGCAGCTGAGAGTATTAAAGATAATAACTTTTTGTACAATGAAATTAGGTCAAAAACATCTGGTTTAAGCAGTGATAATGATAAAAAACTAAAGGACTTTTGTGCAAAGTATTGTTTTAATATTTATAAGAAATGGGAAACTTCTCATCGTAAGGAACAAGTATTCAAAAGCAATTATAGTGAGTGGTTAGAGTCAGAAATATTGTGGCCAGATTTTGTGTTGTAGATCCATCTCTAGAGAAAGCATCTATTGGCACATCGACCGAAGTTCTAGAAAACCTTTCACTGAATTAGGTTCTAAGCAAAAAAAAGAGACGTGTAGAACATACTCTGACAAGTATGGATTCAGACGAATTATTACATGCATATGTTTCAAAGTTAAAAGCAGATGGAAATGACAGTATTGCAGAAATATTAGAGTACTTGCTTAAGAATCCACAAGAAGTGCAGAAAGAGAAAGATTGTCTTTTTGTTAAAAAAAAAAAACTGAGTTTGCACCGGATGAAGCTTTAGGCTTGTTTTTGTCACTTAAAATGACGAAATGGCAATATAATACGCTGCGAAAAGCACCGAACAAGTAACCACTGTTAACATATTTCCCTCCTACTACGCACTACAAAATGAAAAACTAAAATGTTATCCACCTAAAACTGCTATTACAGTAACAGATACATCAGCTAGAATAGGATTGCAGGCTCTATTGGACATTACTGTGAAGAGATTAATTAAATCAACCCCAATTGATGAGACGTATAAAGAAATGACACTGATAAGTAAATGGGGTTTTGACGGTGCTTCTAATTAAGCCAACTATAAGCAAAAAAATGCATTTAGACACCACAGAAGACTGATTATTATGATTCTAGTGTTTTTATGGGTAGTTTGATACCTATCAAATTGGTTTCTGGTGATCAACTTGTTTGGGAAAATGACTCTCCTAAGTCTGCTCATTGGTGTCGTCCACTCTTTTTCCAATTTGTAAAAGAGAACAAATGTACTATTCTGCGGGAGAAAAATGCAATCGAGGCAGAGAGAGATAATTAAGTGAAGACAGAGATTGGAGAAATGAAAATCTCACACGACTTAATATTAACGATGATAGATGGTAAAGTGACAGCTATTCTTTGCGATACATCATCTCAAATATGTGACATATGTAAAGCTACTCCAAGAGAGATGAATGACTTGCCTTTGATATTGACAAAGAAAGTTGATGTCAAGCTATATAAATATGGTCTATCGTCGTTACACATTTGGATACTTTTCATGGAATGCATTCTTCATATATCATATAGATTACATTTGAAGACATTTACATTTGAGATTTGTGGATTGTTAAGGGTGACAGCAAGGATATTATGCAGAGCAGAAAGAAAGATATTCAGGAAGCGTTTAAATCTCAAAAAGGACTTTTAATTGGTGTCGCAAAACAGGTCCACGGTACAACCAATGACCGCTAGAAGAAATACCGCTAGATGATTTTTTCAGGAGTCGATGAGAATTTGATAAAACGTTTTAAAACCATACTAGAGGCATTTTTTTCTGGTCACCCAATAGATGTAATTAAGTTCAAAGACTATTCCGAAGCTACCATGAAATTGTATGTTAATTTGTATAATTGGTATTGCATGCCTGCAAGTGTACATAAAGTTCTTGCTCACGGAGCAGATATAATTGAGAGTTTAGGTATAGTGCCAATTGGAAAACTATCTGAAGAGGCTGCTGAAGCTCGAAATAAGGATTTCAGGAGATATCGTACACATCATTCGAGAAAATTCTGTAGAAAGGCTACCAATGAAGATATAATGAATAATTTATTAATTAGTTCTGACCCACTTATTTCAAAAATACGTCACAAACTGTTGCGAAAACACAAAGCCCTCTCAGAAGAGGCAAAAGCTTTGTTGATTATTATGGATCCTGACGATAATGATCAGGAAAACATATTACATTTAAGTTCAGACCTATCACTGTACAATGAACCTGAATCTGATTTTTCTGAATAATCAATTAATGGTGCCTGTGTCTAAACACAAACAACATTTTATGTAGTGGATTAGGCCTACTGGGGACACCACTGTTAAAAAATAAAACGCGCCTAGTTCTCTACCTCTGGGGTGGTGTGGAAAAGAGAATTAAAAATAAAAATATCTCCAAAATCGCAGCATATCGCAGTACCGGATTATATGCTAAAATAAGAAAATAATTTGTAGTATTTTAATCTGTAAACCGTTTGTAGAGAGCTCTTGAGAATTTCGAGATTTTCACGAAGTTATGTTTTTTTTCATACAAAAAAATCTTTAAATATTCATAACATTGAAAATAACGGTCAAAACGTAAAAGTCGTACAACATTATTAAATTGTATTTGATAGTAGATTTCAATTCCGTTTTTTTTTTTTAAATAACCCAATCAGTTTTTGTTGATTCCTAAGTCTTCTACGAGTTCATATCGGCCCACCGTGCGGCGGCGCTCTGCCCAAGCTGGGCAGACCTCCACCGTATGCTCCACCGTGTCCTCCGGGCGATCCACACAGTGGTGACACCCGGACGTTTCCTCCCGAAGCCCATCCTATCAATAACCTGAAATACGCATTGAGCAAATTAAAAAATCTACACAAACTATGAGATCGCGCTCTAGACATACATACTATGCCTATGCTTGCTTATGCCTGGTTTAACTATGGCATAATATTATTGGGTGAAAGTATTGCAGATTTGCATGACATCTTTATCATGCAAAAGAAATTTAAGCCATGGGAAAGTTGTAAACCACATTTTATAAAATTAAAATACTGACGCTACCCCTTCCTTTACATCCTACAAATAGCTACGTTCGGGCAAAACACAAGGATTACTTTCGGTCAAACATAGAAGCAAACCAAAACTATAATCGAAGAAACAAAAACAAGTTAATTACACCGACACCAAAATTTAAAATAATGAAAAATAGCCGCCCCCAACTATAGAATCGCCACAATTTATTACAAATTACCAAATTACGTTAAAGATGACGACAATAAAAATACATTCTATACTAAACTAAGATATTTCTAATATGATTTTTTTATTACACAGTAGACCAATTCATGGCGGATAAAGGCTCCCTTTCAGGCAGACAGGCGTACGCGACTCTAGTAGAACAATATCTATGAAATTTCATGGAAATTGTTCTACCAAAATCGCGTCCCATTGTTGCGGGGCGCCTGTCTGCAGGAGCCTTAAAACTTTAAGATGGAAGTACTCAATTCGTTCGTTCTTTTCTTTTTTTGTAAGATCTGATCAAAGACGTAATATACTTTTGTGTTGTCTTATGAATTATGTTATGACATACCATACCTAATTAAATTTAATTACTAAGATTAGCTTGATATGACATTGTATTTATTACATTTCTCTTATCTTTTTTGACTAACTACCTACTATGTGTTATTTTACAATTTATCGACATCTAGGCATATCATTTAAATATTTTCCCTGAAATTGATTGTATTGTGTTTTTGTTTTGACTCTAATTTCACAAATAATAGTCTAATATAGTAACTCAACAATAATCTAACTAAAAAAATAATAGTAACTCAACAACAATCCAACATTTATGTTTTGCAGTGCCCTGACAGGGTTAATATAGAAAAACCGACAGTAATCTATTGTAAAATGCAGGCTTAGCATGGCGCTTTCTATTTCTTCGAAGAATAGACATAGCTCTTTCTAAACAAATTGACATTTCGTTTCTCCATTTTTGACACCGCACCGTAGAAATCCTTCTGCAATCTGTCATTTTGTCTCTCGTTTGTAACGATCTCTGTCTAGGTCCTTTTTTATGTAGACTATTTTAGAAGAAAGTTTGTATCCCATCATCTACCTAGCCTTTTCCCAACTATGTTGAGGTCGGCTTCCAATCTTACCGGATACAGCTGAATACCAGTATTTTACATGGAGCGACTGCCTATCTGACCTCCACAACCCAGCTACTGGGTAACACGATACCCCTTGGTAAGATTGGTTGTCAGACTTTCGAGCTTCTGACGACCCGTAACGACTGTCAAAGATCTACAAATGACAGCCGGGACCAACGGCTTAACGTGCTTTCCGAGGCACGGAGGGGTCTTGGTATGTAAAGATGGTCACCCATCTACAGACCAACCGCGGCAAGCGTAGCTTAACCTGATCGATCGACCCGTGCGGCTGTTATTACTTAGTTAGTTAAGTTTCTATCCCAAACTGTCAAAATAACACTGACAACTATCAATTGTCTAAGGTAGCGAAGACAATTTGCGTTTTTCTACTCGACGACCACAAGGTACAGGCGGTTATATACAAAATCATAATTTTACAGGAGAGCGTTTTGAACACATAACTGTGATAATTAATGAACAAGGCCCCGGCATTACAAAAGAAATGGTGAAGGCCAATATTACTATAATATTTTTTGTTCCAAAATACAGTACTTCGACACTGAGAATATGTTTTGTGGTTGTCATTATATACGTGACTTAATATTAGTAAAAATTGAGAATCAAACAGAAAAAAAATCGTATGACAAAAAAAAATATTTCGTGTCGAATTATGTAAAAGAGTGAATTTCGTAAAAAGTGCAGTTGACTCTCTCTACTTTGTTGTCGGCGTACTTTCTAAACGGAACGTCATTTTTGTCTATTCTTCCGTAGACAAAACTGTGCTTGTGCTAAGCCTGCTGCATGAGAGCAAATCCTAACTAATATTATAAAAATGCGAAAGTGCTTTTGTTTGTTTGTAATGCTTTCAAGCTAAAACGGCTGAACGGATTCGGATGAAATTTGGTACATGGATAGATCATGACCTGGATTAGGACAAAGGATACTTTTTATCCCGATATTTTTACAGGATCGAGAGTAACGCGGGTGAAACCGCGGGGCGCAGCTACTAAATAAATAAATAAAGCAATGAAAGTAAGTTGTTGAATTGTCGAAATTAATGGCATTGTAAGTTACACAATTACCCCGCTGAACGGTGTGCAAACAGGCCATAGTGTAGCTGATTATAATTATGCAAATCAACTTGATTACACCAGCAGGCTTAGCATGACGCTTTCTATTTCTACTCTACTGAATAATAGAAATCGCTTGATTACATTTCTCGGTAGAATACTGTGTACACGGAAACGTCATTTTTGTCTATTCTTCCGTCGACAAAACGCTTCTCTACGGTTCTCGTGCTAAGCCTGCAGCAGTTATACCTTTCAACACAGCAACGCTACTTGGAGACAGAAATAGACATGTCGGTAGTACTTCCCTGGACGAACCTACACAGACCTCTACCACTAGCAGGCCAGTACCTACTACGACGCGACGGCAACGTAGCTATGTACTGTTTCAATGCTGAAAGTGGGCACGAGTTATGTGAGTATAGTTCATATCGTGCTATTGATAAAGCTCATTTTAGCAAGGTTGGCAACGGGACTGGTCATGTAGGCTACTGCATACCTAGTTTGTGCTGGATCGTTAAGTATTCCTCGTCACTCGGGAGGAATCTTTCAATGGGGAGAGAAAACTACCCTTAAAACCAGCAATGATGCGACACCTATCGGGATGGTAGGTGTCGCATCATTGCTGGGTTTACGTCTTTTTTTTTTTTTTTTGAGGGTGGGAAATCATCAAATAACTTCTCCCGCTCTGGGCGGAGCGGGAGGGTGTGTCAGACTCTTACTGACTAAAACCCACCCGTATTCCTTCCTGTTGCCTGTGTTGCGGGGGCCTCGGTGACCCATAAGTACCTTCCCGCGACACCGGCAGGCATCGGTCCTAGTGGACCCCTACTTTTGTGCTGACGACATCTCTTTGAGGCGCGCGTGGAATACGACGCGCCGTCGACCCGGGCCTGGTCCTTACCGGACGGTGAGCTACCCATTGCTCACCGTCCGCAAGCCCGCGCCTATGATGGCTGGAAATCCGCCCGAGATTCCCGACGCCCAGGGCGTCTCCTGCGGCGGCTAGGGGCGAGAGGGCGCGAAACGTGCCTTTCCCTCAACCGTCCCGCCTCCTCCTCCGCGAGCATTACTGCTTCGCAGAAGGAGGTGACGGCTGCCCATGCCCTCTCGCTCCGTACCATGGCCTGAACCAGGGCCGGACGCGAGAGGTCTCTGCCGCCGATCGCCTCCACGAGGACACGGCGGTGCTCTGCCCAAGCCGGGCAGACATCCACCGTATGCTCCACCGTGTCCTCCAGGCGATCCACACAGTGGTGACACCCGGACGTTTCCTCCCGCCTTATCCGACACAGGAACCTCCCGAAGCTGCCGTGTCCGGCGAGGACCTGCGTCAGGCGGAAGGTGAGGACGCCGTGGCGCCTCTCCAGCCACTCCTCAAAGAGGGTGGGTTTACGTCAGAAACACCATGCAGTTTTTAAGTGTTATTGAAATAATCCTTTAATTGTTCAATACAATGCCCGTATGTAGTGCACTGAATTGTTATAATAAAGACGTAGATACACCGTTTCCCTGCTAATGAGGAAAGAAGAAAACTGTGAGTCAAAGCATTACGCCTAAAAGTTTGGATACCAAGTTCAGCGGCAAGACTGAGACATGAAGTGATCACTGATCACCTGACGATTTTTATGACGAGAGCGTATTTTATTACTATATTTTTGAAAACCGACAGTTTTCAGCGAGGGTGGCATCCTCTATTATCCCCCTTTTTTTTTGGTGGGAAATTACCTACCAAATAACTTCTCCTGCTCTGGAGGGCGTGTCAGGATCTTACTGAAACCCACCTGTGTTCCTTTTGTTGCCTGTGTGTTGCTAGAGGCCACGGTACCTATCCCTTTAGACCAGCGGGCCACATTTACCCCTAGGAACGTTATTTAAAAAGACATTATGAAGTTTGCCATATTCACCAAGCTTGGTATTCGAGGCTGTGATCACAGTTATAACTCAAACTCGAACTCAAACTCAAACTTATTAAGCATTTATTTCAATTAAACCATTTACAGGCACTTTTGAATTGTCAAGGATTTAGAGATATGAAACAAGTTGCCCATTCAAAAGCGTAGTAGGTACCTATGGAGAAGGGCATGAAACTCCATGGACACTCTTTTAAATTATATTGTTACATAAAGATTAAGTATAAATAATGTTGAATTTATAAATAAATGTGAGGACGATGTAAAAAAAGACGCGTCCATAATAGCAAAATAAACAAAAAAACAACAAACAAGCCGAGGAAGCTAAGAGGTGACCAGTCCCAACTGACGGCGCCCGTTCACGAACATGACGCATGGATCAGCACCATTCAGCTCAACCATTTTGAAGGGAGCTAAATGATCCAACACACGCGCCACCATCAGCGAGACATCTGAGTGAGCATGACATACTCTCAGCCGCCAGGGCCCATTCAATCAAAGACATATTACCCGGGAAATGGTAGCTCTATTATATATAGTTAAGTACTACTCGTATGTATAATAGAGCACCTGTGCTATGCAATTATACAATACAAAGTAGATTGAATTTATACAATGCAAAGATAGTCGTACAATGTTTACCAGCTCCAACAGTATTTTCAAATGTTAATTAATCAATTGTTTATGGATAAGGACTAGCATTGAGTCAAGCATTTATAACAGCAATGTAATCCCCTAACTTATACTAAGCATGCCTCGCATAGTGTGCGTTTTATACAAGATTTGAATTTCATCTCATTCAGTTGAAGTATGACAGTACTCCATGAAAGATGATTCTACTTTAGCCTGTCTGAAACCTGGTTGAGCTAATAGGTCCTTATTTCTAGTACTATAATTATGTCATTCACCTCTTTCACTAAAAATATGTAATTTTTTTATTACTTACATGATGTTTTCATAGATATATTGACAAGGTACCGTCATGATGTTAATGTCCTTAAACCGGTCCCTTAGGGAATCGCGCCTGCGGAGATTATATATGGCTCTAATAGCTCTTCAAAATTGACTCGATGTCTGCAGCCCGTCCCCAAAGTAAAATACCGTAAGACATGATACTATGAAAGTAACTAAATTAGCCTCGTGGTATCTACATCAGTAAATTGACGGATTTTTCTGACAGCATATGCTGCTGAACTTAGCCGTCCTGAAAGAGATGTTAAATGAGGACCCCATTGTTGCCTAGAGTCGAGCGTCATCCCCAGGAAAACAGTTTTATGGAGCAATTCTAGTTTCTCTTGTTTCAATACTATCTCATAATCACTAAGTTTTACATTTGATAAAAAATATCTAATGCACTTAGTTTTTTCCCATTGAATATTAAATTAAAAAAATCTTTACACAAAATATTAACATTATTCATTGTAAGGTCCTGAACTTATCAATTAAAGTGCTATTAAATTTATTTAAAATAACAACTGGTCAAAGCCTTAACAAAATTGATATACCTATAGCGAACGCAACATTAGTTCAGCGTGGATGAGTTCATGTGAGCTACGTACCAACCGACAGCAAAAAACCAGAGTTGGGGTAGGCAGAGTGTATAGTAAACCCACATTTCGCCAGTTAAGATATAAGGCCCATGTACTTTGCGGCAAGTCTACAGGGCGGTGTTGACATCAACCGGGCACAAATCCAGACTCATCATCATCATTTCAGCCGAAAGACGTTCACTGCTGGACACAGGCCTCCCCCAAGCACCGCCACTTCGACCGCGCACTTCTGTGCTTCCAGATTCAGCGGAATCTTGTTTTTCACAAAGTCATCGGTGGTCAAATCCAGACTACTGAGACCAATAACACTATAACCAACCCAGGGATTGAGTCCAGCAACCTAATTGCGTAATACACTATCAATCACAAACTGAATGATTTTGAAGTATATTGCTAATTTTTCTTTATTTTAATCTGATGAAAACATATATAGGTCTCTCTCGTTATAATCAGACATATTTTAACTACTGTGGGCGTACAATGGGAAGTGTTGGTTATTGCACAATAGAAAAACCGTTTGCAGTTTAAATCAAATTATAATTTACGATCAAATAATCACACTAGCTACGAGTATTCACACACTGTAGGTACACGACACAACTATACGGAACGCGCGAGTTTCTAAACGTGTTCACTGCTTGACCGCCCCCGACCAACTGTACTTAACCCCGGTCAAGCGTTATGTTGTAGACTCTGCCGAGCGCCGCTTGGTGGCGCTGGCGTCCCGATTAGTCAAACGAGTGACTAACGTATTCCCGACATACTTTTTGTCCCTAATTAATAAATAAAAATAACAAAATTATATCCTACCCTTAACTAAAACAATTCACAATCTAAAATAAGGCGTCGAAAAATTCAGCCACATCGCTGTCGACTGGTCTACCCAAGAGACTGGTGGCATTGCCACAATGTATGACAATTCTTAACCTCTGGCCAAGGTAAAAGCCAGCCCTTGGGTCACGGGAAGTGTCAACGATCCGTTTGGAGATTTCCTTAAAAACGCCATGAGCACTCGGACACCACGGTTCGAGGGTTTCAACCCCAAACGGCTCGTAAATATTATGACCAAAAAAGTTATTATACTTACGCCGCTTGAGGTTCTTTGCAGCCTCTTGCCATCGTCGCGTTGGGTTCTAGTTATTGTTATTGCTAATTCATTGCTACATCTTTTCGAAAATGTTGTTTGCTAAATAACGAAATGAATGTTGTTGAACTGTCAAAATTAAACACATTGCTACTGATATTGTGTCACGCAGCTTCCTCGCTGATTTAAGATCAACGAGGCAGTTCGTATAAGCCTTCTTACGCCGGGTCTAAACTCAAACTTAAAAACTCAAACGCAAAGCATTTATTTTAATTAAACCATTTACAGCCACTTTTGAATTGTCAAGGTGTCCCTCAGTTTGAAATATGAAGCTAGTTGCCCATTCCAAAGCGTAGTAGGTATCTATGGAGATAACAACAACAACAACAAGATCGATAACAACCATCCATTTTAATGTAAATAGATAACCAATAAAAGTAAGATTTTGTTACTGATTTCAAAACCCGTTCCTAGACTCGAGTATTTTCAAAGTACTCCCGAACGTGCCATGTTTGATAAAGTTTCGTTCTACGTAATATGGGCATCACGTGGTGTAAGCACCACCAGTCGCTCGGCCGGCCGACCGGGGCGGAACCGCGTTCTTGCGAATCTACACGAGTAAGTACTACACGTGGTACGGTCGCGGCTTCGTTTGACTGTTTCCATTACCAAACCGGTACGGCAACCGTGTGTAAAAAATGTAGTAGCCGTCACGGAATTAATACGGTTCCTTGCCCAAAGATGTTTTGTAGCCCATGGGAAAACTATGTTTTTGTAGTACCTAGTGTCTTTGTAGATACCTATTTGCAATACGCATGAACCCTCACCAGTTTGGGAGCAGTGGTGGCCCATTGGTAACGGCCGCGACTTACGAGTTCTAGGTCGTAGATTCGAACACAGACAGGCGCTTTTTAGGGTTCCGTACCCAAAGACTAAAACGGGACCCTATTACCGCTCCGCTGTCCGTCTGTCTATCTGTCTGTCCGTCCGTCACCAGGCTGTATCTCATGAACCGTGATAGTTAGACAGTTGAAATTTTCAAATATGATTTTTTTGATGCTTTATAGATAATGGTACGGAACCCTTCGTGCGCGAGTCCGACTGTCACTTGGCCACTTGGCTTTTGTTTTTACTAGCCTACGCTGTTGCACTGCTGGGCAAAGGCTTTCCTCCACTCCTTTCATTTTTCGCGGGATCGCGCGTCCTCCTTCCAGTTTTAACGGAACCTAGTTCGTCGCACCATCTCGTTCGTGGTTTGCCGCGACCCTTCTGACCAGTTCTGTGCTGTTTTGGCACACAGTTTGACAAGCGCTTTACTTTGTGTAAATAATTTCATCACCACTGCTCTCAAAACGGTGAAGGAAAACATCGTGAGGAAACCGACATGTCCCAGCCAGAACCAAAACATCGAAGACATGTGATATCTACCAACCGGCACTGAGCCCGTGTGGTGGATTGCGGCCCACTCCTTCTCGTCGAGAGGAAGCCTGTGTCCCAGTAGGAACATTATAGGCTGATTATACTTTTGAACCCAGTGTCTATGATTGAAGTTTATCAATGGTCTTATCGGTCGGGATATTACCTATTAGAATATATTTATTTTATCTATGATGACATGACGTATATTATTTAATCGAATAAAATTATTATATAAAATTATTTAAATTAATGAGACAGATCATTTGAAAAAAAAACCCCTTCAAATCCGGTATAGTAAACATTCAAGTTTTTTTTCATATCTTTAATCTTAGTTTGATAAGCGTGCCTGCGTGCCTGCATTATAATCTAAATACTAGAATTATATAAATAAAAGGTCAATAGGCAAATACTTCTGGTGATTGGTGTTTAAATTACTGATTCACCGAATAAATTATCAATGGCTAGTCCTGCTGGGATTGACCGCTGATTAATTTGAACAAGCATTCAGAATTCGGGCGTAA
Source organism: Atethmia centrago (assembly GCA_905333075.3). Taxonomy (NCBI): domain Eukaryota; kingdom Metazoa; phylum Arthropoda; class Insecta; order Lepidoptera; family Noctuidae; genus Atethmia; species Atethmia centrago. Next base: position 12,854,436 of record HG995387.1, read on the forward strand.
GTAAACTAATTAGTTAGTATTAAAATTGAGCGGTACAGACCATGTCATTGATTTATGTTACGAAACCAGTTTGCATGTTTAGATACCTACTTATTATTATATCTAAATTTGTTTTGCTGGTGTTACAGCTTTTTAGAATTCCGTAAAAACTATTTAAACGCCACCGACGTGTTTTTAAAACACTCAATGAAGTAAGTATGTAAGTATCTTTATACAGTGTTATTGGAAAAACACTAACAACCTCTTAAGGGGTCATTGTCATCATTATGAACAACTTTTACTAAGGAAATAAACCTGAAATCGCGAAAACAAAATCAGCTGTTCCCTACATTTTTTCAAGTTATGCTAAACATAATTGTAGGGAACAGCAGATTTTTTTTTCGCGATTTCAGGTTTGGTCCCATAGTAAATGTTGATCATAATGGTCTGTAGGTACAATGATCCCTCAAGAGGTTGTTAGTGTTTTAAATTAAAAAGGTGTAATTTACGTATGTAAGTACCTATGCAATAAATTGCATGCAGCTGAAATGTGAATGCTAAGAGGGATGTTGTGGTGTTACCCGAATAGATAGAATAAGAAATGAGTATATAAGAAGGAGTCTGAAAGTGACACCGTGTCGCCAGGAAAGTTTTGGGTATGCATGTGGCTATATGAGTAGAGGGAGGCCAAAGAAACGATGGATGGACTGTGTGAAAGATGATATGGTTAAAAAGGGAGTGACTAGCGAGATGCGCCGTTGCACCGACCACAAATAAATGGGCTATGGGCAGGAGAATGATGATATGAATATCCCTATGTACCAACATACAGGTACAGATAGTGCCATCCACGAAGACGCGCCCCAATCTTTTTCTTAATGGCTTACAGTGCAAGTGTACATCCTTTCGCTAGTTTTGTAGTGCTGTCGATACGTACGAATTGCCTATGAGTGCGAACGCACGTTACGATGAATAAATCAACTGGGATCAAATTCCCCATACCCCGCGGCCCCTCCGACCAAAACAATGTGAGGCACGTCTTAGTGTATGGCACAATCTATACCACTGAGAGTAACTTTTCTATGGTTATTAGTTAAAGGAATTTAATATCTGAGATGCTATTATCTAAACTCCTATTAAAACATTATACGATTTAAAAGGCCTGTGCTGTAAGAATGGTGGGCGTAGCCCCTATGGTAACTTCTTGAAACTAGGCATGCATTAAAAGACAATAATAATTTAATGTCTTAATTGTCATTCATATTAGTGTTAGTAATTTGTTCGACGTTTTAATAAACCCCTATAATACGACACGATTTCACGATTTCAAGGGTCCTGATTAGGTGAAGGATGGGCGAGTGCATCACTCACCTTCAGTTTGCTGACGATTATAGTTGTCATGGCTGAGACTATGGAGGACCTCAGTACAATGCTCGATGATCTCAGTAGAGCTTCCGAAAGAGTGGGTTTTAAAATGAACATGGACAAGACAAAGGTCATGTCAAAAACCCACTCTCATGAAGATCGGAGACGCTACACTCGAAGTTGTGGACGAGAATGTTTGCCTAGGACAAACTGTCCACAGGTAGGTCCAACTTCGAGAAATAAGTCAATCATCGAATCCGACTCGGCTGGGCAGCGTTCGGGAAGCTACGCAATATCTATCAATATCATCAATATCGTCCCACATACCGCAGTGTCTCAAGACGAAAGTCTTTGACCAGTGCGTGTTGCCAGTGATGACCCATGAGACTGAAACGTGGACGCTCACTATGGGCCTGATTAAAAAGGCTAAAAGTCACCCAAAGGGCTCAATGGAGAGGTCTATGCTTGAAGTTTTACCTACGTGATTGAATCAGAAATGAAGAGATCCGAAGGCGAACCAAGGTTACTGACAGCCCGAAGAATTGCCAAGCTTAAGCGGCAGTGGGCAGGGCACATAACTCGCAGAACAGAAAGGTTTTGGAGTGGCGACCGCGTACAGAGAGACGTAGCGTTGGAAGGCCTCCTACAAGGTGGACCGATGACCTTGTGAAGGCCGCAGGAATCCGCTGAATGCGGAAAGCACAGAACCGGTCGAAGTGGCGGGACTTGGGGGAGGCCTATATGTCCAGCATTGGCCGTCTTTCGGCAGAAATCTAGAGCGTGGCTTCAGATAACTTTTTCTCTCTTACCATTTAACAGATGATCCGACCAAGATACTTCCAGCTCCACATCTGTGTGGTTCTTTCCTTTCCAAAATACCACTTCAGACACGAATCTAAATGGTCTTCACATGATCTAACCAAGATTATGTCTGAACTTTAAAAGAGCTTGTGACCTCTGAGTTCATTTCGGTGTTTCTTCTCATAGTAGTCAGATAGGACAGGCCGAACTCAACTAGTTTTAAAACATAATTTATTTGTCGAGGGTTTGTTCAAACCTACTTACAGAAATAAAATCTTTTATCATTATTATGTACTAGCTTATGCCCGCGGCCTTGCCCGCGTGAAGTTTTGAACGTACTCCCAGGATAAAGCGTATCCTATGTTCTAATCCAGTTCATAGTCTACCTGTGTGTCGAATTTCATCGAAATCTGTTCAGCTATTACAAACAAACACTCGCATTATAAAATTAGTTAGTTTAATAACCTATCCTTTTCGGAAACAGCGACTTTACGTTCATTATCCTTCCTCCGTTTCTTGTTGCAGGTATTTAATTGACAGGATAACGTCACTGCAACTAGGGACTTTTTCCAGCAATACTTTCCCGCTACTGGAGTGCCGATGCCGGTTCTCTCTCATCATCTTGACACCTTACCCTTTTTTTTTGGGGTGGGAATTTATCCAGTAACTTCTCCCGCTCTGGGCGGAGCGGGAGGGTGTGTCAGACTCTTACTGACTAAAACCTACCCGTATTCCTTCCGTTGCCTGTGTTGCGGGGGCCTCGGTGACCCATTAGTACCTTCCCGCGACCCCGGCAGGCATCGGCCCTAGTGGACCCCTACATTTGTGCTAACGACATCTCTTTGAGGCGCGCGTGGAATACGACGCACCGTCGACACACCTTACCTTGGAATGTGTTAAACTGATTGGTTAGTTTTACATAGCATTGACATGCCATATCATGCCATGTGACATCCACTGTTCATTATTTGGAAATACCCTACCCCCGATTGCAAGTCCGGTTCTCGAACTTTCAAGTTTCGGTTTTCCGGGTTACGGACTTTCCACAACTTCTTGTTACATCGCATATGATGTGTAACATCTGACATGTCACGTTGTTAATAAGCAACTGAGCAGCGACAGAAATTAACCTCAGAATTTAAAAAAGACTTTAAATGCTGAAATATTTATTCGAATAATTAATTATGGTGGTGGTCACCAACTGGTCAAAATTCGACCCCCTCTACTTAACCTCAGAATTAAAAAAAAGATTTATTATGAAATATTTATTTGCATAATTATTAATTACCAGTGGTTACCTACTGGGCAAAATTCGACCTCAGAATTTAAAAAAGATTTATACTGAAATATTCAAATTCAAATTCTTTATTGCATTCATGTGTACATTTAGTTGTTATTTATTCAAATAATTATTAATTACTAGTGGTCGCACACTGGTCGAAATTCGACCCCCTCTACTTAAAATCTATATAGTACCTACGTACTAATTCCATGAGTAGGTACACTAATTCCATGCTATTAAAAATTACTTAGGTACTTATTCCATGCTCAAGCTGTCATTTCCTGTCTACAAACTTCCGTCCCTTTTTACAAAATCTCTCCCACAGAAAGCAGGAGGAAAGATTTCACGCATCAATAATAACAATGAGGAATTTCGGAAAAGAAAGTTTTTGTCCATAGATACCTACATAAACATATGTATAATGCCTGTCATAATTCGTGTTTCTATAATCTGTACGACGAAAAAAAGACACAATTCTTGTAAAACATTACAACGGAGAAAATGACAAGTAAAAACACCGGTGATTTAACGTAATGAGGTGCTAAATTATGTAGGTAGGTATTATAATGTACGTCCATTTAAATAAGACAACCACGACAGTTTACATACCGTCAGCTCTTCAAACCAGATCACCAAACATTACTCAAAGTATTTGTTCTCGTCTTATGCAAAAAAAAAACTATAATCATTCAAATAAAGAGAATCAAGTCAATCGGCCCAGGAATCACGAAGAAATCGGTTTTCAGATGTTATAAAAAAGAAACTAACCGAATGCATAACCTCCTCTTTTTGTTGAAGTTGGGTAAAAATAAAACGTCCTAAGTCCTAAAAATAACACTTGACCAAAAGAAGCGGAACCACACGCTAAACTTGACCGTTGTTTCTCAACGCGCTCAGGGGATTCACCTGCGCTGCGTCCGCGCAAGGAAATGGCTATATAAAACACAGTGTAGGGTGAATTATACATTAATACACCGCTCTAACGTTGTGTTGTGAACTTATGAATACGTTTGCCTTATTAAAAAAAAAAACTGGTCTTACTATAAGGATAATTTGTGTTCATCTGTGTTACTATTTAATTGGCAAAGGTGAGTCGTTTTTTTTTATAAATGTATTATTTTGGTCGTTTATAATAGTTGAAAATAATTTACCAATTAAGGAATTAAGAGAGGATATATATTTAGGATATTGTGTTTCAAAGTGCCTGGAAACCACAAAATAGCCATAGAATTTATAGGGAATTTAACGAAGGAAACATTGTGGATTATGGTGATACGTAACGCGGGCAGAAAGTGCAGTGAGTGAAGTGAGTCCATTACTTCCACGTGTGAAAAAAGAGAGCCCAATAATGCGCTGGAACAAAATAAAATAACGTAAGCAAAACCAAAAAAAAAAAATGTTTCAAAATAAATTAAGCCATGTATCTAAAATATTTTCAGCCAGAATTTTCAATTACCTAATACGCAAATTTTTAATGCAATTTTGCAATAAAATTAATATAAAAAGAAGTGGTCTTTTCGGAATTAAATTCTATCGAAGAAAGTTAACCCAATTGCATGTTGCTTCAGTCAGAATATTAATCAAATAGCCAATAAACATATTTCGAAAATTTTTATACATATTTTAATAGTGAAAAAAATAGTTACGAAAAAGCTCCCAATTTATTTTGGTATCGCCATTACTTCAAATATACGAGTAGTTCGTAACTGTCATGGTGCTACGGGACATTAGTGGTAAAATAGAGTACAAACCTCTTAAACATAATATTACTACGGTCTTAGGTCTATATTTGACATTGCTGAATATTATACACAAAATTACATGAATATTTACTTTGAAATGTATAATATTACTTTAATCATTGTGAATGTGAGCACTATGTTGGTGACTTTTATTTATTTTTTTAATTTATTTTTTCTTTCTCAGTTAGTTTTTTCATGTCATTTTGAGTACTTAATGAGGCCTACCCAAATATCCTTTCTTTGGTATTGCTCGTCGGATCGTTGACCGCCTTAAGTCCTGAGTTGAGCTAAGCCGAGCTTAAGCCGTCCCGGACTCGACGACGTTTGGCTCAAAATACTACTAAATTTATATTAGACTGAAAGGGCCCAATACGTATTATTTTGTTACTTTTAGATGTGTTAGTTAGTGTCGAGGGTTTGTTAAATTTTAAATTTAACTTTTATTACCTACTTTTTAAACTTTATATATTACTAGTAGGTCAGACACGCTGCCTCACCGAAATCTGCGTCCCTGTAGGTATTTTTCCCAAAGTGAAGGTACTTACTAATTTACCCCCATTTCTCATTCCTTCTCCATCATCAGACCCTGATCACCATCTAGCTTTGACCTATTTATTGAGACCAATTAGCCCAAACACGATACCTGCGCTGTAAGTTTATTGAGCGAGTTAAATATCAACTAGTAAAGAGCTGATAATCTTCAAAAGACTGAACTGATTTTCTTGAACCATAGCTAACTCTCGATTAAGTCACCTTTCAAATAAAAAAAAAACAAAATCAATATCGGTCCATGCATTCGGGAGCTACGATGCCACAGACACACATACACACGCACACAAACACACACAGACAGACAGACAGACACGTCAAACTTAGTTGCAAAGTTGTAGGAGGAAATCGGTTTTTAATTTCACTAAGCTTTTCTTCTTCGGGTCCTGTACATTAAAGTTTACCTTATTTCAATAATAAAAATAACCCGTTAAAACGAAACATGAATGAATCAAATTATTAATTGTTGAATCATATCAGTTGTCAATGTACGGTATTTACATTACTAGTTAGCTTATCGTCACCTCACATAATATATTATAACTGTGTTGTAATGTGCACGTGACTACATAATGTGTACGGCATACAATGTAGATTCTTTACACGAGGAAACGGTATAGAAATACCATTTTTTTTTTTGTTATCCTGCACTCTAATTACGTAACACACTGTCAACCAAAATCTGAATGATTTTGAAGTACGAGTATATTGCTAATCCATTGCTTTATATGTTCGAAAAATTTGTCTGCTCAACAACGTAACTAACGCAATGGATGTTGTTGAACTGTCAAAATGAACCCCGTATTGATTGTGTGGTAATTACCCTGCTGAAGGATATATGTGTTTATGTGGGATCCTTGGTCTTTGTTTATATTTTTCATAATATCCATAAATGGAATTATATTCATTTCTGTTAAGTAACTACTTACCTACTTACTTAACAGAAATTAATATAATTCATTAAGTACTTACATATCTACATACGTAAGTTACATACGTAGATTTATAGATTTACAGACACTTTTAAGAGTCTTATAAACAAGCGCGACACGCGACGCGACACAAAGGCACCGCTTGTAGCGCTACACGCGGTGCCTTTCTGTCGCGTCACGTGTCGCGCTTGTTTGAAGGAGCCTTTACGCGTCCAGCTTTGTTTTTTTTTTAATAAACCAGTGTCGGCTCGTTAGCGCCCTAAGTTTCTGTTGCAATTTGTTTTTGCAAAGAAAGTAAATTGTAAATCCGTGATTGGCTGTAATAGTAGTACAATAAGTGTGTTAAGGTATTTTTAAGAGCTGTTGGTTTTATGATTAGTAAATAAATAAAATAAGGATGAGCTACAGGGTGCTAGCTAGGATGGAGCTCAACGACCCGGCTTACGACTCTACTAGATCTACAGCAGTAGTTCTTTACCTTTTTTGGCGATGGAACCTTTTGGAAAACAAAGTATTTGACGGAGCCCTAAAATAATCAAAAATGGTTTTCTGTGTATTCTTTATTAATAATCATATTTCTTGATAAGAAACATTTGTATTTTTTACTTTGTGTTGGAATATTTAGATTTAGATTTTATTTTACTCAGGCTGCAGAGTAAAATAAACCCCTTAACCCCTTTAGTATTTTTTTTCCTTATGACCAGTATTTTCGCGGAGCCCCCACAGAGGCTTTGCTGAGCCCTAGGGCTTCGCGAAGACACTTTGAGTATGGCTGATCTACAGGATTATGCGTACCTAAATGCAAAACTATGATCGATTTATTGACTTAAGATGGAAGCCATTAACTCTACATGAATCCTGCCACTCATCTCTCAGAACCGCAAACATTCTAGCATTATCGTCTTCCATTCATCAACAAAGCATTACTTTTTATTAATTGAATGATTTTAATTGATAAAACTTTAGTATCGTAATCTTCACGGTAATATCCTGCCCGATTAGGTGTGTGACTAGGTAGATTTAAATATTTTTGATTAAATAAGTATAGGTATATTGGAGAGTCAAAATTGAAACTAAAAAGACCTAAAAAAACCTAAAACCTAAAATTAACCTAAAAAAGAACCACCCGATTTATTTACCTACTGAATATTTTTTTTTTTATAAAATAGTTATATTTCGCTTACACGAGATTAGGCCATCTCTTCCAAACACGTGCTGTCAATTTTCTTAACAATTAATTTCCGACTTTCCCAACCTACCATACCTAAGTATGCCTTAACACGTTCGCGGACACTGCTTGATTTTGTAACCCTATCTTGACACAAGATTTTTGTATGAAAGGCTTTAGCCGTACTGTCACCGGTAAAAAAGGCAAAGTATTTAAATAAGACATAGTCGGCCATAGCCTTCGCTAATGCCTTCTACAATGGCCGCTGCTATGAACGCTGCGTAAGTGTGAGTGCGCACACAAATGTTCCAAGTAGGAGTACGTTGGAAGCGGTAAAAAGACATGTTATGTGACACCTAGCAATTCGAATAATTTAATTTGGGGGCACTTGATGATGAACTATATGGTAGCAGTATGGAAATTCGTCTGCTAAAGCAGTTGTGCTTCTAGAGTACAAAAAAATATCGAAGGGTATAACCGGCGCGTCATTCTGCGCAAGTTCCTAATGAATGTCATAACCTGCGTGTCCGTCAACGTGTTAAGACTCTTAGAAACAAGCGCGACACGCGACGCGACACAAAGGCACCGCTTGTAGTGCTACACGCGGTGCCTATGTGTCGCGTCGCGTTTCACGCCTGTTTGAAGGAGCCTTAATACTCATCTACAGCAAACCCCAAAAGAAGGATTATGTTTTACCAGTTAAGAAAAAATGGGCTCTATGTACCTACGTTCCTCCTCTGAACGATAAGATGGAGGTATTGACCTCCAAACCTGCTAATGACACACGGTACACTTCAGCTTGATGATAGATAATTACATAAATATTGATAATAATTGATCCCGCGTCACTATGACGTACGACACGTAGTCACGACGCATAAGCGCATGCGTAAAACAAATTAATTTTAATGACTAGATGCGCGCGCGTCTTTATTTGCATAGATGTTAAATTACTTAAGGGTCGGGTAATCGCCATACAAATGTGCGTCGCGCTCACGCCACGCTGGCGATCGGTTTGAAAGGGAATATTTATTTTTATTAACGAAAATATGAACATATAAAAAATCACAGATATAATTAAAGATAGTACAATTGTCTATTCATACAAAAAAAAATCATGAAAATATCTTAGGCAGTTTGAAAGTAATATCGTTTTTTATGCTTTTGTTACACATTACTTCCTGAATTTATTTCATAAAGTATTTTACTACAATAACTATAAAAAAAAATGTATTCAAATATAGAATTGATATGTATGCGTTCTAGTTTAACCTGTTAAGCTCCGCGCGACACCGATTCGGAGTCAAACAATAGGAAATCAATTGTGTCTCATTAGCTGTCCTTGACCACCATTTTTACCATACATTTTTTGCATAACATACTTGCATTATATGAAGGCGTAATAACAAATTTAAAAGTCACTAAACTCCTATAACTGCGCCTTAACATTCAATGTTGATGACATTGAATGTAGTTTGGGAGAGAATAATGTCTTAAAAAAATGGTTTTATTATGGCATTTTCATTAGTCGCATAATCATAATCAGCCTATAATATTCCCACTGCTGGGACACAGGCCTTCTCTCTGTGAGAGGGAGTGGGCCGTAATCCACCACGCGGGCCCGGTGCGGGTTGGTAGATGTCACACGTCTTCGAATTTTTGGTTCTAGGACATGCCGGTTTCCTCACGATGTTTTCCTTCACTGTTTTGAGAGCAGTGGTGATGAAATAATTTACACAAAGTAAAGCGCCTGTCTGGGTTCGAACCTACGACCTACAACTCGTAGGTCGCGGCCGTTACCACTGGGCCACCACTGCTCTCATCAAGTTAAAGCTCTAGCCAAATTGAGGCGAAACCCACGCGGGATCATCAATAAATCTTCCGAGCCTTGTCGACTTCCAGTCTAAAAGATTGCAGCTGAATACCAGTATTTTACATGGAGCGACTGCCTATCTGACCTCTACAACCCAGTTACCGGGTAATACGATACCCCTTGGTAAGACTGGTTGTCAGTATTTGGGCTTCTGATTACCCGTAATGATTGTTAAAGATCTACGAATGACCGCCGAAACCAATGGCTTAACGTGCTTTTCGAAGCACGGAGGAGTCTTGATATGTAAAGGATCCACGTGCATGGATGAGATGCGGGGCTCACCCGCGTTGATTATGTCAACTTACTTACTTAGTGTGGAGTTGATGTTCAAACTGACGAAAACCGACTAATCGCATGACGACTAATCTCAAAAAAAAAAAATCAACGCGCGCAGTCGTGTTCCGCGTACCACGCGGGATTCACCTCAGTGTGGCCTAAAAATATTTAAGACTCTTACAAACAAGCGCGACACGCGACGCGACACTAAGGCACCGCTTGTAGCGCTACACGCGGCGTCTTTGTGTCGCGTCGCGTGTCACGCCTGTTTGAAGGAGCCTTTAAGATCATCATCATCTGTTTAGCCTTTTCCCAACTATGTTTGAGTCTGCTCCCAGTCTAACTGGATGCAGCTGAATACCAGTATTTTACATGGAGCGACTGCCTATCTGACCTCCACAACCCAGTTACTGGGTAACAAGATACTCCTCTCTTGGTAAGACTGGTTGTCAGTCTTTCGGGCTTCTGACTACTCGTAATGACTGTAAAGAGAGAGATTTAAGATATTATAGGTATTTAAATATCTTTGATGTGGCCAGAGCTTTAGAAACAGTCTGTCGTACAGGCCTGTATGTGTCAGAGATGACGCGCCGCTCTGCAAGCTGATCCTTTTTATTCTAAATTTTACATACATCATGAACCTTAATTCTTCTTCCTTAATTCGCCTTCTTCCCATGGGGCTAGGCAGAACCTATAGAACGGCCCCTTCTCCGCTCCTATACATACTCCTTTTGCTTCGTTTAAGTTCAAACATCTGGTCATACACGCACGCCGGTTGCGAGTACTACACATCTGATCTTTCTGAAGAACATCATCAATTAGGTCACGATATGACCTCCTAAGGCGTCCCCTCCACTCACCTCTGCTTTGTAAATACCTTTTGCCAGTCGCCGTTCATTCATCCTCTCAACATGATCAAACCGTCTAACCATATTCTTTTTAATTTTTGTCACTACATCTACTTTTAAACTGCACCGTTGCCTATCATTCATTTCATTCATTCTAGAACTTGATGAGCCGTTGTAAGTATTAGCAAACCCGTTCAGCGATAAGCTTCCAGAGATATTTTGTAATTTTGCAAGACAGAGTAAAATTACTTTTTAATTTAGTTGGCAAACTTGCCGTGTATTTGATTTGATTCGTTCTGCCTAATTATTTTGCACCTAAACAATCTGTATATATATTATATACTCCTATTCTTAAATCGCTTTGGATGAACTACTAATTTTAGCCTAGAAAAAAATTGTTTATCCGCAAATTCGGGTTTAGAAGATAGATTACACTGTTCCTAATTTGCCCTCGTACAAACAAACCTGCATTCCCTTTTAATTAATTGTATAGATTAAGCGACGTCACCGACATGAGATAAGGAAGCATTTGAGTAGGTACATGAAAAACAACATATGATCAACATACTGTGTACAGATGATAAGGAACTTACAGTGTGTTTTGTTTCAGTGTGCGCGGCGGGCTGATGCGTGTAGGGTCCGGTACCAACATAAGCTGATGACTATGTTTTTTGTGCTAGTGCTTACCTGCGTGTACGAAAGTGCTGTAGCCATGCCGAGTACTTATAATACAGGTAAGGAAATACTTATTTGATTTTATTATATGTAAAGAAAGAAAAAGTATTTATTGGGACTCGCACAGGAGATCACACATTAAACTAAAAAACAAAACACTCATAGAAATATAAAAAAAAAAACAAAAAGTAAAATTAAAATAAAAACAAAAAGTCCTGTACGAGGCCAAAAGGCTCCCATCTCAGTATAATGCTGCAGTACTTAAGAAATAAGTGTCGCAGCGCTGGTATTCTGATAGGGCCCATTGTGATAGGCATTGTGTAGGGGATATTGTGTGTCAGTTCTCCGATATTTATTTTTTTACTTGCTCTGGATAGGGACTTAAGAGTTAATTAAAATAAGCCATCTTCAAAGAAGAAATATAGTTTTTTTTTTGCTGTAAATTACTGTTTTGTAATGTAGTTTATTTACATCAATTATACTTAGTTGTTTACAAAAAAAAAAAAACAAAACTTTAAATTAAACTTTTACCTAAGTTTAGTGTTAAATAAAATCTTCTTCAATAATAACTTACCTATTTCACAATTCAAAACTGAGCAACAGCTAAGAATTTATTTCTGGTGCACTAACTCGAAAAAGTATTTATTATTAAGTTGTAAAAAAACAATCTACCATTACCTCACAAAAGATCACAACCTTAACAAAATCAAACATTCATTTCAGCTGAGTCCCTAGAGAATGAAGTCCACACTTACGACTTTCCGTTCGTCAGCCGAGAGCAATGGCAGGCCCGGACCCCAAAGAAGACGACCCCACTTGCCACCCCGGTGCCTTTCGTGGTCATCCACCACTCGTACACACCCGCGGCCTGCTATGACAAGGAAAAGTGTTGTTCTGCGATGAGGCACATGCAGGACTTCCACATGGATGACCGGGGCTGGTGGGATGTTGGATACCAGTGAGTGTTTTTTGCGTGATGAGACAATATTTGATTTTTTACCGCCTAGCCTTTAAACCAGGGATGCACAGACTTATAGATAATAAGGGCCACTCGGACACATTATGAGCCAAAGGTGGGCCTGGCAGCCCGCCTTAGGCTCATAATGAGCCCAAAGAAAAATAACTAGGTAAACGTTTTACAAGAATCTAGTTAGGTACCTTTTTTTTGTAAAACTTGCAATATCTAGTTTGATGCATGGCAATGCCATGACAATTTTTTGCGCGCTGCGCCCCACCCCTCTCGCCCAATCTCACCCAAGTGCTACCCGAATAGTTCCAGTGGCAAGCTCGCAACACATGCTTGATAATGGTGCCGATTCCCTGGTACACAAACTAAAATAAATTTAAGTTTAGTGCATTTTTTTTCTTTATATTTCATTAAGAAAAGGATAGAAGATAAATTCTAGTTTAGACCTGTCAAATTAATCAGCGCTTGTCGTAAATTGACGTAATTTTAGTAGGCAAGTTTTTAATCACGTCTAAACTTGTATGGAGTAGTGACAAGTGCTGGTTAATTTGACAGGACTAAACTAAAATGTATCTTCTGTCCTCTTCTTAATGAAATAGAAAGAAAAAGATGCAAGGGAATCGGCACTAATGTAGGTAATTAGGTATACAACACTTATTTTATAATTTTAATTTATTTTCCGCTTCTTTTAAACTTGTTGGCGAGCGTACCGACAGTGGGCTGCGCGAGCTGCGGTTTGTGCAACGCTTCTTTAAACAAACCATCAACATATACCTAGCCTTTCTGTTTTGTGGTGGAGCGACTGTACTATCCACTCTAGGGACAGACTAGAGGGAGGGCCTAGACAAAGTGACATTTAGTCAGCGATAATGATAATGGAAAAAACCAAAATGATGCGACTGACATAATTATGCTACTGAAAAGCTTGTCATTCCTGCAGGCTTAGCATGATTCTTTCTATTTCTACGAAGAATAGACACAGCTCTTTCTATACAAAGTCACACATAAAAAAGGACCTAGACAAAGATTGTTGGAAACGAAAGACAAAATGACAGATTGTAGAAGAATTTCTACCTATGCGATGTCAAAAATGGAGAAACGAAATGTCATTTTGTATAGAAAGAGTTGTATCTATTTTTCGTTGAAATAGAAAGCGTCATGCTAAGCCTGTAGTTGAAGTAATGTAGAGATACGAAACGCTTTGAAAACGTATACTTGTCTAGGATATCAGTTGAAATTTATTGACCATTAAATAACCCGTAATGAACGATGATTTACCGTGCTGATCGAGGGCAAGGCGCAGTGTAAATTCATACATTCTCTTTATAAGAGCATTTTTTTTAAAGCTTTAACAGCCCATATGTTCACTAGGGAATACATACTTATATTAATAGATGTTGTCACCGTTATCATATTTGTACAACCTTGTCAATATCAATAGTCAATCGATATTTTATATATGTATGGGACTGTTGACACGTGTACGATAACCCAAGAGCAAAATAATCTCTGTTCATCGGCGGTAATGTAGTAGAAAAAAAAAACTACGAAGAGAACTAACTTGTCAACATTTTTCACAAGAGATTGACCTGGTATCTCACCTTATTCTAGCTCTTTAATAATATAAAACGTTAATTTTCTCTTCACAAATTATGAACTTGATGCTAAAATGTCATGGGGGCTTGTGGCTAAGTAATAAAAGCCGCACGGGACGATCGATCAGGTTGAGCTACGCTTGCCGCGTTTGGTCCGTGGATGGATGACCATCTTTACATACCAAGACCCCTCCGTGCCTCGGAAAGCACGTTAAGCCGTTGGTCCCGGCTGTTATTTGTAGATCTTTGACAGTCGTTACGGGTCGTCAGAAGCTCGAAAGTCTGACAACCAGTCTTACCAAGGGGTATCGTGTTACCCAGTAACTGGGTTGTGGAGGTCAGATAGGCAGTCACTCCATGTAAAATACTAGTATTCAGCTGTACCTATCCGGTAAGACTGGAAGCCGACCCCAACATAGTCGGGAAAAGGCTAGGCAGATGATTACAGGTCACCAGGGCCTTCCCGCGGCTAGATGCCTGTTCTTTGCATACTGTCTCATATCTTTTGGGCTTTTATGTATCCAAGATTTACTTTTAGTGCTTACGACATTGTAATTATCATTAATCTTTCATCAGTTTCGGCGTGGGCAGCGACGGTGCAGCATACGAGGGTCGTGGCTGGGAGACACTGGGTGCACATTCACTGCACTTCAACTCAGTCAGCATTGGCATCTGTCTAATTGGTGATTGGAGATGTAAGTATTGAGATATATTGCTTACTGTAGACTTTATTCTCCTAATCAAAACCTTTAAAAAGATTTCATCATTTTTGGAGAAATACCAGCAAGGGAATTTGCGCTTGACTAGTCGAGGGTTCGATCTTCGGGAGACAGAATCTATGTATCGTCTTCACAAGAAATTATACGTGGTAGACTATATTGGCAAATTGGCAAACGTCATACCGTCCGCATCTTGATCTCCTCACAGCAATATACTTAATTCCTTCGACAACGGAAAACGATGGAGTTAGATAACACAGTGGTGCCGATTCCCTTGTTCACAAACTAAACTAAATTTAAGTTCAGTGCATCTTTTTCTTTCTATTTCATTAAGAAAAGGACAGAAGATAAATTCTAGTTTAGTCCTGTCAAATTTATCAGCGCTTGACATAAATTGACGTAATTTTAGTAGACAAGTTTTTAATCAAGTCTAAACTTGTATGGAGTAGTGACAGGCGCTGATTAATTTGACAGGACTAAACTAAAATTTATCTTCTGTCCTCTTATTAATACAAAGAAAAAGATGCACTGAACTTAAATTTAGTTTAGTTTGTGAACAAGGGAAGCGGTACCAATATCTACTTATGCACGAAAATTTTTAACGGAATATACACATAGGCAGCTGTTGTACATACGTAAAATTAAGGTCCCGTGGCTTTTTAAAATCCTTCTTTACCCTATTTCTAACTTTCATTATTTCCAGATGAATTACCACCAGCGTCACAGAGAAAAACAGCAATGGCTTTAATAGCAGCTGGCGTAGAGCTTGGCTACATAAAATCAGACTACAAACTAGTTGGTCATCGCCAAGTAAGGGCCACAGAATGTCCTGGAGACGCTCTCTTCAATGACATCAAGAGTTGGGATCACTACTCACCATTCCCACATTCGCACTTAGATTTGCTAGATATGGAGGAGATACCGGGTTTTGTGAAGGATACCATTAGAGGGAATCATACTACAATACCTGCCTAATATGAACGGGAGTTTTTTGTGTATTGTTGTGATATACGGATAGGACTCATGCAATGAATGACAGGCATCAATCGACATTTGTTACATTACGATGATCTGGCTCGTTGCTTCTCTATGGTATGGCCATGGCCATGCGTATCTTCCGCAGTGATTTCATCTCAATGAGTGAACGGTGTGCTAGTGCCTGCGTGCAGCCCCAATGACTAAATACATTTAACGCTAAACGATTTAAAACATCATTCTGTCCTAGTTATCTTCAAACGATTGTCAGAAACACAACGATGTTTTAAATTTTAGTGTTTAAATTGAGTCGTATAGAATCAAAAGCAGCAATCTGAAATTACACTAATCTGTAAAATTAATTCAATTATTATTAATTTATTTTAATTTATTCTACCGAATGTGATATTTAATTGAAATAAGAACCTCAAATTGAATAATATACTTTACGTGTGATTAACTTGTGAATTTGATTAAAGAGTGACATTATTTTTCTTAATTAACACAAATTAGTGAAATGTCAGATTGCTGCTTTTGATTCTTTAAGACTCTTTAGTCAAATTTTGAATACTTATTCTAAACTGTTACTTTGTACATAACGAGAAACTCGATATAAATGAATGTGCTCTTAGCAGTCTAAAATTCCTTTTAAAATAGATTTTTTGTAGGTTTTTTTTCAATATAGTAATTTGCATATTTTATTGCCAAAATCCATGAAATCCATTATTTATACGATTCTTTTGTATCTGTTAATTATTTTTTTAAGTTTTTAAAGGTTAATATTGAATTATCTGGTTTTAAAGATTATTCGTCGCTTTTTTATTGCAAGTTAATAATGATTCTTATCAAAATTAATTAAAATAATGAATACCTAACAAAGTAATGGATGTTTGCACATGATTTATATGATTTGCAAAACATGACAAAAAATGGTGTAAATGAAAATAATTGTATGATTATGTTCTGATGTTTGGTTTATATTAGAAACTATCTGATAGGGCTGTGACTATAATAAGTTTTTCTTTTTTATGGCATTACACTTATGCACATTTTCATTAACTTAGGCATTCGTTTAAGTGTCGCCTAGTATTAGTGAAAACGGACATTAGGTATGGATTCATAGATTGTTGTGGGTAATGAATCAAGGTTAAAGGATAATTTAGGTGTAAGTGATAAATGTAAATAAAAAATTGTGTTAAGATAATGCCTTGTTTAATTTTTAACCGACTTCCAAAAAGAAAGTTCTTAATTCGGAAGTTTATATATTTTTTTTATGTGTGTTCGCCGATTTCTCCTTCAGTATAATTTACTTGCGGCAGCTTAAAAAATTGTCCAGAAACTTACGTAACAGTTGTATGCGGAGATGTGACTAGACATTTTTGTGGCCTGTGCAGTGACCCTGTACCTACTTACAATCTTATGACGTAAATCTTTTAAATCCGTGTCTGATACTGGTCTATTATGAAACGGATGTATGGTTTTATTTATATTGTTATGCCATAATATTCTTGAGTGATACCGAACCTGCAGTGCTATTCTGTAACCTTCTCACCATGAAAACTTAAGTGAAGTGAACGTGCAGTGAACTGTCAGTGTCATCCCACCTGATACTAGGGATGGACCAAGGATTACAATTACAATCATAATCGAGATTTTAATAATATTTTTATGCTAATTCTATTGATCATAATCAGTTAACTGATTAAATAAACGCAATCCCATGACCCAATCGCGATGTGTTTTAACTGATTAAATAAACGCAATCCCGTGACCCAACAAAGGAAAGAAGAAAAGAAAAGAAAAAGAAGAAACACACACACACAAACACAGAGTGTAGAAGCGATAGTAGATTGAGTCGACTAAAAACTGTGCGACGTTATTCAGCCTTGTTATAATCTATTCAATAAAAAGAGATAACCGAGTGTGTCAAGTGATCAAGTGCTAAAAGTGTGCCTGGCTGGACCATAGAATTTATCCCCTCACAAACTATGTGGAAACTTAACTAAACGATATGAAATAAAATAATATTCATAAAATCACCGTCATCAATACTATTACAAAATTCAACAGTTCAACTGACACTTGCGCAGCGCGCGCACCGGCCGGCGGGAACCTAGGCTCACTTCACCCAGCCCAAGTGAAGTAATGTTGCTATGGCAACGAGAATCGGGTGAAGTGATAAGATCACGCCGCGCTTGCGCGTCTCTAAAAAGCAAGATGGCGGCTGCGGAAATGTTCAGATTTTGCATCACGGGTGTCGTTTTCATGGTTTTCGGGGGTGTTAAATCCGATAATGAGGTCAAAATTAAAAAGTAAGATGGCGGCTGCGGAAATGTTCAGATTTTTCATCATGGGTGTCGTTTTCATGGCTTTCGGGGGTGTTAAAGCCGATAGTGTGGTCAAAATTAAAAATCAAGAGGGTGGCTGCGAAAATATTCAGATTTTTCATCATGGGTATCGTTTTCATGGTTTTCGGGGGTGTTAAATCCGATAGTGAGGTCGAAATAAAAAAACAAGATGGCGACTGCAAAAATGGTCAGATTTTTCATCATGGGTGTCGTTCTCATGGTTGTCGGGGGTGTTAAAGCCGATAGTGAGGTCAAATCTAAAAAGCAAGATGGTGGCTGTGAAAATTACCAAACCTTTTGGAATAAAAAATCCAAATTGAGTTTCTGACTGAATTTCTGTTTTACTATTTTATTTAAAAAAAAACCCTAAATAGTAACTTTTCAACACTTAAATACTATTTTTGATATAATATAAAATGATCAATAGAATTAGCATAAAAATATTATTAAAATCTCGATTATGATTATAAATGTAATGCTTGGTCACTAACTAGCATCAGTGGGATGACACTGACAGCTCACTCCACGCGAGTTTTCACGGTGAGATTTTTACAGAATCGACATGCTGGATCTTTACGTCACACGTCGACTTCATTGCTCCACACTATAATCGCTATAGTATACTTACTACGGAAGGGCACATTTTAAAGGAGCAAGATAGTTACCCAGTTCCATTAAACATAGGTTTAAAATAACCTTTTTTAAGCAGTAAGTACCTACATAATAATAATAATTTAAAAAATATTGTCCTCCAGGGCCTGCAGTCTCGACATAGATAGCGATCGCTTTGCGCCCGAATTCTGTCGCAAAGTCCTAATGGGGTCCCTAGACGATCGAAATTGCTTGACAAGATTGTGATTTTTTCGTACTTGTCAAGCAATTTTGACTGTCGAGACTGCAGCCTCAGACCGTATTTCAGCTATGGCGGCTAATCTCAACGGAGACTAGCCTTCAGCGCAGGAGATGCTGCAATAATGCACAAGTCACTCTCATAGTCCCATGGGATGGCACGCAATCCGACACGACCGGAGAGAGATCATCAATGCACTATCTATCTCACTCTCAGGCTTTTTTGTTTGTTTGGGAAATTATCAAATAACTTCTCCCGCTCTGGGCGGAGCGAAAGGGTGTGTCAGACTCTTACTGACTAAAACCCACCCGTGTTCATTCCGTTGCCCCTCGGTAACCCTTTTGCACTTTCCCGCGACCCCGGCAGGCATCAGCCCTAGTGGACCCCTACGCTAGTGCTAACGAAATCTCTTTGAAACGCGCGTGGAACACAACGCGCCGTCAACCCGGGCCTGGTCCTTACCGGACGGTGAGCTATCCATTGCTCGCGTCCGCAAGCCCGCGCCTACAGTGGCCGGAAATCCGCCCGGGATTCCGGACGCCCGGGGGGGTAACCAGCACCTCTTATAGCAGTATTATTTCAATATTACTTCAGCGTGAGAAAGAGATAGAGCTATAAGTCCTCTATAGCTCCATCATTTTCCCACTGTGAAGTAATATTATAATAATACTGCTATAAGAGGTGATAGTTACCCCCCAGGGCATCCCACCCTGCGGCGGCTAGGGTCAAGAGGGCGCGAAATTTGCCTTTCCTTCAACCGTCCCGCCTCCTCCTTCGCGAGCATTACTGCTTCGCAGAAGGAGGTGACGGCTGTTCATGCCCTCTCACTCCGTACCATGCCCTCTCACTCCGTACCATGCCCTGAACCAGGGCCGGACGAGAGAGATCTCTGCCGCCGATCGCCTCCACGACAACACGGCGGTGCTCTGCCCAAGCCGGGCAGACCTCCACCGTATGCTCCACCGTGTCCTCCGGGCGATCCACACAGTGGTGACACCCGGGCGTTTCCTCCCGCCTCATCCGACACAGGAACCTCCCGAAGCTGCCGTGTCCGGTGAGGACCTGCATCAGGCGGAAGGTGAGGACGCCGTGGCGCTTCTCTAGTCACTCCTCAAAGAGGGGACTTATCGCGGCAATTGTGGCGTGCCCAGCACTGGGTTGCGACAATCGCAACAATCTCAGGCTTAGCACGATAATCGTAGGGAAGCGTTTTGGTGGCGGAACAGTGTTTAAACACAAATGACGTTTCCGTGTTGACAGTTTCCTACCGAGAAATGTAGACAAACGATTCTACAGTAGAATAGAAATAGAAAGCGTCATGCTGAGCCTACTGAATGATTTTGAACTATATTGCAATCCATTGCTTCATATGTTCGAAAAATATGTCTGCTCAACGTAAATTACGTAATGAATGTTGTTGAACTGTCAAATGAAACCCTGAACTACTGGTAGTGTATTACGCAGTTACCCTACAGTAGGATCAAAGCAGAATGTAAGTACAATGGAAACGTGTTGGTCACATTTATCTGATAATGTACACGTGGAACTCTAAACGATACAACACAGATAACGGAATATTTATGGTCAAAATCCAAAATAGTATTCAAACAAATAAAAAAGAAAACTACATTCAGATCATCAATTTTGATAAAGATACGTGTAATTAAACGTTTTGGTTTATAATAGGTCCTACCAGCAGATTATTATTATGACACATAGTATGATGCAAGATCAAAATGAATAGGCAATTTAAACCAGAGTAAATTATTTGGTGCTTATGTGAATCTGTAGCAAAGTATCATCATCATGCATAATCAGCCTATAATGTTCCCACTGCTGAGACACAAGCCTCCTCTCTGTGAGAGGAAGTGTGCCGTAATCTACCACGCGGGCCCAGTGCGGGTTGGTAGATGTCACATGTCTTCGAATTTTTGGTTCTAGGACATGCCGGTTTCCTCACGATATGTTTTCCTTCGCCGCTTTGAGAGCAGTGGTGATGAAATTGTTTGACAAAGAAATGTGCCTGCTTGGGTTCGAAACCACGACATACAACTCGTAAGTCGGGGCCTTTACCACTGCTCAGCATAGTAATTTTGCTTTAATAATATATATTAATCCGTGAAACGCAAATTCAAAACGCATGTAGTTATTATCCATGCATGTTGTTATTAGCCTGGTGATCCGTCACACAGTGTATCCTAGTATGGACACCAGTCTCTCACAAAGGATCATATTTTGTACATCTTAGTCAAAACACTGTAATCATGTATCTATGTTTATAACTATGTAATCCTTTGTGAAGAGAGAAAAATAAAGATTATTATTATTATTATTATTATTTAGCTAGGTATTTTTTTAAATAAAGTACACGCAATAAATTACATATACATAATTACAATTACATATAAGTATTTGCATAGGTACTTAAAACTTAATCTGGAAAATTATTCCTATTAGGTTTTGAATAAGATCCTTCAAACGATGGCCTCCAGCGTCAATGCTTTGAGCTCTTTTAAAGCATTTTCCATCACGTTGTTCAAACTTCCGGTGTTATATTCTGAATTTCTTGACGAATATTGGTTTTTAGGGCTGATAACGTTGGTGGCTTATTCACGTAAACCAGCAACTTTCAATAACCCCATTGAAAAAAGTTGTGAATGGTCAGAGCAGGCGGGGCCAATGCAAATTGCCAAAATCGGAAATTGTAATTTAATTAAAGTGTAATTAATGTGTAATTTAATTAACAAGGCCATGGAATCGCGGGCTGAATGTGCAGTCGCACCGTCCTGTTGGAACCACATGTGTCCCAATCCCAATTCATTCAATTTGGGTATCAAACAGGCACAAAACATGATTCTGTAGCGTTCGCTATTAACGGTAGTCGCGTTGACTGCTTCGTTTTCGAAAAAGTAGGATCCAATCACTGTTTAAACACATACCACACTGCAACTTTGATTGGGTTTCGTTGGTGGCGTTTCGTGAATTCATTGAGGATTGACTTTGTTCCAAAAGCGGGTATTCTGCTTATTGACATGTCCTGCGAGATGAAAATTAAAGGTCAGGATAAAAGAGATTGAAGGTCTGCGGGTTGCAGCTTATGCACGATCTGTTTTTTATACGGAAACATCTTTAAATCCTTCGTCGAAATACGCTGCAGAGACCGCCTAGAAACGCCCATTTGCGTCTCTTCTACATTTCTGGATACTCTTCCACATCTCGGTGCACAGAACCAAATTTCTCTTCTGAACGACCTATTCTTGGCCTGAAAGCTCTCGGCCTGTCTCGTATTGAGCTAGTGCGTTCAAGGTATGCGTCTAAGCGTCGTATTGTGCGACTGGTGGGTGCCGAACGGCGAGAAAATCTTGGGCGAAATTAACGTTGCGTTATTACACTGACAAATTGTTCCAAAAAAGTGGACACAATTATTCCTCGTTCTTCGGGAGTATAGCGCTCCATTATTGCACAACTACATGCATAATATGCATGTAGTTGTGCAATGTAGCCCGCGATTCCATGGCCTTGTTAATTAAATTACACATTAATTACACTTTAATTAAATTACAATTTCCGATTTTGGCAATTTGCATTGGCCCCGCCTGCTCTGACCATTCACAACTTTTTTCAATGGGGTTATTGAAAGTTGCTGGTTTACGTGAATAAGCCACCAACGTTATCAGCCCTAAAAACCAATATTCGTCAAGAAATTCAGAATATAACACCGGAAGTTTGAACAACGTGATGGAAAATGCTTTAAAAGAGCTCAAAGCATTGACGCTGGAGGCCATCGTTTGAAGGATCTTATTCAAAACCTAATAGGAATAATTTTCCAGATTAAGTTTTAAGTACCTATGCAAATACTTATATGTAATTGTAATTATGTATATGTAATTTATTGCGTGTACTTTATTTAAAAAAATACCTAGCTAAATAATAATAATAATAATAATAATCTTTATTTTTCTCTCTTCACAAAGGATTACATAGTTATAAACATAGATACATGATTACAGTGTTTTGACTAAGATGTACAAAATATGATCCTTTGTGAGAGACTGGTGTCCATACTAGGATACACTGTGTGACGGATCACCAGGCTAATAACAACATGCATGGATAATAACTACATGCGTTTTGAATTTGCGTTTCACGGATTAATATATATTATTAAAGCAAAATTACTATGCTGAGCAGTGGTAAAGGCCCCGACTTACGAGTTGTATGTCGTGGTTTCGAACCCAAGCAGGCACATTTCTTTGTCAAACAATTTCATCACCACTGCTCTCAAAGCGGCGAAGGAAAACATATCGTGAGGAAACCGGCATGTCCTAGAACCAAAAATTCGAAGACATGTGACATCTACCAACCCGCACTGGGCCCGCGTGGTAGATTACGGCACACTTCCTCTCACAGAGAGGAGGCTTGTGTCTCAGCAGTGGGAACATTATAGGCTGATTATGCATGATGATGATACTTTGCTACAGATTCACATAAGCACCAAATAATTTACTCTGGTTTAAATTGCCTATTCATTTTGATCTTGCATCATACTATGTGTCATAATAATAATCTGCTGGTAGGACCTATTATAAACCAAAACGTTTAATTACACGTATCTTTATCAAAATTGATGATCTGAATGTAGTTTTCTTTTTTATTTGTTTGAATACTATTTTGGATTTTGACCATAAATATTCCGTTATCTGTGTTGTATCGTTTAGAGTTCCACGTGTACATTATCAGATAAATGTGACCAACACGTTTCCATTGTACTTACATTCTGCTTTGATCCTACTGTAGGGTAACTGCGTAATACACTACCAGTAGTTCAGGGTTTCATTTGACAGTTCAACAACATTCATTACGTAATTTACGTTGAGCAGACATATTTTTCGAACATATGAAGCAATGGATTGCAATATAGTTCAAAATCATTCAGTAGGCTCAGCATGACGCTTTCTATTTCTATTCTACTGTAGAATCGTTTGTCTACATTTCTCGGTAGGAAACTGTCAACACGGAAACGTCATTTGTGTTTAAACACTGTTCCGCCACCAAAACGCTTCCCTACGATTATCGTGCTAAGCCTGAGATTGTTGCGATTGTCGCAACCCAGTGCTGGGCACGCCACAATTGCCGCGATAAGTCCCCTCTTTGAGGAGTGACTAGAGAAGCGCCACGGCGTCCTCACCTTCCGCCTGATGCAGGTCCTCACCGGACACGGCAGCTTCGGGAGGTTCCTGTGTCGGATGAGGCGGGAGGAAACGCCCGGGTGTCACCACTGTGTGGATCGCCCGGAGGACACGGTGGAGCATACGGTGGAGGTCTGCCCGGCTTGGGCAGAGCACCGCCGTGTTGTCGTGGAGGCGATCGGCGGCAGAGATCTCTCTCGTCCGGCCCTGGTTCAGGGCATGGTACGGAGTGAGAGGGCATGGTACGGAGTGAGAGGGCATGAACAGCCGTCACCTCCTTCTGCGAAGCAGTAATGCTCGCGAAGGAGGAGGCGGGACGGTTGAAGGAAAGGCAAATTTCGCGCCCTCTTGACCCTAGCCGCCGCAGGGTGGGATGCCCTGGGGGGTAACTATCACCTCTTATAGCAGTATTATTATAATATTACTTCACAGTGGGAAAATGATGGAGCTATAGAGGACTTATAGCTCTATCTCTTTCTCACGCTGAAGTAATATTGAAATAATACTGCTATAAGAGGTGCTGGTTACCCCCCCGGGCGTCCGGAATCCCGGGCGGATTTCCGGCCACTGTAGGCGCGGGCTTGCGGACGCGAGCAATGGATAGCTCACCGTCCGGTAAGGACCAGGCCCGGGTTGACGGCGCGTTGTGTTCCACGCGCGTTTCAAAGAGATTTCGTTAGCACTAGCGTAGGGGTCCACTAGGGCTGATGCCTGCCGGGGTCGCGGGAAAGTGCAAAAGGGTTACCGAGGGGCAACGGAATGAACACGGGTGGGTTTTAGTCAGTAAGAGTCTGACACACCCTTTCGCTCCGCCCAGAGCGGGAGAAGTTATTTGATAATTTCCCAAACAAACAAAAAAGCCTGAGAGTGAGATAGATAGTGCATTGATGATCTCTCTCCGGTCGTGTCGGATTGCGTGCCATCCCATGGGACTATGAGAGTGACTTGTGCATTATTGCAGCATCTCCTGCGCTGAAGGCTAGTCTCCGTTGAGATTAGCCGCCATAGCTGAAATACGGTCTGAGGCTGCAGTCTCGACAGTCAAAATTGCTTGACAAGTACGAAAAAATCACAATCTTGTCAAGCAATTTCGATCGTCTAGGGACCCCATTAGGACTTTGCGACAGAATTCGGGCGCAAAGCGATCGCTATCTATGTCGAGACTGCAGGCCCTGGAGGACAATATTTTTTAAATTATTATTATTATGTAGGTACTTACTGCTTAAAAAAGGTTATTTTAAACCTATGTTTAATGGAACTGGGTAACTATCTTGCTCCTTTAAAATGTGCCCTTCCGTAGTAAGTATACTATAGCGATTATAGTGTGGAGCAATGAAGTCGACGTGTGACGTAAAGATCCAGCATGTCGATTCTGTAAAAATCTCACCGTGAAAACTCGCGTGGAGTGAGCTGTCAGTGTCATCCCACTGATGCTAGTTAGTGACCAAGCATTACATTTATAATCATAATCGAGATTTTAATAATATTTTTATGCTAATTCTATTGATCATTTTATATTATATCAAAAATAGTATTTAAGTGTTGAAAAGTTACTATTTAGGGTTTTTTTTTAAATAAAATAGTAAAACAGAAATTCAGTCAGAAACTCAATTTGGATTTTTTATTCCAAAAGGTTTGGTAATTTTCACAGCCACCATCTTGCTTTTTAGATTTGACCTCACTATCGGCTTTAACACCCCCGACAACCATGAGAACGACACCCATGATGAAAAATCTGACCATTTTTGCAGTCGCCATCTTGTTTTTTTATTTCGACCTCACTATCGGATTTAACACCCCCGAAAACCATGAAAACGATACCCATGATGAAAAATCTGAATATTTTCGCAGCCACCCTCTTGATTTTTAATTTTGACCACACTATCGGCTTTAACACCCCCGAAAGCCATGAAAACGACACCCATGATGAAAAATCTGAACATTTCCGCAGCCGCCATCTTACTTTTTAATTTTGACCTCATTATCGGATTTAACACCCCCGAAAACCATGAAAACGACACCCGTGATGCAAAATCTGAACATTTCCGCAGCCGCCATCTTGCTTTTTAGAGACGCGCAAGCGCGGCGTGATCTTATCACTTCACCCGATTCTCGTTGCCATAGCAACATTACTTCACTTGGGCTGGGTGAAGTGAGCCTAGGTTCCCGCCGGCCGGTGCGCGCGCTGCGCAAGTGTCAGTTGAACTGTTGAATTTTGTAATAGTATTGATGACGGTGATTTTATGAATATTATTTTATTTCATATCGTTTAGTTAAGTTTCCACATAGTTTGTGAGGGGATAAATTCTATGGTCCAGCCAGGCACACTTTTAGCACTTGATCACTTGACACACTCGGTTATCTCTTTTTATTGAATAGATTATAACAAGGCTGAATAACGTCGCACAGTTTTTAGTCGACTCAATCTACTATCGC
Organism: Atethmia centrago; assembly: GCA_905333075.3. Lineage (NCBI taxonomy): Eukaryota > Metazoa > Arthropoda > Insecta > Lepidoptera > Noctuidae > Atethmia > Atethmia centrago. The sequence goes on from HG995387.1 coordinate 12,881,005, forward strand.
TTCTACACTCTGTGTTTGTGTGTGTGTGTTTCTTCTTTTTCTTTTCTTTTCTTCTTTCCTTTGTTGGGTCACGGGATTGCGTTTATTTAATCAGTTAAAACACATCGCGATTGGGTCATGGGATTGCGTTTATTTAATCAGTTAACTGATTATGATCAATAGAATTAGCATAAAAATATTATTAAAATCTCGATTATGATTGTAATTGTAATCCTTGTTCCATCCCTAGTATCAGGTGGGATGACACTGACAGTTCACTGCACGTTCACTTCACTTAAGTTTTCATGGTGAGAAGGTTACAGAATAGCACTGCAGGTTCGGTATCACTCAAGAATATTATGGCATAACAATATAAATAAAACCATACATCCGTTTCATAATAGACCAGTATCAGACACGGATTTAAAAGATTTACGTCATAAGATTGTAAGTAGGTACAGGGTCACTGCACAGGCCACAAAAATGTCTAGTCACATCTCCGCATACAACTGTTACGTAAGTTTCTGGACAATTTTTTAAGCTGCCGCAAGTAAATTATACTGAAGGAGAAATCGGCGAACACACATAAAAAAAATATATAAACTTCCGAATTAAGAACTTTCTTTTTGGAAGTCGGTTAAAAATTAAACAAGGCATTATCTTAACACAATTTTTTATTTACATTTATCACTTACACCTAAATTATCCTTTAACCTTGATTCATTACCCACAACAATCTATGAATCCATACCTAATGTCCGTTTTCACTAATACTAGGCGACACTTAAACGAATGCCTAAGTTAATGAAAATGTGCATAAGTGTAATGCCATAAAAAAGAAAAACTTATTATAGTCACAGCCCTATCAGATAGTTTCTAATATAAACCAAACATCAGAACATAATCATACAATTATTTTTATTTACACCATTTTTTGTCATGTTTTGCAAATCATATAAATCATGTGCAAACATCCATTACTTTGTTAGGTATTCATTATTTTAATTAATTTTGATAAGAATCATTATTAACTTGCAATAAAAAAGCGACGAATAATCTTTAAAACCAGATAATTCAATATTAACCTTTAAAAACTTAAAAAAATAATTAACAGATACAAAAGAATCGTATAAATAATGGATTTCATGGATTTTGGCAATAAAATATGCAAATTACTATATTGAAAAAAAACCTATAAAAAATCTATTTTAAAAGGAATTTTAGACTGCTAAGAGCACATTCATTTATATCGAGTTTCTCGTTATGTACAAAGTAACAGTTTAGAATAAGTATTCAAAATTTGACTAAAGAGTCTTAAAGAATCAAAAGCAGCAATCTGACATTTCACTAATTTGTGTTAATTAAGAAAAATAATGTCACTCTTTAATCAAATTCACAAGTTAATCACACGTAAAGTATATTATTCAATTTGAGGTTCTTATTTCAATTAAATATCACATTCGGTAGAATAAATTAAAATTAAATTAATAATAATTGAATTAATTTTACAGATTAGTGTAATTTCAGATTGCTGCTTTTGATTCTATACGACTCAATTTAAACACTAAAATTTAAAACATCGTTGTGTTTCTGACAATCGTTTGAAGATAACGGAGACAGAATGATGTTTTAAATCGTTTAGCGTTAAATGTATTTAGTCATTGGGGGTGCACGCAGGCACTAGCACACCGTTCACTCATTGAGATGAAATCACTGCGGAAGATACGCATGGCCATGGCCATACCATAGAGAAGCAACGAGCCAGATCATCGTAATGTAAAATGTCTATTGATGCCTGTCATTGCATGAGTAGGTCTTCCGTACACAACACTACACAAAAAAACTCCCGTTCATATCAGGCAGGTATTGTAGTATGATTCCCTCTAATAATATCCTTCACAAAACCCGGTATCTCTTCCATATTTAGCAAATCTAAGTGCGAATGTGGGAAGGGCGAGTAGTGATCCCAGGTCTTGATGTCATTGAAGAGAGCGTCTCCAGGACATTCTGTGGCCCTTACTTGGCGATGACCAACTAGTTTGTAGTCTGATTTTATGTAGCCAAGCTCTACGCCAGCTGCTATTAAAGCCATTGCTGTTTTTCGCTGTGACGCTGGTGGTAATTCATCTGGAAATAATGAAAGTTAGAAATAGGGTAACAAAGGATTTTAAAAAGCCACGGGACCTTAATTTTACGTATGTACAACTGTTGCCTATGTGTCTATTCCGTTAAAAATTTTCGTGCATAAGTAGATATTGGTACCGATTCCCTTGTTCACAAACTAAACTAAATTTAAGTTCAGTGCATCTTTTTCTTTGTATTAATAAGAGGACAGAAGATAAATTTTAGTTTAGTCCTGTCAAATTAATCAGCGCCTGTCACTACTCCATACAAGTTTAGACGTGATTAAAAACTTGTCTACTAAAACTACTTCAATTTACGTCAAGCGCTGATTAATTTGACAGGACTAAACTAAAATTTATCTTCTGTCCTTTTCTTAATGAAATAGAAAGAAAAAGATGCACTGAACTTAAATTTAATTTAGTTTGTGAACAAGGGAATCGGCACCACTGTGTTATCTAACTCCATCGTTTTCCGTTGTCGAAGGAATTAAGTATATTGCTGTGAGGAGATCAAGATGCGGACGGTATGACGTTTGCCAATTTGCCAATATAGTCTACCACGTATAATTCCTTGTGAAGACGATACATAGATTCTGTCTCCCAAAGATCGAACCCTCGACTAGTCAAGGGCAAATTTCTTGTACCAAGTTCCCTTGCTGGTATTTCTCCAAAAATGATCAAATCTTTTTAAAGGTTTTGATTAGGAGAATAAAGTCTACAGTAAGCAATATATCTCAATACTTACATCTCCAATCACCAATTAGACAGATGCCAATGCTGACTGAGTTGAAGTGCAGTGAATGTGCACCCAGTGTCTCCCAGCCACGACCCTCGTATGCTGCACCGTCGCTGCCCACGCCGAAACTGATGAAAGATTAATGATAAATACAATGTCGTAAGCACTAAAAGTAAATCTTGTATACATAAAAGCCCAAAAGATATGAGACAGTATGCAAAGAACAGGCATCTAGCCGCGGGAAGGCCCTGGTGACCTGTAATGACACTGACAAATTGTTCCAAAAAAGTGGACACAATTATTCCTCGTTCTTCGGGAGTATAGCGCTCCATTATTGCACAACTACATGCATATTATGCATATTATGTACACAACTGTCAATGTCAAAAAGAAAAGAGGTACCATTTTTTAAACCAGCCATTACTTTTGCTCCACGCAGTACTTGTTGTCAGACCTAAACTGTCCTCCCACACCTATTAACACTGTAATTTGGAAATATTGTAAAAGCCAATTATTTGTAAAAGAGTAACCGTGGAGTTTCTTGCCGGGTCTTCTGTATAGGAAACGACCAATTGGAACCGTGCACCTAGCTTCTGACGTTTCATAGGTGCCCCTGTTGGTTTATGTGAAATAAGATATTTTGATTTCATTTAATTGTACCTACAGATGTGTACCCACAAAACACGTCACAATGGGTATTTTTTTTTTTTACACATTGATAAAGTATTCTGGAACACAATTTGCAGACAATCAAATTAATTATTGTCGATGTGTACTACATCTTTTTGAGGCTGACTGTAGCTAAATCAAACATTTATTTTAGTTCGATTTCTGGTCTTGAGAAGTAGTTTCAAGTTTTATGTTAGAACACATTATTGGTTCGAAATGTTAAGATACATAATATTAATTTTAGTCCTAACACGCTACCAGCCAGCAAATCCTTACAGCCTAAATCCTGACGTACAGACAAATTATGACTTCTCTTTCGTCAAACGTGAAGAATGGCACGCCAGAACACCCAAAGATGTGACTCCTCTAGAGACACCGGTGCCATTTGTGGTCATCCACCACACTTCGACAGTACCCAGGTGCTATGACCGTGAGGCGTGCTGTGACTCCATGAGGCAGATCCAGGATTATCACATGGATGAGAAGGACTGGTGGGATATTGGGTACAAGTAAGTAAGCACAATTTATATCCTACTATTTACTAATATATATTAATATTATAAATGCGAAAGTTTGTAAGAATGGATGGATGGATGTTTGTTACTCTTTCACGCAAAAAGTTCGTAACGGATTTGGATGAAATTTGGCCCACAGATAGTTTATAACCAGGAATAACACATAGGATTTTTATCCCGATATACCCACGGGGTCAAAACTTATGCGGTTGAAACCGCGGGGCGCATCTAGTATTCTGTATGAATATTATATATGTAGTGTAGTAAAATACTTTATGAAATAAATTCAGGAAGTAATGTCTACTCAAAGCATAAAAAATGATATAACCTACTTTCAAACTACTTAAGACATTTTCATGTTTTTTTTTTTTTGTATGAGCATACTTATATCCTGAACGTGACCTTGTTATCTATGATTCTATCTGTGATTATTTTTTTCACATTATTCATATTTTCGTTGCTAAAAAAAATATTTCCTATGGAACCGAACGGCGCGGCGGCGCGGCGTGAGCGCGACGAGCATGTCTGTGGCCAAAGTCAACGGCGATTACCCGACCCTTAAGACGCTAACAACACCCCAACCGCGGTCACTGTCAGATTGCATAGAAAAGAAAGAGAAGTGCTATGACACAACGCTTGTAATTTATTGCAAAATATGAAGCAATTATCTATTTACTCAAAATTGAGTTGAGTAATCGAAAATAATAAACAACCAAATTCTGCATTCAAATAAGACGTTCTTGTTATTAATTAAATATAACGTATGATGATATTTAATACAGATATTTTGGATTTAAAGTCAAGGTACTCATACCTCCTCCTCTTGTTAGTTTAACGTTAGTTTGTATCGAGATTTTTTTTCAAAACCTGTTTTGGTGACAACCAAGTTCTGGGAAATATGTTCAAAATTAACATATATTTTTTCCGCTACAACAAACTATAAATGGCATTTTTTTTCTTAAGTGATGCCTATTTTGGTTAATTGGGTATTGTCAGCGCCTTAATGAGCAAGCATGCTGGCGTATCTTGGGCAGTCAGTACCGTAACGCATTGGCTGACTTATCATTCCACTGGATTGGCAAAGGCTTTTGCAGGCCACAGAAATTTTAGTTGTAATCCACTAAAGGCTGACCCCATATTCAAATAACTATAAGACCATTATTTGCTCATATCTTAAACCTGTGTCAGCTTTGGGGTCGGCAGCGACGGAGCAGTGTACGAGGGTCGCGGATGGGAAACCCTCGGTGCACAATCACTACATTTTAATGAAGTCAGCATCGGTATCACTTGCATTGGAAACTGGACATGTAAGTCTGATGTACCTATCTTCATATTTTCGACTTAGGGCGAATTCAACCAAATATTAACCTTCATAGTATAAAGTCTTATCCTAGGAATAAATACTCAAAAACTATCACACGTCAATTCTATTCCACGGATAAAAGATCAGACATGACTTTGGTAAAATCAGCCCTTGTTACCCAACTACGGCGAAGCAAAAAGGAGGGTTATGATTTTGACCGGTATGCATTTATGTGGGTATGTAACTATCTATGTGTATCTGGTGCCTCATGACTTCTAAACTACTTATCATTTGGACTAATGAGGGATCGTTGGAAGCGTCTTGATCGACCACGGCTATCCTCTGAACATCACCATGAATATGTATAAATAAAATATTATATTACGTGTATATTGTTTATTTAATAGACGATAAATATGGAATAGTTTGTACGTTATGCAGGCGTTTCTCTACTAGTCAACAAAAGGGTGGTGAAGAGATTTAATGGCAGGTGCTCTGTTTGTGTGGGTTTGGTTAGTCATATGTTGTGTCTACTGTTTTCGTTTATCATTCACATCTCAAACAAGTTGTAAGGACTAAACTTGTAGAAAACTGCTACAAATGTCAAAAATGTCAGCAAAATAGTAAACAAAACATGTCTGAAACAACGTGTATGATACATGTTTTAGATAAATGTTTTATACACGACATATTTTTGATAAGTCTAACGAGACTTGTTGAAAACAAGTATATAACAATGACATCATCTTGTATAAGAGTGTAAACGACGGGCTTAAAACACACCAAGACATGAGCAAATGAATGCGTGGTTACTGAATATTGACATGGAATGTACGCATAGATATAAGTCAAACATTGTCTAGATAGACAGTCAAAACTGTGAAGTCATGGAAAAAAAGTGAGCCCAACTGTTGGTCCCAAAATGCACGCACACTAAAATAACACAATGACAGCACAATGACTTGGCACGATTGTAAGACGTTGCTGTCACACTGCACACCAGCCTAACAAAGTTTGCATGTTTGTTTTAGTTCTTTTGCATCGCGACACTCTATCTAAATAATCGAAGGTATAATTGAAAATTTAAATCTTAGAAAAAGTTATACACAGTTAAATAAGTAGTTATGCTTTGGAAAAGATCTGACAGTAGGTCTTAAACCAACCTAATTATCTGCATTTGGATTTGGACACCAAGTAGGTATCTACCAACTTTGTTTTGCGAGAGATTTTTTCTATCTGAATATAAATTTTGATCTAGGTCTAGACTAAATAAAGTGACATAAATAATCTAAATAAATTATATTTAAAAAATAATAGAATTGTGATTTTGTTTCCAGATTCACATTAGCTGCTTTTCTTTGTTTATTTGCCTGAAAACCTGACATATTCTAAACTTTACCACCAACTTGTTTGTTTGATGAGCAGTAGTACCTATAGACCGGTAGGTAAACGAAAAAATAATCACTGTAGGTCATGTCCGATAAGAAACATCAATGAGTACAAAATCTGGGAAAACGTTTAAACTATTGACCACGATAACACGCATAGATAAAAAGTCTACGTAAACAATAAAATTATTGGGAACCCTAGTTTCAACAATCAATGGTACAATCGCCAGCACATCAGTTACCAAACTATCGATTTTTTTCACTTGATTTTAAACATAACCATCGACTTTTAAGGTTTAAAAACATTTGGAGAAATTTTACAGTTTGTGGTTACTAACTGTGCTGCAGCGACTGAAAAAAAAAATGATACCGACTGTCTTTTTATCGTGAAGTGATCTGCAAACATATCTGTTTGCAGATCACTTCACGATAAAAAGACACTATCTATCTATAAGAGTAATCTATCGATTAGTCATGCGGCAATTTGCGGCAGGTCTTGGTTATGATTATCTTGCAGAAGTAAGCTGCAGAAAGGGAAAAGGAGATCACAAGAGCTCTCCCATCCAGCAGCAGGTGCACTGGGCGTCGGCGGAGGGCAGATAAGGCCTCTTCCAGCCCGCCTAAATTGGTCCAGGGGCGACGGACTAGGAGAGACAACCGTCGCCCCCCACCACACAAAACCTGAGATGGCGGCGCGTAGTGTGCGATGACGGGGCGAGTTCAATACCACGGTACGAGGCACGCAGAGCGCGGGCTCTAGTCCGGGGCAGCGGAAGTCACATTCGCACGCGCAGCCTCCTGACGCAGGTGTGCAAGGGAACACCGGGGTGGTTTTAGTCAGTAAGAGTCTGACATACCCTTCTGCCCAACCCAGGGCGGAGGACATCCATGAGGATTTCCAAACCTAAAATAAGCTTCAAGTAAGACGTACGCCCACACAGCGGACTTCAAAAAATCCTATCAAAAAACAATACGTCTGCCAGACTAGCCTTTCCCTATGTTGGGCTCGCCTTGCAGTCTAACCGCATACTATAAATATCAGTATTTTCCTTAGAACAATTACCTAGATGGTGTTTGTCAAGGCCAGGGATCTCAGTATGTTCCTAATGGATAGTCACCCATCCACGAACCGACTTCAGCAAGCGTAGTTTAAACTTCGGTCGACCCGTGCGGCTGTTATTATTGAGCCGCGAGCCCCTCTATGAAAACTAACAGTTTCAGGCTGAGGTTTCGGTGGACCTAAGCTACTTCCGAATCTTTCTGTTGGTGACAGTATAAGGCCGCCAGTTTTCGGCTGTTGTGTCCTCATGGTGATGAATTATTGTTGAGATCACTCAACAATAATTCATCACCAAATTTCACCATTCTTTTCATCAGAAAAGCCTTTAAAATAAAAGGTTAATTTTCCTGAAGTGTTTTATATTTCTAAACTTTCTAAAAAAATATCGTTAGACGTGAACGTGACACCAAAAATTTCTGTAATTAATTTCTCTAAGTATATATATTTTTTGAAGCTTTATCATGCTTTATCAGTAAACATTACAGCTTAAAAACATACGATAAAACAAACCTTTTAAACACAAACAAAAAAATCGTGAACTATTGATATTGAGGTCCTAAAAAAATATTGCGTGGAGTGACGTTATTAGGTAGATAGGGATTTTTACCGTCGATTTTATTGTTAAATAAAAAGTAGACAACAATGGATCGGTTGGGTAATGTCTAGTCGGTCGAATGTCGCTGAACGATAAACACTAAAATGATAGTTATCGTTTTTTCACATTCGGTAGCCATTTTCTCATGATAAGGCAATCAATGCACACAGAGAAAATATATATAATTCATTGAACTGCAGGCTTAGCATGACGCTTTCTATTTCTACGAAGAATAGACACAGCTCTTTTTATACAAAGTGACATTTCGTGTCTCCATTTTTCAAATCGCACCGTAGAAATCCTTCTACATAAAAAACCGACCAAGTGCGTGTCGGACCACGCAGAATGAATGGTTAAGAAAAGCACGAAAAACATGTTCTTTCATACATCGATATATGCCACAATCAATTCTCCAACTGCAAATTTAAGTTGGTCGACTATTACTCGTTAACTTGTAAAGCTCACTTAGCTGTGATAGTTTTCCTTTTAATTGTATACCCCTTTCTGTCAAGTATGTCGTCACTAGCCCACACCACACAATACACCACACAATATGGCGTCAAACCTTACGGGGAGCCGCTCCTTAAAAAAAAACAATAATAAAAAAAAATCGTACCACCCATGCATTGCGGTGGGCGAACCTATGCAGGGCAAGTAAGAAATAAAAGTCAAATTAAACTTTTAAATTATCAGCATCTATTGTAGTAAAAGTAAAATTAACCTTAAAACTAATTTTGTAACGTAAAGAAACTCCTAGATATACTAGATAAACTAGCGCGATATCGCGGGGGCGCCTGGCAGCAATATGCCTATCGCGCCCGCGATATCGCCTCAGCCTGCATGAGCCTTGACACGTGCACACTTCGTTAATGAACGAATGATATTACAGATAATAAGTAAGTACAGTATTCCCAAATTAATAATGCGCATGCAGATCTTCGCTAATTGTCGTATTCCCGGAAACTTAATTATTAAAAATAATAATTCTACTAAATTATGCATGAAGAAAATGCACTTAACCACTCTATACACATATCGTCTTCCGACGCTCGGGGAATACGACCGTTGCCGAACAGTGACGAAGATTTCTATGCGCATAATCACTTTGGGAGACCTGTACTTTTTATTTATCGATATTCTCCGAACTGTCATAATGATATACGATGAATATGTTGACGCGCTCGATGTGTGAACCACTTTTTTTTTTTTTTTTTTTGGGTGGGAAATCATCATATAACTTCTCCCGCTCTGGGCGGAGCGGGAGGGTGTGTCAGACTCTTACTGACTAAAACCCACCCGTATTCCTTCCTGTTGCCTGTGTTGCGGGGGCCTCGGTGACCCATAAGTACCTTCCCGCGACCCCGGCAGGCATCGGCCCTAGTGGACCCCTACTTTGTGCTGACGACATCTCTTTGAGGCGCGCGTGGAATACGACGCGCCGTCGACCCGGGCCTGGTCCTTACCGGACGGTGAGCTACCCATTGCTCACCGTCCGCAAGCCCGCGCCTACGGTGGCCGGAAATCCGCCCGGGATTCCCGATGCCCTGGGCGTCTCCTGCGGCGGCTAGGGGCGAGAGGGCGCGAAACGTGCCTTTCCCTCAACCGTCCCGCCTCCTCCTTCGCGAGCATTACTGCTTCGCAGAAGGAGGTGACGGCTGCCCATGCCCACTCGCTCCGTACCATGGCCTGAACCAGGGCCGGACGCGAGAGGTCTCTGCCGCCGATCGCCTCCACGAGGACACGGCGGTGCTCTGCCCAAGCCGGGCAGACCTCCACCGTAATGTGTGAACCACTGAGGTGAATACCCTAATCTGTCATCTGAGCTAATATAACTAACTCAATCTAAATCTATAAGTACATTATATTAAAATTAGTTCCGTGACTAACGGATAGACAAGGCCTATGGCTGAAATGATTAACTTAATATATAACATCTCGCCGGTAATCCTTGAAGTGGTAAGCAGATGTAGGGATAAGTTCTTAAAATCATACACCCTAGCTAGTATTTTTTTTTATTGTCTAGTCGACGACGAAATGCGGCCGTCGGCTAATTACAAGCCTTCACTTAAAAATAACAGAATAATGAAAAAGAATCCATACAAAAATAAAATAAAAAACCAGACACAAATCAACCAGACACAAATCTGGGCTCCACTGCCACGGACCTAACGTGGGGGTCGGCTACCAGTCAACCGAATGCAGCTGAATACCAGTATTTTACAAGAAGTAGTCCACAACCGGTAGTAACTGGGTAATTCGATACCCCTTGGTAAGACTGGTTTGTTAGACGTTTGGACTTCTGACGACCCCTAACGACTGTCAAAGATCCACGAATGATAGCCGGGATCAACCTTAATGTGCTTTTGTGTGCGTGTATATAATGTGTTTGGGTCGTGTGTGTACGGAGAGAAATGAAATACTGCGAAACTCTGTGGTAACTTTACTTATTAAACTTGTTACGAAATATTACAAAGGAGTAGCTAATCAGGTTAAGGGCGCGTCTATAGTTTACGGTGGTTACGGGCAGATTTTTGCAATGCGATGCGAATTCGCAGTTTTGTGTGGGAGTCCTAAAAATTATATAAAATGAAATGCGATTTGTACCTCACCTTATTTACTTACTGGGAATGATTCTACGATATCAGACTTCACTGCTGAGCTGCCCAAAGGGATGTTCGACGATTGTACGCGTTAGTAAACCAGCAGAGAACAATAATATTCTACACATGGGTGTATAAACTATATGCCTATAACAAGAGTCACAGAGATCGTAATGTTAGGTGACATAATGCAGTCATTAAGCCACCTAATATTACGATCATCAGTGAGTGCTAGTGCCAATGACTCTAACAGCCGCTTAGCCGCTTACAGTTAAGCGGCTCGCACGTGTGTGTGTCGTGTTTAGCGGCCATCGTGGTCATTGTGCCTGATCGTTAATAGTTATGTGGTCACGGCCAGAGATGAGCGATCTATGATTGCCACGAGATCGACATGTCAAAAAAGAATGTTGATTAATAAAATTGCTGCTAGCAATGCTGAAAAAGACTACAGGCACTAGAATTTTTTACATATCCAAAAACGCCTTGATACTTTGGTAAAAACATACAGACCTGTCATTTTGCAGGTAACTACCGCGCACCAAAATGACAGGTCTGTAAGTTTTTTAGTCTGTAAGTCTTAGTAGGTATGTAAAGAAAAGGACTACTCCTTTCCTTTTCATTCTGCACAAATAAGGGAAATAGCTTGAATTATAAACCGGTGACAAACTAGACACCATTCATTGATTTCCTTAATAACAAATGGATTCAGAACCGTGGAATTTCTAACTTGAGCATGTGATGTTTTTAATAGGAAACCCTAATTACATACATACATACATACATACATAAACTCAGGCTTCCTTCCCATGGGGGTAATCAGAAATTAAATAACGCCACCTGCTACGCTTCTTACATACTCCTTTTGGTTAATTTACGGTCAAACACCCGCTCCGATTGCGAGCACTAAGCATCTGACTTTTCTGAAGAACATCACCTGCAATTAGGTCACTGTACGTGGGACACTCAGAGAGTTTTGCAAAAATTAAAAAAAAATATCTATAGGTCAATATTTATTATTAAATCTTTTCAAAGTACTCTCCACTAGCCTCTGTACAAAGTTTCATGCGTCTGAACCAGTTTTTGAAACACTTTTTCCAGTTGGCCGCAGACACCTCCTTTACAGCCTGTTCGAACGCTGACAGCGCATCTTCCAGCGACTAAATGTGTATCCCTTTGAGCTGATTTTTTATTTTCGGGAATAAAAAGAAGCCACGTGCTGCTAGGTCAGGGCTGTAAGGAGGGTGACCCAGGAGTTTGACCGGCGTGCTGTCCAGGAAGTCTCTCTTTTTGAGCGCGGTGTGCGAAGGCGCGTTGTCGTAGTGGAGCAGTAGCCCGCGGAGACCTGTGTTTGGTCGCTTGTTGCTCAGAACAGAGAAAACTTAACTTAAAACCATTCAGCGTTGATGCTTCTTTGGTTCCGTAAAGGAATTGACACCAAGTTGAAAAAGAATTGAAAAATATTGAAAAAGCTCGCTATCAAAATCTTCCCCCCACTTCTAGACCGCTTCACTTTGGTAAGCGTTGATTCGTTTTGAAACAACCAAATCATCGACTGGCGCCTCGTTTCTGGATCGTATTGATAAATCCAAGACTCATTAAAGGGCGACCACTTCTTTTTTCATCCCCCAAAGTTAGTCGACCGCGCTTGAATTCGTTTTAACAATGATACACGATTGCCTTAGAAGGGCCTTCATCCATGAATGCCATTTGAAGTCTATCGTACGATTCGTCTGGTTTCAGGCAATACTTGAAATCGTAAAAAAAACCATAGCGCGAAAATGTTCCCGGCGCAGATCCAGTTTTTAATGATAAACGATAATTTAAATTAGCTCGCGAAGAACGTGGAGGGAAATTTTGAAATTGGTACGTACCTACATATTTTAACTTAAAAATAATCATATTTTAAAAATAGATTATAACTGGTCATTCTCTCATACATAAAAACTTTTTTCGCAATACTTTCTGAGTTGCCTGGTATGTCCTCCTAGGGCGTCCCCTCCCGGCGTTTCCACTAGCTCAAACCTAATTTTTCTAGGTAAAGTAAACAACAGAACTCTTCACTTCCAAGTAGTTATGTGAATCCACAGACAATTCAACATAATTCTTTATACTATTTAAAGGCAGAATCATTTTATTTCCGCTGCCTCTGGGTATATTTTTATGTATTTGTCAATTTTCCTCAATTCCGTCAAATCAACGATAATTTGCATGTTATTTCAGACGGGGGACTTTACCGTAAGAAAAACGAAATAAAACAACAACATAATATGGAAACACATTTTAATGACAAAGATGACTTTCACAAAAATAATTGTTTACTATAAACCGTTCTTAACTACGTTTTAATGATAAGGTATTCATTTTATTTATTGATAGAATACTATAATTTATTACACATTTAGATTTTTAACTATGGATTTTTTTTTACAGTGGCAACATAACAGTTTTTATTATTTTATAAAATATCCGATGGATGACTTGGTTTTTCAAAAAAATCTGTTATAAAGGAACCATAGCTGACAATAAGTTATTATTATTGATCAGTTTTTATGAAAAAAATACACGTTTGGAACCATCTTCTAAATGTTATCCAGCAAATGGTGCCAAATACGCATTTTTAAATTAAAATCATTGGCACATGGTTCCTTACAATGGAGATGAAAACGATGAGGTACATTTAAAGTTACGGATTTTCACTAAATGCTACAACAACTGTACATTTAATATTTTGGTAAATAAAACTTCTCAGTTACAAAGTATTAAAAATGGTAATAATATAGATTCGTACAAACATTTATTACCTACTTATTTTAGAACTTCAGGAGCATTTTTTGTTTTTAATATTTTTTATAAGCAAATCACATTTCTTTTTTTTTTGGTTTTTCAAAACATGTGCTGTAGATTTCAACAATAGTACGCGAAAAAAATCAATTATTTTATATTCCATAGTAAATTTAAAAAGAAATTGCTATAATAAGGTGCAATTAAAAATCCTCCTAAAAGTTCCCCAGTTTAAAGGTGTAGACATAATTTAATATTCGACTACATTTGATAGATACTAAACGTGTTCATAACACAGATCAGTCAGTCTATTCTGTTAAAACCTCACCGTGAAAATGTGGGTGAAGTGAGCTCAAAGTGAACTCTCATCCTACCTAGCGCTAGGGAAGGGATCGACGACTCACTTCAAGTTCACTTCACCAAAATTTCATGGTGAAATTTTACAGATTAGCTACTGAATGTAAAGCTTGGCTCAGTTTGGACTTAGGCCTGTTATATAGTACCTCTAGGTTTGTATGTTCACACCAAGGCAAAACTTTTGACAGTTACGCATAAAAGATTCCTCAAGGTTTTACGCCACATTGTCGATAAATACATTAAAATTATCGAAAAAACAGTTGTTATACCTACAATCTGTAAGTAAAGATATTAATATGATAAATGATTTTAAGTAGGTTTGTACAAACATTTTTAAGGCTCGTGCAGAGTGGCGCGACTGGTCGCGCGACGCCACACCAGTAGAACAATTTCGCGCCATTTTGCAGATGGCTTTACACGTCAATCATATTTTAAAAACTAAATGAGGTCGGCGTTTCCTATCTGACTGCTCTGAGAAGGCTCCGCTACTGAATGTCGAAGTTTGAAATGTCGACGTATGTTAGTTCTAAAGTACAGGATCTCGATGTACGCCAGTTCGAAAGTTCACTGAAGCGAAGTATGCAAGGCCGACGTATCTTTCATATAGCGAAGGATAATGTTAGGTTAGGTTAAGTTAGAACAGTAACCAGATCCCCTCTATTACTCTTAATTCTAATGCTTTATACGTCGGCCTTGCATACTTCGCTACAGTGAACTTTCGAACTGGTACGCCAGTTCGAAAGTTCACTGGAGCATCGAGATCCTGTACTTTAGAACTAACATACGTCGACATTTCAAACTTCGACATTCAGTAGCGAAGTCCTCTGAGAAGAGAGGCCGAAACAAACTCAACTCATTATTATTATTGTATGGTTGTATTTTTTATTATTTTTTGTAAAAAAGCCCTGTATGTCTTTGCCCCTGGTGTGAACCATGAAGGGATATATTAAGCGTATGTTAATCACAATAATTTGATTTGATAGACATCGATATTAATAACAGCACAAAACATCTAAAAAGCCTTAACGGTAAAATTACAGTATACATAGAAATTTATTTATAAAGACAATATCAGAATATAGTAGCTACACCCAATAGAAACATTAAATAAATACGCTTTGTTCTCGTTTACATTAGGGTTTATAAGTTAAAAAATATTCTCAGAATTCTTAACAAATTTAATGGATCACTCGACGGTAATAGAAAACGTGCTTTTTATAATTTTCGTGGAGTAATCTATTAAATATTTACTTAATAATAAACCAACATTGGAAGCGCTAACTATATTTTTATGATTAAACCTAACATTTGGAATAGACTCAATTAATAAGGATTATTAATTTATGAGCTTGTACTTGTAATACGGACGAAATACAAAAAGCACAGACACAATAAACATTACCTTATAATAACAAATAATTATATTCTATATTGTAGTCCTTGACTATTTAAAGTGCTCTTTTAGTTTCTTTTAACATATTTTTTCGGGACATTCGATCAACGAATTTTTCGGTCACATTTTTCTTCCTTTTTTTATTCTCCCTAACTGCTTTTTTTAATTCCTTGCCGTATATTTTATAGACCAAATATTTTTTTTATATTCATGTACTTTTGAAGTCAAGTCAAGTGTAGTTTTAAATTACAATATTTATTAATGAAACATAATTTCTATAAAAATGAATAACTAGGTATTGGTTAAAATATTTAAACGGTTTCTTCGAGTCCATAATCATCTCAGATTTCTCTAATAAATAAGTTCATTTTCTTCACAATTCATACGTATGTATTTGGTTTAGACTTTAAAATCTTCAGAATTTTTATTTAAGCGTGGTCAAAAAAATAACTTTTTAGAAATTTCCAAAACATACGAGCTTGCCCCTATCTCAATATCGAAGTCCTCAAAGGCGAACCTTGTTTATACATCCTCATCATCATTTTATACTAATTTATTTGTGGTCGGCGCAACATGTCCCTTTCTTCCATACATATCTATTAGTCGTCATCTCGTTAGTCACACATGTATGTGTGACGAAGAGATGTTATATGTAACATCTCTTCGTCACACATACATATCATTCGTGTATAGTATTACCAAAAAAACAGATAAGCTGACTTTACACAACTTGAAGAAAAACCAAGTTTGTATAAAATTAATTTTCATTTCCATTTAAGTAAGTAAGTTCGGTTTTTAGGACAACAAGTGCAGAATCTGCACTTGTTGTCCTAAAAACCGAATTCAATAATGAATCATTAATCCAATGGAACAGAAACAACAGCTTAAGACGCTGACAACACCTAAACCGCGGTCACTGTCAGATTGCATAGAAAAGAAAGAGAAGCGCGATGACACAACGCTTGGAATTTATTGCAAAATATGAAGCAATTATCTATTTACTCAAAATTGAGTTGAGTAATCGAAAATAAAAAACAACCAAGTTCTGCATTCAAATAAGACGTTCTTGTTATTAACTAAATACGTAACGTATGTTGATATTTAATACAGATATTTTGGTTTAGAACTCAAGGTAAGAGGTTAGTTTAACGTTAATTTATATCGAGATTTTTTTCCAAAACGTGTTTTGGTAACAACCAAGTTCTGGGAAATATGTTCAAAATTAACATATATTTTTTCCGCTACCACAATCTATTACAGATTTTACAATTTATTTTCTTAAGAGATGTCTATTTTGGTCAATTGGGTCTTGTCAGCGCCTTAAATAAACAACAAAGAAATGTCCAAATTTTCAACAAAACCTATTGATAAGTAATTCCTCAATATAGGTATGTAAACAAATTATTTTGGTCAGACACGTAACTCAGATAAGGGACTTCCCACCACTGGAAAAGGACTGCGGGCAATGTCCAATATTTTGCGTAAAAAAGCCAATAATACCTACATATTACAACGCTCAACGCTTCCGACCTAATCTTGATTGTCCAATCATTAACATGGGCTTAACTTGCTATCGCATCGAGGTAATACCGAATGTTTTTGACAGTCATATCAGTTGGATAACCTATAATTTGCATGTAGTTTCAGACCAGTGAATTTAGAGTTTACTACCTGTTGCCCGCAACGTCGTCTGCGATCCAAAATCAAAAGTATCTTATGTCCTTCTCCAGGTTATGATCTACCCATGTGGCAAATATCATCCAAATACGTTCAGCTGTTTTAGCGTGAAAGCGTAACAAACAAACAAACTCACTTTTTGCATTCATAATAATATAAGTTAGGATTTATGAAAAACGTTTGACAAGTGCTCGGGAATTTGGGAATTAAACTCAGCAGTGCTCTTCCCATATATTTTCCAATTTCACGTAAGTGTCCCATACTTTACAATTGGAAGTTCAAGATAATTATTTTTAACCTACATTATGTAAAAAAATGTGTTATTATATATTTTGTTTTACAAAGTCTTTATTCCAAGTTGACTGATGTACATTTCATAAATGTATACCCTCACTTAATTACTATTCTTCAAATTTCATATATTTTTCTTCAGGTTTTTGGTATCTAAATAATAATTTGTACCATCAATAGTATATCTGAAGCTACTTAATCCTTCTGTTTCTTAGCATAACCAGCCGATAATGTTCCTCTCTGTGAGAGGAAATGGACTGCAATCGTAGAATGTAAAAAAGTACATGTCTTAAAATTTTTGGTTCTAGGACACGTCGGTTTCCTCACGATGTTTTCCTTCACCGTTTTGAGCAGTGGTGATGAAATTATTTGCACAAAGTAAAGCGCCTGCCTGGGTTTGAAACCAAGACCTAACAACTCGTAAGTCGGGGCCGTTACCACTGAGCTATCATTGCTTACCTGTTTCTTATGTCTGTACAAAATACCTACACGGAATTAAAGGCCAGCCATGCGGCAGTTACGGTCATGCCTCTGGCTGGAGGCTTTGAGTTCGCTTTAGGCAGCCACAGGATACTCCGGGTAAGTAGTCACGACCTCTCAATTACGAGATGACATTGCGGTCATAAAAAGTGCAAGTAGGACATGACTTATGTTGTCTGACTCCTACGTCTTATGACCGTACCTGCCACAAAAACGTTGACATTTAGTACGTATAGTCTTGTCAAACATTCATGAGATATAGACTGAATTCGTAGATTTGATACAACAGGAAATAACCTCAAGATTATTTTCCATTCCCATAATTATATATATAATGAATATATATGTTTAGATATAACTATGTAGATGGGTTAATAATAATTTGATTATGCATTAGAAAACAACAAGGTTATTTGTGATATGAAGAAGGCACAAAGAGAACATGATCATCCTACAATGTTCCCACTGCTGGGACACAGGCCTCCTCTCTGTGAGAGGGAGTAGGCCGTAATCCACCACGCGGGCCCAGTGCGGGTTGGCACATGTCACATGTCTTCGAATTTTTGGTTCTAGGACATGCCGGTTTCCTCACGATGGTTTCCTTCGCCGTTTTGAGAGCAGTGGTTATGAAATAATTTACACAAAGTAAAGCACCTGTCTTGGTTCGGACCTACGACCTACAACTCGTAAGTCGCGGCCGTTACCACTGGGCCACCACTGCTCTCAGGAGGAACAATTAGGATACATTTCAAAATCAGTAAAATAATACATGGAGATACTTTCAGTTAACTTTATAATATATACGCAAATAATATTATAGTAAATAGGTTACTCTGATTTAATTTTAAAATAGTTACAAATATGTCTTTATAGGACGATAGCTGTGCCCCGCGGTTTCACCCACATAAGTCTCGGTCCCGTGAGAATTTCGGGATAAAATGTATCCTATGTCCTGGTTCAGGTCATGGTCTACCCGTGTACCAAATAACATAAAAATCTGTTAAGCCGATTTAGTGTGAAAGTGTAACAAACAAACATGAACACAAAAACCTAATCTTTTTTCTTTATAATAGTTTAGTATAAATATTTTTTTTTTTTTGCCTAAACAATAGAGATGCAGCTGCACTCTTCACCTCTCACTTTTGGCAATGTGTGCGAGCAAGAGGCAGATAGTAACAGAGTTGCCTTTACTAATAAATTCCACTTAGTAAATAAACGTTTTATATTGACGATTGAAGCGTGTTCCCATAGTAAGAATATTTTTGTTTTGTGAAGTGATATGGTATAAGTATTAGCTCCTGTATTTCGTTTAGAACGAATAATAAATGGCTGATTCAATATATTTTTTCCCTACGCGCTTCGTGTCGTATTTTTTTTTTATTTGAATATAAAGCTGACATTTTGTCAAAATGTTTGTTCTACATTACTTTGTAGTGTTTCAACAGATTTTTTCCGTACAATACACAGTGCACAGTTTACGTCATTTTTGAGCACATTTAAAATGTGGTCTAAAATATTTTGGCCTCTCAATGTGTAGGTACTTTTGCGGGCAAGAATTATAACTATCTATGTATTAACATCGTTATAAAGATTTAAAATGTTTTTTTTTTCGTTAAAGCCTCATTGATTATATTTTTGATATTTATTATTCTGGAACATGAGACAGATCTAGTTTTTTATTAAAATTTTGATTCATGTAGTAAATATTTCCTATTTCAACTTTATTTAAATTCTTTTGGGTCTATTTTGAAAATATCGATACTATTTATCCTAATATATAGCCAATATTAAATATTTTGTCTAATTTATAAATTTAAAAATATTTTTTCTATTACACTACTTATGCCTACATTTTTGATTGACGCTCAAAGTGCTATCGACTGTCTAACTGATAGAAAATGCCGGACAAATAAACGAAATTGTTGAATTTATTCCTGTCATTCAAGGCTTTTTAGAGGCTACAACTTCCAGAAGACTGATTATATTAAAAAACACTTTTAAAACTTTTCAAAATATTCAATGTTGCAGTCTTGCATTATCTACCAGTGAACAGTCATCGGGAATATTATAGTCTACACAGATGTATTGATCTAAATTGATACTTATTTGTTCTCTATTAGAGTCTGAACTTGTAGAACGAGGTCCCTCGCGAGAGATAACACTGCTGATGCGTCGTGACGCTCTGCCATTTCTGTGAACAAATAAATATTAAAGTTAAAATCCTTATTTTTTTTTTCACACAGACGGAAAGGTGATAAATGGAGCACGTAATTGGTTCTTATTTCTGGGTATTGTGAATATCACTGTTTTTAGTGTATATCTTGACTAACATATAAGATGTTGGCTATGATGAATTGTGATGCCACCGTGAGAATACCAATATCTTTAAAAGGCTGGTAAATTGCTCGTTTTTGACGAACAAATATATTTTGAACGTCAGCAGCTTTGCCCCACAGCAGAATACCGTAGGACATAACGCTATGAAAGTAACTAAAATAGACTAACCGAACTGTATCAACGTCAGTGTAACGTCTTACTTTCCTGACCATCCCGCTAGGCTAGATATATGTGGGCCCCACTGAAGTTTGGCATCTACTTTTATGCCCAGAAGAACTGCCAAATCTACAGTTTCAAGCACCTCTTTATCTAAGACGATGTGGAGTCCTAGATTTCTATCATTCGGTAAAGCGAACTTAATACATTTCGTTTTCCTGGCATTGAGTACTAAATAATTTTTCGTAAACCTATCCGTAACCATTGAGAGTGCACTGTTTACGTCGTCAAAATCTTGTCTTTTAGGAAAAAGACAGGAAGGAAGGACAGGAAGTAGACAGGAGTCTACTTTAAAAATAAGAGACGTAGCACCTGTAAATACGGTACAACGACACAGATACCCTTTAAATAGAATGGTAAGTCATTAATATACACTAAGAATAAGAATGGACCCAGTGTTGAGCCTTGAGGTACACCTAACTGAACTGATAGTCCGGAAAATTTCATACCCTTAACATCTACACATTGAAACCTATTAATTCATAATACATTATTACTTTGAGAGTTTCGGTTTGGAAACCATAATGACATAGTTTTCGCAAAAGCGTGCCATGATGCATGCAATCAAAGACTTTGCAGAAATCACAGAAAACTCCAATAGCAGTTTGCGAGTTCTGCCATGCATTAAATATTTATTTCAGCAGTGCGACACCCGTATCGGTAGTCGAACAACCTTTTGTAAAGCCATATTGTAATCATATGTGAGTGGTTGACCAAAAAGGGACCTGGATGGATTGGAACCGTTATTATTATTATTTTTTTTTTTTTTTAATTTTTGGATCTACACGAAACTTCAAACGCGATTTACTCGAAATCAATTATTTTCCCTTGGGGTCCCTTTTTGGTCAACCACTCACATATTATAAATTAAAATGTCTTAGCAATTGCTTGAGTATTAACTTTCAAATATTTTGCTATACAGGTAAGATAAAATATAAAATAGGAATAGGCCTGATATTGCCAACGTCATTTTTATTTTTATTTCCTACAAATAACTTATTCAGGACTCTGCAATTAACTTAAACACACCCAAGTACACTCTCTCATAGGTACTACAGTAGGTACTTTTGTTATTATTTAGGACTACTGACATTATGCTAAAGAAAGAGAATCCAAACTTAAATGTTGATATCTAAGTAAAACTGACCGTTGAAAAACTTGATGATATCTGTAAAGTCCATGGTGTTAGCGAGGATGACATCACGGTAGGTCTCGAGTAGAGCCAGCGCTATGAACAGCACCATGTGTTCCGACGCCGCGTGGCGCGCTGCCCAGATCAACTCCCAAGCCGAAAATACCTGCAAAAAAGAATTTTGCTTCTATGGATATTGATCCATTAATGTCCCGCGTCCTGAACGCATATTATACGATTAAATAGGTGTTAATAGTATGAATTATTCATGATCATGTCGATAGTAGGACTGCGTTTTGTTGAGCCGCTGAATGTCGTGTTACCTTTGATCTTCAGAAGTCTTGAATAATAATCAAAATTGAAATCTATGTTTGATTAGCTAGAGATAGGGTAACTGCTATAGTAAGTGGCCACGCTATAGTAATTGGCCTCTCATAACAAAAGAGGTAGAAACAAGGTGATGCGCATTAAAACGAAACTATAATAGATACAGGAACCTTTTATCACAACAAAAACAACACTATCTCTCTCCTTAAACATATATTTTTTTTTATTTTTCTCTGTTCTTTGCACCTGTTTTGATTCTTAGCGCTAGTTTTATGATTCATTATTATTGAATATATTATATAGATAATTTTAATATATTTTATGTATGTATGTATTTGTTGTATATATGTGAATGGTACACCACAGACTACCTGAAGTATTGTCTCTCCTATCCCCCTAATCCATCCAAAGGTTGTCTTTAAAAGATCGCTTTTAGCGATAAGACCGCCCATTGTGTCACCCTATGTAAAATTTCTACATTTATAGCTGTAATTTTTATGGTGTACATAATAAAGAGTATTCTATCTATCTATCTATCTATCTATCTATCTATCTATCTATCTATCTATTTATCTATCTTTTTCATAACGAATCACACTCAGAACACGAAGTTCATTTGCATTTTAGATATTATAATTCTGTCAAAGTAAAATTTAATTTTATCAATGT
Source organism: Atethmia centrago (assembly GCA_905333075.3). Taxonomy (NCBI): domain Eukaryota; kingdom Metazoa; phylum Arthropoda; class Insecta; order Lepidoptera; family Noctuidae; genus Atethmia; species Atethmia centrago. The sequence continues at coordinate 12,903,633 of HG995387.1, forward strand.
TGTCTGTTACTTTTTTTTTATAAAATACATAGTTTAATAAGCGTTTTATAGTGCGCTTGTGTCTAACCATCGCGCTGTAATCAGTATGTATTTAACGTAAGTAATATGATACCTCTAAGAAGTTTTATGCATTACATAATTTATGATATACGTAAATATAGGCGCCATAGTCAAAACACCCAATCATAATGTTTAATACTTTAGAATAAGCTCTGAATATAATTAAATCTGTTTTGTTTATGTTAGAAATTAAGAAATTTTAAAATCAACCAATCTTTAAAAAAAAATCAATCAATCAAAAGGAAAAAACGAAACCCTCATAGGATCACTCGTATGTCTGTCTGTCTGTCCGTCTTTCACAGACGATTTGCTCCGAATCTATAAGACCGGTTAAGTTAAAATTTGGATTTACACATATGAATTTCTGTGACACAAACGCGAACGTGTAACGTAAATACAAATGAATTTTAATTATAGGGTTCACGTTTGGAGGAATAAATTTATATTAAAAAAAAAAAAGTTTGGTAAACTGTATCGTGTGACATATCAAATGAAAGGACTTGTTATGAGGATTTGAAATATATACTTTTTTATAATTTTAAAATAATTAGTTTTAAGGTCATTAAAGAAAATTGATGAAAATTGACCATTTCCGAGGGGGAAATGGTCAATTTTCATCTATTTTCTTCTTCCTTTTTTTATTAATTTATTTAATTTTTAACATTATAAATGATTATATTTTTAACAAAAAAAAATCAAATAAAAATAATAATAATTTTAAACTTAAAATTAAAAAACTTCAATTGAAAATGACAAGTAACTTATATCTCCGAAACTGCTGAGCCTAAAATAATGAAAAAAAAACACAGTGAATTGTTCTATACCTACTTATAGATTACAGATAAACCTATAAGAAGTCTATGGTCTCAAAATAACGTGGTAAAACACTGAATATTGTTCGTACAAACTTACATTTGCAGTTGGAATGTATGGGGAAACACTTTTAACAACTACAATATTAAGTTTGTTCTTACATTCATCCCAGCTACGTAACCCTTTATTGCGCGTGATCCGACAGGCACTTGGCGGGTTATATATAGCTCGTACAGACACTACAGTTATAGTAGTGGAATGTGTAACTAACAATTATCCAAGGTGTGTAACTAACAATTATCGAAGGTATACTCACGTCCTGATAAAGCAGTTCCCTCTTAAAGTCCAACAGGAACCATCGATAGCAGAAGTAGAAGTGCGTGTAGTCCCCGTGAGCGTGCATGAGCTCGTACAGTTCGCAGTCCAGGATCTGGATCAGGGATCTACAACAACGATGAGGTGCCGTTAGGTGGTATATGTTGATAATGTGGTGGTGTGGTTGGGGAAACTATTATTATGTCATTAAAGACCTGTGAATGGGCTCAATCCGACTTTATAATCAAATAATTAGTAGACTGTATTAAAATAGGTGTAATACCACAATTAACACGTACAACGTATGTAGAACGGTACAAAGGAATGCCCGTCGTGGAGCGCGTCTGTGAGCTGAGTGGTGTGGAGGCCGCCACCGGCGCCTGGCCGTCGGTCACACGCATGCGATGCGTCAACAGCCCGCGTTTTAAATCAATGGCTAGTTTTAAATCAAGAATATTCTATAATAATGGTCTGAATTTCATTTCATTATTTATATACTCACTGCATCGGCAGATGAACAACTTTTAACTTTTTTAACATCATGATGACTTCGATAAAGACTAGTTTTATGCAGTATTAATTTGTGGATGTAGTGGACATACATAAATGGTCCTGATGTTAAAATAAGTGTGAATATTGTATGAAAACGACTTAAAGGCCCTTTATATTTCCTATATCAGTATTCAACTCACCTCATGTCAGCAAAGTGTGCGTCCATGGCCTGTCCTGAAGGGAAGTTGTCAGTGGCGCGTCGCATGAGACTGTTGAACAGCGCATGCGCGGAAGCCTCCTCTCTCATCATGACGAGTAGTGGAGCCGCCAGGTCACACATCCCTTGCATGTAACCTATTTCTAGGTGCTCCCATACGTATCTAAAATATAAATTATCAAATATAATATGATAACCATGATACCTATGATACTTATGATAACTACGATACCTATGATACTTATGATACCTATGATAATTATGATAACTGCTAATAATAAGCAAAACTCTTTAACTTGTTCATTACAAATTCGTGACAACGTCTTCTGAGAGAGATAAGGAAATCATCATCCGTCTGAGATGTATTACAATGGTCTCACCAAGTGGCTATTGCGGCAAGCCTTTTTCCAACAGGATCGCATAATATTTCTCATCCGAAAGAAGTAAGTAAATGGAATCTACAAATAAGTTTTAATTCCTATTATTACGTGAACAAAGTCACAGGATATATTATTATATTGTATAAAAAAGAGGGAGTGAATATCATAGATCAAACCAATATAGACCAATATCCTTTTGATATGACCTGTGATATTATATACATGATAACTATGATACATATATACAGGGTGAAGTTGAATTGTACTCATCATTATGAAAAACTATGGGACCAAACTTGAAGAAGCGAAAATAAAATCAGCTGTTCCCTACATTTATGTTCGACTTCAAAAGTTGTTCATAATGATGAGTACAATGACCCCTTTTTTTTTTTTTTTTTTTTGGGTGGGAAATCATCAAATAACTTCTCCCGCTCTGGGCGGAGCGGGAGGGTGTGTCAGACTCTTACTGACTAAAACCCACCCGTATTCCTTCCTGTTGCCTGTGTTGCGGGGGCCTCGGTGACCCATAAGTACCTTCCCGCGACCCCGGCAGGCATCGGCCCTAGTGGACCCCTACTTTGTGCTGACGACATCTCTTTGAGGCGCGCGTGGAATACGACGCGCCGTCGACCCGGGCCATGTCGACCCCTGGGAAACCAATTTCGACCCCAAGGGGTCGATATCGACCACTGCCCTACTTAATGCTAAGTAATTACCGCCGCCTATGGCCATCTGAACCTGCGGGGAAACCTTAAGAGGATACCCATGAATTCAATTTCACCCTGTATGCGATAACTACGATACCTACTATGGTATGATTTGTTATGAGCCTGAAAAAGGTGGTGCAGTAAGGGAAGCGTCCCTTTACTGAGAGGAGACCAGGAGAAAGTTGGGACACAGTCACAGCATTGGGTACATTACAGGCTGACTATGCTATGCTATGCTGAAAAAGTTATCTTCATATTCAGGATCAATGTTACTTATTCAATTTTGATCGCTGCTTGTGACTGTGGCTTTGACCTGATTCTAAGAAAATCAAGGTTTTTAAATCTACATTTTGATTTTGTGTGAAATCAATAACACCATATTCGAAGAGCAAGCAAAACCGAATCAACATGATCAACATGCCTTTTATCAATTGGTCACTGAAAGTCAAAGTTTCTATTTCTTAGCGTATCGATGTGAAAAAGTAATGTTAAGAAAGTTTAAATATTAGCCCAGAATTAAGTCTGCAGTCTGCTGAGAAATTTAGTACGAATACTTACGTGCACATAATATTCCTCAGTTTGTCCAGATTCTCGTCTGTGAAGAAGGGATAGTTCCGATCGCATCTCTGAACGTCCTTCTCTATACGATGCAGATTTAGAGCGAATGATTCCACCAATTCATTCTGAAATATCATAGAATTAAAATTGATAAACAGTTATATAGATCTTCTCTGGGAGGAACCATCAGGATCACAGAGTAATATAAAAAGCGGCCAAGTGCGAGTCGGACTCGCAAACGAAGGGTTCCATACCACCATATAATTATTTCATTTTTATTATTTGTTGTTACAACGGCTATAGTAGTACACACTCTGTGAAAATTTCAAGTGTCTAGCTATTACGGTTCAAAAGACAGCCCTGTGTGATAGACAGACGGACAGACGGATGGATGGACGGACAGCGGAGCCTTAGTTATTCCGTTGGCACCCGTTCGGGTATGGAACCCTAATTAATCAGGATGCAAAAATTAATGATCAGTAAACATTTTATTTTGATTTCGCGTAAAAAATTAATGACGGCAACGAAAACCCAAATATTAGTTGTAAGACTTATTTATTTATTTAAACTTTTTACACACAAAAAAGGTACAAAGGCGGACTTAATGTCTTAGGCATTCTCTACCAGTCAACCAAAGGTGGTGAAGAGATAAGATTGCAGGTGCTCTGTTTGAGAGGAAAGATGTACTTATTTATTACACATGGGAACTAAATAGCAATTTACTATCTCCTAACTTTTTTATAAACTCACAGTGTAGCTAGATTCAATTTAGTTGAGAAACAGTGGTTTCAAAATGTAACAAAACTCACCGTGTAGACTCCGCCATTTGAGCTAGCAGGTGACACACAATTCGATCGATTATCCGGTGCATTTCTATCAGCCGGCTCCAAAGTATCGATGCTCGCACCTCCTGACTGCGACTCTTCACGCACCACTCCGAGCGGGCTCCGCGCAGGACTCACTGTTGCTGAGACCAAAATCTAGATTACCATTTATCTGTATCACAAAAATCTTTGATATCCTTCTTTAAGTCGCCAAAGCTTCTCAAATTTTGGTGATGACAATGATATTATGGTTTATCTATTAACAGTTTTTAACCTATCACGAAGTCTTATATGCGGTCTTGTATCACAATTTTATGCACACTCGTGATATTTATTAACCACCTTACGTGATGATTGACGTCAGTTTAACCATATTTTTTTTGGCGGCAACTCTTGGGTTTTTTACGACCGGGGTGGCCGGTGTTATGTGGCGACCGCTGCAGTCGGAGGACACCCTAGCTATAAGGTGGATCCGCAGCTGTAGCCCGCGAAATTAATTAATTATACTCTAAGCACACAAATGTACATGGCAGATGCTATAGGCATTTTCTACCAACCTTTGGGTGAGACAAACAGTAGTAGGTGCAATCACGAAAATTGTGGAATAAATATTTATTTAATAAGGATATGCAAACATATACATATGTACCTATTAAAAACTTTAAATATAATATATATACCTAAGTATACATAAATATAAAACCAAATAAAGACACATAAATACACGAATATACTAAACAGATAAGTCAAACAATAAGAAAACGTTACCGTTGTGATCATACTGCCAGCTTCTTACGAATGTGCTCGCGAACTTCTAATTGTCTTAGCTTTTTTGCTATTTGCAGGTCAATGTCAGTTTGTATCTTGATCAAAATATGATTCGCGAGTATAACAGATATGTATTTACAGAATTATAATCATTACAATCATTAATAGGTATATCTCTCTAAGTTGGATTTGTTCCCCAATGTCATGATTTCATGAAAAAGTCATTCAATTCAGACATTCTGATCTGCAAATTGCAAAAAAATTAAGACAATTTGAATTTCCCGGGTTACACCTGCGTCACCTTCAGCTTGTCTTAACTTTAAGCAACCGGTGACAGTTTCTCAAGATCTTATGAAAATCAGCCAAAAACTAAACTCACCAGTAGTCCCTCCAGAAACAGGAGAGCTGCCAGCCGCTAAATCAACAGACGGATTTGTTATGATAACACTCGTGTGTTGCTGATGAGGACTCGGCTGACTCTCATCTAATGACGACCTGAACTCACTGCCATTCAATTGGGCGCTATCAACACTGCATAACAACCCTCGACCATCTCCTTTCTGTACTATCTCTTCAGCTAACCTCTTGATTTCCGCTATACTTTCTCTACGCATGTCAGGGTTTTCGACAACGCTCTTCAAATGCACATCCTCATCATCTAAGTCTTTCAGACTGTCTACATCTACATCCCTACTATCACTGTTCTCAGTCTCTCCGTTCTGTTTCGATTCTTTGTCTCTTTCAGAGTCCAGTTCGATGTTCTCGACCTCGTCTATGCTGGGAGCTCGTGACAAGACGGGCTTGTCCGGCTTCTTCTGTTCGGTCTCACTCGGTTCCGGTGATACGATTGGTGGGTTGTCCGAGATCACGCTGCAGTCGTCTTCGAAAACCTGTGATAATAACAGGTTTATTATTTAAAGTATAATAAGATAACTTGAAGCTTAAAATGCCTATGCATTCCACAACGTTCGTCGACAAATCCTTTACTGTCCAGGCCACTCGTTTGTGGAATGCTTTGCCAGTTCAAATAAAACGCGCGCAATCGTTACTCGCATTTAAAAGATTCGTAAAGGAACATTACTTGTCGCTGTGAGCTTGTTCTCGTAACTGTAATTATCTATAGTCTTCATTCGTTGCTTATACTTTTAATATGTATGTATTTATGTATATATTATTTAGGATATATATAAACATATATATCTGTGTATCAATTTTAGTATATTATATTTATTTATTTTTTACACCAACGACAGCCCCACTTTATGTCCAGGCAAATCACTGTCCATCCCATGGTTGCCTCTTCCAGGCAACCATGGGATGGACAGTGATCGCAGAAAGCGATAAGGCCGCCCGTTGTATATTTTGTAGTGTTTGATTTATTTTTTTGTCATGTATTTTTGTGGTGTACAATAAAGTATATATAATTAAATATAATGAGTTCAATACTGAACGAGAGAGTGGGGAGTTCTGGCATCGGCACCATTGTTGCTTGGATCAATTCATATTCACCTTACTATGTGTATGTGTATGTATATGTACACATTATTACTCATCATCATCATAATCAGCCTATAATGCTCCCACTGCTGGGACACAGGCCTCCTCTCTGTGAGAGGGAGTACCACGCGGGCCCAGTGCGGGTTGGTAGATGTCACGTCTTCGAATCAATCTGCCTGCCTTTTCCCAACTACGTTGGGGTCGGCTTCCAGTTTAACCGGATGCAGCTGAACACCAGTATTTTACATGGAATATCTGCCTAACTGACCTCCACAACCTAGTAACTGGGTAATATGATACCCCTTAGTAAGACTGGTTGTCAGACTTTCGGGCTTCTGACGACCCCTAATGACAGTCAAAGATCTACGAATGACAGCCGGAACCAATGGCTTAACGTGCTTTCCGAGGCACGGAGTGGTCTCTGTATGTAAAGATCGTCACCCATCCACGGACCAACCCCGGCAAGCGTAGCTAAACCTGATGGATTGACCCGTGCGGCTGTTATGACTTAGCCACGAACTCCTCCATACTTTACTATATACTTGTATCCATATTATAATTATGTATGATAAATTTATTAATCCAAATCCGGTTGTATTTACTCCAGATCTCACACAAATTACAATTTTTCTCAAAATACCAAAACTTAATATGTTTAAGAATGTTATTTGTGGAGATAAATAAACATTTTTTTTTTCAAATTTATTTATATTATAAATGCGAAAGTTACTTTGTCTGACTGCATGTCTGTCTGTATGTTACCACGTTTTCACTCCTAAACCGCTTTACCGATCTTTATGAAATTTAACAAATAGGTAGTCTGGAGCCTGGAAAAGAACATAGACTACTTTTCATCCTAGATACCTGAATTAAAGAAATGATTAAACACAAAATACACGCAGGCGAAGTCACAGGCAACAGTTGTACTATATTTTTGTTAGAAAGTTAAAATGGGATGGACTTGATCTTTCCCATAATGGTACATTTTACGCACCTCACTAGTATCATTATTGTCTGTCGGCTTCAGCTTCCCCGCCGCCTCGCTCAGTCGCGCGATGGAGGCGGCCGTGGCCTCCCGGTCACGTTGTCGCACGATGGCTTCCACACACAACCACTCCGACATGGTCGTCTCGTACTGGCGACGGCATGCTGTGTCCTGTTCCGCTCGCTCCTCTGCTGTAGAGCCAAATCTGCGAAAAGAGGTTTTATGTTAACATACTATTTAATATTGTCTGACGAAGCTGACAAGGATATTGGATACAAAACTAGTTGGAGTGTGCCTCTTCGAAACCTCTTTTAATGTGATCAGTAATTTACAAAAGCTATTAAGTACAAAGAATGAATATGACTAAGAAAGTAAGACGAATATAAAGATATTTTTGGAATGCGAATCAAATTATAACAGCTAAGACCGAGCGGAATTAACAAACTATTCAGAACACCGTGGAGCAAGGTCTAGAAGAGGACAGATTATTATGCTTTTCCTCAAAGATCCAGTGATATTATGCAGAGAAAACTTATCCAGGCCCCACATCACTATGATATAGGGGTGGTTAACGAATATAGTTTCTTTTGTTCAAGTTACGTACTCATAGTATCCGAGAAGGTACGGCCACACGTGTCGCCTGATGTCATGTTGTACTCCTCCGTAGTACACAAGCCGGTACACTTCGTCTTTATCGTGAATTGCACCTTTTTCGTCTGTCATTGCAAGCCATCGTTCATCCGTGAGACCACCGTCTGCATTCTCTGTAAAGTTTTGAATTGCAGATTGTTTTTTTTTTAGTGAAAACTTCTTTAGGCATGTTGGGCACTTTTGGAATGGGGAAAAACCATTGAACTCGCGTGACCGTTACGCTCAGATACATATAATATACAGATGTTTACAAGTTTGTGAAACTAAGAAGTCAGAAGTGAAAACACTTCTGACGTTACGACTGACAGTTTTATTTAAAATTATACCATAAATTAAGATATTATTTAAAAAATTAAGTATGATCTACTTAGTTGAATCAAATACATTTCCAAAATTACATATTTGGTAAGCGAAATTATAGGTATGGGGCATGAAATATGATGGCAACATAAAACATTGTGGAATGCAAATAAATATGAACAGACAGATTTTTATTTTTGGATCTTAAATTATTATTAGTAATCTTATCGTACCTCTAGGAATGATGTTAGGATGTACGAGGCCGCTGAGATGTGTCCGTACTGTAGACAAGTGGCGACAGTAAGCCAACCAGCCATAAAACGCACGTGAAATTATCTGACGACGCATTGTACTGCACACTAATTCGATTGACGCAGCCTGGAAACAAACGGTAGATTTACTTAAGTCCCAAGCTGGGCGCCACAATTTGTTATTGTATAACAAATTGTGGCGCCCAGTTTGGGACTTGTTATCGTGTAACAAATTGTAATATAATTATCTGAAATCAAAGTATTGAGACTCTAATGGTTATATTTTTTATAATTATAGTTTAGTTGTTTTTCCTGGGATACATTTAAATTGGCTGCACCCGGGTTTCGTTCAATATTGATGAGTCCCAGGTAGGCGCCAATTCAATATTTTTCCCAAGACAAAGTAATATTTTTCTTGAACATTCAATCATTTCTCATAATTATCAATTTATGAAATTACTGAACCTTTGCAAGATTAGGTTATTTAATTTTGATTTATTAAATAATTGGCGCCCCAATGGGACTAGATTATTTAATTTTCGGTCCCACGTCAGGCGCCAATTCACATTAATATATTATACCAATCACAGACGCTGACCCAACCTGAGCTTTTATAAATTTATACATATATAGACGTAACTGTTATGTTATACCTGTTCTAAGGGTTGATGCGGAATCGGCGGCAGTGGCGGTGGTGGGACTCCGTTGATTCCGGCTGACGGTGGACAGTCGACTGACATCGTCGAGGAGTCTGATGATGTAGTTGATGTAGAGGCAAGCGGGCGACGCGGTGTGCGTGGAGGCGATTGCACTGCACGTTCTAGTAGTGAATGGCGCATGGCTGAAAATAAAAATAAATACAATCTCCATAAGACCTGCAAAGTTCAATCTTTCTAATTCTATGAATACTGTACTAAATAAATGAAATGAAAAGTGTTTATTCACTGAAATACTTTTACAAGACATTGACCTCCGCCAAACTGCAAAGCAGTTTGTTGGCAGACTCCATTTTTGTTTTGTTCATATTTTAATAAATTTTTCGCAGGTTAAAACTAAGCAGGTTAAGAACGTTTCCGCATAGTAACTATGGGTTAATTAAGTACCCGCAGGTACCTACCCCCTCTCAAGTTGACCTTATAGTTTTTCTTCGGGATTAAGGATAACGCCACGATCTTCAGATTATGAAGACACAATAAGTAGCGAGATTGGTCCATTTTGGCTCAGGATTGAATTGAGTTAACCTATTAGAAACTTAAACTGAACTGACCTTCTCTGTCAGCTATAGCGTTGTTCACGATCCGGAACACGTAGTCTCCGGCGGTTTCTTCCCATTCAGGATCCTCTGTTTCACCACTCTCACAAAGACTTGGTAACGGTCGTCGTCTCGATTTACCACGACCAAATACCTACACACAAGATTTGTTTAAGAATTGAAAGTATGTACCACATCGACCTTATAGTCCATTAACAGCTAACATTAAACATTTTATACTGAATTATCCGTACTGTACCAACATGGTGAAATACGGCCTATTTTATCTTATAGAAAAAAGGGCTAAGTCCCAGCAGTGGGAACACTATAGGCTAATTATGTTAAAGCGTAGACCGTTTCGTTAACACCATAATTTCCGTTGTTACTTACGATTAAGTTAAATTCAATTTAATGTCTATAAATAAAACTAAAATATAAAACATTTAATTTACTCGCATACCTTTCCTGTGCCTCTCTGTGACCAGAGAGGCGGGTCTAGTTGACCATGCGGTAGTAGTCCCGTTTCTAAGTTGCTCAGGAAAGAGAGCAGATGTCCTCCTAAAACAAAATACACAAATTGCTATCACCTACGTACCTATTGGTGTTAATAAAAGCTTAAAAAGCATCAGAATGTAAACTTTTTCACTGTTAAATAATTTATAAGTATGGATATTTTCTTCAACATTTTCCTCGTCTTCTCCCTGACTTAAAAAGTCCTCCATTGAATTGGTCTAATTTAAAAATAATAGCAAGCCTTGAAAACGCACGTATTTAAGAAAAGACTAGAACCAATTATTTTTGTTTGGAAATGTTGAAGTTCATTAGTGCTTTTTATGTGCCTATTTGAAATAAATCATTTGACTATGAAAAGTTACAACCCTCTTCGGTCCGGCATTAGCCACCATTTATTATTCTTGGAACTGGAGCGCAAATAATTCATAATTTTCAAACTTTCATTATAATGCTCTTAAAAAAAAAGGTAACTTGGCGTTCCCAAAGTTATTTTGATTGATATTGAAGCCGTAAGATCTAAAATACCAACTTTGAGTCCCTAAGTCCTATCCAAATGGGAACGAGATAAAAGATTACTTTATGAATACTTCGAATATTGGATAAGTTTATAAGTACCTACGAACATTGTGTAAGTTTCGATTTACCTTACCTTGCGGTGCGGTAGACTGGTGTGGACATAATATAAGTTAGATTGTAAAATCGTGTATGGTATTAATTAAAACATTTAGGTCATATCTTATAAGGAGGATTTAATACTGAGTAGCTACGAATTTCGATCATAGCCTATCATTCTGCTGCAGGCTTAGCAAGACTTACTGGGGTCGGGGGAAGGTACTAAAGGGTTACCGAGGCCCCTGGTAACACAGGCAACGGAAGGAATACGGGTGGGTTTTAGTCAGTAAGAGTCACTCAGAGCGGGAGATGTTATTTGATAATTTCCCACCGAAAGAAAACAAAAAAAAGGCTTAGCATGACGCTTACTATTTCTACTATACTGTAGAATAGAAATCGCTTGTCTACATTTCTCGGTAGAAAACTGTCAACTGTCTACACGGAAACGTGATTTTTCGTATACTAGTCCGTCGACAAAACGCTTCTCTACGGTTCTCGTGCTAACCCAGCTGGAGTCTAACACAATTAGATACGAACACTCAGTGTAAAAAACCCAATGCAATAAATGCTGCACAAGGATATTAAATTATAACTGATCGTAACTCTGATACCTAAAGTCAATGTAAGTTCCTATACATGCAAGTCTTTTGAAGTCAATTTTGGATAATTTTGGCTTACCTTTAGGAAAATGTAGAGGTGGTCGCTGAACTCCATCTTGGCCGACCAGTATGAGAGCATCGCTGGCTTGCGATCGATGCACGTGGACGTAAACCACCTCCCAGACGCACACTTGTAGGGACATCGCCCAGTACACACTGTAATGAGAAAATTACATACTTCATTGGGAATCTGTTAAAAAATACCGAAAACCTCTTTGTTTTCCGCCGTTTGAAAATTACTTTGGTTGGTTTTAGCAGATTTTACTTATGTGATGTCCCAAATTTACGATAAAAGTACCCACAGATCTTGTGTAAACACTGTTGATTTTTTCATTCTACGAACTTGACCTAAAACACTTTTTCGGTCAACTCAGTTTTTCTCCTTAAACCTAGACGTTGAAACGAAAACCCTGAAGATCTTTTTTTCGCATATCAGTAATAAAAAAAAAATATATCCAAAGTAATTTTACTGATTGACTACTAAAACAGAATTGCCCCAGTTAATTGGGCCGTTAAGGCTCCCCGCAGACGTGAGACGTGACGTGACTCTAGTAGAACAATTTCTATGAAGTTTTCATAGAAATTGTTCCAGACTACTGGAATCCCATCCCTGTACAGCACCATAACAGAAATAAATTCCCGTAACTAGACTTCAGTCCACCTTTTTCTTGAAGTAATATATTTAGTAAGGCAGGTAAGTAAATTATGTATGAAATCCCATCATTACTAATTATGTTTGGCATGTGAGGCAAACATTGTTTTAATTAAGCGCTACACTCTCGACTTCTAGCCACTTTTTGTATTTAAAATTACATCAATAAGGTTTTGAGTTTCTATGTAAATTCTTTTACCAATGGGAAGCTAAACAGTATTGCCGAATGTAGATTTTTTATTTATACTATATTTCACGCGGACGAAGTCGCTAGCAGAAGTTAGTGTTTTATGCTTCGGCTACATTGTCGCGCGAACTATACTTTGCGCACTCTCCGTTTGTACAGCGAGAAGTCGAGCAGTGTGCAAGAGAGAGCGCGCGAATACACTTCGCGCGCTCTCTGTTCGCGTTATCGCGACAATGTAGCCGCATAATACAACGATTAGGTACTTAAATAATAAATAGTATAATAACTTAGTTCTCAAGCTCTTTCTAACGTTTCTATGCGACAGGGTTCACAATGATCATGGCTTACTAGACCTACCACCAAGTACACATCATATTGTGAAAGAGGTGCAATAAATACATTGAGTATTGAGTATAAAAATCTTTGCCTAGAAGTGGTCTTAAAATAAAGAACTTTAAAACTACAGACACAAAGCTCACAATATACAAGTACAAAGTAATCACAAACAAACACATACCAATCAATGCACAGAGGGCCGGCACAACGGCGTCTGTACACTGTGCAGGTCGGCGCCAAGCTGCACAGAACAGACGTATGTTGGCACGCGGAGGCATGCACTAGATGACAGCGGAGAGCACTACACATAGGCACTACATCGATAACACAGTCTACAAAGCGACACAAGAAATAATAAACGGGCAAGATAATGTGAAAATGAAAAGATAGCACGAAAGATTTTGACGCTACGTTACGTATAGGTATCATAAAGATGAAAAAAAAAACCGAAATAAAACAGTTCGAGTACATTCAGCTTTAATTTTATGCAACATGCACGATTTGGTAGATGAAACAAATGAATAATGATATAATGGAGTAGATATGCATCAAACGAATAATAATATTTGTGGTCTATAAAAAAATTATCAACGTCAAAATTATTTGTGCTAGCCGAGTATCAATGAAACACTTACAAAACAAAATACAAGATGAGAACGTAGATTCAAGTTTCAACGCTCCAGAAAGAAAAATAATAAAAACATAAAATTCTCTCAAGAAAAACATTTAACAAAAAAAGAATTCCCGGTAGCACCAGAACAAAACCTTTCACAAAAACAAACTTCAATCACAGTTCTCAGAAAAAAAAGGTGGCAACTGCATATAAATGAAAAAAACAGACAAGTTGAGCAAAAACTGGAGGTGTTCTACGTAAAGATTAAGGAAAATGCTTTACTTCTTAAAAACAAACGCTTTTACATACAATGTAAGCACAAATAAAGTTGAGAAAGTAACACTTCGACGATAAAAACGGCTACAATAAACTTTTACTTTGCACGTACACATAACTTTGTGAACATTTACTTGAGAAGGCTTATTTTGAGAAGTTACGCCTCTTCGGGAATCATGGGTGAAGTAACGAGTTCATTTACTGTTTATGTACTCATTAAGATTATAGCAAACGAATGACATTGTTCTCAGTTTAAATACATAATAGCTTTTATGAACTTGAATCTCATTGTAACCAATCTCAGTAGAGTCATGAGAGTTTTATTCAACAGTAATTTTGATAGCATAAGATAACTTCACGCCTGTATTCTCCGAAGGGTTAGTCAGAGGTGTCCCAAACTATAGTAAATCCACATTTCACCTGTTATGTTTAAGACGCTGACAAAACATAAACCGCGGTCACTGTCAAATTCCATAGAAAAGATAGAGAAGCGCGATTACACAACGCTTGTAATTTATTGCAAAATATGAAGTAATTATCTATTTATTCAAAATTGAGTTGAGTAATCGAAAATAAAAAACGACCAAGTTCTGCATTGAAATAAGACGTTCTTGTTATTAATTAAATACGTAACGTATGATACAGATATTTTGGATTAGAACTCAAAGTAAGAAGTTAGTTTAACGTTAGTTTGTATCGAGATTTTGTTTTCAAAACGTGTTTTGGTAACAACCAAGTTCTGGGAAATATGTTCAAAATTGACATATATTTTTTTCGCTACCACAAACAATACAGATTTGGTAATATTTTTTCTTAAGCGAAGCCTATTTTGGTCAATTGGGTCTTGTCAGCGCCGTAAGTCGCATGTGAGGAGAGCTTACACTGAAAAAAATTAAACGATACTTTTTACTGTTGTTGTACAGTAAAAAAAAAACGGTTCAGGAAATTTATTTTTATTTTAAAATAATTGATTACTGACAGTGCACTGAAATGGGCACAAACAGTAAAGAGCTAAACAGTTATTTCAATTGGACATTAAAGTTTACTGAAACAAATAGTTTCTTTTAAGTATTAGCGTTTTCAGAGCTTAAGAGATGCACATTAAAATCTACTGTTATAACTCAACTGTTTTTTTTTTTTCAGTTAGTTTTACTTCTTTGGACAATAGGCTCTATTTTTACTGACCAAAGCGGTGAATATTACCGAAAAATCGATTGGGTTTACCGATTTTTTTTCAGTGTATTGCCATCAACTGGGTACAAATCCAAACTCCGAAATTCCTGATGAAAGACCCAATAATACGTAGCCCGACCCCATGCTCAGCTGTAGCGCTAGCGACCACTAGACCACCGAGGCAGACAATTTTGATATCTTTAAATTAAACTTTTTCAGTCTTCCTGTCTTTCGTTTTTCGGAGGTCTTTTGGAAAGTTTTCCAACAGTTTTTTTTTAACAGGCGAGAAGTTATGTTTGTTGTCAGTCTCAGTGACCATTCTAACTCAAAAAACACTACGAACAACATCTAAATTTAAATTACCTACTGGGTTTACTACCTTGCCTCAACGTACCTATGTAGTTACATCAAATCTAGTTTACCTTTTATCAATTCCCTCGCTCTCCGCATATCCATTCATGAGCTGGTTCGGGGTCCACTTAATGACCAGCCCCGCAGCTGTCTGATGTAGACTCAAGTAACCAGGCATCGGCTCCTCAACGTCCTTCTATAATTACAATAGGTTCAAATTCTTCAACGTAAAATTATCCCCAAGTCTCTACTAAAATAATAACTTACTTTGAGCAAAATTTTATCAATACTTCAATAACAAATTTTAATATGTCTGACTTAATTAAATTCAAGTTTGGGACATTTATCAGAGGTGGCTCAGCTGTAAAATAATACCAAATTATGAAGAGGACAAATAATGGGCTTAAAAAGCAAACAATTTAACTTTGTAAGTGTCCTTGGAAATATTACAGCGTAAAAACTTAGAGTATACATATTTATTCTGTAAGTACCCACAAATAAGGTCTTTCTTCATTCTGCCAGTTAAATCCTGCCCTAAAAATGGTACGACGAAACTACGCCGCACAACAAATTGAATAAACTACCCGAAATCCAGAACATACGAGTAATTCCAAGTACCCGCTCGTATGATTGGTCTGCTCCCAGAGGACTAGCGGATCCGATCCGTTTCCCAAATTTAATAAAATTCAACACACATCATAAACAAGAGCAAAAAAATTTGGAGAAAAAAGATTTTAGTCTTACCGGCTGAACCCGAACATTGTTTTTTCCGTACAAAAGCGTGGCTGTGGAGTTCTGGTGTAAGCTCTCAACGTAGTCTTTGGCACTCGAACCGGCTGCTTTGCCTGTACCTAAAGTAAAAGTTTCTCTTTAAAAGCTTCTCGTGTAAGAAAAGTAGATAAAACAATGTAGCGATGTGTTTTGCAGGAAAACATTGGATGAAATATAGAAAGGTGTATATTTATATTATTTATGCATCAGTAAGTTTTACGAGATGCAAAGTTGTTGAAGTCATCTTGTATTAAAAGTAGATAAGTAAGTTTACCTGGATTATTTGAGCTCCCATCATCGGATGAAGCGTTCAAACTTCTTTTGAAATTTAAAATTGGTCTTCTAACGGAAGGCGGTGTGGTGGTACCCGCAGACATCCTATGTCTTTGCACCTGTTATTTTAGTAAGTCGTATTTAATTATAACTGGGACTACAATCAATTGAAAACAATGGTAAATTTCCCACTTAATTTTAATAAAGAGCCACGTATCACTACAGAAATTACATAATACAATCATATCAAAACTTGGCAATCAAATTATTTGAATAGTTTTCAAATGCTGGGAACTACACCATGAGCAGAATACTCACAAGTTCGTCTGCAGGAGGATCCGTCCAGAAACAAGCCGGTGGTTTAGCCTTTGAGTACTCTAGGGCACAGGGACCGACCAATAAGGAGCTGAGGATGCTCCCGTAATCCGGGTCTGCAACCAAAGCGTCCCGTTCGTAGTACCGGTTGGCGTTGCTGACCAGATGCTCGATGATCTTCGCAAGCTGTCGCTCAAATAACGCAATGCGGATCCAAAGATATCTGTGGACAAATAAAGTTCAGTCTGCATACATTGCAAACGAGTCCTGGAGTGGAGACCGCGTATCGGCAAGCGTAGTGCGGGACACCCCCCAGCTAAACGGAACAGGACCGACGACCGTAAAAATGTAGCTGGGACAGACTGGAACCGGAAGGCGGAGAACAGGGTATTGTGGCGCAGCTTGGAAGAGGGCCATATATGTCCAGCAGCCTGAGTGCTGGGCGATAGGCTGAGTTGATTGAAGCAAAACACCAGTAATGATTTTCTTATGGGTGATGAGGCCCAAATTTAGTTTTATCACTTTCATTATATTTACTTCATGCCACAGTATAAAAGTGTAAATAGTAATTTATTTGTGTTTCATAACAACTTATCCTCGTTTCAATCAAATCCGACCTTCATCGTATTTAGATATGTAGCTTAAAACCAATATACAAAATATGAGCAATGTTCGCAAGTATTGGAATTTTAGGCAAAGAAGGATTAGAGGTAGGTACAACACCCGTCAACCGTCCTTACCCTGAATTCTAAGTACGTATAATATATTATGTATTAGGTAAACGAACAAGGGCAGAACACATGAATCTTGTCACATATTCCTAAGCGTGAACTCTCACAAGAAATGGTAATAAATTTCTTTTGCGACGGATAAATCAAAGAAATATGAAAGACTAATGGAAGCTTTCAGTGTCCGTCCTAAACCTCTTGAGGCGGTCATTAATAAAGATCGCTGAGACACAATGACTCATCAATATCTTCTTTTATTTTTTGCTTTGAATGCCGTTACACTTTTCTTGTTCTTTGACAAGTCTTAAACGGAGAACCAAAACTTTTTATACTGATTGATGACACTTAAGAAAAGAGACAGACAAAAGAAAAGATGAATGGCTTGTGTGGTAGATAATACGGCTAAGAAGGAATTGAACATGGATAACGGGTGAAAAGAGGAAACAGATGTAGGTCCGACCACAAATAACTTGGGATATGAGCAGTCATCTATTAAACTAATCTATCATTAAACGAACAAGACGTTTAAAAGTAGCACATTTTGGTAAGTACAAAACCTCGTGTTTTCTCAAAGAGCTTTTTTCCTGAACATGGATACAAATGGACGCCATAACCGTTTCGCTTGTTGGCGAACAGGTGAACGCAGTTGTGCATAGTCTTGAGCCGCCTTTCACGACGCTGAATGGCATACCCGATCGTACGATTTCTTTGTTTTATGAGAAGTTTTGCTACTGAATGTCTTTTAAAAAAGGTGCTTGCATCTTTATTGACGAAGTTTTATCTTTCTGAGTAACTAAATCAATTATCTTAAGTTTTTACTACAGTGAACTTAGAGTATCCTTTAGGAAACCAACAAACAAACGAAAAAAGGACTAAGGTAATGTAATGCTAATGTATCACCAACATCCATAAAACGTCTAACACGGGGGCAATTCAATCGAACGTTTATCAGTAGTTCCAATCACGGGATTCCCGGGGTATCGGAAATTATTTTGAAATTACTTTTTATATTCTCCCTTAGATTAAAATGTAAATAGGTAGATATTTTTAATGAGAAGGATGCTTTAGCATGTTATCGAGTTTTTATCATTCTTTCATTGTTCATCATTACCATTAAAAAATATTTATTTCGATTTAAACATCATGACGAAACCATCTCACTTCTGAGCCATATCTACAAGCTGTTTACAAGAGTCATCACGAACCGTCTCGCGCGCAGGTTTGACGATTTCCAGCCTCCCGAACAAGCCGGATACCGTAAAGGCTTTAGCACTGTAGAACACATACATACGCTGCGGCAGGTTATACAGAAGACCGAGGAGTATAACCTGCCTCTGTGCGTAGCGTTTGTGGACTACGAAAAAGCCTTCGATTCGATCGAGACATGGGCTGTACTGCAGTCTTTTCAACGGTGCCAGATCGACTATCGGTACTTCGAGGTACTTAAGTGTCTGTACGAAAACGCCACTATGACAGTCCGACTCCAGGACCAGACCTCGAAACCTATCCTTCTGCAGCGAGGTGTGAGACAGGGAGACGTTATCTCTCCGAAACTGTTCACCGCTGCACTGGAAGATGTCTTCAAGGTTCTGGACTGGAAAGGGCCAGGTATCAACATCAATGGCGAGTACATCAATCACCTTCGGTTTGCCGACGATATAGTTGTCATGGCTGAGACTATGGAGGACCTCAGTACAATGCTCGATGACCTCAGTAGAGTGAGTCCACTTCCGAAAGAGTGGGTCTTAAAATGAACATGGACAAGACAAAGATCATGTCAAATGCCCATGTTACACTCACTCTCATGAAAATCGGAGACGCTACGCTCGAAGTTGTGGACGAGTATGTTTATCTAGGACTAAATGTGCAGTTAGGTAGGTCCAACTTCGAGAAAGAGGTCAATCGTCGAATCAGACTCGGCTGGGGCTCGGCGTCCGGGAAGCTACGCAATATCTTCTCGTCCCACATACCACAGTGTCTCAAGACGAAAGTCTTTGACCAGTGCGTGTTGCCAGTGATGACCTATGGCACTGAAACGTGGTCGCTTACAATGGGCCTTATAAAAAAGCTAAAAGTCACTCAAAAGGCAATGGAGAGGGCTATGCTTGGAGTTTCCCTACGTGATCGAATCAGAAATGAAGAGATCCGTAGGCGAACCAAGGTCACTGACATAGCCCGAAGAATTGCCAAACTTAAGTGGCAGTGGGCAGGGCACATTGCTCGCAGAACAGATGGCCGATGGGGCCGAAAGGTTCTGGAATACGCGACCGCGTACCGGAAGACGTAGCGTTGGAAGGCCTCCTACAAGGTGGACCGATGACCTTGTGAAGGCCGCAGGAATCCGCTGGATGCGGGAAGCACAAAACCGGTCGAAGTGGCGGTGCTTGGGGGAGGCCTATGTCCAGCAGTGGACGTCTTTCGGTTGAAATGATGATGATGATGATCATGACGAAACATGGACTTATTCCTATATTATTTTTTATTCTTATACATAACGAATTTAGCATACGTACTTGTATTTAACATAGTACAAAAGAATAGCATAGTTCAAACATAACACATGGATTTAACATACTTAGCAAAACAGTAATAATAATAGTCCTTCAGAACAAAATTCGCTCATGATGACCAATCTTAGCGGAGACCAGCCTTCGGTGCGGGAGATAATACGAGTATAGTGCAAAGTGTGTGAGCAGACACAGGGGCACTGTCTCTTCCCTCACTCTCATAGTCCAATGAGACTGCAATCCGACGCGACCGGAGAGAGATCAGGCGCAAGACCAACGGTTTAACGTGCTTTCCGAGGCATGAGGGTATCACACCACCAACTTCCAAACTCCGATCAGTACCCTGATCTTCGATCGACGTTACATAAATGCAGGTAAGTGTGCACCTATGTGCATTGTGTCGAATATAAACCACATTTTACCTTCAATATCAAAAAGATAGATTAAAGATCGAGAAGAGTTTTGCCAAAATCTCCTTGACAATTGACTCGCCTGTAATCCATGATGGTCCACCAGAGATGTAGGACCGACTTTGATCTACCCTAATAGACTAACAGCACACCTAACCTTTGTTGATTTAGGTCCAATATGGGACGGCACGAGCTCATTATTATTTATCGAGGAAAATTACAACGACGTCTCTAGATAAACATTTGAGAATTCGGCCAAAGAAAAACCCAATTCCACTTAAGGGATAAGAACACACTAGAGAAATCCATTATAACTATATCTAACAAAAATACTGCTTCGTTGGTCTTGTGGTCACAGGCGCTACTGCTGAGCGTGAGGTCCTGGGTTCGATTACCAGGCCAAACAGTGTTATTAGGTTTTTTATCTGGAATTTCTCAGTCAGCCCGAAGTCTGGATTTGTGTCCGCTTGTGTGCTATTACTGGCGAAATGTAGGTGTACTATAGGTACACCTCTGCCCAACCGTTCAGGGAAACAATTCGATATGTTATGTTATGCTACAAGAATATTGCCTCTACTCAAACTATAGTACTCAAAAATCCAATAAAAATACTCATTATTATCTTAGTTACGGGCCAACATAAACCGCCTATAAAGATGTTCTGTCTAGGAAAACCTTACTTTTTACGACGATGAAAAAGCCACTTTATCACCGCGATTTAAGACTTAAAGCTACAACAAAATAATTATGTACATCTATAAGATGACGTCATAAACCAGAAACAATCTCGTAAAGAAGGAGCTTACTAAGGTACACAGTTTTTTTTAACGTTACAAATAAAATTTGCCCTTCAGAAGGTTGTTCAGGTGCTTATTCAAAGTTTTGAGGTTGCCATTCTCTTGTTTTAACCAACGCGGGCTGCGGGGCTATTGGCTATCTTTTTCATTGCCAGTGACTAACTAGCTTCAGTTGTACACCGAACTTTGATGACAACTGAGAATTTCATAACATTGGTATTACGTATCACAGTAAGTGGACATCACGTTACGGTGACCAACAGACCGGGAACGGTGCTCATCGTCCCAACACTTGACGCCTCTATTTTTAACCGACTATTATGCGGCTAAGTTGAGTGGCGCCTTTTGAGCGCTAGAATAGTTTATTTTAGGGAACATTTTGTATTAAGCGGTTTATATACTTGAAACGTGAAACTGGCGGTAAATTCAATCTTTTGCAGTTTTAACTCGACAGTCTAGCGCAATTAAATACTGTGTTTTTACCTGTGCTAATAAAGTGTAACTTAGTGAAAATAAATCCTCAAAGGAAAGGTAGGTAAATAAAACCACGAAATAGGTAAACAAAACCACGGTATATAATGTAAAAGTTGTTAAAGTATTAGAAGATCATTTTGGATACTGTATATAGCTATGTACTTCGTTAGGACTCTAGTATCATCATACTAGAGTATATGTACCTACATAACTATGTACATATTTGGTAATATTAAGCTTTAAAGTGCAAATTTTTGTTAGAGTCAAATGTCCCTCCCCTGCCGGCTAAATGGTTGTTTATGGAGATGTGAAAAAAATCGTGGCAGTAGTACATATAATGAAATTTAAAAGAAAACTATCACAGCTTAGTAGGCTTTACAAGTTAACGAGTAATAGTCGACCAACTTAAATGTGCAGTTGGAGAATAAACCGTGACGTATAGCGATGTATGGGAGAACATGTTTCTCAACTACAAGTTTGCTATTCGGATAAATTCATCCCAACATTCCCAACTACGGAACCCTTCAGTGTGCGTGGTCCGACACGCACTTGGCCGGTTTTAACCATATTTTATGTCTTAGTTTTAAATAATTTGGAAAAATTGCAACACCGTCTGCATTGTTTTGTTTTGTAATGTCATATAATTTCTTTGTCTTCATTTTGCCATATCTTAATTCTTATATTTTTATTTCTCTGTGTTCCCACTTATTTTAGAGAATGCTAGTTAACCTGTAATTGGAAGCTGTGTAAGTTCAAGGTTAATTGTTATAATATACATATTGTATACCGAAGCTGTTGGCAAACCTTAATAAATAAATAATTAAAAAATACATCGCAATGCTTCTAAAATAATTAAAACAATATTATTTATTGTTTTTTTTCAACTTGTTTCTCAAAATAAATATAGTTGTCTGTATATTCACATAAAATAATCAATGAATAAAAAAAAATATGTAGGTATTAAAAAATACTTAGGTATATTAAAATATATATATAATCTCAGCAATATTAGACGTGCCATACTTCTGCCACGACCAAGAATCACAATAAAACAACATAAGAAGTAATATTTACACGCATAACTTACTATCTGCTTCGGTGTTAATCACTATAATTTATAAAACACTACCTTTGAGTAGTGTCTTTAACGAAAGCCACCACAAACTAAATGATCATCAATTTGATGTCCACTAAGCTTACACAATCGCAATCTTAGCAGTATCGATACAAAAACATCTGTCAAAATGTGTTACGGTGGCTATCAGCGGTACTGGGTGCCTATGACGTCATCCTAGTTAGTCACTGAAGTTAGCCAATACGAAACTAACTGTTTGACAGTTAATCGTTACACACATTGCCAAGTGATCATCATTATGAACTGTCAACAGAGATACGCAATAGCCCTGCTGGTATGAGGCTGCAAAACAAAGGAATCTTATTAATTATGCTAAATTTAGTGTCTGGTCCTTTATAAAGTTAAAAAATTGTAGAACCCAATAAAAATACCAGTAGCTTACCTAGATGTAGGCAGTCCTTTTTTTCGGGTAAACTGATTCGTCCATTAAATGTAGGTATACATTGACACGATTTCAGCAATTAGATAAATATCTATAAGTTGCGAGTATACGCGGCGTAAAAGAAAAAACACTTTTCCACGCAGAAAAATTTTCATATCTCAAGAAGCTAAGCGGTAGGTACTGCGGATTTATTTTTACCGTTTCAACTTATGTTGAAATAGGATCTAGGTTTCGTAAATGGATTTATATCCATTTACGAAACCTAGATCCTATTTGATTCAGCTTACAGATACAACAGTTTGACATTTACACTTATTTCATTAGGTTTTATTTGCATAAAAACTAATGAAATAAATGTAAATGTCAAACCAAGAACCAAGAAAATGTAGAACCAAGTACCTGCGCACTTGGTTCTACTTTACTTGACCAGTTGTAAAACATACAATTTCCTTAAAACAGCACAACTTACACGTGGCAGGGGCCAAAACAACACTACCTACGAACAAAAAAACCTAGGAAAAATTGGCTGGCTGCTCACAGAGGTGAAGAAAACCACGCCTGCCAATCAACTCCCGGCCAGTATGGCACATTGAGTTTAAAAGTTCAGCTTTGTAAAGTGACACTCGCTCATACCTGTTTTTTTTTTTTTGCGAAATTTGTCTGCTCGATCGCGCCTGGTAGAAAGCAATGAATGAAGTCTATGATGGAACGAGCTCGCCCAGAAGATGCGTGTTCACTGTTGCTTTGAAGGCTATACGTGGAAGGTTATACATGGATTACAAAGTTTGGAACTCTCTGCCAGCGTCTGTGTTCCTTACACAGACACTGGCAGAGAGTTCCACACTTTGGCTGCGCACATAATAAATGTGGAGGAGAAGCGCTGAGTACGAGTAGTCGGTAAAACGACCAAGTGCGAATGGTACCCTGCAGAACTTCTGGAAGTCTAGTAGTGAAACGGAGATGGTGGGATCAGGTCGTGTACCTGTGTAGCAATCTCTTTCGATGCATCAAATTCAACTAAATGCTGCTGCTGATACTGCTCGATGTATCAAATTTACGCCCTAGTAATTCAAACGAAAATGTCTACCGACTCCAACTGCCAAAATTCTAAAGGGCTCATAAAGTTTTACGTAGGAATAAATTCTCAACACGTATCTGAATGTTTCACATGGTAAATTGGCTGACTGTGTTTTGAAGTTAAACACTACTCAAGCGTAACATAAAATCGATTCAATTTTACGCCCGTTTAGTTCAATGATCGCACGCTTCGTAATTGGTTTTTATGGTGGAATGAAGAGCTTATTAGCTTCTCATCTTTATTGAAAATAATAATCACTTTACTTTTGATACACAACTTTTGTAACCTATTTAATATTCTTCCTCAGTCATTTTTTTGTTGTCGTTATAAAATATCGGTAATATCGGATGATAAGGGCGGACATCCCATATAACATAAAATATCAAACTACTATTTTTGTGGATATACGTACTTCATTTGAAAATTATTATTTGCACTACAAAGAGTTACATTAATTTAACAGTAAAGTAAAGTAAACTAAAGTAAACATTTATTTGCATAGAATGTAGGTAAAGTAAATAAGACGTTACAGTTAAAATAAGGATGATCCTTGTACAATCTACCTTATATTAGGCATGCAACATTATAGTAAGATGAGTGAATTGATATAAAAAGAAATGAAATGATGACATGGTTAAATTATTTTTGCAGTATTATAGTTGAACAGTAGTCGGCATGGTACATTCACATAATGACCATTAATTTGAATATCTACGATACAATTGCTATAAAATTAAATAAGTCGAAACAATGTCATAATTAGGTTTGTTAAAATTAAATTACATTAAATCATTAAGTGGATAAGTCAGTGGTGCCGATTCTCTTGTCACAAATTTCTCTAAACTAGACCAAAAATCACCAAAATTTGGTTTATTCCTGTCAAACGACGTTTCCCATTCTGATATTAACTAAAGTGACATAAATTAACTATACTATAGTTTGACAGCACTAATGTCATTTTAGTTATTCAATTTAATGAAAATGGCAATTATACTATCCTGAGTTTGACGTTTTTCACCTAAAATTGTAATTTTCAAACTAAATCAGATTGTTTTTAATCGCGATTATTAAGGTGTGGAATACAATTAGTTGTCATGAACTAAAATTTACAAACCACATTTCTCTTAGATTTCTTGAAAGTTTGGATGCTTGTGGGTTTGGAAAATCTTAGATCAGTAAGGACGCTTATGTGATTGCAGCTGTTGTCGATGCGGCAGAAAGAAATAATAAAATTATTGATATTAGAAATTCATTCGTGATAACTTAGAGGTATTTTTGTACTGAACATCTAATGACTTAGTTATAATTTGGAAAAAGCATGAAAGTAGAGTAAATGCTGTGGAAATGCGTTCCTTGAGAAGCATGTGTGGTGTGACTATAAATGATAGGCTGAAAATTGATGTGATAAGGTAACGATGCGGTTTAAAGGAAGATGTAGTGACAAAAATTGAAAAGAGTATGCTTAGATGGTTTGGTCATGTTGAGAGGATGAATGAACAAAAGGTATTTACAAGGCAGATGTGAGTGGAAATGCCAGGAGGAGACGCCCCAGAAAGACTTAAAGTGACCTCATTAATGATGTTTTTCAAAATGGTCAGGTGCGTAGTACTCGCAACCGGCGTGGGTATATGACCAAAATTAAATGTATGTACGTAAACGAAGCAGAAGGAGCATGTAAGGAGTGTAGCAGGTGGCATTCTATAGTTTCTGCCTACCCCATGGGAAGAAGGCGTGAGTTTATGTATGTGTGTGTATGTGTATAATATGGAAAACAAGTGGATAAATCCATTTCCAGATTCTGTGAAATAAGAAACTATTTTTTTTTAACTATCAAGAAAGAGTTCAGTTATTAGAACTCTTTCTTGATAGTTTAAAAAAAATAGTTTCTTATTTCACAGAATCTGGAAATGGATTTATCCACTATCAGTTGGAAACATTGTAAGACCGTTCCAACGCATTCCAAATGGCTGAAAAAAGGTTTTTGTACTTACTCCCTAGATTGGGACAGACTAACAAGATGTCCTTGATAGGGCTTTCCTACGGCGACGAGAATACCGGACTTTACTGAACGATAAACCGGATTTATAGAGAAAGCTCAATCAGGAGGAGGCTCAGTAGGCGCTCAGGTTTGAATGGAATGAGTTAGTGAAAAAGCTCATCGGAGATAGTGATTATCCAATGTGTTATCCCATGTACCCATATTATGACGCCAGCTCAACAGAACAGCAGGACTAAAGCCACGTTGTGGTAGTTACACACAAATAACGAGACATTTTTCTAGAAAACAATATATTTTCATAAATAATAAAGCTACATTTTTGTTTATTCATTAAGTTTTTGTTTCCAATATTCTTCCTCTAAAGACATGGGTGTCATTCTTTTCTCATGCCACCCTCATTCCTCATCTTTTTCACATAGAATGGTCTCCTCCCTCGCTGTCTTTGCGAGGTTAAATAGTATTGGTGCTTGGTGTGGCTTTCATAACAGCAGTCAAACTCGTACCTGTAAACAAGTATAATTTGTTATTAAAAAACACTGAAACCCTGGTGCAAAAGCAATAGGAAGTAATATAAAATATACATTAGTACCTACATATATTTCTAAATGGTATATTTGTGTGAACAAGCTCTTAAAGGACATGAAAATACATAGCTATTATCAGCTACTGCTTTAACTTTATTTGGTCAGCTTACATTAAGTAAGACAGTTCTAGTAAGTAGATATAAAATCAGAGATAAATACCTTTCATGTTGGACAATTTCTTTTTTCACCTTTTTCTTACAATCTGTCACTATGTATTAGGACATTCAGTAATTTTGATGACATGTTCTAATGTCTTGTTTGGAAAAAGGTGACTTTTTCTTACAATCTGCCACTATGTATTAGGACATTCAGTATTTTTTATGACATGTTCTGTCTTGCTTGTTAAGTGTCCTTTGACACATCCAAGGTTATGAAACAATCCACACAGTTATGAAACCACAAGCTAAGTTTGTCCGATGAAATCCTGTGGAATTTTGTGTTTTAGCCTGTGTATTCCTTTTTTATCCATTAGGTTGTTAGCCTGGATATATGGTACTGAGTAATTCTTTCTTTATACTACTTGAGATAGCTTTTTATTTCCTCTTTCCTGTCGGTATTTTTATATCATGGTGTAGAGCTTCATTTGGTACAACAATGGGGCGTTTGTGATTGTTCTTAGAAGCTTGGTCTGAAATCGCTGTGTGATCTCTATATTAGAGTATGATGAATGCTGAATGCCTCCATAGCTGAATGCCATAGGGATAAAGGCTCGATTATAGCTTTATTTTATTTTCCAGGTCAAATAGTGACCAGTAGAACTTTCTTAGTGAAAATGTGTTTTTCCAAGGAAGACGTCTGTCGAGGTCACCGAGGTCTTTCACATGGTCAGCTTGAGGCACTTGTATTCTATTTAATGGAGCTTCGATTTATTGGAGCTTATTATTTTAATTGCTACCATCGCATACATATTGGAATAAACTTTATTTAATAATAAAATCAAATTCGAATTTTCCAATAAAATATTTTACTTTTGTCTGTCGAAAGTGTCGAAGTTACGAAAGATACAAAAATCATGGATTTGACAAAGGACAATGGGCAAAACACTATGGGAGTTGGGCCTGCTGATCAATACACATGAGATATTGTTTTTGCGATAGGTCATAACACACAACTAACGAGAAAAATAAAAATAAAAATTAAATGTATCGGGTTGTTGTACAGTCACGTCGAAAAGTATTATTTATTTATGTTAAATATTTTGCAATTAATAATTGTTTTTAATACGAATGAAGGCATATTACCCTAAAATAGCACTGGAGCCACTCCCAAATGCTGTTGATTGCAATATTTGCAATTTAAAACGCCTCTTATGACATCCATCGACAACTAGGTACGTATAATAATAAATACAAGAAATGAAACAACAAGTTTCCTTTTACGCATTTGTTTATTTTTCTTTACATTAGTCTATATCCAGAATAATAGAATCTAAAAATGCGGCTGGAGGGTTAAATCCTTCGTATCTAGCTGAGCCCATATACCAAACTACGGATAAAATGTGCGCACAGCTTCCCAGCGTACGACTTCCGGTCAAACAAGTACAATAATATTGTAAAATAGAGCTGATGCCAGTTTGGTCTCTGTCAATTAATATGTAGCTACGATACTCGCGTGCCCTCGCATGTCGTGATTGAATATGAATTCTAATCAAAAATACATTCGTTTGAAAGATATTAAAATCTGTCAAATCTTCTAATCGCTCGTCTCACATAATCAGCCTATAATGTTCCCACTGCTGGGACACAGGCCTCCTCTCTGTGAGAGGGAGTGGGCCGTAATCTACCACGCGGGCCCAGTGCGGGTTGGTAGATGTCACATGTCTTCGAATTTTTCGCTCGTCTCGATAAACCTCAATTATGTAAACGCCATTCCGTAAATGTTCACTGCAGTAAGACATTGCCAGTTTCAATTGATATGTGCCCAGCGCGAAAAGGATTATTTCTTCCTCAGTCTAATGTGGAAAGTCCTCTATTTGATTTTCTTCTATTCTCACGAAAGAAATCCTTTGTCTGTTAAGATGCTTTCGCTCCACATATTCTTGCAAAATGTTAGGTGTTTGTATCCTTTCCTGTATGCGGTTTATTATCGCAGGAGAGCGTTCACTATCACTGATTACAGGATGAAAATGGTTAATTAATGGAGCATTAATTACCATTTTCATCCTGTAATCAGTGATAGTGAACACCTTAAAATCATCAAACATGTGTAAAAGTGCCTTGTTATGGTTTACTCAACTTACGATTGTCAAACTCGAATATAATTGTGTCAAAATTGTTTCTAATTTTAGTGAAACTTATTTGCAGAATAGCTTTTAGGATTCTCTTAACCAAAAATAAGAAATTTTCAGTGATAGTTTAGTTAAGTTCGGTGAACAACAGAATCGGCACCAGTGTCATTTAGAAAGTCATTCACAGAATAATAGCATTTTACAATTAATAATGCTGTCATTTTCTTTTTAAAGTATTGCATGGTGTCATTTTTAATTATATTAAACACTGTCACAATGTGACACTGTTTTTATTGTCTTATTTACCAAAATTGGTAATGCCGCTCCTAAATTGTATTTACTGTACCAAATATAGGTGAATTATTAGGGAATCGGTAAATAAAGCGGTATTAACACAAGCATTAATTACTTTACATTTCGCGCCTAACACAAAGGCTTGGTCTACACAGAAAGGTGGGCGGGCTTTCCTATAAATCCGAGTTTTTAATGAGTTCATCATGTGACTAACCTAACCTAACCTCACAGTTAAAACGCCGCGCGCTGGTAAAAGACCTTTGATTATTTACGTTTA
This sequence comes from Atethmia centrago, assembly GCA_905333075.3. NCBI lineage: Eukaryota > Metazoa > Arthropoda > Insecta > Lepidoptera > Noctuidae > Atethmia > Atethmia centrago. Next base: position 12,933,326 of record HG995387.1, read on the forward strand.
TAATAAAAGAGAACGAAAAACAACTAAAGGCTTGTCAAATGTCGGTTCTAACAGAATTCACATAAGATTACATCAACGTATATACCTATTTCCCGAAGGGGTAGGAATAGTTGTGTAGCTAGTAGGTATAAAACTACAGCCAGGGAAATTAATTGTTAAGCTGATCGACACCCTACGTCAATTTGCCATGTTATACCTACCTAGCCACATCATACAATTGTCAAAATAAGTTGTGATTTCAATATACGGACTATTTAAGTAGGTAGTTGATTTACTTAAGACGCTGACAACACCTAAACCGCGGTCACTCTCAGATTGCATAGAAAAGAAAGAGACGCGCGATGACAACGCTTGTAATTTATTGCAAAATATGAAGCAATTCTCTATTTACTCAAAATTGAGTTGAGTAATCGAAAATAAAAAACAACCAAGTTCTGCATTCAAATAAGACGTTCTTGTGATTAATTAAATACGTAACGTATTTTGATATTTAATGCAGACATTTTTGAATATAACTCAAGGTAAGAGGTTAGTTTAACGTTAGTTTGTATCGAGATTTTTTTTCAAAACGTGTTTTGGTAACAACCAAGTTCTGGGAAATATGTTCAAAATTAACATATATTTTTTCCGCTACCACAAACTATACATAGTTGGCAATTTTTTTTCTTAAGAGAAGCCTATTTTGGTCAATTGGGTCTTGTCAGCGCCTTAACAATTCATTTCCCTGACTTCACTCCATCATTGCGTTTAAGGCTCCGTAAAACCCCTTTTGTATTTTTTTTTTAATAATGTGTGACTATAAAAGTAGAGTTTTCGCGGCGCTGAACCAGGGATTACTAACTACCTTTATGGGGGGTCCGTTTTTAAAAAATAATATGACTGTCGCGGTCATTTTGGTAGACGATTAGGTACACACGGCTACACATCAAGCTATACATTTCCAGTATAAGCGGATCTCACATTGTGTCGGATTTCCGTACTGAGAGGTTAGCTTAAACTGGAAATGTATACCTAGCTTGATATGTAGCCGTAGTGTGTATGTAGCCGTAGTCGAATGATTAATTCACTGAATTTAATTATTAATTCGTGAATTAATAATTATATTAGCAAACAAAATTAAAAACATCAATTCGAATAAAACTAAAAGAAACATTATTTATTAAGAAAAATAACAAAGTAATTAATATTAACGTGAAAAAATATTTCTTTAATTTGAACTATTATTTGTTTGTCTGGAGTAAAGTTAGTGCAAACTAAAACTTATTTTTTATTTTAATATTTTTAGATTAAGTATTATTTATAAATTTTACTGTTTACTGAAGGTCCGCAGAAAATAGGCCGGCGGTCCGGATCCGGACCTAGATCCGCTATTTGGTGACTCCTGCGCTAAACCATTCATGTCAGTTACAGCACCTGGGGGGTAACCATCACCTCTTATAGCAGTATTATTATAATATTACTTCACAGTGGGAAAGTGATGGAGCTATACAGGACTTATAGCTCCATCTCTTTCTCACGCTAAGTAATATTATAATAATACTGCTATAAGAGGTGATGGTTACCCCCCTGTTAATCACACACACAGCATCACTTTTGCGCTCTCGATAATATAGTTTATTTCGCCTTAATGAAGATATTTGTATTATCATAAAATACATTTTTTATTTTATTTCAAGGATAGCTGAAGACTAATGCGAGTATTTTAAATTTCTTGAAATGGTTTGCTAAATAATAGGAAAAAATACATTACTAACTGGGATTATAAAAAATTGGTATTTTCAACATTATTTTTCTGCTATATTTTTAATAAAAGTTGAAAAAGTGGTCCGGCCACGTGCAAATATCATAGTTGATGATATTTTTTAATGTTCTAAATCAAAAGGAATTTCTTAAAAAAAAAAAGTGATCAAACTTCAGACTCGCGTCATTTTTCTGAAAACTTGTTGCGAATATTTGTGATTTTCACGAATGCTTAATTTATTTGAAAAATCCCTTCCAGACACATTCAAAACGAAGCAAAAATTATCAATATCAATCGATTTTGTATACAGCGCTGGCGGTTGAGAGTATGCCATGCTCACTCAGATGTCTCGCTGATGGTGGCGCGTGTGTTGGATCATTTAGCTGCCTTCGAAATGGTTGAGCTGAATGGTGCTGATCCATGCGGCATGTTCGTGAACGGGCGCCGTCAGTTGGGACTGGTCACCTCTTAGTTTATTTTTAATTATTTTATTTTATTTGTTTATTTTGCTACTATGGACGCGTTTTTTTACATCGTCCTCACATTTAGTTATAAATTCAACATTATTTATATTTTTATATCTTTATGTAACAATATAATTTCAAAGAGTGTTCATGGAGTTTCTTGCTCGTTCTTCTCCATAGGTACCTACTACCCTTTGGAATGGGCAACTAGCTTCATATTTCTAACTGACCGACTCCTTGACAATTCAAAAGTGCCTGTAAATGGTTTAATTGAAATAAATGTTTTGAGTTTGAGTTTAAGCCCCTTAAGCCCCACGTTAGAGGGTGCGAGTCTGTTGTCATTAACCGGGCACAAATCCAGACACAGTACTGCTACGCCCCTTATTGAGAAATATTTAATAGAATACTCAATAATCTGGAAAATCTTCTACACAATAATTTTACCACACTAATGAGTCCCGAAGTTACATTGTCGTAATAATTGGGCTCACCTATGAGGTCAAGGTCGGCTCCTTTACCTAAGTTATCCCATATAAGGGTACCCAATTATAACTCGATACTAATAAACTGTACTAATCAATTGATGTTCGTAAGGTTGAGATATTTGAGATGGGTATTTGGGTTCAATTTTGACCCTTAACATACTTGAGAAAAGGCAAAAGGCTAGGCAGATTTATTGATTTAGTGTTAGTTTTAGTTTTCAAGGTACCAACGTCAGCCGATATACAATCATCTTTGAATTGAACAAGAAACCAAGTTTGAAGAAGTTCACAGTTTCAAAAAAAGAATTCACAGTTTAAAAAAAAAACAAATAATTATGTATTTCTAAAATTATATTAATTTTCTGGATATGACGGGTGTAAAAAGAGGCTTAACGAAGTTGAGTCACTTGTTCTTCCCATCATTATTTATATTTTTTTTTGCACTAAACCATACCTGGGTACCTTCTAGCTATGGAGATATTTAAGGTCAAAGTTCCAACTATATGACATTTTTTTTACTAAAACATATTTTAAATATTATAAGTAACTTAACTTTTCTTATGTTATAAGTAATTTAACCCCTACGACAACTGGATCGTTCCATGCACCCACAAGCACAATGTTTTGCGTGCCTTACATTGCGAATTTCCGTAAGCAGCGATTTTTCACAGCAAAAATAAAGTAGTTTCCCAGCAATTATTTTTGTACAATGTTACTTGGTTTGATTTACAGAATGTATAGAGGTTATATGATGGGTGTTATTAAACCCTTTTTTTTTGGTTGGGAAATCATCAAATAACTTCTCCCGCTCTGGGTGAAGCGGGAGGGTGTGTCAGACTCTGACTAAAACCCACTCGTATTCCTTCCATTATCTGTGTTGCGGGGGCCTCGGTGACCCATAAGTATCTTCCCGCGACCCCGGCAGGCATCGGTCCTAGTGGACCCCTACATTGTGCTGACGACATCTCTTTGAGGCGCGCGTGGAATACGACGCGCCGTCGACCCGGGCCTGATCCTTACCGGAAGGGGAGCTACCTATTGCTCACCGTCCGCAAGCCCGCGCCTACGGTGGCCGGAAATCCGCCCGACGCCCAGGGCGTCTCCTGCAGTGGCTAGGGGTGAGAGGGCGCGAAACATGCCTTTCCCTCAACCGTCCCGCCTCCTCCTTCGCGAGCATTACTGCTTCGCAGAAGGAGGTGACGGCTGCCCATGCCCTCTCGCTCCGTACCATGGCCTGAACCAGGGCCGGACGCGAGAGATCTCTGCCACCGATTGCCTCCACGAGGACACAGCGGTGCTCTGCCCAAGCCGGGCAGACCTCCACCGTATGCTCCACCGTATCCTCCAGGCGATCCACACAGTGGTGACACCCGGGCGTTTCCTCCCGCCTTATCCGACACAGGAACCTTTCGAAGCTGCCGTGTCCGGTGAGGACCTGCCGCAGGCGGAAGGTGAGGGCGCCGTGGCGCCTCTCTAGCCACTCCTCAAAGAGGGGACTTATCACCGCAATTGTGGCGTGCCCAGCGCTGGGTTGCGACAACCGTACTCTCCATGACGCCATGAGATCCTGCCGGAGCTCCGTCCGCTGTGCCGCGATTTCTCGCGGCAGCGGACTTAGGCCCCGGCGTTTCGCCTCCTCGCGACACTCCCATACGTGCGCGAGGACTGTTATTACACCCTTCAGGTACATATTTTTTAAAGCCACTGGGAAAATAATCAAAATGTAATAGTTTTATTTGTCTGTAGCATTTCTGAACTTATACCCTTCAAACCAAAACAATGCAATGCTGCTGAAGTACTTGGTGATAGAAAACAGAAATAAGAATGGTGGCGATATTCCGCGGACCAACCATTTTACAACACATAATCAGCCTATAATGTTCCCACTGCTGGGATACAGCAGTGGGAAATCCACCACGCGGGCTCGGTGCGGGGTGGTTGATGTCACATGACTCAGATTTTTTGGTTCCGACATGCCGGTTTCCTCACGATGTTTTCCTTCAACGTTTTGAGAGCAGTGGTGATGAAATAATTTACACAAAGTAAAGCGCCTCTTTGGGTTCGATCCTGCGACCTATAACTCGTATTCGGGGCCGTTACCACTGGGCCACCACTGTTCCATTTTACAAGGCGCTCTACCAATGCCACAATCCGGAAAACGGATCCGGTAATCCGGCGGATCCGGCATCGTTAAACGTTTACTAGATCCGGTAACAATTTAGCTAGATCCGGTTACCGGATCCGATGATAGCAATTTTTTGATGATAGCAAAATAATAGCTCATATGTATGAATAGCTACTTTAAATGCGTTACACGTGATGTGCATGTGTGGTGGCTTGGTAATACAAGCTCATTATTGTGATAATTGTGTCATTCAGTATACAGATTCATCAAATCATAATGGTGTCTGTCATAAATATAAGACTTGTTTGTTAGTAACATACGATATGAGATTTCAATTTCCAAAACTTTCTGATCACACTTTTAATAATAACAACAGTGATAAGGTACCATCTCCATTAGACATAATTATATACATTAGAGATGGTACCTTATCATATATTTATATAATATATTTTGTGGTAGGTAGCTAAGTATATCTTAAAATAATCAACTATTTTTTCTCGAAACTAAGCAAAAACGTGTCTCGAATAATTTACTTTACGTAATACAAGGACGTCTTCCGAATTAAAGCCAAAACAATAATAATACACAATATTTCTATTCCCAACCCATTCCACTCGGAATTATATTATTTGATTAATCCTATTGTATTGTTCGATTAATCGGAAGGTAGAACGTAATCCGTGGCGGAGAATCGGCAATAATGCGATTATGAAATATTAGGATGGCATGTTATTATGAAGATTTACATTTCAATAGCAGTGTATTTGACAGTCAAAGCCAGAGCTTTCACCCAAAACGGTAAACATAGTGAGGAAACCGACATGGTACCAAAATTAGCCTCCTGTGTTCTGCGCCCGTGTCCCGATGAACAGCCGCTTCATCGGGACACGGGACACAGGAGGCTAAAATCGGGACAGTTGACAACCCTAGCTGTAGGTCATCGCGGCCGCGAGCGCTCTCCGCGACGCTAATTGTCCCGATTTTCAACATCAACCAATTTTAATTCAATTGTTCCCTGTAATCTTCTAAAATGCGCCAAATACCAAAGTAAATATTCATTTAAAAGCAAAAATTAAATTTAGTTTGTACGAGTAGTTGAGTTTCAGTTGTCATTTAATTGTAGTTACATTATTAGGTACTTGTAATACCTATTAATACAATTATTCAGGAATTTTCAGAAGTAACTCTTTATTTTGTAGTCTGATTATTGAAACAAATGATTAAAAACGTGTTAAGAAGTCCCGATATTTTTTTCAGTCCCAATTTTTTTTTCTTTAGTTTGCGATCAAAATCAAAAGTCATTTATTCAAATTAGGCTGAGAATCAGCACTTTTGGAACGTCAAAATTACATAAGAAAGTCCCCCAAAAACACCCATCCTTCACCACTTCCTAGTGCTTTAGCTGGGAAGAAGAAGTGGCGCAACAAACTCCCCAGCAGCACAGCTGTCTGTTCAATTAGAAAAAAAATCTATACAATTGTATGCAAAAATCATTTACAGAAAGCTAAAACGTTAAATTATTAGGCATATGTCAGCTAGCACACCATTATACTCGTATCAACAACAAAAAAAAAACATCGAAAACTATACTCAAGCAGACATTTAATAAAAACGGAAACAGAAATTAATACCTAAATAAACGCCTCCAGGCATTAATGGCGTGCCCGCTTACATATAGCTATAGGTAGCTATAACTCAGTCACAAATGATAAACTAGCACCATCGAAGTAAAATAAAGAAAGTCACCATAAGCAGCACGCGTACACGAGCATAACCGTCTGCCAATACCCCCCTCGCCATATTTGAGGGAAGGAGGCAACCCGACCCCTGACGCTACCGCAAGTAGTGACATCTAAGGGAGCATGACGAACTTGCTGCGATAAATTCATTTTCGGAGATGGCCAGCCTAACTACACTCTCACAGAGAGGAGGCCTGTGTGTCCCAGCAGTGGAAACATTATTTGTGAAAGTACCATAGCTTTAGGTACTTGTGAAAAGCCGGACTTCTGATTTGAATCGTGACAAAGAAAATAAATATAAAAACTGGATAAGTGCGAGTCGGACTCGCACACAAGAGGTTCCGTACCATATCGTACAAGATTTAAACTAAGAATATTTTTCATCTTAAATTTTAAAAATTGCAAAGCGGTCTTTTTTTTTTTTTTTGAGGGTTGTAAATTATCAAATAATTTCTCCCGCTCTGGGCGGAGCGGGAGGGTGTGTCAGACTCTTACTGACTAAAACCCACCCGTATTCCTTCCTGTTGCCTGTGTTGCGGGGGCCTCGGTGACCCATAAGTACCTTCCCGCGACCCCGGCAGGCATCGGCCCTAGTGGACCCCTACCTATGTGCTGACGACATCTCTTTGAGGCGCGCGTGGAATACAACGCGCCGTCGACCCGTGCCTGGTCATTACCGGACGGTGAGCTACCCATTGCTCATCGTCCGCAAGCCCGCGCCTACGGTGGCCAGAAATCCGCCCGGGATTCCCGACGCCCAGGGCGTCTCCTGCGGCGGCTAGGGGCGAGAGGGCGCGAAATTGTCCTTTCCCTCGACCGTCCTGCCTCCTCCTTCGCGAGCATTACTGCTTCGCAGAAGGAGGTGACGGCTGCCCATGCCCTCTCGCTCCGTACCATGGCCTGAACCAGGGCCGGACGCGAGAGATCGTTGCCGCCAATCGCCTCCACGAGGACACGGCGGTGCTCTGCCCAAGCCGGGCAGACCTCCACCGTATGTTCCACCGAGTCCTCCGGGCGATCCACACAGTGGTGACACCCGGGCGTTTCCTCCCGCCTTATCCGACACAGGAACCTCACGAAGCTGCCGTGTCGGGTGAGGACCTGCGTCAGGCGGAAGGTGAGGTCGCCGTGGCGCCTCTCTAGCCACTCCTCAAAGAGTGCGCTGTGCCGCGATTTCTCGCGGCACAGCGCGCGCAGTGGGCGCGCAGTGGGCTTACGCCCCGGCGTTTCGCCTCCTCGCGCCACTCCCATACGTGCGCGAGGACTTTTGCCTCCAGATCCCATGGCGGCAATCCGGCAAGGAGGCTCGCTGCCTCACAGGAGACCGTGCGGTATCCCCGGACCATCCGGATGGCCATGACCCTTTGGGCCGCGCTCAACCGGCGGGCTGGCCGCAGCGCCAGAGAGCGCGCCCATACAGGAGCCCCGTAGAGGGCCATAGACCGCACGACCCCCGCATAGAGCCTCCGGCAGGAGGCGTTTGGACCCCCTAGATTGGGCAGGAGCCGCTTCAATGCAGCGCCTGCCCGCTCCAGTTTAGAAGCCAAACGTCGGAAATGCTCCACGAAGTTCCACCGGCTGTCGAGGACGAGTCCCAGGTACTTCATCGTCGACTCAACGCCGATGGAAACCCCTCCTACCGTTACTTGGGACCCCAACGGTGGCGCGTTCCGAGGACCATGAAAACACATGGCCTCAGACTTGTGCAGGGCCACCTCGAGTCCCAATTGCCGGATCCTTAATTCGGCCGCCGCCTGGTGTGACCTCCCCTGCGCCAGGACCAACGTGTCGTCATCGTAGCACACTATGCTGACGCCGCTAGGGAGGTCGGCGCGCAGCACCCAGTCGTATCCAAAGCGTATGCAAAGCGGTCTAATATTGTAAAGAGAAAAGATTTATTTTTTTGTTTGTTTGTAATGGATAAACTCAAAAAATAACTTACTTATTTTTTTTATTAGAGATCCCTACAAAAATTACAATAATGGAACCCAAGGTATCAAAAATTTGCCTATAAAAGTCATTATTTAGCGTGCGCTGCGAAAACTATTGATGATATATAAAATAACGTAATATATGTTTATAGTGCTCATCATTACCAACAAAAAAGTCCGCCAGGCTATGTCTATGTGTCTAATTATTATAGTATAATATTTTTTATTTAAAACCAAAATACAAGATGATTATTAACATTAACTAAATTAAATTAAAACGAAGTTAAACCTAAAAAAGGCCCTCGAGGCATTTTACCGAGGATGCTGCTAGCGGCATTTCCTCTCTGAATTGCAATGCTGATGCGTTGCGCGAGAAAGATTTGAATGTTGATTTAACTATAATAGTTGAGTCACAGTAACCGTTTTTGTTCAAATTAGTCAATCAAAACACTTGGGTACTTCATATTGCCAAATCATAAAAACGTTTCTTTGCATTTTTAAATAATAAATAACAGCTATTGGTGCCGATTCCCTTGTTCACAAACTAAACTAAATTTAAGTTCAGTGCATCTTTTTCTTTCTATTTCATTAAGAAAAGGACAGAAGATAAATTTTAGTTTAGTCCTGTCAAATTAATCAGCGCTTGACGTAAATTGATGTAATTTTAGTAGGCAAGTTTTTAATGACGTCTAAACTTGTATGGAGTAGTGACAGGCGCTGATTAATTTGACAGGACTAAACTAAAATTTATCTTCTGTCCTTTTCTTAATGAAATAGAAAGAAAAAGATGCACTGAACTTAAATTTGGTTTAGTTTGTGAACAAGGGAATCGGCGCCATTGTATCTGGTTTTATTAAATTAACGATAGAAAACACGGAAGTGATATAAATTAAAGCAAATGAAATAAAATAACGACTTTAATCTGCGAAGTTTTATTGTGTGTGTGGCTGTTGGGCCTGATTATCTTAGCCTTAGAAAAAAAAATAACTTTATGCACTAGAGCATAAAAAGCGATTTTATGTCGCCTACGCACAACATAAAGACACACTATTAAAGTATAAGAAGTGAAACGATATTTTTTGCAGTTGCAAAAAATCGCACATATTTAAATAACATAAATAATAAATCGGTGTTTTTAATATTTGTTGATTCCTAATCAGCCTATAACGTTCCCACTGCCGGGACACAGACCTCCTCTCTGTGAGAGGGAGTGGGCCGTAATCCACGTTGATAGATGTCACATATCTTCGAATTTTTGGTTCTAGGACATGCCGGTTTCCTCACGATGTTTTCCTTCACCGTTTTGAGAGCAGTGGTGATTAAATATTTTACACACGACCTATAACTTGTATTGGTTGATCAAATAAAGTATATGGTACATGATACCCAGAAGTTTCAAATTCCTAAATTGTTTAGTTGTGCGATAGAGCTCGTACAAAAATGGTCTAAAACTGACAACTTTTACGGCCAACTATTTTTTTATTTTGAAAATAAAAATTAGGATTGGATCTAGTATCGTTTGGCAGGAGTTGGAGGTCAAAAGGGGTTAAAGCTGGTAGGGGTTGGGTCCCCGATCATAACGCACTCTTATTAAAAGGTAATGCATATTTTTCGAGAAACTAATAAAAAATGTTTCTAACCTTAAATCAGATAAAAAGCAAAAACGAAACTTTAAAATGGGCGATTGACAACCAAAGTCCCAGTATACATATTGTCCGTGGTGTAAAACGTCGGGTCGTCTCATCGAGTTGCGTGAATGTGTTCTTTGTGTTTCGTGGTGTTTTTGTTGTGGCTTTCTTTGACGACTTTGCCTTATCATCTGGACTTGAATTGTTTGCCTTCACGATTGACCTTCACTTGTACACTGGACACCGATTTTCTGCCTAAACCTAGAAATCTCCCCGAAGAAAGTTAGTGTAGCACTGATCGTATGTGTTCAAAAAGCAATGCTACTTACTACTGTTACTAGGAGAACATAGGATGCAAGAGCGAGCGAAGCGAGACTTGGGGCACTCCGACTCGGACAGGTTAGGTACGGATAAGGCGAGGTCTAGTGAGCGAGCGGAGCGAGCGAACTCAGACCACGCCATCCCCTTCGAGGTTATTTTTTTCAAAGCACCGCGAAGCGGACTTATACTACGCCTATTAAGTGACTTTAAGTGTTTTGAGGTTAGGTTACAATAATTTGTTTTTCTCAAGAACGGTGCGTTACCTTTCATGGAAGTGGTGCCATGGGGCAGGGGGCACCGAACCTACGACCTACAACTCGTAAGTCACGGCCGTTACCACTGGACCACCACTGCTCTCATATCTAATTTTTATTACTTGTTGTTATAGCGGCAATAGAAGTACCTACACAATTTCTGAAAATTTAAACTGTCTACCTATTACGGTTCATGACATACAGCCCGCTGACAGACAGACAGACAGACCGACGGACGGACAGAGGAGGCTTAGAGCGGGGTTCCTTTTGACACCCTTCGGGTACAGAACCCTATAAATTACTGGATAAAAAAAGCTATTAAGTATTTATAACTTTACACCAAATTCGTGAGAGGTCATACATTTGCGTTACCAGACAAGATAGGAGGTAACGTAACAAGGGTGGCTACCCACCCTTGTTACGTTTCCTCCTATCTTCAACGAAATTACGACGTAATTTATGAAACGATTTTTTTAAAGTTGAACTTTTACGCGTAATAAGTATGTAGAGCAGTGGTGGCCCAGTGGTAACGGCCGCGACTTACAAGTTGTAGGTCGTAGGTTCGAACCCGAACAGGCGCTTTACTTTGTGTAAATTATTTAATCACCACTGCTCTCAAAACGGTGAAGGAAAACATCGTGAGGAAACCGGCATGTCCTAGAACCAAAAATTCGAAGACATGTGACATCTACCAACCCGCACTTGGCCCGCGTGGTGGATTACGGCCCACTCCCTCTCACAGAGAAGAGGCCTGTGTCCCAGCAGTGGGAACATTATAGGCTGATTATGTAAGTATGTAGATACATTTTCTATCGGAAAATCAACATGTTTTCTACCAAACTGAAATGTTTAACACTAGGTTAAACCGTAAGTTTTAAATCGTTGTGTTTCTCATCGAATCATTCTCAAATCTGTGTGGTTCTTTCCAATACCATTTCAGACACTAATCTACATTGTCCGACCAAGATTATGTCTGGACTTTAAAAGAGAGTACCTAGTCAGATAGGAAACACCGAATTCATCTAGTTTTAAAACATAATTTATTTTTGACCTACTCTCAGAATTAAAATCATTTATCATTAATTGAAAAATTGGTCGTCTGGAAAGTCGGTTTACGGACGATAATTTTACGTGATAACGAGAGAGAGATACGTCACAAGCCGAACGCTTAGGCCGGTCGTGCCTCTCTATCGCTAGTTCCGCGCTCTCGCTTGCACGCGCGACTCAGGCGGAACGTGACAATGAGTCATGCTTTTTCATGCGTACAGCCAGCGTTTATCGATTTACAAGATTATCACGTCAAAACAATTTTTCTTCTTGTAGTTTCGATGGTATTTTGTTTTTATATTGTTTGAGCGCAATAGGTGGCCACGTTAATTGCTGCATCAGTGGCGTTCTTAAGGTCGTCCTTAATGCAAGTGAACGGGCACTTAGAACACTTCAGCTAGTGGGTCATGGGGGGTAATTGCGTACCACAGTATCTGTAGCAATGTTTCATTTTGACAGTTCAACTACATTCATTGCGTTGTTGAGTAGACGATTTTTTCGAACATAGGAAGCAATGGATTAGCAATATAGGTACTTCAAAATCATTCAGATTGTGATCGATGGTGTGTTACGCAATTATGGTGATGGTTTGATCAGAAATACTGCACTTGCACTGGGTGTTGGATGGGTCAGTAGTCCCCCACTTTGACAGATTGTGTTTGCAGCGGCTTACCTTCGCGGGAAGGTACTTATGGGTCACCGAGGCCCCTGGCAACACAGGCAACAGGAAGGAATACGGGTGGGTTTTAGTCAGTAAGAGTCTGACACACCCTCCCGCTCCGCCCAGAGCGGGAGAAGTTATTTGATGATTTGCCACCATAAAAAAAAAAAAAAGCGGCTTACCTGGGTACGCAATCGATTGAGAGCATTTCCATAGGCCCCTGGAAATCACGCCCGGGCGGTAAATGTTTGGTACACCCAAACTTTCATTTTAATTCCGAAGATAACCCAAACTTTCAATTTAATCCTTCAAGCAAGAATTTCTCAGAATCGACGGTTTCCAATTAACCGGAGGCTTGTTTTATGCAAATCTATTAATGTAAACAGAAGTGCTGTTTACTTTTTATAGATAAATCTTAAGCAGCTTTAGAAAAGTCAATAAACACAAGTTGTTTGAGACGGAAGTAGCATCATCGGATTAACTTTAAGAACTGTTATTTATTTATTTATTTATGTATGTAATAGGTACTTTGATTGATAAATGAAAGACCCGGAATTTTAAATATCTAATTAATTTTCCCGGAATTTCTAAGTAGTAGCCCAAAGTCAGATTTGTTTATCACTAATGGCATTAGTAACATAATAACATCACGCCTTGTTTCCCCGAAGGGTTGGGCAGAGGTGTACTCGTAGTACACCCACATTTCGCCAGTTATGTTCAAGTCCCATTGTAATAGGGGGCGAGCCTATTGCCACCAACCGGGCACAAATCCAGACTCCGGGCTGCTACTTAGAAAATCCAGATAGAAAAACCCAATAACACTTTGCCCGACCCGGGAATCGAACCCAGGACCTTATGCTCAGCAGTAGAGCTTGCAACCACTAGACCAACGAGGCAATTATTAATATTAGTATATTTGTATATCGAGTCCTGCGTAATAGGGGGTGTATAGTTGACAAACATGAAACTGCAGGTGACTGCCTACCTCATCGGGGAAAACAAGCGTGATGCTAAGTTGTGTGTTCCACATCAGAATTATCTCATGGCGTAGACTCCTTTGAATATAGTGCTAAGTACTAATGGGACAGGAAGGAATACGGGTGGGTTTTAGTCAGTAAGAGTCTGACACACCCTCCCGCTCCGCCCAGAGCGGGAGAAGTTATTTGATGATTTCCCATCCAAAAAAAAAAGAAAAAAAGTAGGTACCTACCTTAAAAAACCCGGCCATGTGCGTGTCGCATCACGCACAATTAAAGGTTCCGTAGTTGGGATAAATTTATCCCATAAACAAACTTAACATTGCAGTTGAAAAACACATAAATTCCAACTGCAAATGTAAGTTTGTATGCAAAATAGTGATATATGTACCATGTTTTTTTAAGACCATAGACTTCTTATCGGTTTTGCTGTAATCTATAAGTATAGAACAAATTTTTTTTTTTTTTTTTCAAAATAGTAGCCTCTGGTGTTTCGGAGATGAGGCGAAATAGTCATTTTTCATCTATAACTCGTGCGCGATAAGTTGGGACCTGCTAGGAATGCGACTCCCCGCCCGCTTCCCCTGCACTTCCCCGATGGCGCCCGTATTGTACCGTTCGCATCACTATTTTTTACTAGGGTTAAATTAACGAGAGATGCAATTACCAGCATAAGTGAGAGTGACTGGAAAAAAGAAGTCAACCATGTGGACAGGCTTCGACAAAAGTATTGGGATGATGACCTCTTACAAGAGACGAATGAATCGCAATTAATTGTAAATTTATGGGATACCTCTTCGTCAAGTGATTATAGTGAGACTGAGGACGAAGAACAACCTCTAGAAGGCATAAATCCACTAAGTAGTGACGAAGATGAGATAATGTAAATAATAGATAAAATAAATGTATAAACTTAAACATTGTTTTTTTATTCTTTACAAAACCATAGTCAACACTTTCGGTGATACATAATTAAATACCTAGTATTCAAATAGTGTAAAAAAGATTAGATAAAAAGCCGTCCTATGAGTAACATAATAAATTAGGTTAAAAAAAACAAAGACGAAGCCGCGGGCGGCTGCTTGTTATGTTCGCTTTTTTGCGGGCGGTACAAACACGCCGATATGACGTCACCGCGCTCAGGTCCCAACTTATCGCGCACGGGTAGTATATTCTTAAATAACTTTAAAACTATTTATTTCAAAATTATAAAAAAAAAACATGCTTGAGACCCTCACAGTAAGACGTAGTAAGCAGTAATTTAAAAAAAAGTTTTTCACACAGTACCTTGTGATATATCAAATGAAAGCTGCATGTCGATTCTGTAAAAATCTCACCGTGAAAACTTGCGTGGAGTGAGCTGTCCTTGTCATCCCACTGATGCTAGGGATTGACCAAGCATTACATTTATAATCATAATCGAGATTTTAATAATATTTTTATACTAATTCTATTGATCATTTTATATTATTTCAAAACTAGTATTTAAGTGTTTAAACGTTCCTATTTAGGGTTTTTTTTTTAAATAAAATAGCAAAACAAAAATTCAGTCAAATATTCAATTTTGATTTTTGAATTCCAAAAAATTTGGTAATTTTCGCAGCCGCCATCTTGGTTTTTAATTTTGACCTCACTATCGGCTTTAACACCCCCGAAAACTATGAAACGACACCCATGATGAAAAATTTGAACATTTTCGCAGCCGCCATCTTGATTTTTAGTTTTGACCTCACTATCGGCTTTAACAGCCCAGAAAACTATGACACCCATGATGAAAAATTTGAACATTTTCGCAGCCGCCATCTTGATTTTTAATTTTGACCTCACTATCTACTTTAACACCCCCGAAAACCATGAAAACGACACCCATGATCAAAAATTTTTGCAATCGCCATCTTGGATTTTTGTATAAAAGTGCGACAAACAGAAATTTGGTTTTACAAAATTTCTCTTTGTCGCGCATTTAAAAATAAAAAAACAGCAAATTAAAAAAAAAAACTCAATTTAATATTAATTAGCACCTCACGTGCAAGCGCGGCGTGATCTTATCACTTCACCCGATTCTCGTAGTCATAGCAACCACCCGCGCCAACGTGATTCAGCTAGGTGAAGTGAGGCGGTAAGCGCGACGCGTGAGTGTCGTGATCTTATCACTTCACTCGATTCTCGTTGCCATAGCAACAACACTTCACTTAGGCTGGATGAAGTGAGCCTAGCCACCCGCCGCCCGGCCGGTGGGCGCGCTGCGCGAGTGTCTGTTGTAACTGTTGAATTTTGAATGAATGTTATGTTAAGTATTGATGACGATGAGTTTATGAATATTCTTTTATTATTGGCAACGCGTAGTTCGGTATTTACCTACCTAAAATAAAATATTAGATAGTCCGCACGTCTTTTTATTCAAATGGCTTGTGTGCACACACATCGTTTAGGTAGGTTCCCACATAGTTTGTGTGGGGATAAATTCTATGGTCCGTCAGCCAGGCACACTTTTAGCACTCAATCACTTGACACACTCGGTTATCTCTTCTTATTTAATATATTTGTGTTAATAACAACGCTAAATAACGTCGCACAGTCTTTACCACTTTTTTTTTTTTTGGATGGGAAATCGTCAAATAACTTCTCCCGCTCTGGGCGGAGCGGGAGGGTGTGTCAGACTCTTACTGACTAAAACCCACCCGTATTCCTTCCGTTGCCTGTGTTGCCGGGGCCTCGGTGACCCATAAGTACCTTCCCGCGACAGTCTTTACCACTATTGCTTCTTCAAAACACATAGCGACTGGGTCATGGGATGCGTTTATTTAATCAGATAACAAATGGTTCATAATAACAAACTACATAATTATATATACAGGGTGTTTGGTGCATCGTGTGCCAAATTGAAATGGTCGACTGAAGGAGTCTTCCGCTAGCCTTTCAGACCCTTTAACACCCCTCATGCTCTGTGGATATTTTTTATCGACTTTTTATAGTTTTCCAAAAAAAAGACCCAAATTTTACACTCAAATACAGATTTAAAAAAAAATATAAGGCGTAGACTCTGAATTTTAATTTTATTTCGATGTGTATTGTTTAAGAATACTTTTAAATACAAAATTAGTGATATTAGTCACCTAGTTCTTTTTTAATTCACTCGCAAAGGTGTTTATAAGGCTACAAAAAAAAAAAATCAAAGGCGACCGGGATCTTCCAACTCCCTCATTAATTCTCCAGTCTATCCTCTTTCTAATGATGTGCCACATGCCATAAAAGTATTTTAACAACTTTGTGAATTTGCTAGAATTGTGAATCGAGTCACCTAAGGCTAATATTCAAAATTATGATTTAAAAAAATTCTCTTAAATGATACCTGTCAAACCTATAAATCTGCTATCTCATTCTTATGGTTAGGTAAATTCATGTCTCATATCTGTATCTTTCGTGGGATTTACTTGAAATAAAAAAACAAAATTGCATTTTTAACATTTATTTAATCATTGTTACAAATCTTGCTCAAATTGTTGGCCTCTGTTGCAAATGCAGGCCCGACACCTGTTTCGTATTTCAACAGTTGTTGTACGAAGTCGTATTTCCTCCTTAATAGTATTGAATGCCGCTTCTATGCGTTGGACTAATACCTCCCTAGTTGGAGCCTCCGTGGCATATACCAACTCTTTGGCACGTCCCCAGACATAAAAGTCTAACGGAGTTAGATCTGGGGAACGTGGCGGCCATGGGCCATCGCGTCCAATCCATGCATTGGGGAACACATTGTCGAGATATTCCCTCACAGTCAATCGCCAATGCGCGGGACAGCCGTCATTTTGAAATACAATGGGCACACGTTCATTAAATACGGGCACATCGGTCACTAATTCGGGCAGGTCATTTTGTAGGAATTCCAGGTAGTCTTCGCCATTGAGATTATCGGGCAGGTAATGCGGTCCAATTACCTGATTCCCAATCACTCCTGCCCAAACGTTTACACTAAACCTTCTTTGAGAAGATTTCTGTCTTTTGACACGTGGGTTTTGCGTTTTCGTTTTCCAGTGGTGCAAATTGTGTAAATTGAGGATCCCATCCTTGGTAAATTTGGATTCATCCGTCCACAGTATTCTTTTTAAAAAATTAGGATCATCCACATCCGTGTGTAAAAGAAACCGACAAAAAGCCACTCGTTTCTCAAAGTCGGCACCCTCAAGACCTGCAACAAACAAAAAACTCTTTTAAATTTCTCTTGGGCAATAAGTAATTGCACAAGAAAGGACCCGCTGTTCGTGCTAATAGATTCACTACCTGGAAGTGACGCTATACCATACCCATTACCTGCTAAACAAAGGCAAGGTCAAACAAAGCTTGCACGGGTTTAAAGTTAGTTTAAAATTACGTACCTTGCACCGGAGTGTAGTGGAATGGATGCTTTTTGTTTTGACGAAGTACTTTCCACACTTTCCATATTGAAATATCAAGATGTGATGCCACATTTCTAATGCTTCTTGTAGGGTCTTCCTCAAAAAGTGCCAGTATTCTCTCGTCTACTTCAACATTATGTCGCACAATATGGCCCCTTGGTTCATTAAACGTAACACTGCCAGTCTCGCGTATGCGTCGGTATGTGTCTTGGAAGACTCTGCGGCCAGGTAATCGTCTACCAGGAAAGCGTTCCTGGTAAAGTCATTGCGCTGCAGGAGCGACGCCATTAGCGGCTCCGTAAGCCATCATGATGTCCGCATATTCTTCGTTAGAGAATGTCGCCATTGCAATAACAAAAAACTCAAAGTTTAACAATAACAACAAAAATTAAACAAATGTAACAAGAACCAACAAAACTTAACGATAACAAAGTAATAAAAGAATAGCGGAATATGGTGAACTAGCACACACGTTAGGTAGCAGAGGCAGTGATGTCTCGACTAAAAAAATGGCGGGTCGGGCGGCGCGATTTGTTCAAACCGATTTAAGGTATGCAAGAAAGAGATAGAAGATAGATTTTACTGTGAAAGAATGAGAAAACAAATTTTACCTCTTTCTCAAGTAACAGTTCCGCAATAAATATTTTTCATTAGAATTTGGAATGTAGTTTTATGTGACTTGATTCACAATTCTAGCGAATTTACAAAGTTGTTAAAATACTTTTATGGCATGTGGCACATCATTAGAAAGAGGATAGACTGGAGAATTAATGAGGGAGTTGGAAGATCCCGGTCGCTTTTGGTTTTTTTTTTGTAGCCTTATAAATAGCTGTAACATGTACAGCTTTAATTTAAGTTTTACCTTTGCGAGTGAATTAAAAAAAAAACTAGGTGACTAATATCACTAATTTTGTATTTAAAAGTATTCTTAAACAATACACATCGAAATAAAATTAAAATTCAGAGTCTACGCCTTATATTTTTTTTTAAATCTGTATTTTAATGTAAAATTTGGGTCTTATTTTTGGAAAACAATAAAAAGTCGATAAAAAAAAATCCACAGAGCATGAGGGGTGTTAAGGGGTCTGAAAGGCTAGCGGATGACCCCTTCAGTCGACCATTTCAATTTGGCACACGATGCACCAAACACCCTGTATACTAGCTTTGAAATAATTTATAAAATAATCAATAAAATTAGCATAAAAATAATATTAAAATCTCGATTATTATTGTAAATGTAATCCAAGGGTCCATCTCTAGCATCAGTTGGGATGACACTGACAATTCACTCCACGCTCACTTCACCTAAGTTTTCACGGTGAGAAGGTTACAGAATAGCACTGCTGTTAAGTCACACGGTACAGTGTGCAAAACATTTTTTTTATATTTCTTTTGTCTCCCAAAAGTGACCCCATAACACGTTCATATTTGGGTCACAGAAATTGATATGTGTACCAAATTTCAGCTAAATCAGTCCATTAGATTCGGAGCAAATTGACGGATAGACAGACACGAGGGATCCTATAAGGGTACCGTTTTTTTCATTCGGACATACGGAACCCTAAAAATCCTACCTAACCTAATATCACGAGAAAAGGCTTACCATAAGAGGCAAACTTTTCCGACTCACATTTATTATGTGCCTTCCGAAGTATCGCGAAGTAAATTACTATGAAAGTAGCGTCATACCTACCTAGGGATGAAAGAACTTTCAACTTTTTCTTTGGAAGTAATAAATCTTTGCCATAAAATAATAACATATACTGGAAGTATGGCAGTTTCTTTCATCGAGAATTTCCGGGAGAAAAAACGGTTTTATGAGAAAAAGCCTTCATTCATTGGTTGCCTTAAAAAATAATCATAGCAGAACAAACAAATAAAAACGTCCGCATATCATGGTAAATACATGGTAACAGACACCAAGGATAAGTCTCGACTTTTCCAGGAAACACAAACTTACAAAAGAATCTGTTATTGTTTCATTATGTTTCTTGCAACAAAATCTTATCTCCTACATCAAAGCAAAGAAATTTTCAAAGACATTCATCAATTCTTAAAAACGTAACGGTTTCTCTAGCTAGAAGTCCTTGAGGTATAAATAGACAAAGCTGGATGGTTCGCTGAATGGAATTAATGAGGTTTCCGAGATAGAAACGGTAGAATTATTCGTTTCCCCGCGGGAGGTAGGTAGATAAGAATCACCGCAAAGCAGCTAGGTATAATACTATAATCCACAAAGTGAGAAAATTATTACGCAGACAATCTCAAATTGGCTGCATCTAAAAAAATTGGAAAGCTTAAAAGTGCTAGAAAGACCTGGGAATAATGTAAAAGTATTTGGTAGGGAATGCATAATGACTTAGATTTGATCCTCTTGGCTCTCCAATGCAATGTAAAATGCCCACCAAAATAAACAACTGTTTTCCTAACACTGTCTAACCAGAGTCTTGAGAGAAGAACTGTAATCTGCTGACTTCATCAACCTAGCTACTGTGACAATATTGACATCACAGACATCTGGGCCTCAAGTCTGCTATTACAATAGTGTCAGAATGGTCTGTTCCGATCCTCATTAATGACGCCATTATATTAGTAGATTACCAAACTTGTCAAAATCAACAATTATGAAATCAAAGATAGACCATGCTGACACTATTGTAATAGCAGACTTGAGGCCCTGGGCTCCTGAATACCCTCTTACGCATGTAAATGTTTGACAAGCGGGATCATTAGTCATGAGATCGTTTACTTGCTCCTGTACTACGCACGAAGGGATCTCGAGAACAAAAATGATTATGTAATTCACTATTATTATGTTAATCACTCAAGACCAAATTGGTAGCTTGTCTAAGTAATAGTTAGTTACTTAGACATGCTACCAATTTATTCATGCATTTATCACGGTCAGTCGTACGAGCCATACCTGCTAGCTTGCTGCACTATACAACTTCAGCATAATTCTTGTGAACTCGTGTAGAAGTGACTCCTATTGTTTCTGATGTGAGTCTCCTTTTGTACTAGGCTTCATTGTGATCCTGTGTGCCCCTTTCAGTACAAAACTAACACGTTTTTTTATACGTACACGTGTGACCTTTGCTATTCCAGCTTCATTCCTTTCCTATTTCAGCAGTTTGAAATACAAATCAATATGATATTGAAACTGATGAAAAATACACCTATTTTCTTAACTCACTGCTGAACATTTCCGAGATTCGGGGGGTTTCGTCGGTCATTGTATCGGGGAATATTGTAGTTAATAATCACCATTCTTTGCCAACGCGGATTCATTATTCAAAATACAGAACGGCGCTCTGAGGAGCATGGACGAAGCAGGACAATACGGTGCAATTTGGTACTTCAAATCATTATTTGAAGTACCAAATTGCACCATATTCCATATTGGTCCATTGACCTATCCCATCGATTCCCTTGCACAAGTCTAATACTGGACTAACATTTTCTATCAAATCGAGAACATACGAACAGCAAATAATAAAGGTTTAACCAGTAAATGTCATAGGGAACCCTCAGAAACCATTATGGATTGTCTATAACTGGCATAATTAAGTTACCACAAATTGACAGATCAGTAATAGCAGCGCCCACGCCGATAACTAAGTTAACTGCTTGCTCGATAACTTGACAAGTACCGACAGACCATTTCAGTAATAACTGCGGTTAACCTAGGTATATTTGCATTACATTTCCTTGTTTCAAGACAGAAATGTTTCGATTAAACTACGATTAGGAACGCTGTCTCTCTCAATCTCTTTCCACTGCCTCGTGTTACTTCTTACAGTCGCAAGCATAACTGAAAGGCACGTAGGGGCCATGTCATTGAAGCAGTATGATCTCTACGAAGAATAAGTAGGTCTCCTTTTAAATTAAGACTGATATGGTGCAATTTTGGCCTGCTTTTAAACTGTGTAAGATAATCCCCTGACCAGACTTTCCAAAAGGCTTGTTTAATTGTTTCGATTCCCAAGCTAGGCAGTGCTTTTGGGTTTATCCATCACCAATTTGTCCGTAGCAGCAAGGAGTTTGGATTTGTGCCCGATTAATGGCAATACATAGGCACACCTCCTATTTATGTTCTATAAGTTCCGCCTTTTCCTTCGGAGAATACACGCTTAATGTGGTGTTAGCAACTCTATCTTGCTCTTAAAACATTTGTTCCAAAGTAAAACGTTGTAATATGATATTAATTAACTCTGGACGAACCCTCTAAGGATTAGCTAATTAAGTATAGCAACTTAAGACGTTACTAAATATCCTATCCCTACAATATTAACCCACAAAAACATACAAGATCATAACCTAACCCATTGCTCTTAATCAGCTCCAGTAACATGGCTCTAAAGGGTTACACACACGACACATGAAAGTAGATGTATGTATATTCCGGAAAAAGCCACTCAGCTCAGCTCAAATTGTGCCTAGTTGACCCGAACATGACGAAGCAAGGGTTGATGCCGAATGATTTTTGCCGATCAGCGCGATCCGAATGAAAGCGGGTCGGCTTTGTTTTTCAACAAATTCTGTCAAATCGAATGTGCCAACCCGAACATTTGTGTAGCACCCCTGTACTGTAGTTAATATCCTCGCAATTACCCTCGGACGTTGAAATGGACAGCTATAAAGAAACAAGCGTACCGCGGGGGCAGCTCATTAGTTGGTTATAAAGAATTCAGAACATGTAGTTACGTGTGCATTGTTGAGAACGAAGCGACATGTGAGTGTGTTGCACTGAGTTCTTAGCTGTTTATGTGCTCCTAGTACTTCGTGGAGCAATGTTATTTGATTTTAATGAAATTATTTCGGTCTCTTTGTATTTAAAACATTAACAGAACATAATATTATCGCCTGTATTTCCAAAAGGGCGTAGATTAAGGTGTAGTACATCCACATTGCGCCATAGTAGATTGTGTCACAAGGGACCAAAATAATGTATTGAGAGCGAGAGCGATTCAAAGTACGTCGCTCGGGGTTAAATAATTTTGGTACCGTGTGATATCTGCTTTTCATCTCCCTCTATGAGAAAAGTAAATGAGAGATGCTTTTAGTAGTGACAAATATTTATATTACATAAACAAATAACAAAT
Source organism: Atethmia centrago (assembly GCA_905333075.3). NCBI lineage: Eukaryota > Metazoa > Arthropoda > Insecta > Lepidoptera > Noctuidae > Atethmia > Atethmia centrago. The sequence continues at coordinate 12,956,195 of HG995387.1, forward strand.
TTATATTAATATCAAATTAGAATTGCCTGTAATATTTTGACAAAAAGTAATGAAAAAAAGAATAAGAAGTTCCCGCGTATTTTTTTTTTATTCAGTTTACCAATTCCACGTCGGTAGGCGCGCTATTTTTATTACCGACCAGGACAATATCGCAGCGAATTGCGTTCAAACTTTTTTATTCATTAAATAGTGTTCCAAATTCAAAAGTCATTTCGTCACTGTTATTAAGTGCGCCATGGCCAAAGGCCAATGGCCCATTTTGCTCGCATTTATCGAGGAACCCTTCGCCTCTTTTCGCATTGCTGGGATAAAAATAAACATAAACAAGGGGCAAACTTATTGTCATAACGCAGATTCCGGGCTATTATCAACTTAGGAACTGAGAAAATATCCATAACTTTTATCCTGTCTTGGGATCAGGCCCCCGGATTCCACATTATGCAGCAAGTTGTTGCACTTATGTTGATATGTTTTGCAAAAGCTGTAAGAGAGCCAAACAAAAGATGACGTTATTGTAGCACTTTTCTTTTCATGTTATCAAGATCCTATATCACAAAACCAAAGAAAATCTAACTCATTTTAATGATTCTGCCCGCAATCGCTGCAAAATATTGCCAACGAATGAATAAATGGAGGACTATCATTCATTTAAATTAATGCCATTAGTAAAGCGCGTTGCGTTGCGGCAAATAACACCGGCGCATAGGGTCGTCACATAACTGAGGATAGATCAGCGAAGCAGGTTTTATTATCTTGCTACAGATGTTCGTGTTATCGTGGCAGAACTCATGTACCAAAATCTATAATTTAGAATAATCTCAAAAGATATTCCTGTTACTCCACTTGGATGTTTTCCAGAACCAAGGCACGACAATTAATCACTACGTTTGCTCAATAATGGTTGTCGATTTCAAACTTAGATATATTAATAGAAAGCGACTGTGGGAGCGTCTTATAGCGAAGATGGGAAGACGCCAGACGGAGTGACCATAATGCCTAGTAGGTTAGGTAGGCCTTTGATGTAGCGCTATCCCATCTTCTTAGCATGACGGGTTGTGCTGAGGCGGCTGTGCAGAATACCTCAAACGGCGCAAATATAACAATCTTAGTGGGAGCTGTAATTAGGTTTGAACCGTTTGGGGTTGAAACACTAGGACCGTCGGGTCCGAGTACTTGATCGAGTATTTCGGGACATCGCCAGGCTGTTGGTCGTCTCTTCACGTGACTAGAAGGCTGGTCTATTTTTAGGCTAAAGAATCAGCATTGCCATCCAACGTGGCAACTATGGCGCTGCCAGCCTTTTGGGCACCTTTCCCACTGACGCGATACGAACGAATTTTTTGATGCCCAATGAGCTCTTCCCCTTTTTTTCGCACATAATATAAATAAAAAGAAATATTTTGGCCTTAGATTGTATAAATAATTTAAAAATTACAAAAGGTTGTATCCAAACGTTAATTTGATTACTTATTTTTTATTTCCTCTGGCAGCCCTAACAGTAAGTCAGGAAATATTAATACGACGGATTTTTCCGAGCGCCATGGCTCGGTCTCTCGGCGACAATTTAATTCCCCTTAATTTTTCCTGATCTGAGTCGAAAGCCGAATATAAACGAATAAACATAAGTATTATAATATTAAACATGGAAGACTGTTGTTTGTTTTGAAACCTTCCATCAGCTGTTGTTTATTATTATAATTTGACAGGTGCACTGATTGTTCCGGGGTTCTGTTTTTCTCGGATATTGATGAGATACATAATAATTTAGGGGACTGATAATGTTTTTAAGCGAATCTGAGATAGATTCAAGTACCCATTGAATAGATAGAACTAATAGAATAATTTTCTATGGGGCTCTCAACGCATTCCCGTCGTTTTCGGGTGACCACTGAAAATCAGCGCTTTGCTGTAGGTCCCCCATAGCACAGCATCATGCTGAGTGGAAGCCTACTTGTCACAGTCACGGCATGCAGTTACCGATTATATGTATATGTTCTGTGTCTCTCTGTGTAAATCTGTTTTGTTTTATTATTTATAAGAATTACCCATAGCTTTTATGTGCACGTGTTTCTGTGACAATTAAATCTATTTTTCTTTCTTTCTTTCATTAAAAATCGTGATAAATACTTAAAGATACAAAACCCAACCGCCTCCGCCTGTGTACATCTAAGTGCTTGAATTATTAAATAAATCTACTTTCTATATAAAAAAAATAAATGCTATTCGTTTCTATGCGCATCACTTGGAAACGGCTGGACCGATTTGGCTATTTTTTATTTTAAAATGTCCGTAGTAGGCCGAATTAGGTTTTCAAGGAAATATTAAATGTGAAAGTTTCCCGGGACATGTTCAAATAAAAACTGAAAATGGTTTTTTTATGGGATTTTTGTATGAATTCTTTGGACCGGACAACATCTGTAGGGTCGGCTACTTAGTACCTAAAAAAGATGTTAATTCACAATATTTTACAATCTTTTATCAGCTGGGCATTGGCCCAAGCATCGCCACTCCGACCTTGTATGCTTCCCGCATCCAGCGGATTCCTGCAGTCTTCACAAGGTCGTCGGTCCACCTTTTGAGAGGCCATCCAACTATGTCTTCCGGTACGTGGTCGTCACTCCAGAACCTTTCAGCCCGATCGGCCATTTGTTCTGCGAGCAATATGCCCACTGCCTCTTAAGTTTGGCAATTCTTCGGGCTATGTCGGTTTACCTTGTTCCTCCTACGGATCTCTTCATTTCGATTTTGATTCGATCACGATAAAGGGAAACTCAAAGCATAGGGAGCCCTCTCCACTGCTCGTTGGGTGATCTTCAGCATTCTTATGAACACGTTTCAGTGCCGTAGGTCATCACTGGCAACACGCACGGGTCAAAAACTTGTGTTTTTCATTTGTTTTTGTATATTGCAATCGATTTATTGCGTAGCCAAGCAACCTGACTCAAGATATCAGTACGCCTAACAGATGAGCAGAAATCCAGGAAATAAAATATTACCTAACACCACTTTGCTATCGCTCGTGTAAAAATCGTATAATTATTACATTCATTATAGTGCAAGCTCCTGGCTTGCTATAATGTAATTAGCTAAATAGTTATGAGTCAGTTTAACTTTAATCTATAGTACATAAATATGATTACAACTCTTTAAGGAATAAGCAAAGTTGCCAACTATTTGAACAACGCCTAATTAAAAACATGTAAAGTTGTCTTTGGAAAACATTTGCATAATGTTTGCAACTTATTAACTGTATGTGTAAGGCTAGTAGATGATCACAAGGGGATAGGAAGTGGTATGACAACCAATCATTTTTGTAGCGTTATTCGGCGAAACGTGATACTCTTTGTTAGGTACACCATAATCATGGCAAGCGTGGTGATCAAGTAAAATACTCTTTGATCGTTTATTAGGGGTTCAAATGTTCAGCGGTGAAATTTTTATGTACCAATAACCACTCCGAGAATCATGGCAAACGTGGTGATCAAGTAAAATACTCTTTGATCGTTTATTAGGGGTTCAAATGTTCAACGGTGAAATTTTTATGTACCAATAACCACTCCGAGAATCATGGCAAGCGTGGTGATCAAGTAAAAAATACTCTTTGATCGTTTATTAGAGGTTCTGGTGTGGCAAGTTATTGCCCCTTACATTTTTTTGATTGTGGACGGTTTATAAGGTGTCTGTAGTCTGTCTTAGGCTTGTATTGCAGCCGCGGATATTGTGTGTCGCGGGATTTAGAGAATCCTGCGGCTAGTGACAGCTAATGATGGCTGTCAGACGTCATAGTGCACCGGCGCCGAACGGAAGCATTTCGTCTCACCGCAAACCACGTTTTTTCAATCTCAGTTCATCGCGCCCGCAAAACCGCAAAACTTTATTACGTTATCCCGTAATCCTTGGGGATATACTGTGCTACGTTTTCAAAATTAAAAATAATAACCCGCGTCCGATTAAATCCAAAATATAGACTTTCAAGTGACCAGTGTACGGGCAAGCAAGGTGGCCACCTGCCCAGAAGGATTCTTCAAGACTTTCGCCAGGAGAAGCACAGGTACCGCTTTTGCATTATTTGCTGGAGTTAGGCTACAAACGCCACCTGACCGTCACCAATTCCTCTTTGAAAGTTTGCACAAAAAAAAAGGCAAATTGAATTATTATGCATTCCAGATAATAATTTTTCTGTCGTCCTCGACCCGCAAGGATACACGGCTATTTTATACGCCTGTCCCTCCAGGTTCAAATGTTTAACGGTGGATTTTTTATGAACAAATAACCACTCCGAGAATCATGGCAAGCGTGGTGATCAAGTAAAATACTCTTTGACCGTTTATTAGGGGTCCAAATATTCAACGGTGGAACTTTTCACTCTAAGATGATGGTACCAATATACCTAGGAAGTCACCATACAACATTATGAAAAGAATTTTATTAACGTATGGCTAATACAAAATAATCGAATAAAATATTGTAGAGCATTCGGAGCAATGATTCGGAATGACAGCTTTTCCGCCTCGATATTTATTATTCAACAATATTTTTTCCTGAACACACTTACACTCCACGCCATTTTCCTTCTACAATCAGGCCAACGTGAAGCAATCTCTATACGAAGTGCGAAAATTACTTCGAACACCAACCTGTGTAAAAAGTTCCCGAACAAACTTTTCAATCTAGACTGGAAAACTAAACATGTTAAAACTTCACACGTCAAACTCGTTCAGGTAATGTAGATAAACTTTTACAGTTCTAGGAGTTCGCAGAACATTGTGCTAGTTTGCGTAAACACACACATACTCAGCTTTATAAGTAAAAGTGTGTGTGGGTTTGTCTACGAAATGCTACGCCGTAGTCTCGTTAGTGAGCTACGAGTCTACGAAGCTACGAGTGTTGTAGATCATTATAATGGCTACGTGGTTATACCTTTCGGAGAGTTGCTATTGTTTTTGTAGAATTTAATGAGATTGGAATGTGAAAATTTATCTAGCTGGTTTTGTCTACGAAATGCTACGACGTAGTTAGTGATAACGCTACGACTGGCTACGAGGTATAAATGCTAGAAAGGTTTACACTTTTCGAGGAAATACTTTTTTTTTTTTTTTGGTGGGAATTCATCAAATACCGTCTCCTGCTCTGGGCGGAGCGGGAGTGTGTGTCAGACTCTCACTGAATAAAACCCACCCGTATTCCTTCCGTTGCCTGTGTTGCCAGGGGCCTCGGTAACCCTTTGGTACCTTCCCACGACCCCGGCAGGCATCGACCCTAGTGGACCCCTACGCTTGTGCTGACGACATCTCTTTGAGGCACGCGTGGAATACAACGCGCCGTCGACCCGGGCCTGGTCCTTACCGGACAGTGAGCTACCCATTGCTCACCGTCCGCAAGCCCGCGCCTACGGTGGCCGGAAATCCGCCCGGGATTCCCGACACCCTGGGCGTCTCCTGCGGCGGCTAGGGGCGAGAGGGCGCGAAATTGGCCTTTCTCTCGACCGTCCCGCCTCCTCCTTCGCGAGCATTACTGCTTCGCAGAAGGAGGTCACGGCTGCCCATGCCCTCTCGCTCCGTACCATGGCCTGAACCAGGGTCGGACGCGACAGATCTCTGCCGCCGATCGCCTCCACGAGGACACGGCGGTGCTCTGCCCAAGCCGGGCAGACCTCCACCGTATGCTCCACCGTGTCCTCCGGGCGATCCACACAGTGGTGACACCCGGGCGTTTCCTCCCGCCTTATCCGACACAGGAACCTCCCGAAGCTGCCATGTCCGGTGAGGATCTGCGTCAGGCGGAAGGTGAGGACACCGTGGCGCCTCTCTAGCCACTCCTCAAAGAGGGGACTTATCGCTGCAATCGTGGCGTGCCCATCGAGGAAATACTGGAATTTTCATTTGAATCTAATAGTGAGAAACATTAAGCCGCCTTCTAACTCGTTTTTTTTCACTTTGTCACGTAGTTTTTAGGATTGTTTAAATAATTTATCATCTCATTGTTTGTGAAGAGAAAATAAATTATTTGAATTTGTTTGTACCCATCCCGCACTGGGCCAGCGTGGTAGATTTACAGCCGACTCCCTCTCGAAGAGAGGAGGCTTGGGTCCCAGCAGTGGGAACATTATAGGTTGATTATGCTAAAGCTATACTAAGAAATATCTCTTTGGTAAGAAAATAAAAATGAAATGCTGTTCGTTGGTAAGCGCATCATTTGAGAACGGCTGGACCGATTAGTTTTAAAATGTTTTATTTGTAACAGTCCGAATTAGGTTTTTATGAAAAGAAAAATTCGAAAATTTCCCGGAAAATTTTAAATTTGGTTAGAATTGAAAGTCATTTTTCTATGGGATTTACGTGTGAACTCAAGACGATCATTCAAAGGTGATGACAACGTCTGACGGATCCGCTAGTAAGATATAAAGATATCAAATTCCATTGAAACCTTGGTATTGGCTACAACGGCTTTCGAGATTATTATACAGAACCAGCTTAAGCCCGCGAATTCGTTCGCGTGGAAGTCGTAATCGCCACAATACACTAAATGTCGTAATGAATAATGTGTTCATGAATACATGATTGATTAGACAGTAAACCTTTTTCTGAATATTCTAGGTATGTCAGCCCGTAACACATCCTCATCAATTCAATATCTTTTATCCTTACCTGGACGTAGGTGGTGACCCAGACAGTAAGGATCCTGACCCCCTCTTGCACAGCGGAGGCCTGGGGGCCGAGGGTCGTCGCTCCACTCCTGACGCGGAGCGGGTGGCCGGTGCCCCTTCAGCCGCTAACACCCTCGCTGACACTAGTGCTGCCTCCGGGCAGTGCTGCAAAGAGGTTCTTATATCAGTATGAGATAATAAATAAAAAGTTGTAGGTAAATTTGCAAAGGAAGCATACAGGCTGACTTTTATAATTCGACGTATTACTTAAAAGGCCAGTATGGCCAATGTGCTACAAATTATCACCCCTTATGGTCTATGGGAGCAGTGGTAGCCCAGTGGTAACGGCTGCGACTTACAAGTTGTAGGTCATAGGTTCGAACCCAGACAGGCGCTTTACTTTGTATAAATTATTTCAGCACCACTGCTCTCAAAAACGGTGACGGAAAACATCGCGAGGAAACCGGCATGTCCTAAAAAAATCGAAGACATGTGACATCTACCAAACCGCACTGGGCCCGCGTGGTGGATTACGGCCCACTCCTTCCCACCGAGAGGAGGCCTGTGTCCCAGCAGTGGGAACATTATAGGCTGGTTATGCTATGGTCTAGCTAGGCGCAAATTCATAAATATAGAGAAATTTCTAAGTTTATACCTTATACTCGTATTGCTATAGTTACGATGTCGGCTATGTAGAGGACATTGACTACCCATATATTATGGGAGTTAGACCAAGGGCTGCCCAGAATGGACAGATAGAGCATTATGTTCCTTGGGCTTATACTAGTCTGTAAACCAAAACTCTTCAAAATCTATCCGAGGAGTTTTGAGAAAAAGTATTTTTTGTATTGATAACCAATCGCGCATTTTACACAGACATTGCGCATTTTTGACAGTAATTAGATATTTATAACAATGACACGTTATTTTTATCATTTATTTATTTGTTGTAAAATTAAACATTAATTTACGATGTCATTACAATAATTTATTTATGTTATTACTACGAGTCGTTTATTTATGAATTATGAAATTATACACTGTTTGTTTAATAAATGAAAAAACTACCAGAACAACCTTGAAACAAAACTGTGGTTAAACAGTTTTGTTTCATGTTTGTTCTGGTAGTTTTTCTGAGACCGATTTTTTTATGTTTAAATTAATGCAAGGAACTATTTGGATGTAAGTACTCCCATGTTTGGGCAGCATTTGGCCCAAACCCGGTCAATGTCCTTTAATTATGAAGAAATATTAACATAACCCATAAAATCACGCCTTGTTTCCCCGAAGGGTGAGGCAGAGATGTACCCATAGTACACCTACATTTCGCCAGTTATGTTTAAGTCCCATGCAATAGGGGGCGGGCCTATTGCCATCGTTTGGGCACAAATCCAACCTCCGGGATGTTGCTGAGAAATTCCAGATAGAAAAACTCAATTATACTTTGCTCGACCCGGAAATCGAACCCAGGACCTAATGTTCAGAGTAGCACTTGCGACCACTAGACCAACGAGGTAGTCGAACTATGGCAGGAATAAATATTACAGAAGTAAATTTTCAGATCTGTAAATAACATTTAATTTTTTTTTTTTTGTTTAATTGAAATATACAACCGATAACGCCCCAATGGCTCCGAATAGGAGCCCTCGCGGCGCGCGATTTGAAAGTAGTTATCGAATATAAAAGTTTTTTGTGAGCGGGAGAGATGACGTTATTGAGCCAGGGGCCTGAGCGGATAAATATGACGGAGAAGATAAGTCTCGCTCGTTGTCATCAGCCATATTTTAACTACTGTGGGCGTACAATGGGAGGGGTTGGTTATTAGTTGCACAATAGAAAAACCGTTTGCAGTTTAAATCAAATTATAATTTACGATCAAATAATCACACTAGCTATTCACACACTGTAGGTACCTACACGACACAACTATACGGAACGCGCGACAGTTTCTAAACGTGTTCACTGCTTGACCACCCCCGACCAACTGTACCTAACCCCGGTCAAGCGTTACGTTGTAGACTCTGTCGAGCGCGGCCTGGTGGCGCTGGCGTCCCGATTAGTCAAACGAGTGACTAACGTATTTCCGACAAATATATTATTTTTTATATTTCCGATCGATACGTCTGCTCTTTTAAGTCAACCAATGGAACATAAAAGATTAAGTCATGAAAGTGGCAGCAGCTGCTGAGTACCTACGTATTAAACCATAGTGCTATCATCAACTAGCTAAGCGGAGTTACAATAATACCTCACAATAACCAAGTGTGTTACAAAACAAACAGCCAAGCTCACGCTCCAAACAATATGTAGGCCATACAAATATCTACACACAGGAACGTTTGCTTTAAGGCAGGGATACACAGACTTATAGAGAATAGGGGCCCCTTTCTCTATAAGTCTGTGTATCCCTGCTTATAATAAGTTAGTGAGTCAAAGGTGGCTGCGGCAGCGGGCTGCGGTCCACCTGTGACTCATAATGTGCACAAACAAAAATAACTAGGTAAACGTTTTAAAAGCATGTAATTAGGTACCTTTTTGTAAAACTTACAATATTTATTTAGTTTGATGCATGGCATGCATGAGAGCAGTGGTGGCCCAGTGGTAACGGCCGCGACTTACGAGTTGTATGTCGTAGGTTCGAACCCGGACAGCCGCTTTACTTTGTGTAAATTATTTCATCACCACTGCTCTCAAAACGGTGAAGGAAAACATCGTGAGGAAACCGGCATGTCCTAGAACCAAAAATTCGAAGACATGTGACATCTACCAACCCGCACTGTGCCCGCGTGGTGGATTACGGCCCACTCCCTCTCACACAGAGGAGGCCTGTGTCCCAGCAGTGGGAACATTATAGGCTGATTATGTATGGCATGCATTGACGTGACAATATTTTTGCGCACCGCGCTTCTCCCCGCTCGTCTAAACTCACCCAAGTGCTACCCGAATAGTTCCGATCGCAAGCTCGCATCAAATGCACGCATAATGTAGGTAATTAGGTATATAACATTTTCAATATTTATTTTATAATTTTCTTTTATTTTCCGCATTTGTTGGCGGGCCGCACGCGTACCGACAGCGGGCCGCATTTGTTGGCGGGCCGCACGCGTACCGACAGCAGCGGGCCGCATGGGGACCGCGGGCCGCGTTCTGTGCATCGCTGCTTTAGGGGTTGATATATATATAAACAATATAGACAGATAGAAAGTAATTAAATGTCAATCGTTTATTAATACGAGTATCGTAACTTGTTGTGACCACGACTCGTCCGTGTGGATGTTGAAACCCACATACCTAAATGTTATTTGATTCCAAAAATATTCAAAGTTATAGTTCACTGTGGCTAGACTTGTAGTTAACGAATTGTGTTATGTACCGGCAAAAAAATTGACAGCGCGTGATTTGTTAGGGTTCCGTAATCATCACGGATCCATTTGCTTCGCCATGTCCGTCTGTCTGTCTGTCCCCGCTGTAACTCAGAGACTCTTAGTACTAGAAAGCTGTAATTTGGCATAGGTATACATACTAATCACGTCGACAAAGCGGTTAAATAAAATCTTGAAAAAAAAATTATAGGGTACTTCTTTGCACGTAAAGTGGGGATGATATTTTTTTTCTCGTTTATCCCGTGATGTCTCCGTATTCTTGGATAGGCCGGGATGCGTTTGCGTAATATTAAGCTTTAAGCCTGCCAGCTACACGGTATTTGTTGGATATGTAAAAAAAATCATGGCATTATTATACAAGGTGTTGTTTTGGATCTGCAAAACATTTTAGGAGGTAATTATGTTAGTGATTCTCGACCCGAATCAACAAAAAAATATATATATATAAAAAACAAATAAAAAAATAAAAAAAAAATAATAAAAAGAAAAGACAAAATTTAAAAATCTAAAATAAAAAGTGTTATTGATTATTGACTTGGTATCGTAATGTTATACGATTATTTACGAGTTTCATAACAACCTCCTGAAATGTTTTGCAGGTTCAAAACAACAGCTTGTATATAACGAAGTCAAAAGGAAAACTATCACAGCTAAGTAGGCTTTACAAGTTAACGAGTAATAGTCCACCAACTTACATTTGCAGTTGGAGAATTGACTGTGACGAATATCGATGTATGGAAGAACATGTTTTTCAACTACAATGTTAACTTTGTTTTTGGGATGAATTCATCCCAGCTACGGAACCCTTCATTGTGCGTGGTCGGACACGCACTTAGCCAATTTTTTTGTTATACATAGAATTACCTACTGTTTATAACGCCAACCTATTCTGAACCGCTCCCGCCACAATTCCCTCGGTCAATAAGGGTGATTCGAAGCTTCTAGAACACTCTAGAAGTTTCCTGAAAAACTGATGCGGCACGCCCTTGTGTTTGTCATCAGCCATCTGACGTCCGTCAACTAGGCCGCGCACCGTGAAAGCGAGAGAGTAAAATTTTTACTTCCGCCCCGAACCCTAATGTTTTTATATAAACGAGTATATACATACCTACATGAGGGGCTTGTGGCTAAGTACTAACAGCCGCACGAGTCAATCGATCAGGTTAAGCTACGCTTGCTGCGATTGGTCCGTGGATGGGTGACCATCTTTACATAATAAGACCCCTCCGTGCCTCGGAAAGCACCTTAAGCCGTTGGTCCCGGCTGTCATTTGTAGATCTTTGACAGTCGTTACGGGTCGTCAGAAGCTCGAAAGTCTGACAACCAGTCTTACCAAGGGGTATCGTGTTACCCCAGTAACTGGGTTGTGGAGGTCAGATAGGTAGTCGCTCCATGTAAAATACTGGTATTCAGCTGTATCCGGTAAGACTGGACGCCAACCCCGACATAGTTGGGAAAAGGCTAGGCAGATGATGAGTATATACATACGTGTGTGTTAAATGTTTAAGATATAGTCAGGTATATTACATAACACAACATCACGCCTTATTTTCCTGAAGGATTGTGCAGAGGTGTACCTGTAGCACACCCACATTTCGCAAGTTATGTTTTTTTAAGTCCCATATAATAGCTGGCCAGCCTATTGCCATACGGTTGAGGGAAAGGCAAATTTCGCGCCATCTCGTCCCTAGCCGCCGCAGGAGAAGCCCTGGGCGTCGGGAATCCCGAGCGGAGTTCCGGCCACCGCAGGCACGGGCTTGCGGACGGTGAGCAATGGGCAGCTCACCGTCCGGTAAGGACCAGGCCCGGGTCGACGGCGCGTTGTATTCCACGCGCGCCTTAAAGAGATGCCGTCAGCACAAATGTAGGGGTCCACTATGGCCGATGCCTGCCGGGGTCGTGGGAAGGTACTAAAGGGTCACCGAGGCCCCTGGCAACACAGGCAACGGAAGGAATACGGGTGGGTTTTAGTCAGTAAGAGTCAGACACACCCTCCACCCAGAGCGGGAGAAGTTATTTGATGATTTCCCTCCCAAAAAAAAAAGAAAAAAAAGCCTATTGCCATTGCCAACCGGGCACAAATCCAGACTCCGGGCTGCTACTAAGAAATTCCAAAAAAACCCTATAATATTTTGCCCGACCCAGGAATCGAACCTGGAGATCAACGAGGCAGTCACAGTCTAGGTATAAACACAACGAGATAAACCGTGATTAAAACTCAAAGTGACAGGTATCCCATTAGGAATAATTGAAAGCTCCCGACGTGTTAATGGAGATGAGTTTAATATCCACCGTCTGAAGTTAACAATAAGCAATTCAGCGACAAGCCGATTACAGACGTAGTTTACTGTAGGCATTTCGACTCAAACAAATACAAAATTCACCTGTTACTAAACTCTGAGAGATTTCAGCGCTTGTAGAATTCCAAATTATAAACTAACAAGTGTAATTTAGATTACCATAAAGATTTAGCTAGTCCATGGTAATCAATAAGCGCCCCTTAAAATACGTAAATGAATTCAAACAAATGCTATTTATCAAACTGTAATTCCGCGACAATTCAAAATGTTCGCTTATTCACATTTTCTTTACAAACTTCTCCAAATGTTCACGATACGGCGCCGAGCGAAATCGCATAAACGAATTTCAACTTTTTTTTTATGTAATTTTAATAAAATGCCTTTCTTTGTACCCAGTATTTTTATTCAAACTTTTCGTTGCCGGAATTATATTAATTCATAACTTTCGTAATTTGGAATTCTCCAAATTTGAATTCATTTAATTCTGTCACTATTGACAAGTTCGCAATTAAAACTTTTTCATTTGAGCCTCGTTTATTTTTGTGGAAAACGATCAATAATTTTAATCTACTGGGACCTTCACGAAACATTAGGCAGAATCGTTTAAACATCCGCTTGTAACAACAATAAATTTTCAACAAGCAAAGTCCTAATCATCGGTTTTTTTATTAATTTCCCATTAATTAAATAACCTGAAACCTTTACATTTCAGAATTAAAATCCAGAGTTTTGTACACTAGGCCTTGTAAGAAGGGAATTAAAGGAAAATAATATTACCTTAATAAATTTTGGAACTTAGCAGATACGACGTTGTGGCGCTGTCAACTAAAACCGACTGAAATAAAGGTAAACATAAGAAGCTTAATTTCAAAGCTTGTACTAGATTCGACCTCAGCATTTAGAAATGAACAAGAACTTAATTCTATGTAATTTATTGTACGCCATTTTCCCGCGTGCTTTGTGACAGTAGGTACATGAGTGCCATCAAAATCCGGACAACAGTTCTTTTGTTGTTGATTAAAAGGCGGGCAAATGAGAAATAGAAGGAAAACTGTACTTACTTAGTATCTGAGCCATAGAATAAACTTGTTATAAGGCGCAAATATTATATGACTTTAGTGACTTAAATCTGTTATACGCCTTCATATAACGCAAGTAAGTTATTAAATTCAAAAAAATGTATGTTAAACTAGAACGCATACACATCTAATCTACCTATATGTGAATATTTAAGTATTGTAGTAAAATACTTTACTTATTATGTTATTCAGAATTACATATTTAATTAATAAAAATAAGAAATTATATCCTAACTTAACAAACAAAAAGGCGGAAGAGCTCATTGGGCATCAAAAAATTCGTCCGCATCACTGTCAATAGGAAAAGTGCCCAAAAGGCTGGCAGCAATGCCGTGTTGGATACTTTACTTATAAATTAAATTCAGGAAGTATAATGTCTACCCTAAGCATAAAAACCGGCCAAGTGCGTGTCGGACCACGCACAATGAAGGGTTCCGTAGTTGGGAAGTAGGGATGAATTTATCCCAAAAAGAAAGTTAACATTTTAGTTGAAAAACATGTTTTCCCATACATCGATATACGTCACGGTCAGTTCTCCGACTGCAAAAGTTGGTCGACTATTACTCATTAACTTGTAAAGCCTACGTAGCTGTAATAGTTTTCCTTTTAATTTCATCATATGTACTACCGCCATGATTATTTTCACATCTACATAAATAACCACTTAGCTGGCACACTTGACACACTTGACTCTAACAAAAATTTGCACTTTAAAGCTTAATTAAGCTTAATTTTTATTTTCTTTAAATATTCAAATTTCGAATGCCCATAATATTTTCCTCGGCTTGCATTCTAAATTCGAAATTTTACCTATGTGACAGAACTTATGGCACGACTACGTATATAAGTAAACATTAATTAAAAACAAAGCTTGAATAAATAGGTAATTAATGACAGCACAAAGACTCGATGCTCAAGGTCGAGTGCGCTGTGCGTAGTACAAGTATCGATTTGACTCAATTGTTTATGTCAACACTCTCGAGCTAAGTATCAAGCGAGACACAAACGATTCAATTCAAATTGTTTACATTAACAATGCGTTTCGACAAAAGACATTAATATCTTTTGTTTTGATAATAGCGTTGAACTTTTGTTATAAACTATTCATATTCAACCTTCTAAATTAATTAAAATCCACGAAACAAGGCAGAGGTCTAAAATAACAGTTTAGTAAATTATGGAGCGAGCCTCTTGCCATCAACCAGTCAGTAATCCAGGTTCTGGGCGTTTGTCCACCGCAGCCGTCACCGGGACGTCACCGAGAAATATTTTTTTTCGAACCGAACGTGACGTCCCGGTGACGGCGATCGTTTGTCCACCACCACCGAACTCGGCGGTTCAGTATGTTATGTTAGGACAAAAAAATGACGGGCTAACGGCACCGGTGCGATAGCAGTGTGTGGACAATATTAAACGTATTTTGTATTGCCGGCACATCTGCCCGTGACAATCTCGGGTCGAGATCTAGCGGTCGCGCTGAACTACTTGAAACTTCGACGGCCAAGATGACGGCGCTCGGGTGCCGGACGTGCGGTGGACACGCGGCCATAGTAAATGTATGTATCACTACTTCGGCGCCGTCATCTCGTTCTCGGGGATGTCCCATTGACGGCGGCGGTGGATAAACGCCCTTAGGGTTAGGTACTACTGAGAAATTCCTGATAAAAAACCCAATGACATTTCACTAAACCAAGAGATCGACCCTATGCTACGCAATGGCGCTTACGACTTGCCTTTTAATTAAACCTACCTTTTTCGTTAACCTTTAGATTTAATTAAATCGAATATTTACACAATGTAGTGAAATGAATACAGAAAGTTCATCTGTCAGGTTTCGAGCTTTAGTTTAATTAAGACCATATTAATTGGGCAATCTCGAAGCAGATTGACTAACAGATTGACTATTATAACACACATTTCAATAGGAATACCTACATGTAAATTACTGCGGAATACTTCCCGCGACCCCGGCCACTAGTACCGATGCCTGCCGTGGTCCGGATTTCGGACCACGGCAGGCATCGGTCCTGGATCGGATTTCCTATTTTTTATTTGTACTGAGGACTCATCATAGTCAGCCTTTAATGTTCCCACTGCTGGGTCACAGGCCTCCTCGCGGTGAGAGGGCGTGGCCGTAATCCACCACGCGGGCCCAGTGCGGGTTGGTGGATGTCACATGTCTTCGAAATTTTGGTTCTAGGACATGCCGGTTTCCTCACGATGCCAATGGTACTGAGGACTATACCTACATATATATTTACAAGTCTGAGTTATACATTGAGTATAAATGCCCTTTCTTTAGTCGTTATTAAATCGTCATGCACCAAAAACAATAATATATTATGTCTGAAAAGTTATTGAAATAATTTTAAAAGTAAGACAAGACAGGCCGAGCTTGAAAAAGCTTTTCTTTTTAACAAAATTATTCAAGAGGAAGAACCTTTTATTCGTCTACAAAATCCTACTTACATAAACAGATTGAATATGAAAATTAAGAAGAAACAATTTTATAAAACGGCTTGCGCGTCGAAACACCTCGAAATACCCAATTACCTAATATTCCTACTTCAAGAGTTATTAATCCTGTCTGATCCCTGTAAATGAAATCACAGTACACTCGCTTGGAAACTTGTATGAAATTCGATATCAAGTGGAGTTTTCACGTAGCGCAGCCGACGCGGATATATATATATTTTTTAATAATATTATTGTGCTCTGTTAATTTTCCACTGAATTTATGTTTCTCAAAAAATTTACCTATGCAAAATAGAACAAAATTTATGAAAATTTTGGATAATGAGTTGCTACAAATTCTAGGGAAACTGCAAGACAATATAGCTGTTCTCCACGGTTTCACTCGCATCCTTAGGAAACTACTACATGTAATCAAATAAACAGTATCCTGTATAACCAAAGCTATACTTTAGATACCTGTGCGTCTTACAGCTAAATCCGTTCAGCCGTTTACGTGTGATGAAGTAACAAACACATCACAAACATCCAATCTTTTACATTTGTTCTGCGTGACAGACGAACAAACCAATGAATCAATGTAGGTAGAAACAGCATATAAGATATATCCTTAGAGGATGTAGAAGTGCATTTCTAAAGAATGTAGGAAGTTTAAAAGCTCCCGGGAACTAAAGTGTGTCTGAGAAAATCAACTGAAATACGAGGTTGACACTGAAAGTTCTTAGAAAATCAAAAACTGAACAAACTAGCAAATTATTAGTTTTATTATATCTTTTCAAAATAGTGTCCATTTACATCAATACATCGCTGCATCCGATGGAACCACTGAGAAAAGCACTTTACCCACTCGTCCTTAGGGGTCTCTTCGACGGCTTTTTGAAACGCAGCCACTGCTTCCTCGGCGTCCATAAAACGTTTTCCTCGAAGTTTTTCTTTTATTTTCGGAAAAAAATAATATTATAGGGCGGGTGACCCAGTAATTCCACGTCTGACGTCGCCAAGTAGTCGATTGTTTGCTTGGGAGTGTGCGACGAGGCGTTGTCGTGGTGAAGGAGGATCCTACTGTGAGGTCGTTTCTGCAAAAGATTGCATTTTCACCCCTATTAAAAATTAACGTGTCAAAAAAACGTTCCGTATTTGAACAGCCATTATTGTATGACCGCTCAACGATTTCTTAGGAAACCAAAGCTTTACTCACACTTTCTAACTACAGATACGTTTATCACACTGGCAATTTGCGAGCGTGTTTCCAGCGAGGCAATCGTTTAACGCGCTCGTGTGTGTAGCGAGCACGCCACGAGTGCGCAACGTGTTCGCCGTGTTTGCGTAAAGAGTGCAAACTGTACAAGAGAAAGCGAGACCAGTTAGTCCCCCTATGCTCTAGTCCCTCTATGCTCGACTCGAAAAATACCTACTAATAAAATAAATTATTTAAAAACAAAAAACCCGACTGCAAAAACACATAACTGAAAAGGGAAAATCAAGCATTATAGTCTATAGAACTTTGGTATCGCAGGCGGGGACAATCAAAAGTTACACCATATTTCAGGTTATTCGACTGTCCCCGCCTGCAAGACCAAAATTATATAGATTATAATGCTTGATTTTCCCTTTTCGTTATGTGTTTTTGCAGTCGGGTTTTTTGTTTTTAAATAATTTATTTTATTTCAAGCTTTTTAGTTTTATTAATATATATACATATATATATATATATATATATATAAATTACTAATTACTAGCTTTTAATTGATACCAATATTGTTGAAATGAATTTAAAAAAAAACTTCCCCTCCTTTTTTTATATTCGCAGATGCAATTTATAAATATTATATAGCCTATGTCACTCCCACAATTAAGACGAATCTAACGACACCTCATATGTTAAAATCCATCAAGCCGTTTAGGCTACAGAGCGTGCCAAAGAAATAGGCATACATACATACATACATACATACATACATACATACATACATACATACATACATACATACTCTCGAAAAACATTACCCTCCTGGGGCAGTCGGGTAAAAAGGTACGCTATGCACGGAATTCTCCGATTCTACTTATAGAAGGTACAGTTGCAAACAAAGGTGTTTGAATTCAAGTAAAATTTTTATAGCGCTATTCGCATACGCGTAAGCGTCTGTAAGTTAAACTTTGTTTTGTCTCGTTACCCTCCGTCCTGTTTTAATAAATTTAATAATGATTTAAAATAGGATAACATATTTAAATACTAGGTTTACTTAATTTACTTTTAAATTGTTAAATAAAACATTACACCGTAACAGTTTTCTTTATCACTGCTCGCAAATGTGATTTCGTGCACAGCGAAACTTTTTAGTATGTATTTAACGAGTCGAGCATAGCGGGACTAGAACATAGAGGGACTAACCGAGCGAGACAAGCGAGTGCAGAATATTGTGACAACGCGGAGATCACGTCGCGTACTCGCGGTTACCTCGTTTTGCAACCGCGGAGATCACGTCGCGTACTCGCGGTGACCTCGTTTTGCAACCGCGGAGATCACGTCGCGTACTCGCGGTGACCTCGTTTTGCAACCGCGGAGATCACGTCGCGTACTCGCGGCTACCTCGTTTTGCAACTGCGGAGAGCACGTTCAGAAATCGCTTCGCTGGTAACACGCTGGCAAATCGTCAGTGTGCTAACGCAACCATATTCACACTCATCATCTGCCATCTGCCTATAGCCTTTTCCCAGCTATGTTAGGGTCGGCATCTAGTCTAACCGGTTCCAGCTGAATACCAGTATTTCACATGGAGCGACTGCCTATCTGACCTCCACAACCCAGTTACTGGGTAATACAATACCCATTACCCAGTTACTGGGTAATACAATACCCCTTGATAAGACTGGTTGTCAGACTTTCGGGCTTCTGACGACCCGTAACGACTGTCAAAAATCCACGAATGACAACCAGGACCAATGGCTTAACGTGTTTTCCGAGGCGCGAAAGCGTCTTGGTATGTAAAGATGGTCACCCATCCACGGATCAACCGCGGCAAGCGTAGCTTAACCTGATCGATCGACCCGTGCGGCTGTTATTACTTAGCCACAAGCTCCTCACACTATGCATGGTTGTTATCTTTCGAACTACCGTACTTAGGTAATCCATTTGCATTCGCAAAAAACAGACACCCTTGGTTATATGCGACAGCAAATCTTTAGAATGCAGGTACTTGTTTTTCATACAACCTTATTCATTTTTCCTTCCATTTCAAAAGCATTGTTCGATCAAATAAAACCTTTCAAAGCGCAATAAATAAATCATTTCCTTTTACTCAAGGATCAAAACACTTAAAGCTCTTTCGCGAAGGAGAAGCACTTTAAAGGCTTAAGTCTATAAAAAAACCGGCCCAGTGCGAGCCGGACTCGCGCACGAAGGGTTCCGTACCATTAGCTATAAAAACGACAAAAAATAATGTCTGTTGTATAGGTACTTGTATGGGAGCCCCCTTAAATATTTATTTTATTCCGTTTTTAGTATGTGTTGTTATAGCGGCAACAGAAATACATCATAATTATGTGATATTCAACTGTCTAACTATCACGGTTCATGAGATACAGCCTGGTGACAGACGGACAGACAGACAGATAGACGAACAGCGGAGCTTAGTAATGGGGTCCCATTTTACCCTTTGGGTACGGAACCCTAAAAACAGTTTGCTGAAGAAAAACGAAACATCTTATGACACTGGTAGGTACACTCGAAAAAGTAAATGGAACGACTTACAAAAGATTGGTAGCAATAATAATTTCTCAAGGGACGAAAAGGTACCTTTTGGTAAACGAAATGGTTACGAACAAACTGCCTCGTAGTATATTTATAAAGCTAGCTTTATACGTTAAGATATATTTCTAAGCTCGTCTCTCTTGTGCTACAATCACAATAAAAGTAGGGTAGACAACTATTATCGATTTGATGTAGGTACGATATATCTATCGTCATATATATATGGTACAGTCAGCCTCAAAAAGATGTGTACATCAACAAGAGTTAGAACAGTTTGTGTTCCATAATACTGTATCAACGCGTAGCTAAAATGAAGTACCAAATGTGTAATATGCTTTATGACTACAAAGTACTGAGACAATATTATTGAGGAGTTATTTGAGGCTGACTCTACCTACCATCCCATTCTTTTTGACGTGATAACGTCTTATAAATCGATGAACGCCGGCTGCACGCACAAAAAAGTGTCACGTTCCGCCTGAGCCGAGCGTGCAAGCGAGAGCACAGAACTAGCGATAGAGAGGCGCAATCGGCCTAAGCGTTCGGCTTGTGATGCATCTCTCTCTCGTTATCACGTAAAATTATAACGTCCGTAAACCGACTTTACCGACAGTCAATTTTTTATTTCAATACTGTTCGCGGACATACGTAGCCTCGGGTATTTTGTTTTACGGTACTAACGGCACCAGTTTTGGGAAATTACCGACATTCTGCCAGCTTCATTCTATTCATTACATTTGCTTTTATTACAAAGTGTTTCATTCAGATATACATTTTATTGACAAAATAAAATACAGAATTATACAAAATTACCCCATCAGCACTATCGCTGAGTAGCAGCCCCGAGTCTGGATTTGTGCTCGGTTGATGGCAATAGGTTAGCCTCCTATTACATGAGACTTAAAACCCTTAAGGCTCCTGCATACTGAGGCGATATCGCGGCCGCGACACGCATATTGCTGCCTGTCGCGCCCGCGATATCGCCTCAGTATGCAGGATTACAGGCGTTATGTTATGTGTGTTACCTACTATGAACCGATACCCAGTATAAAGAAGAAGAAAAATGTGTAGGGTTGCTGGTTGTGAAATTAAAGCCCCGTTGAAATTGATGATGATTTATTGGCAACTTAACTTATATCCTGGGTTCAATTCCCAAGTCGGGCAAAGTGTTATTAGTATTTTCTATTAGGAATTCCTCAGTAGCAGCCTGGAGTCTGGATTTGTGTCCGGTCGATGGCAATAGGCTCGCCCCCTATTATGGGACTTAAGGTGCAGATATATGATTTTAGTGACTTTTAAATCTGTTATTACGCCTTCAATTAATGCAAGTAAGTTACACAAAAAATGTATGTTAAACTAGACCGCATACACATCAATTGTATCTGTGAATATTTTAGTATTGTAGTAAAATACTTTATGAAATAAATTCAGGAAGTAAGGTCTACCCAAATATAAAAATCGAAATTACTTCCAAACTACTAAAGATATTTTCATGGTTTTTTTTTGTATGAATAGACTATTTTGTTATCTATAAGTCTATCTGTGAATTATTTCAAATATTCATACTTTTATAACTAAAAATAAATATTCCCTATAAAATCGAACGGAACGGCATGCGGCGCTCTGCGCGGGCGACGGGCGGCAGTGTACCGCTGACCACTGTCACGGGTAGACGCTGACACTTTGCGCGACCGCTGTAGGTACTTACGTATTTTTTCGACAATATGGGTAGAACAACTAAAGTTCTGAAAGAGAAATGACGTATACATGAAAGAAACAGGATACTGAGGTAAGTTTCTCATATATTATTATAATATAATGAGGTTAGCTAAATGATATTTTGATAATAATTTGTGCGCGAGTATATCCATTATTTACGAGTAAGTTCAAACATAACTTTAGATCCGTATCAATTTTTTTTTTTAGTAGGCTAAAAAATTAATACAGATTCCCGAAACGAAAATGCGGAGAGCAAGTAAGAACCTACCTAATAAATTGTAGACTACCATTTATTATGGTTTTTTGAGGACAATCCCGTTACAGCAGGTTTGAAACTTACCTAGCTTAAAAAAAAACAGGTGTAGTACATAATAAGATTATGTTTTACTATTTTAGTTGTTGCGACCCGACGGAAGTAAATAATGATAAAAATAATGAAAGAACTGACAATGATTCCCAACATGAAAAAGCGGAGTATTAAATTGTAGATTCTAGGCATACCATTTATTATGGTTTTATGGGGACAATCCCGTTATAGTAGGTTAGAAACTTGTCTAGTTTAAATAAACAGGTGCAGCTCATTAATAAGATTATGTTTTAATATTTTAGTTGTTGCGACCCGACGGAAATAAATAATGATAAAAATAATGAAAGAACTGACAATGATTCCCAACATGAAAATGCAGAGACAAAGTGAGTATTAAATAAATTGTAGATTCTAGGCATACCATTTATTATGGTTTTATGGGGACAATCCCGTTATAGTAGGTTAGAAACTTGTCTAGTTTAAATAAACAGGTGCAGCTCATTAATAAAATTATGTTTTAATATTTTGGTTTTTGCGACCCGACGGAAATAAATAATGACGAAAATAGTGAAAGAACTGACAATGGTTCGTTATTTATTATATACAATGTAGATTCACAGGTTTTTTTTTATATTTCCAGGACCATCAACTGGAATGGAATCAATGATTTTGGTTGAAGGCAAAATACAGACAAAGAAGAGACAGAGAAACAGGAAGATCAAGACACTCGATAAGAGGAATATTTCGAAAAATGACTACATTTCTACGAAATGTAAAAAAAATAATTAATACAAACAAATTCACGCCTTCTTCCCAAGGGGAAGGCAAAAACTATAGAAGGCCAGCTGCACGCTTCTTTTAAACCGCACCGTTGCCTTATCACATAATTTTTCAGCCTATCATTTATAGTCACGTCACACATGCTTCGCAAGGAGGCATTTCCACAGCATTTAGGGCCGATTTTTCAATCATCAGTTAACTTCTATCTGAGGAATAAATATGACGCATTGACATATTTTCTATACAAAAGCTGTCAAAACGTCAAACATATTCTTCACATAAAAGTTATCTGGCGATTGAAAAATCGGCTCTTTTTCTACTTTTATGCTTCTTTTGCCACACCCAAAATTCATTCACTTCCATGCATAAGCTTAGACACCAGCACACCATTATGAACAGCCAGTCGAACCTTTTTAGGCATCGACTAGTTGGTTACAGTCGCATGTATAGTACCATTCACTTTATTTCCCGCATTCACTCTCCTTTCCACATCTTCATCAATCTTTCCATCCCTTGTAAACTGACTTCCCAAATATACTAACTTACTCTGGGGGGCGATTCTACTAACAACATTGTTCTAAAATGGCAATTCGAACCGCCCAGACTGTTTCCTTTAAGAAAATCTGCTAATTTACAATTATTAAAATATGTGGAAAAAATCATTTACTTTTCGTGGTAAATATAACGGAAAATAAGTTTTAATGGGTTTATTATTCGTATAAAATGTATTTGTTATTTAACCATTTTTGTTATAGTAATATTATAAACTTACTAATTGAACTATAGGTAACACTCATTGCCATTCATTCCCGTAGTGATTGAGTGGGGTTTCGACTTGGTTACAGTCAGTTACAGTTTCAGTTATTGTCATAAAAATTGTAGAATAGATTTATGGGGGACGAACGAGAGCCGAACGAAACCGAACCATTGATGAGACGGTACAGAGCGTATAACTTTGCAAATTAGTAGAATCGGCCCCCTGATCCATACAGCCCATTCCCTCTCTAAATCTTGCCTGCACATCTCATATTTTCTCATCTGTCACTAAAGAAATTAATTGTTTTATTTTGGAATTAAATTTATTTATTTAGATTTTTGGCTTTTTATTTCACTTTATATTGTTTCCATAGCTAAAGAGCTCGTTAGTCGCATCACAGCCGCACGGGCCGATCAATTAGGTTAAGCTATTCTTGCCACGGTTGTTCCGTGGATGGGTGAGCATCTTTACGTACAGAGACTCATCCGTGCCTCGTAAAGTCAAAAAAATCTGCTGTTCCCTACATTTATGTTCGCTTAATTCGTCAAAATGTAGGGAACAGCTGATTTTTTTTCGCGATTTCATGTTTAGTCCAAGTTATTTCATGTTGTGTCCAATATAGTAAAAGTTGTTTATAATGATGAGTACAATGACGAGATAGGTTGATGGTGTTTAAAATTACACCCTGTTTAAACCAACTTATTCAATGCAAACTATTAAAATAATATAATATATTACAATCTTATTTTATTATCAGAATATTACCTTATTTGTGAACACTACTTAAAAAAAAATTGGATTGTGATAAAAAAATCAGGCAGGACAGTCCACACAATCTGAAACGTATGGTTACCCTACGTTACGTGCGAACGGTTGCGGGGTCGCGGGGGGTGACGCAAGCTCCTCCCACTCGCTCAAGGTCCTCCCACTCGCTCAAGGTCGCTGGCAGTTATCGTCCTCTTAAACATAACTTGCAAAATGTGGGTGTATTATAAGTACACCTCTGCCTTACCCCTCGGGGATTACCAGGTGTGATGTTATGTTATGTTTATGTTAACTTATTTTTCGTTACATTAATTAAATCATGTGGCAACCCTAAGTGGAAGGATCAAAAGGACTGCGTGGCTAAAGCCCTTCAGACCTCCCCTAGCTGACAAGTTTCCTGAAGACCGCTAGGCTATCGAAGCAGGAACTAGTCGTACTAAGGATCAGAGTTGGCTGGAAAAATATCTTATTTAGGACACGCACAAATCATACAAAAAATAAAAAAGGAGCATTTAAAACATATTTGTTCGATTAAAAACAAAAAACAACAAAGAAAATAAATAAAAACGACTTGTGCGACGCCAAAAAGTAAAAGTAAAAGTATGAACAAGAACCAACCCAAAATGCAGATATTGGTGCCGATTCCCTTGTTCACAAACTAAACCAAATTTAAGTTCAGTGCATCTTTTTCTTTCTATTTCATTAAGAAAAGGACAGAAGACAAATTTTAGTTTAGTCATGTCAGATTAATCAGCCCTTGACGTAAATTGACGTGATTTTAGTAGGCAAGTTTTTAATCACGTCTAAACTTGTATGGAGTAGTGACAGGCGCTGATTAATTTGACAGGACTAAACTAAAATTTATCTTCTGTCCTCTTCTTAATGAAATAGAAAGAAAAAGATGCACTGAACTTAAATTTAGTTTAGTTTGTAAACAAGGGAATCGGCACCAATATCAGATGTCTGTAACCAAAAATATTTTAATCATGCTTCTTGCTTCATTACCATCTGTAAAAATAAACAGGAAGCATTATTAAAATATTTTTTTTTAATAAAACCTCATCATAATCATAATCAGCCTATAATGTTCCAACTGCTGGGACAAAGGCCCTCCTCGCCTCGAGAGGGAGTGGGCTGTAATCCACCACGCGGGCCCAGTGCGGGTTGGAATAAAACTTACTTGATAAATAAACGAGTATTTCCATTTCGTAAACGGCTTTAAAGATATAAATCTGTAAAACCCTTGTCAAATATGATAACGTCCACACGGTCCTAAACATACATCAAAATATTACAGAAAGTAATGGATATTGGATGCTCAAAACTAAAATTGTAAACATAAACATTTTATACAAATCCCAAAATAATTCTCGAACAATATTATTTCTGAAATATTTTATGAAAAGTATTTGGAACGTATAATAAAATAGGAACGAAGAATTTTTGTCCGTTTGTCTGTCTGGATGTATTTTCCGGATTTGATTTGATATAATTTGGTACACAGATATTTTATAACCTGTATTAACACATAGAGTACTTTTAATCCTGGTAGCAATCCTGTGGGATATTTCTCGACATCCACTCGGGCGTAGCCGCGGGCAAAAGCTAGTTTGAAATAAAGATTGTTATTTTGGATATAAAAAAGATAAAAAGCCCTTTCAGACTTTCTGTTATGTCCATATTTTCATAACATTGGAATGGAGAGCCCGCAGCGACCCGGTGCGGTCAAGGGCTAACGATCTGCGTGTACATTTTAAAGCTCAATTTTATTTAAGCATAGACCATTTTTTGTTTATCAAAATTATACGTACAAGTCTTTTTGAAAGGCCCACAGTTCAACTAAACAAAATTAACTTCTAATTTAATTAATTATTCTGATGGATAGAGAGAAAGAAAGAATAACATTTATTTGGACACAGTTCGTGAAACACAAATTACAAATAACAGAATAAAAAAGTGAAAATAATGTTTTAACAACAACAGTGTGTGTTTTTTTTTTAATAATGGCATCTCGTAGTTGACCTTGAGAGGTCGTCACTACTCAAACGGACTATCCTGTGGCTGCCTTAAGCGTACTCAAAGCCTTCAGCCAGGGGCGAAACTCTTACATTACTAAGCGACTACACGCTAAGGGCACCCCCTGTGGGGTACGGACCTCGGCTTAGGGCGTCGCTGGGGGGAGGACAGCAAGGTGGGACAGGCTGGATCTGAACTGAATTATTATTAATCGGGGAATTTAAAGCTACGGGCTCAACTGCGGCGCGGGCTGGCACTTCGTCGAGCAAGGGTCGCGAGGGACCTCGGTGGCGAGGTCGGAAGGTCGGTTTGTGTACAGTAGTGTGTGCCTCACGACTGCGCAATAAGGTTCATTTCAGCATTAATGCCAGACAGACGCTGTCTGACGCTGGTTTTATAATGAACCTTTAGGGACAAGTGACGGGGAGTACAAACAGTTTCAACATACCTAATACATCATTTTTATACATAAGTATCATTGGATCAATATATGTAATTTTTGTTTAAAACATTGAGGAATTGCGTTTTCTTTCTGGCCACCCTGTAATAAAACTAATAAACGGATAAAGCAATCTTTTCGCCTTCAGAATATCGAATAGCCACTACAAACCAGAATCCATGCGGGTAAAACCCTACTCAGAAAATATCGCTTAGTGTTAAGTCGCTTAGGGTCGGGTAAACGCCGTTGACCTTGGCCATACAAATCCGCGTCGCGCTCACGCTGCGCTGCCGTTTGCCGTTCGGTTTCAAAGGGAATATTTATTTTTAGTAAGGAAAATGTGAATATTTAAAAAGTATCACAGAATTATTTCTGATTAATAAAATAGTCATTAATAACATTTTCATGATTTTTTTTTTCATAGAAAAAAAAAAATCATGAAAATGTCTTAAGTAGTTTGAAAGTAATATCCTTTTTTATTCTTTGGGTAGAAATGACTTCCTGAATTTATTTCATAAAGTATTTTACTACAATAGGTACTTAAATGTTCACTTAATAATTGATTTGTACGCGGTCTAGTTTAACATATTTTTTTGTATAACTCACTAAAATAATATATCTGCGCCTTAACATAAGCGAAAATCGAAGTTTCACATTACCGGATTGCCCGGCTTTTGAAGCATCCCGCTAGGCTCTCCTGATAACCAACCGTTTGGCCGGTCCCGGTATCCATACGATCTTTATATCTACACATATCATAAAATAGTAACGAAGACTTAAATGTACATTCAATATTTTTTTAAATTTAAAGTAATAATACCGGGACTGTGTATCAATTCTAGTACAATTTATTTATTTTTTGCACCAACGACAGCCCCACTTTATGTCCAGGCAAATCACTGTCCATTCCAAGGTTGCCTGGAAGAGATCGCAGAAAGCGATAAGGCCACCCATATTTTGTAGTGTTTGATTTATTTTTTGTTTTGTATTTTTGTGGTGTACAATAAAGTATACATTTATATAAATTATGTATAATAATTATTTTGTGTTTCACGAACTGTGTTTTGTTTTTATTTTAATATTTTACTTTGTTTTTGTTTTTTTTATGTTTCTATAAGTGTTTTTAGTTTAATGTGTGATCTCCTGTGCGAGTCCCAATAAATAATTTTTCTTTCTTTCTTTCTTTATATAAATAAATAAGACCGCCTGCTTCGCATGGTTTTTACGACTTGACAAAGCTCGAAATTTTTTTATTATACATAACATTAATGAATTATACACATAAGCCTTCTTCCGGAAAAAATCTCTAAATGATGGTGCCAAGCTGCACCAAAATCCGTTGCGCAGTTAAGGCGCTGACAAGACCCAATGGACTAAAATGGGCTTCTCTTAAGAAAAAAAAATTGCCAAATCTGTATAGTTTGTGGTAGCGGAAAAAATATATGTTAATTTTGAACATATTTCCCAGAACTTGGTTGTTACCAAAACACGTTTTGATAAAAAAATCTCAATACAAACTTACGTTAAACTAACCTCTTACCTTGAGTTCTAATCCAAAATATCTGCATTAAATATCAAAATACGTTACGTATTTAATTATTAACAAGAACGTCTTATTTGAATGCAGAACTTGGTTGTTTTTTATTTTCGATTACTCAACTCAATTTTGAGTAAATAAATAATTACTTCATATTTTGCAGTAAATTACAAGCGTTGCGTCATCGCGCTTCTCTTTCTTTTCTATGCAATGTGACAGTGACCGTGGTTTATGTGTTGTCAGCGTCTTAAGGGTTTTAAGTCTCATGTAATAGGGGGCGAGCCTATTGCCATCAACCGAGCACAAATCCAGACTCCGGGCTGCTACTCAGCGATAGTGCTGATGGGGTAATTTTGTATAATTCTGTATTTTATTTTGTCAATAAAATGTATATCTAAATGAAAGACATTGTAATAAAAGCAAAATATAGCTTTTAATTAATGCGGTCACAAAGGCAGATATGAAAAGCGACTTTAATAAACATTAGTTACTAGCAAACCCTACAGACGTCGTCCCGTCCAAATGACAAGAAATTATACAAAATTCCCATAGAAAATGCATTATTAGTCTTCATTTTTTTAGCTCGCCATCCGATAAGGACCAGGCCTGGGTCGACGACGGCGCGCTGTCTCCCACGCGCGCCTCAAACAGATGTCAGCACAAGTGTAGGGGTTCACTAGGGCTGATGCCTGCCGGGGTCGCGGGAAAGTATGAAAGGATTACCGAGGCCCCTGAGCCTCGGTTACCCTTTCGATGGTCAACAAATCAACTCTCTTAAGTCTATTTTCTCGTAAGCCTACAAAATTATTAGCCTACATATTATTAGCAGGGCCGGGTTTAAGGCAGCGCAAAAGGGACCCTGGCCCCGGGCCTCCACAAAATTGGAGTTTTCACAATTTGATTTTTTTTAATAAACAATAAAGTTACATGCACAAAGATCCTTTTCCTAAGATGAAAATTCTAAAAAATAGACTTCGGGCTACAATTACACAAAACCGCCTATCAAAGTTATTCTACTGAGTATTGAAAGTGATTAACTCCGAGGACTGAATTTCACCGAAGTTATCAATTATTTTTCGACGAAAAAAGCTCGCAAAGCTCCATTCGCCTAACATTTATATTTTTTACACTTACATGTATATTTTTAGAAATGATTGAAAAATGTAAATTATTTTTTCCCCTGTTCCAAAAAATCTTCGGGGCCTCCACACCTATAAATCCGGCCCTGAATATTAGTCTATCATGTAATTGCTTCTCTTATGTTTTTTTAAAGTTGCCGGTATTAGGTACGAGTACCCTGTACTAATTAAAACAGCTTAAAACTATGTATTATTTGTTTTAAAGCGTCAGGTTCCACCCATAGCTACTGACCTAACATAAATAAACCCCACCTAAAATAAATAAACAAATCAACAAAACATTGAATTTCAAATTCCATTTCGTCTTTTAATTAAAAAGCCTTCTTCATTTTCATACGAACCGTATGAATTTCATCCCCCACTCATATCGTCGAGTGCCTACTTGGCCTGAAAACATAGGTATTATAAAACTGAGTTGTATACCTCTATTTTATAGGTACCTAGGCCTGTCATGTCATGTTTCATGAAAATATGGCAGCTGTAAATAAATGTTTTATTAGGAACTGTTGAACTTACTCTTTATGAATTTTCCACTAGTGAAAATGTAGGGATATTAAACCTATTTTTTTTTACAAATTGAGTCTTCCTTTTAGACATAAAGGGCCTTATCATGTCAAACAATAAAATAAGATAACGATGAAACAACATTCTGGTCGTCATAGATTCTCATATTTCAGTCAATATTCAGGATTTTTTTTTGAGTGGTATCAAATAACTCCTCCCGCTCTGGGCGGAGCGGGAGGGTGTGTCAGACTCTTACTGACTAAAACCCACCCGTGTTCTCTCCGTTGCCTGTGTTGCCAGGGGCCTCGGTATCCCTTCCCACGACTCCGGCAGGATTCAGGATGACTTAGTACATCAGCAGGTCGACCATGACGCTTTCTATTTCTACTCTGCTGGAGTATTGAATTCGCTTGTTTACCGAAAATATTTTACCGTCTACATGGAAACGTCATTTTTGTTTACTCTTCCGTCGACAAATCGCTTCTCTACGGTTCTCGAGCTAAGCCTGCACAGAAGAGAAGTACATCGTAGGTAACTTCATGACACTTTGCACCTGTAAACTGACGTTCCACGCGCGCCTCAAAGACATGTCGTCAGCACAAGTGTAGGGGTCCACTAGGGCCGATGCCTGCCGGGGTCGCGGGAAAGTACTTATGGGTCACCGAGGCTCCCGCAACACAGGCAACAGGATGGAATACGGGTGGGTTTTAGTCAGTAAGAGTCTGACACACCCTCCCGCTCCGCCCAGAGCGGGAGAAGTTATTTGATGATTTCACACCCTCAAAAAAAAAAACTTTTAAATCTGTTATTACGCCTTCTAATGCAAGTAAGTTATGCATAAAATGTAGTTAAACTAGAACGCATACACGTCGATTCTATACGTAAATATTGAAGTATTGTAGTACAATATTTTATTAAATTTAAATAAAAATTTATAATAAAAAAATCAGGAAGTTATGTCTACCTAAAGCATAAAAAATTATATTACTTTTAAACTTTTTGTATGAACTAAATTAAAACTAAAGAAACTATTATATTATCTACAATTATATCTGTGATTTATTTTCAAATATTCATACTTTCGTTAGGTACTAAAAATAAATATTCCCTATATTAAGGCTACGTTTCAAGTACAGTGTTTTGTAGAAAGAGGTTAAAATACAAGTTTTATAAAAGTTTAGGTCTGATAAAGAAAAGATAAAGATAAAGATTATTAATTTGTCAAAAACATGCGTTTACACACTAATTAAAGTATCCAAGATCTTAAAAAGGTATCTGAAGTCCGAACATGTTTTACCTGTCGAGGCGTACAAATTTTAATTTTACATAACAGGACATATATAGTATACATATTTAAAATTACATTATTATCTTTAAAACAATGTACAATGTCAAAATAAAAAATAAAAACAATGTCAAAATAAAAGTTTAAAACAATGTCAAAAGGTATCCGTCAAGAAGTCATTAATATTATAGTAACACTTGTTCGTTAATAAATTTCGAATCTTTTTTTCTAAATAAATTTGCGGGTAAAGCTTTTAATGCCTGTGGTATTTTATTGTATACTCTAGGAGCCATACAGAAAAAACTTTTTCCCATAATAGCCGTTTTTGCAGAGTGTAGGCAGAGTTGGCTATTGTCACGTCTGTTACACGGAAAGGTGTCAGATATTCGTGGAAACAGGTGAGGGTTAGATTTGACGAACGGCACAGCTTCAAAAATATACAGGGACGGTAGAGTTAGTGATTTGTATCTTTTAAATAATGGGCTACAGCTTTCCGTCGACTCTAAATTAAACATCGCCTTTGAATCTAAATTATCTGAAAACGCAGCCTTATGCTGAGGAGCCTGCTCTTAAACAGATTTTTTCTATGGTGCCTATCTTGACTCAGAGCATTTCTGAAAACTTATCTATTTAACTTCATCAAATCAATTAGTAATTATTGAGTTTGTCTGAGGACCTAAGAAACCGGATACTTTAATCAAATCTTGCCTGTCTTCTTCAAAGAACCAACCACTTTATTAAGGTTTTCAGTTTAATATAGGTAGTGAACGCCCGAAGCTTCGTTTTCGTTTTTGGACATTTTCGGCCCAAAAATTATTATTCGGCCATATTTTCGTTTTTTGGCCATAAACCAGCCCAAGCTTCGGCCTAGCCGAAAATCAGAAGTTATTAAATAGTCGCGCGTCATTCGGTCTATTTTGTAAAGCTCGGCAATAGCAAGTGACGTTCGGCTAACATCGGGGTGAATTGGGTCCACTCGTAGTTTCACTCAGCTGACTTACGAGTAAACGGACGCGATTTTGTTTTCAAGTTGTGAAGAGAGGTTATGTTGTATTTTTTTTCACGCGCATAAATTAATGGATTTTGAACTTTTTTGACTCAAATTGACAAAAGTTATTGAAATATGTGGTTATAGAATTATCTCTGATTATAGTGTTTTATTTATTTTAAAGCCTATATTTGCTGTTTCTCTCATTAGGTTTAAAAAAAAAACAAACAAGATTACAGTGTACAGCGGAAATATTAACATTTTTTTAATGTCTACATCATTTTCGGTTTCGTTTTCGGCCGAAAATAAGACTAAAGCCGAAGCTTATTTTTCGTTTTCGGCTGAAAATCCATTTTCGTTCGTCACTAGATCAATAAAAATAAAATAAAAACCTAAAAACTAAGAACTGTTGGCAATAAACCATTCTACCATCTGCTGAGACCTCAATTCAATTCCTGCTACAATTCTTTCTCTCACTGATTGTTACCGCTTCCGATTGTTCGGTAAACCCCTTAATTGCTTTATCACGGTGAAACACAACAAAAGCACAACAAGGAAACGGAAAAACTTAAGAGTAAATAAATATACATTTCCCTTTTAATGGTTCATTAATTTTGAGACACTTTTCAAGTGTTTTTCAAGAGCAACGTCTAAAGGAAGTTACTAAAGGGTTACCGAGGCCCCTGGCAACACAGGCAACGGAAGAAATACGGGTGGGTTTTAATCAGTAAGAGTCTGACACACCCTCCCGCTCCGCCCAGAGCGGGAGAAGTTATTTGATGATTTCCCACCCAAAAAAAGGCTGAGAATCAGCACTTTTCGAACGTCAAAATTACAAAAGACAGTCCCCCAAAAACGCCCGCCCTTCACCACTTCCTAGTGCTTTAGCTGGGAAGAAGAAGTGGCGCAACAAACTTCCCAGTACAAACGGTTTAACATCGCCAAGTGATTGGTTGACTCTTCAAGTGACCTATTTTTAGGCCAAAGAATCAGCATTGCCAATCAACGTAGCAATGCTGCCAGCCTTTTAGCACTTTGTCCGTTGACAGCGATGCGAAAGAGTTTTTTGATTCCCTGCCTTTCCCTTTTTTATATACTTGCACATAATTTATATTTATATATTAGTGTAACTTGTATATTGTATAAAGTATTTGAGATGACCAGCTATGGTTGAAATAACTCGTTTTCATATTAATTGGTCAAGGACAGCTAATGAGACACATTTGATTTTCTATTGTTTGACTCCGAATCAGTGTCGCGCGGGGCTTAACAGGTTAAAGAAACATTATCAAGTAGCAATGTCATAAGTACAAAGTTTCTTACTGTATCGTGTTGCAAAACGTAGCTTACTAAAAGTAGCCGCGGTGTGGATGCTCCTTTATAGTCAAGATTCCCGACTTATAAACTAGACCTTGCTACAAGTAGCTTTCAAGATTGTTTGTTTGAAATATGATCGCAGCTAGATAAAATTAATGTTGTAAAGATTTTACACTTTATTTGCAAGATGCAGTTAGATAGACCCTGAAATTCGATTTGCAAGTCGAGTGAAAGCGTAATGAGTTTCTGTTGTTGGGGAAATGTTACATGCAATCAGTGCATTTAGTTTTGCCTTGAAGACATTGATTTCAGAAGGTCTTGTATTATCTCTTTACCTAACAGTAATAATCAAAAAAAATAACTTTGTAAAAGTGTTTTAAAATATCTACTTACAAGAAATAAACATCATTTTCATCATTGCACTATTGAAATTGAAATACAACATAATGTAGTATGGAATAGTTCTTACCAATGTGGGAGTCTTAGTAGAATAGAGACAAATGCACATATAACACATGTAATCAGCCTGTAATTGGGAACATTACAGGCTGATTATGTGTTATGTGTGTATTCTGCTGGGACACAGGCCTCCTCTCTGTGAGAGTGAGTGGGCCGTAATCCACCACGCGGGCCCAGTGCGGGTTGGTAGATGTCACATGTCTTCGAATTTTTGGTTCTAGGACCCCTCACAATGTTTTCCTTCACCGGTTTAAGAGTAGTGGTGATGAAATAATATACACAAAGTAAAGCTCCTGTCAGGGTTCGAACCTAAGACCTACAACTGGTAAGTCGCGGCTGTTACTACTGGGCCACCACTGCTCTCACAAATATATGCGCCAGTGAAGCAGAAGACAAGTGAAAGGTTCCGAATTCCAACATCGTTGGATCGGTTCGGATACATTTTTAACCGACTTCTAAAAAGGAGGAGGTTATACGTTCGTCTGTACGTATGATTTTTTTTTATGTTCACCGAATTCTCCTTCAACTGTGGACCGATTTTGAAAAATATTTTTTGTTTGTAGGGTAAGCTCTCGAGGTGGTCCCATTTTCATCAAGGCAGAATCTGATGAGGAGATCCCATGGAAATCGAGGGAAATCCTCAAATTTTATGGGCACACGTATAGCGATATGGTGAAGTGGAGCTGATGGTAAATAAAGTACCAGGAGAACTCATCAACAATTAACGTACCTGCATCGGGAAAAGCAATGTTTTGTAAAGGGCGATGAGCAGTTGACATGAGGCTATTGTAACTTAGATAAATTACAAACTGACCCGCTAAAAAGTAAAAAATAAAATACTTGTTACAAAAAAAAAACAACCGGTTTCCAAGAAAATCACTACAAACTGAAAAATATATTTAATCACGGAAGTCAGTGGCAAAAAATTAAGACGCTGACAACACCTAAACCGCGGTCACTGTCAGATTGCATAGAAAAGAAAGAGAAGCGCGATGACAGAACGCTTGTAATTTATTGCAAAATATGAAGCAATTATCTATTTACTCAAAATTGAGTTGAGTAACAGAAAATAAAAAAAACCAAGTTCTGCATACAAATAAGACGTTCTTGTTATTAATTAAATACGTAACGTAGGTTGATATTTAATACCGATATTTTGGTTTAGAACTCAAGGTAAGAGGTTAGTTTAACGTTAGTTTGTATCGCGGTTTTTTTTTCAAAACGTGTTTTGGTAACAACCAAGTTCTGGTAAATATGTTCAAAATTAACATATATTTTTTCCGCTACCACAAACTATACAGATTTGGCAATTTTTTTTCTTAAGAGAAGCCTATTTTGGTCAACTGGGTCTTGTCAGCGCCTTAATATAAAGATCCAAAGGCACATAACATCAAGCCTTGTTTCCCCGAAGGGTTGGGCAGGAGTGTACCTGTAGTACATCCACATTTCGCCAGTTATGTTTTTAAGTCCCATGTTGAGGGCGAGCCTATTGCCAGATCCAAAGGCACAGACTTCCGAAATTAAAGTTATTTTTCACTTTGAAGTGTATTTTTTGGAAGTCGATATTTTTGTTTTGTAAAAAAAATTGTGTTCATACGTTTCACTCCGAGTGAAAGGTGCTGATTGAAATAAAAAAATTAACAAAAAGCTAAGCGTCTGATATGATCTGCTTTTCTTGAGATTAAAATATTGTTTGAGTAATTTTACCAAACTGAGTATGCTTATTATGTTAGTCAAGCTCATAATACTTTAAACTAACGACTAATGCTAGGTTTACAATGTACTTGTACATTATAATTTATGTACAATAATGTACAGCAAACATTATAACATTTCGTCGAATTTATATTAGTAGATCAACACGCCAGTTCGTGCTTACTTCAATATATAAACGTCAGACTGTAACGAACATTAAGTACCTACTCCACCCGGTCAATAGCAATCAACGGATCAAAATTACGTACTTAGTTGTTAATTGTTCCAATGTATCAAATGGATTGATCACCACACGGCTAGCATTTTGGAACTAGAGAGGTGTATCAGCCGCATGTCATAACTCTTAAAATGATACTTAGGTCGACTGACTTAGGTACGTTGAAACCCTAGTGAGAAAAACTTGACAAAATGGATGTCACTGCCAACAAAAAAAAAATAAAACGTAGTATTATTAAATAATACTACGTTTTTCTTTTGCCATCGACACGCTAAGAAGAAGCTAGCGAGGTGATAAATGTAATATTTCCTTTCTTGATAGATAAGTATTATAACTTTTAATTGACATAGGTCACGTCATGCTAGTTCTGTTGTCCTTTTTGTCGAGATTCGCCTTCAAATCAAAAAGAACCGACTCTAATGCAATCAGGCTAAACATTTCTAGAACGTTTCATTTAGTCCCTCAATAAGAACTCCGTGAGCGAAGTCTTTACAAACTTGCACAACATTGCACTTATTACATTTAAAACTTAAGAAAAATCACTGATCCAGCCTTAAACGTTAAGATGAAGAAAATATGAAGTAAGAAAACTTAAGTCATTAACTGAATTACACTTAGTAATCATAAGGTTAACTTGCATTTAACGGCTCTATAACTTTAACCTATAATTGTAGGAACCTATACTTGCAAGGCCTGTGGTTTCACTCGTGGAAAAACGTTTCATGTTGTACACACGGCTACACATCCAGCTATACATTTCCAGTTTACGCTGACCTCGCCTTGTACGGAAATCCTATACAATGCGAGATCAGCTTATACTGGAAATATATAGCTTGATGTGTAGCCGTGTGTGCCTCTTCCCAACTATTTTGGGGTCGGCTCGGGGTCTAACCAGATGCAGCTGAATACCAGCATTGTACATGGAGCGACTGCCTATCTGATCTCCACAACCCAGTTACTGGGTAACACGCTACCCCTTGGTAAGATTGGTTGTAAGAATAAGAATCATTTATTTGCAGAAAATATATGTATTAATTAATTATTAATTTTACTTTAATAACTAATAAGTACTCATTTTGATAAGATATACAGAATATACAGAAAAATATCCAATATAAATAATATAATTTTTAAAATAAGTAAAATTTTAAGTTACAATCATTATACACACATACCAAAACTTAAAACCTTAAAATATATTTATTTTTCTTTATATAACAAAAGATCTTTAAAGTTAAACTAAATTGAATAAACACACGCCACAAAACTATAGGAAACTTAAAAGAAAACATTTTCTTTATGTTGCAGAAATTCTTGTAAAATGTAAACTATAAAACAATTTTCTATCAACCAATTATGATGTTTGGTAATTTATTAATGTTATGCACATAATTATGATAAACATTTTTTTAATTAGAGATGTATTACAAAAAGGAACTGAATTTTTTGTTGCATCTGTTGGTTTCTTGCTTAGTGTAGTTGTCACCTTGATCTAAATAATTCATTACGTTTCCTCACAAAAACCGATACCTCAAACAAATACGTTACAGTTTTTTTTAATAAAGGCCTACAAGACTCAAGTGGACCGACACTGCATATATGTAGCTCTTACACATTTCTTTTGTACTATAAATGTCTTATCATTTATTGATTCAACATACCCACTATATGCCATGCGGGCTGTTTCTTCGTCTAACACAGTACAAAGTTCTCCAATCTATTTTTAGTTTACTGCACACGTTTTAACCTATTGACCGCCACGTCAAAAAAGCCAAGCCGAGCCCTCGGCGCCAAGCTACGAATTATTCCTTAAAATCTGTCATGTAGTTACACAACTACATGACAGATTTTAAGGAATAATTCGTTGACAGAGCAAAATGTGCCCAGCACGCCACGGACACCCGTGGCGTGCTGGGCACATTTTGCTCTATCATCTATACATGACTGTGGCGGTCAAAGGTTAATGTGTTGTTTCCAATCACACAGTTTGTCTATAATTTAAAGAAATTAAATTTAAACCTAAGAATGTCACACATTCTGTTTCTTCTATGTTTTTTACTTTTATTTAAATGTTAATATTATCGGAGAGTTTGGTTTTTAAGTACGAAGTTTAATAGATTTTGTTTTAGATATATTTACACATAGGTAGGTTATTACTGTTATTAGATTCAAGCCATTTTATTACAGAATGGACAGCTTATTTTAACGAAGTGTCGAAGCATAATGAATTGGATATTACGCGCGTTAATTATCAAAGTTTTAAAAAGAGATTAGTAAGTTATAATTTCAAGTCATAATTTCCTGTTATTGCGGTTTTTGTCTACAACAGACAAAAACCGCTTTTATGTTTATACTTTTTTTGTTATTATTCATTTTGTTTCCTTTCTACGATTTTCTATATTTTTACCTTGTCAAATTACTATAACTACCTAGATTATAAGTGTAATGAAGTGGTCTCCTTTATTAAAAGCGAATACTATTATTTGTCCCTGTTCTGTGTAAACTTGCATGTAATTGTGTAGCCTCTGTTATAGATCCAACTATGCATGCACTAAATTATGTAATCATATGTTTCATAACTACTAGGTATACCTACCTAAGTTGAGAAACAAACAAACAAACCATCACATTCTAAAGACGCAGTTAAGTGTTTTCATATTTTCGACTACAAAAACAATATAAAGAATGGCTTCATAGCCTCTTCTAGTTAAAATCCACAAACATACATAACATAACATAACATAATCAGCCTATAATGTTCCCACTGCTGGGACACAGGCCTCCTCTTTGTGAGAGGGAGTGGGCCGTAATCCACCACGCGAGCCCAGTGCGGGTTGGTAGATGTCAAATATATTCGAATTTTGGTTCTAGGACATGCCGGTTTCCTCACGATATTTTCCTTTACCATTTAGAGAGCAGCGGTAATGAAATAGTCAAAAGCCACGGACGCAATTAATCCGTTATTGTTCCCCCCATCCCACAGAGTCGAGCGTTCATTCCTGTATTTGTTTAAAAGTGTGTGTATTTATGTATAAGTAGAGAAATATAGAGTTGTACGTTTTAAAACCTTTTATTTCAGGCGTCAAAATAAAAATGGATTTCCACAATGTATTTAAATGTTATTATTTGCGACAGGCGCGTTTTTCATATCGATATGCGCGACCTTTTGTGTCACTTTTAGATGAGGTATCTATGTATAATATTCAGAGGTAATATTATTCAATGCCTTATACATTTTACACGTACCTATATATACCGTACAAGCACGTATTTCATTTCGGAACATTAAAATTGTTGTGCGTTCAGCAAAAAGGAGATAAACCAAATCTCTTCCACCTATTGTGTCGCAATTAGTCGCAGGTCCATAATCCCTTAAGGCGGGTAAGGGATTAACTCACTTGGATCCGTTTGTCACAAGTTGTGATTTAAGGTAATCCTCACCCGACTGGACAACTAAGAGAGCTCCATGTCTAGCTGTGGATTTGGATTAAAAAATCAAGTTGTATCGATAATTATTATTTATCGCAAATAATATAATCAACCTATAATTTTCCATCTGCCGGGATTCGGACTCCTGAATGCTGATGCCTATACAATGCCATTACAATTATTATATTTTCATTTTCATAAAGCAATCCATTTCCATAGATTATGGGCCTTCCTATAAACGGCTCTAATGAAGAAAGTTTATGGTAAACCCGTATTGCCATAATCACGCCGCGGCCAGCCGGATTGCTAATCGCCATTATCACTTACAGTACGGCCGATGACTCATGGCCGGTCCAAACTTTGCGCAGAAGGCTGCGCAATAACATTTTTTGAAAACCAATTGGTGACTTGAGGCGAGTGTGAGTGAGAGGACACGCGCGAAAGTTCGTAATGCCTATGTTCAGACCAGCCGTACTGTACACACAGAGCTATAAAAACTAGATGTTTATGAGAGACAATCTTTTAATTAAACCCTTGTTTGCATATTTTTCAAACACACAACAAATGCTATTTCATTCTCGGTGTTTCAAAATTAATTAAAGCACTCTACAAAGCAATTATTTATTCTTTATTATTGATATTCACAGACTGCAGACATCAGACAGTCTTTTGTCTATCCGGCTTGTGTGCACTTTGAATATAGAATAGAGTGTCAACTGCTACGTTCTTTTTTATGTCAGTTTTAATAGCGAAGGTGGGAAATCATCAAATAACTTCTCCCGCTCTGGGCGGAGCGGGAGGGTGTGTCAGACTCTTACTGACTAAAACCCACCCGTAATCCTTCCTGTTGCCTGTGTTGCCAGGGGATTCGGTGACCCTTTAGTACCTTCCCGCGACCGGAAGGCATCGGCCCTAGTGGACCCCTACATTTGTGCTGACGACATCTCTTTGAGGCGCGCGTGGAATACAACGCGCCGTCGACCCGGGCCTGGTCCTTACCGGACGGTAAGCTACCCATTGCTCACCGTCCGCAAGCCCGCGCCTACGGTGGCCGGAAATCCGCCCGGGATTCCCGACGCCCAGGGCGTCTCTTGCGGCGGCTAGGGGCGAGAGGGCGCGAAATTTGCTTTTCCCGCAACCGTCCCGCCTCCTCCTTCGCAAGCATTACTTCTTCGCAGAAGGAGGTGACGGCTGCCCAGACCCTCTCGCTCCGTACTATGGCCTGAACCAGGGCCGGCCGCGAGAGATCTCTTCCGCCGATCGCCTCCACGAGGACACGGCGGTGCTCTGCCCAAGCCGAGCAGACCTCCACCGTATGCTCCACCGTGTCCTAGCGAGCCGTCCCTACCTCGCACGGATCTTATGACTTGACAAAACATCGAGATTCTTTATTATGTGTTATTTTAATATTAATGTAATGAAAACGCCTTGTCACTACGAATATTTCTGTATTTATATTCTTGCACATATGCAAACATGGTAATTACCAAATTTAGCAAACTATTTAATTAAGTACTCAATATAATATCAAATATCAAACATTTGAAGAAAATCACATACCTACTTTCAGTTTTATATTTACTGTTTAAAACCACTACAAATCTTTTTAATATTTGGAAATCATGACACGTAAAGCGACTTTAATTAATAATAATAAATTGATAAATATTGCGACACTTAATGACATAATCCGCCGGTCTCTAGCCAGCATCAATGTGCCTGCTCTTCTTGAGCCGACTGCCATTGTCAGAGATGATGGCAAAAGACCTGATCGTGTGTCTTTGGTTCCGTGGAGTTAGGG
Organism: Atethmia centrago; assembly: GCA_905333075.3. Lineage (NCBI taxonomy): Eukaryota > Metazoa > Arthropoda > Insecta > Lepidoptera > Noctuidae > Atethmia > Atethmia centrago. The sequence goes on from HG995387.1 coordinate 12,997,001, forward strand.
ACGGATGCTTGTGTGGGACGCTACCTGTGTACTGAAAATTATTAAATATAGAGGCCTTGGCAAAGAGTACAACTTTGTGCCCTTTGGCGTCGAGACCCTCGGTCCGTGGGGTCCCAGTGCGCATAAGTTATTTGCGAAACGTCTATTTGATGTAACTGGTGACCGAAAAGCTGGCGGCTTTCTCGCGCAACGCATCAGCATTGCAATTCAGCGAGGAAATGCCGCCAGCATCCTCGGTACAATGCCTAGAGGGCCTTTTTTAGGTTTAACTTAGTTTTAATTTAATTTAGTTAATGTTAATAACCATCTTGTAATTTGGTTATGTAAATAAACATGATAAATATTGAGTCCAGTAATGAAAGACTTCGACTTGATTGGGTTCGATAAAAACATTGACAAAACATAATATTGGAGGTGCGCCAAAACTACTATAGCTTCAATTTTCGCACTGTCACCAACAGGAAATTGATTTAGTCAGATTAATAGACTTTTGTCAAGCTGACCTTTAACACGGCTACTGAAAATAAAGACAAAAAAAAAAACAAAAATAATTTTCCCCTGTCACCAACACGGTAGGAAAATTTTACGAAACAAAATAGGGTAAAAAAATGTTAACAAAACCAATTAAGTGTGAAAGCATTTTCAACACCTGATACTTTGCACAAAGGCCTAGGACACAACAAAGGGATCTGGACGCTAACCAAAAACGGTGTTAGCTTCACATGTGATGAAAACACAACAGTGTTGATAAGATTTCCACGTGTTACATGTCAAATCGGATAAGCGAATGAAATAACGGAATTTCCAAACAATGGGAGCGCAGACCATTGTTCGGGACGACAGAGTGGCTCTAAAGACGCGTCAGAAATAATCTTTTTTAACCCCTGAAATAACAGATTTGTGTTCATATTTTAATTCTAGTGTTGAGGTAAATTACTGTTTAATAAAACGTAGCACATTCCTACTTAATACTGCTAAAATTTACCTTGAACTTACTTACCTTGAACTGAAAACTTTTCCTTGTTTATTTCCCATAATACTCTTACCTATATTTCCTTCTTCTAAGTAACTTTACACACAATAACACAAAGGTGTGTCGAAGAAAATCGATAAGGAAAAGGGGTCGCATTTTATCTAGTGACACTTCTCAACCCAAGCAAGTGGCCGCCATTGCCGTTCGCACAATAAGGCTAGCGCATACAGGCGGACGGGACGGCAAAGGAAATCATTTATATTTAATTTTGACGTGTAGATATGTTGTACAAACCTACTTATGGAAATAAAATCATTTATCATTTGTGCTCCAGCAGATATAACTTGAAATCTGTCGTGGACCATAGTGTCAAACCGTATAAGTACTTTTTAGGTTTTTGGACGACATATAACCACACTGCCCATCTGATGACCAGACGTCACCGCCGCATAAGGACATTTACTATACCAGAGGCTTCGGCGATGCGTTGCCATCCCAGAGACAAAACTGTAACGTCTCATATTGTAATTACGCACATACACTTCAAATCAGATACAGTAAGGCTGCTTGGCGGCAGAAATAAGTATGGAAGCTATAATTCCCCGGACGAGCTCCTTAAAAAAAATAATGCAATACTTTTGTAGGAGAGCATATTTTTTTTAAGGCTCATCTACTAAACCACGTAGAAATTGTGTTCTGTATAAATTCGATCACATATATAAAAATAATATGTATGATAAAAATGTGTATTAAAAAATATGCCCCTGCCGTATCGTCCGCCATTTTGTACGAGCCCTAACTCGGTAAAAGTTACCGTTTAATACCGGGAACTGTGATCGCATTGCTTATGAGAACGATATTACCTTTTCTTTTACGGTTTAGTGAGTATGTTAGTTTAGAACTCCTTTATCTTTTCACTAGACTACACTACAGCCTTCGAGAGGGTTTTCCACACATTACACAATGCTGGTATTTTTCGAATTATTCCTCGTTGTTGTTATTGGTAAACAACCACAAAATAGGTGCCACGGCTTGGGCAGAACACCGCCGAGTCCTCGTGGAGGCGATCGGCGGCAGAGAACTCTCGCGTCCGGCCCTGGTTAAGGCCATGGTACGGAGGCTCTCACCCCTGGCCGCCGCAGGAGACGCCTTGGGCGTCGGGAATACCGGGCGGAATTCTGGCCACCGTAGGTGCTGGCTTGCAGACGGTGAGCAATGGGTAGCTCGCCGTCCGATAAGGACCAGGCCCGGGTCGACAGCACGTTATATTCCACGCGCGCCTCAAAGAGATGTCAGCACAAGTGTAGGGGTCCACTAGGGCCGATGCCTGCCGGGGTCGCGTGGAAGTCCAAAAGGGTCACCGAGGCCCCTGGCAACACAAGCAACGGAAGGGATACGGCTGGGTTTTAGTCAGTAATAGTCTGACACACCCTCCCAGAGCCCAGAGCGGAAGAAGTTATTTGACAATTTCCCGCCCAAAAAAAAGCAGACGCTAGCTTTGTATAAAACCAATTTTATCAAAGAGCATGGTATTAACAATACGTTAATGTATATTACAGGCAACGATTTCTGTATTCTGTATCACATCTGTTCTACGTGAAACTTAGTAATTAACAGCGGAAGCCCTAGCAAGACTCGTTAAGTGGTTTTCGTAATAAACTAGAGCCAACATTATGGTATCCATTTGAACTCTAAAATAACTTATTTTCATGCTTTTTACTGGAAAACATCATAAACTAAGTGCTTCAGTTGGTAAAGGCTCTGGTTTTTGCTGTTATCTTTTTCTGTTGTTTTATCATAAATGTATATAAGTTTATACAATAAAATAAATATACATTTATTATAAAAAAATATGAATTTAAAAGAAAGTAAATATTATGGCTTCACAGTTTAAATTATAATGATACAAAGTTACTTTTGCAACGTGTGACTTATTAATAAATATTATTAGAGTGATGCTTATTTAGTCACCCATGTGCACTCAAAATCTCTCTCTCTCTCTCTCTCTCTCTCACACACACACACACACACACTCGTACGTTTATAAAGTAAGGGAAGAGCGGAGTCTTCAAATACAGGCATTTTCTATGCCTAAATGGAGACTCCTCGAAATGCTATGTAAGCCAAATAAGATGTATGAAATAAGATGTATGAAATAAGATATATGAAATAAGATATATGAAATGTTGGTAACCCTCAGGTTCGAGTTGCTAACAACAGTCTCGCTTTGTTTTTCTAGATAATGAGTTATGAAATGTTGAGCTGTGTTTTACAACAAGTCAATGTAGTGCAAGGAGATTTTTTTTATATTATATATTTTTTTAATTCCGTAAGAATTGAGAGTCCACCCGCTATACAGCGTGTAAGTAGCCTTCCATTCTATTTCTAGATAGCTGAATATGATATTTGAATACTGATTGGGTGTATTTTTGGGATATCTTGTAAATACAGCGTGTATCAGCAATGGCATATTTTAAGGGTGTGGTACATATTATCATCAAACAACTTTTTCAAGAAACATAATCAGCTGTCGCATACAAAACTCCAATTACGAACTTCAAACTCGACCCAAATGTATGGGACAGCTGATATTTTTTTCGCGATTACGATGTTGGTCCTTTGAAGAAAATTTTTAAATATGACCACACATTTCTACTGCTTTATTACTAAAAAAAATCTGTATATAAGGATAAAAGAAAAGCAATCCAAATACACATAACATAGCTCCTAAGTATAGAGAAACAGAATACCAACATCGCCTCGGAAAATCACTTCCTGTAGCAATACACTCAAAATGACGTAATAAATGACGTCACTACTGAACTGAGTGACTCGTAATGAACTAATGAGAATTCATCGCGAAATGTCAGTGCACTCTGAAAGAAATGTGCCGGTCAATGACCCTGCTAACATAGGGGTGTTGATAACAATACCGTATTAACGTATGATGTTATACCTACGTACGTATGTACACTAGGTAGGTATAACAGGTATAATAATCCGTAGGTATTCGTAATGAAAAAGCACAATGGAAATTATTTGAGGTTACGTTAAATACATGAATATAATCGAACCTCAAATAATTCCCATTTTGCGTTCCTAAAAATATTATTGAACACTCTAATATAATGAATGCGTCTCTTTTTATGAACCTCTAATAATACTTATTCCAAATACTAAAAAGCCAAGTAACTGCGACCAACTGTGAGAAAATGCCAGAAATTTAAATTAAAAAAGGCTCAAATATTTATTTAAAAAAGTGTCTACCATTAAATGCCCCAAAAGTTTTTAGAAGTTCATTCATATAAAAAAGGTGCATCATTAAAAGGTTAATAAGTTTTTAAAGGATCAGCAGTGCTATTCTGTAACCTTCTCACCGTGAAAACTTAAACTTAAGTGTACGTGGAGTGAACTGTCAGTGTCATCCCACCTAATACTAGGGATGGACCAAGGATTACATTTACAATCATAATCGAGATTTTAATAATATTTTTATGATAAATTATAATGATCATAATCAGTTAGCAGATTAAATAAACGCAATCCCATGACCCAATGCGATGTGTTTTGAAGAAGCGATAGTGGATTGAGTCGACTAAAGACTGTGCGACGTTATTCAGCGTTGTTATTAACCCAAATCTATTCAATAAGAATAGACAACCAAGTGTGCCAAGTGATCGAGTGAGAAAGTTTGCTTGGCTGACGGACCATAGAATTTATCCCGATAACGATGTTTGAGTATGTGTACATAAGCCATTTGAATAAAAAACATGCGGATTATTTAATATGTACCTTTCTAATATTTTAATAAAGGTAGGTACATTTAAACCGACCTACGCGTTGCCAATAATAAAATTATATTCATAAAATCACCGTCATCAATACTATAACAAAATTCAACAGTTCCACTGATATTCGCGCAGCGCGCGCACCGCGGCCGGCGGACGGCTAGGCTCACTTCATCCAGCCCAAGTGAAGTGATGTTGCTATAGCAACGAGAATCGAGTGAAGTGATAAGATCACGACACTCGCGCGTCGTGCTTACCGATTCACTTCACCTAGCCGATTCACTTCGGCGCGGGTGGTAACTATGGTTACGAGAATCGGGTGAAGTGATAAGATCACACCGCGCATGCGCGTGAGGCGCTGTTATTAATATCAAGTTGTTTTTTTTTTTTAATTTGCCTTTTTTTGCGCGTCAAACAAAAATTTGGTTTTACCACTTTTATATCAAAATCTAAAATGGCGGCTACAATCATTTTTCATCATGGGTGTCGTTTTCATAGTTTTCGGGGGTGTTACAGCCGATAGTGGAGTCAAATAAATAAAGCAAGATGGCGCTGCGAAAATATTCAGATTTTTCATCATGGGTATCGTTTTCATGGTTTTCGGGGGTGTTAAAGCCGATAGTGTGGTCAAAATTAAAAAGCAAGATCGCGGCGGCGAAAATGTTCAGATTTTTCATCATGGGTGTCGTTTTCGTGGTTTTCGGGGGTGTTAAAGCCGATAGTGTGGTCAAAATGAAAAAGCAAGATGGCGGCGGCGAAAATGTTCAGATTTTTCATCATGGGTGTCGTTTTCGTGGTTTTCGGGGGTGTTAAAGCCGATAGTGTGGTCAAAATTAAAAAGCAAGATGGCGGCGGCGAAAATGTTCAGATTTTTCATCATGGGTGTCGTTTTCGTGGTTTTCGGGGGTGTTAAAGCCAATAGTGTGGTCAAAATTAAAAAGCAAGATGGCGGCTGCGAAAATGTTCAGATTTTTCATCATGGGTAACGTTTTCATGGTTTTCGGGGGTGTTAAAGCCAATAGTGTGGTCAAAATTAAAAAGCAAGATGGCGGCTGCGAAAATGTTCAGATTTTTCATCATGGGTGTCGTTTTCATGGTTTTTGGGGGTGTTAAAGCCGATAGTGAGGTCAAATCTAAAAAGCAAGACGGCGGCTGCGAAAATGTTCAAATTTTTGCGTCATGGGTGTCGTTTTCATGGTTTTCAGGGGTGTTAAAGCCGATAGTGAGGTCAAATCTAAAGAGCAAGATGGTGGCTGTGAAAATTACCAAACGTATTGGAATAAAATAAACCAAATTGAGTTTCTGACTGAATTTCTGTTTTGCTATTTTATTTAAAAAACCCCTTAATAGTAACGTTTCAACACTTAAATACTAGTTTTGAAATAATATAAAATGATCAATAGAATAAGTATAAAACTTAAAAATATTATTAAAATCTCGATTATGATTATAAACGTAATGCTTGGTCACTTCCTAGCATCAGTGGGTTGACACTGACAGCTCACTTCACGCGAGTTTTCACGGTGAGATTTTTACAGAATCGACATACAGTTCAATACTTCCCATCCGTAATTCTTATCTTGCTTAAATATCATAGTAGTTTACCTATCCATTCTGTAAAAATCTCACCGTGGAGACTTATGTTAAGTGAGATGTCAATTGTGTCAATCCTTAGCAACAGTAGGGCTATTCTATAAAAATCTCACCGTGATGACTTAGGTGAAGTGAGATGTCAATTGTGTCAGTCCTTAGCAACAGTAGGGCTATTTTGTAAAAAAATCACCATGATGACTTAGGTGAAGTGAGATGTCAATTGTGTCAATCCTTAGCAACAGTAGGGCTATTCTGTATAAATCTCACCGTGGAGACTTAAGTGAACCGAGATGTCAATTGTGACAATGCTTAGCAAGAGTAGGCCTATTCTGTAAAAATCTCACCGTGATGACTTAGGTTAAGTGGTGGACGATAGTGATAGTGACGTTCCCTGGAATTAGATGGAATGACAGCTCACTTGAAGCTTACTTCTCCTAAGTTTTCACGGCAAGATTTTTAACACAATAGAGCGGCTTTTATGTAGATTCCTAGAGTCCTTTAAAGTTTAATCCTTTCTTGCTAATTTAGAATTTAATAAAATACTCTTTATTATGTCATCATCTGCCTGCCTTTTCCCAACTACGTTGGGGTCGGCTTCCAGTCTAACCGGATGCAGCTGAATACCAGTATTTTACATGGAGCGATTGGCTATCTGACCTCCACAACCCAGTTACTGGGTAACACGATACCCCTTGGTAAAACTGGTTTTTCAGACTTTCGGGCTTCTGACTACCCGTAACGACTCTAAAGATCTACAAATAACAACTGGGACCAACGGCTTAACGTGCTTTTCGAGGCACGGAGGGTCTTGGTATGTAAAGATACTACAATACGCTTTATTTTGTACACCATAAAAATTACAGATATAAATGTTGAAATTTTACAAGGGGTGACACAATGGGCGGTCTTATCGCTAAAAGCAATCTTTTACAGACAACATTTGGATGGAGTAAAAGGAGAAGGAGAGACAGTACTGCAGGAGGTGTACCATTTATATATACAATAAATACATAAATATAAATACATATACAATAATAAACATGAAATAAGAGCAAGAACTATGATAAGTACCTAATGATGATGTTTAAGGAGAGAGAAAGTGTTTTTTACCTGAATTTTAAAAGTGGACAAAGATTGAGCTTGCCTTCTCGACACGGGCAAGGCTTTCCATAACCGTACTGCTTGAACTGTAAAATACTTGTCATAAAAGCTGGTGGAATGCATCTCTAGTCTTAAGTTATACTAGTTTTACTTTTCACTTAAGGTAGATAGGCAGTGGTAGCCCGCCAAATTCAAATTTTCAATTGCAATTTGCAGGTCAGTGTCAGGTCATGATATGAATATACATATAATAATAATAATATGTAATAATAATGAAACAAATCTAACTTAGAGATGTATTAATTATTTTAATGATTATAATTCTGTAAATACATATTCGTTATGGTCACGAATCATATTTTGATCACGGAGTCACTTTTTTTGGGTGGGAAATTATCAAATAACTTCTCACGCTCTGGGCGGAGCGGAAGGATGTGTCAGACTCTTACTGGCTAAAACCCACCTGTGTTCCTTCCGTTGCCTTTGTTGCCAGAGGCCACGGTATCCCTTTCGGACTTTCCCGCGACCCCGGCAAAAGAAGACATTGACTTGCAAATTGCAAAAAAACTAAAGAAAAATTTAATTTCGCGGGCTATTACTGCGGATCCACCATTAGTAAGTACAATTAACGCTGCCAATTAAATTATAGAGAGATTATGCACGTCTAAACGCTCTTGAAGAATTAACATTATGTAACCTACTCCCTTTTCTGTCAAATATAACCCAACTACGTATTATTGACTACATTAAATTATTACACTCCAAATCATTTAGGTATTCACAAGTAATGTTCGTTCAAAGTTACGCAAGGCTTTCACGCGAAGGAAAATTCCGTGCGAAGTGGAGTGGAACCGAACTGGCTTTGAAGCCTTGCAATCCAAGTGTGAATCTTGTAGCCAAACTTATTATTACTGTTTTATCTCATGAACAAGAACGAGAGGTATGGAAGAAATATTTCGTAACACTTTCGACTCCATCCACTTTTCACAGAGCTCATACGCCATGCCGCCATATGTAGGTACATGTTGCAAGTTGACCCTCCGGGACCGGGAGGGTCACCGACATTATGATTGCGCTAAAGTTAACCCCCGAGGACCACCGGCATTAGGTTTGAGACTGTATTATAAAACACTGTAAAAAGAAGTAAAATTGTATTTACACGGGGTCTCGTCGCTATACCTATTAGCTCTGAGGCTAATTCCATGTACTAGTGGGGTAGGGACGTGAAATAATAAAAAAATATAAAAATCAAGAAAAAATAATCGCACGCTCTGCTAGGTAATTAGGATTATTATATTAGGCATAGGATTAGCAATAATATAGCCATAATTACACGTAAACATGAAATTGTGATATCCAAATTTTGATTAACAAAAACAAGCAAATCATTTGTTATCTACAGTATCCGCTTTTATAACAAGTTGCCTAAGTCGGTTACAGAACTTAGCGATGGAAAGTTCAAAACCGACATCACACGTGTCCTTATCAAAAATGCATATTATAAGATTAATGACTACGTTGAAGACAAAGAAGTTTGGCAATAATTCCTTCTGCACATGTGGCTTCCCTGGTAGCTCATAAATGGCATAACTATGTAAATGTCTATTAACTGCTCCCAAAATATGAAGTTATTTTTTTTATACATACTTCTTTTACATAATATCTTCTTTATTTGACATTATACGAGTATACCTACAATTTTGATATCACAATTTATTAGTGGCTTTGTGGACAGAATATTAATTCAGACTTGTTACAGTTGTAATAGCAAAACATGTAATTTAGTTTAAATAGGTTTAGATATTTTAAATAGATTCTTTTGTATTTTGTGAATGTGAGAAAGTTGTAGGATTTTTTTTGGGGACACACCCTCCCGTTCCGCCCAGAGCGGGAGAAGTTATTTGATGATTTCCCCATCAAATAACTTCTCCCGCTCTGGGCGGAACGGGAGGGTGTGTCAGACTCTTACTGACTAAAACCCACCCGTATTCCTTCCGTTGCCTGTGTTGCCTGGAGCCTCGGTAACCCTTTAGTACCTTCCCGCGTTCCCGGCAGGCATCGGCCCTAGTGGACCTCTATACTTGTGCCGACGACATCTCTTCGAGGCGCGCGTGGGTTAATTAAATAAGATAAGCGACTAGCAGAATTTGATGTTATAGTAAAGATAGAGATTGATTAAATCCAATTTATTAATTAATTATGAGAGTTTACACTTTGAAAATGGTACGTACCGTAAATTTGTTGATATCGATATCGATCACATAGCCTCCCTATTTTTGACAAGTAAAAATATTGACGTTTTAATTTTAGTAATTTTGGCGTCGACTTTGTTATTTTATTTTTACGCGTACACTTATTTTAAAGTGAAAATCATTTCAATTTAAAATGTCACCGATTAAAAATGTAACACATAACTCCAAAAACATTTTGCATAATTACTTTAGTCTCCTTACTTACAAAAATAAATTGAATGGCGTACAAAGTTACAATGAAACGACATAATTATGATCATCAAGTAACGTTTTATAAGATTTTTCTAGTCCAAACATGATAGGAGAATAACCATAGTTCTTTGGAGATAAGGGGGAAGGTTGTTTTTACGACGACATCTCTATACAACCATTTAGCTGGGAGGGGGGGGGGGGGGATTGACTCTAACCAAAATTAGCACTTTAATACTTAAAACCCAAACGGATCCTTGAAGCTATTTTTGAACGGCCTATCCTACTATCCTACGATACCCCACACTGTAGGACAGACGAGACAAAAAATATAATTTTTTTTCATTCAAGGTTTTTTTTTCCAAGAATTTCTTTTACCACCTTGACGGCGTGATAAATATGTATACCTACCTACCTATGCCAAATTATAGCTTTCTAGTACTAAGCGTCTCGGAGCTACAGTGGGGACAGACAGACAGACGGACATGGCGAAACTATAAGGTTTCCTTGTTTACTACGGAACCTTATAAAAAGTATGATTTATAAAGTGCAAATGTATCCCATTTGAATTAGTTCCTCACCTCACTTTAAAAATTTAAACACCCCATTAAGTCACCTGTGGCAATGAATCACTTGTTATACAGATGGACAAGCATTATTTATATTTATTTTAAATGTGCAGTGGCAGAAAATGCCGAAAATCTGAAAGTTATTAAATATTAGGAGGCCTTGGCAGAGAGTAAAACTTTGTGCCCTTTGGCGTCGAGACCCTCGGTCCGTGGGATCCCAGTGTGAATAAGTTATTTGCAGAAATCGTGAATCGTCTGGTTGATGTAACTGGTGACCGAAAAGCTGGCGGCTTTCTCGCGCAACGCATCAGCATTGCAATTCAGCGAGGAAATGCCACCAGCATCCTCGGTACAATGCCCCAAGGGCCTTTTTTAGGCTTAACTTAGTTGTAATTTGGTTGTGTAAATAAATGAAATAAAAAAAAATCTAATTTCAAATCTATAGCATTAGTAGTTCCTCAAATAAGCAGCTGTGACAGAAACACGGACCGACAAACAAAGTCGCACCCTAGGTATTATTTTTTACCATTTCGATACGGAACCCTGAAAAGCCTCGATTTTTAAAATCATCCAGCACAGAATTGGTGCCCTGAGACAGTGAGACGGGGTCGCGGCAAACCACGTGGAAGACGGCGATGGCGGAACGAACTGGATAACTTCCGTCAAAACTTAAAGGAGGACGCGTGGGCTCGCGAAAGATGGCAGGAGTGGAGGAAGGCCTCTGCCCAGGAGTGGGACAGCGTTGGCTAGTAAAAGAAATATAGTTAGTATAGTAGGTATAGTTTATCACCCCTGAAATACTGACTCGCAAATTAAAAAAAAAATGCTTGTATTTGAAAGTATACTAATAAAACTTGTTAAATTATACAACTCATTTTATTTTCTCAGTGTATTAGGCTGTATTTGCAACATAACGTAAGATAACGTACATTTAAAGTTACCCCTCCGCGAGGGGTCCCGGCATCCCATATGCGACTTAAGTGAGCCCTCCAGGAGGGCTCCCAGCATTGTACGTGTTAAGGCGCTGACAAGACCCAATTGACCAAAATAGGCTTCTCTTAAGAAAGAAAATTGCCAAATCTGTATAGTTTGTGATAGCGGAAAAAATATATGTTAATTTTGAACATATTTCCCAGAACTTGGTTGTCACCAAAACACGTTTTGAAAAAAAAATCTCGATACAAACTAACGTTAAACTAACCTCTTACCTTGAGTTCTAATCCAAAATATCTGTATTAAATATCAACATAAATTACGTATTTAATTCATAACAAGTACGTCTTATTCTAATGCAGAACTTGGTTGTTTTTTATTTTCGATTACTCAACTCAATTCTGAGTAAATAGATAATTACTTCATATTTTGCAATAAATTACAAGCGTTTTGTCGTCGCGCTTCTCTTTCTTTTCTATGCAATCTGACAGTGACCGCGGTTTAGGTGTTGTCAGCGTCTTAAGCGCTTTTAACAAGTGTAGAAAACCCGAGCGTTATTACTGAGAACCGGATGATTTATTCGATTTGGAAAGGGAATGGCATGAAAGAAAAGTTTCGACGCTATCTTTATGCATTTACAAAATGTTTTTTATCCAATCTTAGTACCTACATCTTTTTCAAAGGTGAAATGCTCGGAAAACGCCCGCATTGATTTGACGTATGTATATTGCAACTTGTTAATAACACACACACACAAGAGTAATCAATCTTTATTTATCTCGCCATCTTATTACATGCACTAGTTAAGGGTTGGGTAATCGCCGTTGACCTTGGCCATACAAATGTGCGTCGCGCTCACGCCACGCCGCTGTTCGGTTTCTTAGGGAATATTATTATATGGGGAGGGATATTACTTTTTAGTAACGTGAATATTTGATAAAAATCACAGATAATAAGTTTATTCATACAAAAAAAAAACATTAAAATAAATATCATAAGTAGTTTGAAAGTAATATCGTTATTTGTGCTTTGGGTAGACATTACTTCCTGAATTTATTTCATAAAGTATTTCACAACAATACTTAAATATTCACATACAGAATTGATGTGTATGCATTCTAGTGTAGGATACATTTTTTGCATAACTTACTTGCATTATATGAAGGCATATTAATACTATTAGATTAAAAAATCACTAAAATCATGTATCTGCGCCTTAATATAATGCACAATCGTAAATAGAGAAGAGGTAGGAGGGTTCTGAATTACAGATCACCTGGGTCGACGGCGCATTGTGTTCCACGCTCAAAGAGATGTCAGTACAAGTGTAGGGGTCCACTAGGGCCGATGCCCGCCGGGGTCGCTGGAAAGTACGAAAGGGTTACCGAAGCACCTGGCAACACAGGCAACGGAAAAAACACGGGTGGGTTTTAGTCAGTAAGAGTCTGACTCACCCTCCCGCTCCGCCCAGAGCAGGAGAAGTTATTTGATAATTTCCCACCCAAAAAAAACGCCCCTCAGTAGTCCCTTTAACTTACTGTTCACACTCATACTTGTATCAACTGTTCGCGTTAGCATTTTATACCAACTGACAAGTAATAAATACAAAACATGTTCTTATTTACGACAAATTTTAGCATACCTACCGCATAACATTCCAATCGCTACGCTGTAGTGGCAATACGAATATTTTCAGAGCAGCGATGTCGGACGCCCGCAGCGAAAACATTCTGCATACTTCCACCTCACAGTGTGATATCGAAAAATTCTTGCACTTAGAGCATTTGCACACGAGTAACGAACGCAATACTTTTATGAAGATTAAACGACAGTTTTTTTCACATGTCCTCAAAACTTTGTTGTGATCGATGATGTATTTTTACGTTAGGATTTTTTTGTCCATTAAGCCAATCAATCATTAAGTATGATGAAAATATTTCAGCATTTTCATCATACTTAATGATTGATTCATTGATCTAAGATTACTATCGAGGTTGTCAAGTGTAAAAAGCGTGTACCGTCTACATACCGCCTCCAGCAAAGAATTTTCTTGACTCTACATAAAATATTTATTCTACCTTATGAAATATTTACCTGTAAAACTGATCAATCAGTATAGAAACAGTGAAAACCTTTCAATCTCCGAGTATCATCGTAGTTGTCAATAAAAGGCTTCGAATCTACCATAAGATAACATTACACCTGTATTCCCCGAAGGGTTAGGCAGAGGGGCACTTATAGTACCATAAACTCAAACTCAACTCAAACTCAAGTACCTCAAATAAACCAATTACAGGCACTTTTGAATTGTGATGGGGTCGGTTGGTCAGTCAGAAAGATGAAGCTAGTTGCCCATTCCAAAGCGTAGTAGATACCTATGGAAAAGAACGGGCAAGAAACTCCACGGACACTCTTTTAAATCAACGTATTATGGTTACAAAATATTGTTTACATCATTCATTTTGAAATTACACATGTGAGAACGATTCAAAACGTAAAAGCGTCCGTAATGAAAAGATTAACAAAAAAAAAGCAATTCAAAAATTTAAATATGCCGTGGCAGCTAAGAGATGATCAGTCTCTACGGACGGCGCCCGTTCACGAACATGATGCATGGATTAGCACCATTCAGCTCAACCATTTTGAAGGGAGCTAAATGATCCAACACACGCGCCAACATCAGCGAGACATTAGAGTGAGCACGACATACTCTCAGCCGCCAGTGCACATTCAAGTCAATGAAAGACGTATCCAGTAAATGGCAGCTTTATAGTACATAGTACTCACATAACAGTGTGCTGTGCAACTATACAATATTTCGCCTGTTATGTTAAAAGTCCCAACCGGGCACAAATTCAGACTCCGGGCTGTTTTTTTTTTTTTGCTGGGGAAATTATCAAATAACTTCTCCCGCTCTGGGCGGAGCGGAAGGGTGTGTCAGACTCTTACTTACTAAAACCCACCCGTATTCCATCCGTTGCCTGTGTTGCCGGGGGCCTCGGTAACCCTTTTGAACTTCCACGCGACCCCGGCACGCATCAGCCCTAGTGGACCCCTACACTTATGCTCCGGGCCGAGACTCCGGGCTGCTACTAAGAAATTCTAGATGATAAGACTTTATCAGATGATAAGACTTTTCCAGATGATAAGACTTTATTCTTCCTCTCACAGAGAGGAGGCCTGTGTCCCAGCAGTGGGAACATTATAGGCTGATTATGTAAGACTTTATTATCACTTTGCCCGACCCGGGAATCGAACGCAGGACCTCAAGTTAAGCAGTACCGCTTGCTACGACTACACCAACGAGGAATCTACCGTCACGAAAGAATCGATCGCGTGTCGCCCATACTGTCTTCAGCAAAGACTTTTCTTGGCTAAAATATTTAAAACATATTCTGTGCTTCAATATATCGTTACCTTTGACATTTTACGAGCGTATGATTGCTTCGATGGCTTGTTAAATCGACTGAATAACGGAGCAAATAAATTGTCATTCCTTTTGAGTCTGAAAAAGGGCCAGAGTAACTAACATGATTTTTATTGGCAAGTATACCTACTATGTCTTATTGAATACCTAATCATCCTAATCCTATCCTAACTCCTAACTAATCCTATACTCCTATACTCCTTACTCCTTACTCCTACCATATTTCTGCTATTACTCCTATACTCCTACTTACTCCTATTAATGATGGATGGATGGATGGATGGATGGATGGATGGATGTTTGTTACTCTTTCACGCAAAAAGTACTGAACGGATTTGGATGAAATTTGGCACACAGATAGTTTATAACCAGGAATAACACATAAGATATTTTTTATCCCGATATACTCACGGGGTCAAAACTTATGCGGGTGAAACCGCGGGGCGCATCTAGTTTATTATAAATGCAAAAATGAGTTTGTTTGTTCGACTTCCAAAAAAACACATTACTAAATGAAAAATTACTATGAAAAATTAAAATGAAAAGTATTTTCGTTTATTTGCCACCGACTTCTGAAATTAAAGTATTTTTTCACTTTGTAGTGTGTTGTTTGGAAGTCGGTTTGTTTTTTTTTTTGATAAAAAAGTTTTTTCTTTTTCGTTCCAAAAGTTAATTTTCTTGTGATACCTACCCCTCATCAATTCGTATGCCAACTACTTGCTATGTAAACACCACTGCCAGGAAGTATTATAACATCATCATCAACTTACACCAAGTGAAATAAATACGTATTATTGAAGCTTACTCAAAAACTACCCAAGCACAGATAATAAAATGTATATGGGACCACCGCGCCAGTTTCCTCTCATCATCATCATCATCATCATCATCATCATCATCATCATCATCATCATCATCATCATCATCGTCATCATCATCATCATCATCATCATCATCATCATCGTCATCATCATCATCATCATCATCATCATCATCGTCATCATCATCATCATCATCATCATCATCATCATCATCATCATCATCATCATCATCATCATCATCATCATCTGCCTAGCCTTTTCCCAACTACGTTGGGGTCGGCTTCCAGTCTAACCGGATGCAGCTGAATACCAGTATTTTACATGGAGCGACAACCTATCTCACCTCCACAACCCAGTGACTGGGTAATACGATACCCCTTGGTAAGACTGGTTTTCAGACTTTCGGGCTTCAGACGACCCGTAACGACTGTCAAAGATCCACGAATGACAGCCGGGACCAATGGCTTCACGTGCTTTCCGAGGCACGGAGGGGTCTTGGTATGTAAAGATGGTCACCCATCCACGGACCTACCGTGACAAGCGCAGCTTAACCTGATCGATTGACCCGTGCAGCTGTGTCTCCGTGCAGCTGTGTCTCCGTGCAGCTGTGTCTCCGTGCAGCTGTGAATGCCCTCTACCAATTGAAATTGACCGATTAAGAAAGAATTTTCTTAACTGGTCCACAATTTAAGAAGAAACCGATGAACATACCAACGTAAAAACAAAAAATACATACAAACTAACATAGAACCACCTGATTTTTTGAAGTCGGGTTAAAATGACATAACTGTCCTCTCTATTATTTTCTAAAATTATTTACTACCGTATAAGTAACCTTTAACTATGTATAAAATACAATAGGTAACAAATGACCTGCCAAGCTATCTGTTCCGGCCAACCAACTAACCTGTATCATGACATGCACGTGGCGGAGAAAGTAGGCAGCTCGTAACCGATAGCAACCATTTATATCTCTTGCATTTTATATAATGGAACACTTTTATACGAAAGACCAGTAGTTTGTGCTATGAACCCTATTATACATGTAAGAAACGTCTACGCCTTGCAGCTTTGTTAGTCTAAGCCCGACTAGTAATCCAGTTAGTCATTCAAAATCAAATCAAAATCAAAAGTCATTTATTCAAACTCGGCTGAGAATCAGCACTTTTCGAACGTCAAAATTACATAAGATAGTCCCCCAAAACGCCCACCCTTCACCACTTCCTAGTGCTTTAGCTGGGAAGAAGTAGTGGCCAACAAACTCCCCAGCAGCACAGCTGTCTGTTCAGTTAGAAAGAAAAAAAAATGGATTCTATACAACAGTTAGCCAGTCTAGTTATTGCCCATTACCCCACGTTAACACCAAGTGAAGTAATTAAACATGTAATCTAGACGTTGTGTCTACTAGTTTCGTTTATCGTTAACAGCTTAAACAAGTCGTAAAATAGAAGGTCGGGACCCGAAACAACCTGCTTCGTCGCCCTATTTGCAACAACAAGGGTGCCGCAACCGATGTTCTTCGCACCACTGGCATGTCTTTATGCTTCTCTGCTGGCGAGTTGACGTGCTCAGTGTGGCACTCATCCGCTCACGTAAAGCAAGTCGACATTGTCCTGAACGAGACGTATCAAATCAAATCAAATCTTTTTATTGTGGGCATAGATTATACATACAGATGTCCATTATATCCTGCCTGCATACAATAATAAATTATGTCAACATGCAGTATAAAAAATGTTGTTATCATTATAAAGCAAATCTTACAAAAAGAATTAGTGACAGGTTGTAGTACTGGTGACAGATTGTAGCAGGTACTAATTATTAAGAAAATCTTGGATCGTGTAGAAGGCTTCGTAGGTGTCAAATAATATCGGGATGCCTTAAACCGACCCCGCTCCACAAGCTCTAACCGTTGCGTTGGTCGGTATCGCACCACCACATGTCGTTTGAAGGGAAGTCGTATGAGCGCTGAAGAAACATAAGCAAGAAGCCGATTCCCGGCTCTATGAACACATAACAGCGCCGGGACTAGACTTAAGGAAGAGCTTCCTCCGCTATACACAGGCTTTTCAGGACCAACCACCTGAAGTGTGAAGAGACCTATGGGAAAAACAGCACCCGCCACCACCCAACTGCAGTTGCCTATATGGAAAGCAATCAATCGACTGCAGGAGTAGGCCGCTGCAAGCACAATCTAACAAAATGGGGATTATAAATCCCACCGATACCCAGTGCGAATGCCGTGCTTCTGACCAAACCTTGTCCCAGTTATTGGAGAGTGTCCAAGGGGACCTCCTTCTGAGGACCTAAAAATGCCATTGATGCCGCGATTGGCGTGGCCACCTACTGGGCCCAACTCATTTAACATAATACTCGTATATCTCGAAAGAAGATGAAGAAAGACTAGATGCATACAAAACATAGCAATACACTATATCAAACACAGAGTTAACACTGGATGGATGAAATGGCAACAGGGCACGGGAACAATCTGCGACTCCCGCATTCCCATTAAACTTAAGGGGAAGATATATAAAACAATGGCTTCATAGTATAAGAAATGAGTACATAAGAAGTCTGAAAGTGGCACCGGTGACTGAAAAGGTGCGGAAATCGGTTGTCATGGTATGGGCATGTGATGCGGAGGAATAAGGAAAAAGTCGTGAGGAAAATTTTGAGTATGAATGTCGATGGTTATAAGAGTAGGGAAAGACTAAAGTAACGATGACTAGACTGTGTGAAAGATGATATGGCTAGAAAGGGGTTGACTACCGAGATGACAATTAATAGAGAAGTATGGTAGAAAGCGACATGTTGCGCCGACCACAAATAAATTGGGAGAAGGGCAGGAGAATGATGATGATGATGACATGTCTATAACAACGTGTATAATTACCACTTTAAGCTTAATATTACGCAAATGGATCCCTGAATCGAAAAATGGTTTTCACAAACCCGCAATATTTTAGAACGGCCTATCCAATTATACCCCACACCACGGGATAGACGAGAGAAAAAAAAATATCATCCCACCTTTACGTGAAAGTGAGGTACAATATTATTTTTAGGTACAAGATTATACCGTATAGGTAGGTACATATTTTACCACTTTTTCGGCGTCCTTAATGTGTATATCCATGCCAAATTACAGCTAGTACTAAGAGTCTCTTGAGCTAAGCCGGGGACAGACAGACAGAAGGACATGGTGAAACTATAAGGGTTCCTTGTTGACAACGGAACCCTACAAAGGCTAGAGAGTCGACAATGTGGGATCAACCTGTTGCTATGAACGACAAACTCTTGAAATTGTGTCATAAAAGTACCGATCGTAATCTATAGAAGGACCATGGGAATCTCTTTGATAGGTACTCTTTCGTACATATTCTTGTTATATTATAAATGAAATGCTGTTGGTTGTTAAGCGCATCGCTTCAGAAGGACTGGGCTGATTTAAAAAAAAATATTTTAAAATGTTTGTAACAGTCTGAATCAGATTTTTACGGAAAGAACCTATGGGAATTTTGTATGAATTATTGAAATTTGGACCGGACTACGTCTGTATGGTCAGCTAGCTATGTATATAGACTGAAAAGTTGTTTATCCTTAGCTTTAGGGATAATAACAACACTGAGAGACCTTTCTCTCAGTGTTGTTATTTTTAATTCAATGGCCTTCCATAAAATTAAAAATTACAACCACATGACTGTATGTTGAAGATAATTTTCTTTTCCTGTTAAATTATCATCTTTTACATTTGATTACTTAATAAATATCTAGTAACAGAATAAATACATGGCGTCAAAAGGTTATCAATGACACTAATGTTAGTTGTAACATGGAAAATGTACGCTCAAGCAAAAAGGACCTAACGAGCGGACGAAACTGAAGAATTCGCACGAGCAATTTTTCCCACTGCGATTTTTTATCACGCACTGAATATTCAACGTTCTGCTTAGCGCCGAGATTTGAAAATCCAACAGTGTGTTTTTTCGACGCGCTGGGTTGCACTCTGTTGAATTCTCAATGCTCGGCTAAACACCGAGCTTTGAAAATCCAGTGAAAGTTGAAAGTCCCACCGCGATATATTTACGTCCGTGCCAACGTAAGCTTATACCAATCTTATTGGTTTTGTCCTTGAAAAGGTCAGACGCACTCAAAACCAGCCCGTTTATACGACATAGAAGCAAAAGGATTATGTTGCACATTGTTTAGTTTCAAATAACCTCATGGGTAACAAAAATGCGTTAATATACCTAGACGTATGTTTTTAATTTAAAATTAGTAACCTACATAGATAACTCTCTCAGAAATGAACCCTTAACGTATCCATTTTCAGTATCTCTAAATACCGGATAACTTCTAGCTTCCCAGTCCCACTGATTCAGAACCGCTCTAACACCTAAAATTTAATTAAACTACGCCCGACTGATACAAAAGGAACACTTTCGCAACGTATAGTGCACGTCACCCGCATGCCGTGTGTTACACAAAATCGATACACAGCGATACTGTGTATAGAACTAAACAGTAAACCAACTCTGAACCACAAATGGTTTTTGTTAGAGAAAATTATACACTTCCTAAGAATTTACTTGGTAAGGTGGATACTTATCTACTTCCTCCGACTATTTTAATGCAAACTTATTGGAAAAGACAGAGCATAACATAACTTAACATCACGACTGTAATCCCCGAAGGGTAAGACAAAGGTGTAACTGTAGTAGACCTAAATTTCGCAAGTTATGTTTAAGTCCATGTAATAGGGGCCAGCCTATTGCCATCAACCGAGCTCAAATCCAGACTCCGGGCGGCTACTGAGAAATTCCTGATGGATTCCCAATAACACTTTGCTTGACCTGGGAATCGAACCCAGGACCTCTTGCTCAGCAGTGGCGCTTGCGACCACTAGACCAACGAGAACAACATGAGATAATTATAAGCTAGATAGTTCGATAAATATTCCGATTCCTAAAGTAGCAGACTCACCGAAGAAGGTGGCAATGGGCGCTTCTCACAATGACGTAGCTGCTACGAAGCTACGATATTTTCGTAGCGCATAACATCTACGTTCGTAGCGCATAACATCTACGTTCGTAGCGCATAACATCTACGTTCGTAGCGCATAACATCTACGTACGTAGCGCATAACATGTACGTTCGTAGCGCATAACATCTTCGTTCGTAGCGTATAATATCTACGTTCGTAGCGCATAACATGTACGTTCGTAGCGCATAACATCTACGTTCGTAGCGCATAACATCTACGTTCGTAGCGCATAATATTTACGTTATTCATTTATTTACTAGCGACCAGCCCCTGCTGCTCACGATTTTTACGAATTGACTAAACATCGATAATTCTTTATTATACATACATATATATACATAAACTCACGGCTTCTTCCTATACGGGGTAGGCAGAAACTACAGAACGCCACCTGCTATGATCCTTACATATTCCTTTTGCTTCGTTTACGTTTATACATCTGGTCATACACGCACGCCGGTTGCGAGTACAACGCTAACATCACCTTCTTTATTATACACAAGTTTAATAGTGATGTATTATGACTAAACTGACCATTTATTTTTTAACTCAATACGGGACAGGTTTATATACGTCAGTTAGCAGGTTAACATTTAAAATAAACACAACTTTTTAATGTTCTTTATTTATAAAAATTGTAACTTAAAATGTTCACTACAATTATATTCTGATTAATTATAATTATTTTTATTATAACAAATTGTTTAAAAATAAAACAATCACCGGTTCACCAGCTTAATAAAAATAATAATGGTTTCGGAAAACGGGACCATTTTGCGTACCGGAGCTTTGTCCGAGAACAACGGGACAGGTGACCGAGAAAAGGGATAGTCCCGTTCAAAAAGGGACGTATGGTCACTTTAATTATGACACATACGAGTAAACCTTCCAGAACAAATTCGCTAAAAGATGACGAAAACCGCATCAAATTCCATTGCGTAGTTTATAAGAACTAGTGTTGCAACAGAACTCTGCTTCCGCTTCCGCAACTGCAGAAGTTCCGCATTTTTTTTCACTTCCGTTTCTGCTTCTGGTTCCGCAAACTTTATAACAGAACTCTGAACGGAAGCGGGGACCCTTATGTGGTGGAATGGAAATGCGCACAAATACCCCCATATTTTGCCAATAGTTCGCCAATACTTATCAGCTCCCCCCACCAGTGTAGCCAGCGAGCAATTATTTAGCGGAGCTGGTTTAATATATGAAGAACATCGAAATAGGCTGAAAGGTGAAAAAGCGGCCAAGTTACTCTTTATTAAATATAACTTGCCGCTGTTTAATTTTGACTACTAAAATACAAATTTAATAAAAAAAGTTTTAAATGTACAATTGTGCTTTTTTTTCATAGTGTTAACGCTTCCGTTTCCGCTTCCGTTTCCGTTTCCGCTTCCGTTAAGATTTACTTTTGACATCTGTTTCCGTTTCTGCTTCCGTTATGCCAGTTCCGTTGCATCACTAATAAGAACATGCAATCACACAGACACGAAAAGAATTTTATAATATGTATAATGAATAAAGATGTACATACAAACACTTCGTAACTGTAACGTTTACGTTCGTATCGCAAAACATTCAAGCGTCCTTCGTTGCTAGCCTTCTACC
Organism: Atethmia centrago; assembly: GCA_905333075.3. Lineage (NCBI taxonomy): Eukaryota > Metazoa > Arthropoda > Insecta > Lepidoptera > Noctuidae > Atethmia > Atethmia centrago. The sequence goes on from HG995387.1 coordinate 13,019,296, forward strand.
TCGCCCTCTATACACAAAGCGCAATAAGCAGTCAGTTGATATTCCGTGGCGACACTTCGATAGTCGCTTGTTACCTTGTTGTGTTATTCTATCTATTGTAAAGCCGTGTACGCACGAGCCGTCAATACGAACACCGAACATTTGGTTCGTACGCGTGGACGCAGATTAGCAAAGCGAACACGAACGAAAAAACATACACCGTACACACAAAACAATGTTTGTTCTCCGTGAACATTTTTGACGAACATAGTGTTTGATGATCGTCGATGTCCGTTGTTCATTCGTGCGTACACGCCTTAACAATGGCGGCCTAGATGGGAGATAGTAGTTCGTACTCAATAGTAGTTACAAAGCTCTCTCCGCTCTCTGTGCATTCACTAACACGTCTCTGCCAGTATAGTTGGATAACAGTTTATACGCTTTTCATTTACATTGAATATGTAATGTGGACTGCCTCTTTGGTCTAGTCGCAAGCGCTACTACTGAGCATGAGGTCCTGGGTTCGATTCCCGGGTCGGGCAAAGTGTTATTGGGTTTTTCCATCTCGAATTTCTCAGTAACAGCCCTGATTCCGGATTTGTGCCCGGTTAATGGCAATAGGCTCGCCCCCTATTACATGGGACGTAAACATATATGGCTAAATATGGGTGATGTTCTTCAAAAAGGTTAGGTGCGTAGTGCTCGCAACTGGCGTGCGTGTATGACCAGATGTATGATCGTAAACGAAGCAAAAGGAGTATATAAGGAGCGTAGCAGGTGGCGTTCTGTAGTTTCTGCCTAACCCCATGGGAAGAAAGCGTGAGTTTATGTATGTATGTATGCATGTATGTAGAATAGATAATGTTATAAGTGAAATAGTTTTGGAAGTTGGCTTTGATCCAATAGAGAGTAAAATTCGGTGCCTTATTGATTTAATTGGATCTATTGAAGTGATTCAGTGATTCCCTTTCGCCGAAGGTCTATATATATCGCGTCATCTAATTAAGAACATTTTTTTTTTAAGTCAGCTATAACTAAATTTAACTTTATACTAGCTATTGCCCACAGTTTCGCCCCCATGGAGGTTGGAAATTATTCCACGGGCACGTAGAGCTGCTGACCAAATGCAATTCAAGCGATTGAAAATATTACTACAATTACAATTAATTGCAATTGGTCGTTTCGGAGACTTGAAAATTGTTTTTGAATCGTGCGAAGTGAAACGTATTTACGCTCGTGATTTTACTACATCCTCAGGCCAGGAATTTTTGAGGTTCCTTACTGACAAAACCACACCCTGGTCGTTATAACCTCAAAAGAACCTTCTCCACTGCTACAATTTTCGTCCTCATTATACCAGTTGCGGTCACAGTCAAAGCCAACGAACATGGCAGCGAGTACTAATGAAATCACATTTAATTAATGTTATTTCTCTTTACCGCACTCCACGATAGGTGTACCTACGTTGTTAACACTTTGCCAGCTGTGCCCGCGGCGGAATCAAGGGGTTCTTTTAGGTCTCCTGGATGAAAATTAATGAAAAATGTGGTAATAATAATTATCTCTGAATATTTCATAAAGTTCTAACTACATTCTGTAGTATACAATCGAAGAATCTAATAAGTTCAGTTATTAAAGTTATTAAATATGGAGGCCTTGGCAGAGAGTACAACTTTGTTCCCTTTGGCGTCGAGACCCTCGGTCCGTGGGGTCCCAGTGCGCATAAGTTATTTGCGGAAATCGCGTAACGTCTAGTTGATGTAACTGGTGACCGAAAAGCTGGCGGCTTTCTCGCGAAACGCATCAGCATTGCAATTCAGCGAGGAAATGCCGCCAGCATCCTCGGTACAATGCCCCGAGGGCCTTTTTTAGGCTTAACTTAGTTTTAATTTAATTTAGTTAATGTTAATCATCATCTTGTAATTTGGTTATGTAAATAAATATTTTCTAATATAAGTTCAGTTAACTTGAAAATGGTTCTTAATGTCCTTAACCTTTTCGATTAAGGGCATTAAGAACCATTTTCAAGTGAACAGTTCATGAAACTTATTATTTTTTCGACTACGAGTAACATGATGCAAAATTAAATTAAAAGGTTTTATATGCCTGCGGGGAATTTGAAAGTTGTTTAACCTTTTTGTTATCAAAGTCGACGTACAAAGTCAAATCTTTTTATTTCAAATAGGCACACAAGAGGCACCTAAGAAAGTCAAAATTTACAGAAAACGTAAGATATAACTACTGACTTTTATAGTGAAAAATATTCTGCCATGCTATACGTACACGTACCCAAAGTTATTACAACTTTCCGTCCTTATTAAATTCTCCAACTTTAAAAGCAAGGAATTACGGAGACTTCATATTTCTCGACTGATCATTATAGAACTACTGGGTTCTTTGACAACTTGCAGTCGTACTGGGAGTTTGAAAGGAAATTCCAGTCCGGAACCACACAAAGTAATTATAATTTGCGCCAAACCTTTGCTGGAATATGCTAAAATCTAATAAATATCAAATTAAATGCATACACTGTAAAGTTTCATAACTTAAAAATGTATGCTAAATTAAGTCAATGGATGACCCAAACCTGATGATAATGCAAAGCCAAAACATGTTTCCAGATTATACAAAATATCGAAGTCACAAGTAAAAAATGCTTTAATTGGCCTTAGAACAAAAAACACCTGAAAACTATCAAAACAAAACATGCTTATAATGTCAAAAGAGCCTCAGCTCAGCATAATATCAGATGGCAATAGTAGGTATATCTTGACGTTTATTTTCAGCAGCAGCCCACGGGTGCCATACCATTTAAGCGTTTTAATAAATTAAGAGTATGCTATACTCTTAATTTATTAAAACGCTTAATGCACTTCAATGTGTTTATTATTCAATTGTATCTGCTTATAATGGTCCCACTGCTGGGATATAGGCCTCCTCTCTGTGAGAGGGAGTGGGCCGTAATCCACCACACGGGCCCAGTGCGGGTTGGTAGATGTCACATGTCATCGAATTTTTGGTTCTAGGGCATGTTTAGGCCGGTTTCCTCGCGATGTTTTGCTTCACCGTTTTGAGAGCAGTAGTGATGAAATAATTTACACAAAGTAAAGCGCCTGTTTGAGTTCGAACCTACGACCTACGACCAACTCGTAAGTCGTGGACGCTACCACTGGGCCACCACTGCTCTCTCTCTCTCTCTCTCTGCTCTCTAAATTAAGAGTATAAATTTGATTAAAGTTGACAAATGACGTAGTTTAAAACAGTTGACATTAGGTACCATTACATCCAAATGAAAAAAAATAAACTGTTCAGGTACCAAACCGCTTTATCAGCACGTAATTACACTGAAAGCTGTAAACCCATTTTCCCTATCCTTATTTATTTTCCCCATTCCCTCACAGACCTCATCTCATCGCGTACCTGTGTAAATACCGCACGTTACCTCAGCGGTGTACTTTGACTTTAGCGTGTTTGAGTATCGACTTGGGTGCTGAACTGTATTGATTAGCCGGTAAAATAGAGGGATAGCGGTATCCTCTCAGGGTTAAAGTGGCTCATTGCGTTTGCTGGGTGAAATTGACGGCTTTAAGTTCGTATGTTGTTTCGAGAGTGCTTCTATAAGCCTTGGCCTTGAACATCCGATTTATTCTGTAAAAATCTCACCGTACCAACTAAGGTGAAGTGAACTAGAAGTGAATACATCTCACTTCGCTTATGTTTTGACGGTGATATCTTTAGGCTAGTCAAGACTGTCTTAAGTCAGACTATCGCTCAATGATATAATTAAGTAAAAAAAACAGCTTCCACAACCAAAAAATGTTTTGTCAACGCGTAAACTTCGACTAGGTCAGCGCACAGCTACCAATAAAAGTTGTGTCCGTTTCTAAAACACTCTTCGGCAGGTGATTGATTAGTGGTTTAGTAGGTGATTAGTTGCCAATAATTTCGTACTGATAAATATGACGAAAGCAAATAAATCACACCACGGTTTACAATCGAATTTGTAATCGCAATATCTACATTTAAATCAGCCACCCGCAACCCTCTGCGGTACGCCAAACTTATATCTGGGAGGTATAATACCAATTAATAATTATATCTGACCGTCCGAAAATTGTTCAAATGTTTGTATCTACCTCGCTCGCTAACGCTAAAACTTCGCACGATCAATTTCCCGGAGTTTATTAAATATCTATAGAAGATAGAACAACTTTGTTGGCAGTAATAGTCGGTGGGACTCAACTATAATCCTGAGTTACCAGGAATTTAATATTGGGTCGAAAATCCACTCTGAAACGACTTTACTAGAGACTATAAAGTATGTCAATATTGGACTCGGTATAAATGAATGGTTTACGACTGTAGAAAAAAGAAATACTTGATAGATCAAGTATTTCTTTTATGATTATATTCTCATATTTTTACGATTCACAATTCTATTGTTTTGTTTTGTTTTTTTTTTTAAAAAAACGTTGCGCCATACTAGGAATTTCTTCCTGTATCGTGGGTGCGTTTACAAACATAGAAACTCACAAACACAAACACCCAGACGTGGAACAATTACTTGCAGATCATACAAATACTTGTTCCGTGCGGGGATCGAACCCCCGACACGCTGCGCAGCATTTGCTCGCTCAGCCATTACGCCAACCGTGTCGTCCACTATTGTAACAATAGTTTCGTAATAGTATAGTCAGCTCCTCATATTATAAGCTGCTTAGACTAAACGCCTGTGCACACGACACACGACGTTTCCGCGCCGTGGACGCGCGTATACGCGCTACAAACGCAACTAGCGCTACTTTCTCAAAGCAGAAAACGCACCGTGCGTCGAGACGCAGACGACGCGCGTTACATGGAACGCGGGTATAAAAAAGCCGTATACATTTTTAATCATAATCCCTTGCCAATGCGTAACCACGAAACTATAGGATTTTATCTGCTTAACATACAAGCAGTTAGTGTTTAAATTATACGACTAGATAGTATAATTAATATAATATTTCATTATCCTGAGATAGGAGCCTTTTCGGCGTCGCACAAGTCGTTTTTATTTATTTTCTTTGTTGTTTTGGTTTATTCGAACAAATATGTAAATTTTATTAGTTTTAAATGCTCTTTTTTTACTTTATGTATATATTGTGCGTGTCCCTAACAAAATATTTTTATTTCTTTCGTTCTCATAAATGATAAATGATTTTATTTCTGTAAGTAGGTTTTTACAAACACGTCAAACATATTTTTTTTAAACTAGATGAGGTCGGCGTTTCCTATCTGACTACTCTGAGAAGAAAGGCCAAAACAAACTCAGAGGTCACATAACGCCTATTATAAATTACACTTAGATATAATAAGCGTCAGGCCGTGTCCTATTTAAAAGCGATCGTCACGCAAATATGCGATCGTCGCGTTCATATGTCAATTTTTGTACGGTGAAACAGAACGCGTGTTCATGCCAACAGAGGGCCCTTGCCGGTTTTCCGAACAAAAAGTGACACATGAACGCGACGATCGCGTATTCGCGCGACGATCGCTTTTAAATAGGACGCGGGGTCCATGTTACTCGTACGTTGAAAAAGAAAAGATAGAAAGAAAAATTGGGTTATTTGTCACAAAAACACGTACATATAAAAAAGATAAATACAGGTATCATTTATGTAAGTAGGTAATACATTTGTTATTACGTACTTCAGAAATACTATGTACCAACCGCTCTTCCAAATATGCCAATACACTAGAACTTCAAATAGATCTATCTCAGTTAATATTTAATATCCACTGAGACGAGGCGAGGTGAACTGTAAACGTTCTGCGGTAAACTCGGTTCGAGTTTACCGCAGAACGTTCATTGGTTAAAACTGGGAGCTTGTGAACCTACATGCAAATAATAATGTAAAAATATTTTTATGTCATCAAGTGTGCAAAAAAGAAACTATTACGGCTAAATAATATAATTATTAACATTTTTTATATCGTTTATTTACATAATCAAATCACAAGATGGTTATATATTAACATTAACTAAATTAAATTAAATAAAACTAAATTAAACCTAAAAAAGGCCCTCGGGGCACTGTACCGAGGATGCTGGCGGCATTTCTTCGCTGAATTGCAATGCTGATGCGTTGCGCGAGAAAACCGCCAGCTTTTCGATCACCAGTTACATCCAGCAGACGTTTCGCGATTTCCGGAAATAACTTAGTCGTACTAGAACCCCACGGACCGAGGGTCTCGACGCCAAAGGGCACAAAGTTGTACTCTCTGCCAAGGCTTCTATATTTAATAATTTTTTGATTTTTGGCATTTTCTGCCGCTGCACCCGCTTTAGAAGTAGTCCGTTGGAGATGGGACGGTGCCAGTGTGTCTACACAGGTAGCGTCCAACACAAGCATCTGTCCCAAACTCCACGGAACCAAAGCCACACCACCAGGTCTTTTGCCATCATCTCTGACAATGCCAGTCGGCTCATGAGCAGGCACATTGATGCTGGCAAGAGACCGGCGGATTATGTCATTAAGTGTCGCATGTCTTGAAAAGTGGCCTGCACTTTTTTGACAACAAAGTCCGTGGTGACCCAGTTGGTCCACGTCCTTGCCACAAGGGCATGTGTGTGGAGTGCATACCGTGACCCCAAGCCGCAGACCAGTCGCCAGACAAAGCGAGGTCGGATCCAGGAAGGTACCGGTATATGGAGAAGGATGGATGGGCATGTAATGAATTAAGTAACATTTATAATTTGGTGAACTTCAAACTGCGGAAAGAATCACACACGTTTTCCCCAAAAAGGTTACGCAGAGGTATAAATACATTTCGCCAGTTATGTTTAAGTCCCATGTTTTATGAGCGGCGAGCCCCGCGATGGTTGTAGTCATAATAATTATCAATTAATTTAGGTAGGTATAATAATTCGTTACTGCAAAACGATGTTGTCAACTCTCGTGATGTTCTTGACCGAAGAGACGTGGCCTACTCTATTCTAAGAAATACATTACTACACCATAGTAGTAAGGTTGTCCTCGCGCACGTATGGGAGTGGCGCGAGGAGGCGAAACGCCGGGGCGTAAGTCCGCTGCCGCGAGAAATCGCGGCACAGCGGACGGAGCTCCGGCGGGGTCTCATGGCGTCAAGTACGGTTGTCGCAACCCAGTGCTGGGCACGCCACAATTGCGGCGATAAGTCCCCTCTTTGAGGAGTTGCTGGAGAGGCGCCACGGCGTCCTCACCTTCCGCCTGACGCAGGTCCTCACCGGACACGGCAGTTTCGGGAGGTTCCTGTGTCGGATAAGGCGGGAGGAAACGTCCGGGTGTCACCACTGTGTGGATCGCCCGGAGGACACGGTGGAGCATACGGTGGAGATCTGCCCGGCTTGGGCAGAGCACCGCCGTGTCCTCGTGGAGGCGATCGGCGGCAGAGACCTCTCGCGTCCGGCCCTGGTTCAGGCCATGGTACGGAGCGAGAGGGCATGGGCAGCCGTCACCTCCATCTGCGAAGCAGTAATGCTCGCGAAGGAGGAGGCGGGACGGTTGAGGGAAAGGCACGTTTCGCGCCCTCTCGCCCCTAGCCGCCGCAGGAGACGCCCAGGGCGTCGGGAATCCCGGGCGGATTTCCGGCCACCGTAGGCGCGGGCTTGCGGACGGTGAGCAATGGGTAGCTCACCGTCCGGTAAGGACCAGGCCCAGGTCGACGGCGCGTCGTATTCCACGCGCGCCTCAAAGAGATGTCGTCAGCACAAAGTAGGGGTCCACTAGGGCCGATGCCTGCCGGGGTCGCGGGAAGGTACTTATGGGTCACCGAGGCCCCCGCAACACAGGCAACAGGAAGGAATACGGGTGGGTTTTAGTCAGTAAGAGTCTGACACACCCTCCCGCTCCACCCAGAGCGGGAGAAGTTATTTGATGATTTCCCACCATCAAAAAAAAAAAAAAAGTAGTAAGGTTACTGAAGACAGCTCAAGTAGGTGTCTCGACGACCCAGAACAGACACGTCTGACGAAAAGTGAGAAGGAGAGCTGACCTGTAATGAAATGGAATAAGGCTAATCTGAGAAAAGAGTAGTACAGTGACAGTTATGCGTAAAGTAAACCCCAAAAACTTCCCACTAAACTACAGTTTAACATCGCCATCTTCCTGCCCTTGGGGAAATGTTCGTCGTGGTCGGCGCAGAACATTTTTATTCCATTCTGTCCTGTCAGCTGATACTCTAGCATTCACTCCTTTTTTAGGCTTGCGTAATCAACAAGAAACCCTTATATATCGCTATGTCCGTCTGTGTGGCTGTCCGCAGCTTAGCTCAGCTGTAATTTGGCATGGGTATACATATTAATCACGCTGACAAAGTGGTGAAATAAAATACAGAAAAAATAAAAAAAAATGGGTACTTCGCTCTCACGTGACGTTTTTTTTTCGTGCCTACCCCATGATGTGGGGTTTTGTTGGATAGGCCGTTCAAATATAATATTGCGCATCTGTGAAAACCATTTTTCGGTTCAGGGATCCGTTTGCGTAATATTAAGCTTTAAAGTCCCAAATGTTTGCTAGTCAACTGTCCATCCCCCCCCCCCCCCCCCCCTCTGACAGCAAAATGGTTGTTTTCGTATATGTGAAAAAAATCATGGCAGTAGTATATATAACGAAGTTAAAAACTATCATAGCTAAGTAGGCTTTACAAGTTAACGAGTAATAGTCAATTAGGGAATTGACCGTGACGTATATCGATGTTAGGGAGAACATATTTGTCAACCAACTACGGAATCCTTCATTGTGCGTGGTTTGACACGCACTTGGCCGGTTTTTCTTTCATATAAGGATAAAATCACACACACCATCTATCTTTTCTTTGGCATTCCTGTCCCTCTCCATCCATTAACATTTATATTCATTACTCTATGCGTTCATCATTTTAACATTACATGTGAAAACAATCACCCACTAACCGGTTCATCAATGTATCCTTGATCCGAAAAATCGTTTGACTTACATAAGTATGCATGACATTGAAACTATTGATAACAGCCCAAAACGGAAGACGACGTAATGACGGATAGCGAGTAAACTGGAACAGACTATCGCTGCGAACTGGTTACCAATACTGATTACTAACGCCACAGTAACTTTATAATACGCCACGCCATATTACGCCTGTTCTCCTCAAAAGAGAAGGGAGAGGTAAAGACTACTTATATCAACCGGGCACAAATCCACGCCCAAATATAACACGATTATGTAGCAGTAATAAAATCACCCGACGGTGAGCATGTTCTCCCTTTGATTCTTTTTTTTTTTCATTTCAGGCATAGTCTAAAGAGGGGAAGTAAGTTATCATCATACAAACGCACCGCGCGCGGCTTGTTTGTGTGCACCAAAGTATCTATGCGTCGCCGCACGCACACTTAAACAAAATCTCGACCCGTTTCTCAGTACGCCAGTCGGGGCTAACAGTGCACGAGGTTCGCGCGTCACGGCTTTTCAGCACCGCTAAATGAATGAAAAATGTGTGATAATCGCAGGAGAACGTATTGCTGTGTGTTTGGGTGTCTTAATAATTCATCTATTCCAGAATTGTTTCTGTTCAGATAACCTATTGAACAGGAAAGGTAAGCAAGTCATTTATTTTAGCATATAATTTTTACTTAATGATGAGATACCTACTTACTTATTTTTTGTTGTATTAGTTTTCTATCAGACAGAGGAAGTAGGTAGGCCTACTTTCCCAATAGAATGTATTAGGTACTTTTGATCTGTCAATTAATTTACCGCTATTACTTTGTTTACGTTTAGTCATGCCGATTTCTCAGTATTTTAGGTATAGTAACTAAGTACCTACTTACAGTTATAAAATCGTAATTAAAAATAAGTAATTGACTAATTGTGAATCAGATAAATAGAGCAAAGTTCGAACCATAACAACAGAACAAAAATTTGATTATAGTCTAAGAGGCAGGCGTTAGTTTTTTTATGTTGTTTTACGATGTTTTTTTTTTCATCATCGTTTAGATAAAACCGATCTCACAAACCCTGTACCCAGACAATACAAGTAAAAAATACAACTTCCCGACCCTTGCCAATTTATAGGCACTGAATTAAAATTTAGCTAAAAGTGACAACCCTGAGACAGTAGGCAATTATATCGCGGATTGGGCCGGAGATAGCCTACTTTCCCTCTTTATACTATGTTTCAGGCGTCGAGAAGCACGTTAAACTGGACCTATGCGTCGCCTTAAAGCAAACCACAAGACACTGTGACGAAGTGATCCCTCTGGAAACTACATATATCAGTACAAAACACACGTAGAACAACCAACTCTAATCAAACTATCTTCAAGTTGTCTCCGTGAGCTCTCCCTCCCACAGATCTTGCTCTGGAATTAGAGTAACACACCAAGACAACACTAATACTAACAACTAAACAATTAAATTAAAAACAATCGAAGCGAACCAGCCAGATCGATAGTATAGACTCTTTAGTCTAAATCAGCTGGAACAGTGCGTGAGTTAAAGTTCTTACGTTTTGCCTATAAACCATTTAACGCCTGACCTTTAGTGCGTGACTGGAAACGATTACAACCATTGTCTTCATTCACAGAAGGTACCTATGTGATTTCATTCAACAGCATAAAACTCAATGATAGTGCTTAAAAAATCTAGGCAGACTTAGCGTCCTCATTTTTACGTCTAACCTACAGCAAGTTGGAAACCCGACTTTGCAAATTCAGTCCAGTAACGAGGAATTATTTAACAGACACTAATTAAACTGGAGCAGTGGTGGCCCAGTTACAGCCGCGACTTACGAGTTGTATGTCGTAGGTTCGAACCCAGACAGGCGCTTTACTTTGTGTAAATTATCATATCACCACTGCTCCCAAAACGGTGAAAGAAAACATCGTGAGGAAACTGGCATGTTCTAGAACCAAAAATTCGAAGAAATGTGATATCTACCAACCCGCACTGGGCCCGCGTAATGGATTTCGGCCTACTCCTACAGAGAGGAGGTCTGAGTCCCAGCAGTGGGAACATTATAGGCTGATTATGTAATTAAACTGTGATGCCAGAAGTATGTACGAGTAAATTAGTCAACCCTAAAACCCTAAAACAAACATGAGCAATGCCCGCAACGGTTTACGGTCAAAAATATTGCCAGAAGCGCAGTGCTTGACAAGAAGTATCTGTGCCAAAGTAATCATAACTAAAAACGACATAAAGTAAACCGAAAACTTCTATAAAACATTCCATTTTCTCAAGCTATATTTTCTCCCATAAAAAGGAACATAATAAAGGCAGACGCCGCCAACCTCTAAACGAGTTTGCATCAAGTTGAGAGCTATTTAAATATCCATTTCGTATCCAAACCGTGTTATATGGAAAAATATTAGGTGAGGCTATTTTTGAAAAAGGTTTTACAGGTTATTCCAAAGTGTATGGAAATGCTCAAAATGAATAAGTTATTGGCAGAACCTCTGCAGTGAATATAAGCATTAAGTATCCACAACTGGAAGGTCAGGACAAGAATGAGCTACATATGATTCTAATCTACATATAGCTGATATGTATTAAGAAAAACATAGATGAGCATGTGGTGGTCCAGTGGTAACGGCCGCGACAAGTTTGATGGTCGTGGGTTCGAACACAACCAGGCAATTTACTTTGTGTAAATTATTTCATCACCACTGCTCTCACAACGTTAAAAGAAAACATCGCGAGGAAACCCGCATGTCCTAGAACAAAAAATTCGAAGACATGTGACATTCACTAACCCGCACTGGGCCCGCGTAGTGGATTACGGCCCTCTCCCTCTCACCGAAAGGAAGCCTGTGTCCCAGCAGTCGGGACATTACAGGCTGATTATGTTGTATTTTATATTATGTATTAAGAAAAATAATAACATCTTTTACTTAGTTAAGTTTTTCACATGTTACTCAGACATGAAGTCCAAAAGTAAATCGATCTTCAACCACAATATCTCCCATTAATTAGATATGAAAAACACATTAAAAAAGAAACAATAAAAAATCCTAACATAATTAAATCTAACAAAAAACTAAAATATGGCTTCGATAAATATGCCTCCACACCGTTGTCAGCTGGTAATGTGTCCATAGCTAATTGAACGTAAACTATTCTCAAATGGTTCGTACCGATACAAGAGAAGATCACCAAATCTATTGAAGAAAAAATTCGAAGCATGGCTCAAAGAGATCTTCAAGATTGCCATGAGACACAAAGACATGCTAGTTCATGAGTAACAACTTCTGGCACTGACAAATGATGCAACTATGCAAGTTGTAGCAGTTTTTTAATAATGTTGGGATCAGTATTGGTAAGATAAGTCGTGTTTTAACTAAACTATCTGAAGTACATAATTCATAGGTCGGGCAAAGTGTTTTTGGTTTTGTCCATCAGGAATTTCTCAGTAGTAACCCAGATTCCAGTTTTGTGCCCGGTTGATTCCCGTTTCCATCGGACTTTAACGTAACTGGCGAAATGTGGGTGTGCTATAGGCACACCTCTGTCTATCCCTTCGAGTATTTGAACTAACTTTTATTAAAACACCTTCTCTATCTTAAGAGACGTATCTCTAATAATCAAAGACAAAGAAGAGAATTCTTCTTGTCATATGCCTATAGAAATATATATCCACAATCCAAATATTTCTGTACAAGGAAAAATAAAAACGGGAGAACGAAACATTTTCCCTTACTAAATATATCAGACCAAGGACATTTCGAGACTAATTTGTTTCAGACAATTACGAATCTCTCTTCCAAATTGGTACATCACAAACAGAAACGGAAATAACATCAAAGGCACGGGAAGGCTAAACGAAATCAAAGACTTTGAAATCAGATAAACTAGCCGGATTAGACAGTTTAATTAGTTTTTAATGGCTGGTGGGAGGACTGAAGTTAGGGTTGTAAACGATCTCTATTAAAACCGATTTATTTACGCGTGTCTAAAACTGACAGTCTAAACATCATAATCGTCACAATCAGCCGAAACTCCACTGCACATAGAACTCCCGCAAGCATCGCCAAAAGGACCACTTGTACTTGTGTGTACTTGTGGCCTACCCAAATGTCTTTACTTTGGTATTGTTCGTAAAATCATTGAGCTCCTTAAGTTTTGAGTAAAGCTGCATGATAACTGACAAATGCGTGCACTGACTGGAAGGTCCACTCAAATCTGTGTGGTTCTTTCCTCAAAAGACCTTTTCAGACACCAATCGACATGGTCTTCACATGATCTGACCAGGATATGTCTGGACTGTAAAAGAGACTGTGACCTGAGTTTGTTTCGGCCTTTCTTCTCAGAGTAGTCAGATAGGAAACGCCGAGCTCATCTAGTTTAAAAAAAAAATGTTTGACGTGTAAAAGTGTTTGTAAACACCTACTTACAGAAATAAAATCATTTATCATTTACCACTTGCACGTCCTGCACTTTCCGCATTCAACGGATTATCGTTACCTTTTAATTTCTAACCATCTTCTTTCATATCCAAATGTGGGACTTTTTCACATTACATGTTTGTAAGGATATATTCAATTCAGCAATAGGTATCGTAGAAGCTTGTATGCAAAGTTTAATGTCTATACGATGCGTTTCCGAACCTGTCTAATGTTCAATCCGTTATTTTCCGCATCTTCATCCTCATCAACAAACATTTTAATATAATACTCATTATCCTCATCCACAAAATCATCCATTTCATACCTAGACTAAACAAAATATCTTGAACTACGTCTGAACTTCAATCTGCAGCCATCGGGCCATGATTCCCTCGACAGAAACAAATCTAACTAGTCTGGTCCCTCGGGGAGGGTATTAACTCAGAATGATTAGAAAACTTTATTAAAATAAAAACGGGGAGAGACTGTGACGTACTATGTTGCCAGCTGCTGTCAGTGGAGAAAAAGGTTTTAATCAAACCATGAGTGATGTCCTTTTTGTTTGTTAAGTGACTGGCCACACACACACAGGTTATACAGGGTCATATTAAATTAGCTAACGAAACTTCCGACTCTGTATCCCACTTACAATATTTTTATTATTTTATTCGTTTTGAAATAATATTTCCTACACAGTGCTTTCACGATTATTTTACCTCTGACAGCAACCCAAGCTGTAACCCGCCAGCAACCTTATTGCAAAGAAAATAAAGATCATTGTGACTTTGACAGTAACGCATAACAGAAGTTAAAAGAAATGTGTATCAATTTTTAATTTAAAGGTAGGTAGATAAGGCAACAATTTTCATAGTTAAAGTACTTCAAAGCTAATAAATAGGAATTATTTATTAATTCTGAATGGGCCACTTGATACTACGATAGATATTACGACTTAAATGTCAAGTACAATACTCCTGGTTGACAACCTCTTCAGAATCGTATAAAGACTCCAAAACTCCAAGAAATTCGAGGAAAATTACGTTGAAGTCCTCAGTACTCTTGATAATAAAATATTGAGAACACTTCAGTTATAATGGAGGTATATCAAGAAACGTAATAACTTGTTAAAATTAAAGAAGACTGGATTCCGCAATAAGGGAACTAATTTCTCATACAATAAGTTATGAGAAATTAGTTCCCTATGGGGAAATTAATAACCTACAATGATTTAAGGCTGTGACTCTGTGACTGAAAGCAACTCTGAATTGAATTTTTATCGGATTCAAAAATGACAGATATGTCTCATCATAATGTGACATTTTGAATCCAATAAAAAATCAATTTCAAATCTTCACAAATTAAATGCACAAAAACGTCTTACTTAAATCGCTATTAGAGTTCACCTAATCCGCTTTAAGCCTGACACGCTTTACTCAACTTTACCTTACTAGAAAACGCCTACTTATATCAAGTTTCAACACTGAACGCGTCGCTAAATTCATTAAAAGATTCGAATATAATTCCACACATAATCTACACAAATCTAAATCCTATTACGCTTAAGCACCTGTCTCACCGCCAGCGATTCACGACAAGCGAGTAAAGCTAGCAACTAAAAACGAGTTGGCGAGCAACGATCAGCGAGTGCGCGACGGCGACAAGCAATTTCTCACTGGTATGCGTATGTACTAAGCGTGAGTCTCAGCGAGTGTTCTGCCCGCCAAGTGAGCGTCGCTGAGCGAGTGCTCTCATTGACAGCTCTTATTGCTGCGACAAACGAGTCCTCGCCGGCGGTGTGAACAGTCAGCGAACAACTATTAATATATGTAGGTATCTCTTTTTCTTACACGGGACCTACAATCTTTTGTACGTTTCTTGAGCGAGACAATACCTTACCAGCATGTCGATTCTGTAAAAATCTCACCGTGAAAACCCCTAGCATCAGTGAGATGATAATCTGGAATATCGATCGAGATTTTAATAATATTTTTATTCTAATAGCTAGCATTTAAGTGTCTAGTCATTACTATTAAGGGGTTTCTTAAATAAAATAGCAAAACACAAATTCAGTCTCAAACTCAATTTCGTATTTATATTAAAAAAAAACTCGCAACCGCCATCTTGGATTTTCATTTTGACCAAACTATCGTCTTTAGCACCCTCAAAAACCATGAAAACGACACCCATGATGGAAAATATTTTGAATTTTCGTAACCGTAATTAAATTAAAGTCGATCCCTAGCATCAGGTTGGATGACACTAACAGCTCATTTCACCGAAATTGTCACGGTGAGATTGTTACAGAATAACACTGACATTTCAGTATATTATCTAGCAGAATATAATCAAGTGTATGGCTATGGCAGCCCTAACAAAAAGCCCGACAATTTCTCTGAAACCCGCTGAATACCACGCGGTTGGACATTTTGAATTAATTCAATACTGTGCTCACTGAGAGCTGCGAGGCAATTGCGTAACACACATAAAATGACAATTGATCGCAATGGCTTTCATTTTGACAGTTTACCCACGTCCATTACGTTTTTTACGTTGTTGAGTAGATGAATTTTTCAAACCTATGAAGCAATATCCTTCAAAACTCTCGGATTGTGATACAAACTGTGTTACACAATTAGTGTGCAGATTGAACAATGTTTGTTGGTACCAGTAATGTGCGAAAATGTACCGACGCGACGTTTAAGAATTGTCATGTGACATTTTAAGCTTAAAGGCTCCTGTATACATGCATGCGTGGTCAAGACAGGCAGCAATATGCCTGTCGCGCCCGCGATATCGCCCCAGTCTGTAAGAGCCTTAAACCATGTTGGCGTGTTGTGTGGGGAAAGTGCTTATTGTCAAAAAAAAATATGTAAGTAAACTAAATGGTTCAAATAACCCCCTCCAATTATTTTTCAACGCGTCTTTTGACGAGTCGATAAATTCATTAGAAGATTCGAATGCAATTCTACAAATAATCCACACACTTAATCCTATCACGCTTAGACAGACATTTCAGTCTATTCTCTAGCAGAATACCTAATCAAGTGTAGTAATCAAGTGTGGGTATGGCAGCCCTAACTGAAAGCCCGACAATTTCTGTGAAACTCGCCGAGACCCGCTGAAAGCGCCACGAGGCCGGACATTTTGAATTAATTGAATACCGTGCTTCCTGAGAGCAAATTGGACAATGTTTGCTGGTACCATTAATGTGCTAAAAAATGTACCGACATTTGGGAAATGTCATATAACATTATGTGCTGTATGTACTTATAACTTATGTAACAAAGAATAATGGTGGTTTCCAAATATTTATTGGTAGGACAATCATTTGCCTAGCCTTTTCCCAACTATGTTGGGGTCGGCTTCCAGTCTTACCGGATACAGCTGAATACCAGTATTTTACATGGAGCGACTGCCTATCTGACCTCCACAACCCAGGGACGGATTTAAAGTTGCGGCGGCCCTGGGGCAACCAAGAAGTGGAGGCCCCGAAAAATTAGTGAAACAGATAAAAAAAAACAATTCAAAGAAGGAACCTTACGAAGTTATGATTGTGGACTCTTTTTTTTTTTGAAGGACACAAATGAAGTATTTTATTCATATAAAAATTAAGGCGCTGACAAGACCCAATTGACCAAAATAGATATATGTTAATTTTGAACATATTTCCCAGAACTTGGTTGTCACCAAAACACGTTTTGAAAAAAAAATCTCGATACAAACTAACGTTAAACTAACATCTTACCTTGAGTTCTAATCCAAAATATCTGTATTAAATATCAACATACATTACGTATTTAATTAATAACAAGTACGTCTTATTCTAATGCAGAACTTGGTTGTTTTTTATTTTCGATTACTCAACTCAATTCTGAGTAAATAGATAAATACTTCATATTTTGCAATAAATTACAAGCGTTTTGTCGTCGCGCTTCTCTTTCTTTTCTATGCAATCTGACAGTGACCGCGGTTTAGGTGTTGTCAGCGTCTTAATGAAAAATCTAATTGTGGAGGCCTCTTCTTTGTGGAGGCCCGGGGCCAGTGCCCCTGTTGCCCTGTCCTAAATCCGGCCATGCCACAACCCAATTACTGGGTAACACGATACCCCTTGGTAAGACTGGTTGTCAAACTTTCGACGACGATCAAAGATCTACAAATGACAGCCGAGACCAACGGCTTAACGTGCTTTCCGAGGCACGGAGGGGTCTTGGTATGTAAAGATGGTCACCCATCAACAGACCAACCGCGGCAAGCGTAGCTTAACCTGATCGATCGACCCGTGCGGCTGTTATTACTTAGCCACAAGCCCCCATTTATTGGTAGGACCATAAATTAATTAAATTATTATGAAAGTACATAGAAATATTTATGTATAATATGCTGAAACGAAGTAACGCTAAGCTGCACAAGCATGTGTCTTATAGACAAAGTGAAAAAGGGTAGCCAAGCAGATGAGCAGTAGAATCTTCATACATAAATAAGATAGGTAACAATTTTGCCACATCATGACCAATCATACTGATGCCAGATCTAGAAAGAGTTTTGTCAAGCGGGTAACTCTCTTTACTAATAATTCGTAACCCGAAAATATGATCTCTCTTTAAATAAGTATTGTAATAATGTTACATAAGTAAATATAGCTTTATCTAAATGTAATAATAGTATTTTAAGAAAATAGCTACTTACTTACCAATAATAGAATTATTTATGTTATTGTTATTGACTTTTATGCGAATCTTATTATTCAATTTTCATGTACCTATAATTTTATTTTATTTTAAATAATAGTTATCTAAAAATATTTTCTGCTGTGCCCTGACAGGGTCTACAACGGCTCTTAGCTCTAAGCCTTTTGTTAACATCTTGTTTTACCTTGTGGAACGCAAATAAATGAAGTTTAGATTAACCTTTTCATTCCTCGACTGTACTACTCAACGGATTTAAAGTAGGTACCTACGCACAAAACGTCCGGATATGAAACACAGTCGTTTGCAAACAAAGAGCTGTATTCGCTCTGGAATACTGTTTTCGTTTACATTACCATTGTAAACGGTAGCTGCACGTTTTGTAAAGCACAGGTAAAGCCACACCATTTGTCTAGCTTTGGACGCCATTTTATATTTGGTTATTTTTGTTTTTAGTTTGTAGGTTTTTTTTGGTGCTGTTTACATACAATTTAGCCGGTGGTGGTGAGACGATCTAATTATGTTTGCGGGGCCAACATAGCTAGAGATCGCACAAAATAGGAGTGTGTTACGTGACATAGAAAAGTGTAACACCGAATAACACGTCCACGTAAGTTTTGGAGAGGTTTGGAAGGAAAAAGTGGAGGCCTTTGCCCATGCAGAAGTACAGAAACAATGTAGATTCATAAAAAATGTATGAAAATAAAGGAAAAAGTTGATAAATGAAACAATCTTTTAGGAGGCAGCTACAATTTTCGTGACAGTTTATTCGTACGTTCAAACGAGTTTTTCCTTAAGATGTAGGAACATTATATTAAAGCCTTATACCAAATAGTTCCGTATAATTAAACCTTTATTAAGGCGCTGACAAGACCCAATTGACCAAAATTGCCTACTCTTAAGAAAAAAATTGCCAAATCTGTATAGTTTGTGGTAGCGGAAAAAATATATGTTAATTTTGAACATATTTCCCAGAACTTGGTTGTTACCAAAACACGTTTTGAAAAAAAATCTCGATATAAACTAACGTTAAACTAACCTCTTACCTTGAGTTCTAATCCAAAATATCTGTATTAAACATCAACATATTATGTTACATATTTAATTAATAACAAGAACGTCTTATTTGAATGCAGAACTTGGTTGTTTTTTTTTATTTTCGATTACTCAACTCAATTTTGAGTAAATTGATAATTGCTTCATATTTTGCAATAAATTACAAGCGTTGTGTCATCGCGCTTCTCTTTCTTTTCTACGCAATTTGACAGTGACCGCGGTTTAGGTGTTGTCAGCGTCTTAAAGGTAAACTTGGAACAGTGTTACGACAGGCTTCTGCCATAACTTTTTCCAAGTATATTAATAAGAAAAGGATAATCTTAAATGTGTAGGTTTAAGAACTTTCTAGATCAGACAGTGCACATGTATAGACTATGAACTGGGTTAAGACATGACATAGGATATTTTTTATCACATGATTCGCACTGTGTGGACTCACCTTAAAAAACGAAAATTAAACCGTGTGACGTCTAGAACTTACTTTGAGTTTATGATTTACGAGGTCGCGTTTCCAAAGTAGGTACTAAGTAATAAATTAATATATCTTCCAAACACGCTATAACTTAGCAGAGCAAACTCACCAAACTACAATATTGCGTGTCTATCTGTAACCGCAAAATAATATAAACACACGACACTTCTCGAAACTTTCCTCGATGGCACTTCACGTCCCCGTCCTTTCCGTTACGTCCATTTTCCCAGTGGTCCACTTAACGAAATAGGTAGATCGTACGACAACAAACGGCATTATTCTCCATTTTAGCCGAAACTAACGGAGTTATGCTAGGCACGTCGAAAAAAATGCAAAGGCTGCCTGCCCGGTAATGGTGATTTTATTATATACCTATACAGTCATTTTATTCTATAGACATCATTTCAAAATTCGAACAGTATCGAGGTCTGAATCCGCGCTGGTTAGATAAAGAATCTGTTATGTAAATCCAGGGCCCTATTAATACAATTGACAATGCGACATCATCAATTTAGCCGAAAGACGGCCACTGCTGGACATAGGCCTCCCCCAAACACCGCCACTTCGACCGGTTCTGTGGTTCCCGCATCCAGCGGATTCCTGCGGCCTTCACAAGGTCATCGGTCTACCTTGTAGGAGGAGTTCCAATGCTACGTCTTCCGGTACGCGGTCGCCACTATGCGACATATTTGTAAACTTAGAAAATTGTCAGATTGTCGCCTGTCGGCTATATTAAATAGGTTGAAGCTTAGCACTATTGGGAAAATCCAAGATAATAGACACAACAAGGGTTTTGTCTTGCCGTAGACTGCATCCGAAGCAGCAGTTACAAAATCGCAGCTTTTATGCACATTTTCTTTCTAATCTTACATTACAAGTTATCTAAGCACTTACCTTAGCAATCTTGTGCAGCAGAGCAGTAGTGGAGCTTGTCTTGAATAGCCCTAGGGCTCTGCGCCTCAGGCCTTGTCCGAGGCACGACTCAACAGCGCCGCAGAGAGCAGTCACGCCACCACTTTCTTCATGCACGAATTTTCGCGTTACGGCCTGGATAAAAGTCATCAAGTTTAAATATGTACAGTCAGAGAAATGAACTGTTTTTGAAATGAACACTACGTCAATTTGCTGTTACAGCCATTTCTCAGAGTTGTGATTTGTTGAATACACGGACAATGTATGTTAGCTGTCAATTTGTTAAACAATGAATTCCTTTGACTTTATAGTGTTGAAGATTCATTTGATAGACAGTCAATGATATTTCCTTTTTTATTTATTTGGTTTTTTTTTTACTATATGAGTCAAATAGGCAAAGGTCAACCTCCAGTTAGATCAAAATAGCGGTAAACAATATTTTTGGTTTCAAAGCAGTGCCGTTACTATTGGATATTGAGGTTTTACTGCAAACCTATAATTTCAACGGTCATTTTTTTATGAGATGTTGCTGCTTTTGCTACAAACTTAATCAGTCAAACAATGAAGCTGATTTGACATTGACCGACTGCATTCAAAGTTACTATCATTGAAAAGTAGGATGTTACTACCTTTGCGTCTATAAAGAAAGAAAATACGTTTATTTGCGGTAAACATGACGTAAAGAGGGAACACAAATACAAAAAAGTTGGGGGAAAATATGCGTCATATCCACGCAAAACGGCCATCGCTCAGCATAATGTTATATTACTCATTTATTCGTCAAATCAAAACGGATTCCGAAAAAATACGATACCTAAAATCTACATTACGATCTCAAGAAGTATCTAATGACACAAACTGGATCCAATTCCAAGTCGAAAACAATCTAACCACAAAACCACATAAAAGAAAAGTTACCCAGTACCTATATTAGTTTGTGAAACATAATGCACTGCTATACATATTTACAAACGAGTCCTAGGTACAGTCTGATCAAACTTTATGGCGGCTCGGAGCATGAGGCGAGTCGCTGCGATTTCATGTGTCAGCGAGGGTGAGGGTGGGGCACTGCGCAGCGAGTAACGCACTTCAAAGCCTCCATTAAGTTGTTCGAGCTCAAAATCTCCACTCCGGAGATTTTGAACGCTCTGGCCAATTCACGGTCGGGTCTCTCCACTCCAGCCAGCTCCGCGTCCGTGGAAACGCACCCTAAGTTTGACGCGTACTATAGCACCTGCGATACCATGAAATAGTCAACAGTTTCCATGTTTCTATCAAACATGGAAAATTCAGCAATTTCCAACTGTAGCCGCTATTTCAGTTCAGGATCGCCCGAGCTCTGTTTGAAAAACTTGCTAATCCTCGGTGGATTAGCAAGTTTCTGAGTAAATCACTATTCACTTTAAGCTTCTCGATATTATGAAGACTTTCCATATTTCGCTCTAAATTACAGATTTTTTTTATAATTAGCTGAAAAGGGGAACCAAAGTTGCGAAATCCCGATGAAAAAAGATTAATGTCTCGTAAATTAAAGCCGATATCAGAGCTTAGAAAGAAAATCGTGTTGAAATTGAAAAGTAATGTTCAGCTGAAATTGTCGGAAAGCGGAGTCGAAAGATATTTTTAAAGTTTGCCTTCGGGTGGTACGGTTGTATGTCAGTATGGACGTCGGCAGTTGGTAACAAGGAATTAATTAAGACGCTGACAACACCTAAACCGCGGTCACTGTCAGATTGCATAGAAAAGAAAGAGAAGCGCGATGACACAACTCTTGTAATTTATTGCAATTATGAAGCAATTATCTATTTACTCAAAATTGAGTTGAGTAATCGAAAATAAAAAACAACCAAGTTCTGCATTCAAATAAGACGATCTTGTTATTAATGAAATAGGTAACGTATGTTGAAATTTAATACAGATATTTTGGATTAGAACTCAAGGTAAGAGGTTAGTTTAACGGTAATTTGTATCGAGATTTTTTTTCAAAACGTGTTTTGGTAACAACCAAGTTCTGGGAAATATGTTCAAAATTAACATATATATTTTCCGCTACCGCAAACTATACAGATTTGGCATTTTTTTTTCTTAAGAGAATTTTTTCTTCTTTTCTCATTTTGGTCAATTAGGTATTGTCAGCGCCTTAAATAATGTGGTAAAGTTAATAAAGAGAAACTATTATAATTTTAATGTAGGTACTTGGGGCTCGTGACTAAATGATAACAGCCGCACGTCGTTCGAAGGTTAAGCTACGCTTGCCGCAGTCAGTTCGTGGATGGGTAACCATCCATTACATAACGAGACCCCTTCGTGCCTCGGAAAGTACTCTAAGCCGTAGGTCCCGGCTGTCATTCGATATTTGACAATCGTTATGGGTGGTCAGAAGCCCAAAAGTCTGACAACCAATCCTACCAAAGGGTATCGTGTTACCCAGTAACTGGGTTGTGGAGGACAAATAGGCTCCATGTAAAATACTGGTATTCAGCTGCATCCAGTTACACTGGAAGCCGTATATATATATATATATTAACAACATAATTGGGAAAAGGATATGGAGATTGTCTTACTTGGAAACATCTCGTATATCGAATGAGGTACAAAATACTTCAGAACCTAGCTGGAGCTACTTTCGACAAACCCTTAGTTATTGCAAATCGGACGGTCGCTCACAATGAGCCTTATTAGAAGGCAGGCTAAAAGTCACCCAATAGAGAGGGCTATGCTTGGAGTTTCCCTACGTGATCGAATCAGAAATGAAGAGATCCGCAGGTGAACCAAAGTTACCGACATAGCCCTAAGAATTGCCAAACTTAAGTGGCAGTGGGCAGGGCACATTGCTCGCAGAACAGATGGCCGATGGGGCCGAGATATTCTGGAATGGTGACCGCGTACCGGAAGGCCTCCTACAAGGTGGACCGATGACCTTGTGAAGATCGCAGGAAGCCACTGGATGCGGGAAGCACAGAACCGGTGCTTGAGCGAGGCCTACGTCCAGCAGCGGACGTCTGTCGGCTGAAATGATAACGATATGATAGAAGTAGTGTTGTTGAGTAATGTTTATATCATTAGGTATCCAGTTGCGAAAGTTATTTATACTGAGGAAACTAGATCTAAATATAAGATAGATAAGAAAAACAAAGCATCTTTCAGTTTTCCACTGTTGCGCTCTGTGGGCCAATTTAGCAAAGTAGATTGGTCACTTATAAAAACCCTACATGACAAACCTATAATGTTCCCACTGCTGGGACACAAGCCTCCTCTCTGTGTGAGGCAGTGGGCCGTAATCCACCACGCGGGCCCAGTGCGGGTTGGTAGATGTCACATGTCTTCGAAAAATTTTTTTTTGGTTCTAGGACATGCCGGTTTCCTCACGATGTTTTCCTTCACCGTTTTGAGAGCAGTGGTGATTAAATAATTTACACAAAGTAAAGCGCCTGTCTGTGTTCGAACCTACGACCTACAACTTGTAAGTCGCGGCCATTACCACAAGGCCACCACTGCTCTCATAAAAACCATATCACTACTTAATTCAAGTCTGAAATTAACCCTTTTATAGCAGGTTTAAATGTATTTAATTGACTACTCTATGAACATGGAATTAGTTTAAATTAACATATTATTAAAATGTAGGTCTGTAGGTCCGACCTAGACAGAATATTAATGTTATACTCCCAAATTGAATGAATAAGTAAAACAAAAGGGATGTTAAATAAACTCGTAGGTACTATTGAAACAGTCTTAGTTTTCAGAACGTTAAAATTATTTAGGATTGAATATTCTTCCAAGGTCGTGGGAAATTATCTTTTAAAGTGAAACTGTAACTTAATGCTTACTTAAGACTGTGTCGACCTTCATTAGTGTCAAATCTTTCTACAGGCACCACTCACCCATACCACAATCTACTTAAGTCAAGTTCTCTGTAATACTCTAAAAAAGTTACAAAATTCACAAATAGCTATTGTAATGAAGATGTAGAGACTGCTCTCATTACACTTTTATGAATAAATATCTTATGGTAACCGGCATATGCGACCGCTGTCTAAAAATATTTCCCATCCCATTCCTGAGCTATAAACATCTAATACAAATACTATTCATATTCAAAAGAAAAGAAAGAAAGAAAGTAAATTGATTTGACCCAGGTTAACGCACACAATATTCATACAAAAACAAAAAACAGAAAATACTTAAAACAGTATTGTGTGCCTCACGGCTGCGCCAAATAGGCCCGTTCAGCTTAAATGCCAGACAACTAGTGCCTGACGCTGGTTTTCAACTGGACCTTGTTACGAGGACGTCTTACGGATGTCAATCAGTTTTATAGTGTGTGTAAATATTTAAATAAAAACTAGATAGATATGTGTAGCAAAATCATAATAAAATCGCTTAGATATTTGTTTAAAAAATAATCATAGATAATTGTACAGTGGTGTTTAAGAAAATAAATGGCATGGCTGCACATGAAACAATGGACTAACATCGATAAATAATAGATAACCATATTCAATCAACATCCTTAGATTTGACCAGATTTTCAGGCAGACCTATCGTGTGTAAAAAGGCGCTTAACGAAACCGAGAGCCACTTGTACTCCCCGTCATTGTGATAATTTATTTGTGCTAGACCATACGTTCTAGTTATATTGAAGGTCCAAGGTTCCAACCTTCTTTACTCGTGTTCACGAAATTCAGTTTTAAACGTTGTAGGGACACAATGGTGCCGATTCCCTTGTTCACAAACTAAACTAAATTTAAGTTCAGTGCATATTTTTCTTTCTATTTCATTAAGAAAAGGACAGAAGATAAATTTTAGTTTAGTCCTGTCAAATTAATCAGCGCCTGTCACTACTTCATACAAGTTTAGACGTGATTAAAAACTTGCCTACTAAAATTACGTCAATTTACGTCAAGCGCTGATTAATGTGACAATTATTTTTTTTTTTGTTATTTCACCTGCATTTTTAACACTACTTAATCAACCCCTTTTGCGGAACCCTGCATGTGTCTAACGTTCGAATTTTACTATGAAAAATTCTGAATTTTTTCGACAAGATGGTTGGGTGTCATTTTAAATAGTTTCTTTTGGAGATCAGGTCGTGCTATTACAAAGATTTTTTTTTATCAAATGCTTTCTGGGAATTAACTATACCTACCTACATTTTGTGTTGGAAGTCCATATCCGTTGTTTTAAATTCAATTTTATTTGGTATGTATTCCCATATTTTTTTCTTTTTTGCGGTTATTATAATGTTGGCTATTTCCCAATTCTCTTGTTATTTATAGCTGTTCGTCCTGCTTGCCGTCACACACTCATAATGAGTCGTATAAGTTGAGTCCCACGTAACAGTGGTATGGTATTCACACCAAAATATAAGTCGCTTCCTAGCAATAATTTTTACTCAATGTTACTCAAGTTTGATGTACAGAATGAATCAATAATAGCTTTGTGATGGGTCTTTTTACACACTATAGATAATAAAGACTTACTTAGAAAGTGTTACAAAGATTAATGTTATTTACTCTAAACTGCTAGTAATGTGGTAATTATTTTGACAACCTTCTTTGAGCAAATTCGACCTTTTCACGCTACTAGAATAGGCGCCAGCAAAGTTGTATCCACCAGCAAATTCCTTTGAAAATCCATTAATGTCTAGTTTTTTTTTTCAATAAAAGTCATTGACAAGTGTTACTTTAAATATTTTTTTACTGTACTAAGCTGGTTTTATTTAAATTAATCGCATTATTTGACTAAAGCACTAACAAACCACATGACTGCGTTGCTGGCCACGCTTGCGCTATGATTGGTCTCGAGCTTAGCTTAGCTACGCTCTCGGCCTTAAAGCTTAGTCATCATTGCAGCCCTTGTTATCCTCGCTATAAAGATCACGACCTTGAGTCTCGGCCTTTATTCCAGCTTATCCATCCAAGGCTGCAATGCTGACCGCGATGCGTTGGCCTGGAGCTGCGCCTTCCATCATCAGCACTGCGAGCAATGCAGTCATTACTGACCGCGGCAGTAACGTACCTCTTCCATCAACTGCTTGACCTCCTTCTTGACGGCCGCGATGAGCCGCTCCTTCTGCTCGGCGCTGGGGTCCGTCGCCGTGGCCGCCGGCATCTCCTCCGACCCTCCCTCGGCTACAACAACAATACTATTGCTTTTATTAATACCTACAACTTAACTCAAACTTAAGCATTCATTTCAATTAGGCTTTCGAGACTTGAGAACCACCTACTCCCAAAAGCAATAGTTATTACTGTACCCAGCTAACTATTCTTATCAAGGTCTGTTTGCCTTATTAACAAATAAGGCACATGAACTTTGATAAGTAAAGTTAGCGTTTCATATGAATATAAACCTTATAAGTAAATAAGAAGTATGGAAGAAAGTACGTACGAAACCAAATAAATTGTGATGCAAGAGAATGATGATGATTCGTATGTAATGCTTGATCATATTCGCGTATACGAACATGATAATTTGTTAGCTTAAGAATAAGGTTCATGTTTGTATTAAACGCACAGCAAAGTCATGTCAAAATGCGATCTGCGAATGTTGACTGTAGCGTGTCGTCTGTGTCACTCACATGTGGGACAAACTGTGTAACATAAGCTCAATATTCTGCTTTCAGTTGCTTTCCCATTGAGGGATTGAATTTTGAGCTTTTGAAACCGTCAGCCTTTAGTAAAAGTTCTTAAACAATTGTAAATTCAGCCTCTAATTTGTAAAAGTTATAGTTACAATCGGTTAAATGTGGCCCCTCAGTCGTGACTTACAGGCATCCATATCTCAAAACCTAGATAAAATTTACAACTGCTATAAATTACTACTCTTAGTAAAAGATTTGTAAAACTAATTTATTGAATAGCAACCCTTCCTGTTCACAGAATAAGAGGAACTAGCATGCAGAAGGTGGCACCTCAACCGATCACCATAAGTTCACCTTGAGTGGAGACCACAATGGAATTCAAAATTTGCATATGGGTTCTAGCGTAAGTAAAAGTACTTGAATGATTGTAAATTCAACTTCTAATTTTTAATACAAGCCATTCAAAAGTTACAATCGATTAAAGGTGGTCTCTCAATGGCCACGTAGTGTAGTTATCGTGAGAAGTAAGTAGGTATATTATTGTATTACTGCAGCCGTGCATTGTCGCGATAAGGCGAACTACATTTCCGGCACTCTCTCGCACGCCGCCCGACGACGCCGCGACGTCTCGCTGTTAAACAGAGAGCGCGCGAAGTGTAGTTCGCTTTATCGCGACAATGTAGCCGTAGCTCAGTGCCGGATTAACCACTTAGCAAGACTAGCAATTGCTACGGGCCCCGCGTATCCAAACCCGAACCTCCACCTGAGCGTCATTTTTTGAGTGAAACTTATTAAGGCGCATATTATGATTTTAATGACTTCCTGTTAAGCCCCGCGCGACACCGATTCGGAGTCAAACAATAGAAAATCAATTGTGTCTCATTAGCCGTCCTTGATCAATTAATCTGGTATTACGCCTTAATATAGTGCAAATATGTTATGCAAAAAAAATATTTTAAACTAGAACACATTCAAGTCAATTCTATAAATATGTGAATATTTAAGTATTGTAGTAAAATACTTTATGAAATAAATTCAGGAAGTAATAAATAAGGAAGGTAGGAAGTAAAGCACAAAAAACGGTATTACTTTCAAACTACCTACTTAGGATATTTCATGTTTTTTTTTGTATGCAATGGTGACAGATTACACTAATTTATTTGTTTACAGTATGGCAAGTTTAGTGTGGTCGAACTATGTGATGAATGGAACAAAAAAAATGGTCATGGGGCTGGGGATGGGGTGGGCGTTATCGCAAGACGGTTAATCGAACTTGTCGGATAAATTAAGGGGTCCAAACGATTTGTTACATACAAATTATTCAGTGTACTCGTATAACAAATTAATTAGTGTAATCTGTCATCTTCTCCCAGTCTAATACGGTAAACGCACAAGTTCTACAAAAAGTAATCATAATTCTATACGAATTTGAATCGGCTCTACAAAAAGTCTGACGTGTGCGAGCATTATTCTCAACACTCAGTGTTGATACGTAGCAGAATTGAAATGGCACGATTAAAAATGTTGAAATTGTCAATTTATTTGTAAGACTTACATAATTTTTATTATAATTACTATAATCATATACCAAAAATGTATTTTCTTTTACCCCCATACTATACCTGAGAGACTTACGAGTTGTAGGTCGTAGTTTCGAACCCAGACAAGTGTAAATTATTTCATCACCACTGCTCTCAAAACGGTGAAGGAAAATATCGTGAGGAAACCATGTCGGTTTCCTCGAACCAAAAATTCAAAGACGTGTGACATCTACCAACCCGCACTGGGCCCGCGTGGTGGATTATGGCCCACTCCCTGTCACAGAGAGGAGGCCTGTGTCCCAGCAGTGGGAACATTATATACTGATTATGTTATACTCTTAATTTATTAAGACGGACAAATGCAATAAGAACAATAAACAATATTATTCCCAAAAGAGGGACATTTTATAATAAAGCCTTCATTTATTCGTTCTATCTAAATCATGAGAAATATATATCTACCTAGCTTTTCCCAACTATGTTGGGGTTGGCTTCCTGTCTTACCGGATGCAGCTGAATACCAGTATTTTACATGGAGCGACTGCCTATCTGACCTCCACAACCCAGTCACTGGGTAACACGATACCCCTAAGTAAGACAGGTTGTCAGACTTTCGAACTACGATGTCCCGTAACGACTGTCCAAGATCCACGAATGACAGGCGGGACCAACGGCTTAACGTGCTTTCCGAGGAACGGAGGAGTCTCGGTATGTAAAGATGGTCCCATCCACGGACCAACCGCGACAAGCGTAGCGTAACCTGATGGATCGACCCGTGCGGCTGTTATTACTCAGCCACAAGTAAACTTAAACTTAACTCCTCTAAATCATGAGAAAACCTTTCCTAAAGGATGTCAGTTTACATGTGCTCTAAAATTCTCATATACAATTGATATAATTTCCAGTCAAGGACCTTTTCCGAGGTATGAACCTCTGCAATATTTGCTACATAAAGGATACGTTTTATACACAGAGATTCTTGGGATTCTCAAGAGGGATTCGGGAATTTTCAGTAACAATGTGTGGTTTATTCTTTGTTGTAATAATGAAAAGGTTTTCTGGGATAATTTTACTTATTTTTACCTTTTTTTTACATATTTTACCATGTTAAACAGGTATTACTCGTCTTGCTATATAATGTATATTATTGAAGATATCTCGGGTCAAATAAAATTTCAGAATACACTAAAGTCTGCGGGCATTTATCAAACGACTCAAAAGGATGAAAGAAATACATACCTATAACTGTTTGTTACATAAGACAAACATTATAAGGCTTTATAAGGCATTATAAAGCAATACAATATAAGGCTGATAAAAACTAAAGTCACCCTCTGAAAGTTGATAGAAGAGAAAAAACTTATGTCACCGTAAGATTATGAGCACCATTAGTTTATAATCTACCTAGCGAGATTATAAACTAAAGATGTTCATAATCATGCGGTGACATATTATATAACGTAAAAATGTTCAAACACGACACAATTTTCTACATGAAAACATATTTTTATTTTAAACTAGCTGTGCCCCGCGGTTTCACCCGCACAAGTTTCGATCCCGTGGAAATATCGGGATAAAAAGCATTCCATGTCCTAATTCAGGTCATGGTCTACCCATGTGCCAAATTTCATCCAAATCCGTTCAGCCGTTTTAGCGTGATGCCGTGACCAAGGGAAATGGGATTTATTTTTATATACACTGTGTCTGTATACGGTGTGCCGAAAATTAAGGATGTGGTGCAGACCATCAAACTGAGCAACTCTCTACCGGGGACTATGATCGTAATCATGAAAAAAAAATCAGTCATCCCATACAAAACTTCAATACTTACTCGACCAAATGTATGGGACGACTGATAATTTTTACGCGATTCCGATGTTGGTCCCCGGGAGAAAGTGGTTCAGTTTGACGGTCTGTACCACACCCTTAAATTTCGGCACACCGTATACAGACACATTGTATATAGATTTTACTTCGTGGTGTAAATATTTCATAACTGGCTCCCTCTGAAAAGAATTCCCGAAACCAATTAAGGGGTCACAAGGTCACTCTTTTACTGTCCCGACATTTCACAAGAGTCAATTAAAATGTGAGAGAAACCCGATTCCAATTGATGGCTTAGCATACATATTTCGGTAAGTACACCCTCGTGGCTAAATAATAACAGCCGCACGGGTCGGTCGATTGGGTTAAGCTACACTCGCCGCGGTTGCTCCGCGGATGGATGACCATCTTTACATACCGAGAACCCCTCCGTGCCTCTGAAAGCACGTTAAGCCGATGGTCCAGGCTGTCATTTGTAGATCTTTGACAGTCGTTACGGGTGGAAGCCCAAAATTCCGACAACCAGTCTTATCAGGGGGTATCGATTAACCCAGTTACTGGTTTGTGGAGGTCAGATAGGCAGTCGCGTCTTGTAAAATACTGGTATTCAGCTGCCTCCAGTAAGACTGGAAGCCGAACCCAAAATAGTTTGAAAAAGGCTAGAGAGATTGATATATCCCTAAGCATTCGTGATTGACCAAACAATACGGGCTCAAATAATATATTTCAAGTACGTTAATTCCATCAACATGAAAAAAGAAGATCGTGACTGAATAGTTGTGTGGAAATCGGTTGTCATGGTATGGGCATGTGATGCGGAGGAATAAGGAAAATTTCGTGAGGATAGTTTTAAGAATAAATGTGATGTCTATGAGTAGGGGAAGACATAAGAAAAGATGGATGGATTGTGTGGTAGATGATATGATATCTTCTTCTATTCTGTCCTTCTCATACTTCTTACTTTGTTTATTCTTCCTTTCATATTCAGTCCATTCTTCTTTGGAATGCGCTTCCTCTTGATATCAGGACGACCACCAGTTGGTATGCATTTAAGCGGAAATTGCAGTTTTTTATTCAAAATAAATGGAGTAGAGTGATCTCGACACCTCTCTCCCTTGAATTTGTATATATAAATATTTATAATATAGTTATAAAGTCAAAGTTAGAATTAGTCAAAGTCAAAGTTTTTATTAAAGCGATTTTTGGTAAAAAAAAACAGGTTCTTAATTAGTTTATAGTACCTCAAAAATCTATCCAGGCATGCATTGTTAAATTACAATATTAAAAATTAAGTTAAACATTACATGAAAAAATATAAATACATAAAATGTCAGTCACATGAAATTTTGTCAACCAGGAATTCTTATCTGTATTAAATATCAACATACGTTACGTATTTAATTAATAACAAGAACGTCTTATTTGAATGCAGAACTTGGTTGTTTTTTATTTTCGATTACTCAACTCAATTTTGAGTAAATAGATAATTGCTTCATATTTTGCAATAAATTAGAAGCGTTGTGTCAACGCGCTTCTCTTTATTTTCTATGCAGTCTGACAGTGACCGCGGTAGGTGTTGTCAGCGTCTTAAGTCCGCTTTTGTGTGTAAAAAAAATTAAATAAATAATGCTAGAAAGGGGGTGACTACTGAGATGACGACTTATAGAGAAATATGGAAGAAAATATGCCGCGCCGACCACAATTAAATTGGGATAAGGGCAAGAGTACGATGAACTAAGGGTTCTAGTCTTAAGTATTCGTAAGTTCATGCCCTTACATATCAAATAAAAGCCAAGAAGTTCTGTTTTACTATTTTTCTATACAAACTAAAGCCTTGCAACGTACTCAAAGGACGAAATAATCTCTAATAAAAATCGTTCAGAAGATTTCTATTTTGTGCTCATTTTCTATTTCCTTTCATAATAACTTGCCTATACATCTTCATTTGGTAGAAGCATTATTGTAGTAGATTTCCGAAGATAGATATTAGACGGATAGATTAATTAATATATTATTATGATTATGATGTATGGGATAGGAATTTGTTCATTTCATTGTGTACAATACACAATATACTTATACCGACGACTGTTCAATGTTCACCGTTGTGAAGGGACCTGCCGATGGAAATACCAATATCTTTTCTATTTTTGTAGAGTAAATAGTACTTTCTAGATGTAATAGGTACATAGGTTATTGATACGTAGGTACTTACGTTGCTTTTGAAGGCTAGAATTCGATAACTAATGGATCGATGTACTAAATATACACCATAGTCAATATAAAAGCAAACCTTGAATACTTTAATGATAGATTTATTGTTTTCTGTTATTAAAATAGAATTGTTTCTTCATCAAAAAGCCTATTATGCGTAAAACTGATGGAAATTAAATAACATTATGGAACAAATGGCAATCGTGACGATCTTCACAGAGTGGCTGGTAGCAGCTGGATGAGAGTTGCGGAGAGTTGAGCTGAATGGCGTGCAATTGGAGAGGCATATGTCCAGCATTGGACTACTATTAACTGATGATGATGGAACTAATAACCAAAACTTTAATTTATTTTGAACGTGTAAAATTGTGTTAACAAACTACATATTTATATAAAATCATTTATCACTGAAAAAATACGAACTATTGAAGAATTATCCCTTCTTAAAACAGTTCAATAAGGATCATGTCTGGTAAATAAAACGCAAGACAGTTCTTTGAATACAAAGTCCAAGGTCAAACCGGGCTTCCTTAGATACCCACGCCAGTACCGAAAGGATTAAGTAGTTAGAGCAAAGTGTGGCTAGTATATACCTATTAATTGATTCTGTAATCTCTTTGTGTATTGATCCAGAAATGTTAATTCTTCGTAGCAGCGTAGCGCTACGACGTAGCAGGTGCTACAAGAATGCAGATTGGCACCTCCGGCCTAGAACAAACATGACGTATCCTAGATAAACTTTTTATTCTTATAATTGATACTTATTATATTTATATCTGCAAATTATCCTAAGCGAATTTGAAATATCTATGTTTATCAGGTGTTTATCCTATTCAAAAGTATCATGAAATCCATGGATTACCTGTATTCGAACTATCTAGAATATAATTTCGCAATTAATATTATTACAATAAGCAATGATAACCGTAGCCACCATCAATTCAAGTAAATATCCCTTATTACTATGGCTTACTTACAAACGGTAAAATACTCGCAATTTTTTCTTTGAATGTTTCAGAAAAACCTTTACTACAATGCTCTTTCATTAACATAAAGCTCCTAGCTCATTAATTAATGAGAACAATACTCGAACACTCGAACAAAAGAACTTTAATGGCTAATTTCCAACGAATTTCATTTTATTTGTCTTTGTTGTCAACGTCAGTCAGGGCTTTGTAAGAACTTCTCTATTATGAAGCACTTCGTTTGGCAAAGTCCGAGAAATGCGGCGTGAAATCATGTGATAAATATAAATGAATGTAACTTTTATAACGCAACAAGCGACCGTCCCTGCTTCGCGAGGTTTTTACGACTTTGTAACTTTAATAATTATTTATTGTACACATAAACCCTCCGGAATAAATTCTGTAAACGATGGTGAATACCGCTTCAAAATCCATTGTGAAGTTCAGAAGAATGGGCGGTCACACAGACAGACACAAAAAGCGACTTTGATTAATAATAATAATTATGTATAGATACTCGTACATAGATTATTTATTATTATAAATAGGTAGAAGATGTCATTTCATTTTTGAAAAATAAAGTTCTGATAATCTAGGTTAGGGGTACCTTGATTGAAATCGTAGTAACACGTAATCTGTGAAAATTTCAACAGGCTACCTAGTACAGTTTACATTATACAGCCCTGCAACATACAGACAGACTGATTGACCGACAAACAGACGGCCAAGGGACGAAACCTAAACATGGGGGCACCATTTTTAGGTTTCGTCCCTTGGCCGTCTTAATAACACAGACACAAATAGCGACTCCCTTTCCCTGTTCCATGAACCACGGATGGTTCAGGTTGATTATTTAACTAATAGTTACATAACTATTAATAATTATAGCAGCTATAGCCTTATGTAAGCAGGCACGCCCTTTATGCCTGGAGGCTTTTATTTGGGTATTAAGTTCTGTTTACGTTTTTATGTTGTAATTTTTATTTCTGCTCGAGTACAGTTTTCATTGTTTTGTTGGTATATTGGCGTGTGCTAACTAACATATGGCAAGTAATTTAATTTAATGTTTTGTGTTTCGTAGAGTTAATTACTTTGCATACGATTTGTATAGAATCAAGTTTATCTAACTAAGCAGACAGGTGTGCTGCTGGGGAGTTTGTTGCGCCACTTCTTCTTTCCAGCTAAAGTACAAGGAAGTGGTGAAGGGCGGGCGTTTTCGGGGGACGGTTTTATGTAATTTTGACGTTCGAAAAGTGCTGATTCTCAGCCTAGTTTGAATAAATGACTTTTGATATGATTTGATTTGATAATAGTCTACTTTGTGGACAGTGAAAGTATTATGTATAAAGTTCGTTTTTTAATCCCAGGTAGTCATTTTACATTTCAAATCTTTGTTGTTTGTTTTTCAAACTCAAACTCAAAGCATTCCTTTCAAATAAACCAAATACAAGCACTTTTATTCTTCTTCACAGAAATATGAAGCTAGTTGCCCATTCCAAAGCGTAGTAGGTACCTATGGAGAAGAACGGGCAACAAACTCCAAGGACAATATTTTAAATTAAAATATTATCACAAAAATTGGTCACATCATTCATGTTGAAATTATACATGTGAGAACAATTTAGAAAGACGTGTACGTTAAAAGTGTCCGTAATAAAAAGATAAAAACAAAAAACATTTGAACAGTTTAAAAAAGCCGTGGCAGCTAAGAAATTACCAGTCCCTACTGACGGCGCCCGTTCACGAACATGACGCATAGATCAGCACCATTCAGCTCAACCATTTTGAAGGGAACTTAATTATACAACTTACTTTCATTTGGTGCTTGACATTTACACTTGTCAAATTACTATTTGGGATTAAAAAACGAACTTTAGATGACTGCTTCGTTGGTCTTGTGGTTACAGGCGTAGCCGCTAGAGGTCCTGTATTCGATTTAAAGCTTCAGTCATGGGGTTTTTGAGTTTTTTCATAAGGAGTTTCTTAGTAGCCGCTCGGTGTTTGGAATATTGCCCGACTGATAGCAATAAACTCGCCCTTTATTTATGGTCTAACGCTTAAACATAACTGGTGAAATGTGAATGAAGATACTAAAGACATCTGACTAAGCCTTCGTGGAATAAAGGCGAGTAGTTAAGTGAGGTTTATTTGCATAATTTCATGAGTTCAGTGTAGTTTTCAGGCAAACGTTTTAACGTCAGGCTAGGCACTTTTGCCGCGCCCCTTTTTTTTAGTGGGATATTATCAAATAACTTCTCCCGCTCTAGGCGGAGCGTGAGGGTGTGTTGCCTGTGTTGCCAGGGGCCTCGGTGACCCATTAGTACCTTCCCGCGACCTTATTACCACTCACAGATCAGAGAACCCTTTCGGATTTTACCGCGACCCCGGCAGGCATCGGCCCTAGTGGACGCCTAAACATGTGCTGACATCTCTTTGAGGCACGCGTGGAACACAACGCGCCGTCGACCCGGTCCTGGTCCTTATCGGACGGCGAGCTACCCATTGCTCGCCGCCCACAAGCCCGCGCCTACGGTGGTCGGAAGTCTAACCTAACCGAACCCTTTTTTTTTAGACCGGGGTGGAAAATCCTCATGGATGTCCTCCGCCCTGGGGCGGGCCGAGGGGTCTGTCAGACTCTTACTGACTAAAAACCACCCCGGTGTTCCCCTCCCACACTTGCACCGGGGATCATGGGATCTGATGCGACTTCTAGGATCCCCGGAACCTAACCTTTTTTTTTTGTTCCAGTTTGGAAAATTCTCATGGATGTCCTCCGCCCTGGGGTGGGCGGAGGGGTCTGTCAAACTCTTACTGACTAAAAACCAAACCCGGTGTACCCCTCCCACACCTGCACCGGCGATCATGGGATCTAATGCGACTTCCGCGATCCCCGACTGGTGCCAGCCCGCCATTTCGGGCCACCTCAGGCTCGCGAGGGGACTGAGGTGTCAAATTCCCCCCGCGACACTACGCGCCGCCACCTCGGGTCCTGCTCCGGAACCTAACCCGAACCATTCTAATAACAAAAATTCTAATAATAAACAAACAAACTCACTTTCGCATTTATAATATTATATGTATAGTTAAAATTCAGATTAGGACTTTAGAATGGTTAACTAATTTGTTTGTTTGTTACGCTTTCACGCTAAAACGGCTGAACGGATTTCGTTGGAATTTAGGACATGCATAGACCATGATCTGGTTTAGAACATAAGATACTTTTTATTCCGGTAGTACGTTCCCGTGGGATAATTCCCGAACTCCACGCGGGCGAGGCCGCGGGCCATAGCTAGTATTATTATAAAACAAAGTCGCTTCAGTGCCTGTCTATGTGACCGCTTAGTTCTTCTAACTAAAGTACACGATGCGGTTTCCATCAATTAGATAAATTATTCCGGAAGTTTTACATTACATTAATACGTAACTCTGTGTAAAATATTTCATCACCACTGCTCTCAAAACGGCAAAGGAAAACATCGTGAGGAAAAACCGGCATGTCCTATAACCAAAAATACGAAGACATGTGACATCGACCAACCCTTCAGGGCACTGGGCCCGCGTGGTAGATTACGGCCCACTTCCTCTCACAGAGAGGAGGCCTGTGCCCAGCAGTGGGAACATTATAGGCTGATTATGTAATACGTAACTCAGATATACTTAGCACAGAAATCTCGATGTTTCGACATGTCGCCACATCAGTTATTTTATAAAGGCTTTATGAATCCTGTCCATGTGAATGAAATAAGACGACGTCCTTGTTTCTTTGCCAACCCGGATCTCCGGCCACCGTAGGCGCGGGCTTGTGGACGGTGAGCAATGGGTAGCTCACCGTCCGATAAGGACCAAGCCCGGGTCGGCGGCGCGTTGTATTCCACGTGCGCCTCAAAGAGATGTCGTCAGCACAAATGTAGGGGTCCACTAAGGCCGATGCCTGCCGGGGTCGCGGGAAGGTAGGTACTAATGGGTCACCGAGGCCCCCGCAACACAGGCAACAGGAAGGAATACGGGTAGGTTTTAGTCAGTAAGAGTCTGACACACCCTCCCGCTCCGCCCAGAGCGGGAGAAGTTATTTGATGATTTCCCACCCAAAAAAAAAAGAAACCCCTACCCG
The DNA here is from genome assembly GCA_905333075.3 of Atethmia centrago. Classification (NCBI taxonomy): domain Eukaryota; kingdom Metazoa; phylum Arthropoda; class Insecta; order Lepidoptera; family Noctuidae; genus Atethmia; species Atethmia centrago. The sequence goes on from HG995387.1 coordinate 13,057,019, forward strand.
ATACCTTAGCGTTATTATTATAAAACCTGGAATACATCATTCAGCTAATCGTTATAAAAACATTGCCTAGCCTTTTCAGAACAGCTATGTTGGGATCGGCATCCAGTCTACCCGGATGCTGCTGAATACCAGAAAGCTTAGCATGACGCTTTCTATTTCTACACGACTATAGAATATAAATCGCTTGTCTACAGTTTTCTCGGTAGAAAACTGTCTACACGGAAACGTCATTTTTGTCTACTCTTCCGTTGACAAAACGATTCTGTACGGTTCGCGTGCTAAGCCTGCTGTATTTTTCGAGAGTATGTATGTATTTACCCGACTGCCTCAGGAGGGTAATGTTTTTCGAGAATATGTATGTATGTATGTCTATTTCTTTGGCACGCTCTGTAGCCTAAACGGCTTGATGGATTTTAACATATGAGGTGTCTTTCGATTCGTCTTAATTGTGGGAGTGACATAGGCTATATAATATTTATAAACTGCATCTGCAAATACAAAGAAAAGGAGGGAAGTTTTTTTTTTAAATTAATTGCAACAATATTGGTATCAAATAAAAGCTAGTAATGAGTAAAACTAAATAGCTTGAAATAAAATAAATTATTTAAAAAACAAAAAACCCGACTGCAAAAACACATAAGCCTGCAAGACCAAAATTATATAGATTATAATGCTTGTTTTTCCCTTTTCAGTTATGTGTTTTCGGGTTTTTTGTTTTTTTACATGAAGCGAATGCCTATCTAACCTCCATAACCCAGTTACTGGGTAACACGACACCCCTTGGTAAGACTCGTTTTCAGACCGTTGATCGTAAATTTTCAACAATTTAACAACGACTAATCGTATAATCTAATTCCGACTAAGTAAACGGCATGTTTCAATACCCTTTCGATCAAATATTTGTATGCCTAACAGATACTCGTATTAGGTCCAAGCGTGGGTTGCTGTGAGTTTTGTGTTTCTAATACCTACGTCGTAAGAAATTATAATATTTTAGCGAAAAAGAATAGTATAGCTACAGAGGTTTGACCCTCCGTTTATCCACGCGAGACTTTTAACAAAAATTAGCACTTTAAAACTTAATATTACGCAAACGAATCCTGGAATCGAAAAATGGTGTTCACAGACCCACAGTATTTTTGAACAGCCTATCCAACGACACCCCATACTATGGGATAGACGAGAAAAAAAATGGTTTTCAAGAGTTTATTGTAGCACTTTATCGGCGTGATTAATATGTATAACTATGCCAAATTACAGTTTCCTAGTACTAAGCATCTCTGAGCTACAGTGGGGACAGACAGACAGACAGACGGACGGACATGGCGAAACTATAAGGGTTCCTTGTTTACTACGGAACTCTAAAAATCATCGAATGACATTCGTAGCTTTCTATCCTTAAAATAATGTTGTTAATCGGACCTCACGGTATTCCCGTAATACCCTGCCGGGGTCGCGGGAAGGTACTTATGGGTCACCGAGGCCCCGCAACACAGGCAACAGGAAGGAATACGGGTGGGTTTTAGTCAGTAAGAGTCTGACATACCCTCCCGCTCCGCCCAGAGCGGGAGAAGTGATTTGATGATTTCACAACCTCAAAAAAAAAAAAATTCCCGTAATACACTACTCGTATCAGTGGCAATGGGTTTCATTTTGACAGTTCAACAACATTCATTGTGTCATTTTCGTTGTCGAGCAGACAAATTTTTCGAACATATGAAGCAATGGATTAGCTATATTATCTTCATCATTATTTATTGGAGACACTGTACTGTAGTGGAATACTGCAATATCAGTAAAAGCTTGCTGTATAATCTGTTGGAATGTTTAGTCGACCTCCTCGATAATAGTAATATACTTTCTTCAAAATCATTCAGACTGTGATTGATAGTGTGTTACGGAATTAGGGTGCAGTACTTCAGTACATGGTGTTTGAAACCCCGAACAACTGATCGGATCTACCGCCACGGCACTGCGCTTCAGAAAGTCGACGTGGTCAAATACTTAGGTCACGTAATAACAGCCGACCTCTCCGACCACGCTGATATAGAAAGACAGCGACGAGCCATATCGGTGTGTAGCCATATGTTTAGCCGCTGTAGCGACGTTGTGAAGGCTCAGCTTCTATAAGCGCTAAACGTCTACACAGTCAAGTTGTGGACAAACTACACCAAGGCGGCACTGAGCGACATGCAAGTGCAATACAACGACGCGTGGCGCGCGATGTTTCGATTGTCCCGATGGTGCAGCGCGAGTGCCATGTTCTGTGCGGGCCGCGAACCGCTGGCAGGCGCTGCTGCGGAGCCGGTCGGCCGCCGCACGTACCGCCATACATCGATCGGCCAATTGTTTGGTGGCCGCGGTACGAGAATGGAACCACAGCCCCCTACATATAAGGTGGCAGTCCTACCACACGCCGATTACCTAATTCGCTGCCCCATTGGCAGTGATTTGGGTATTTGACGTTATCTGTGTAATGTGAATGTGATATTGTATATGTATTTATTACGTTATGTAATAAATTGAAAGTTGTGTGTGGATTTTTATATCTGGAAATAAATATTTCATTTCATTTTTCATTTCATTTTCATTTCACTTCTAGAGGTAGCTTTTACAAACTTATAAATAAACAATTTTACGTGTTTTTAATATAAGTTTGTATTATCTACTCAGCCTATCGCAGTCCGCAACTAGATATTGGTCCTAAGCTGCACGACAATATGTTATGTTCGCATCCAGTTTATTCGAATTTTATTAATATCGACTGTTCCAAGTTTGTTTATGATTTCCACGGATTGCTAAATAATCAAACTGTAACGTTGTCATCTATTCTTGGACCCAGTTTTTGGTTAATCTATACCTACCTGTTCGCAATTAATAGACCAAGAAGGATCCGATCAGATCAGTCCTAAACGAACCTTTTAAGTAAAAACATCCATAAATCAAAGGCTATCAAAAACATGTTTCGGATTCCGTATCCAAAGGGTACCAACGGGACCCTATTATTAAGGCTCCGTCCGTCCGTCCATCCATCACAGGGCTGTATCTTATGAACACATAAAAATAAAAAGTTAAAAATTAAAGGTTAAAACACAAAGTATAAAAAAAAATTGTGTTAAATATTGAAGCCTTACGTAACCCTTCGGATGCGGGCCCGTATCGCACTTAGCCGCTTTTTTTTATTACTTCGGTTTTGCAAGTTAAGGTGATATGAGATTTTAGCCAGCATTTAGCAGATTAAAATGAAAGGAAATGTATGTATTTACATTAACAACACCTATCTATAGTAGGTTTTCTCCACTGTAAGAAAATTCTACTTTTATTCATTTATTTCTCCAGCAATATTTTTAATTATGGTAAAATAATATACCTCGTGAACAACGAAGACGGAAACATCTTGTTCTAAGTACAGGGGGGTAACCATCACCTCTTATAGCAGTATTATTTCAATATTACTTTAGCGTGAGAAAGAGATGGAGCTATAAGTCCTGTATAGCTCCATCGCTTTCCCACTGTGAAGTAATATTATAATAATACTGCTATAAGAGGTGATGGTTACCCCCCTGATATTTCGTGACGTTGATAAGGTCTAAGAGTCCAGAATAAAGCTTTTATTTTTTTTTTCTCTTTACTCATAGAATCTTTAACTGTGTGGTTAAGACATTCAATTAAAATTAATTCCACCTCAAAGGAATTACATAAAATTCCATATGAACTTGATGTATACTTAGGTGCAATAGACCGACCCTTTTTGCAAGAAGTTGAATTTTGTTACATAAAAATTCCTGTAAAGAATAGTTAATAATTAAAGGGAACTAATTTTTGAGCTGTTATTTAAATATTCGAGATGTTATTATGATCAGTTGAAAAACATATTGAGCAGTTATTTAATTTAATGGTGGTTGATTAATTATTGCGACAGTAAAACATGGACAGTAATAAAAAATCAATTAGTCGGTTATTTTATCATACAATGTCAATTCTAAAAATAATTGAGCAGTCCAATAACTGAATGAGCGGTAAAAATGATGGAATGAGCGGTTCGATAAATAGTTCGGCAGATCATAGCGAGCGGTGACACCCGAACTCAAATTAGAGCTTATTATTAGCGCGGGTGGCGGAAGGTTAGGTTAGGTTAGAACAGTGACCATTAATGCCAGATTCCCTCTATTACTCTATCTCAGGGTAATTTCGATCTGGCGTTTACCACCTCATTGTTTATAGAATTGCTTAGAATGAGATTTCTTACCGACAAATTCCAATTTATTACTGCCCACACGTAACCGCTCGTTCAATATTTTTTACCGCCCATTTAATTATTTTCCTGCTAAATTAAATTATATATTCACTGATCCATTTAATTATTTTTTATTACTCATTTTTGTTTACTTTACTTCTTAGTTTTAACTGCTGAACTAGTTATTAAACGTGCTATTTATAATTTTTAACTTACCAAAACCGCTATTTACAACTGCTTCTTTAAATCAGTGCCATAATTAAATATCAGTGCAGCGGCTAATTGAATAGGTAGGTACTTACGATACAGATATTTCGGACCGTTGATAATATCTAAGGGACCAGAATAATGCTTTTCTGTTATTTTATACGCTTAGAATCTTTATGTGTGGTGCTTAAAGACTATAAATTAAAGTTAATTCCGTCTGAAAGGAATTTGCTAAAATTCCATTCCATATTCATATTCAATAAACATGAGCCTTATTGATACTTAGGTGCAATATCAGAGAACTTTTCTGCGTTTACGTCAGCTGAGGGGAAGAAAACCTACCTGTTTTATGAGTCCGTATACTTACCTAGGCATCTAATGTACTCTACATTTAGGCACACTTACTAACTGTTGAAATTGGACAAGGCTAAAAGAATCACACCTGTGCCTAGAGGTCCTTTTTATGACGCAAATGAGGGTTACCAATTCTCTAAAGGATGGGTCTCGTCAAATTTGTTCATATTTAAGTAGGTCAAAACAAACATGTAGGTAGGACTTTTTTTTTTTGGGTGGGAAATTATCAAATAACTTCTCCCGCTCTGGGTGGAGCGTGTGTCAGACTCTTACTGACTTAACCCGTGTTCCTTCCGTTGCCTGTGTTGCCAGAGGCCACGGTATCCCTTTCGGACTTTCCCGCGACCCCAACAGAAACATGTAGGTCTGATTACATTTTCACAGTCGTCTATTTATACCTAACTACGAAACTAGCAGTCGTTTTGTTATCAAATTTTCACCCACATCCCCTAATCCGATTAAATGAAAATTTTATACGACCACGTGTAGTTTTTGATGTCATACCTACCTAAGTTTAACAGTACCTGGACGTAAATAAAATATGCGAGTTGGGGCGTATTATATCAAGTCGCCTGAATTTGAGGAGTTTGTCACTGTGGGGGGTCAAGGGGGTTTATCTCAAGCGCCCCCATGCAATTTTAGCTGCCGGAGCTGCGTAGAAGTATAAAAAATAATTTCCTAAAAATATTGGTAAATCACTAATGCTTGAAACGGAACTTAAATTTCACTAAATTCTGACGTTTTTTAAGTTGCGTCTGTCAAAATCATTTCAAAATGTAAAAATTATCGAAACAACCCGGAGAATTTTGGTGATGCGATAGTGGAGTACTTGTGGCGACGGACCGTTATAAAATATAGTAAAGATCCTTTTTTGGAAATGGTGGAAGCCATAAAATATGATTATATATTAAAGTAATTATGAAAGTTAACATTTTGGTGTTTATTGGGTGCAAGACCAAGAGAAGCGAGCTCAGGACATAGGCCACCCCGACTCGGACAAGTAAGGTTCGAAAGATGGCGATCAATGATCCCCTTCGTGGTTATATTTTTAACCATACAGAAATAGGAGCCCCGCGTAGCGAGGCTCCGTCTACTACGCCTTATTAGAAATCAGATTTCAGAAAGGAAGAGAATCAAATTTCTCAGAAATCAATCAATAGAGTTTTTAACATTTAATATAAAAAAAAAACTACGCACCCTACACCTACCCGCCAATACCCCACCTACGCACGGCCCCCTATTAAGGCGACTTGATATAAGACCTTACCCAAATATCCACATCGAGCTTAAAGAGACAGTCACACAGGAACCTAGTTATCATTCTCAAAGTGCCTATAAGTACAGACAAACCTGCCATATTTGGTATACAGGCCACTAACTTGTCCGCTTGACGCAGGTCCTCACCGGACACGGCAGCTTCAGGAGGTTCCTGTGTCGGATAAGGCGGGAGGAAACGTCCGGGTGTCACCACTGTGTGGATCGCCCGGAGGACACGGTGTAGCATACGGTGGAGGTCTGCCCGGCATGGGCAGAGCACCGCCGTGTCCTCGTGGAGGCGATCGGCGGCAGAGGCCTCTCGCGTCCGGCCCTGGTTCAGGCCATGGTACGGAGCGAGAGGGCATGGGCAGCCGTCACCTCCTTCTGCGAAGCAGTAATGCTCGCGAAGGAGGATCCGGGACGGTTGAGGGAAAGGCACGTTTCGCGCCCTCTCGCCCCTAGCCACCGCAGGAGACGCCCTGGGCGTCGGGAATCTCGGGCGGATTTCCAGCCAACGTAGGCGCAGGCTTGCGGACGGTGAGCAATGGGTAGCTCACCGTCCGGTAAGGACCAGGCCCGGGTCGACGGCGCGTCGTATTCCACGCGCGCCTCAAAGAGATGTCGTCAGCACAAAAGTAGGGGTCCACTAGGGCCGATGCCTGCCGGGGTCGCGGGAAGGTACTTATGGGTCACCGAGGCCCCCGCAACACAGGCAACAGGAAGGAATACGGGTGGGTTTTAGTCAGTAAGAGTCTGACACACCCTCCCGCTCCGCCCAGAGCGGGAGAAGTTATTTGATGATTTCCCAACCTCAAAAAAAAAAAAGGGTGCTAACTTGCAAATGCTTTAAAACAATGTTGTAAGTATGCTGAGCAGTCAAGTACAACACTACTCTCTTAAATATGCTATTAGCTTAAAAAAATATTATTCATACAATAAAAACGAATATGTATATATTATACAGTGTAATAGAATCTAAATTTATTAAAAAATAAGACTTGTTATAGAGCAATATATAAATATAATAAAAACACTTTCGAAGAAATTGAGTGAATAAAATTACTAAACTACTAAACTAAATAAAGACTTGGCTAAAAGGTCCCAGCAACCAGGCCATTAAAACATTAAAAAAAAAATCCTGTATACCAAAAACCTACTCATCCTCCTCTGCCTGCCTTTTCCCAACTATGTTGGGGTCGGCTTCAAAAACCTACTCATGTACAGCTATAAATTCAAACTGCTCTCTATCCAAGACTTTATTCTCTGCGCCGAAAGAACACCCTGAAGAATAACTAAATAGAAAGTACAGTCGCCAGTGAAGTTACCACAAACTGTCAAATTTCTCCAAATTATTTTAAACATTAATGGATTTTAAACTTAACCATCAAGGTTAAGTGTAAAATCGAATGAGAAAATTTGACAGTTTGTAGTAACTTGATTTGCTAGCGACTGTACCTAAGTACGAACGCAGTTGGTACAGCCAAGTAGATAAATTAAAAAAAATATCGGAGAACTGCCAAGTCTAACGGAAAGTAAATAATAATTCTATCTACCTCCAATCTCATCACCCAATTTAATTACAACGAAATTCGATCAAGTTAAATAAAATTCAGAGCTGTCATTCTCAAAGTAGATTTAATTTGGCTTGGCACTATATTTAAAAATCAAATCCTGCGAACTCTGGCCATTTACTTTTTTTCTATACAGGCAAAGCTTTTAATATCCCATCGAAGCCGTAGCCGTTTTTTTTTTGTTTTCAGTTACAGTTCCGTGATTTCAATATTTATTATGAATCTGTGATTTTTTTTTCTGTTTATATTGCTGGTAAAGCCCTATGTAAATTCTAACTTCGAGGAACAATTCCAGAAATGCTTTGTGCCTTGCTCAAAGGACCAGATAAGCCGACTATGGAGGTTCACAGTAATATGAGGCTTTGCGCATATTCCCGGCTTTAGAATAGAAGTCAACGCGACGTTTAGAGCTTAGTGTACCTAGACCAAGTTAGTTTGGTAATCAGTCTGCTTCCTATTATAGGATATTAAACTTAGTAGTAGTTAGTAGGCGACGGATTTATGTACATAGGTACTTACTATGGCTCTTATTCATAAACGTCCATCAACATATTTTTGATAAAACGCTGTTAACGTTCGTTTGTCCTTATCTGTCACTTTGACATTTGTGTTTGTTAGAAAGTGACCATACCTATTTTATCATATATTTTAGCATACCTATTTTAACTAAAAATAGGCATGCTATGTTTTATGAGTAAGGGGATAACCTACCTCTACCTATGTCGTACCTTGTTTACTTTAAGTGTTTGCTTAGTCAAAATGTTCTGGAGAGATTTTACTTGAAACTCCCTGTGAAGGTCATGCTTATTGAAAGGGGTGAAATGGGAAAAACGAAAATGTTTCCTTGCATCCTTCTCCGACGATTAAAAAGGACTCTACGAACTATTCCCTAAAAATCCAGATTTACAGCTGCATAAATATATTCACGACAGCTTGACATTTGAAGGGCCGGGGCAAATTCTTCTATAATACGACTGTCAACGATTTATCCTGGTTGTCATTAAAACAAACCCTCCTATAGGTACCTACTATCCCTTACATTCTTGACGGGTGGCTAACAAAAAAATAGGGTTACGTTAAAAATACGTTTGTAGTATAGAACTGTACTCGAAAGAGGCAAGATTAATTGTCTCAAACAGGCGGGCGACAGCCTACGAGCAATTTTGTGGCGCACAGTTTGCAGAAAACCTACCAAATTGCCTGAAGACATCAATCATGCAGCCTTACCCTATTTGTGTCACGAGCCTTGGAACTTAGAAAAAAAAACAGCATGGTGGTTTGAAATTGGAATTCAGCGCCTTTTTCGTGGTTCTAAAATATTTGACAACTGTAAATTCCTGGCCAGCAATATTTTTGTAAGGGTACATAAACAAAACTGTTGTTGCGTACCTTCTTGAATGTGTGAAAACAATGAGGCAATGCTTTGAGGTTATGAAGATATTGAATCTACACATGAATATCAATAAAATATTCTTAATAACTATTCTAAGGACTTGTAATAAACCTCTAGCTAATGTGCGCTTTTATCATTTCTTACGCGACGATATTATCGTGCGCGTCCACGGCATCACGATAACACAGGGAAGTAAAATATGGAAATATAGGTATGAAGACGCTTTTAATTTCGGTCCACGATAACGTTGTTCGACTTGGACGTGGACGTCCACGATAATATCGTCACGTTAGAAAATATAAAAGCGTACATTGGTGTCGGTACCTTGATTAATAATTTACCTAATTTGTCAAACTTAGTTTTCTATTTTTTTCCGATTGTTCTTCTTTGTTATCTATTTGGCAGTTATATTTTCTAGCCAGCAACCAGTAGGTACATGAAATGTTTGAAAATCGAAGTGGAATTTAAAAGGCTTAATAAAAGCTTTCCATTGCCCTACATTTTCTAGAAACAGATTAGAGTCCGTGCAATAGACTGCACTATAATTTTCTTTTAATGTTGACCTAATATGTCTCGTCTTTTTATGAAGACTAGGTACCTTTATCAACAAACAGTTTAATCCACTCCGGCCGCCGCGCCGTCGAGAGAATGCGTTCTGGGCGCCTGTCATTTTCATACCAAAGAATAAATGTGTTTTGTGAATTTGATCCTTATTACAACGAGAAATTTTCCAACTGACAGGTGTCAGTTGGAAAATTCTCTCGACAACGGCCGGACAGTACTATACTGTTTGTTCTCAACTGTACCTACCTATTATGGCGCAGATATATGATTTGAGTGACTTATAAATCTGTTATTATTACGCCTTCTTAAGACGATGACAACACCTAAACCGCGGTCCCTGTCAGATTGCATAGAAAAGAAAGAGAAGCGTGATGACACAATGCTTGTAATTTATTGAAAAATATGAAGAAATTATCTATTTACTCAAAATTGAGTTGAGTAAGTAATCGAAAATAAAAAACAACCAAGTTCTGCATTCAAATAAGACGTTCTTGTTATTAATTAAATACGTAACGTATGTTGATATTTAATACAGATATTTTGGATTAGAACTCAAGGTAAGAGGTTAGTTTAACGTTAGTTTGTATCGAGATTTTTTTTCAAAACGTGTTTTGGTAACAACCAAGTTCTGTGAAATATGATCAAAATTATCATATATTTTTTCCGCTACCACAAACTATACAGATTTGGCAATTTTTTTCCTTAAGAGAAGCCTATTTTTGTCAATTGGGTCTTGTCAGAGTAGCAAGTAAGTTACAAAAAATGTATGCTAAACTAGAACGCATACACATCAATTCTTTATATGAATATTTAAGTATTGTAGTAAAATACTTTATTAAATAAATTCAGGAAGTAATGTCTACCCAACCATAAAAAACGATATTACTTTCAAACTACTTAAGATATTTTCATGTTTTTTTTTTTTGCATGAACAGACTATTTTATTGTCTATAATTCTATCTTTTATTTTTTTAATATTCATATTTTCGTTACTAAAAACAAATATTTCCTATGAAACGGCGGCGCGCATTTGCATGGCCAAGTTCAACGACGATTACCCGACCTTTAAGATGCACTTGTAATGCCGCCTAACTTTTTATTCTTTGTTTTCTAATACATTTGAGAAAACGTTCTAGATTTTTATCAAATGTTACGTATCTAAAACGTCACGGTAGGTCAATCTGCCTAGCCTTTTACCTTAGATTATAGAAATAATTATATATTCTAAGCCTTTTCCCACCTATTTTGTTGTCGGCATCTAGTCTAACCGGATAACTACAGCTGATTACCAGTATTTTTACATGGAGCGACTGCCTATCCGACCTCCACAACCCAGTTACTGGGTAACACGATACCCCTTGGTAAGACTGGGTTTTAGACTTTTGGGCTGTTGACTACCCGTAACGGGTGTCCAAGATCTACGAATGACAGCCGTCACGGTAAGAAAGTACAGTAGCCAGCAAATCAAGTTACCACAAACTGTCAACTTTCTCCAAAAGATTTTAAACCCCAAAATATTGTTGATCAAGTTCAAAATCGAATGAGAAAATTTAACAGTTTGTGGTAACTTAATGTGCTGGCCAAAATGATTAATAATAGTTATTTTTTAGCTTCACTAGAATTATCATAGATGGATAAGTACGTAGGTAGGTAGGTAAATAATTATAGTAGGTACCTAAGTCGGTAGACACTCTCTTCTATCAATGCTTCAAACATCATTGTGAGTACAATTTTAGATAACTATCAACCTACCAATCATAAAAGTTCAAAGTTAACTGTGTAGATAGTTACCTACTATGTATAGGTTAAATAATAAAATATTGATTGGATACTTTCACGGTCATCCACAGAGTGACAGAATAGGCACTGTCAGTATATTATAATGTATACTATAATGTATATTATAATGTATACCTAGGTATATGTATCAACGTAAAATGAATATTATCTTCAATTCTATGCATCGTCTTTGTATCTGTACCTAATTATAATTCGTTTGCTACAATTTTGATTTCAGACTTGTTGTAATGGCAAACATGTACTTAATTTGGTTTATATAGGTTTTATTTTTATTATTTTATTACTATTTTACATAGATTCTTGTGTACCTTGTGAATGTCAGAACGTTGTAGGCTTAATAGACTAGATAATTTGTAGACCTTTTTCTTTTTGTACTTAATGACAGGCCTACACTGTCCTCCCATACCTATTAACACTGTAATTAGTACTACAATTATTTTTTAAAGAGTAACCGTGGAGTTTCTTGCCGGCTCTTCTCCATAGGAATCGACCAATTGGAACCGTGCACCTAGCTTCTGACGTTTCATAAGTGCCCATGTAGGTTAATGTGAAATAAAAATATTTTGATTGATTTTGATTTTGCTACTAATTATAGAGTTTTGTTAAAACCTGAAAATCGTGTCGTTCGTGCGTGACGACCATACATTTTTGATGGTCCTTAGAACTCTATTAAAACTACTTGTAGCTATACTTAATATAGATAAAACGATTAATTTGCCTTTACGATCAATTTTCTTAAGGTAGATCCGCTGTGGTTAGGGTTGCCAACCATACTGTTAAAACAGTATTATACTGTTTTTCACTCTAAAATACTGTTTACTGTTCAACAAAAATAAAGTATACGAATATACTGTTTTCACTGCTAACCAGAGCTAAAAATAATTAGTCCCTTCTACTGCATAGAACATGGTGCATGCAACGGGTGCATGGGCGCGGTGTTTTACCCAGCCTTAAATTTCATTACATTAAAATACTACATAAAGCAGGGATTCCCAAAGTGGTCGATATCGACCCTTTGGGGTTGATATAAAACAGATATTTATTACTTGACTGATATCTTTGGAATCTTCAACAAAGTTAATTTGCAGCTGCAGGGTGACGATCTTAACTTGATTAAAACAAAATCAATAATATCGGAATCCTTTATAGACAAAATTTAGGCAGAAAAAAATATTCGCAGTTTCTGTATTTGTCAAAATTACCAGAAATGCTTCAAGATGATGACATTTTATTATATGTCACTCACTTGGACGCATTACACAAGGATTTTACGGAGAGGTTTGAGGATCTTTTAAATTTACAAATTCCTCAATGGATAATAAATCCGTACAATACCACAGCCATAGAAGAAGGCAATGTGATAATGCAAGAAGAGTTGATTACCATCAGCACAGACGAAGAGCTTGAGCAGAAGTTCAAGCAAGGCTATCAGAAGTTCTGGTTGCAACGCAACATTGAAACACAGTATCCTACATTGTGGAACATTGCCGAAAAATACCTTATCGCTTTTCCATCATCATACCTAGTTGAAAAAAGCTTCAGTGTGGTAACAAACATTTTGACGAAACAAAGAAACCGCTTGAAAATCAACGAACGTGGAGATTTAAGGCTGCAACTCACCAATATTGAACCGGATGTAGCTAGATTGGTAGATAGTCACCAGGTTCATCCATCACGCTGAATGTTTTATTTTCTCTTTGCGAATTAATACTTTTTTAAATATAATTTCCTACCTACTTAAGATTCTTTAATTTGTAATAATCATTATAAATTAAACTTGATATTTACTGAATTGTATGTCTTTTTATTTTGTTAAATTTTGATGAGAAAATGAAGTCAACTTTACTCACTTAACCAAGTGCAAAGTTTTCCAATTGGTACCTTAGTACCTAGGTATTTTTTATCAATAGGAAAAAATTAAAGATAGGCTCCCTTATTCATAATAGTCTGCTAACTTAAAGCATTGCTAATTCTCACTCTGTCTTCTTCTATTGACCTAAGTCAGAATGAAAAATAACACTCTGTAGCAGCTATTTTAAGTTAGCGGACCATTATGAATAAGGGGGTTGATCTTAAAAGTAGGTAATTTGGCCACGGGGGTCTGTGGTAACAGGGGGTCACTTGTCCAAAATAGTTTGGGGATCCCTGACATAGAGTATGAAAATAAATTTAATAAAGGTCTCCAAAAATATCTTATATTAAAATCAATCGTATTACACTCTAAAGAAATTCTTTGACGATAAGTAAATCTTGACATTGAAATTCATACTGGTACACAATGGGTACAAACAGCACCTACAATTTTGACTTACTACCTACCTATGTAATGTTATTTTTTCATGATTATTGTTATCGCTATTTTTTTTCATTTATTTTTTTATCTTATGTAATTTATGAATGGAAATAATGACTAATAGGTACTAATATAAACTACATGGATGTAATAAAATGATGATTGTGATTATGATAATGAAATAATACATAACATAACACACATAATCAGCCTATAATGTTCCCACTGCTGGGACACAGACCGTACAGGGCCGTAATCCACCACGCGGGTCCAGTGCGGGCTGGTAGATGTCACATGTCTTCGAATTTTTGGTTCTAGGACATGCCGGTTTTCTTAGGATGTTTTCCTTCACCGTTTTGAGAGCAGTGGTGATGAAATGATTTACACAAAGTAAAGCACCTGTCTGGATTCGAATCTACGACCTACAACTCGTAAGTCGCGGCCGTTACCACTGGGCCACCACTGCTCGCTATTACATAAAATACTGTTTATTTTTCAGAAATACTGTTTACTTTTCGTCTCTGACCATAATATGCTTTATTTCTTGTACACAAAGTTGGCAACCCTAGCTGTGGTAGCCCGCGAATTTAAAATTTTCTTAAGGTTTTGCAATTTGAAGGTCAGTGTCGATCAGGTTGTACTCGTATCTTGATCAAATTATTGAGAAAAGTTCTTATGGAACAAATCTGACTAAAAGATATATATTAATGATTTAAATGATTATAATTCTGTAAATATAATATTTGCTAGTGTCGCGAATCATATATTCATCAAAATACTCTCTCTACCTGACACTGACCTGCAAATTGCAAAAAGCGAGCTACCACTGCGAATCACCTTAATTTTATTAATTAATGTTATTCACGCAAAATTTTCCATTCCTTCTTATTAAGGAAAATGTTCCACGATAACATATTCATCAGATCAAACAGGTTTAATGTACCTAGGTACTTAGTCCTATATTTGCCATTAATAAATGCCTACAGGTTCGGCCCTGAAAGCCGCTATAAAAACAAGATTGCAAACAACCCACATGGCCGACAATCCGACATTCGCCTACGCTTTGTGTTATCGTAACTAACGTCAAAACGACAATATCAATAAATTCAAAGCCGAACTAAATATTTACAAGCCAAATCACCAATCACTAACAGCTTAAAAGTATTTTCAACAATTAAAAAATAAAATAAATAGTTCTAAAGACACGTAGTTATTTATTTTATTTTTCGGGAAAAATCTGCGTGAAACATGCCTTACCTTTATTTTGGGCGGCCATTGTAGTTTTCTGCCCACGGGGAGTGGTGCATTATTTTCCTTCAAAACTTTCACATTTCACAACGTTAACCATTCGTAGTATCACGTCTGCGAGCGTCACTATGTTTATGAAACGTGTTTACAATTCAACTGATGCTTGGAAAATGCTTGTTTGGTGGAAAAATCGATGCGACGCCGCGCGCAGTGAGCCGCTACACACGAATGATAAGCGGCTAGAGCCGCGCCAGCAACAGCCTCGTAGCTATCCTATCCTGTCTATACACACATACTTACAGGCTTTAATAGCTATGTACTTATTGAAGTTCGGTTATATTTAATACCAGCGTATTCGAGAATTATATAGATAGCTGCGCGTATTTATCCTTAGGTAATTCGTGGAAATGGCGGGATATTAATTTAATATTCTATAAATTAGGTCCTATTGCTGTTGAAGTAGATATCTACCAAAGGCAGCTGTTGTTAATTTAACAGTAGGTACTTACTTAGCAGCAGCCTTTCAGAGTTAGGTACTAAGTAGATACCTAATAATTATAAAAACTGGCACAATTTCTTTTAAATGATTCTAGCGCTGATAAATAATCTAACTGCTTATGTATCCACTGCTTAAAACTAAACAAACTAATTAATTTAAATCAATAAACTATCCATCAAAGCACTATCGAAAAAAAGAACTACGTTCTTTCAAATCTTGCCGCAATTTAATTATCCGGTGCTGCCATGTTATTTTTTTTTTTTAGATGTTATTCAATCCTAACCAAAAATTATAATTACGGAAGAATGATAAACTTAGTACCTTGCTAAAAAAAGAGGAATCCAAAAACTCCGTCTCCAAACCAATCAATCTCCACGCTGGGTAAGAGGATGTTCCATGTAGTTGTTACCCTTGCCTCACTAACCAACCGGCCGTAAAAAAAAATTGCGTTCCCTCCCGTATTCTCTTACTCTGCCTGGCGACGGCAAAAAATCCTTTCCTACTTCATTTTCATGCTAAAGATATTTTCATGCATTCAGTAAACTTATAATTTTAAAAACTTCGAATTTGACATTGACAATTATGACATGATATGATAAAGTGACAGTGACAGTTGACAGCAAAATAACAACAAAGTTGTTCGCTCGTTTGTGATTCAGAAGAAAATTAAATAAAAATCCTGCAAAATGCGTGAAACAAAAATGAGTACGCATTTGTCTGGTGGTAGACTAAACGTTGCATCAGTCCTAGAATCAATGAGGACTGAATTACTAAATCTACTGCAGCTTTACAAAGGTCCTAAAGTACGTATCCTTCTATTGATTAGAGTCACACATTAACAAGCATGGGTTTTCCTCATGATAAAGCCAATTAAAAAGTAGATTTTAAACAAGTGCACTTACCCTTCCTTCTCTTCTGTATTTAGTGGCATGAGGTGAATTTAAACCATTATCATAATCCCTGATTTAACATTAGTAATATTTGAAACCCATTGAATAACTCTAAATGTACAGTTACTGCGGTTAAACCTTAATAATTACAGATCATATACATTAGAAACACCATTGATCCTCATTTTTTAATCACCAAAATAAATATCTACCAAGAACTTCACCAATTCCAACCAGAAATTACCATCATTATTATATACTAAACATTATTTCCTCATTAGGTCACTATATGGGACGAATGGCTAGCTGGTCCAGTGGGGTTAGTGGCCCAGTACTCTCTGCTAAAAGACCATGGAGTGACAGAGATGTTCCCACTGAAGCCCGGCAGTCTGCCTACCATCTCGGTGAAGCATATAGTGTTTATTGCAAGACCTAAACCAGCTCTAATGGACTTAGTAGCTGATTATGTTCTGTCACTTAGGTAAGTAGCTAAGCCTGTAACTGAAAGAATAAATATTTTGTCATTGTTGTTAAAATAAAACATATTTTCATAAGCATGAACCGAAACACAGAACCAGTTAAAGTGGCGGTGCTTGTGGGAGGCCTATGTCCAGCAGTGGACGTCTTTCTGCTGAAATGATGATAATAATGATCATGAACAACACATAAAAGGCGCTTCGTGAACGTTTTATATTTTATAAAATAATCACTCGCTAAAGTTTTCACTTCAAAAATCTCAAATCTGCTAGAATGCCAGAAAAACCCAGATTTATAAATGCACCAAAGTTATCTGAGTCAAAACATTTTATACAACTCTAGAAAACAATTTGGGTGTATATTTATTTAAGGACTAGATGCGCCCCGCGGTTTCACCCGCATAAGTTTTGACCCCGTGGGTATATCGGGATTAAAAGTATCCTATGTGTTATTCCTGGTTATAAACTATCTATGTGCCAAATTTCATCCAAATCCGTTCAGTCCTTTTTGCGTGAAAGAGTAACAAACATCCATCCATCCATCTTTACAAACTTTCGCATTTATAATATTAGCAGGATTACCAATATTTATTTAAGGATTACCAATGAGAGATACATTACAATTATTTTCTATAAAATTAAAACATGTACATGTACAGTATGGATTATCCTGTAATGAAAACTCAGATACAAGTAAACACAGCTTACACATTATAGAGTACACATTCTCTGAATACATCAATAAATTAGGAATACATAAAAATAAACAATTTAAATGCTATTGTTAAAGATTAAAATGACATGAATACAATACAATAAAACCAAGCCTTAACTTGATTTTTAAAATATAATTTTTTGTTTGTTGGTATATATTGTGTGGGTTGACAATTTTTGAGTTTATATATCCACAGATCCAAGCAGACTACACCAGTGGAGTTCCACCTATTTTTTGTGCCTCGTAAGAGTGAGTTCTGCAAGACCATCCTGACCAACCGAGGGGTGATGGCCAACCTGACTATCCAAGAGTTCAAGTGTGACATCTTTCCCTTCGAGAGTGATGTCATGTCTTTAGAGCTGCAGAATGATTTCAGGTAAAAAATTAAAATAATCATTATTTTGATGTTACCTATATTTTAAAACTAGCTGCTGCCCGTAGCCTCGCCCGCGCGGGTTTTTCTAAAATAAAAGTATACCTATAGCATCAGCTGCCAGTGAAAGCCCCATCAAAATCGACCCAGCCGTTTCGAAGATTAGCCAGAACAAACAGACAGACAGACAAAATAAAAATTACCGTACCGTAGTACCGTATATAATTTCATTAAGACAAGTAATGACATTCCATACAGACACTTAAATTTTATTTATTTGTAGAGGTAATAAAACTCTTGCTTGCATGACAGCACAGAACACATATACATCACATATGCCCTTTTTTTGGGTGGTAAATTATGAAATAACTTCTCCCGCTCTGGGCGGGGCTGGTGTGTCAGACTCTTACTGACTAAAACCCACCCGTGTTCCTTCCGTTGCCTGTGTTGCCAGGGGCCTCTGTAGCCCTTTCGGACTTTCCCACGACCCTGGCAGATCACATATACCCTGACCGTGACAGGAAGTAGTTGGCGTCGCCGGGTAGACGATGCATCGTCGCAGTCGAACACTTCAAGGCAGATATATGATTTTAGTGACTTTTAAGTCTGTTATTACGCCTACATATAATGCAAGTAAGTTAAGCAAAAAATGTATGTTAAACTAGAACGCATACACATCAATTCCATATGTGAATATTTAAGTATTATAGTAAAGTACTTTATGAAATAAATTCAGGAAATATCTACCCAAAGCATAAAAAACGGATATATTACTTTCAAACTACTTAAGATATTTTCATTTTTTTTTTTGTATGAACAAACTATTTTATTATCTTTCAGTGATTATTTTTTAAATATTCATTTTTCGATACTAAAAATAAATATTCCTTATGAAACCGAACGGGCGGCAGCGTGAGCGGGACGCGTATTTGTATGGCGATTACCCAACCCTTAAATGTTACTGTCATCATCGTCATCATCATTCTCCATCCCGTATCCCAATTTATTTGAGGTCGGCACAACATGTCTCTTTCTTTCGCGGGAAGGTACTAAAGGGTCACCGAGGCCCCTGGCAACACAGGCAACGAATGGAATACGGGTGGGTCTAAGTCAGTAAGAGTCTGACACACCGTCCCGCTCCGCCCAGAGCGGGAGAAATTATTTGATGATTTCGCACCCAAAAAAAACATGTCTCTTTCTTCCATATTTTTAATGTTACTAGGTATATGGAAAACTAAATAAAACTCACATTTCAAAGCCTTAGGTACTTTTAGCTGAATCGGTGGAGAGTTATTACAGTTAGCGACTGCCATTAAATAGTACCTACGCTTGTAAAAGAAAAAGAATTTGTAGTTCGATTTTTTATTAATATTATAGGCAAGTTTGTAATTTGAGTTGCAAAATACAAAATTCATAATTTATTGTGCACTGACGATAATAATGATGTACCTACTAATGACACTTAACAATACCTACTGATGTAGTCGTGGGCGTAGCACACTTAGATTAGGTCCGATTATCTACATTATGACGCAATTTCATAAACAAATGAATGAAAAATAACTGTTTTGGATTATATCGGTTAGATTTTGATCCTTTAACGAAGGAAATTACCTAATAGGTAAGCTTCTCAAGTTTTGTATAAAATAAGGTTTTTCTAGGTATTTATTTCAAAGGTCTGCCGGGGAGAGTCAAATGAATGCCTGGCTAGTTAGGGTGCATTCACTCTTACTGACTAAAACCACACCATTTTCGGAAGAACATGCAGTGATTAAGAGTGAAGCAACGTCACGAGGAAAATGCCGGGGCTCAAGATACGAATTCTGCCCCAAAAACGCGAACATCCAATGAAACCATAACATAACATAACATAACATAAAAATCTCGGCAATCATCAGTTCATCACACTTCCGACTTTGGCAGCTTACCTCTCATTTTTAAAATAAATTAACAAGTAAGTAAGTAGGTAGTAACATCTCTATACACTACCTAGTCGATTGATAGCGTGCGTGCACCAAGCGGAAAGAGCAACTGATAGAAATCCGACGACTGACGAAACACGAAGCTTGCCGATAGACATTAAGAAAATAGAAGCTCTGTATAGTATTTTTATCTCACGAAGCGACGCGCGCTTTACTTGTGCTACAAACACGCTGTATGTGTAAGCGCAGGAGTTCTCGGTACCGTCCAAGACAGTGACGAACTTGGAAGTGTGTATTCGTGATTATGTGCTGACACTACTCGTCTTCACGCACACATTCACAGCGTCTTTGTAAACTTGGTTAAGGCGCTGACAAGAGGTAAAGTACCAAAGTAGGCTTTTCTTAAGAAAAAAATGGCCAAATCTGTATAGTTTATGGTAGCCGAAAAAATATACGTTAATTTTTAACATATTTCTCAGAACTTGGTGGTTACCAAAACACGTTTTGAAAAAATATCTCATTACAAATTAAAGGTAATCCAAAATATCTGTATTAAATATCAACGTACGTTACGTATTTCATTAATAACAAGAACGTCTTATTTGATTGCAGTACTTGGTTGTTTTTTTATTTTCGTTTAATCAACTCAATTTTGAGTGAATAGATAATTGCTTCATATTTTGCAATACATTACAAGCGTTGTGTCATCACGCTTTCTTTCTTTTCTATGCAGTCTGACAGTTACCGCGCTTTAGCTGTTGTCAGCGTCTTAACCAAGTTTATAAAGACGCTGTGAATGAGTGCGTGAAAACGAGTTGTGTCAGCACATAATACACACACGTTTCCAAGTTCGTCACTCTCTTGGACGGTACTGAGAATTCAGGCTACAGCGTGTTTGTACATTTGGTAACCACAAGTAAAGCGCGCGTCGCTTCGTGAGATAAAATACTGTATCATAATGATTACTTATTAAAAAAACGTGGCTAAAAATAATCTATTTTCTTCCTTTCTTTCGTTTCGCTTATCATCTTAAGGTTAAGGGACTTTTTATCATTACAGAGAGAACTATCTAGAAGGCGATCCAACATGCGTGTACAACGCGGCGCAGGCGCTGCGGACAATACAACAACTGTACGGGATTATACCGAGGGTATTCGGTAAAGGAGTCGCGGCTAAACAGGTAGATGATTATTATTATGTGGCACCATAATACTGTGGAATACAGACTGCATTTAATATAATATCGATGAGATTCATATAGATTGCATGCACTGAAATTTTATACAGAAATAATACTAAAATCGAATTATCCTCTATCCTCTCAATATCTAGAGGCTCCTAGAGATAAAAAAGTACCGAAATGCAAAGCAACCAAAGCACTCGCTCACTTGAATTCATCCAATTTTATGATTTACCGAACATAAATTAAATCGAAAGGCAGCAATTGTATATAAATCTAACCGTTGTTGGTTAATGTCCTAAAAGGGGCAAACACCTTTCGGAAACGGGAAAAACGTTGAAAATTTTGATCGCTCTACCGTGCACAACGTGTACAATTCATAGCTTTCCCATCCTCTATATCTATATCAATTTGCCCTCCCCTCGTTCATCGGCTGGCGACGCCCTTGCAAGGTTAACTATACACCCGAATAAAAGTATCATTTATTCTAATCCGTCTTAGCTGAGATGAAATCCTTATAAAACTGACTTTAACCGCAATCTTGATTAACCTACTTTGATGAATTATGTCCATACTACGAGCCTTATTAAAATACTTCTTCCTTTCCGTACCAGGTATGGGACCTCCTATGTCGCTTGAACAAAGAGGAGCAAGGCCAAGGTCCGAAGGGCGCCGCAACCTCGTGCATAGACCAGCTGCTACTGCTCGACAGGGCGGTAGACTTCACCAGCGTCATGGCAACACAGCTCACCTATGAGGGACTTATTGGTAACTTTTGATACATTGAAAACACTTTTAGCCCTGTTAAAACAAACTGTTACAACGTTGAAATTGCATTAGCAGTTAAAAGAGATTGCGCTGCTGGATAGCTCTAAAAAACATTTTTCTCGTATGAGAAGCAAATCCACAACCGCATACAAAAGTCAATCAGTCTACAACTCAGTCATAAATTCCAAATTGAACCCAAAGACCGTATTATCGCAAACTTATAAGATTTATACAGGTTGAAATTGAAAACTTGCGACAAACTGAAATGGGACATTGTATACATCATTATTAACAACTTGCACTAAGGGACCCAAGGCTGTAATCCCAAAAAAAAAAATCTGCTTTTCCTACATTTTGATGAGGTATTGCGAACATAAATGTAGGGGACAGCAGTTTTTTTTTTGGGATTGTAGCTTTGGTCCCTTAGTAAAAGTTGTTCATAATGATGAGTACAATCTCCCATTTCGATTTGTCGCATGTTTTCAATGTCACCCTGTATGACACATTTTACAAAATGTGCCACACCAACTCGACAATATTTCCACATTTAATCTAAACTAAATGAGGCCACATGGGTGTTGCCGGTGCGTTGCGTCGTCGTACCGCTATGATTTAAATGCACTGAGTGACACACGGGCAATGTAGTGTCGCAATGTGTCGCCGCTTACTACGACGACGTCGCAGCGTCTCTGTGTTGGGTGTGCCAGTTTTCTTTAGCACAAGCAACAATGCACTGCGCTACAATTCCGCTCCGACTCGTCATCGCACCGCAACATCCTTCCCGCTTCGTTTCCCTGGGGGGCAACCATCACCTCATATAGCAGTATTATTTCAATATTACTTCAGCGTGAGAAAGAGATGGAGCTATAAGTCCTGTATAGCTCCATCACTTTCCCACTGTGAAGTAATATTATAATAATACTGTTAAAAGAGGTGATGGTTGCCCCCCTGGTCTCCTTGTCCGTTGAGCGTGCGTTGCGTCGTTGCACGTCGTCACAACGCACCGTGTGGCATGTCACTGTGATTTGTATATAAGATGCACCGGCAATGCATCGTGTGGCTTCGTATCTACCCGGCGGTAAAATTATATCTACATCTAGCTTCAGAAGAAAATAGGGTTTTGTTGAGCGTCGTCTCTGTGCCTCATATCCCTGATGTGTGACGTCTGAGTCTGTTTCTAAACGCTCGATGAGGCTGAGGGAGGAGAGAGTGCATCTGTGTCTGCGCACAGGCTTGTGCACTATATCTCCCACGTCGATAATTAGTCTCGAGTGACATTGACCGAAATTCGGTCTGAAGGACTATTATTAAAGCTCGATGAGTCATAATATTTACTTTATTAAGGCCTACTGTCAAACCTTCTACACGTGCAGCTTGAGGGTGAAGTATACGCAGAGGGCCTACAACGTCGTACGCGTTCAGTATAATAATGGTTTTATAGGATGTTCATGGGGTTCCGCGCTTCGCAGATGTTCGCGGAAGCCCATGTTGATGATTTTCATGCCATAATGAGAAAGAGGGCCGCGTCAATTCTCAACACTACACATTAACAGCATACACTCTCATAGACACACACATACACACTAGATACAGACGCCCTGAGTAAGTTTTTGTTTATAGTTTATTTTTACCTTCTACCCCCAAAATTATAATAACTTAAGTTTTTAGTCGTAAATCTCCTTTATTTATCTATAACGCTAGATTGTAATGTAATATTTTTTTTCTTTTGGGGTGAGGTGGGGACCTATAAGCTTGTCATTGTGAGGAGAAATAAAGAACTTATTATTATTATAATTATGGGTAGGTTGCGCGGAAGCTCCAACAGCATCCTACGAACATTATATGGCAAGGTGGACAGCCCCTTTATTAGGCACTGGGTGCTGAGGCACGTGCCAACATGTGTTGACCCACGTAGCTGTTAGTTATGGTAGGGTTAGTTTTTAAGTTTTTCTTACATAGTTTTTTTAAGAAATGGTTACTAATACTTTATTGAACTTGTGTATTTTTATGTGTGTTCCGCAATAAATGAGATTATTATTATTATTACAGACGAGTTCTACGGCATAAAGAACTCCACGGCAACGTTCCCGGGGCACAAGTTCGTGAGCCCCGACGACGCGAGCCCCGAGGTCACCGCGCGCGAGAAGAAACGCATCATACTCAACTCTAGTGAAGAGTTGTTCGCAGAGATTAGGGATTGTAGCTTTACGACGGTGAGTTTATGAGCCATTCCGTAAAAAATTGTACCGTTACTAAGGGGACAAAATGGACAATTTTGAAATTTAATTTTTTAGCTTTCTTTATGAATCGATGCGGCATTTATCAAAATTTAAGAAAAACATATAGTTTATAACTAAATAGTATACAGTTTGAAAAAATCGGACTTTCAAACATGATTCATGACAAGCACTATCCGTTTAGTAACGATCACTAACGTCATATTTTATCAGCAATATGAACTATCTTTTACAAATTCTTAACAATTTTTAGTTAAAATATATATACTCTTTTTGAAATCAATTTCGTTTACCCTATTTGAAATATATTTCTAGCTTTAAATCACATATTAGAATTTTTCGTCACGTTTTAGGTCAGTGCGACTAATATTTTTAACTTTGTAGTTAATTTAGCACCTTGAAAATGAATTTAAACTATTTTAAATGAAAATGAGTATCATATTCTATTATATTTCATCCCAAAATATACCTTTACTAGTAATAAATTCCACTTTACAGCCTATAACTTGGAATATAAAATTGTGACAGTGACTTCATAAGACATGTCATCGTGACAAAATTGAAACATAAGCGGCGTTCATATCAAGTTCAATAATCAAAAATATAAATCAAAATTATCACACTTTTTCCTTTCACATGTAATTTGTACTGAAAAAAATCATTTTTCATTTATAATCAAATTAAGAAATTCTACATAATTATAAAATACTTCTTATAAATTATTAATTTCTGTTGTGTTCACACATTTTTTGGTAAATTAGTTAAATTAATAGGAACATATTTTTAATTTTTAATCAGTTAAATTAACAAGAAATGACAGCATTAGAATGCAAAAGCAAAGATAATGAGCTATACTGTACATAAAAAAAACTGCATTCAATAGAGTATGAGATGGTTTTGTAAAATTTTGTGTCAGTACTTTTTTCTTACGTTCAATTTTTTACGGATTGGCTCTTATACTTCGTAGCGGCAAAGAACAAGGAGTCACTTTTTACTTAATTTGACACTTTTCGTTTTATCATAGGATTATTTTCCGTTTAATTCTCAATTTTTACTAATATCAGTATCTAAGTAACAAAATCAAAATCAAAATATTTTTATTTCACATAAACCTACATGGGCACTTATGAAACGTCAGAAGCTAGGTGCACGGTTCCGATTGGTCGTTTCCTATGGAGAAGAGCCGGCAAGAAACTCCACGGTTACTCTTTTAAAAATAATTGGCTTTTACAATGTTCTCAAATTACAGTGTCAATAGGTATGGGAAGACAGTGTAGGCCGGTCGATAAGTACTTAACAAAAAAAAAAAGAAAAGAAAAAGGTCTACAAAAGATCTAGTCTATTAAGCCTACAACGTTCTCACATTCACAACGTACACAAGAATCCATGTAAAATAATATGAAATATATATATCAGTAGGTATATAAGTCTTCATTAAGTCACAACATAACCGTTTAATAGCCCAATAGTACACATACCCACACCCCCACGCACATATAAACCCGCACTCAGGAACGGCAAACACCCACACACACGCATTACACAAACATCAAACACTCACACATACTCAATCACGTCTCACATAAAACATTCTCTTTTTTACTATAAATTTAAATATTTTTTTCCGAATTTGTAACCAATTACGGTATTAGACTTATTAGATTTATTCTAGTAAACAAAATTGATAGTAATGTATGTAATTTAACTAATGGCTTGATTTTGGAGTCGACACGTAGCACTATTTTTATGATCTTTATCTAAGGAGGCAAACTGTCTCTCCTTAATACAGGTTGCTCTGCTACCTAGCTAGGAGAACAGTAGTTCAACCCTACAAATATTTGTTAGTTTTACTACTAAGCTTACTTAATTACTAAACTCTAATATGGACGTACTACAAATACCCTATACAAGGTGTCGTTTTGCATCCTCGTCAAATTCAAGGAGGTAACTATGCTAATGATTCTCGACACGAATCAATAATAAAATAAGTAGATTTTTTTTTCTAATTTTCGGAAAACGGCATGTGTCGGACACGCATGTTAAAACGCGGTCCGTGTGATACCGTACTGTAACTGCCCTTTTACACACACACTACCGTTTACGCAACGGGTGAACCTGTTCTGTGAAAGTGGTGTATTCTAAAATACTGTCAAATAACCAAAAAAACAAGGATGTATTAATCATTGAGCAGGTATCGTAATTTTATTTTATTATATATGTCTTTCATAGCAGCCTGCTGAAATTCGACGAGGATGCAAAACGACACCTTTTAAATGTAATGAATAAATAAACAATTACTCGTTTATAGACAACTTTCGTATAAAGACACCTATTTTTCACAAAGTGACGAAGTAGACACGGACATATACCATTAGTCACCCGGACTTATGGTATATGTCCGTGTCTACTTCGGTCAACCGGCGCGTTCCCCTGTTGCAAACAAAGATATCAGTCACGGTGAGATATCAGCCAAGTCCTCGGCGTTACAAATAATAGTTAAGACGCTGACAACACCTAAACCGCGGTCACTGTCAGATTGCATAGAAAAGAAAGAGAAGCGCGACGACAAAACGCTTGTAATTTATTGCAAAATATGAAGTAATTGTCTATTTACTCAGAATTGAGTTGAGTAATCGAAAATAAAAAACAACCAAGTTCTGCATTAGAATAAGACGTACTTGTTATTAATTAAATACGTAATTTATGTTGATATTTAATACAGATATTTTGGATTAGATCTCAAGGTAAGAGGTTAGTTTAACGTTAGTTTGTATCGAGATTTTTTTTTCAAAACGTGTTTTGGTGACAACCAAGTTCTGAGAAATATGTTCAAAATTAACATATATTTTTTCCGCTACCACAAACTATACAGATTTGGCAATTTTCTTTCTTAAGAGAAGCCTATTTTGGTCAATTGGGTCTTGTCAGCGCCTTAAATAAAGGAAATTACTATATACCTTTATTTGGGAGGGGTTTGTAGCTAAGTAAGAACAGCCGCACGAGTCGATCGATCTGGTTAATAAAATCATTTAATTCGAACAACTAAAAGATCCATAAACTGTTAGTAACAGGTTTGCGCTTAAAATACTATTGTTAGTAACTTAAATTAAAGACGAATTAGTGAGAAGACCACTCAACAACTAGACACAACGAGAAATGGTCTTCGCACAAATTGCCCTATAATAGCATTCTGAAGGCTGTGGCGGCAGATAAAGGTAGTATCTGCCGCCACAGCCTTCAGAATGCTATTTTAAGGTTAAGCTACGCTTGCTGCGGTTGGTCCGTGGATGGGTGACCATCTTTACATACTAAGACCCCTCCGTGCCTCGGAAAGCACGCTTTTTTTTTTGGATGGGAAATTATCAAATAACTTCTACCGCTCTGGGCGGAGCGGGAGGGTTTGTCAGACTCTTACTGACTAAAACCCACCCGTGTTCCTTCCGTTGCCTGTGTTGCCAGGGCCTCGGTCACCCTTTCGGACTTTCCCGTGACCCCAGGTCGGAAAGCACGCTAAGCCGTTGGTTCCGGCTATCATTAGTTAATCTTTGACAGTGGTTACGGGTCGTCAGGAGCCCGAAAGTCTGACAACCAGTCTTACCACGGGGTATCGTATTACCCAGTAACGTCCACTGCTGGACATAGGCCTCCCCCAAGCACCGCCATTTCGACCAGTTTTGTGCTTCCCGCATCCAGCGGATTCCTGCGGCCTTCACAAGGTCATCGGTCCACCTTGTAGGAGACCTTCCAACGCTACGTCTTCCGGTACGCGGTCGCCACTCCAGAACCTTTCGGCCCCATCGGCCATCTGTTCTGCGACCGGTTCTGTACCGGGTTAGCTAGTGTAAAATACAAAAGAATAGTACGAACTGTTTTAATATTTAAAATTACATAATATTTTAAGCAATTTGGAAGTCCCGCGTAGAAGCGGATTTATGGCAGTTGACGCATTTAGTTTACTTGTAGATAAACACATCTACCGTATTTAGAAAAAGAATATATTTTACAGTAATTGGCCTTTACTATTTCCTTGGTAATGCCCTATTAACTAAATGTATATATTATTTAACCATTTATGTACACACATAAAGAAACTGAAGAAAATAATACGATATTTTGTTACTTTTTGGTAATGTTTGAAGTACCTATGTGCCCCTTTCGGATCGGACAGGGCTTTTGTTACATGTATATATTTAGTATTTAGTATTTATGTATCTATTTTACTATATTGTATATTTATTATTTGTACCAACGGCAGTCCCATTTTATGTCTAGGCAAAAATCCGTGACCATTCCATGGTTGCCTGGAAGAGTTCGCAGAAAGCGATAAGGCCGCCCATTGTATGTTTGATTTAGTTTTTGTTATGTTTTTTCGTGGTGTACAATAATATAAATATAAAAACATTACAATATGAACCGGGTAAAAACCCGGTTCAAAAGATGAAATATGGTGTAATTTTTTTTTGTCCTCGCCTGCGATATCTTACAAAAACAATGATCAATAAATACTAATGCTTGTTATTTCTTTTCATGTGTTTTTGCATTCGGGTTTTTTGTTTTATTAGATAATTTTGTTTATTCATATTAATCGCAGGTCGGAGCAGCCCTCTCAAAGAAAGCGCGCGTGATCAAGACGCAACTAGACGAGCGACACCGCGACAAGTCGGTGCAAGAGATCAAGCTTTTTGTATCGCGTCTGCCGCAGATGTTGGCCAACAAACAATCGCTGGCAACTCACACCGGCATCGCAGAGTATATCAAAGAGGTATGCTTGCATAGCTTAGAAGTTAGAATACTATCTTGAGCGTATACTGAACAAAAGAGCAGCAGACGCTTTCTTATGTGGCAGGATCATGAAAGTGAATTAAAAAAATAAAAATTATTTGTCATTGTACACACGGCTACATATCAAGCTATACATATCTAGTATAAGCTGATTTTGTATTGTATACGATAACGGTACAATGAGAGGTCAGCTGGAAATGGTTTTGTATAGCTTAATATGTAGCCGTGTGTACTATGACAAATAATCGTCTTTAGTGTTTTTTTTTTTGCGGGAAGGTACCAAAGGGTTACCGAAGCCCCTGGCAACACAGGCAACGGAAGGGACACGGGTGGGTTTTAGTCAGTAAGAGTCTGACACACCCTCCCGCCCCGCCCAGAGCGGGAGAAGTTATTTGATAATTTCCCGAAAATAAAAAAGTGTTTTTTCAAAATTTTACTTGATTTTTACAATAGGTACCGAAAACACAGAATTACAGTACCTTACGTCCAGGAAACTGTTACAACTCGTATAAAAACTGGAATCTGAGCTCTTAATTAAGCAAACTCTGACTGAAGTCCTTACAAATGTTCTAAAATACAGGCCCAGGCTTAGTTTAGACTTCAGATCTCCCATAAATTACAAAATTTTGTCAAAATACCTATCAATTTTTTTAAGTTACCATTTATCTGGGTTACAGCTTATGGACAGATGACACTACATACATATAACATCGTACTTTAAAAGGTTGAGGAAACCTTTCATATAATTGTTTGTTTTCAGACAACAGATGGTTTCGAGTTCCACGACATGATCCAATGCGAGGAGGATTTCCTGAACTGCGTGGACAATGAGAAGGCGTGCCCTTACATCGAAGATCTCATCGCACAGAAGGAACCGCTTACGAAGGTACCTAAGTTTACCTTTATTGGAAAACTAGCTTTTGCCCGCGGTTTCGTCCGCACGGTCGAAATTATCCCACGGGAACGTACTACTGGGATTAAAAGGAGATGAAAGCGATCCCATACCTCATAGCCGAGCGCTGCGCGCCATGTCAACAATAATTATTTTGTTACGTGTAATTTTGAATCTGTGATATGTTTTAAAGTATTAATTTAAATGATATGATGTAAAGGCATATTTTAATCTAAATAAAATGCCCAATTTAAATAACATATTTTATTGGATAATAATTAATATAATACTGGTTAAAATAGCTTCGGGAATAACAAATTCTGAAAGATAAAAATGGTTACTGTGGGTCTTCCTTAGAAGAGATAGACGATACGCTATCGCGGACTTTTTTGTTGAACTTTTTAAGATGTACAATCCTGTAGAACATAAATTGTATGCATGTTTTACGGTTTACGCGGCACTTATCAGTAAGGTTTTCAGTCGCCATGATTTTTTCCGACGTCTTCAACAATAATAATCGTCATCTTCCAGCCAATTTATACAAAACTTTAATGAATTTTACACATAAACCTTCCTCCTAATCACTCCGTCTATTGGTGAAAACTGTAGTTTTTGAGTTTATCACGTTCCGGACAGACAGACAGACGCGTCGGGGGGACTTTGTTTTAATTGAAATTTTGAAACATCCATATTTTTTTGCGCGCCCTTCTAGTTTAGTTTCTGTACGTAACAAGCAGTGGAGGGCAATTTTGTTTTTTTTTTGTTTTCTATTCCGTCTCGAATTTGACTGTTTTTGCTCAAACTATTGCTCACTGAAACTCAAGTTTAAGCATTTAAATGTAAGATATAAGGTCTGTTACCTTACATCTTACATTTAAATGATTAAACTTCTGATCATTGAGCACATTTAATCTTGTCCGGCATCACAAATAACAAGTAGTACCTATGTCTACGAATTTATATTGGATTTCCCTCAACCATAAACATAATCATAGAGCAGTGGTGGCCCAGTGGCACCGGCCGCGACTTACGAGTTGTAGATCGTAGGTTCGAACCCACACAGACACTTTACTTTACTTACGTAAATTATTTCATCACCACTGCTCTCAAAACGGTGCAGGAAAACATCGTGAGGAAACCGGCATGTCCTAGAACCAAGAATTCTAAGACATGTGACATCTACCAACCCGCACTGGGCCCGCGTGGTGGATTACGGCCCACTCCCTCTCACAGAGAGGAGGCCTGTGTCCTAGCAGTGGGAACATTATAGGCTGATTATATATATATATATTTATACAAAATCACGCTGCAAAGTTGCAATTCCACCTAAAAATTTCGGACAAACCCGTAACAACCTACCTACGTGAGTAAAACCGTAAACAAACACACAAAAACGTGAATATGGCTCAGAAAATTACAATGATTGTAAAAATAACTACGCCTTTTGCCATACGAGTATCATACAAGGTGGGGCAAACATAATATCTTATTATAAATGTGCCATAATTATTGCAAATGGCGTAATGTCTCATTTGACACTTATGTAGGTTGTAGATAGAGAATTAGTTGAAAATAATTTATGTTTAACAAAATAAATGACTGATTCATTGATTGAAAATGCAATCGAGCGATACACAAAGCTCGGGCAACGATCGAGATGTGAAACTTGGGCTTTAGAAATCTCACGTTTACCACAAACCACAACCAACTACAAACCTTGAAACTCTTGAAAGCCAACATTGAAGAAGGAATCACCAATTTGGAGCCAGATGTTTTGCGAGCAATAATTCAAAATGCCGTAAAACGAACACTCATGTGCATCAGGAGGTGGTCAAGTGGTAATTTGACCGATATATTATTTTCGGCTCAATGTGACCAATTCAAAACCTTTAAATAAACTTTCCGTGAAAACAGAGCCCATGTTTTATGATTTCTACCAAAAACGCAGCCAATGGGGATGATGACTTTATTTATTTTTTGTCCGTCGCGTCAGGTAGAATATAAAAAAAATATTGGACACGTATTTTTTCTTTTTTTATTTTATCAAAACTACGGCGATAAACAAAAATAAGGCGAGTTAAAATTTGTCACGCCTTGATTTTATACTGAGTTGTGACGTAGCAAACTTTAATGCGTTTTATCTAAGTATTTTTTTATTAATATGACAAAGCAAAAAATACGTGTCTAATATTTTTTTATTATGTGACTGACGGACTAAATGGAATTTCTTTTTTTTTACCCAGGCATCATCCATATTCACATAATGACATAAATTTTGCCCCATCCTGTACCTATACCTACATTCATAGAGAATGGTATTCTTCCCCATAGGTTCTCCGTCTGATCTGCCTCCAATGCGTCACAGGATCGGGTCTAAAGCCGAAAGTTCTAGAATACTACAAGAAAGAGTTGGTTCAAGTCTACGGCCTGAACACCTGGCTTACTCTCTGTAACCTCGAGAAGTGTGGTCTGCTCAAACCGCAACAGGGGACCAGGCAGTATGCTGTGCTGAGGAAGGTCAGATATATATCTATTAATAGTTTTAATAATTAATTTAATTTTCTCCATAAAAAAAATGTTATTATTATTAATATTGCTGCATGTTTACTTTTATAATTAAGTAAGGTATCAAATCCTACTAATATTATAAATGCGAAAGTTTGTAAGGATGGATGGATGGATGGATGTTTGTTAGTCTTTCACGCAAAAAGTACTGAACGGATTTGGATGAAATTTGGCACACAGATAGTTTATAACCAGGAATAACACATAGGATATACTACTTTTTATCCCGATATACCCACGGGGTCAAAACTTATGCGGGTGAAACCGCGGGGCGCATCTAGTACAATATAAATTGTTCCTGATAAATAAATAAAAAAATAATATAACATTAAGTTGCCTGCACATGTCATTCATAACTGAAAAGTCAAATTAAATTAGCTAGCCAAACTCCACAGATGTGATGGGTATCGATATCTATGCATACAGGGTGTTCCAAATAGTGACGTCATAAAAAAAAATTGATTCCTCATGCCCAAGAGTATCCGAAAATACCCCATGTATGTTCCGCAATTCTTGATAGTTTTCGAGATATAATAACTTTTTTTAAAGGCGAACGGCAGGCTTATATGAGAATTTCGTACCGCTAGTAAAATTTCGTGTTTTGGGATTCTTTTTGTTCTAATTTGTAGTTAATATGATAGACAAGCCCTTTTTAAATTCTTGGATTTTTAGAACTTGGGACGTAAAAGTTATAACCAGTTTTATTTTTTAAGGTTATGTACTAGTGTACCAATGTAGATTGTTACATAAAGGCACTTAAACATTGTTTCGGTAATAAAGTATATGTTCTAGATTGCTTGTCGCTATTTTTGTAGTGTTTTACTTACTATCAAGTAGGTAAATTGAGATGAGGATCGTACCTACTCAGCGGAGTGCATTAAGAGATACCTAATTACCTATGTCCAGCAGCTGACTGCAACAGTTTGATAATGATGAAGTCCTGATGGGGTTTTGAGTGTAAATAAATTTATTTATTTATTCATGGTTTACCAACAGATGTTACAGCGACACATACATAAAAAATATCCATAACAATAGATCCTAGTTCTACTGCACACCCAATTACAGGTAAACACAACATGCGATTATACTAGTTTACAAAGGACAGCAAAAATTGTACAATATGGTATATGAATTTAAACAAACAAAGTGCCACCTTGAATGTAGGCTTAAACTATAACTAAAATGTAACTTAAACTTAACTTAACTTATTTATTTATGTTAGTATTGCGGATGAATGTTCCCAGTGTTTCTGTGTGAATATCATTGAGATCACTGTATTCGTTAACTAATAATAACTAATTTACACATCCGTGGAATTGGGGAACTAGTTCCTGACTTAGTTCGACGTGGTGGGACTAGTGGAGTGATCGGCTTTCGTGGTTGTCCACGAGGGACTCTAAAAGAGACTTTACTTAGGAGTTTAGGACAATCAGTTTTATTCCTGATTAGCTTGTAGGAGAGATATCCTGGATCTAAGGTTTACCTTAGATCCAGGATATCTCTCCGTTTCTCAAGAGACGTCATTTCGAAAAGGGCCAGATTATAGCTATATGATCTCTTTTTATTTTTTTTCAATAAAACAATACAGTTAATAGTTTTTTTTTTTTAAGTACATTTATTTTATTTATAATTAATTAATTCTTAATATTACTTCATCTAAGAAGGGGGCAGGTCGGGTAATACCCTCATGGCGAGCATAGCTGAAATACCAACATAACTGCACTTACTTTACGACTAAATTACGTGTAGTTATTAAAATCTTTTTTTTATGTTATTAATTAATCCAAACTTCTAAAAATAGTACACTTACATGAAAATAAATGGCTTGGTAACCTTAATATTTGTGGTACAAATTCTATAACAAAACAACAAAAAAAGTAAGCGGTACGAAATCTGCCGTTCACCTGGGAAAAAAACTATTTTTATTTTTACACATTCGTTTTTGTCAATTTTCATTGTTATGGAATATTGTTTCAGACATAAAATCATCAATACAAAATACAAACATTTTGATCGAAAAGGATGAATTTACGTTCGAGTGATACAGAGTCGAAATTTCTATTTCAAATATTATAATTTTTTTAACCTTTTGACCGGCACGTCGAAAAAGCATAAACATGCCCCTCATCCTTAATACCTGTCATGTAGTTGTGACCGTGGCGTACTGGGAACATTTTGGTTTGTCTTCTATACATGACTGTGGCGGTCAAAAGGTTAAATACAACCTGGTTCCTAAATCATTTCAAAAACCTATGCGGAATGTAGGCTTGCACAATATCACAAAAAACTTGATTCGAAAATTTCGACTCTGTCTCACTCGAACGTAAATTCCTCCTTTTCAATCAAAATTTCTGTATCTATAGTTTATAGAATTTTTGTCGGTATGTATGTTCCAGCATCACGCAAATACTACCAGGTAGATTTTATTATTTGCATAGATATTCCCTATAGGTCTGGTCAGTCAATAAGCTATAAATTATCACGCTATACCCTTCTGGAGCTAAGCAGTCAATCATGACAAATACAGAGTGGATTTTTGAGATAGGGTAATAAGGGCAGGTACCTTAACCGTTGTCACTACAAGAAAAACGTGTGCTTAGTTTTAACTTTCCTACTCCCACGTTTTATGACCGTCACTGACATGTCTTAGCGATTAGTATACACTAGCTGCTGGATTTTTCTAAAATAAAAGTAAGCCTAAGTTACTCCTTATAACATCAGCTATCTGCCAGTGAAATTCCATCAAAATCGGTCCGGCCGTTTCGGAGATTAACCGAAACATACAGACAGAAATTTGAAAAACTTGTTGTTTTGTTATAAGTCGGTACCGTAAGTATATACTTTCATATGTATTTAGTGAAAAGCTGTTGTTTTGACATTACAACCAGACCCTTCAATTTTATTATTTAAAAGAAAGAAAGAAAATAAATTTATTTGACCCAGGCAAAGGCACACAATATTCATACAAATAAAAAACCGGCCAAGTGCGTGTCGGACCACGCACAATGAAGGGTTCCGTAGTTGGGAAGTTGGGATGAATTTTTCTCAAAAAGAAACTTAACATTATAGTTGAAAAACATGAAAATAATGTTCTCCCATACATCGATATATGCCATGGTCAATTCTCCAACTGCAAATTTAAGTTGGTCGTCTATAACTCGTTAACTTGTAAAGCCCACTTACCCGTGATAGAT
This sequence comes from Atethmia centrago, assembly GCA_905333075.3. Taxonomy (NCBI): domain Eukaryota; kingdom Metazoa; phylum Arthropoda; class Insecta; order Lepidoptera; family Noctuidae; genus Atethmia; species Atethmia centrago. Next base: position 13,092,439 of record HG995387.1, read on the forward strand.
TTCCTTTTAATTTTATTATATGTATTACTACCATGAATTTTTTCACATCTCACAACCATTTAGCTGGCAGAGGGGGGGGGGGGCCCTTGACTCTAACAAAAATTTGCATTTTAATGCTTAATATTACGCAAGTGGATCCTTGAATCGAAAAGTGGTGTTCACAAACCCGCAATATTTTTGAACGGCCTATCCAACGATACCCCACACCATGGGGTAGACGAGAAAAAAACATATCATCCTCACATAACGTGCAAGGGAGGTTACCCAATTTTTTTTTAAAGATTTTATTTTTGCGCAATGTCGGCGTCATTAATATGTATACCTTAGATTTCTAGTAGGTACTAATCGTCTGTGAACTACAGACAGATAGACAGACGGACATGGCGAAACTATAAGGGATATAGTACCTATAACCTAAAAACGACTGCGCCAATAGGAAAATACGTTTATTACAAACGTATTCGTTCGTGCCCACCACGATTCGCAGCCGGTTTCTTTATAAAGAAAAGTACCAAATTGTAAACATATTCAAGCCCTTATCTTAACAATACGAGCCTTCAAGCAATAGTAATGCAAATGGTAATCCACAGACGCTGCACCTCACCATGGACGAGACTGAGATGAACGCAAAGGATAAGGGCTACCTGTGTAATAAGTACACGCCACTCACCGTGCGCCTCAGCGAACATATCGCTAAGAACAAAGGATGGACGGGTGAGATACCGACTCTATAGCTATGGAACTATGACCCACTTCTGACCACTGCTCTGAAACGGTAAAGCAAAACGTCGTGATGCAGCCGGCATGTCCTAGAAACAAAAACGAGCGAGCCTTACAGTAGATGCATATGATGTGTAACATCTGACAATGACATTGGTAATAAAAAACTGAACAGCGACAGAAATTAACCTCAAAATTTTAAAGCTAAATTCTTACTGAAATATTTATTCAAATAATTATTCATTACTAGTGGTCGCCCACTGGTCGAGATTCCACCCCCTCTACTTACAATCTATACAGTACTTACTAATTCCATGAGTACACTAATTCCATGCTCAAGCTGTCACTACCGTTCCATCCCATAACACGAACTCTCCCACAGAAAGCGAGCGAAAAGATGTTACACATCAAAAATGCAAAGACAAGAATGTGACAGTCACTCCCTGAGAAAGGGCTAGCCAGTAGTATTTAGGTGAAGGGACATTTTCGGGGACTCTCTTTCATTTTGACGTTAAAAAAGTCCTGATTCTCAGCCTAATTTAAATAAAGATTTCCTTTTTAGTCAGTGGTGACTGACGAGTCTATAAATACCTACCCCTTAACCCATAATTTACGAAATACTTATCTTCCCATCATAAACTAACCAAATAAATAAAAAATTAAGAAAAAAAGGGAGGGAAATAATTCTGCCCTCTACAGAGTGGTGTACTCATTTGAGTACAACGTCCGATTACAGTAGCTTTCGATAACAATGCTTTTCGTGTTTTTGTTGATAATTTTGCGACATGTAATGCATAGCAACTGTTTCTTTAGCTTTTGAGGATAATATTCTACACGTTTTAAGACATGCCGTGGATCGACGAAGACGATGGTTGAGTCTAATGTTATGTTTTTTGTCGTATTATAATACCAAGCAATACTACGTTAGAGCTATAGCTGATCGATATTATTACTTTGACATAAAACGTGAAAATGCCAGGCATTTACAATAGCCATAATGTTTCTCTCAATACAGTCTAATCCAGTCCATTGCTGGATAAAGGCTTTTGAAATGATTAAGCAAAACCAGTCTGTCTTGGCCACCTGGGTAAGCTCATTGATCCGTCATCCCTGAGGAGCATGCCACGCTGCGTTCACCGCTTCGTGGTTTGGAGACCAAGAACTCGTCTGCTTCAACGGCCATCGGTCCTAGCCGTATCTATCTTGGAGATAAACACCACTAGATTCCGCGAACTACACCAGCCTGCACTATACTGCCAACGAACTCACTTCGCAGCCAATGGTGCCGATTCCCTTGTTCACAAACTAAACTAAATTTGAGTTCAGTGCATATTTTTCTTTCTATTTCATTAAGAAAAGGACAGAAGATAAATTTTAGTTTATTCCTGTCAAATTAATCAGCGCTTGACGTAAATTGACGTAATTTTAGTAGGCAAGTTTTTAATCACGTCTAAACTTGTATGGAGTAGTGTCAGGCGCTGATTAATTTGACAGGACTAAACTAAAAATTATCTTCTGTCCTTTTCTTAATGAAATAGAAAGAAAAAGATGCATTGAACTTAAATTTAGTTTAGTTTGTGAACAAGGGAATCGGCACCAATGGTTCATCATCAATGCTATCGGTGTTCTAACTAGGAATGTCGTTGTATTCTCGTAGGTCCTGAATATGTATGTATTATCAGGTTTATCCTAAGGTGAAGAAGCAGTAGCCATGCATGTACTTGTCGGCATCTTATTTATCTATCTTGAAACTGGATTATGTTGGTATGATAGCAACTCGGTTCTACCCTTTATGGCAGAACTTTTTTTGTTATAATATTATTTTGCTAAACAGCGGACCGCATAATCAACATTTCGCAGAAAATCGTTTGGCAGACACTCATTTATACATTCAAAACTCATACGTTTGCAAGTCAGAATCATCTTTAGGCATAAATTTTATATCCATTAAAATTAAAAAGTAGAACCATCATATCACAGAAAGTTCAGTCAGAATCGTCTTTTGGTATACATTTCATATCGACGGTCATTAAATCAAAACGTCCGTTAAACGGTCAGGGGATATATTTTGAAACAAGCATACACCATGCATGCAGCAAGCATGCAGCATGCAAGCGAGCATGCAAAATGCAGTAAGCATGGTGGAGCCGGAGCCGTGACAGAAGTCACGGCTCCGGCCGGCGGTCCCACGCGAGCTTATCGTCGCAGATGGTTTTAACGCTCACCACCGCAGCTTCGCGGCGGCGGCCGTCAACACCACCTGCTCCTCAGTTTGCGGGCCGCCTCGCCCCTCCGCGCCTACGCGGGCTTAAATTACACTAGGGGTAGGGCAGACAAGACTTCGCGGAGTCGGTTTTGCAGCGATTCTTTTCTGTCACTAACCTATTAACTATTTTTCAGAGTATGCCAAGTGAAATTGTACCAAATAATCGTTGCTTTAAATAAAAGTTATGCTAAATGAAATTATGTGGAATTTTAACTTTGCCAAATAAAATTCTGCCATCTTAAAGGTATGCCATTGTAAATTCGAACATATAAACATTCGGCCAAACAATAATTATATTAAATAATTTGTATACCTTAATAATATTCGTTTAAAGAAAATTATGCCAAGTGTGTTATGACAAATAAATTTCGGAGCATCAAGATTCTGCCAGATAGAGGGAACCCTAGCAACTCATATTGAGCGTCACTGTCAATAAGTACCTTCTCAGATGGAAAGCTGCTTCAGTCAGGTCTTTCTAGCTGTGAGATACGTTGAAATGTTTCAATCTTATTTTAAAACCGTAAGAATGCAATGGACATTTACTACATGAATTGGGCCATTATACTCGACTAAGTACAGTGCTTCTATTTTCTTAAGATGCTGACAACACCTAAACCGCGGTCACTGGTCAGATTGCATAGAAAAGAAAGAGAAGTGCGATGACACAACGCTTGTAATTTATTGCAAAATATGAAGCAATTATCTATTTACTCAAAATTGAGTTGAGTAATCGAAATTAAAAAACAACCAAGTTCTGCATTCGATATTAAATTTATTCAATAAGATGTTCTTGTTATTAATTAAATACGTAACGTATGTTGACATTTAATACAGATATTTCGGATTAGAACACAAGGTAAGAGGTTAGTTTAACGTTAGTTTGTATCGAGATTTTTTTTCTAAACGTGTTTTGGTAACAACCAAGTTCTGGGAAATATGTTCAAAATTAACATACTCGTATATTTTTTCAGCTACCACAAACCGTACTGATTTGGCAATTTTTTTTTTCTTAAGAGAAGCCTATTTTGGTCAATTGGGTCTTGTCAGCGCCTTAATATCTCTCGGCAAACTTCGTGTTTCGTCAGTCGTCGGATTTCTTTCAGTTGCCCTTTGTGACTGATAGAAAATTCAGAAGTAGGTACTTAGTTCTGAATAGAAAATGGTTATACACGATAAATCTAATAATTGATGGACATGGAAATTAGCATTCGTTTGTATTCGGAAACGTGATGAATTGATGATTGCCATCAACACATTACGAAAATAGAAGCACTCTGCAATAGTGTCTGAATGAAATTTAGGTATTCGCATAATTCGCATAATCGTAAAATTCAAATAGTATTCGCATGTTTTATTATCATAAAACATGCGAATACTATTTGAATTTTACGTAGGTATTATCCTGCAACAATACTCACGAAAAAATTCATTTAGGAATATAGTTTATTATAAAAAAAATTAAATAATGTGCTATCCGGACGAACTTTGTTACAGCTAAGTTAAAATGCTCATATTGCCATCAATTTTGAATGTAGCCAATTTTATTGTCCCTGTTTTGATAAACTACGAACTCCCTGTTAATATTTAAAACGAAAAATAATAATCATAGCTTTTAAAACTTAGTGATTACACTCAATTGCAATGCCGTACTTGCCGATTGAGTACGGCGGAGCCAAATGGGTTTCACTCTTATAATATTAAGATCATATTTTGAGTTTTATCTAATACAATCGAATAGAAACTAGAAACTTTAATCTCAGCTAACTTAACTAATAAAGCATATTATGATGATTATTCTGATTGTTGTCCATTTACGGCAAATTGAATGCAACATATAGGTAGGTACCGTAAAATGGGGTGAATAGGGATGCAGGGGTGAATCGGGACAAAACTTTAAAATGGATTTTAACGTTAAAATAATATAGTTTGTTGCCAAAAAGGACTCTAATGGGTTTACTGTATAATAATTAACGACTAACTTTCCTTGTTGGCAGAAAACTGTAGTAAGTATTTCAACGTTAAAATCCATTTTAAAGTTTCACCTTGTTTTACGCTACATATAGGTACCTATACCTACATGAAATGAAAATATTATAAGTACCACACAAATCATAATTATCAAAAAACACTCCCATGTCGGAATGAATCATGCCTAGATAACATAAATACATTTATTTATCAACCACGCAGGCTACGCGTTACGTATGCTAATAGTGTAGATACCTACCGCCCATATTAACACTCCGCCATTGAGCCAATTAGCCTAACGCTGACCTAATCAGCTTCCTTATCTATTTTTGGTCCAACAATGCTATGCTACATTTCGGATAGATTTTTGCACAATTTTCAGTAAATGAATGATTGCCGTAACGAATGCTCTCTGATCGCATGATTTGCGAATATAATTCGAGATTCTAATCGATTTTATAGATATTTGAGAGAAGTGTTCCTTTAGTTATAGAAATTTTATACGCTGCACTAATGATTAGTGACTTCTTCTAAATATAACGAACACAATTTTTAATGTTTATACAGTCATGTTAACATTTGCCCATTTAATTTTACGTGTGTTATCTCCTTAAGGCTGTTCAGTATAAACGTTTATATGGATTCAGTACATGGTTGGCACCCACAAGCTGATAAATACATCAATCAAAGATCCTGAACTAAGTCCTGCCCAAATTGCCCCATGTTACTAATACATCAACACCAGTAAAATAGCAATACTGCACCAGCCGCATTAGCAGGTATAAAAAACTTAATTTCAATATGTACATTTGTACATCTGTTCCAGGTATCCAAGACGTTCTAGGCCTTCTGCCAGGCCCTACAGTAGATGAACTACAAACTTTACAACCGCGCATGGCGCGTCGCAACTCCATATCGAGCGAAAACTCATCCTCCATGGAGAATCCCCGCGTTATACTCGTCTTCTTCATCGGAGGATGCACGTATCAAGAGATATCGGCACTTAGGACCATCAGCCAGCAAGAAGACTCAAATGTAGAATTTGTTATATTAACCACTAAACTGATTAATGGAACTACATTCATAGAAACTTTGATGGAAAACGAATAAATTAATCTAGTAGGTACCTATCAAAATACTGTGTATATCTCATTGAATTATATTATTATTCCATCTTTATTTAAGTTTGTGTGTATCTTTGTATATTAATGTATTTAATAAAAGCAAAATAATAGTTTAAATAATCTTTTAATTCTCATGACTCCACACGTTTCATGAATACGGAATAAAATTAAACATGAACCACAAATCTTGGTTTATTAAAATTTCATATTCATAACTTGCATATAATAATTATAAACTTCAATTTGATCAGTTTTTTCTTTAAATAAACTTACAAAATCCTGCACGCTTACCATCTATATATTACAATTTTAAAGCTTTCAGCATAATAAAAATAATTTCGTACACCAACATACATACAAGTGTAATGTCATGACTATTCTCATAAATATTCATTACTTGTGTATTTTGTGATGTTAGATTTCTTTGGCGGTGCTATGTAAACACCGAACTTCTTCGCTAGACTCACCAGCTTCTCATTATCGTAGCCGACTTCCTCCTTATAACATCTGAGCATTAAAGGCATCACTGTGTCTAAAATAAACTTAAAATTCTTCTGAGCATAACTAGAGTCATTGCCTAAGGAGAGCATAAGGCGAGAGTTGAATACAGCATGAATGCACTCATCGAGTACCTCCATCATGTCTTTAGTGACCAGTTGCAGTCCAACCTTCTGTATTGTTATGACAGACTGTGCAAACCATATTGTACTACTTGATAAGTCCACCCATGTTTCATTTATTACGTACTTAGCTAAGATAAGGCCCAAATTTTGCATCTGTATTAAGAATTTATTGACTCCAGCTTTAGTGTGCATATTCACAGGGGTCCACTTGTCTTCTGACACTTTACTCTTCATAGAATCCATAATCTTCTCCCTGTACTCTCTCAGAGCTTTTACTATTGGAGCTCTTAAGCAGCTGTTCATCTGATATCTCAAATCAAGACCAAAATCACAGAATAGAGTACACTGATCCCTCAAACTCTGCACACAGTCTAACACAGAATCTAACGCACACTGCGGAGTGAACACTTGTTTAATAATTTGACTCATTAACATTCTAAGTTGCATGCTAGCCCACACTACAAAAGCACTAACTTTATTCTTAGGAAATAATGTAATGAACTCTGTTAAGGCATCACTAAGTGAGCAGAAGAACACCTCACCTACTTGCTTTACATAAGTATTGATGGATCCTTCTAGTTGGACTCCTTTCATATGAACCTTTACGGTATGACTGCATATTGCTAGAAATAACTCACATGCCTGACTGGTCATGTTAAAGTTATTGAGTATGTGTACAGGCTGTCTAGACGACTGCAACCCGCCCCTCGGACTCCAATTATGAGTAACATCAAGTTCTTTCAACAATATTTCAATCAACACTTTCTGTTTCTGTTCAATTCTCTTCAATAAATCAGTTCTCTGTGGGTGGCTTTTATTTTCTGCTGTGTCTAATGCATTTTGGGCTGCTACCATCAGTTCATAAGTTTTTTGAAAATGTCTTTCAACAATTAGTACATCTAACTCCTCTGTTACATCAGCCAACCACTCTGGCAGGGGAGCCACTTGGGGGGAAGGTAATTCTTCAACAGAGAGACTGGGGGACTCGAGTAACTCTGGCTTAGGCTTATCTATACCATCTTTTTTCTTCTGCTTAGAATTCTCCTTTTCAATGTTAATTTTTTTTGCGACATCAAACTTATCTAGCCAATCTTTTTTGATGGCAAAACTATTGCACTGAAAAACTCTTGTATCTGGGAAGGCTAACACTTTGAAGGCTTGTTTCACACTTCCCAAGTCTCTTACATTCACTACTGCTAGAGTACTAATAGGATAGCTAGCTTGAAACTTATATCTATTAGGACCTCTACGGTTTGATATCCAAGATGTCAACATAAGGCAGTCATTGAATAAATATACATGCATTCTCTGCAGGGCAGTATTTTCCTCGGCGTCTATCTCTAATAGGTCTCCTTCGTGAACCAAAGTTCGATCTGGGACGTCTAATAAATTCATGCAACCTTCCACTTTTTCAGATATAAGGTTGAGCTTATTCTTGCGTTGTTCCTCGACCCGCTCTGCTTCGACGTCATGGTTGTCGAGTGATTCGCGGGATATCGCGTTTTCGTTACCTAGAACTGACGCGTGGGAGAGAGTCGTGAGCACAGTCCGCTGCTCGCTCAGCAGGTGGGACAGCTTGTACATCTCAGCTTCTAGGTGGGATATCTCCGTCGCCGTCTCGATGAACTGCATATAGTTCTCGTACACATTCTTCTTGAGAGCACTAGCGGTCTCTTCAGCTAACGACTGTATCTTATCCTTCTGTTGTTGGAGCTCCTCCCCTCCGACACAGGACTTGGCCAGCTCCTTCACGTAACGCTCGGGCACAAAGTCTGGCACTGCGAACTTCTCCATATTGATGTCGGACATCGTTATAATATAATATTTATAGTTTCTACTCGTAATTAATAGTTAAAAACACTGGCTCACTCATCATTCGATAATCGAACGACAGGACGTATCAACCCATCAAATTCAAATGTCAGATTTGCGTTCCGTTTCTTCTGAAAGCTATTTTAGGCGTTTACATAATTAAACGTTTAGTTATTATGCGCACGTTTGTGATGACGAACTCCGTTCAAAAATTCTTATAGTCATTTTATTTTATTATCATGTTAAATTATTTCCAATACCTAATTATTACATCAGTTGTTATTTCTTATTTTATCAGTAAATTTATTTCAATCTTCTAGATCCGCAAATTATGATAATTTATTATGTAGGTACCTATTGGAGCCAGTTTAGAACACACAAAACAATAATAATCTTAATTACCCTGCTTTAGTACATACTATTACTGTAAATACTGGCACTACTAGGTTAGGTTTTTATTACTAGTATTAGGTCAGTATTAGGTACCTAGATACAATCTTCAGCGCGTAGACGATAGAGAGGGTGACTTGTTAATTTAACGTCTTCCTTCTAGGACGTGATAGTGTGACTCATTTGCAACAATTAAGCACCCCATAAAGCCTAGGCGAAAATTCATGGGATTCGAGAAAACTCAATTTTTATGTAGGTATTTCAAAAAATACCCAGAATTCGTCACTAAATATCGCTTTTCTCTAAACTCTCAAAATGAACGGCCTTCCTTGCTATTCCAATGGGATACCTGTTGTGTACTAGCAGGATGTATGTGTGTAGCGATGCGCGGCCACGTAGGCTGCCTGCGCAGACGACGCCGCGCAGCACCCCGCGCCCCCCGGATCGGGCTCGCGCACGCGTGTCACAAAATAAAGCGTCAGTGCGTTCACAGCCCGTCCTAGTTTTAAGGCTCCTACATACTGGCGCGACTTGTCGCGCGACGCGTCGCGACACAAAGGCACCGCTTGTAGCGCTACACGCGGTGTCTTTGTGTCGCGTCGCGTCGCTCGACAAGTCGCGCCAGTATGTAGGAGCCTTTACTCGTATCCCCGTGTCCCGTATCCAACAGTGGCGACGAGAGCGACCCACGCTATATCACGATGGCTCAGTTTAGTTTCGGTATATTAAGTAATTTCGACCACACAGTGCACGAATGGCAGGCGTACAAAAGTCGCCTGCGGCAATGGTTCGTGGCAAACGATATTTCCGAAAAAAACGACGCAACGGGTTCAAGACGGCGAGCAATTCTACTGAGCGCACTCGCGGACGGCACCTACCAGCTCGCAGCCGACTTGGCTTTGCCAAAACAACTGGAGGAGGTGCCAGTAGAAGACATTTATAAGCTTCTCGATACTCACTTTTCCCCAACAAAGTGTGGATTCGGGGAGCGGTACGCATTTTACGCGGCAACGCAACAAACGGGTGAGACGCATGCGCAGTGGGCGGCAAGACTGCGTGGCCTCACGAAACATTGCAAGTTCGCCAACGTAGAAGAGGCATTACGAGACCGTTTCGTGATGGGCATGTTGGCAGGTCCCGAGAGGGACAAACTGTTCACAAAGGACACAGATACCTTGACCCTGGCCAAGGCAGTGGAGTTGGCGCAGAGCGTCCGGTGCGCGCGGGCAGGCGCCGCCGCCGGCGCTTCCACGACGGCGTCGATCACACAGCAAGAACATTCAGTGTTCAAGGTGCAGGGCAAGAGTGCGGGTTCTGATAAGGAACCGGTAATGGAGAAGTGTTCCGTGTGCGGACGCAAGAACCATGCATCATCTCAGTGCCGATTCGCGAACTTTTCTTGTAGGAAGTGTAATACAAAGGGCCACTTACGTAGAATGTGCAAAGTAAAGAGTGTTGTGACTGGTGACGTGAGTGAGAAGGACGACGATGGTGAGTTTTTAAGGCTTCTACATACTGGCGCGACTTGTCGCGCGACGCGACGCGACACAAAGACACCGCGCATAGCGCTACAAGCGGTGCCTTTGTGTCGCGACGCGTCGCGCGACAAGTCGCGCCAGTATGTAAGAGCCTTTATGTTGTAACATCACTTCAGAGCGGGGAGAACCCATGACAGAAATCGTGTCCATAAACGGCTCACAAATCAAATTTGAGATTGATAGTGGATCTGCAGTAACGGTAATTTCCGAGAGTTTATACACAAAATGTTTTAGCAGGTTGCCCTTGTTATCACCTAAGAAAAGGCTATTTACCTACACGGGCAGTAGTATTATGTGCCTCGGTATAGTTCGCCTACCTATCGGTCACATATAGGCTCAGCACACACACACTAGATGCTTACGTGGTACGCAACGAAGGCCCGCCATTGCTCGGAAGGGATTTCTTATCCTTATTTAAGTTAAAAATAGCACCCTGTAATTTCATAAAAAATGAAGTAAAAACAATCGATGACTTGCATAATAGATTCAGAGACGTATTTTCAGAAAAATTAGGTAAATTCGAGGTCAAATTACGTTTAAAAGATGATGCAGTGCCAATATTTTTCAAAGCGCGTCCCACCGCTTTTGCATTGCGAGACAAGGTAGATAAAGAGATACTCCGCCTTGTAAACTTAGGGATACTTAAACAGGTTGATCACTCAGAGTATGCATCACCTGTAGTGCCAGTATTAAAACGGAATGGAAGTGTTAGGCTGTGTGCAGACTATTCTGTAACCATAAATAAACAATTAGTTGTAGAACAATACCCGTTGCCTACAGTCCACGAGCTGTTTTCAAAATTGCACGGAGGTCAACAGTTCTCAAAGTTAGACCTGTCCATGGCCTATAATCAATTTGTTTTAGACGAAGACTCACAAAAGATTACATGCATAAATACTCACCGCGGATTGTTTCAGTATACACGTATGGTTTTTGGGTTAACCAGCGCACCGTCTATTTTTCAGCGCGCAATGGAAAACGTATTGTCTGGTATGGACGGTGTGTTGTGTCTTTTAGACGATGTCCTTATCACAGCCAATGGACCGGGTTTACATTTACAACGGTTGACGGCAGTGTTACAGAGGTTGCAAGATGCGGGACTTACCTTGCAAAAAGAAAAGTGCGAATTTTTTAAGAATGAAATCAATTACTTAGGGTATGTAATTAACAAAGACGGGTTAAAAAAATCATCAGATAAAGTAATAGCAATTGAGAAATCCCCCGTGCCCACAGATATAGGCAAACTGCAATCATTTTTAGGATTAGTAAATTACTACCGTAATTTCGTACCTAAGGCGTCCGAAATTCTAAGTCCCTTATACGATCTTCTAAGGAAGGGTGTTAAATGGCACTGGGCCGACGAACATCAGAGAGCGTTCGTCGAAATAAAAAAACATTTAACGTCGGATCAGGTGTTAGCGCATTTCGACGCAAATGCAAAGTTAATCCTCACAGTGGACGCTTCACCTAATGGGTTAGGTGCGATTTTATCGCAAAGCGATAAGGATGGATGCGAGCGTCCTATTTCATTTGCGTCCCGCACTCTAAACACAGCTGAAAAACGTTATTCTCAAATTCAGAAAGAGGCAACTGCTATTATTTTTGGAGTTCGAAGATTCCATCAGTACTTGTACGGTAAGTCAGACCCGTTCATCCTTCGCACCGATCACAAGCCTTTAATTTCAATTTTTGGCCCGCACAAAGGTATACCGGAGGTTTCGGCAAACAGATTACAACGATACGCGTTGTTCCTCAGCGCATATAATTATAAAATCGAATACGTTCGTAGCGAAAATAACAGCGCGGATTATTTATCCCGTGCAAGTCTTCCCGACAACGATAAGCGGTCGCGGTCAATGACCGCCGCGGACTGCGAACGGGGGGACAGCGCTCAGCACGCTGCCGCTGCGGCCGCCCCGATTGATCGCGCGTCATATGTTCACTTCGTAATAGACGGACATATGCCAGTTACGCGGGACGAATTACGCAAGGAAACTACCCGAGATGTTAATTTAATGAACGTGATTGATTTTATTTTTAAGGGTTGGCCTAGAAGCGTTTCTGATGAGATTTTAAAACCGTTCCACGCATGCAGGAATCAATTATCGTATGAAGACGGCTGTGTTATGAGAGGCCATAAATTGGTTTTACCAGAAAGGCTAAAAATGAAAATATTAAACGAACTTCATACTTCCCACCTGGGAATTGTAAAAACAAAGGCCGAAGCTCGTTCCCGTTTCTGGTTTCCGGGTATTGATAAAGAAATAGAAACTATGATCAACTCTTGTAGTGTTTGCATACATTTACGACCTACCCCTCCGCGCGCCCCGCTTGCCCCCTGGCAATACCCACCTCACCCATTCTACCGGTTGCATATAGATTTCTTGGGTCCGTTAGATAATAGACATTATTTAATTGTAGTAGATGCATATACGAAATGGGTGGAAGTTTACGATATGTGTGGTTCAACGACCTCATCAGCTGCAGTAGAAAAACTATACGAGTTTGTATCAAGGTTCGGGTTACCAAATACAATTGTAAGCGATAACGGCACGGCTTTCACGTCACAAGATTTTAAAACGTTTTGTACAATTAACGGCATTGAGCACGTGACGTCACCGCCCTATAATCCTGCGAGCAATGGTCAGGCCGAAAGTTACGTAAAGATCGCAAAAAAAGGTATTAAATCCTGTATTTTATCGACTAACAGCCAAAAAGACACTAGGGTCAAACTGTTAAAATATCTTTTTGATTACAGGAATTCAGTACATTCAGTGACAGGGTTCTCTCCGGCTCAATTAGTTTTTGGTCACAAGCTAAGATCAAGGTTGGATCTATTGTCGCCAAAACCGCTGTCGTCGCCTTCCAACGCGTCACTGGACAGCACAGTGAAATCTAAACAGTGTTTGCAGAGTAAATTCTATGGCGGTAAAAATAAACAATTTTTTAAAAACGGGGACGAAGTTTTATACAAAAAATTTAACAATAAAGAAAAGTTCACATGGTGCAGAGGCACAGTAATAGACAGGAGTGGTAGAGTTGTGTATTTAATTTCCGATCATTTAACAGGGAGTGTAATAAAAAAACACAAAAACCAGATTGTGTTATTTAAGGGGAACGGCAATGTACAACAAAGTTGGAATACTGGCGAATTAGAGGATGATGGTGACGAGGACATATCATCAGCGGCACCACTGAGCCCCCAACCCGCGTCTCAAGCTGACGCAGCGGAGGGTGTAACAGTGGGCGGACAGGGTGTAAATACGCCACCAGCGGCGCCGACCTCACCGCCCGCGCTTGTGCCGCCCGCCCGTCACGGTAGGATGTTGCGCCAGCTTCCAAAGGTGGACTATAGAAGCCTTGCGTTAGGCAAGTGACCAGTGGATGTCATAATTTTGTACTTGTATGTTGTTGTAAGGACCTTTAAGTATTTTAGTATTATTATTATGTTTTTAATCCTGCTACTATGCTATGCTATTGTATCTTGTATTATATCTTTAGAAATAAGGTTGGGAGATGTTGTGTACTAGCAGGATGTATGTGTGTAGCGATGCGCGGCCACGTAGGCTGCCTGCGCAGACGACGCCGCGCAGCGCCCCGCGCCCCCCGGATCGGGCTCGCGCACGCGTGTCACAAAATAAAGCGTCAGTGCGTTCACAGCCCGTCCTAGTTTTACTCGTATCCCCGTGTCCCGTATCCAACAATACCTAATACCTACGTTAACAAACCTTTCAATGTAAACAAATTTTCTAAAACATCAAACACTTAAAAGTTAAAGGTATGTGTTAAATAAAAGTTAAATGTACTTCTTGTACATTAATCATTTTCAAAAATCATCTACGTACCTATATCAACTATGACACCAGATATCTTCAAATTTTATTATGACATTAAGCGTACAGATTGCGGGGTAGACATCATTTAATTAGCTATCTGACGAGGTAGAAAAGTTAAAAAAATATTTAGAGGTGCCGATGAAACAGTCGATAATTGTTGATATATTAAAAAAAAATATTGTGTGAGAATCGAATTAATTAACTGGTTTATCCACCACTTTCTAATCTCCCAGCAGTCCATCACTCGTTATCCAGCACCCAGGTTGTCATGACCAGGTCTCAAGTCGCGGAGCGGCTTTTGAGTTTTTGACATGACTCACGGTCTACTTGCTGGTCAGGGTTCACTTGTAGCTTATGTATTATGTACAGTGTATTCTTTAATCGTTTGACATAGACTTCGACTTTTGAGGTCATTCAATTTGAGAGTTTAGAGAAAAGTGACATTTAGTAACGAATTCTGCGAAATTTTCAAAATACATAACAATTAGGTTTTTTAATTATTTGAATACCATTAATTTTTCCCCTAGGCTTTATAGGGTGTGTAATTGTTGCAAATGGGTCATGACAAATTACAAGTCACCCTGAAAGATTAATGGACAACTAATGTCATGGAAATTTAATCTTTCAACCTACTGCTTCTTATTTTTAATTCTTTCTAATAACCGTTATTCGTACTAACAATGTGGTATCTTCTTAGCATGTCGATCGCAAAAAAAAAGAAGAACAATCTCAGGGAGTACCCGCACGGTGAGCAATGGGTAGCTCAACGTCCGGTAAGGACCAGGCCCGGGTCGACGGCGCGTTGTATTCCACGCGCGCCTCAAAGAGATGTCGTCAGCACAAGTGTAGGGGTCTACTAGGGCCGATGCCTGCCGGGGTCGCGGGAAGGTACTAAAGGGTCGGGATGATGAAAATATGGATGATGATGAAAAAGAAACATGTGATTAATAAAGTCCGAAAAGTAGCAAAGTTGTTCAGAAAATCACCATCGAAACAAATTGTACTAAGAAAATACGTAAAGGAAGAGTTTCACAGAGAACTAACATTAATAATTGATTGCAAGACGAGATGGTCCAGTTTAGCTGAAATGCTTGACCTATTCCTTAAAATAAAGATATGCGTTCGAAAAGCTTTAATTGATTTAGGATGCGGAATCGAGCTCACTGAATCAGAGTTTAATTCAATGGAAGCAATCGGAAAGTCACTAGGCATAATGAAAGTGACCTTAAAAGCACTTTGTAGACGGGACGCTACTCTTTTAACTGTGGATACCGCACTAAATTTATGCTTCAATAAATTAGACTCGCAACAAAGTTCTTCGAGCTTACGTCTCGCGAATTCACTGCGCACCCGCATAAAGGAGAATAGACTGATTGAGGCAAGTATGTTACAATACTTGTTCAGTCCTTCTCAGTTTTTCGAAAAGAATCTTGATGCAACAGCCTTTCAAACATTAAGCAACGACGAAATTACAGCGTCTTTAAAGGAATTGTACGAAAGGTTAAATCAATCCACAACCGACAAACATTACAATTATACCGCAAATACCAGTTATGCAAATGATTCGACGATTGCGGAGCTCACAAGTTTGTCCACGGAAGAACAGCTGGAATATGAGCTTCAAAATTTGTTAAACAAAGGGCAGAATACGACATCTACCGTCTATCCATGATTTGCAAACAACCTTTCACGTAGCAAAAGCTCTCTTTGAAAATGGGGGCTACAGAGGGAAATACCTAAATTATTGCTACAACTATTTAATATCAATCCGGGGCCACTAGCGTAGAAGCAGAGAGAGCTTTTTCCAACGCGGATTACTTTTGCAATAAAATTAGATCTTCTCTGTCAGAAACCACACTAAATGCCCTTTGTTTTTACGTGCCCATTATAAAAATGAAAAAAAGTACAATAAATAATCTTTATTTTTAATTCGCGTTTGTTAATAAAGTACCTACTTCATTGAAATATGTTGTTTTGACTGCCTATTTGCATAACCTATAAGTAAAAATCCTAGTTTTGAAATGGTCTCGAAAGTCTCCGGGAATTTCGAGACCGCATCGAGTCTCGTTTTTTTTCCCGGGACTCAGTAATGCATCGAGACTGAAAGCCTTTTATAAGACACAGTTGAACCAACAGCTGAAAATGAAATTATAGAGCAACAAAGAACAAGAACACGAACAAGACTTGTAAGAAGACCTCAAAGGTTTGATGATTACTATACATTCACTGCGAAGAAAGACGATGAAATAACTTATAAGATGGCAATGGAGAGAGAAGATGCTGATAAGTAGAAAGATGCCCTAGAGAGAGCTACAAACTGGAATTTAACAACACCTGAACAGAAGCAACACTTCCCAAAGACAAAAAGATAGTTGAAGGAAAATGGGTATTCAAAATTAAAAGGGGAGAAGAAAGCCAAGAGACGTACGAGGCTAGATTAGTGGAAAGAGGGTTTCAACAGGAAGATGAGTTTGACTCTGCAGAAATCTATGCTCCTGTTGCGAAATTACCAACACTACGAATTATTTTAGCTATAGCCAACAGATATAAGCTAAATTTGTTACAAATGGGTGTAAAAAGTGCATTCTTATATGGGGAATACATGAAGATGTTTTTATTAAAATACCCCAGGGAATTGAGAGATATAATAATAAAGTACTTAAACTAAACAAGGCGCTTTAAGACCTGAAGAAGTCACCTAGAAATTGGAATGACATGTTTGATAGTTTTGTGGTTAAACATCCTTTTGTGAGAAGAAAGAGCTATTATTGTTTATACTATAGATAAGGTAAAAGATTCTACGTACTAGTTTACGCAGATGACATAATGATATTTTGAGAGAATGAGGAATGGATAGAGAAGTTCAAACAAGCTTTGGAGGCTTATTTTCGTATGACTGAACTCGGAAAGGAAAATTTAAAATATTTAGGAATTCATATAATTAAAAAAGAAGATATTATAGACATTGATAAAAAACTATTTTTAGAAGAACTGCTGAAAAAGTATAAAATGCAGGATTGCAAGGCAATTAGTACTCCTATTGAATCTGGAACGGATCTAAAGAAGGGAAAGTCAGAAGACAAAAATTTGGAGAACAGATGCAGAGCCTTAATAGGAAGGCTCATGTAGGTATGCTTCACTGGGGACACGGCCTGACCGATACTATGCTATTAGCTATCTTAGTAGATATCAAGCATATCCAAGTGAACAAGTTTGGAATGAACTAAAGCGTGTCCTGCGGTACATTAATGGAATTTTAGATTACATTTTAATATTCAGAAGAGGTGGAAAAGGGCTTATAGCATATACCGCTGCAGATTGGGCTGGAGATTAAGATGATAGAAAATCAATTGAAGGTGTATGGGTGTACAGTGTCTTGGTGTTGTGTTAAACAACAGTGTGTCGCTTTATCATCTACTGATGCATTTTGTGCGGGATAAAGTCAGCAAAGGTATAGTCAGCTTGATCTATATAAACTTTAGCTATCAATTAGCTGATATTTGTACTAAGCCTTTGAAAGGGGGATTTTGAAGAAAGTTAGTCTATGGATAAAGGACAGTAAGTTTAAAGTTGTTGGAAACATTTGTTTTGTTTGTTGATTTCTGGATAAATTTTGTTATTTTTTTTGGATTGATTGGATAAGTTTACTAGTTTGCTTTCATTGAGGGAGGGTGTTAGAACACTATTTAGAGTTTATTAAAAGCAAAGTACAATTTGTGGTTTTGGCTAGTTCGCGCCTGCGTACGCTGCCCTTATTATGGTGCCTAGCAACCTTGTAAAGTCAATTAAAGAAAAGATAAATGTTAAACTCGTTTTATTTCCATAATTATTTATAACAAAAGGCGTTAGAGAAGTCGTAGAGGGAAACGTGACCAGACTGGTCGTAAGTAAAAAGAAAAACAAAAAAATAATAGCGACAATTTTATTGGAATTGGCAGTATTTACTTATTAGTAACCATAACAACAACATAATAGCTTTTATCATCTTTATCGATTGAATTTCGATAGAAAACAAAAATAGCGCATGATTGTTCAACAGTCGGAGATAACTGGTAAAACGTTAGAAAGCCTAGTTCAAACTTTCAATTCAATAATAGCACATTAATATTGCCTCTTCTTTTTGTTTCATTGAACGATAGAAAAAGAGAGCATTGTGCATTTTGGAGCACTTGTTTCTCCCGTTTAATTGTTTTTTTCTGATATAAGAATTTACAACTTATAAAAATAAGCCTATACCTATCTATTTATTAACAAGTTTTTTATAGTATCGAATTGAAAGTTTAAAATTTATAATTTCGGAAAATCCATTCATTTAAATTCACAATGAAAGCGCGAGAATAAATTATTAAAGAAATTATTATTATTATTCCATGGCCTACAACAAACATCCTGTCAATATGACATGAGACATGTAGGTACTTTTATCAGTTCGCGCTTTTATTACGATACATTTAGTCAATTGTTCGGTTTTTTTATTCTTTCTTCTCTTCAACTTTCGTGTCAGTTTTGGCGTCTTTGAGCTCTGTGATGACGACGGCGGGAGCTTCGGGGTTTTTGGATGCTTCGGTTTCAGGCTGACTGGAGTAGTTGCCGTCACGTTTGAATCTATAGTAACGGCCAGTAGCTACAACTGATTGAGAGTCGTAGCAGTTCACTAGAGCATCGCCGTTGCGACCTGATAACAAAAAAAGGTGTTAAAATAATCGAGTAAATCCATATTTTGGTTAAATTAGTAATCTCAACACTGTCTTCACGAGTTGTGCACGCTGATGCTTTCATTTATTTATTGAGCAAGGCCTACCAACGTCAGATTTACAAGGATAGTAAAAATAGGTAATCACGAATTATCTTACTGTGTAAAAACGTATCTTATAAGCATGCACAACATTCTCAATAAAATGTAAACAATTAATAGGTTAAATTATTACAATATTAGCAATTACATTAAATTGATCCATAACAAAATAAAATTATGCTTTAGTTAGAAGTAAAATTAGACAAAAAGATTAGAACTCCGTACCATTTTGACATGTGCAGACAGCAATATGTCTGCGGGCCATGCACACGGCTCCAGAGCCGCACTGAGTGTTGCCGAGACAAGGGTCTACGCAATTGTAGCCAACGCAGGCCAGGTGGTCGGAACACTGGGAATCCAGCTCACATTCACCCTGCGTAAGACAAAGAATTAATTTTGATGTATTAAAAAGGTGTATCAACGATTAACTAAGTACAAAAAAATACTGACAGTACGTGACTGTTAATATGGCACATTGAGTTCATAAAAAGTTTGTCTTACAAAGCGTCGTCTCTGTAATAATCTCTTTTCAAAACACGTTGAGTTATAAATATAAGCGCCCGGGTAACATAAATAACATTAACAACATGAATAATATTTTTTGACATGAATATTGTGTGAAAATATTACAAATAACAAGAATGTCAAAGTAGTGGCAATAACTTACACGTTCGCAAGATACGAGAGCGTTACCGATGTAACCAGTGGGGCAGGTGCAGACAGGGCGCTCGGCGCCGGTGCGGTCGTGTCCGGGAGTGCACTTAGCGTTGGCACCGCAAGGGTTGGGCTCGCAAAGGTCACCTGACCATAAAATAATATATATAAATTTAGAATAAAAAATTATAGGACCGAGTATGGTGTCTTAAGGGACACCAGTTCTGTTGTTATAAGTTTTGGACATATTTTTACTCAAAGTTATCAATTTCATAAAATCAAAATTTCTTAAAATACTCCGTTTATCTAGTCCTTCATATCCTTTCATAAAATAAGCACAGTCACTACAACCTAGGCAACCATGTCAAATGCTTTCACCAAATCAGCAAGTTATTATTTGAACAACTTACGGGCTTCGAAAGGTCTACAGTAGGAGAAGGGATCTCCGGTCATGTTTCTGGGGCAAGAGCAGACGGGTGTAAGACCACGGAGGTGGCACTCGGCGTTGGTTCCACAGGCGTTGATGCAAGGGTCGATGCATGCGTTGTAGACGCAGGCTGGCTTGTAACTGGGGCACTCGCCGTCAGATGTGCATTCAGCGGAGCAAATCCTGTAAGGATCGCCGTGGTAACCCTGGTGATGGTAAATTTTAATTTCATGAGATTTTTAAATTCCTGATACCTTCATCAAGGCTTGATAAAGCTGGACTTGTTAATAATCTTTTAATATTGTTTACTTTTAAAACGAATTCCTTGTTCTGAACACTCCGCTATTCAACACTCTCAAACACTATTGGGGTAACTGCGAACGTATTTGAAAGTGTTAAAGTCATCCTCGTTGAAACATCCTTGTTCTGTGCGAGAAAGAGCATGCAGGATATACAGGACGACTAGCTTCTCTCTTGCACACGAGCAAGAGAAAATACTTATGTTTAAGTGTTGGGTGGAAAAGGCAATAAGCCATCGCAACTCTTATAGGTATCATCGCAGGCTGTTAAACGGTACTTACTCTTGGGCACTTGCAGATAGCACGATGAGCGGCAGCAGTCTCGCAGTCAGCGTTGACTCCACAATCTCCACACGGACTGATGCACTTGAAGTCCCGACATGACTGCTGGACGCTGCACTCACCGTCAGTCTCGCACTCATGGTGACAGCCGGTCAGAGGACTACCCTGGAAGAAACAAAAGAGTAAAGAAAGAAAGAAATAATAACATTTAATTGACAACAGTTCATGAAATACAAAGTAAAATAAAAAGTAAAATGCTTTAAAACACAAGTGTGTGCTTATGGCTGCGCCAAAAATTTCAATTGCCAGACAGATTGGCTGACGCTGGTTAATAGAAAGCGCTGGAAATAGTAAGATTTGTTTTAACGTCCCAATTACATAATTAAACAAATTAAGCGTCTACAATACAATACCTCAAAGTGCTTAGCATGGTCGTCCGCTATATCGAAAATACTGTAGCCTTAATTTTGAAATTGATATATGGTAAGGTGTACTATGGTTGACGAAAACACTCATCCATATAATTACCTCTATAGAAAAAAATTACAAAGTTATCTCCAAACCGAACAATAAACCACCGTGTATTCAAATAATACTTCAAATTAGATCATGAAACTTTGCATAATAACTGAACTAAATATAAAGCAGATCCTACGTTTTTTTTAATGACCATTATTTTCACCGTAAAAAGAAATCACCTAAACTATCGGCGCCTTGGAGTCTTCGCCCTGCCACTCTGTCTCGCTTGCTCGCGTGAGCGCGAGCAGTAGTGTGCGAGCGAGATAAGACTTTAGGTGGCACTGAGGTATTATGGACTCTTCATTAGTAGCACTCTTATAACAATGATGGATTTGTTAAACTCACCCACCTACTTGGAGCATGCTCAAAATTTTGTCGGAACAGACAGCGTGTTTTTAGAGAACTTAAAAGATCAAATCGGAATTCTAGTTTTACGTATTGACATTGATAGACAGCTTCTATAACAATAATCATGGAGGTGAGGGCTTTACCCAGCAGTTGGGTGATTTAGGCATTAATGCTAATGATAATCTAATTACATACCCTGTATCCTGGTAAACAAGTACAAATGGCCTGGTTGTTGGCGACGTGGCACTTGGTGTTAGCACCGCATGGGGATGGGTGGCAAGCCTCCTCTGTGAACAATAACAAATAATAATATAGAAAAGAAGAAAGCTCTAATACGGAATACAATTATAGTGAAGAATCATTATGTAGATGGGTCTAAGTACTACTGAATATTGCGGTAGTGAATAATGTTGTGGTGATAGGTACCTGGGTCAGCAATCCTGCAAGAGCTGAAGGGAGTGCCAGTGTAGCCAGGTGGGCAAGAACACACCGGAATGTGGTTACGGACCTGTTGAAAAAAATATATGGATACTTAATTTATGACCATAATCTATACCTACTCGTATATATTATATTATAAATTAAAGTCACCTACCGTGTCTCTATGATCGCGTTGTTCTTTTAAACTATTTAGATCAGAAGAACTACGTAATCACACAGATGAGGTCACAACGAGAATAAATAAATTTTTCGAAATGGAAAAAAAAATGGAGTATTTATTCCGGAAGGTTATGTGTATAATACATATTAATATTTAACTTTGACATGTCGCTCTTGCACCCATGTAAAGCAGGAACGGGTCGCTAGTATGTTATATTATGTTTGAAGAATATTTTACCGACACTCAAGTACAATGGCACCTAACATACTTATAACATACCATGACGCCAGATTTCCCCAAAGGATTGGGCAGAGGTGTATATTACAGCCACATTTCGATGTTGGAAACTAAAATTGATCCATAAAATATTCTTACATCGCAGTTGGCGTTGACGCCGCATGCTCCGGCGCAGGGGTCGATACAGTGCTGGTTCACACAGCTCTGGTGGCTGCGGCACTCGCTGTTGTCTATAGAGAAAAGAATTGATTACATATTGAGCAACTAAATGGAGCTGCTTCTCAAATATTTAGGGAAATAGGTAGTATCGACCAGTTTGAAGATAAAATATACTCTACCTCTGCTGGAGACTCGAGAATTAAGAAGACAGATACTGCCATGGTAATGCAGCGAAATGGTCTAATAATATCTTCAATGGATCAACGTTACTTACCAATGCACTCGATCTTGACGCACTGTGTCAGTGCATCGCCAGAGTATCCTGGCAGGCAAGCGCAGACAGGCCGCACACTGCCGTGGATGCAGTGGGCCCCTACGCCGCAGGTGTGCGGCCCGCAGGTCACCAAGTTGTCGGAGATCGACCGCCCATGCTCGTACAGGTCGCGACCCAGGTAGTTCCGGGCATAGTAGTTGTGGTAGCGTTGACCTGGAAGAAATAAGATAGAGTAATTAACTAATTAGGGGTAGGTAAGGGGTAGGGTTTCATTATTAAGTACTTATGCCTTTAATCAAGAAGGCTTATTTTAAGACTGATTAGCTAAGTTCCTATAATTAAGTCTCGGAAAAAAGGAACAATGTTCGCTTCACGTAAGAAAGTGTTTTACGAGAAACTATGGTATGCACTGAGTCCTTGTTTGGCATTCACAAGGTGTTCATCCGTCGGCCGTACCTACAGCGATATATTTGTAAGTCGACGAAATATTGTAACGAAATATTTGTAGGTAAACTAGTTTTAAAACAATAACAATAAAAAACCATTAAAGATTAATGACGTAATTTGCTTGCATTAAAAACCTATTCATGTCAAACTACACATCGATAGAATGAGTAATGATAAAATTATACGAAAATTAGTCATTAAGGAAGTAAGCTCGCAAATAGATCACAGAATTAACAACAACATGATTAAGAAACAAAACAAACATATTTATCAAAAGCATTTAACCCCCCCACGCGTAATCAATTTGCATGATGGTGGCAATCAAGCAAAAACATCATTAAGAAGAATAAAAAAAACCATAGAGCGGGCCTTGGCAACGATCCATATGTGTAGAAGGCTCCACCTACACTAGCCTAGACCTATCGTCCTTGCCAACGCGCAATGACGGATTTACATTACTTACATTGTTATACTTAGATCTAACTCATGTTAGGAATGCTAAGTGTCTGTCATTTTGTTCGTCGCCTATAATTAAATTCTTCAATTTCGCATGCATTGTTTATTTGACAGGTATGGAAAATTGGCCATATTGCAGTAGTAGAGGAATTAAACTTCTACTGTTAATGTATTCCAAAGTTTTGTCCTTACCACTATCAGCTACTGGTTTTTAAGAAACAAATTGTACTTCTTAAAATTAAGTCCGTACCAAAAGACCATCATTCCATGATTGATCATATTTAGTTGTTCGAGGTAAAAACTGCTACAGCTGATTGGATTGTTATCAGAACATAATGACACGGTTCTGACACGCGCATAATGTATCCAAGTACACAATTAACAAGATACAACAGCAAATTGTTGGTTGAGAAATCTAAATAGCAAACAGTCCATATTATAAGTGTTGGAAGATAACAATACCAGCCTATTATTTCTCATACAGGGAAGGCACGGGCATTGATCACCACGCTTGTCAAGACGGGTTGGCGATTTCAGACTTATATTACCTATAAAGTCCAGATTTTCTCTCAATGTTTTCCTTCTCCGGTGTGAGTAATGCCCAAGATAATCTCAGAAAGTACGTGTTGGAAGTTAATGCACAAGATTAAAAATGCACATGACCATTTTAGTCAAAACCTACGCAGCAGAATCAAATGCTTCACCTAGTAACGTTGCATGTTGAAGAGGGCAGTGGGTGTACTATTCCGTGTGGTCAGTCAGTCTCGAGCTGCTTAACCTTCATGGACTCGATGACATAACAATAGATTAATTATAGTTTATTATTTTAATAATTACGACTGCGCTTTGAGTCATCGCGTTTAATAAATTTTGGACACGGCCCAAATTAGGAGCCTAGGATATCTACCTAAATTATAGTATCACACTTCGTTCTGTAAATCAATTTGAAATATTATCATAATTTATAAGTAAATATTATCCTCATTGACTTGTCTATTATGTAGGATTATCCCAAAAGTATAAAAAATGCAAATAGCTTTAAAAAAATGTCGTTAGAGTTTCTTGGCCAGTTTACCTCATAGTGGGAAAAAACGCTCGCAAATAAAAATTCTTATATGGCCTTGCGTTAGGTAATTTCTAAAAAAATATGTTAAGATTCTACGAACTTTCGATGTAGGTATGGCGGTCACATATTAAGTAATAGGCAACAAAACACCAAGCTTTTAGAAGATCTAACGAAGAAGAATAAAGCGAAATTAAAGTACTTACTCAAAAGTTAATGTAGCAGGGCAAAATTGGTCATAATGGTAGGACCGAAGCAAAATGTAGAGTTGAATAACGAAATAATAAAGAAAAGAAAGACTCTGGCAACTTATTAGTAACTTTGACTTAGGAGCATTCACAATTTTTTTTTTTACAAGATTTTGTAACTAGATGATCTTTCAGAAAGATGATAATATCGTACGTAAGCAAGCAAACAACAATAATATTGATACGGTAGGTAGGTAATCACTTTTAAACTGCAGCAGGCAAACTTTTAAGTGGATATAAGGACTGAGTAAGATAAATCTTTAGTGACTGGTACTCGAAACCAAAGGTCACATTGGTCGGAGGTCGACTTCAATGAGTTGAATGGCACAATGTCCTGTTGCAACATACTTTACTTCCCAACTTTTGCAATATTTATTAGCAGCGTTCATGGTGTTTAATATATTCCTTTTATTAAAAGGCGTAGCGAAATATTTCCATTATTGGAAACATGTCGAGAGTATTTCTTTTGTTCTGCACTTCGGACAGAACAATTCTAATCTAAAATATTCTGTAAAAAGTTTAAAGGAAGCGAAAAAGCCAAGAGGACTCTCGTAGATACATTCCGTACATTAGACCGAGACTGGGACCGACTGGGTTGCGGAATGGAGAGAACCGGGTTTTGTGGCGCCAATTGGCACAGACCTATACCCAGGAGAGGACTTTGATAGGCTGAGTAGAATATTTCATTATCTTCATCTTACCTTCAACGCTTCCTAAAACGAGGAGCACCAGCGGCGCTAACAGCAACAACTTCTCACCCATCTAGAAGAATAACAGGATCTCACATTATCTCTATTTTATTATCATTGTCACCACCACTTTTTATATTAGCCTTATCACTATTAATAATTTTACAACCACCACATTTCACGTAAACATTTTTGTTTTCTTTTAATTTGTCAAAAAATGCACCAGAGACCAAAGTTTTCGTAGAGGGTTGCTGTATTCGTAGACCATTAAACTTAGTGAGAGACTTGTTTCGCACTGATACAATTCTCTTTGATTTAAAACTTAGAAACCTTTTTGCTTTGGATGTATATTAGAATATCTGTGCCTACGCATTCCTTGATAATTATTAGAATATGGTTATGGGCAGATAGGTACCTCTAACTGTTAGGCATATATTAAAAGTTAATGAAGCGTTACTGTACTGTTAAGATATAAGTAATTATAATGCTTATTTGAAGTTAGTCTCAAGTTATCTTTACAACTTTTCGATGGTTCCGCTATACCAAATATAAATTGATCATAAAACTTCGTCATCATCATCATTGTAGTGAACAAAAGATTAATGAATGAGTTCCAACTTCATTGAAGGTTGCATGTGCGTCACTGAGTCATCAAGTAAATACGAATGAGTGACCCCCACATTTTCTTCTACAAAAGGCAAAACGACGAGATGATTACAATCTCGTGCAATTTACTTCTCATTCACCAAAATAAAAATGATGCAGTTTATTAAACCGAATTAAACTTAAAGCTACTATATAATGGAGTTCGTGCATTAGGGAATTGTAATCCTAATCCTAACTAATATTATAAATAAGAAAGTGAGCTTGTTTGTTTCGCTTTCACGCTAAAACGGCAGAACGGATTTGGATGAAATTTGGCACATGGGTAGACCATGACTTTTTCATAACATCGAACATCGGTAGATGTTCCCACGGGATCGAGACTTATGCGGGTGAAACCGCGGGGCGCAGCTAGTTGATTATATATCTACTTAACCGTTTCTTTTATTTAAGAAATTACGAGGACTAAGTATTTCGTTTTTATAATAAATTAGCAACCCGCCCCGACTTCACGCGCGTTCGGCGTTCACGTACATTTTTTTTTCAGTCGTACAATACTGCTGATATGACATTCGTGTCAGCCTGTTACGTCAAGCATGTGGGTTCGATTAAAATGTAGCTGATGCTCATTCTAATTGGACTATTTTACATAGTCATATCTCAGCCAATTTACACAAAACTTTAATGAATTATACACCTTCCTCATGAATCACTCCGTCCAATGATGAAAACTGTATGAAAATCCGTTAAGGCGCTGACAAGACCCAATTGACAAAAAAGACTTCTCTTAAGAAAAAAAAATGCCAAATCTGTATAGTTTGTGGTAGCGGAAAAAATATATGTTAATTTTGAACATATTTCCCCGAATTTGGTTGTTACCAAAACACGTTTTGAAAAAAAAACTCGATACAAACTAACGTTAAACTAACCTCTTACCTTGAGTTCTAATCCAAAATATCTCTATTAAATATCAACATGCGTTACGTATTTAATTAATGACAAAAACATCTTATTTGAATGCAGAACTTGGTTGTTTTTTATTTTCGATTACTCAACTCAATTTTGAGTAGATAGATAATTTCTTCATATTTTGCAATAAATTACAAGCGTTGTGTCATTGCGCTTCTCTTTCTTTTCTATGCAATCTGACAGTGACCGCGGTTTAGGTCTTGTAAGCTTCTTAAGTATTTTTAAGTATATCGCGTTCAGACAGACAGACAGATGTAGTGACTAGCTAACCCGACAGACGTTGTCCTGTCCAAATTTCAAAATCCCATTGAAAAAAGGGCGTTCTGTTTTTCCGGGATTTGAACATTTTCCGGGCAACTTTTCCATTTTTTCTTTCAATAAAAACCAAATTCGAACTATTAGGAACATTTAAAAACAAAAAATAACCAAATTGGTCCAGCCGTTCACAAGTGATGCGCTTATTTATATGGATACCTATGTAGCTATTTAATACAGGTAGATAGATACCTATAATATTTGATAGATATTTTAAGAATCACCTAGGCTTGTTGTAGAATACATTTTTATTCAACATCCTATCAATTGGCGAAAATCTACGCAAAAAATAAATGCATTATCTTAAACAGTTCCGTGGACAGTGTATAGATAAATAAACCGAAGAATAAAGATTACTATTTAGGCAAGCATAAGTAAATAAGTAAGTAAGTAAGCACCTGGATTTTTAAGTAGGAACAACTACAGACACGAAAAACTTATGATTCACGAACAAATAAATGTTTAGGTACATTACACCTTTTTACCAAATTTACATAACCATTACCAAAATGTTAGTATCCAGTATTGTTATTAACAATCCAGTATTGCACTGCACAGTCGAAATTATTAATTTGAATAAATATTTTTAAAATTTAACTTTTTTCACTATATTTTTTTATAAAGACTCGCCACAGCTGACACTTACGTCTGTTTCGTGTATATTCTCGCGGTGAGATAACAGTCCGTGTCGCATGTGGACTGACCTTATACTGTTGGAAGCGCCTACGCCTTCGCCTGTAGATGTGTATTTTTTATACAGATGTAAAATTATGCATAATACTTAGATGTGACTGACTATAGACAGCCGTTGAACCCGGCTATGGAAAGAAGTGGGTACAGAAGAAGAAGCTTAGCAGAAACGGAAGTTTTATTTATTTATTTATTAGTTGTGAAACAGCACTTTATTCTAGCCCCCTCAACATCATCGTCATCATTCAGCTGGAAGATTTCGATTGCTGGAGGTTGGCCTCCCCAAGAATAGCGTATGTAAATCCTGCATCCCTCCCCTGCTCCTCTGGATAGCAGTGGCATCACCACCGTCGGTTTAACCCCTTCCATTTGTTGTTGGCATGCATATCGTTGACGTCACACTAATTGAAACCAAACAACGAACAGATGTCGAAGGAAAAAATCAGCGCACTTCCGGACAGCCTACTGCGTGTCAAAAATCGTGACGAGTTTGCGCATTCCGTACCTACCAGGGGCGTAGCTACCGCCGTATCAGCCGTATGAATGATACGGAGCCCCCAAGCTATAGAAGCAATTTTTGCTTACGCACTTCGGAGGACCGAAGCCACGCAAGCAAAAATTCGTAAAAAAATATCCAAAACCTCAAATTCTTATTGATTCCTGTAGAGGCCTATAACGAGTGAATACCTAAGGACAATATGAAAATTAACGTGTTTTTGTTATAAAGACTTCAAGCTACAGGCGCTGTCAAATTCTCAAGCTCTCGCATTCATTTAGTAAAATCACACAGAAAATCTAACCTATATAACCAAGGCAGGGTGCTAAAATTTTCGAGCTCGCTTTGCTCGCTCTAGCATTCTCATAATAAAATCACAGCGACAGCTCCGAGTCAAGATGCTCCAATTTTCTAGCTCGCTTTTACATTCTCTTAGTAAAATCACAATGAAAGCTTAACCTATCTGGTTCAGAATGCCCATTTTTCCCATTATGTAATAGAGGCGAGCCTATTCCGACTGTGGCGGCTTCTACATCGCCACATACGAACTACGCATCACACCTGAAGTCACGCAAAATCCTACATCGCGCCAAAAGATTTTTTTTTTTTTTTTGGTGTGCATCTCTTTGTTGACCTTGAGAGGTCGTGACTACTTAACCGGACTATCCTGTGACTGGCTTGAGCTAACTCAAAGCCAGGGGTGAATTTATTATATTACTAAGCGACTGCACGCTAAGGGCACCCCCTGTGGGGTACGAACACAGATAATATATGATCTGTGGGTACGAACCTCGGCTTAGGGCGTCGCTGGGGGAGGACAGCAAGGTGGGACAGGCTGGATCAGAACTGAATTACTATCGGGGGCCAGCATACCTACAACGTCTCAACGTCAATCGTCGGGCAGTAGTCCAACGGACACAACACCCATTCGGAGGATCCTCCCTTTTCTATGGTGGATGTGTGAACTTTACACCCCTTTCCTACCATCAATAGCATCAACCGGGGGCGAATCGAGGCTTTGGGTTGCTATGCCCAGAAACCACAGTAACTCCGCGCCTTGGACCACTAAACGGACTAAACGAGAGAGGCCATTCATTCAGGCCGACGTCAGGCCCTTCTCTTAAAATGGCCCTCGTAGTTTTAACAAATACGAGTGGTTTATTTTTGCGATCTCCAAACTGAGATTGTCATTTACATGTTGACATAAGAATTAATTAAAAGGCAAAACTATAATAATATGGTATTGAAATTGAAAGGGTAGGGACACCTACCACCTACCTACATATAGAGAACACCGAATTCTGTATTAAGGCTTCTGTAGACTGGGTTAGTCCGGTAAATGGGGTGCCTAACCATCCAAAGGTTGTCTTTAAAAGATCGCTCTTAGCGATAACACAGCCCATTGTGTGACCCTATGTGAAATTTCTACATTTATAGCTGTAATTTTTATGGTGTACAATAATAAAGAGTATTCTATCTATCTATCTATCTATCTACCTACTTCCCTTTCTGATTTCTTATTTGTTGTAAGGGTATACAATGGAAACAAAAGAGATAAGCAGAAGCGTTATATGATAGTTAGCCAGTATTATCGTATCATAGGCGCGGGCTTGCGGACGGTGACACGTTGAGCAATGGGTAGCTCGCCGTCCTGGGCCTGGACCAGGCCCGGGTCGACGGCGCGTTGTGTTTCACGCGCGCCTCAAAGAGATGTCAGCATAAGTGTAGGGGTCCACTAGGGCCGATGCCGAGGCCCTGCCGGGGTCGCGGGAAAGGACGAAAGGGTTACCGAGGCCCCTGGCAAACACAGGCAACGGAAGGAACACGGGTGGTTTTAGCTTAATAACTTTAACTAACTTAATAAATTCTCATCCAAAAAAAAGCCAATATTATCGTAACCCATCAAATGATTTTATTTTATTTTTCAAGGAAAAACTATTTACAGAATCGTCATAAAGTCCATCTTCCAACAAATTTACTTGCATCCTAAAATTTTATTTACAAAACATAGATGCTGTCGGAAAATAATTGTTCCTATTCCCAAGTATCACTAAAATAGATGCCTGTGTAGAAGTGAACTTTTTGGGCTGTTATGAATGAAGTAATCAGAGCATATCGATCCATGTGTTGTACCAAACTCCACGCCCTTTTTCACAGTGAAAGCGCCCAATTCTGATTCAAATGATAAAACTATTAACCTATAATATCCAACAAGCGGACCGTGGAACAACATCTAGTCTTTATTTTAAATCTCAGTTGTTTCCAACGACTTTTCTTTCGCGCCATATTTGGAGCGCGCGAACTTCGACGGCCGTGATCGTGAGTGATACAAATTACCAGAGCAATGATGTCATTTCTACTAAGTATTTATTTAGTCTTAAGATAAACTAGGCAAAATATTTATTTAGAAATGGTCACTGGACCGCGCATCGGCAAGCGTAGTGTGGATCGTCCCCCCATCTAGATGGACCGACGATCTTAAAAGGTGGATAGGACAGACTGGATGTGGAAGGCGGAGGACATTGTGTTGTGGTGCAGTCTGGGAGAGGCCTGTGTCCAGCAGTGGACTCCGATAGGCTGAGGTACATGGTCACTGGACTAGGGTAGGGTAGGGTCCTTTCCTCCACTCCTTATATTAAACACTTAAAGTTATCTCTTTCGCCTCTTACACTTTTTATTCTCTCGTTGATGTCATAAACAGACCTTTGTTTGATATTACTTATTGAATATAATCTTTTGGTTACCCCATCGAGATATAAGTACTAACGTACTAGAGAAGCTACGTCAAATAACTGAATTGTCCTATTCTTCGTAATTTGAATCTTTAGTTCGCTGCAGCGCTAAAATAATAACAATTCGTCTAAACAGTAACTAATTTACCACAGCGCTAGATTTGCTGTTGTCCTATTCTTCGTAATTTGAATCTTTAGTTCGCTGCAGCGCTAAAATAATAACAATTCGTCTAAATCGTAACTAATTTTTTTTACGTTACGTACCGAGAATTAGTATTGTAATTAAAAAAAAAACCAAAGACAAATCCCCAAATCACGTCAAACCTACACAAAGACGCCTAGTAACAAAATAAAAATATGAAATTCCAATAATGGCGAACCATAACAAACATTAAATAATAAAATCTTCTCAATTATCATCTATATCCTGAAGATTCGGAAAACATAACAAGATTTAAATACCAACTTTAGCATATATTTTTGGCAACGGACTAAACAGTCGTAGGTAACTGAGTCAGTTTCAATTCAACCCACGCGATGATATAATATTGTTTGCCTTTGCTTATACACCTGATCCTATGGATTTTTTTTATTTATCTAGATTTACCAATATTTGTAGGTAGGTACACACTACAGATATTACAGGAAGCAACTGAAAATAAAGAATTAATTCTTTATTTTCAGTTGCTTTGATGTTGTCCCGGCTGTCGTTTTTTTGTCATTTGTTTGATCTTTGACAGTCGTTACGGATCGTCAGACGCCCGAAAGTCTTACCAAGGGGTATAGCGTTGCCCAGTAACTGGGTTGTGGAGGTCAGATAGGCAGTCGCTCCATGTAAAATACTGGTACTCAGCTGCATCCGGTTAGACTGGAAGCCGACCCCAACATAGTTGGCAAAAGGCTAGGCAATTGATTCTTGGCAGTGGGGAATTGTCTCCGTACAGATTTAATTGGCGCGGGGATAGAAAGGTATGATACGAATGCGGGCATTATATCTAGACCCTGTAATTAATCCTACGCAGGAACTTAGGACAGTCTATCATGTTAGGTATTCAATGATTTTCTTGTCTCGTCATGTATAGTACCTACGAGGGCGGCACTGAAAATTTCGGGAATCAAGGAAAAGACACAACATTACTATTTAAAAATGTATTTATTGCTTTTCGAAGTATTCTCCGCGAAATTTGACACATTTTTCCTTACGATGGAACCAATCATTGAAGCAACCATTCCATTCGGAAGTTGGGGTCTTCAAAATGGTCGTTTTGTAGGCGTCCACAGCTTCTTCAGGTGATGAAAATCTCTGTCCACGCAATTTATTCTTTATTTTAAGGAAAGTATAGAAATAATTAGGGCTTATGTCGGGGCTGTACGGCGGATGGTCTAATAATCCTATGTTTTCTTGCTCTAAAAACTCTTTTGTTCTGTGCGCGGTGTGAGAACTCGCATTGTCGTGATGGAGGATGATGCGGCGGTTGCAGTTCTCTTTACGGAGTTCAGAAACGACCTGTGGCAAACAAATGCTAGCATACCATTCTGCATTAACCGTTCTTTGTCCCTCAAGAGGAATAGTCGTAACATGGCCGGTTTTGGAGACAAACGTGGCCACCATTTTTTTTGCAACACTCCGTGAACGAACATTTTTCGTTGACTTTAACTCATTTTCGAACACCCAAACTCGTGACCGGTTTTTTGTTTCGGGTTCGTACGCGTATATCCAGGATTCGTCACCTGATACGATGTTGTATACAGCATTTGAGGATCCTGCGTGGAATCTTTCGAGAGTTCTGACGCACCAAGTAACGCGAGCCGCTTTTTGCTCTTCACAGAGCGAATGCGGTATCCATCGGGAAAACAACTTTTTTACACCTAATTGTTCATGCAAGATTATTTGTATTTGACTCATGTCAATGTCTAAAGTTGCCTGAATTTCGCGGTATGTCACATGTCGATCTTCCTCAATCAGCTTACGCACAGCATCAACGTTTTCTTGGGTGCAGTTTTTGGACGACCTTGACGGGGATCATCACTGAGCTTGACACGTCCACGTTGAAATTCAGCAAACCAGCGATAAATTGTGGTTTTCGATGGGGCTTCATCACCAAATGCAGAAATCATCCGGTCAACACACTGTTTTTGTGTTAAACCACTTTGAAAGTCATAATAAATCATCGCTCTTGAATTTTCTCGAGTCAATTCCATTTTCTCAACGACTAAACAAGTTTGACAAAACCTTGTGACAAGACCGAGAATCTTTTTTTATATAAATAAATGGTATTCGATTTTTAAAACCAAGGAGTTTTCAATTAAAAATATTTTAATATGACAGGAACAGTGGAAATATTGCATTCCCGATACTTATAGTGCAGCCCTCGTACCTACCTACTTATTAGAATTTTGGAAGTCCCTGCCTATTTGAGGTCAATTATGTCCTTTAGATAACATTTCTGAGCAATAAAGTTTTGCTTTTGTTTTATTTAGGGTTAGGTGTTCTTCTCGTGATCTCTCTACCTGTTAAAACCATTTTTTTACTCGGCAACCCTTGTTATCGCTTTACCCGACTAGAGGATTATGTATTTTTATTTAAATCTTGTACCTTTAAGGTAAACTTTTTACTAGCAATTGTTTGCATAAAGTCTGGCCTTTGTTTTATTCATAAAAGGGCAATCTCGTTAGTTGATTAAGTTCTACGTTGGATAGAACGAGCTCTCCAGAAGATGGCTTTAAAGGTGACGGGGCGGCGGCGGCGATGGTGACGGTGGTGGAGATTTGAAGGTGAAAACAGAAGCTGGAAGGAAAAATAAAATAAAATAAAAAGTTTTTATTGATTCTTAAACAATGTTACAATATTTAGGTATAACACTGGATCCCGCACTAGGATACCCTGTATCGCAGGAGCCATTCTCTTTCGCCAGAAAATATGAATTATAAAAGATAAGAAATATTAATTAAACTTAGGCTAAAAGGTAACCAAATGTATAAGTTTATGTGATGAGTGTGAGTGTGTATGTGATGAGTGTAAGTATGCATGTGATGAGTGTTAGTATGTATATGATGATGAATATTATAAAATAAAAGATTTTCCGTTTCTGCATAGTTAAGCCCAAGCAGCCAATCCTGAACCTGTTCGATACTTTAGCTGTGCTCATATGTACCTAGGTAATGAGAGCAGGTAGAGAATAAGCACTAAGTGCGACTTACATCGTATAGGTATCTCATATCTTATATCAGACAATTTTTGTAGTCTCGGTTCTTTCCCAAATAGGTAGGTAGGTACTTAAGTTAGATTTTATAGAGTGGAACTGTAGGTAGCAACTCAAAATAATATTAATAAAAACCATTTTACTTTAAACATAGTCCAAGGATATCTCCAATTGCTCCTTTTATTCTGATAAACGATCTTCAAATAAATTAATATACTAAACGACTTCACATTACCTTATTAAAAGAAATGATTCTCATTAACACGGACCATCACAGATTGTATCATCCTACGTAAAAATTAACATATAAAATAGGTAAATAGGTACTTAATCTATTACATCTCTAAAGGAATGGGAGCACTCCTTTTTTGGAGACCATATTACATCTATTGATTGTAATTTTTATAGTCCTTTTGTTCATTGAAGTACTTCATAGTTATTCGTATTCAATTATCATAATTATGAAGGTACATACATACGTGGGATTACGTATCATTACAATTTTCATTAACTATGCGGTAATAACAAGACATATCCGTATTAGCCATCGCCATTAGGTGTAGGTACCTACATTAATAGCAGTAATAAACTAAACAGTCCTCCAATCAACAGTCCTATCATTGTTATTTATTGATAAACTAGCTTTTGTTCACGGCTTCGGCCGCGCAGAGGTCACTAACTTACTCATCAGATTTTCCTGCACCTATCTCAATTTATTTGGGGTCGGCACAATATGTCCTTTTCATCCATACCTACTTCTCTATAACCTAGTCGTCATCTCGGTAGTCACTCCTTTTCTAGCCATAATATCATCTTTCACACAGTCCATCCATTGTTTCTTTGGTACTCTTCTAATCTGATATCCATCCACATTCATACTCAAAACTTTCCTCACGACATTTCCCTCATTCCTCCGCATCACATGCCCCATACCATAACAACCGACTTCCGCACGACTTTTCAGTCACCGGTGCCACTTTTAGACTTCCTCCTAAGCATTCATTTCTTATCCTATCCATTCGCGTAACATCACACCATTAGCATTCTCATCTCAGTTTCATTCATACCTTTTGTGGCCCAATCTTCTGAGTAACGTACTACCGGATAAAAAAGTGCCTTCTGTCCTAACCCACCCAGGTCATGGTCTACATGTGTGCCTAACAGCCGTAAAGGCGCGAAAAGGTAACTTTCTGTTACCTTTTATAATATTAGTTACTATGGAAATTGGAATTATGGATAAAGTATAGATAGACATATTTGCGATCGACATTGCTCAAGTAACCCATTTGTCTAACAAAAGGTGAAAATAGTTGCCCTGGATTACCTGGATAATTTAAGGTAGCATGTAGGTTGCGAATAATTCAGCGTTTAGACGCTAAGAGACAAAAGGTAAACTTACGGCTAGTCTATACCCAGGATTTTGAATAATTATTATTCCCCATAATGAAACGTAAACCATAACGTTAACGGTGAACCATAACGTTCACCGCCATATCTCTACGTTGACGCCGTGGTGGGGCTTGCGCTGTCCGAACTGTGGGTCTGTGCCGGTAGAGTTTTACCTGAGGTTTTAAGAAGCCAGACCAAGAGAGACACAGAATCCCGCAGGGCAGCATGTGGCGACCTGTTGTGCAGTAGCGACCCCACAGACCCTGTCTGCCGGGAGAAGTCTTGTTCCTCATCTCACGCTTGCCCTTATTAGCCGGCTGGAGCAGAGCTCCCACCTCGTTCTTGCTTTTATTGGACGGCTTGAGTGGAGATTCGCAAGAGCAAACCGTGATCGAAGGAAAAAAAATACAAATACTTCCTGTATTTCGGTAAGTGCTGGGAAAGATCTTGACAATCTTCCGGGCTCTGGAATTGTTTTGATAGCCGTGGAATACCTCTCCACTACTCAAGCACCTCAGGATATGTTGCCCCCCTGTCGCTACGTCACTATTTGCTAGCGACAGTTTCCGGGGGCCCATTATTGAGTATGCAAGTCACCCCCTGCCATTTTATCCGTGTATTTCATAACATTGATTAGGCAGGAACTTAATCCTCCCATAGTCCAAGGTCACCAATACCTACTCTACAGCCACCTAAACCCATAACCCAATATGTTTTGTTTCCATGTTCTGCAATAGACCAGCACCAACCGGGGGTTGTCCTTGGATGCACTTACATAGTGCATACATGGATAATCGTCGGTTGGTGCCTCATTTCATTCAAAACGTCTAATGGGCCTCTGCGAGTTGGCTTCGCCTCTTCGTACGCCTTCCAAAAGTCCGGGACCCCAGGGTCAATCAAATCAATGACAAAATTTATAATAGTAATTTATTTAAGTAATAAAAACGTTTACAAAAAGTGTACATTTGGCCAACAGTAGTAAATTTCCTAATACAATTATGGTGCCCAATAATAAACTAAGGTTTATTTTTTTCTCTTTTTTTGTTAAGGACTTTTATACATGTCAGTTCATTAGGCCTAACTTTAAATTAAACTTAAAATACAAATAACCTTAACTTTAGTAGCAGTTATATTAATTATTATTACCATAGAATGTTAACTCATAAAGCCTAAAAGCCCGCTCCGATGTCGGTTCAGTCAAAATACTTTGGATAATACCGACATCCAGGCGGTTGGTAAACTATTATAAGGTTAAAATAATTTTAATATCAGAGGTGGTGGTGGTATCTGTGTCTGTGTAATTACCAGAGATCGGATATTCGGATGTATATTTACCTAAAGTTAATTTTTAGCTATGAAAGTATGGCGGCTTCTTAAAAATCTTTTTTTTTTAACAGAGGCCACGAACAACGGGAATGCATAACTAGTCCGGTTTAAAGTATGGAAGCGACTTCTAAAAAAATATTTATTAAAAAAAAACCCGGGATTATTGGATTGCATGTTTATTTAAAATTAATGTTTCTACCTACTTTACATCATAATATTAAGTAGGTACATATGCATCTAATTACACACTAAACTTAAGTCCTAAACTAACTAAACAATTAACTAAACTTAAGTCCTGTCACTACAATTAACTAAACTTAAGTCCTGTCACTACTCCATACAAGTTTAGACGTGATTAAAAACTTGCCTACTAAAATTACGTCAATTTACGTCAAGCGCTGATTAATTTGACAGGACTAAACTAAAATTTATCTTCTGTCCTTTTCTTAACGAAATAGAAAGAAAAATATGCACTGAACTTAAATTTAGTTTAGTTTGTGAACAAGGGAATCGGCACCATTGTACTACATTTTTAGGGTTCCTGGTAAACAAGGAACCCTTATAGTTTCGCCATGTCCGTCTGTCTGTCTGTCCCCGCTGTAGCTCAGAGACTCTTAGTACTAGAAAGCTGTAATTTGGCATAGGTATACATATTAATCACGCCAACAAAGTGCTAAAAAAAAATTTAGAAAAAGATATATTTTAGGGAGGTATCCCTTGTACGTAATAGCCTACTAGCCAAGCAGTACACAAATTAACTAATTATTTAAGTAGTTAATTTGTGTACTGCTTGGCTAGTTGATCTTTTGGGCCTACAACCAAATTGACTAGGTATCGGAAAGTACCTAGTCTGTTATCTTATTAATCAAATCCAGATATTTTATTAATCTACATAAAATGTTTTTTTTCTTTTTTTAACAGATCATTAACGAATAATAAGATCTAGTATCTTTTAATCAATAAAACAGATCATTAACGAATAATAAGATACTAGTTAGAGTTAAGATTTGCATGCAGATTAGTCGATCGCAAAAAAGTCTGATTAACTTCCATAAATTTTATTCCGAACTTAGATGGTCTATGCTTCCGACCCCCCTATTTTCCGATCAGACGTGAAAGTTGTACTTACATATAATAGCATAACCTTGCTTGAATCATTTGTAGAGATATGATTTACTTACAAACAAACTATATGACAAATAAATGACTTTTCATCTCAGCACCTGAAACAAGCAGGTTTTGCTGTTTAAAAACTGAGCGCAACAAGATTTTGCTGCGAGCGTGAGACAAAGTAACTTTTTAATTATTTTCTTTTAGATACCGAGAACAGTGCTGGATCTACTCACAAATTTCGAAAGATTTCAACCTCATTTTGTTCTATCCCTTTCACTTCGATACGAAAAAGCGAGAGAGAGAAACAAGTGAAACAAGTCGATTCGAAGTATAGGTACTTAGTTAGGCCCAAAACGGAAACAAACAATAAACCGTTCGGATAGATTCGGATACACATTTTTTTTTTTTTTCTTTGGCTTCGCACGGTTTGTGCATTTAGCCAATGTCACGTTTAGAGGATACACATTTAGCCGTAAAATTGCAAATCATCTGTTAAGGTTTTCAATGTAATTATTATATTTTTACTTTTAATTTGCAAAACTGCAATAATTTTATTTTAACTTATTTTTTTTTTATAGGTACTTATTGTTTGTTTTACAAATAAGTATACAGTTGGTTTAATTTTTACCATGTTGTTTTTTTTACCTTTAGGTACCTAATATTATGTTCATGCCGCTGAGAATAAAATTTGTATGTGTTACACGAGACAAAAGTTACTTGCATCTCGTGTCTTTGATCGCTAAGAATCCTTCGCTTGCTCGGGATTCAAAATCAACACTCTCAGCAAAAACCAACTTTGTTCTCTCGTTACACAAAAAAATATTTTATTTCCCGCCAATCATTTCGCGCGCAGTTTCGTAGTGAAATCCGTTCGAAATCTTATATTATAATTCCTAACATTCTTGAATTGTTTCATCAAACAATAATGATTTATATTTTGAATCTGATAAGATTTCATTCTTCTGATATGGAGTAAAATAATATCATTCGTAATTGATTAAAAATAAAAATAAATATTTAGTAGTCATTTAATTTTGAACAATATAGTTTCGGAACGTGCTTCTACGCGTTTGGTTCACTGTAATTAATGTTAATCACACCAATCACACTCAAGGCGTTTAAAAAATACTAAATATCTAATAAAAACCCCTAAAACAATAGGGATCGTTACTCAAGCCTTAATTTACAACATTATATCTCGAATACTACTTTACACGTATCTAAAACATTTACAATCTTTTGGGCCACATTTTGTTTTTGATTTAACCTGTAAACCTTGAAACTAACGCGTCTGTCACCGTCAATCTATGCTGTCATTGTGACAGCAAACAGCTGACCATCCTGAAAAAAAACTTTGTTGACATTTTCTCATTCAGTCATTCTCAACCAAAATGTATTGACAACGAGTAATCTTAACAGAGAAATCGAAAACGATTTCATAAATAAAACTTGTCAGTGAAACAGGCCATAGCCGTCCAGGTCACAAAACATGTCGGCTAGTAGGTTAGATGCTATGTACAGAAGTATACTTCTAACAAAGTTCTTTACTAAAGGATGGGGTAAACCAGAGAACTTGCGAAGGTCAGTTATTCATGATAGTACATGTAGTGTACCTGTTGGTTAATAAGTTTTCCGCCAAGCTGTATAGTGGTGATATTTTGTGTTTGTTTACAAACTTATTAAATGTTATGTTTTAAGGTTATTCGAGTTCAGGAAAGTGGTATCGAACCGGGATGAATGCTTAAAATTAGTGGAAAGAGACTATCCTGTTACGATTACCAAGGTAAATAGCGCTTTTGATAATATTTTCCTTATTGATATTTTTGTTTTGATACTTTTGAGTGATAAAAGTGCAGCATGAGTCATAACCTTACTTTGAACTTATTGTTGTCATACCTCCAAGAAAAATACTGGGTCAGAAGTGAGGTCAGTGAAGGTGAAAGGAATTAAGAACTGAAAACGTTTGAAACAATTGGCATAAAAAATATTTATTTTACTTTTCTTCTTCGTTGTTTACTATAGTCATGGAAAGTTCTATAACTTTATACAATAAACTAACTAATAACTAACATAATTACCAAAATAATGAATTTCTTAAGTCCGTATAACTATTGATGTCATCATTGCAGCAACAAACGCTATCAGACTGCAAGCTCTATGAAGGCTACTTTATAACACCTTTGGAGCGGTACCTACCGGGCATAGTGCCCAAGATAGCACGGAAAGCTCATTTCCAAGCTCTTCTGCCACTCCACTGGCCTGAGAAAAATTGCAAGCCTGTTTGTTTACATCTAGCTGGTACTGGTGACCATGTAAGTACCATTTAGTTTATTTAAGGGCTTAGTTTTCTATCTTATGAAAACTAAGAAATATTTTATAATGCTTTTGTACAAAGTCTGTATTGTCAATTTTTTCTTGTGGATAAAAGATGTAAAATTCTGCCCATAATAATAAAAATTAATCTTGATATCACTTTTGCTAATAAACATAGAATTCATATTACTACGCTGTAACAATTGACTCCTAAATCATTGTTTGCCATGTGAATAAAAATCACATAAAAAAATCAAGCACATTGTTTTAAAACTACCTGTGTAAACGTTTTAAAAGTTCTAGATATGTTTGTATGTTGCCAAGATTTCATTATGCAATCAAGCTATACAATGCCATACATAAAGCAATATTTATGGTCCAAATAAAATACCTCTGCCGGGGTCGCGATAAAATCCGAAACGGTTACCGAGGCCCCTGGCAACACAGGCAACGGAAGAAATACGGGTGGGTTTTAGTCAGTAAGAGTCTGACACACCCTCCCGCTCCGCCCAGAGCGGGAGAAGTTATTTGATGATTTCCCATCCAAAAAAAAAAAACGAAAAAAAACCTGGACAAACTTTTACAAAAGAATTTGATCAACTTTTACCATAAGACCAACTCAGAAATATGAAAAAATATCCCATCGAACCTGTAAAAGTAACAGCATTAGGTACATTATTAATGCAGTAAAAGATATTAATCCACTACGTGTCCAAAAGGAAGATAAAATTCTATGACATCAGAGATTACTATTCATAATTGGACATGATATATTAGTTTATCTAGCCCTTACGATGTAAACAAAAACAAGTACTTATTCCGAAGACATTGGCACGATAATGAATGTGATGTTGCGTCATGTGTTTGCGATCCCAGTGAACCAATGACGCGAAAGTGAATGCTGTTTAAAGATTATTATCATCATACGATAATGCGTAGTAGATGATTGATAAAAGAGATTGATCTGAGGCTTTGAAAGGGAAGACTGTACCTATAATATGTCAAAAATACCGAGTTGTATATTGTCCCAGACATGCTCATGGCGAAGATCACCAAAAAACATGTCACCGGCACTATTTAAATTTTTTGAAACAAACTAACTTCTGCCCGCGAATTCGTCCGAAATTTCTTGTTCCCCGATTCACTGCGTCGCATTGCATCGCCCGTCCGCGCTATTACTTCGTTTTCGCGTTCTTTGTTATTTTTTTTTCTTTTTGCTCGGCTCCTAAGGGTCATAGCGTGATGTTAATTAGCCTACCTTCCTCAAATAGGACTATGAAATGCAAAAAGATTTTTTCGAATCCGACTGGTAGGTAGTTCCAGAGATTATCCCCTACATGGAAAGGCAAATTTTACGCCCTCTCGCCCCTAGCCGCCGCAGGAGACGCCCCGGGCGTCGGGAATCCCGGGCGGATTTCCGACCACCGTAGGCGCTGGTTTGCGGATGGTGAGCAATGGGTAGCTCACCGTCCGGTAAGGACCAGGGCCCGGGTCGACGGCGCGTTGTATTCCACGCGCGCCTCAATGAGATGTCGTCAGCACAAGCGTAGGGGACCACTAGGGCCGACGCCTGCCGGGGTCGCGGGAAGGTACCAAAGGGTTACCGAGGCAACTGAAGGAATACGGGTGGGTTTTAGTCAGTAAGAGTCTGACACATTCTCCCGCTCCGCCCAGAGCGGGAGGGAGAAGTTATTTGATGATTTCCCACCCAAAAAAAAAACGCCCCTACATACAAACTTACAAACCTCTTTATAGTATTACTATAGATAAATAAGCTCAGCCTGGTGCGGGCGTATTTATATCGCGGCGATTTTTTTTCGCGCACTGTATTTCGACGCTCTGCTTAGTGCAGAGCATAAAATCCAAAAATATGTTTTCATGACGCGTTGGGATGCGCTCTGTTGGATTCTCAGTACTCGGCTCAATACCGAGACTTGGAAATGCAGTGCGCGAAAAATCACCTATGCGAACTTGGACTAAATTTGAATGTATTTATATGTTTATTAAGTGCACATGCATAACATTACACTACAAAGAAACCCAAGGCGAACGCTGAAATGTTAGATTCGACAAAGTGTTAATGAGTTGTCCACCAGGAATTCCGCAGTAACAGACCAAAGTCTAGATTTGTGCCCGGTTCATGGCAATAGACTTGGTCATATTACTCGGTGCTTAAGCGTAACTGCCAAAATCTTGGTTTACCTACTGTCGGTAGGTACACCTCTACCTATTCCGCCGGGCAGTTACTGGCGTGGCGTTATCTTATGTAAGGCTATCGTGCGAATACCAAATGCAGTCAGTACTGGGGGGCAACCATCACCTCTTATAGCAGTATTATTTCAATATTACTTCAGCGTGAGAAAGAGATGGAGCTGAGTCCTGTACAGCTCCATGACTTTCCCACTGTGAAGTAATATTATAATAATACTGCTATAAGAGGTGATGGTTGCCGCCCTGGTTATAGCCAGAAAGACCGATAACCAGCATTGCGTAACTCACGTTCAATCACAAACTGAATGTTGTTGAACTGTCAAAACCCATTGCTACGGTGAGTTACGCTATTAACCCGCAGTTTAATCTTGAGAAGTGTTCAGTAAACA
This sequence comes from Atethmia centrago, assembly GCA_905333075.3. Taxonomy (NCBI): domain Eukaryota; kingdom Metazoa; phylum Arthropoda; class Insecta; order Lepidoptera; family Noctuidae; genus Atethmia; species Atethmia centrago. The sequence continues at coordinate 13,135,963 of HG995387.1, forward strand.
ACTGCATTGCAGAGGTCAGGACATTCGTGACACAGTTGGAAGTTGACCCCAACATAGTTGGCAAAACACTTGCTCTCGACTACACATGACGATGCAGACAGCAGCCCTATATTCTAATAACTGCCGCCGTATCGCTTACTCATCTATCTGTCGGCAGAGCAGTGGTGGCCCATGGCTATGGCTTCGAACCCAAGCAGGGGAATTACTCTGTGTAAAAATTTCTTCACCACTGCTCTCAATACGGTGAAGGAAAACATCGTGAGGAAACCGGCATGACCTAGAACCAAAAATTCGAAGACATGGGACATCTACCAACCCGCACTGGGCCCGCGTGGTGGATTATAGCCCATTCCCTCTCGAAGAGAGAAGGCCTGTTTCCCAGCAGAACATTGTAAGCTGATTATCATCTATCTGTTGCCTTCCGTATGAATATTTTTAAACGAGCTGGGACATCAGCGGGCTTAGGACGAGAACCGTAGAAAAGCGTTTTGTCGACGGAAGAGTAGACATAAATGACGTTTCCGTGTAGACAGTTGACTGTTTTCTACCGAAAAATGTAGACAAGCGATTTCTATTCTACAGTAGAGTAGAAATAGAAAGCGTCATGCTGAGCTTGCATCTCGATATACAATACAATACTGTTAGCCTGCATAATCCCACAGCTGGGCAAAGTCCTCTCCCCGTGACTCCAGCTCTTTCGATCCAGGGCTAATGTGGACCACTGTGTTTTGTCGAGTTGGTCCCGGTTTCTTTTAATTATCTGGCGCGCTGTAAATTGACGTGACTACTCTGTTCATACTCAACGTAATCTATTCTAGACGACGAAACGATTTTCCAAACAGTCTGCATAGGGCAATACTGGCTGGAAACTAGGGCACCGCGGCACGGTTACGCAATAGCTGCGCTGCATTCTCCTCTATAAAAACCATATCCTTACATATTATAAAACAAAGTCCTTAGCCGCTTCTGTCTGTCTGTCTGAACGCGATAAACTCAAAAACTGCTGAACAGATTTTCAATCTGTTTTCATCAATGGACGGAGTGATTCATGAGAAAGGTTTAGATATATGTATATAATCCATTAACATTCTGTGTAGATTCGCTGAAATATGACGATTATTGTTGAAGATGTCGGAAACATCTGACGTGCGCCACGTAAACCGTAAGAGATACATAAAATTAATGTTCTACAGGATTGTAAGTACATCTTAAAAAGTTCATCAAAAAACCCATTGCAACTCCTTTTTGGGCAGTCGTGTAAAAAGTCCGCGATAGCATATGTCTATCTTCTAAGCATGACCCACAGCAACCATTTTTAGGGTCCAGGGGTCGCGGGAAGGTATTAAAGGGTTACTGAGGCCCCTGGCAACACAGGCAACGGAAGGAATACGGGTGGGTTTAATTAGTAAGAGTCAGAACACACCCTTCCGCTCCATCCAGAGCGGGAGAAGTTATTTGATGATTTACCCACCCAAAAAAAAAAATATATTTCCGTAGTCAACAAGGAATCCTTATAGTTTCGCCATGTCCGTCTGTCTCTTATGTCTGTCTGGCTGTCTGTCTCCAGCTTAGCTCTAGAAAGCTGTAATTTGGCATGGGTATGGTATACACGCCGACAAAGTGATAAAATAAAATCTAATAAAATATTTTTTTAAGGTTTCTTTCTTACACGTAAAATGGGGATGATATTTTTTTATCGCCGATCCCATGGTGTGGGGTATCGTAGTATAGGCCGTTCAAAAATATTGCGATTTGGATTAAATTTGCGACACAGTTAGTTAATGGCCTGAATTAACACATACGATAAAATAATCCCGGTAGTACCTACGTTTGTGCGTGATAATTTCCGACCTACACGCGGGCAAAGCCGCGGGAACAAGCTAGTATAAACAAATATCACGACGAAAAGGCACGAGTCGCAGCTACAATTTGCATAACTTTGTACACAATAACTATAGTAATTATTGTATACAAAGTTATGCTAATTGTAGCTGAAAAATACGTCACTTAATACTGCTGAGCGCGGTCGTCTGCTGGCTGTGGGAGAGTGGGAGTCAGTCATCTACCATAGGCACCATGATGGATGACTCATCGTTTCGGCTCGCTAGGTGTCTTCGTTTGAGCGCACCTTGTGTTGCTCCGCATCGGTGTCATTGCGGTGAAGCCGCTGCTGCAGGAGCGCAGATCTCGGTCGAGCCCTTGTCACCACCCGCGTACCAGCGGTATTAGAACCAAATGGATTGGTACGTGACGATGGGGAGAGACAGATGGCATGACGCTGTTGCCTTGGAAAGTGGGTAGGCCTCTGGTGTGGGACGCAACCTGTGTCGACACCCTTGCGCCATCTCATGTTCCAAGCACGGCTGGCTGTGCTGGCGTCGCTACTGCGACCCCCAAGCGGCGCAAATACTGTAACCTTATGGGTAACTACAGTTTTGAGCCGTTTGGGGTCGAAACGCTCGGGTCGTGGGGCACGTCTCCTTTTTAAGGAAATTTCTCGCCGGCTGATCGACACTTCATGTGACCAGAGGGCTGGCTCCTTATTTGGCCAAAGAATTACCTAGCATTGCCATTCAACGTGGCAATGCCAGTCGTCTGGGCACGTTTCCGGATGACAGCGATGCGGACGAATACTTCGACGCCTAAGCGTCCTTTTGTTTTTTTATTTGTATATTTAGTTAATCATTTAATTTAGTATCTAATGTAAAGTGTAGTTAGTAGCATCAATATTGTATATTGGCGCCGATTCCCTTGTTCACAAACTGAACTAAATTTAAGTTCAGTGCATCTTTTTCTTTCTATTTCAATAAGAAAAGGACAGAAGATACATTTTAGTTTAGTCCTGTCAGATTAATCAGCGCCTGTCACTACTCTATACAAGTTTAGACGTGATTAAAAACTTGCCTACTAAAATTACGTCAATTTACGTCAACCGCTGATTAATTTGAACTTAAAGATGCACTGAACTTAAATTTAGTTTAATTTGTGAACAAGGGAATCGGCACCATTATCTAGGTTATATTAGTTTTAAAGTTATTAATTAAATAGTAATTACTTATTTGTTTTACGAGTACTGTTAAAGACTGTGTAAAGCAGCGAAATTAAATTCCGAGTGAAGTATTTTTATAAGTAGACTGGAACGACCAAAGGACAAATAAATTGGCTTTTATTTGTCCTTTGTTCGTTCCAAAGTCTACCTATAAAAATACTTCACTATATTTACCAACTTTTAATATCTTATCAGTGTATCTGAACATGTAATGCCGAGATAACCCGACAATAGATGACCACCAATATCGACATTTTTATCAATGAGGACCGGTTAATGACCTACAAATTTATTCAATGTTGCAGATAAAAATTATAGACTTGAAAAATCGTCATTAATGTAGGTATTCGTCTTTGGCTTCGGGCCAACAAACACTGCTCAAGCCTTGCTTTTGTTGACTTGTTAAACGACTTATATAGTATATAGTTTTTCGTGTGGGGTTAGAATGTTGGAAATATGCCCAAAGATTATTTATCAAGACAAGCGTAAATTGGGACCAAATCTGTTGCGATTAAAGGATGATATATGCTATACTGTCTGGCTTAAGATGATGCGCGGATGCATAATGCACTGTGTTACGTAATTTTTTGTACGTTAGTGAAACAAATACCTTATTGTGCAGGGCAGCATCTAGTCCCTACTGTTGTAGGGACTGGGTGCTGACCTATTAATTAATTCATACAAATTGCTCGTACTTGGCTCGCCCCTGCCTCGGCGTAGGTATCAATTCAACTACAACAAATCTTTGTATAGATACGTACCTATATCAACACATCACGCCTGTATTCCCCGAAAGGGTATTCAGAGAGATACACCCATATTTCGCTTAATCAATCAACATCAATCAAAAATATTTTATTTCACATAAACCTACATGGGCACTTATGAAACGTCAGAAGCTAGGTGCACGGTTCCAATTGGTCGTTTCCTATGGAGAAGAGCCGGCAAGAGACTCCACGGTTACTCTTTTAAAAATAATTGGCTTTTACAATGTTTTCAAATCAGTGTTAATAGGTATGGGAGGACAGTGTAGGCCTGTCAAGAAGTACCAGATACTTAACAAAAAATAAATGGTCCACAAATCTAGTCTATTAAGCCTAATAAATGGTCTACAAATCTAGTCTATTAAGCCTAGAACGCCAGTTAAGTTAAGTCCCAAAGGAGCAAGCCTATTGCTATAACCTGCCATACATTCCAATGTAGACTGCACGTCATTATTATGTAGTAGACAATAATAAACAAGACGCTGACAACACCTAAACCGCGGTCACTGTCAGATTGCATAGTAAAGAAAGAGAAGCGCGATGACATAACGCTTGTAATTTATTGCAAAATATGAAGCAATTATCTATTTACTCAAAATTGAGTTGAGTAATCGAAAATAAAAAACAACCAAGTTCTGCATTTCAATAAGACGTTCTTGTTATTAATTAAATACGTAACATATGTTGATATTTAAAACAGATATTTTGTATTAGAACTCAAGGTAAGAGGTTATTTTAACGTTAGTTTGTATCGAGATTTTTTTTCAAAACGTATTTTGGTAACAACCAAGTTCTGGGAAATATGTTCAAAATTAACATATGTTTTTTCCGCTACCACAAACTATACAGGTTTGGCAATGTTTTTTCTTAAGCGAAGCCTATTTTGGTCAATTGGGTCTTGTCAGCGCCTCCGCGCGACACCGATTCGGAGTCAAACAATAGAAAATCAATAGTGTCTCATTAGCTGTCCTTGACCAATTAAAATAATAAAAATTGCATGCTGCAAAAACTGGGCGCTTAGTGGGGAAGCGCTAAGGTAGCCCGCGAAATTCAAACATTCTTGCGTTTTTTGCAGTTTGCAGGTCAGCGTCAGACTGTCAGGTTGTATGTTGCTTAAAATATGATTCGCGACCTTAACAAATATATCTTTACAGAATTATAATCATTAGAATCAGCAAAACAACTCCTTAAGTTAGAATTGGCCTCAAATGTCATGATTTCATGAAATAGGGTGATATGTACTTTGAGAGTTGTATTGATGATTTTTATGACTAAAATTCTATAAATAAATATTTCATACGGCCGCGAATCATTTTTAGATCAACTTATAACCTGATAATGACTATCAAATTGCAAAAAACTTGAGAAAAATTTAATTTCGCGGGCTACCTGATAAATAAAATTGGAGTGTCTGTTTGTAATATTAAAATTACCGCTTTTTACTAAATGCATATGGATGTATACACGGTACATATGCCAAAACAACATTTTTTTTTAATTTTTGTGTCTGTTCCGGCTAATCTCTGAAACGGCTGGACCTGCTGATGTAATAAGAAGTTACTTGGCTACTTTTGTTTTGTTTTTTTTTTTTTTTATTAATATATATATATCTATACATCTATAAAAATGAATAAAATTGAAGTGTCTGTTTGTAATGTCAAAATAACAGCTCTTTACTAAATGCATATGAAAGTATATAGTACTTTTTTGTGTGTCTGTTTGTTCCGACTAATCTCCGAAACGGGTGAACCGACTTTGACAGGACTTTCACTGGCATATAACTGATGTTGTAGGAATAACTTAGTACTTTATCTTAGAAAAGGCCACGGGGGCGAAGCCGCTAGTATTAAAATAATAGGTACTGCAGTAAGAGGCGGTGGTTGGCGGCGGTGGTTGCTTAATCAAGCGTCAATGCGTGGAATACATCTGCATTGATTTTCAAGGGGCAATAATAATTATTTGTAGGAAGTGCTCGTTAAAATATCAACTAAACGATTCATAATTAACAGTTAGCATTACGATTATAACAGCAGTTGTTTGTCCACAGTTTTTCTGGCGACGGCGGAACCTCATGGTCAAACCGTTGTTGAAGGAAGCTGGTATCGGTGGCATCATTCTGGAGAACCCATTCTACGGGCTACGCAAGCCGACTGACCAAGTGTAAGTCCCTTACATAATCGGTTTTAATAACATTTTGTTTATTTATATTTATATATAATTTATTGTACACCGGAGTATACATTACAAAAAGAAAAGAAATATATATACACTACATAATATACCTACAATGGGCGGCCTTATCGCTTACTGCAATCTGTTCCAGGCAACCTTTTTGCAATTTTGGCCATTAGGTACGGTGATATCAACAATTATTATATGGCCCCTCGTCGATCACAATATCAGGCAAAAGTAACCGCGGAAATGACCCAAATACATGTTTTGGCACAAGTTCAGAACTCTACTAGCATAGAAATCAAAGCTAGGTCGATTCAGGTAACTTTAACGTTTATTATAGCTTCACTATTCTAATATTAGCTAATGCTGTTGCCGTAGTAAAAACATAAGCCAATCAATCAGCAACGTGGGGTTCAATCAACAAAGTAGCGTTAGCATCAGTCCGGCCTTGTCATTTGTCCAGACTTATCGATTTAAAATATTTTTTTACAATTTTAAAAGGATAATGAATACTGAATTAAAATACAAAAAAAATAAATGATAAGACTTTTTTGTGTCTTAGGACATACATACGTACAGTCGGGGAAAGATAAGCACCTTAATTGGTCAAGGAGAGCTAATGAGATACAATTGATTTTCTATTGTTTGACTCCGAATCGGTGTCGCGCGGGGCTTAACAGTTTAAACAAGCAATATATTTGATAATTGCTTAACCTTTTCGTTAAGTGCACGCCACTGTACATCTATACCTATTTTCTCTTTTATTTTGCATGCAACTGATACATATCCTGTATAGCTAAACATGCCCGTGTGGTGCCGGACGTAAAGAATAGTACCATCCCATTTCTTCCCGTGGGTGTCGTAAAAGGCGACTAAGGGACTTACTAGAGAATGGGCAGCAGCGTTCTCTATGCATATTGACACCATACTGCGATCGCCAACCCGCCTGCCAAGCGTGGCGATTATGGCAACCCCCCCCTTTATTGGGGGAGGCCTATGTCCAGCAGTGGACGTCTTTCGGCTGAAATAATGATGATGATAGCTAAACATGTGGACTTTAGATTAATACCTGACTAACAACTTTATACCATGTTTAAGGCAAATAAAGACTTATCTTATCTTGAAAACTAATTTCATTCATCCAAATAGCCCTTTTAAAAATCGTGTGTCATGTTTTCTTTCCTACAGCCGTTCGTCCCTACACAACGTGTCGGATATCTTCGTGATGGGCGGCTGCCTAATCCTGGAGTCGCTGGTGCTGTTCCACTGGTGCGAGCGCAATGGACTCGGCCCGCTCGGCGTCACCGGACTCTCTATGGGCGGACATGTTAGTATCATCCAACGGTTTTACAACTTTTGCGGTCTTTTAAGGCTAGCGCAGATTAGGACGGACACGCCGCAACGCATTGCGAAAATCCTACTGCGTAACTTTCGTACAATTTCTATGAGCCAACACATTCTACAGGCGGGCCGCACCGCACTATTTTGTCTGAAAATGCGTTGCGCTGCGGCCCATTGCGGCTGTAATGTGCGCTAGGCTTAACAACACCACTTTTACACATCTACAGCTAAATATTTAATCAAAATCGGAATAGAAGTAAAATTAAAAGAATATTAACTCTTAGCTATTATATGAAATGCTGAATTACAATGTATCGTTGTGTCTATTAAGAAGATGTGTAAACTGTCAGTGCTGTGTTAATCGACTTTTTTCGCTGACCATACCAACATTATCATACCTTGGGTGTTCATCTTATTCAACAAAAGATAGTTTACGGAAATTAGCTTACTATCGTTACCAACACTCACACAGTGAGAAAAAGCCTGTAAATATCAGCCTAGTATTGCCCCAGCGTAGGGCAAAAGCCTCTTATTGTACAAAGTTCTTATACTACATAATTAGCCAGTATTGTTTTTGGCAGAATATTAATTGGTGGGTGGGACATTGCAAATTTAATTAACATAGAAAACAAAGTCTGTGGTTACCTAATATTACGTTAGTGTTCTCAATCACCAATCGATAACATCACTTAAGGTAATTTGTTGATTCTACAACTGTTCGACAGATGGCGTCACTGGCAGCTACAAACTGGCCGAAGCCTCTAGTACTAGTCCCGTGCCTTTCTTGGTCGACAGCCTCTGCGGTCTTTTTACAGGTAAGTCGCTTAACTTTGGCTAATAATATTAATTTAACAAGAAACTCAAAATTAAACTTCAACATGTTTTGTAAAAACAATTTTGAACTCTATGGTCCTTAGTTTAAGGTGCAATATCGAAAGGTGCAATATCCTACAACTTATCCTCAAATTCCAGGGCGTAATGTCGCATTCAATAAACTGGGACCTGCTAGAAGACCAGTACCTATCTGACGGCGAGTACAGAGAGAAACTGTCCAAAATGGTGACCATAGTGGACGAAGCATTCCTCGCCGGCAAGAAGTTCGCACGCACCTATTCTGACACCATCGAGATACCACCAAATGAAAAAGCAATAGAAACGAAAAACAGTGAAACGAAAAAAAAATTAGACATAACTTACAAAGAAAATGGTGCCGAACCCCCACAAAACATAATAGACGTAAATAGAAATATACTAAAATTAAAAAATGAAGTGCCTAAAAATGTTATAAAGTCTGAAACTTTAGCTCAAATCGAGAATTTACACGAAGAACTGAAAAAGTTGATGGAGGAAAATAAAATTAGTGTTGAGTTATACAATAAGCTGACTTCGAACGAGAAGTTTGTACTGGAGCCGGAAGACATCGATGATATCAACAACTTGAGTGAACAGATAATCAAGGAAGTGTTGCTAAAATGTAAAGTTGGTAAGTCTGCATTTCATAATGTTGGGTGTCATAATGGAGAACACAAACGACCTTAAAAAATCGAAAATCGTTGCTAATGGAAAAAAAATCAGTCATACTAAAAACGTCAGTAAAATATCTATCACCAAAAAGAAGTTGCCGACTGCGTTTTCCTATAATTATATTCGCGCATCTACAACTGACACAACTGCCTTTAAGGGGACTACAGGACCTAAACGCAACTTTTAAAAGTTTTATAATGCTTTAAAGTATATGATCCACTGCAGTAAACAAAATCAGAAAAATATATGATATTCTTAAGTATATATGCTAGGTAGACAGTGTGTTGAAAACATAAGATTCTAATATTGATACGATAGAAAAAAATCACGAAGATACCTCTAAAAATGTCTTTTAACGATTAAAAACCATACTAAAATACATGCAATCATTCTGATTTTTGGTCAGATTATTCTACAAGCAACATATTAGCATAATAGTGTTTTATTTTTTTTTATTCTATAGCTTTTTGTAAATCGATAATTAATTCATATTTTGCAATAAATTACCAGCGTTGTGTCATCGCGCTTCTCTTTCTTTTCTATGCAGTCCGACAGTGACCGCGCTTTAGGTGTTCTCGGCCTCTTAAAGCCTTTATACACTAATTAAAAGCTATGATATTTTATCACGAAAAATGTGTTATTCCGAATTTTAAGGTACACTTTGTTAGATCAGTTTTAGATTCGTAAATGCAACATCCACCGTTAAAGGTATATTCATATATCAGGCAACACTACTTGAAACTTCATTTGGCAAAATTGTGGTGAGTCTTAATGTGAGACAATGTCCCCTTTACCTTCCTCGCTGGAGTCAATCTAATCCCCGCCTCCCTTTGCGAGGACAATCTGATCATCAGTCTGAAAGATCTAGGCTGGTAGATGATTTTTACTACTCAAAGTTATAAAAAACAGACAAAAAGCCTAGTCTAAAGTCGAATTATATTAATTTTAATAAAAATTATAATAATTCACTGGAGCTGACATGTGCTAGCTGTCACTTTGTGTAATAAAATGGTCTTATTTATTGTAATGGTGATCGTTTAGTTTAATCGATTTGTATAAGTGTAAAATAAATGTTTAAAAATAAGTGTAAAAGTCTAGAATACAATAAATATGACAATTTTATTAAGAAAAGTGACAGCTAGCACATGTCAGCTCCCGTGAATTAATAATTCGACTTTAGTCTTTCTTAAAGAAAAGTGACAGCTAGCACATGTCAGCTCCCGTGAATTAATAATTCGACTTTAGTCTTTCTTAAAGAAAAGTGACAGCTAGCACATGTCAGCTCCCGTGAATTAATAATTCGACTTTAGTCTTTCTTAAAGAAAAGTGACAGCTAGCACATGTCAGCTCCCGTGAATTAATAATTCGACTTTAGTCTTTCTTAAAGAAAAGTGACAGCTAGCACATGTCAGCTCCCGTGAATTAATAATTCGACTTTAGTCTTTCTTAAAGAAAAGTGACAGCTAGCACATGTCAGCTCCCGTGAATTAATAATTCGACTTTAGTCTTTCTTAAAGAAAAGTGACAGCTAGCACATGTCAGCTCCCGTGAATTAATAATTCGACTTTAGTCTTTCTTAAAGAAAAGTGACAGCTAGCACATGTCAGCTCCCGTGAATTAATAATTCGACTTTAGTCTTTCTTAAAGAAAAGTGACAGCTAGCACATGTCAGCTCCCGTGAATTAATAATTCGACTTTAGTCTTTCTTAAAGAAAAGTGACAGCTAGCACATGTCAGCTCCCGTGAATTAATAATTCGACTTTAGTCTTTCTTAAAGAAAAGTGACAGCTAGCACATGTCAGCTCCCGTGAATTAATAATTCGACTTTAGTCTTTCTTAAAGCTAACTACAGTCCGGCCGTCGAGAGAATGCGTACCTGATCTGTCAGTTGGACAATTTGTAGTTGTCATAAGGATCAAATTTGCAAAACATATTCGTTAGTATGAAACTGACAGCTGTCAAGAACGCATTCTCTTGACGGCCGGACTGTAGAATAGCAATGTTACCGCACCGTTTTTGCTACCTTGAAAGTACACGGGGGCAACCATCATGACAATAGGTCACGTTTATCAAAGATGTACCCTACGCTTTATTGCACAGCGCCCGGCATCATAGAGAACGTGGATGAGTTTGACGAGCCTGGGGGCCAACCATCACCTCATAAAGCAGTATTATTTTATTACTTCACAGTGGGAATGTGATGGAGCTGTACAGGACTCATAGCTCCATCTCTTTCTCACGCTGAAGTAATATTGAAATAATATTGCTATAAGAGGTGATGGTTGGCCCCTAGGCTCGTCAAACTCATCCATGTTCTTTCTGATGCCGGGCGTTGTGCAATAAAGCGTAGGGTAGATCTTTGATAAACGTGACCTATTGTACTGCAGACGTAAACGCTACAGTTATCGGATAAGTGTTTAATTTAGGTGACTCCCTCCTGTCCCACACATTATAAAAATAAAACCGCCAAACCGTCGCAAATGTTTGAACTTTTGTAAACAATGTAACTGAACTTTTTCTGTCAGAAAATTTCAAAGATTGTTTTTGTCAAAGTAATACCAATTACCAACAAACATGTTTTTTTTTCTTCCAGCCGACCTACAAGACCTATTACTAATGATACAGAAACAGGCCGAAGAAAAGGCTTCAGCAGCCAAAAAACACATAGAACAATGTGTCAGCCAAAATCCTATCGTGATAGACCGACCGGAACCTACCGTTGACAGTCCGAAATCTAACAAAGAGTTAATAAAAGTCGTAGAAGTGCCAAAGAAAGTAATCATAAGAAAAGAGAAATCATGGAACATATCAGAGTTTACTTCAGATCTTTGGGTGAACTTACCGTTCTTAAGATCTAGTGCGAAAAGTGGGAAGAAGATAGATATAACTAAAATTCACTGGAGGGACAGAGAAACCCTACAATTTATGAGAGGGATCATGGATGAATGCACACATCTTAGTAATTTCTCGATGCCGTTTGACACGTCTCTGATTATTGGTAAGTTTTATAAAGTACTATTATATTTTATGGCCCGAAATTTGGAGCCAGTACGACAAAAAAGGGAGCTGTCAAATTCATGTGTTTTCTGAGCAAATCCTAGACATAACTGCTGGTCAAGGTAAACAGTATCTCCAAATGTAAGCTCCTGAAATTAAATACACAATTTATCATTGCTTTGCTTATACAAAAAACAAGTGTTTAAACGAAGGGTCTTACGATAAAAGAATCTATGTAGGAATGGATATTAAAATATACTTACTCAAATTTAAAAAAAAAAATTGATTGTTGCCATATTTCCTAAGGTGGCACATGTTGGCATCAGTCAAACGCGCGTAGTAAGACTAGACTAGACATATTGTTATTTGTATGCACAGTAGGTATATTAATACAATATTTTAGTCACACCTGCATATATACAGGGTGTCTTAGAAATCATTGGCATCCTTCCAGCAGGCTTAGCACGAGAACGTTTTGTGTAGACGAAAATAAAGTTTCCGTGTGTGTCCACAGTTTTCGACCCTAAAATGTAGACAAGCGATTTCTATTCTTCAGTAGAGTAGAAATAGAAAGTGTCATGCTTAGCCTGCTGGGGTCAGAAAAAAATCATGAATATGACCACTTTTTCTATTAACCGTTTGGTTTTATATCAATAACCGTGTCCCCAGCGCCCAGCTCATAATTCGACAAATCGTCGATTCGTCGATTATGATATTATCGGGTCGTGCAATGAAATAAAAGACAATAAAGAAATAGCTTTCAAGACGTATAAATACGACTGAGGCGGCTCGGGCACGAAAACAATTGTCGTTTTAATCGGACTGGGGCGGTCAATAGGTTAAACAAACCTGAAAAAATGAAAGAAGCATGTCTTTCATACTCTTTGATAGGTTTGATATTTTTGTATGAAAAATATTTTTTTCTTCTCGTTTTCATAATTGGCCCCAGAGTAACAGTTATTTATGTTACAAAGTACTTTCACCCCCTGAAAAGATGTCTATCATTTCAATAACGCCTTGTAGCAGTAGACTCACTTTGACATACCGTTCTAAGTTATATTTATAACAAGACATATTTTGGCAACTTCTTCACATTATTAGCATTGAATGTAACGTGTGCATGTGTGATCAATCTTTCAAGTGTGATTTCCGGCGACCATGGGGCTCCAATACTTATCTATTAAAAAACATTCCTCTCTCCTTATACATCATTACATAATATCTTGCTTGCTTGCTCTTGTTTCATGTTTATTATTGTATATGTATAAATATGTATGTAGATAAATACATGCTTTATGTATGTATGTCATCATCATCTGCCTAGCCTTTTCCCAACTATGTTGGGGTCGGCTTCCAGTCTTACCGGACACAGCTGAATACCAATATTTTACATGGAGCAACTGCCTATCTGACCTCCACAACCCAGTTACTGGGTAACACAATACCCCTTGGAAGAATGGTTGCTTTATGTATGTATGTATTTATTGTATATATAAATGGTACACCACTGACTGACTACCTGCAGTATTGTCTCTCCTTCTCCCTTTAATCCATCCAAAGGTTGTCTGTAAAAGATCGCTCTTAGCGATAAGACCGCCCATTGTGTATTCACACCGTGTAAAATTACAACATTTTTAACTGTAATTTGTATAGTGTACATAATAAAGAGTATTGTATTCTATTATGGAAAAACGAAGTAGATTAATTATTAAGTCCATTATTTGAAGTACATCTACTTCAAATGTAATAGTATAATGTTGCCCATCGGCAGCGTTATACTATCAATAACATTATTCCGTAACCAAAGCCGTTTGCCAAATGCAATGAATAATGTAGCAATCATTTGAATGACTGTCCAGGGGGTAACCCCTCGGCTGTCCAAAATCAAAACCTAGCAAGGGACATTTTTGATGAAACACGTTTTCTTCAACCAATATTCCCAAAATTTTTTGCTGCGTCTATAGCAAAAACAACTGTATTTCTATCTTAAATAGAATCGGAGATATGAACATGTATGAACCTAGCAAGTGCACTTCGTACTCGGTGTTTACAAAGTGAAAAAGCTAGTAAGTAACATTTCCAAATACAAAAACCTATTAAGTACGGTACATGCTAGGTTTTTGAATTTGTGAATGGACTTACTAGGGTTTTGAATTTGAAATTAGTCTTTTTACTAAGTTTTTGAAGTTGGAGCTGTCCCTTACTAGGTTTTTGATTTACAATATCACTGAAGTGTTGAACACGATTATCAAATAATATCTATAATAAATAATAGTAAGTCGATGAGAACTAGGCGTGCAGGACGAAGAGGGGGGCTCTACTCCCGCGCCGCCTTCGCCGCGCCCGTCTCAGTTCGCTCATTTGGAATTTATCGTCATAACGGCCACGCGCGTGCGTTTTCGTTCGGAATAATTTTGTTTATTTAATCTCTAATAAAATGAGTAGTGACAGATCGAGGCGGATAGTGGCAGCAGCTCTCTTAAGGTATTTATCCGTAATACTTTTATTTAAGTAAAGGTGTTATAATTACATTTATATTGTGGATATGAAATAACTAGCTAAACCGAAGTGTGCTGTGTGTGTAAGGGGCATACGCCTGACGTAACATCGGCGTGCTTGCTATATTGATTGGGTTTCAACTAAATACAACTAACATGTTTTCTTTCTTTTATAATAATTAAGGTCATAGCGGAGAGTAGTCCATAAAACATTTAGACATAATTATTTAAGTACCTATAATATTATATAACACAGATTTATTGGGTTCATTTGCATAGCAATAGACATTTTAGATATCAAAAGTGATTAATCTCAGATGTCAAATGCTGATTATTACTTTAATTACTAAAACAATGGGGCTCAAAATATTGCCTATGTTATCTGGCCTTCTCCACTTTGATCTTAATAATAATTTATGGGTTAATTGCATTTGTGTGGTGTTGGTTACACGTAAAATGATGTGTGCGTTTTGCTTTCTTTCTTTCTAGCACTTCTGCAAGTAATAAAATAACCATACACCTAATGCTATACAGCCTCTGCCATGCACGAGTACTTCTGCTTCCAACACGCATGTCATCAACCCCTGTGCACAATCACAACCTTCTGTTTCTGGCATTGACTCTGAATCTATTACAGATGCATCTCTCCCTGATCAGTTTAACCTCGACTTTAGTGACGATGACTCTGTCGCAGATCCGTTATATGTAGCTGATCCCAGTTTTGACGAGAGCACATTATCAGACTTGTTTGATTTTAGCGAAGATATAGATTCAAATAATTATGGGAATTCCCTAACTTGTATGATAACGCCACAGCAAGAAACACAACAACGTATTCTGGAAGTGTCTGATATTACAGACAATACAAGACCGATTTTTATTGCTCAATATCCCGGACCAATTTTTATTTCAAATAATGCTCCCAACGATGGTATGTTCAAAAACAAACAAAAGTTAAAGCACCCTATGATACTTAGAGTCTGCGACGGAAAGTGCCAGAGACAATGTTTAAAATTTTCGGATCAGGAAAGAATGGCAATTTGGGAACAGTATTGGAATTTAAAATTTCAGGCAAGGCGATCATTCCTAAATAAGTTTGTACAATTGACAGAAATAAAAAGGCGTAAAATCGATACTACTTCTGCTGTTCCATCCAGAAACGAAGCACGTTACTATTATCTACCAGGAAAGGAGAACAAAGATTTGATTCCCGTCTGTAAGCGCTTTTTCCTAGATACACTTGGCTTGAGAACTGATGGACCTATAACTGAATTATCAAAACCTTTAAAGAAGGGACAATTATTTGCTGGTGAAAACAGAGGTGGAAAAAAAAAGGGAATTAACAAAAATTTACTCCGGGAACATATACTCAGTTACAAACCAGTCAGTCATTATCGTCGACATAATTCCACGTTCACAAAATACTTGCCTAGAGAATTAACAGTAGGTACGCGAAATGCACAACAATTTTAAGACGAAATACCCGGAAACACAATGTTCTGATGAAACTTACAGGAAAGAAATAAAAAAAATGAATATTTCTTTTAATATGCCAAGAGGAGACAAATGTGATGAATGTTTTTTTTATATGGAAGAAAAGAAAAAATACGCGGATGAATCTCTTATGCCAGATGATCTAAAACAAAAGTTTGTGTTACATAAAGCTAAATCTGATCAAGCTCTCGAAAAGTACAAAATTGATTCGTCACAAAGGAATTCAAAGCATATAAAGTATTTTTCGATGGATTTGCAAAAAGTAATTTTGCTGCCTATAATGCCCCAAATTAAAGAAGCTGTTTTTATAAGTCGATTAATTACATTTAATCTAACTTTTGCACCTATAAGTAAGCAATCTCCTGATCCAGCTACTTGCATAGTTTGGCACGAAGGTTACGCCGGTCGAGAAGCTTCCAACATAGTTGATGCTATTTTAACATTTATGAAGAATGAAAGAGATTGCCAACATTTTCATATTTGGGCTGATAACTGTACAGCCCAAAATAAAAACTGGACTCTGTTTACGGCTTTAACTACTATAGTAAATACAGAAACAACGATCGAGACTGTGACTTTGAGTTACTTAACAAAAGGACATACTCATATGACTGCAGATTCGGTGCATGGAAATATTGAAAGAAAAATTAAAAGACAAGGAGACGTTTTGGATTTCGAAGACTTTAAAGATGTCGTAAACAGTTCAAGACAAAAAATAAAGGTCATAGATTTAAGTGATTGTAGGAGCTGGCCGAAGAAAAAAAGAGCACCAAGGAAAACGGATAATGAAGACTTGATGAAATCTTTCTTGCTCAGCCAAGTTGTCCAAGTAAAATTCGTTACTGGATCGAGGAAGATTCTTTACAAGACAAGGTAATTATTAATAGTAGATAGATGTAGTAGTGAGTTTAAAGTTAAACCCGTTGATTAATGACTATGGAATTTTCAGCTTTGATGAACCATTTGTGGAGTTAGACTTCCTACCAAAAAAATTTCAAGTAGTTGGGCTGCCTGAAAAAAAATCAGCTCCTCGAGGCATTCCTGGTCAAAAAAAGGATGTGATTGTGGCAAAGCTGGTACCCTTAATGCCAGAAACAAGGCGTGCGTTTTGGGTTCAAATACCCGTAAACAATGAATCAGTTGATCTCCAAACTGGAGGCGAAGTAGCTGAAGAAATTTGATTTTTTTAAGTTGATATTTTGTTAAGTTGATTATGTACCTTATGTTCCTCAATAATTTAATTAAACCATTTTATATTAAGTCAACTGTTTTTTTTTACTATAATTATGCTACTTACTTGGTTGAAATACGACATAAGGTATTAAAAATAATAAAAAATCCAATTCAAAAACCTAGTAAGTGTTTTTGCTAGGTTTTCAATGTTAGATCCAAAAACGAATGTATAGAGAAACCAATTAACAAACCTAGGTAGAGATCTAACTAGGTTTTTGCTATTGGTTTAGTATCATACATATCTTGAAGTATCCAAAGAAGTCATTAGTAAGGCACATAAAACTTGTCCAAATGCATTTTCATTTAATTTATCTATTTCGTAAAATAAAACAAATCATAATTATTGCCATGAAAACAAGATATGTTTAAAAAAGGAATTATATTCTAAATGGCAGCTGAAAATGTTTCATGTCTTCTCCTGTAAAATTAACTCAGATGTACTTGCTAGGTTTTGATTTTGGACAGCCGCCCTGTGCTACGTTATTTAGACCGCTCTATGTGGAAACCCATTTTTTGCAGTGACAAGCAGAGCCAATAAAATAAAAAGAAATAGGTTTCTCGTGGAAGTATTAAACATACTTTCTTGCCTTATCCTTACAGGGGTAGGCAGAGATGTTTAGCACACCCACATTTCAACAGTTCTGTTTAGTTGTCGTGTAATTGGTGGCATTATTGTCATCAGAAAAACCTGTTTAGAGCCGTGTAGGTTTCCCTAAAATTATAGCAAAGTAACGTGTCTTGTATTCAACAGCGGTGTGCGCGAAGCACGACGCGTACGTGCCGCGCGACGACGTGGGCACGCTGGAGGAGATCTGGCCCGGCGCGGAGGTGCGCTACGTGGACGCGGGGCACGTGTCCGCCTACATACTGCACCAGTCATTGTTTAGGTAAGCGTCTATAGCACTAACGCTGCCATCTTGTTTTTAGGGTTCCGTACCTTAAAAGGAAAAACGAAACCCTTATAGGATCACTTGTGTGTCTGTCTGTCCGTCTGTCATAGCCGATTTGCTTCGAATCTACAGGACCGATAAGTTGAACTTTGGCACACGTATGAATTTCTGTGATCCAAACACGAACGTGTAACGTAAATATATGATGTTTGAATACCCAGATGGTCACTAATGAGCGAAAAATTAGAAAATGAATTTAAAAAAGTGCAAACTGTACCGTGTGACATATCAAATAAAAGGACTTGTTATGAGCATTTCAAATATAATTATGTTTTTATAATTTTAAAATAATGAAATTTAAAGTTATTAAAGAAAATTGATGAAAATTGACCATTCCCTCCGAAACTGGACATTATTTCCGAAATTGATGAGCCAAACATTTTGTAAAAAATATAGAGAATAGTTCTAGTACCTATAGATTAAAGGAAAATCTATAAGAAGTCTATGGTTTTACAATAACATGGTAAATCACTCAATATTGTGCGTACAAACTTACGATTGCAGTTGGAATCGACAATGTTAAGTTTGTTCTTGGTATAAATTCATCCTAACTACGGAACCCTTCATTGTGCGTGGTACGACACGCACTTGGCCGGTTTTTTTTTTCAATACTTTGCACAATACAATTGCACAGATGTTTACCAACCCTGTCAACGTCATTCGAGCGGCAAAAGATCTTTGTAGCAATGTACAACGTAACGAGGCATAATACTCGTATAGCCATGGCTGGGGCACAAGCGTTCTCTCTGTGAAAGTGGTCTACCAATCTAAGGTCCATACTCGTTTCCACGTAAAAAAAAGGTATTTTTACCCGACTGCCCCAGAAGGAGGGTAATGTTTTTCGAGAGTATGTATGTATGTCTAATTCTTTGGCACACTCTGTAGCATAAACGGCTTGATGGATTTTAACATATGAGGTGTCGTTAGATTCGTCTTCATTGTGGGAGTGACATAGGCTATATAATATTTATATGTATATTGCATCTGCAAATACAAGAAAAGGGGGGAAGGTTTTTTTTTAATAAATTATAATAATATTGATATCAAATCAAAGCTAGTAATGAGTCAATTCCATATTGTATATATCGATGGGTCCTATGTATAAGGGCCAATGTGCAAATTGACAACTTTTCAATAGAGGCTCTCAAAGTTTCAATTTGATATATTTTTTAGATGCTTCAACTGATGTTTGTGAAACTTTGCATAGTTACTATGAAACATATGTTCTTTATTATAGATACATTGATTTATTTTTATATATATTAGTTTTTTAATTAATGTAGATATGCCTATATACGTTATTTTTTTTATTTTAATTATACTGAAAAAAACTATTAAAAAGGCCAAAGTGTCACTTTAGACGATTTACTTGGCATTAGCAAATTTTGAAAAAAACGTGTATTTTAATAGTTTTGAATATCATTATTTATAGAAAGTATTTAAAATAAATAAATAACTAAGACAGACAATAATAATATGATTATTTTATGACATAATTCACATTGACACTTATACGTTATCTTACTTGGTGTCGTAATATTCTCAAACCTCAGATAGGCCACAAAAATAAAATCGATTATAAAACAATTTGACTTCTTTATTTGTTTTCTAATGAATTATCGAAGTTTCTGTAATCGAAAGGCAGTCAAATAATCAATACTTAATGTTAAAAACCTGACAAAATCACATTGGACTTAAGATCAATCAGCTTTTTATTGTAGATACCTCAACCTAGGTCAGTAAAAGTTTAAAATAATAACAAGTTATATTTTTTTTATAAAATCAAAACTTATTAAACATAATTAAAGATTCTTAGAATATGAAGAGGAAACTTAATAAAATAAAAAATAACAAAATGCTTAACAAGTAAATAAACATTTTTAAAAACAAAACAAAATCACTCATTGTCATCATTATCACTAGTATTAATCATTGAATTATCATTAGATGCTACCAAATTTTCGTAATACTCATGATAAACTGGTGGAATAATATTTTTGCGACATAAAACAATTGTCTTTTTTTTGGATGGATGTATTCGTAATAACTGATTTTAACATAGTTTTAAGGGTATTTCCGTAGATCTATCAGCCATTTGTCTTCTTGTTGTAACATAAACTAATAAAATGGTTACTAATTAAATCATACTGTTTAGAATGGGCGCCGATTTCCCAGAACTTGTTAAATATTTCACTTCTTGTGTCTTCATCTCGTTTTTGAAAACATTTCAATTTACATGTGTTTTGACATGGTTCACCCAATTTTTTTTCCAGTTCTTATCTTATCACTTCGACTATAGTATGACTTTCCAGTATTTGTCAGTCTTTTCTCTTTAAGTCTATCCATTCATAACAAAAAAAATCTCGCAATTTACCGCTCTCTTTTTTTTGTAAATCTTCTTTTCTTGGAATTAATTGAACAGAAACCTCTCCTGGTGAGTATTGTGAAATTGGAGAGGACATATTGTCATCCGTTAGCACACACGCAACTGATGGGATTGGTTCTTCATCACCAAAAAGGTTAATACTGCCATTGGTTGACGGCATAGGGGTATATTCGCTACGTATATCTTGAAGATCAGGCACATTTGACATTCGAATTGACTCTTGGCTGTCAAACCCATGAGAACTGACGCTAATTTCATGTAACGAGTTGATATTATTATAGGACTATTCATTTTCTATAGTGGGTTCATTTGGCTCATGGTTATTTAGGTGTGAATCAGTATAATGTTCTTTATCCAGGGGTTGAGTCAGTTGAATAGGTGCTATGGAAACATTATGTTGCAATGTGTTGTTTTGATTGCTTTGGTTTCGATTTAAACCACAAAGTCACTATTATTTACATTACCAATTGCTAAATTAAGTAATTTCCGACTTCTACTAAACTTAGAATGATATTTGGACGTCATATTTCACTAAGTTACATCTAATAACATAATATTATTCACTAAAATAATTGGTTTTTATCACAGCGCGACATCGTTCCGTGAGACGTAGAAGTGCTCAACTGACCGATTAGCCGTTGCAGTAAACAAAGACGCGGGATCTCCCCGCGTACAAGTCTCGAATAACCGTTTGGCCTTTATACGTTTAAAATTGTGCCATATAGGCTTTTTTACTGTAGCAAAAAATAGTATTTTTAACTATAAATGTGTATTTTTTTTTAGTGCACGTTATCAACCACAGTAAAAGGAAGCATTTAATACAAAAAAGTGAAAATGCTCAAAATGTTGCATTGGCCCTTATACGTAGGACCCATCGATATATTAATAAAACTAGAATTTTGGTATCGCAGGCGGGGAGAAACCAATAACCTGAAATATGGTGTAACTTTTGTTTGTCCCCGTATTATAAGAACGGTCGCATTCTAATCTCAGTATGAATCTGCCAAAAAATACCATAAATGACAAGTTTTTGATATTGCTTGTCGCTGAGATGATTACGACTAGATTGAACATTTTTACAATACATGAATTTGCCTCCTGATTACCCGGGGCCCCCGTCAACCTCGGCGATAATTTAATTCGCTAGGAAATGTAGTTAAAACTTTTGACCACTTTCTTGTCCGACCGTACACTAGGGATGTTCTCTTCACGTCTGTGAAACAGATGATAATAATAACAGGCCGTGGCAGTCCAAAAAGGTTACCGAGGCCCCCGCAACACAGGCAACAGGAAGGAATACGGGTGGGTTTTAGTCAGTAAAAGTCTGACACACCCTCCCGCTCCGCCCAGAGTGAGAGAAGTTATTTGATAATTTCCCACCCAAAAAAAAAGGGCGTGTGCCCGCTGGGATTTTCCGATCGACAAAAATTACGAACTGCCATACAAACTGTCATCCCCTGTTTAACCCTTAAATCGTAGTTGAAAAACATGTTCTCCAACATACATCGACATACGTCACGGTCAATTCTCCAACTGCAAATGTAAGTTAGTCGACTATTACTTGTTAACTTGTATAGCCTACTTAGCTGTGATAGTTCTCCTTTTAATTTCGTTATATTTACTACTGCCATGAATGTTTTCACATATTCTTTAACAACCATTTAGCTAGCAGGGGTGAGGCACTTGCCTCTAACAAAAAATAGCACTATAAAGCTTAAAATTACGCAAACGGATCCCTGAATCTAAAAATGGTTTTCACAGACCTGCAATATTTTTGACCGGCCTATCCAAAGATACCTAACACCATGGTATAGACGAGAAAAAAAAATATCATCCCCACTTTCCGTGCAAGGTTTTTTTTTGCCCAATTACAGCTTTCTAGTACTAAGAGTCTCCGAGCTAAGCCGGGGACAGACAGACAGACGGACATGGCGAAACTATAAGGGTTCCTTGTTCACTACGGAACACTAAAAAGGAACTCTTGTACAAAATGTCATGCTTCTAGACCCGGTTTATGATATGCGTTGTCTGTCAGCGAATGAATAAATGAATTTAAGATTTTCATTAATAAAAATAGATAATTCTAAATCTAAATTCTTTTTCCACAGAGCCTGCATCAAAGAAGCATTCGAGCGCTCAAAGAAACGGTGGCAGGACGGCGCTCATATTTACTGACAATAGCTTTTATTTTAGCATTAGTATGACGTTCCTTTACATTAAGATACTCAAAGTGTAAGCTCAACGGTTGAAACACGGCTGTCTTTGAAAGAAGCCATCAGCCCAGGTGGCTTCCCCCTCAGGTCATATTGACCTGGAGCCAGTACAAGGGGATCATATCCAAAATGCCAACCCCTAGATCCACTCTGTTATGTTTTGTCATGTTTGCCCAAGGTATTAACAAAAAAAAGTGCAATAAATGAACGTTGAATACAATACGTATTTAGCGTATATGTGCGTACTGTCCTTCCTTTCCTTATCCTAGTCCTATTATCCTTCTTTTAGTATAAAAATATAAATAAAAAAATGTAATTTTTAAAATGACAGTGCCATTGTTGTATTGTATGTATTTAGCACAAATTTTACAAATAGGAGCAAACCTCTGAAACTCGACACTTCTTAACTTTTATTTGAAGTAGAAGTCGTAGTGATAAATCTTCGAACATTCGAAATATTTTGGTAACGAAAGAGTAATAATTATGTGATACATATTATGAAGTTTTTCGCCTTATTGGCTTAGTAGTCGCAAGCGCAACGGCCTAGCGTTATGGAATGTTCTCGATTCCTGGGTTTGAACGCCATTAGCCGTCAAAAAATAAATTAACGAAAATATAACAAAATAAAAATATGTAATCCTTTTTTTTTCTGTGTTCTACAAAAACTATGTAAAACTTATGGCTTGGCGGACACACGACGATATAATATAAAGCTATAGATTTCCAGTATAAGATAACTTGAATTGATTTCCGTACAATGAGAGAATAGCTTATATTGGAAATTTACTTACTCTGTCGTAGTGCGTACAGGCCACGCCAATACGTTTATGCCGCCGTAGCGTTCAAAAGGTGGATGTAATATCCTCATTGGCAGACTGGGAATGTATATGACTGTAACCAGTGGGTCAAGAGCCTTCTACGGGTCTAAGGCGCTATGTTAAACATATCTCAGCTTAATTTTACGTTAGACAAAAAGTACAAAGTTAGTTTTCGAGTGTATTGTTTAGAGTATAATTTCTAGTTCGGCAATGCTTTTAGAGTTATTTATTGTAGACGTTTCTCGATGTATATAAAAAGAAATTATATATTTCTCTATTGAGATTGTAAAGAGTAAATTGTATTTTTATAAATAAATGTTTTTATTCTAAAATCTTTGTTTCTTTGCATCGTAAATTAATCAATAAAACCTTTTGCGATCACGGGGTCTAAGAACCGTTTTTGTACACCTAGATTGCATAATTAACCTTTCACCGCCACAGTCATGAGGTATAGATGACAAACCAAAATGTGCCCAGCACGCCACGGTCACGACTACACGACAGATTTTAAGGAATAATTCGTAGCTTGGCGCCGTGGGCACATTTTTGCTTTTTTAAAGGGCTAAATACCAGCACTGGGTGGTAACAAATTTGACGATATTTTTATAGAAAACGATTTCCTAGAAGAGCGGTGGCTGCCACATAACGTCTGTTATTTACCAGCGAATAACGTCGCTGAAACATTATTTATAAAAGTTTCCGTTTTCCTAAAGAGCGTTTTTGTTTAAATCGCTAGATTTGCTCTCATCGTACTTAGTCACGTGAAAAAGGGCCCATACTGAGAAGAGTGAGCTCACACATTAATTGGTCAAGGAGAGCTAATGAGACACAATTGATTTTCTATTGTTTGACCCCGAATCATTGTCGCGCGGGGCTTAACAGGTTAAATAAATAAATAGCGTTGCATTGATAATCAAGTCACTGCGTCATTGTATGTCAGAGGTGTCAAAACGAAACAGAAACGCGACTACCTTTTGACGCGGTAGGGCGGATTTAACTATTTAAACCTACGCCACTGCCATCTTTTCACAGCCCGCCCCGTAGCTGAGCCCGTTGCTTTAAATTCCTCAGTTAATAATAATTATCCAGTTATGATCCAGCCTGTCCCACCCCCAGCGACGCCCAAAGCTGAGGTTCGTACCATACAGGGGGGCCCTTACCGTGCAGTCGCTTAGTAATATAAGTATTTCGCCCCTGGCTGGAGGCTTTGGGTCCGCTTAAGGCAGCCACAGGATAGTCCGGTTAAGTAGTCACGACCTGTGAAGGTCAACGAGATGCCATATTAAAAAAAAAAAAAAATTCGTGACATTCGTCACCGCGGCCGTTAGTAGCGGCCTTTCTTCCAGGAACCCGTTGCTTCAGAGGAGTATAAAAAACGTTGATACACCAGTAAAACAACTGAATACAACAAAACGCATTTATTCTGAATCATTCTTCGTCCGCAATCACACTGCAACGTAAAACTCCGAATACAAAACAAATCAGTTAAAAACAAAAAAAAAATGATGTTACGGTGTCACAGGGTGCCTGAGTTAATATCGCTACAAACATAGATACATCGTCATTTACAAAATATAAGTGAAGTAGACTACCGCTACATTATTATGTAATTGTGACTATGATTGAATCACATATCATCACTAAAGTTCGCATTAAACATCTATGGAATGAATGCGTGTTAGCAAGCACATAATTAAACAATCCGATGTGGGATATTATGAAGAGGTATAGAATCTGAATTTTATATGGAAATAGTACACAGTATTAAAAAAGGTGGGGGGAAGTTAAAAATTCAATTGTGGAGGTTGTATAAAATTGACGTGCCCTTGCAAAATTAATAAATTCCAATAATTCCTTTACCCTGCTTCCAAAAATCGATATATATATATATAACATACACATAATCAGCCTAAATGTTCCCACTGCTGGGACATCGGCCTCCTCTCAGTGAGAGAGAGAGAGTGGGCCGTTATCCACCACACAGGCCCAATGCGGGTTGAAAAATTGACATAACAACGTATTATTTCTCCTATACCCTTGTATCAAATCATAGGGTAGTACACGCAAAATCATTAAAGAAACCATCAGGAAACAATCAGTTTTTTTTTTATATAGAATCCTGCCTATATAACAGGCATTTAGTTTACAAATCATACATAACATCAGCAAATACAAGATTTAATCCCATACGTATTTTCTTCTATATACATCAAATGCTGCAAAGACACGTCAATTCTTAACATATACTCAAAAACAGAAACAGATCGAAATAACAATTTAAAAACACATACTGTAATTTTAATTTGTACAATAAAATACTCTAACAGAACAAATGAAGAAGCTTGGTGATTACATTTATTATTTATTGTGATATTTTCTCACAAATAAGTACCACTTTCGGCCTCAAAGTACCCATTCTAATATACCCGGGTTTTATACAGTGTTTTAATAATATAAGTATAGCTGTACAAGGTTCATTTGGCGCGTGGCCCACATCTGGACTTACGCCGACATGTTGTTTTAATACATTTCGCAAAAATTTACCAACAGCGCCTCCCTGTCAACGTCATTCGAGCGTCCAAAGTTCCTTGAAGAATTGTATATAAGGCCTAAAACGCACTAGCGGCACGCCGTATTCCGACTAACCGTAGTCCCGTTTCCATTGCGGTCCGCCGCATTTCGTCGTCAGTGCTTCTAGAAATATTGGACATGATGGATATTTATATTGATATTTTAACTTTTTATTTCTGTCTGCATAATCAGCGCATTTGCTATCCCATATAGCGGGGCGTTCTTTGATTTCTAAAATGAACTTCTCTGTATCAAAATCCATGACACGCACGCTCTGCATAGTGTCTCGTGACTGACTGGGGCGAAAAGCGCTTGCGGCTAACCGCGTCGAGTGCGTGGAGGGGTTGCGGCGCACCGTTACAGTCAACCGGTGCGGGCCGCCACAGCTACAAGACAACCGCAGCGGTTGCGGCGCGCCGCTACTGTCAACCGGTGCGGGCTGCCACAGCTACAAGACAACCGCAGCGGTTGCGGCGCACCGCTACTGTCAACCGGTGCGGGCCGCCACAGCTACAAGACAACCGCAGCGGTTGCGGCGCGCCGCTACTGTCAACCGGTGCGGGCTGCCACAGCTACAAGACAACCGCAGCGGTTGCGGCGCACCGCTACTGTCAACCGGTGCGGGCCGCCGCTGCTACAAGACAACCGCAGCGGTTGCGGCGCGCCGCTACAGTCAACCGATGCGGCCGCCGCAGCTCCAGGACTAACGGTGCGGGCCGCTACAGCTCCAAGGAAATCGGTGCGGGCCGCCGCAGCTCCAAAACAACCTGCCGCATCACGGCCAGCCTCTAGTGCGTTGTAGGCCTAAGGCTCGTTGCCGTGAAATATATAAGGGTACCTAAGTACAAGTGTTTGTCGCCTTAAAGACTATTGAGGCCACCATACAAAGAGGATTATTTTGATCTGGACAAGCTATTACCATAGACTAGCTCTAGATAGTAAATTCATCCTTCTGGCATTCATTCTTCGAAGGGAAATACGTCATTAATGGTACGGATTTCCAACTAGTAAGGCTATGCTAAAGACAGAGTCATCATGGCGGCTTTAGAGATGTACTGACTTATTTGTCAATTCCATAAATTGAGTATGTTTTAGAAAGTCAAAGGTCATTTTATCAGTTATATATTTGAGGTAGAATGGTTTTAGAAGCCATTCTGGTGAGTGTCATTTCCAATATACTGATAGAAAATGCCCAGTTTTCCTCAAAATAGTCGGTACACCTTTAAAACAAAAGGTATCGACACTATTGAGTTTGAAGTTCCACTGTAACCTAACGCGACCGACTTTCGCCTCTATTTACAAGGACTAACTTGACTTGACAATCTATTGTTTCTTGAGCAAGAGGCTCCTGAAGTCGCTGTTGCTGAGTGGCCGCTTGTCGTCGCCGTAGCTGTGGTTGCCGTTGGGCGGGGCGCCGCCGGGCGGGGCGCCGCCGGGCGGGGCGCCGCTGGGCGGGCTCGTGGCTGGTCGCGCTGCGCTGGTCGACGCCTTTTGAAGGACGCTCGGGATGAAACTGCTGAGTTGTGTTCGTCGCCTGAAAAATAGAAAGAATATGGTGAGTATCTTTCGCACGGGCGCCCAGTTTCTGAATGCATAACTGAAAGAACAACAGCGAATCAAATCACTTGACAGTTTGTCAGTCTGTCAGTCATTGATAAGAGTATATTTGCCTAAACTTAAAAAAGTAAAACACATAAGAGTGGATAATACCCCTTCTGAAATCCCGTAATAATAATCATGACATTTTCATTCCGGGATTTAAAAAAATACAAAATTATTTATCGCTCTTTAAATTTCGTAATATTTTATTACGAACGGAACCCTACAAAGCGCAATATTATTACGTTTTTTAGGGTTCCGTTCTAAAATTGTACCCAATTAAATAGTTTAATTTTACGTACAGGAAATAAAATTAAGCTGGATAGTTTTTGTGTTTGTTTCGGAGGGTAAATTAAAGAAAGTAACACACTAACCAGCCAACTTTTCAAGATTTTATTTGTTCTATTGAAAACGTCATAAAAATGTTTGAAGTTGTAGCGCAAACTAAAATTTATAAGTGGGTATTAAAGTAATTTTTCCAAAAACACATAGTTGTTCACTTACATGCCGCCCCCGCTGTCCCTCTTGGCCAGCCCCAGCACCCCGTCCGACGTGGCCGCGCGCGGCGGCGGCGCACTGAGCGCGACGTCCAGCTTCCTGTCTGCCAGCATCATGCCGTGCGCCTTGGACACCGCTTCTGAAGCAGCTGACTCATCCTCGTATTCTATGTAGGCTAGGCCTTTTGGTTTGCCGTCTCTGTGAAGGAAAGTTAAGTTATTGTTGCAACTACTAGACTAATGAACTAGTTTGATTTAGAAAATGCGCATTTTGA
This sequence comes from Atethmia centrago, assembly GCA_905333075.3. Taxonomy (NCBI): domain Eukaryota; kingdom Metazoa; phylum Arthropoda; class Insecta; order Lepidoptera; family Noctuidae; genus Atethmia; species Atethmia centrago. The sequence goes on from HG995387.1 coordinate 13,164,347, forward strand.
CATGTGTAAAAAAAAAATTAAATAATCAGTGTTATAATCTGTGGGTTAGATCTCCAGGCCAGATACTTTTTTTCTTTTTTTTTGGGTAGGAAATCATCAAATAACTGGCAGAAGTTATTTGATGATGATCAGCTCTAGGCGGAGCGGGAGGGTGTGTCAGACTCTTACTGACTAAAACCCACCCGTATTCCTTCCGTTCCCTTAGTACATTCCCGCGACCCCGGCAGGCATCGGCCCTAGTGGTCCCCTACACTTGTGCTGACGACATCTCTTTGTGGCACGCGTGGCATACGCGCCGTCGACCCGGGCCTGATCCTTACCGGACGGTGAGCTACCCATTGCTCACCGTCCACAAGCCCGCGCCTACGGTGGCCGGAAATCCGCCCGGGATTCCCGACGCCGGGCGTCTCCTGCGGCGGCTAGGGGCGAGAGCAGCAGCAACGGAGTTACGCACCAGCGTTTCGCCTCCTCGCGCCACTACCATACGTGCGCGAGGACTTTTGCCTCCAGATCCCATGGCGGCAATCCAGCAAGGAGGCTCGCTGCCTCACAGGAGACCGTGCGGTATACCCGGTCCAGCCGGATGGCCATGACCCTTTGAGCTGCACTCAACCGGCGGGCTGGCCGCAGCGCCTGGGATCGCGTCCACACAGGAGCCCCGTAAAGGGCCATGGACCGCACGACCCCCGCGTAGAGCCTCCGGCAGTTGGCGTTTCGACCCCTAGATTGGGCAGCAGCCGCTTCAAGGTAGCCCCCGCCCGCTCCAGTTTGGGAGCCAAACGTCTGAAATGCTCCACGAAGTTCTACCGGCTGTCGAGGACGAGTCCCAGGTACTTCATCGACGACTCGACGCCGATGTAAACCCCTCCTACCATTATTTGGGATCCCGACGATGGCGCGTTCCGAGGGCCGTGAAAACACATGGCTTCGGACTTGTGCAGGGCCACCTCGAGTCCCAATTGTCGACGATTGTCGCAACCCCGCGTGCCACTACTTCGGCCGCCGCCTTGTGTGACCTCCGAGCGTAGCACACTACGCTGACGCCGCTAGGGAGGTCGGCGTGCAGCACCCAGTCGTATCCGATGTCCCACAGATGCGGCCCCAGGACCGATCTCTGTGGGACACCGCACGACATCTCTTGCCGGTTCCACACTACCTGGTGACCGGGGTAGATGGCGGCCCTGTTCGTCAGATAGGCCTCGATCACACGACAGAGGTAGGTTGGCATCCGGTAGTACTGCAGTGCCTCCCTGATGCAACTGATGCAACAGGGCAGGGTATTGAAGGCATTGGCGATGTCTGGAGACACCGCCAAGACGACCCCACCCTGGGCAACAGCATTCCTCGTCGTGAGGGCTCGCACGCGCATGATGGCGTCCACCGTAGAGCGCCCCCAGCGGAAACCAAACTGGCTCTGCCAAATCCAGCCCCACCCGCACCAGCTGGCCGACGAGGCGGTCTGCAATTACTCTTTCAAAAAGCTTGCCCACCTCGTCGAGCAGCACGATGGGCCGATAAGTGGACGGAGAGCCGCAGGGCGCCCTGCCTTCTTTATGAGGACCAGCTTCCCCGTCTTCCAACGAAGCGGGAACTGGCCCCTCTATAATCATGCGCTTAGGAGCCCCCTTAGTCGAGGCTCCAGTGCCTCCAAGTCCAGGACCCAGGCTTTCCCATGTAAGCCGTCGGGTCCTGGGACGGTATTTTTGGCATTCAGCCTACGTACCGCCACTCTCATCTCTACTTTGGTCACTTCTGGAGCATCGTCGTCATCGTCGTTGGCGGTGTGGTCCGCATCGGGCACCGCAGTAGGCGGAGCCATGGTGTGTTCCCCACGCGAAGGGAACAGAGCGCTCACCACGTCCTCCACAAGCTGGGGCCGGAGACTCTGCGTCAGCGGGGGAGCCCATGGGCGGAGTTTATCCCGTACAAAGCCGTACCCGTACTCTGAAGTCCGCAGCGACTCTTCGCAGGCCAATCCCCTGGCCCGCAGGATCTCCGCTTGGCGGGCGGTCTTCACCGCTCTGTACCCCTCGTACAGCTCCGCCTGAATGACTTCCGTATCCGGAGGTCAAATACGGGGCCTGCGGTGCCTGGTGTACCGGCGTCGCGCAGCAACACACGCATTGCGCAGAGTTGTCAGCTTCTGCAACCACAAGGACACCTGGCGCGAGGCACGTCCAGGCTGGACCCAGGGCATTGCCACGTCACATATTTCGGGCGTGGCATTCCGGAACCACTCCGCCTCGTCGTTGATGTCAGCAGGCCAGTCCGGTAATGACACCCAGGCCTGCACGATCGAGGCTTCCAGGAGGAGCTCCCAGTCCAGCTGCTTCAGCGCCCACCACGGACCACTCGGAGCCCGTCGGACCGGCGCGTTCGAGGTCTGGGCGGAGACGTCAAACTGGATGTACGGGTCGGTGATCGGAATAGGTCTCCACCCCCTTCATGACGCGCCAATCAACTGCACGCGTCGACAGAGCGGGGCTGGCGAACGAGATGTCCACCACTGATTCCGATCCCGAACCGAAGCCGCCGCACATACGGCACAGTGCGGCGTGGCGCTGCAGGAGCCGGCCTTGTGCCCGGGCTGATCACAGCGGTAGCAGAGACCGCTGCGGTCCACCTCCGGTGAGGTGCAATTAGCTCCCACGTGGTTGCCAACCTGGCACCGGAAGCACCTCAGAGGCCTGTGCTCCAGCAGTTTGACCTGCGCGGAAACCCAGCCCACCAATAACCTTTGGCCCTCCCCGGCGATTTTTTGGCCGCCGACACGGGGCAGCTCACCGTAACGGTTTGCAGCCCCGTGGAGTCAGAACGGATGGTGCCTGCCCTCACCTGCTCGGCAGAGCACCCCCCGATACTAACCACAGGGGCGATCACCTGTCCCTCCGTCACGGAGTCGTCCAGTCACTCACTTTCGCTAGGACGGTCTTGTAAGACACGCCTTTCTTTTCCGCATCCGGCTGTAGTGTGATCACTACAGCTGCGGAATTCGGGGCGCGGAGCCTAGCCGCGGTGGAGCGCTCCTTGCGCCGCAGCCGCTTCTCCCTCCTTTAGGCCGCCCTCTTTGCCTTAGCCGCCTTGTTCTTCTCCCCGGCTACTTGCCATTCGGCATTAGCTGGAAGAGATTTAGAAGGCTGGGGCGGCCATCTTGCCACTGGTGCTAATGCCCTCGCCGGGTTCTCGCCGTCTGCGCCCCACCCTTGGTTTGGCCCGACGACCCCGGTTTGGCCATGGCACCTGCGGCGGCTGAATACGAGGCCGGTTTCCGCCGGCCCCAGGCCGGCTGGCTCGCCACCAACGGGGTGCGCAGGACTATGGCCTCCAGGGCGGAGAAACGACTCCGCAAGGAAGCCATCTCCTGCCGCAGAACCCGGTCCTCCGCAAGCACGGGCCGTCCCTGTCCATGTTGCTGCCCCCGTTGCGGCTCCATCCGGGGGCCGGCTCCTCGGAGCCCAGCCAGGTCCACTTGGAGTTTCTCGTTCTCCTTTCGGAGCTCCATGGCGGCTGTCAAGCGGGCGACCTCAGCCCGTATCTCGGACATACCGGCCGACGGAGGCCCGAGGTGAAGGGCCTCCGCTGCCGCCACAATAGAAGCCGTGGCCGCGGATATGGCCTGATCCTTTGAGGACTTGAGCCTCTTCACGGTCACACCCTTGATCTCGGCAAGCACGACCTCCGCAAACCCACATACACGCTCCGAATTGGAGCCAGCGGCGTCCGGCCCTCCACCAGAAACCTCAGAGGGGCACCTCCAAGGCGAGCCTCTCGGCTCACTGGGCTGGCTGAGCTAAACTGGCTGGCTCGACTCGGCTTGCCGGCCTCCCTGGTGGAAGGCCCTCTGTCCACCCCTTTACGTCCTCGGGCTCCACCCCGCCGGCTGGAGTGAATTTTCTTCCTCCGGCCGACCCCCTCATCGGAGGACGACCCCAAGTTGGGGCGCTTCGAGGTTCGCATGAACCCTCGTTTCCTCTCCATTTTCCCGCTCCGAGCTCCCGGAGCCCTTAACGCCTGATGCAGCGTCGGACTCCAACCCTGCAACACTCTCCTCCCCTTGCCGTCCAGTTTTTTGGTTTTGTTGCAAATGTTTTTCCATACTTAATCCCACGAGTATGGGGGATGTATTCAGTACACCTAGGTTCACCCCCTGTCCCTAGGCAAGTGTACATTTTATAACCCAACCAGGGGGTCCACTGGTACCCTGGCTGGGGGTGCGCTAACGACTGATGCGACACCTACAACTACGCCCTGATCGGCAAGCGTATGAATGCAGCCATTCATACCTTCGCCGCGCACCAAAACTTGATATTAGAGGATTTTTTTATAGAGGTTATCTTCCTCGGGATCCGGGCGACCAAGCCAAGATCCTCGTCCCGTTCCAAGTCTCAAAACATGACTGTGATCTCTTAAGGATTACGATTTCAACGGTTGCAGCCAGGAGAATCGGTTCTCCCGCTGCTAGCTCGCTGGCAGGGTGAGTGCACAGCGAGCGCCGCCACTCTGCGCCCACTCGACCTGCCCTCTGTAAGCAGAGAGGGGAGTGGACGACCGACGATCGAGTATTTAGCTCCCCGCCAAGCAGAAATTCGCCACAGTTAATACCCTCTCCGAAACATGGAAGGACTATTGGCCGTGCCCAGGGTGTACCCGACGACTGCTCTTTCCCCCGAACGTATTCGCAGAGAACCAGCAGCAATCAGGCACACGAGGTTTTCTGCACGCACCCCCAAGCCAGGTACACGTATTGGGTTTTTTCTTATATGGAATTACTCAATAGCAGCCCCGAGTCTAGATTTGTGTCCGGCAATAGGCTCGCCTACTATTGCAAAGGGCCTAACATACATTTATTACATAAATTTATTTATTTATCACAAACACTGGCAGGAAATTCTTAATGCGGAAGCGTGGTCCTTAATTAATATATCTTAAATAACTACACAACCCCCCCTTATCTTACATAACTTCCTTTAAATATGCCTACCCCTTCGGATTATACATACAGACAAAATCTTAAGGTATGTTAAAAAATAGGATACTTTTTCCCCCGGCCATGTAGCAGTTTCTTTATGATACGAGTGAAACAGCTAATAGAAAATTGAACTTACCACCAGTACATCGTGCGAAAAGACGTTTTCACGTCAATAAAACTACAAAAATAATACATCATCACTTACTTATGAGTCACAATCCGCACATCTTTCAGCTTCCCGTACTTATCGAACACCTCGGCCAGCGCGTCCTTGGTGCAGTGCGCGAAAGGCAAGTTCTTCACGAACAGCTTGTTCTTCTCCGCTTCCGTCGAGTATTTGAAGGTAGGCTTGGATTTCTTGGCTGAATATCGTGAGAGGAACATTGGACGGCCGTCTAGAGGCATCCTGTCGTGTTTTATTGCTTCGTCTACTGCTTCCTAAAATAATATAAAAGTAATTTGGGTCACTTTACAAATTATGTTACATTATTAAATTTATAAGCATAGCATAATCAGCCTATAATGTTCCCACTTACGGGACCCAGGCCTCCTCTCTGTGAGAGGGAGAGGGCCGTAATCTACCACGCGGGCCCAGTGCGGGTTGGTAGATTTCACGTCTTCGAATTTTTGGTTCTAAGACCTGCCGGTTTCCTCACGATGTTTTCCTTCACCGTTGCAGTGGTTATGAAATAATTTACACAAAGTAAAGCGCCTGTTTGGGTTCGAACCTACGACCACTGCCTGGGCAAACAAAATAGGCCAATAATAATTGTACAGCCGCAATAAAACTAGAAACCATAGGTCCAAAATACAAAATAGAGAAAGGAGTCAAACAGGGCGACCCCCTATCTCCTACACTGTTCACCTGTACCCTAGAAGAAATCTTCAGAAAGTTAGCAGCCACTTGGAAGGACAGGCATTGCTTACAAATCTGCATTTCACCAACAACATTGTTCTCTTCTCATCCTTAACCACTGTAGTCCAACGGATGCTCCAAGAACTCAGTAAAGCAAGCCTTGAGGTTGGACTGAAGATTAATATGTCGAAGACCAAAGTTATGTGCAACGAAATACATAAAAGTAAACGGGGTGACAACACAACATGTCCAGGAATACCTCTATTCGGGTCAAATAGTCTCTTTAGGATAACGCCTACAGAGCTGCTGGTCCATGAGGAACTTTTCAAGGGAGAGTTGCCTATAGTACTCAAGCGCAAGCTCATGGACATGCAGACTTGATCTTTGACTAACATCCAGAAGTCCAAACTAAGATCTGCCAACGAACAATGGAGCGCAGTATACTAAGTGTTAAATTAACGGATCGTGTTCAAAACACAATACTGCGCTCTAAAACAAAGACAGCTGACGTGGCTCACAAGGCCGCCCAACTTAAATGCAACGTGCCCAGCAGGCTTAGCATAACGGTTTCTATTTCTTCGAAGAATAGACACATCTCTTTCTAAACAAAGTGACATTTCGTTTCTCCATTTTTGACATCGCACCGTAGAAATCCTTCTGCAATCTGTCATTTTGTCTTTCGTTTCTAACGATCTTTGTCTAGGTCCTTTTTTATGTAGACTATTTTAGAAGAAAGTTTCTATACCAAACTGTGAAAATCACACTGACAACTGACAGTTGTCTAAGGTAGTGAAGACAATTTGCATTTTTCTACTCGACGGCTACAAGGTACGAGGGCGGCACTGAAAATTTCGGGAATCAAGGAAGTGACACAACATTACTATTTAAAAATGTATTTATTGCTTTTCGAAGTATTCTCCGCGAAATTTGACACATTTTTCTATACGATGGAACCAATCATTGAAGCAACCTTTCCATTCGGAAGTTGGGGTCTCCAAAATGGCCGTTTTGTAGGCACAGCTTCTTCAGGTGATGAAAATCTCTGTCCACGCAATTTATTCTTTATTTTAGGGAAAGTATAGAAATCATTAGGGCTTAGGTCGGGGCTGTACGGCGGATGGTCTAATAATTCTGTTTTCTTGCTCTAAAAACTCTTTTGTTCTGTGCGCGGTGTGAGAACTCGCATTGTCGTGATGGAGGATGATGCGGCTGCTGCAGTTCTCTTTACGGAGTTCAGAAACGACCTGTGGCAAACAAATGCTAGCATACCATTCTGCATTAACCGTTCTTTGTCCCTCAAGAGGAATAGTCGTGACATGGCCGGTTTTGGAGACAAACGTGGCCACCATTTTTTTTGCAACACTCCGTGAACGAACAATTTTTGTTGGCTTTAACTCATTTTCGAACACCCAAACTCGTGACTGGTTTTTTGTTTCGGGTTCGTACGCGTATATCCAGGATTCGTCACCTGATACGATGTTGTACACAGCATTTGAGGATCCTGCGTGGAATCTTTCGAGAGTTCTGACGTACCAAGTAACGCGAGCCGCTTTTTGCTCTTCACAGAGCGAATGCGGTATCCATCGGGAAAACAACATTTTACACCTAATTGTTCATGCAAGATTATTTGTATTTGACTCATGCCAATGTCTAAAGTTGCCTGAATTTCGCGGTATGTCACATGTCGATCTTCCTCAACCAGCTTACGCACAGCATCAACGTTTTCTTGGGTGACTGCAGTTTTTGGACGATCTTGACGGGGACCATCACTGAGCTTGACACGTCCACGTTGAAATTCAGCAAACCAGCGATAAATTGTGGTTTTGGATGGGGCTTCATCACCAAATGCAGAAATCATCCGGTCAACACACTGTTTTAAACCACTTCGAAATTCATAATAAATCATCGCTCTTGAATTTTCTCGAGTCAATTCCATTTTCTCAACGACTAAACAAGTTTGACAAAACCTTGTGACAAGACCGAGAATCTTTTTTTAAATAAATAAATGGTATTCGATTTTTAAAACCAAGGAGTTTTCAATTAAAAAGATTTTAATATGACAGGAACAGTGGAAATATTCCATTCCCGATACTAGAAGTATCGGGAATGGAATATTATTATATTTAAGTGCAGCCCTCGTATATACGGCTATCTACAAAATCATGATTTTACAGGAAAGTGTTTTAAACATAAAACTGTGATAATTAATAGAAGAACAAGGCTATCTTCTCCTATTTTACTTCATTGTGTTGTGTGACATGTTACATACGCAGATGATACTGCAATAACTTTCTTTGCAGACTCCTGGTCAGAACTACAAAGTAAAGCACAAAGTGGTCTCACATCCACCCTTGACTGGCTTCTGTCTTACACCCTAACACTCAACACTAACAAAACTAAATACATTACCTTTTCTATTAGCTCAACATCCCAGCCAAAAACCGTATAAAACTCACAGCTCACACTTATCTCTCTCACACTATACAAAATTGTAACTGCTCTCAAATTGACTCTGTAAATAATATTAGATACTTGGGTATAATTTTAGACAATACTCTAAACTTTAAAGCTCATGTGGAAGCATTGACGAGCAGAGTGCGTAAGTTGATATATATTTTAACACTTAGACATGTAGTAGTTTGCATTCAATCTTGTTACAACACCACACAACTCCCTATGTTAAACATATAAAGCGTCGCAAAGATTTTATTTGTTCCATTCCAAAGACCCTTTACTCCTTTACAAAAAGATTTTTCTTTTATCTTGGCCTGTTTATGTACAACAAAATTAATTCAAATATTTCAATATATTGTTTATCCGATCACGAATGTAAATCAGCAGTTCGCTCCTTCCTACTAAATAATACGTATCATGAAACAGAAGCACTTCTTCTTACACTGTCATAAAATAGGTACATCTTTTATATAGCTATAGACACACCACTATATACACGCACCACACACATAAATACAGACATTCACTACACACACACACACACTCACTCACTCACTCACTCACATCTGTTACATAAACTTTCACCACACAACACATCATCCACATTTCATAATCAATATAGTTAATACTTTTCTGTTTTGTAATTAATAAAATATAACACTAGTTTATTGTCCACCCCAGAGGTATACGGCACTGTTTCTCTTTATTACAGGCTATTATGTAGCCTATCTAAGAAGACAGTACCTCAACCATTTAGTGTAGTGTTCTAGTGATTATTTGTTTATGTATAACTGTTTATTGTATTGGGGATCCTGTCGTTTTGCCGAAAAGGTTTTGCCAAAATTTCACTACCCAAACAAATTTTAGCAAACTTTTTTTTTACCAATGCAATGTTTGGAATGATTTTAGTACGCACATTTTCATTTGGTCAAATTTTTACTTGGCAGAATATTATCAAGGATAATGTCATTTAGGCATTTGGTCTTTAATCAAATGATTTATTACAGCAAACAATCTTTAGACAATAAACGTTAGAGAAGTTTATGTGCTTGAATCTGTATGAAACAAGTCAAATTCATGTTTACATAAGGAACTAGTTAGAGTAGGTTAATTATTTAAAAAAATGGTTAGGTTAGGTTAGGTTAAAACTGAGACCTCCTATGCACGAGCCGAGCGAGCGAAGCGAGCGGGGCCGCGAAAGCGGCCGGCGAGTGCCAAAAACAAAAGATTATATAGAAAAAAATATGGAAAAAAAGAGATTATTTTTAGCAAACTATCGAAAACCGAACTACTTAGTTAGACGAAGTAGGAATTTTATTTGCGTAAAATGAGTTATTAAATTGGCAAAAGTACTAGTTCGTAAAAAAGTTATTGTTTAAACGTTCACTTGCCAAACATTAGGTTTGCGTTACAATTATTTGTTTTTGCGAAGTAATAATTTGGCAAATGAAATTATGCGGAATATTGTTTGGGAACTGACAATTTGGCAATTTCTTTTCGATGAAACAAGGGAGACCCATTGTATTGTACTACAGCACCATTTATGCAATAAAGTTTTATTATTATTATTTAGTTAAGGCATTACCAAGGTAATGGTGAAGGCCACTATTTTAAGGTTACTATAATATTTGTTTGTTCCCAAATACGGTACTTCGACACTTTGAGAAAAATTGTTGTAGTTGTCTTCATATACGTGACTTAATATCAGCAAAAATTGAGAAAAAAAAAAAAAAAATCGTATGACAAAACAAAGAATTCTAAGTCGAATTATGTTAAAGAGTGAATTTCGTAAAAAGTGCAGTTGATTCTGTCTACGTTGCTGCCGTCGTACTTTCTACACGGAACGTCATTTTTGTCTATTCTTCCGTAGACAAAACGGTGTTCGTGCTAAGCCTGCAGCAAGCATGCCGGACAGACTGTGCCAGATATCCCAGATATCACAGCGGGATGAACTGGACAGATTCCGCCAAAACGTGAAGTAGGACGCGCGGGCTCGCTTACGGTTGGAAGGAGTGCAGGGAGGCCTTTGCCCAGGAATGGAACAACGCAAGCTAACAAAAAAATGTATACTGTTACCGAAACCGAAAACCGACCAAGTGCGAGTCGGACCCCGCACAATAAAGGGTTCCGTAGTTGGGACGAATTTATCCCAAAACAAACTTAACGAAAAACATGTTCCCCCATACATCGATATATGCCAATTCATCAACTGCAAATTTAAGTTGGTCGACTATTACTCGTTAACTTGTAAAGCCCCGTAGCTGTGATAGTTTTCCTTTTAATTTCATTATATGTACCATGCCATGAATTTTTTCACATCTCCATTTACAACAGGGGGGGGGGGGGGGGGGGCACTTGACAATAGGGGGCAATATGTATACCTCTGCCAAATTACATTGCTTTCTAGTACTAAGCGTCTCTGAGCTACAGCGGGGACAGGTCGAGATCAAACTGTTTCTATTAACTTTTTTTAAGCTTATTTTATTCTGTTACTACAAAATTCTGCGTTTAAAGAAACCACCACAAGTGACGTTTTAAGTGCAGTGCCATCCAGGGCAGTTAGCCCAACCAACATTTGCATTATTGACCAGCAGGCTTAGCACGAGAACCGTAGAGGAACGTTTTGTCGACGGAAGAGTACACAAATACGACGTTTCTGTGTAGACAGTTCACAGTTTTCTACCGAGAAATGTAGACAAGCGATTTCTATTCTACAGTAGAGTAGAAATAGAAAGCGTCTTGCTGAGCTTGCAGCTATTTTACTAAGACACGTTCTATTCGCATATAACTGTTTAAACAATATATACTTACCGGAGTTTTATACTGACAATAGCAAATGGATCCGCCGAAAGCTTTGATCCCCTTCCGGACCCGCAGTGAGATGATATCGCCATATTGTGACATCTTGTCGCGAAGATTCTGTTCGTCCACTCTAAGATAAAATGAAGAACTTTGTAGTTGCAGATAGCCTGAGGCATTGGAAAATAAATAATTCTACTACTTTTATAGATGCGACACTGGGCGTAACTTACGCCAAGAAACTTTGTGATTGTTCGTAATATTTTTTTTTCTTTCTGTGATTTAATTAGCAAATCCGCAGTAATAATTTTATTCATGCGTTGGTATCAAATTTGACCATAGATAAAACAGAAGCTTAGGATTCATAGTTTAACAAATTATCTTCTGATTGTTATCCACACAAGTAACGTTAAGAGGGGATTATGAAAAAAAGTGGAGACCAAACTGAAGGTAAGCCCACACAACACAAAAACTTTTCGAAAAACAATATGCGATTGATAATATCGCTCTGCAAAATAATTTCACATATTCGTATGATTTTTAAATAGCATTGCGTGCTTACCCTAAGTTTGATGTTTTCAACGGATTATTATAGAGTAAAAAGCAACGAAAAGAAATGAGTAAATAAATAAATATGTGCATTAATTAGGACCATGCTCACTTGAATTCTAGGTTGCTGATGAAGAGAGTGCAGGCATCCCGCGTGCCGAGCCGGTGTGGGCTCGTACTGTCTGTGCGCTGCCGCTTGCTCTCTCCAACTGTATGTAAACATTAATTATTACTACACATAAACACATAAACTCACGCCTTCTTGCCATGGTAGGCAGAAACTATAGAACAGCACCTGCAGGTTCCTTACATACTCAGGGGCGTGCCGTCCATAGAGGCAATTAGGCCTAGCCTACCCTACCAACAACGCCAAATGCATTTATTTTAACTATGTAATACAATAATACAAAATATTAAAAAAAAGTTAAACTACTGCTAAAACTCTTATAGCAATTTGTCGCAGACGCCACATGACTCATAGTTCGACGGAGCTTACGTTTTACGTAAGCAAGGCAAGCATTCGTTTCGTCTACATTCCGTTCATAAATTTAGGCACACTCGTGTATATTTTCGTGTGTATGAACGGCACACAATAGTGAAATGGTTTAAATTAGGGGCGTAACTCCGGCTTAGGAGCTTGGTCCTAAGCCGGAGTTACGCCCTTTGGTTGTGTGTAAAGTGAAGATTTAATGAATGAAAAATATTGAAGACCAGGGTTCCAAATTTTTGGACAATTCCCCGAATTGCGGGGAAGTTTCCTTCATGACTACCAGACTACTAGGGACAATTAAAAAAAAGGGTGGTATTGTTGAATTTATACCTTCCAAAAAATTATAAATTGTAAGGAATAGCAAAAGCCCTATAAAAATAATTAAAAACTTCATAATTTTTTATTTTTCTTCTCATATTTGGGAAATTTCGTTTGGATTTTGGGGAGTTAGGAAAATAAGTTTCGGCAACACAGTCCAGTGTGTCAGCGTTATCCGGCAAAATATGGTAGTCCCTTTTGTGGAAGAACACGGTATGACAGTGATACAATTTTAATTGGTAGTGTTTGTTTCATGTGACAGTGACACGTAATTTATATGTGATCTTGAATGTTTAGCTTTTATAGATCTTATTATGATAACATAATAAGATCTATAAAAGCTAAATAATTGGTTAAGTAATTGGTTTTAAAATGTAAAGTAGTGTAAATATTATGTGTTGTGTTATTATTTGTTTATTTACCTAAGAATGGTGTTCTGTTGTGAAGTTTGCGCCGATAATGTGTTGGTTAGGTTAGGTTAGTCGCACTTGTCGTTTAATGATAAGATTCAAGTTGTGTCTAAAGGTAGATGTGTGCCCGAATTAAGAGAATTAATCCAAAAACATCATAATTCATGACTTCGGATATCTTGCAAGTGACGTGTTCTGTAATTATCACCCACCCACTTGGTTATGATAATTGAGGTGGCCGAGTCTTGCTTCTGTTTGCATCGTTAGAAAATCGTGTTTTAAGCCTTGAATAATGTGGTGAGTTCTTGTGTGTAGAGCCGCGCTGTGATGTTGCGCGAATTAGTTTTTTTTTTTGGTGTCAGTATGCATGGCCTACCCTCTGTGGAGAACCACTGCACGCCACTGTACATACTCCTTTTGCTTCTTTTACGTTCATACATCTGGTCATACACGCACGCCGGTTGCGAGTACTACGCACCTGACGTTTCATTATTACTACACAAACATCATTAATTGCCATCACAGGCATAACAAAAAACCGGCCAAGTGCGTGTCGAACCACGCACAATGAAGGGTTCCGTAGTTGGGATTCTTGGGATGAATTTATCCCAAAAACAAAACTTAACATTGTAATTGAAAAACATGCTCTCCCACACATCGATATACGTCACGGTCAATTCTCCAACTGCAAATTTAAGTTGGTCGATTATTACTCGTTAACTTGTAAAGCCTACTTAGCTGTGATACTTTTCCTTTTAATTTCGTTATATGCACTACTGCCATTAAACAACCATTTAGCTGGCAGGGGACACTTGACTCTAACAAAAATTTGCACTTTAAAGCTTAATATTACGTAAACGGATCCTTGAATCGAAAAGGGGTGTTGACAGACCCACAATATTTTTGAACGGCGTATCCAACAGTACCCCACACTATGGGGTAGACTAAAAAAAATAACAGCATCATCCCCACATTACATGCAAGTGAGGTACCCAAAAAAAAACACTGGCGGCGTGATTAATATGTATACCTATGCCAAATTACAGCTTTCTAGTACTAAGCATCTCTGAGCTACAGCGGGGACAGACAGACAGACAGACAAACAGACAGACAGACGGACATAAGAAACTAAGGGTTCCTTGCCTTGTTTACTACGGAGCCCTAACAAGAGGGCTATAAACCACTAGCTTGTTGGGTTTAACACCAGCGAAAAGAATTAACATAATACTTTGTGATTGGTGGTTAGTACCACACAGTCTGTATAGGCAGATTTCAAATACCAATCTACATGGTATTCACGTGATCTGACCAAGATTATGTCTGGACTTTAAAAGAGACCTCTGAGTTTGTTTCGGCCTTTCTTCTCAGAGTAGTCAGAGAGGACACGCCAACCTCATCTAGTTTTTAAAATATGATTCACCTGTAAAAGTGTCTGTACAAACCTGCTTATAGAAATAAAATAATTTATCATTATTTTGTTCTTTCTTTTCTTTTTTTCTTCTAACCATTTAAGCGCTACATTGCCTAAAATTGTTACAACAGTTAACATCGGAACACTAACTAATATTTGATAAATCCACAATGTAAAATTGTTTAGTACCTACAACAGCCCAAACAAATGACAAAAAAAAACTACATATAAAAATGTTACTCAACCCTTCTAAAAAACCATTCAAAGGATCAAAATCTCCAACATACCATCATCTTCTTCATCATCATGAATCCTCTTGACTCCACCCGCACTATCTTCTTCCTTCTGATCGACTTCCATCTCGACATCCTTCTTCCGTTTCCCCTTAGTCCCTTCGTCACTTCCGTCCGACTTGCGCTTTCCTTTGCTCTTGTCTTTGGCGTCCTCTTTAGTCTTTTTCTTGTCGGATTTGGACTTTTTGTTGTCTTGCTTGCCTTTCTGTTTCTTGTTACCGATCATTTTATCTTTCATCGCTTGGTAGCTGTCGCGCCATTCTTTTGTTTTTGCCTGAGAATGAAACACAATTTAACCATAAAACATCCATTCTTATGGTAACCAGCGTCGCTAGGGTTTAGAAAAAATGTTCTAACTAGCTGCGCCTCGCGGTTTCACCCGCATAAGTCGCGAACCCATGGGAATATCGGAATAAAAAGTATCCTATGTACTAATCCAGGTCATGGTCTACCCATGTGCCAAATTTCATCCAAATCCGTTCAGCAGTTTTTGCGTGAAAGCGTAACAAACTCACAATTGCCAAAAAGCTGTTTCAGAAATTGTTATAGAAGATTTATAGCATGGGTGTAGATAAAAATACATAAAAATGGTCCATTAATTGTTCGTACACACCTCGCACGCGTCCAAGCACTCTCGCAGCGTGGCCAGCTGGCCGTGGTCGCGCTCGTAGTCGGTCCACAGGCGCGCCACGGCCGGCGGGTAGTCGTGCACGGCGCGCAGGGCGCGGCGCATCAGGTCTCGCAGTTTGTTCTCAGACGGTGGCGGGGAACGGTTGCTTTCTAACATTATGAGTGCTTCCCAGTATTTTGACATTGTTTTGTTGTCGCCGTATTCTATGGAACAGTTGAATGTTGAATGCTTTGGAATGTAAACGCCAAGCTTCAAGGCAGGCAAGGTCATAAAATGTTGGAGCGAGATGACACGAGACTCAGTATAAAATCCCGTACTAAATATTAACCGTACAACTAGCACGTTTTATGACCGCATCTGCCTTGGCGTTTAGTAAGGTATTTAAAAAAAATATGGTACAAAGAAAGTTATTTTTCAAATGCTTAGAACTTATTTTTCTATTCATCTAGAAAAAATGACTACTTTTATCTGATGATAACTTACTGAATATTTCCTCGAAGATCATTTTGCCTTGCTTGGAATCGTTCAAGACCTTGTACTCGAGTCGAGCCCAATACAGAGGTACTTCACAATCATTCGCCTCTTCACCCCATGCCTGTTAAAATGTTACAAACAGAGCTATATTAACTAGGATGTCAGTAGCACACATAATAGTGATGTTACGTATCGTATAGTCTGTTCCAAAACTATCTGATTAAAGTCTAAACAAACCCAGTGAAGCACCCAAATTGCGTAACATACTATCAATAATAATCTGAATGATTTTGAAGTATATTGCTAATCCATTGCTTCATATGTTCATAAAATTTGTCTGCTCGACAACGTAAATAACGCAATTAATGTTGACAGTCAAAATGAAACCCATTGCTACTAATAGTGTGTTACACAATTACGGCGCAGGTTAAATTCTTACCCAACACTCAATAACGAATTAGTAACACATTCATCTGCATATAGAAAGTTGCAACTGTATCTCACAGTATTTCCAAAAAATATTGTTTGAATAATATTTTTAAATTGTAATTGAAAATCATCAATTAAAATTGAGGTTATCTCCCTGATCGTCAAATGATAACATAAAATTAGAATTTCGGGTTTAAGTATTCAAATAATCAAACCTAAGCACTCCATTTGTAAGTGGCATCTACAACGTTTTCTGAACCATCTGTTTACATTTTCATTAGATACTTTTAGAACAGAGTGTAAGTGAAGTTTTAAGCGAAAATATAACAATAATATAGTCCTGTTACATTTTGGTTTACCTTTATAAAACACTAGCTGCGCCCAGCGGTTTCACTCGTATAAGTCTCGATCCCGTGGGAATATCGGGATAAAAAGTATCCTATGTCTTAACCCAGGTCATGTTCTAGTTCGTTCAGCTGTTTTAGCGTGAAAGCGTAACAAACAAACAAACTCGCATTTATAATACTAGGCGCTCTTTGATTACAGATTACAAGATCAAATAAAATTGAGTGGCGAACAAACGTGATAAGTATCGATATCTAATGATGACAAAGTAAACAAAAAAATAACAAATATTTATAATTTATAATTTCGAGTAACCAGCGGCCGTTGACTTCGTAATCGGCTGTAGTTAGGGTAACTGCTATAGTAATTGGTAGGGATTGCAATCCGGCGTCATTTTCAATCCGGACGAATCCGACCGGATTCCCATTAATCCGGACGGATCGAAAAGACAAAACATATTTAATTACAATTTAGATTTAAATTTTCATTTCTACGTAACGTAACACAGATTGTGTTAACTATATTATTTGTTAAGACTGCATCGAGCAAAATAATTCAAAATGGTCGTCACTGTTAAAGTGAATAGGTACTAATACCATAATACAATACTATTACCATAATTACCATAAAAAATATGTAATGAACACCACAATGAATGTGTTAACCGATTATGGTTGGCAAAAATTAAAAATATTGTATAGTTTAATAAACAAAAATACGTAAAGTTGTACAAAAATCATAAAATATCATTGCTCGTGTTTAGTTGAATTTTGATAGTAAAATCATTAGTGGTTTTTACATTTTCGAAATTTCGCTTAATTATTTTCTTTTATTTCATTATATACACATTATAATTTTATTTTTAAATATTAGAATATAAAAAAATATATAAAAACATGTAAAAATATTAAAAAAGGGTGGCCCACCGGTATCGGGAACAGGGTCCAAGCTACCGGCGGTCAGGGCTCCAGAGAGAGGAACCTCCTAACAACGCGAGCCGTGTCCAGAAGTACCGCTTTCTGAATCAAGCCCTTAATCCAGCCGTCCAACGTGAACCTCCTTAGGTGTTGGTCGAGGTTCTTGGCAATTAAGCCATTGGCTGATACGACTATCGATCACAATGATTGCTGATTCCACATCCCACATGTCGACCACCTCGCGAGCCAAGTCAAGATACTTGATCTGTTTATCTTTCTCGGCTTTCACGAGATTCCCGTCATGAGGGACCGTTATGTCATATTTTCATTGTCGAGAACTGGGTCGGGCACATATCCGTAGTACGGCACTTCAGATTCTACAAGGCTGTATTTCAGAGCAAGTTGCTGATGGATAATCCTGGCTACAAGGTTGTGTCTATGCAAATACTCTTCGTTAGCTAGACGAAAACACCCAGAGATTTTTTTTTATTTATACATTATAAATGAAGAAATAAGAATAATCAGTTGATATACTTTATATAATCATTTATTTAAAAAAAACGTTTCATTAAGATAACAAATGCTAATTTTCATTTGAGAAACAACATGTCAACAGCGTCATAGCGTAACATGTTTCTTCTATCATTTAGTATTTGTCCTGTCGCCGAAAATACAGAAGTAGCCTTAAGTGACCTTACAGAAGTAGCAGGCACAGCTAGGTATTTAAAGGCTATTTCGTCTAAAGGCATGTAGGTATAGGGGTATGTTTATTGAATTTCTAGAATTGCACAACTTCATCCCAATTGTGGCTTTTTTCAGGATACTGTGTTTCCGTATACATTTTGAATAAATTCATGGCCGTAGCGGATGTCATATCTGCATTACTGGTGTTTCTTTTTAGAAATCCAAGCAAATCCGGGCGACCAGTTTCTCTTGTACTGTTTTCACTTGACTATTTCTTCTGCGCTTTGAGATATTTTTCGGATCCAGAAAATATTATTTATTTCTGCCTTTACAGCATCTTTAGCAGCCAATTTATTTTGCAATTGTCTAAAGCTGTTTCTAAAAACGGGATGCAGTATAGTAGAAATTCGACAAACAGTTCGAGATTCGTATTCCAATAAGCGATCATTCATACAGTGTTTCAATGTTTGTAAAAACATTTTACCTACCGGTGTAGAAATTCTGGGACCCAAACTTTGAATGTTATCGAATAGCCCGTAAATAATAGGTATAATCAAACTAGAGGTTGGATACTGGTCTCCGCTTATCATTTGGGTTGCTTGCTCAAATATAACCAGCAAAAGCACCATAACTTGTAATATTGTTTCTTCTTCTGGGCTAATTATTTGAGGTGCTTAAGGCAGTTTTCTCTGTGCGGCTGTTATACTATCAATTAACTTTAAAATTCTTTTTATCATATGCGAGGCATGCATTTTTAAGTTTTGTCGTTTGAAGAAAAAAACACAACTAGAACCTTATAGTACTTTTTATTGTTTTTCAAAGTATTCACCACAACACACGTAGCTTAATACACTTTTCCATTCGTTCAAACCAGTTATTATAACATTTATTACACTCTAAAGTGGGGGTGCTCAAAATGGCTGACTTGAAAGCGTCGACTGCTTCTTCACCGGACTGAAACCTTTGACCACGAAGACTTTTCTTAATTTTAGGAAATGTAAAGAAATCGTTAGGGCTTAGGTCAGGACTGTATGGAGGATGGTCAAGAATTTCTACTTTTTCCTGCTTCAAATACTCAATCGTTTGACAAGCGCTGTGTAAACTTGCGTTGTCGTGGAGCAGGATGATGCGTCGCTTTGAGTTAGATTTTCGAAGTTCGGCGATGACTTGTGGTAAACAAACTATGGTATACCACTCGGTGATAACCGTTCTACGATCTTCAAGTGCAAAAGTCGCAACATGGCCGGTTTTTCCAACGAACGTGGCCACCATCTTCTTTGAAGTGCTTCGAGAACGAACAACTTTAGTCGGCTTTGGCTCGTCTTGAAAGACCCAGGTTGTAGATTGTTGTTTGGAATCAGGATCGTAGTCATAGATCCAAGATTCGTCACCACTGATGATGTCGTAGACGTGATTTGACTCTCCTCGGTTGATCCTTTGCAGAGTTTTTTTACACCATCTGACGCAGGCCGCCATGTGATCGTCAGAAAGCAGATGCTGTATCCAACGGCAAACTATCTTTCTCACACCAAGCGGTTCATGCAGGATCTTCTGAATGGTTGTCCCTGAGATGCCTAATAGAGCCTCTATCTCTCGATGCGTCACATGACGATCTTCGAGAATTAGCTGTCTCACAGCAATGATGTTATCTTCAGTGAAAGCGGATTTTTGGCGTCGTTCGCGAGATTTGTCACTAACACTAGTATGTCCACACTGGAATTCTAAATACCAGCGTTCGACAGTCCGCAGACATGGGGCTTCATCACTGAACACAGATGTTAGCTATTCAAAACACTGAGGCCGTGTCAGACCTCTTCTAAAGTTGTAGAAAATTATTGCACGAACATTTTCCTTACAAAGATTCATTTTCGTACGTACAGATGTTCTATGTCACGAAGTCCGTTTGGCTATGAATGTTGTCAAGCGTGCACATGCACATTGTTTTTGTGTGCGTAACCTCGAGAGCGCTCAGTGTCGATCGGGACACGGTCCGGATCAGTAGTGGTTTTTAGTTTGCGCCAAATTGTTTCACGGAGTAAGGTCAGCATGGCAACAAAACGAAGAAGAGTTGTCCATAGTGAGGTAATATTTATTTATACGTTTTCAATTAAAATGTTATACAAAGATACTGATTAAAGCAATAGAAGTATTTATAAAATGAATGTTTTTTGTGTTATAAAATGTTTATATTACTTAATTATTTTGATTACATTTTGTTTTAGGGTGGAAACATGATAGCTAGTGTTTATCATTTTCTGCGAGAAGAATATGAATTTACAAAATCATTAATGGAACTCAACTGTGATTTGTCTCATTTACGAGACATTACACGCCGTACAGCTGAAGCTACGGGTGTGAGCCAAAAAACAGTTCAAAGAATATTAAAAGAAGAGAAGGAATTGCCATCCACTTCATCAAAATTCACTTCACCTATGAAGAAAAGGAGAAAGCGAGATAATAAAGTGGATATAGATAATTTTACAGCCGATGTGGTTCGCAGTACTGTACAAGATTTCCATATTGTCCATAAAGAAATTCCAACATTAGCTAAGTTAAGAACAGCATTGAATGAAAAAATCGGATTCGAAGGTTGTTTAGAAACTGTTTGCAAGTTACTGTTGAACTTAGGTTACAAGTGGCGCAAAACAGAGAACAACCGTAAAGTCTTGACGGAGCGTCATGATATACAAATGTGGCGTTTGAAATATTTTAAAAAAATAACAGAGTACCGCTCTCAAAGTCGGCCCATTGTCTACACCGCTGAGAGCTACGTCCTTTCGACACACGTGCGAAACAACACCTGGGCAAAAAAAAAGGAAAGAACTCCGTTTTTTTAAAAAATTAGCACAGGCACTCGCTTTATTTTAGTGCACGCGGTTGGTTTCAATAAAACCAAGGATGGTTTTATTGAAAATGCTTCCTTGGTTTATAAGGCCAACTCAACAGCTGGTGATTATCATTCAAATATGAGCTATGATATCTATGTAAAATGGCTAAATGAAAAGTTGCTACCCAATTTACTTCCGCGCTCTGTCATTGTCTTAGACAATGCATCTTATCACAACACACGGGCTGAACGACTACCGACGCAATCTACAAAGAAAGCCGATATGCAGCAATGGCTCAGGGATAAGGGCATATGCAGATATGCAGCAATGGCTCAGGGATAAGCATTTGATGAATCTCTTCTTAAATTGGAATTGTACGATACAATAAAGAAGTACAAAGCCCAACACGTAATCTACAAGATTGACGATTTTATAAAAAGCAAGGGTTTTGATGTCTTACGCCTTCCCCCTTATCACCCAGAATGAAATGCGATTGAAAATATTTGGGGGATCGTTAAAAATTATGTCGCATCTAAAAATATCGAGCTAAACATGACGAATACGGAAAGACTGATCAATGAAAGTTTGGGCCAAGTTAGCAATGAAACGTGGCAAAAAACTTGTGCTCATGTTGAAAAAATTTAAATGAAATGAAATGAAATGAAATTGTTTATTCTGTAAATAGGATATGACAATCACTTTTACACGTCATATTAAAAAATAAGCTAGATGGAGTCGACATTTCCTATCTGACTACCCCTGAGAAGAAATGGCGAAACAAACTCAAGGGTCAAAGTCTCTTTTAAAGTCCAGACATAATCTTGGTCAGATCATGTGAGGACCATGTAGATCTATGTCTGAAATGGTCTTTTGAGGAAAGAACCACACAAATTTGAGTGGACCTGTCCAGTCAGTGCAAGCATTTGTCAGTAATCGTGTAGCTCAACTCAAAACTTAAGGAGCTCAACGACTCGACGAACAATACCAAGGAAAGGACAATTGGGTTGGCCGCATAAAGAACTCAAAATGCCAGACCATCATTAAAACTAAGAGAAAAAAAAACAACAAGAAATAAATAAAAATGACCCACATAGTGCTCACATTCACAATAATTAAAGTAATACTCGTATAATACTTTTTAAGGTACATAAATATTCACGTAATTTTGCTTATAATATTCATCAATGTCAATATGTACATATAGTTGTATATAATGATGATTTTGCATAATTTAAACTTCAAATTTTATGGTTTTAGCACAAAGCTTATCAGAGCGAGCAGCTCAATCCTAAGCTTTTTTGTCTTCTAAATAATCTGAAATTTTATAGTACCCTTTTTTACAAAGTTTGGTTTTAATACAGCTTTTAAATCGTTTAATGGGTAAATTTCGAATAGCAATAGGAAGTTTGTTGTAAAAGCGTATACATTGACCCATGAACGAGTTGCCTACTCTGTGGAGGCGAGTGTGAAGTACAGCAAGATTATGTTTATTCCTGGTATTTAAACTGTGGATATCGGACATTTTCTTAAAATTTGATATATTTTTGTGTACATACATAAGATTATCAAATATATATTGAGAGGCTATAGTCAGAATATCTATTTCTTTGAATTTTTCTCGAAGGGAATCTCTTGGACCTAGGTTGTAAATGGCTCGAACAGCCCTTTTTTGCAAAACAAAGACGGTATTAATGTCCGCACAGGTTCCCCAGAGAAGAATCTCATATGACATAAGACTATGAAAATAACTAAAATAAACAATTCTGGCCGTATCTACATCGGTTATCTGTCGAATTTTTTTAACAGCATAGGCGGCCGAACTTAGCCTTCCTGACAATTTTTCTATGTGTGGGCGCCATTGTAATTTAGCGTCAATAGTTATTCCAAGAAAAACTGTCGACTCAACAGGGTCCAACTCTATTCCATTAAGTTGAACATTGGTAGTTAGCTGCCTGACATTTGGCGTTGAAAATTTAATAAGTTTAGTCTTTTTTTCGTTCAGGAGAAGATTATTTACATTAAACCAATGGACAACTTTAGAGAGTGCATCGTTAACATGTTCAAAGTTGACCAGCAGTCGTTTAATTTTAAAAATGAGGGAAGTGTCATCTGCGAACAATACAATCTTGTGATTATCCCTTATGTGATAAGGTAAGTCATTTATATAGATTAGAAACAAGAATGGACATAGAATTGAACCCTGCGGAACACCCATAGTGACCGCAGATCCTGCAGATCTCTTGCCATTTATATCAACCCTCTGAATTCTATTATTAAGATAGGAAGTCAGAAGGTCGAGAGCCCTGTCCCTCATACCATAGTGGTGCAGTTTCCTGATGAGAGTATCATGATGGACGCAATCGAAGGCCTTAGACAAGTCGCAGAAAATGCCAAGAGCATCCTGCGACTCCTCCCAAGCCTCGAAAATGCTCTTCAGCAATTCCACGCCCGCGTCTGTAGTTGAACGACCCTTCGTAAAACCAAACTGTTTCAGATGAAATAAATTACATGAACTGAAATGTCCTAACATTTGTTTTAAAATTATTTTTTCAAAGATTTTGCTCAATGTAGGTAATATCGAAATAGGCCGAAAATTCGTGGGATCAGTTGTGCTGCCAGATTTGAACAGTGGAATCACTTTGCTAAGTTTCATCAGATCAGGAAATATACCAGATGCAATACAAGAGTTAAAAACAATTGCTAAAAAGGGTGAAATAACATCAATTATTGAAGACATTGTATTTACTGATAATCCCCAAAGATCAGTAGTTTTTTTTACATCAAGTTCTTTAAAAGATTCCAAAATGTCTTTAGGGCTAACAACTGAGAATTTAAAGTGTTTATCACATTCTGGTACACATTCTTTTAGTATTGAGTAAGCAGAAGTGGAGGACGACGATGACAGAGTTTTGGTTGTTAAAAAGGGAATATTAGTGAAGAAGTTTTCAAACTCTGTTGCCACCTCCACGTCTGCCCTAATATCTGCATCATCGATTTTTAGATGGAAGTCACGATTCCGTACTGTCGTTCTTCCCGTTTCAGAATTAATAATATTCCAAGTTGTTTTAATTTTATTTCCAGAAGATTTTATTTTATTTTTAACGTGTATGGCTTTTGCTGAGGAACAGGCTCTTTTAAAAGTTTTAGAATAATTCTTAACAAATTCTTTAAAAGTTTCATCATGGTTATATGTTTTTTCATGATACAGTTCATATAACCTCAACCTACTTTTGTAAATACCTGGTGTTGCCCAGTCACTAAATATAACGCGATCATAAACAGGCAATGTTTTTGAGGTGAATACCTTCCTAAATTCACAATTGATGAGGTTAAATAGTAAAGTATATGCTTGGTCCGGGTCAGTGTGATAAGGCAAACCCGGTAGTTTTTCCATTAAATTATTTTTAAATTGTTCTAAGCGACTTTTGTTAACAGGAACAAAACTCATAAGTTTTCTTTGAACTCTGATTATTTTCTGAGGGAAAGTGACCAACTGGCCACAGTGATCAGAGTCCAACTCATTTACAATTGAATGGCTAGAAGGTCTTAAATTTGTAAAAATATTGTCAATACAGGTAGCGCTAGTGGCAGTTATTCTAGTTGGCTCAAAGAATGTATTGTACAAATTATAGGATTTTAATAAAGTTATAAATTTATTTACTGCAGCAGATTTTTCCAATATATTAATGTTGAAATCTCCACAGACAACAAGTGTTTTATTACTGTTACAAGTCTTTAATAATACTTCTTCCATATATTTCTCGAAAATATCATATGAAGCACATGGGGGCCTGTACACGCTCATTACAATGAACTGCTCAAGCTCAATGCAAGCTATTTCAATAACTCGCTCAACAGAGAGGCTCACAATATCCTTACGTTCTTTAAATTTCGTATTGTTACGAACAATTATTAGAGAGCCACCACGTATCATATTAACTCTGCTGAACGAGCTGGCTTTAACCAATGTTCAGTTACACATAGAATATCAATATAATTACAATTCATGAACAGCTCCAGTTCCAATTCCTTACCTATCACACCCTGTATATTTTGATGAACAATTTTTAGAGTATTATTATTACATTTATTTAGGTTACTGCAATTTGATGGGTGTGATATTAAAGAACTTTGTGTAACATTAAGATGATTTAAACCTTTATTTAAATTATCTTCATTTGTTAAGCAAGAGGTTTCCTCTATTGTCCTAATTTCTAATTTAAATGATAATGAATGTCATTAGTTGATGCCAAATGATTGGCAGAATTATTTAAAATATCATTGCATTGCTCAAAAGAAGCAAGTTGTTTAGCCAAATTTTTGGCTGAGATAGAAAAAAAATATGATAGCGACACAGCTATCTGTCTTTTGTAAAAGTTAGAAAGATAGTACATAATAATATTATATCTATCTTTTGTCAAATACAAATTATTACCAACATAATTGTTAGTATCAATTAAATGGAATTGATTATTATTAAATGTCAAATTATGCAATGTCAAATTAATATCAAATCTTAACTTATTTTCTTCCTGTGGCAAACTGTTACTATAAGGAAATGTAAACAACACAATTTTTCTTAAACTAAGATTACACAATGTTCTATAATATTGGAGCAATTCTCCTTTGTTCACATTTCCCCTATTACCCATAAAAATTAATAAAGTAGTGTCCTTAGTGAAGTTACATTTAATAATTTTTTTCATAATATCAAATAAAGAACAACCAGGCATACAGTAATTTATTATGGAGTGTCCCGGATATTCATCTGTCAACAAGTGGCCTAAGTCCTTTCCAATTTCATCACAAAATAATACTATATCATTTTTTACACTTTGTTTAGATTGTTTATTGGAACTATTAATAGCAGGAAATGTCAAATCAACACAGGGCTGCGGTAAGGTGGTATTCCATCTTGTCAATGAATGGTCCGGTGTAAGTACATTGGATGGTGTTTGACAATGCTCACAGTTGTTTTTTTGTGAGTACACCAGCTCATTCATTGCCAACACATATTCCCTCATGAGATCTTCAGAGGTATTATATTTGTTAGTCATTGAACTAAGTTTCTCCTGTAAATGGTCAAGTTCAGATTGCAAGTACTCTGTATCAATGTTGTACTTCCTGGTACTTTGTTCCAAATTAAAAGAATACATATCTAATTGTTTCAGTAAATTTAGCCTTTCTCTATTAAGTTTAACATTTTTAATAAAGAACTTTTGCCTTTTAACCATCTTTTGTGTTTTAACAATGTATTTATTAATTTTTATGTATTTTTTAAGTTTGTTCTTACTGGTGACTACCCGCATTGAATTACATGACTTTGAATCATCACCAGTCAAATCTATTGTGCAAGAGGGGTTGATGGCAGAAACCATGGACGGGGCAATAGGCATCAACTCATTGAACAGACTTTGATTCAGCGAGGCAGTGATGTTATGTTTTGTATTCTGAAGTTCTGTTATTTGACTTTGAGCCTCATGTAGCTGCTGTTGTAGAAAATGTTTATGACTAAGAGTTTGTTCATACTCTAAGCTACACTGGCTGAACCCGTCTACAACAAGTCGAAGTCTATCCCGTTCTTCTATGGCATCAGTGTATTGAGTATATATCTGAGCCATTTCAGTTTTCAACTTCCTATTCTTTTCATGGGCATCAAAGAGCACCCTTTCATTGTCATCTAATTCCTTATTTAGTTGGTCACAGGACTCCTTTGACTCCTTTGACGCCTTTAATTCGCTCAAAGCCTGATTGAGTTTGGACTCTTCGAGGCGAGCACGGGCGCTGCGAGTCATAATCATAATTATAACTTTAATATGGAAGCGACGAGAAATTAGAAGACAGAAGGTAGGCAGGTAGTTGTGGCAGCAATATAAGAGATGGTTAGTTAAAAAAGAAAAATGAAATTTAGATGCACAAAGGAGTTCTGTCACCAAACCAAACTAAGGTTATGTTTACGTTCAAAGGTCATTGGCATCAATAAGTAGCCGTATTAAAAGTGAAGAATGTAATTGCTGGTGAAATTATAGTACGTAAACAAACTAATATCAAGTAAAATATAAAGTATTGTACCTGATTTATCAAGATGACAATGCAAAGTTCACTTGTGCCGGTAAACTGTCACCTTCGCATTGAAATATTAACACTTATTTTGCACTTGCTAAGTGAATTTAATACAAAATACACAATATTATTCTATTTACTTGATGAGTAATTGGAAATAGGCCTTAAAAACAGAAAAAAAACAATATTTAAGATTAAAATTACAAGAACAAATTATAATCAGCTGTTAGCTGTAGTGTTGCCACAGGAAAAGACTACTTGAAATATTTTGATCTCGATTTTGAATTTATAATCAATGTACAAGATGATTCTGACGACAGCAAAACGGAATCGGAAATCGAAAATTTATCTGATAGTGATTGAAAATACTGAATAGTCCTACTTGTTTCGTTTCCATTCTGTAACACCAATGCTTAATTAAATGCCTACATATTCTTAATATTTTTGTATTTATTGCAACCTAATCTAATTTATTTACAAAATGTATATACTTTTAAAACCAAAATTTTATTTAGATTATTAAATCTCGACTTGAATATATATCAGATTTTTTTGCTAACGTTACCTACTTTTACACACACAAGCGCGCTTGTCGGGATACGTCACTACTACAATCAAAGCCGAACGGACTTCGTGAAATAGAATATCTGTAACCTGACAGATTCAAATCGACGCTGTGACTAAACAATAGCATAAATCCTAATACTTTCAACTGTTTTGAGATTCAAAATAGAACAGTTCCAAATTCAAAATTGCCGGGAAATATGGAAACGACAGAACTTAAAAGGCATGCCTCGAATAAAGGCTAATCGAACGAGTTGGAACTTCCTGAAGTAATTGTAAAGGTTCTACGAGTACATCAGGATTTCTCAAATAACCACGAACATTGCAACAAGTTATTTGGCCAGTTAGTTGCTAGTGAAATGAATCACATAAACGGACAAGACCGCTTTGAATTAATGACTGAAATAATTATCTAATTCAAAAGAAACAAGTTGGTAAATAACTGTCATGGATGTTAAAAATTTATAAAAAAATGATTGTTAATGTGTCTATTATTTGTGTAACTTTATTATATATAAAAATAAGATGCGACGATCACCGGAGATCAATCGGTTAATTACCGAATATTTCAATCGAGTACTTTTACCGGTAAATCACCGGTTATTCTCCGGTACTCACTGCTCCGGTGCAAACCACTAATGCACATCACGTGTAACGCATTTAAAGTACCTACTCATTAAACTGTGCTATTATTTTTCCAAAAATTGCTATCATCGGATTCGGTATATTGGATCCGGATCTGGTAAACGTTTTATGATGCCGGGTCCTGGGTACCGGATCCGTTTTCCGGATTGCAATCCCTAGTAATTGGCCACGCTATAGTAACTGGCCACTCATAACAAAAGAGGTAATGCATGCAAGCCCGTGAATGATAAGGACAAAAAACATTCCTGTATCTATTGTATTTTTGTTTTAGTTCACATTACCTTGTTTCTACCTATTTTGTTATGAATGGCCAGTCACTATAGCATGGCCAATTACAATAGCAATTACCCTAGTAGTTTCGTACCTCAGCAAGTGAATCCCAAGCGAGTCTGAAAGTGCGCCTAAGTTTCTCCACGTCATCTTCATTGTCCAACTCGGTGCGGCGTCGAGTGTACTCGAGGTAACCCATCCACAGGGCCTCGTTCTGTTTGTACGTCTCCATGCCTTTGGATAGCGCCGTCTCGAATATCGACTTTACCTGGAATTAATGTTGGTTTAAGTATCGGACACTGACTATTAAGAGTACTACAATTTGTATTAGGACGAAGGTATTAATAAATGTTTGTACACACGGCTACGTATCAAGCTATAAAATTCCAGTTTAAGCTGACCTCTCTTTGTACGGAAATCCTATACAATGCGAGATCAGTTTATACTGGAAAAGTTTAGCTTGATATGTAGTCGTGTGTACTCAATATTCAATTCTGGTATAAAAACAATATGGACCCTGTCGGGCACAGCAAAATTAGAAGAGGAAGAGCGTAATTCAATGTTATTATAAATTACACATAACATCACGCCTTGTTTCCCTGAAGGGTTGAGCAGAGGTGTACCCCACATTTGGGCAGTTATGTTTAAGTCCCATGTAATAGGGGGCGAGCCTATTGCCAACCGGGCACAAATCCCGACTCCGGGCTGCTACTAAGAAATTCCAGATAGAAAAACCCAATAACACTTTGCCCGACTCGGGAATCGAACCCAGGACCTCATGTTCAGCAGTAGCGCTTGCGACCACTAGACCAACGAGGCAGTGATATAAATTATTAGATGTGTTTAATTGGCTGCATTATATATATATATATATATATATATATATACATATATATTATTAATTAATTATAATTTATATATTATATAAAGCCGCGGGCGAGGCGCTAGTTCTAATAAAAGTAAAAAGCCTAAGTTACTCCTTATAACAGTAGCTATCTGCCAGTGAAAGTCCCGTCAAAATCTGTCCAGCCGATTTGGAGATTAACCGGAACAAACAGACAGACAAAAATATTTAAAATTGTCTTTTTGTTATAAGCATAGTATATACTTTCATGTGCATTTAGTAAAAAAGCTGTTATTTTGTTACATTACAGACAGTAAATTTGATTTATTTGTATGTATAGATTAATCAGCACATGCTGTCCCACCGCTGGGCTGGGCCTCCCGGCACTCTTTCAATCCTAACAAATATTAAATTTGATTTCGGTGTTATGTTTTACGTTAAGTTTACGTGAGTTTACGTTAAGTGCCTACAGCCTTCACACTTAACTGGGGATCATTTTTTATGCAAGTAGTCGTAAACAACCGGTAGGTCTTGACATTTCGCGCGCAAAAAAAATTCTGACGAAATCGCGCGAGAAGGGTCGGACCGGTTAACCTGTTAAGCCCCGCCCGACACCGATCGGATTCACAATTTTTTCCCATTCCTCAATTTCGCTGTCCTTGACCAATTAATCAAAATAAATTAGGACTTACCGATGGTACGATATACCACCATTTGATACATTTTGGGTTCTACTATCGTGTTTACAATCTAAAACAGCACAATTTTGTTATTTTTGGATTTTTTTAAGTTTTCGTCACTGACGGCTGTAACAAGACTGATGCGCCATGGGGTTCGTGCGGAGCAGACATTTTCTGCAAAACTCAGGGTACGCAGGCCCCGCTTACTTGCGATTTGTACTGTTTTTTTTCTGTTGTGTGGCCCCTTACTTTTAAAGATTGACATAAAGGAGAATGAGCAAAATGGTACCCGGCTCCAATAGATATGGTTGTAGTGTCGTTTAAAAGGTCTTACCAAGAGGAACAATATTTACTATAGCCGCCAGTCTCAAATCTGATTGCGTTTGGAGATAAACGACAGTCTTACTAACTAATAAAAACCCTATTCCTTCGGTTGCCATTTGCGTTTCCGGATCACGGTAACCTGTTTAGACAGTCCCGTGGCCCCGGCGATAAACATACATAATACGAGTATATTAGGTACCACTTACTCTACTTAAAATAATGAGTAGGTACCAAGGTAATATTTTCTGCATTTTTCCGTTCATGTTTTCTATTAATAATGCTTTTACGTCAGACTTCACCATGCACCCGGCCTCCTTTTAACTCGAGCCCCGCTGCTCCTGAGCGCGGGGTGTGCGCAGGAGCAGTGAGGGAGGCGTCGGTGTCCGCGTCAGTCGATCGTTCGTATTGCGCTTGTGACGACGTTTAGCTGCTGTTTGAGTTTCTTTTGTGCTTTTATAACTCGGTTTTATTAACTACTGACCCCTGCGCTCCTACTGGACTAGTTACCCGCTATTAACGTTGACCTGTGCTAGTGTTGTAGACTATACTGATTTGCTTTTCGAACTGGAATATCGCAATGGAACGTCTCAACTGTGTAATGTGTCGGCGAGCTTTATATACCAGAAGATACCAACAACATGTTTTGACAACTAATCTGTCAAGAACGCGCCCTGAGTTCGCTGCGTTTATTCATGAACATGCCGTTCTGGAGGTAAGGACTTCCATTATTATAATCTAAGTGTAGTTTTATTTCACCATCCCTTCGTCCGTGTCGTTTGTTTTCTTAATCTAAGTATATTATGTTCTTCATTTTAAATAAGCACATTTGATGCCATTTAAGACGGTCATTACCCATAACAATAGATAAAGGTTAGCAATACAAACAAAAGGG
Organism: Atethmia centrago; assembly: GCA_905333075.3. Taxonomy (NCBI): domain Eukaryota; kingdom Metazoa; phylum Arthropoda; class Insecta; order Lepidoptera; family Noctuidae; genus Atethmia; species Atethmia centrago. Next base: position 13,195,486 of record HG995387.1, read on the forward strand.
CCTATCCTTTCTAACTCGATATTACCTGGACACTGTGCGCACGTGTGGAGTCATCGGACCTTCGAAAGTCAAAATACGTGTCAATATACGTGATATTGTTTTGTCAGTTTTTTTTTACTTAGTTAAAAAAAAAAGGTACTTATACAAAAAAAAAAACATTCAATTGTATTTTTACTACTTTCAGGTGGTGTTCGATGGCACACGACGTGTGTGTCACCGATGTTGGCAGTCCGCTGATAATGCAGTGATAAGTCTTGCGAACCCTGCCGTGCCCGGAGCAATGCCTGAAGCAATGCCTGAAGCAATGCCGGAAGCAGTGTTGGAAGCAGTGCAAAATGTTCAGGAATTTCAAGTTTCAGAGTATACACGAGCTCCAAACACACCACGACATTGTATATTTAACGGCTGTCCAAACACAACTCGCCATCGAATCCCGATAACAATAAAAACTCACATCTTTTGTGAATATAAGCTTTATATTCCAAATGGTGCAAGAGTGTGTACACAGCACTTAGAGAACAATGTTTGGGATGAGCTACCTCAAACATGTAATGCCACTCATGATTTTAATACAGACCAGTTTACTGACATTTGTGACATGTTAAGAATGACCTTACAACGTGGACCTCGGCTAGACTTCAACACGAGAGGCGCTTTAACCAACGAGGAGATGCACTTTTGGACAGGACGCAAGTGCGAAGAGTTTGATGCTATGTTGGTACAAACACCTACACTAAATGAAAGATGTAGGGAACCGAGAACTGCATTAGGTATTTATCTTACAAAACTGCGTACAGGGGACCCAGATGAAAGACTTGCGACAATATTTAACATGTCACGACGAAAGCTTGAACGTTTGTTGGTTATTGTGAGGGAGTGTCTCAATAACAATTATGTCGGTATGCATTTGGGAGTGGATCACATTGACAGATCACGATTATTGGAAAAAAATCTCACTGTACCAAAAGCATTATTTGGAAATGAAAATAATGATAAGTTATTATTGATTGGCGATGGTACTTACATTTACATAAATAAAAGCTCGAACTTCTTATTCCAAAGATTGTCCTACAGTTTACACAAGTTTCAGAATCTACTGAAACCTTTCCTACTTGTATGTACTGATGGATACATATTAGATGTAATGGGTCCATACGCTGCAACAAAAACAGATGCGCAAATAATGAGCGACATTATGAATGATGGACAACATCTACTACATTGGTTACTCCGAACAAACGATGCTTTTATCTTGGATCGAGGTTTTAGGGACAGCTTGGACCTCATTGATGAATGTGGGTATGAATCCTATGTCCCGCCAACAAAGAACCGTCAAGAGACACAGCTGACCACTGAACAATCCAACGAAGCTCGATCGGTAACGCTATGCCGGTGGGTTGTGGAAGTGGTAAACGGCCGGTTTAAGCGTGATTTTAAGCTCTTGCGGCAAAAATATTTTAATAAGTCATTGCCCAATATGTTCACCGATTTTAAGTTAGCCGCAGCTATCACGAACCACTTCCACCAACCCATCGTGGATAGCGTACACGCAGACGAATTCGTCAATATTATAAGGCAGAAAATAGATACCCCGAATCTTCTGCATATGTATGTAGAGAGAAAACGGCTTAATCACAGAAGAGTAGATTTTCAGAGGATAGAAGCGAGCCAGATAGAAAACTTCCCTTCAATGACGGAGGAGGATATAATTCTACTAGCGCTAGGTACATACCAACTCAAGCTGGCAAGATCTTACTGTGCCGAGCATTTGTCAAATGGTCTGTATATTATTGAAACGTACAGAGAGGGAGCACTTGAAGATCTGCCAGACTATGGTATACACGAAGATGCCTGGCTTTTGCGTGGACGAATCCAGTCGCGACATGTCCGTGTAAAAACATATTTTTGTTACATATTGATCAACAGTGCAAATACTATTGTCCAACAATATTGCACATGTTTAACCGGGCGACGTACGATGGGCACTTGTGCACACATAGTGTCCATCGTATGGTACCTAGGCTATGCGAGGCATACGGGATTTACTGCTCCGGCATCTTTCCTTAATGCTGTTATAGTTGATGCCGATATGTAATGTTTTAAATCTACTCACTTATTGCTAAAATATATGATTTTTATTTGAAGAACGCTTGTTTTCTTACTTCTTTTAATAATAGAATCCTAAGTGTGTTATATCATCGTCTAAGTCAATCTTATCCTAGCTTTATTTTACTAATATAAATAGTTTGTAGTAAATTCTCATTTATAAAACTTAGTGAGATTACTGCTTCCCAAACGTGAATAGCGACAAGCGCCATGGTAGACATTTTTGTGCATCAAAATGTCTTTTCAATGATATATTAATGATGACTATTGGAGCGGGTACCGCGTCCCATACATTTTTGCCCATTGTCCTTTGTTAATGTCATTTGATTTCTTAGAATCGTAAGCGTTGGGATCAAACGAGTTAACATACATCTTCGAAGTCCTTCCCCTCATGCTCCGCCTGCTGCATGCTGAGCACCCAGAAGGCGGCGCGGCGCGGGCAGCGGCGCGCGCACGCGGCCAGCACGCGCGCCTGCGTGCTGCGCGACGAGTGGCCGTGCGCGTGGCGCGCGAACGACACCAGCAGCTCGTACGACGGCTCGCAGGTTATGCAGTCTGTTGTCGCGCGGTCGTATAGCACCTGGGGAAGAATAAATACAAATATAATCAACTAGGTGCACCCCGCGATTTGACTCGCATATGTCTCGATCCCGAGGGAATATCAGCATCAAAAGTATCCTATGTCCTAATCGTCATGATCTACCCATGACCTGGATTAGGATGAAATTTGGAAATTTCATCAATATCTGTTCCACCGTTGTAGCGTGAAAGCACAAACAAACAAATTTTCGCATTTATAATTTTAGTTAGGATTTCAAAACCAAAAATCAATTTTCAATTTATAATTGTAGTTATCATTTTATCATTAGACTGAGTTTTAAGTTTCCGATCCAAAAAGAAAAAACGGAACCTTTATCACACTTTTTATTGTTCTGTGACAGAGGTCAAGATCTATGCAACGTAAGACTTTGAATTTTGAAATAATGTTAGTTAGGTCTCGATAACGCGCTTACGGATCGCCAGTGAAAACCCAAAATAAACTTTTTTGTGACTGTACATAATTGATTCGAGATTTTTTTTAATAAATTGTATCTCCAATTGCACTAATTAGTGAATACTAAGTACTACACACATCAATGTACGGTTTTGAACTTTTGAACGATTTTTACTATTATATACAATAGTAAAAATCGTTCAAAAGTTCAAAACCGTACATGTTGCTTAGACTTTTTTGATGTGTGTAGTATTTAGTATTCACTAATTTATATTTATATTTCTTTTATAAATAATAACTAAGCAAATTTTGATGCATGAGTTACTAAAGCAACAACATCCTTCATTCAATTGTTAATTTAATCACAATAATTAACAATATGTGTACCGTAACATACGTAGTATAAAATAAAGTTACGAAATTAAACTTTTCATGTTTTACAAAATTAAATAACGACATTTTTTTAAATAAAGTATTTGGTGATTCAATACAAAGTGTGACCGCCTCTGTTGTTTAAAACTTGTCGGCAACGATTTGTCATTGAATTTATAAGATTGTTTATGTGATCCTTCGGCAATCGCTCCCAATGGAATTTTAAAGTCTTTCAGTTGTTGGGTTGTTGACACTCCGTCCAGGTTCTCTAGAACGTGTCTCTGGAGCATGTTCCATGCGTGCTCGATGGGATTGAGGTCTGGCGATTGTGCAGGCCACGGAAATATCCGGATGTTTCTCCGAGCTGTGTGCGAACGCGCATTGTCATGCAGCAACGAGAAATCTGAGCCAAGACTTTATACAAATGGGTTAACAAAAGGCCCAAAGACATTTTCAACGTAACTTTCAGCGTTAATATTGCCATCTACAAAAACGAGCTCAGTTCGTCTGTTCTTCATAATACCCGCCCATACCATCAATGTACCTTCTTCTGCGAAGCAGTAATGCTCGCGAAGGAGGAGGCGGGACGGTTGAGGGAAAGGCAAATTTCGCGCGCTCTCGCCCCTAGTCGCCGCAGGAGACGCCCTGGGCGTCGGGAATCCCAGGCGGATTTCCGGCCACCGTAGGCGCGGGCTTGCTGACGGTGAACAATGGGTAGCTCACCATCCGGTAAGGACCAGGCCCGGGTCGACGGCGCGTTGTATTCCACGCGCGCCTCAAAGAGATGTCGTCAGCACAAATGTAGGGGTCCACTAGGGCTGATGCCTGCCGGGCCGCGGGAAGGTACTAAAGGGTCACCGAGGCCCCTGGCAACACAGGCAACAGGAAGGAATACGGGTGGGTTTTAGTCAGTAATAGTCTGACACACCCTCCCGCTCTGGCCAGAGCGGGAGAAGTTATTTGATGATTTCGCATCCAAAAAAAAAATACCATCAATGTGGAGCCACTGTAAGGATGCACTTCCTGGACGCATCTCAGCCGTTCAGCATTTCCGGGACGACGATACACTCTTACCCTTCTCGCTTCAGGCCTAAATCCACCCCGGGACTCATCGCAAAATAAAATTTTATCCCATTGTTCCTGGTTCCATGTCAAGTGTTCCCTAGACCATTCGTTTCGACGAGCGCGATTCCCATGGCGTAAAGATGGGCACCTAATTGGGCGTCGTGCTCGTAGGCCGTATTCATGCAGCCTATTTCTTACTGTTTGAACAACAACACCGCTTGAGATTTGTAGCTTTAAACCTATCTCCCGGTCTTGCAGTCAGTTGTGTGTATCGGTCCTGTCGAGCAGTTGCACTCCTTCCATGTCCTAGATGCTGGTCAGCAGGATCCCCTGTATTAACGTAACGCTGCCAAAGACGACAAATCACGCTCCTATTGACACCAAAATGCCGACATACCCGGGCCCGGGACTGATTTCTTGCCGCTTTTAGCATTCCTACAGCTCTCTGCGTGTCATCAACAGGCTTAGCATGACACTCTCTATTTCTTCGAAGAATAGACACGGCTCTTTCTCATACAAAGTGACATTTGTTTCTACTTTTTTGACATCCCACCGTAGAAATCCTTCTACATAAAAAAGGACCTAGACAAAGATCGAAACGACGAAGAAACGAAATAAAAAATGACAGATCGTAGGTTTTCTACGGTGAGATGTCAAAAATGGAGAAACGAAATGTCACTTTGTATAGAAAGAGCTGTGTCTATTCTTCGAAGAAATAGAGTGTCATGCTAAGCCTGCAGCAGTCAAATGCGACGCCATTTGAATGAACTGACTCTAAGACAAAAATTACTCCCCACTCAATTGTTTGAAAAACTGTATATCTCAAAATGATAAAAGTGAGATAAATTAAATACCAAATTTATCAAGCAACGAAAACACATGAAATCGGAAAACAAATAATTAGCTTTTATTTTAATGAAAACAAAACACAAAAGAAAAGTTTATATTTTTATAATCAGCCTGGGTATGTTTCCGAGAGCAAAAATATTGTATACCAAATAGTTTGTGAAGGGGGATGTTCCGAAGGGCCGTCCATACATTTTTCGGTCAGTCTTTACGCTAAACATGGACATTATTTGCTTAAACCGAACCATTTTATCACTTTTCTATAATGAAACGCAACCGTTTGACCTTTTTAGGAAATAACTTACATTATTATTTACTGAGAAAAACGATCGTGAAATCAAGGCAAAATTTGACACTTGGTAGTGTGCGTGAGTTTTGACAAGCAAATTAGAGCGCTATCTGCGCCATGATTGATTGCGATAGTTTAGAAATAGAACGCTAGATAGCGTGCAGGCGTTATTATAATTCTGATAAATCAATATAATACGTACAATAATTGATTTATTTCCTTTCCTAACTTTCATTAACAGGTTCACCAAAAAAAACATTATAATAACCTACAGCCTTGGCCAAAAGTATTGAGCACCCATGACATCTTTCAGTTTTATGAGGAGTATCAAATAGAAATAAAACAAAACGTTTTATATAGGTTTATTTTACTATTTATTAATTGATAATTAATATTTTGTGGGTCCACCCTTTGCCTTAATTACGGCAGAAATTATTTTTGGTAAAGAGATAATAAGATTTTAACAGTCTTCAACAGTAATCGCGTTCCATTCTAGGCGCAGGTAGAATTTCAAATCTCCTCTGTTGTTAATTGTGTGGCGCCTAACTCTACGCTTTAATAAACCCCATAAATGTTCTATGGGGTTCAGATCTGGCGACTGGGCAGGCCAGTCAAGAAGCTCTCGTGTTATTTTCCCGAAACCATGTCATAGTGCGGGCAGATTTGTGGCATGGCGCGTTATTCTGCTGGAATTTAACACCATCCATGTTCGTGTCGCCGAAAAGTTTCGTGAATGAAGGCAGCAACGCAGTTTCTAGTACATTTATGTACTTAGTAGAGTCCATGCGGCCTTCACACACGAGCAATTCGCCAACTCCAGAATCGGTCATGCAACCCCAGCCCATTATGCTGCCAACGCCGTGTTTTACGATTGGGATCGCAGACTATGGCTTAAATTCTTCGCCCACCCGGCGACGCACAAAGGTCACACCAGGTGTACCAAAAATCTGCAATAAAGAGAAAAATATTGAGTTCCGGAAAAAACAAATAACTTCATCTATGTGTTTGGTTTTTAAACCATTTTATATAATTTTATTAGGGCATTAAATTGACTTATTCACCTCAAAGTTTGATTCGTCTGACCACACAACATTTGACCACTCTTCAGCGGTGAAAGTTCGGTGTTTTAAGGCCCATTTATACCGAGCTTTTTTGTTATTGTCGGAGAGCCATGGCTTCTTCCTAGCTTTACAGCCTTTCAGACCAGCTTCCTGAAGTCTTCTACGAGTAGTTCGAGCAGAAATTGATTTCTTAATTTGTTCTGACAACTCAGCAGCGAGCTCTGAAGATGTTTTTTCCTATTTCTTAACGACTCTCTCAGTAATTGACGATCCTGACGGTCTGTGATGCGTTTGCGCCCGGTTCTCGGTCTATTTTGATGTGATCCGTTAGCAGAGAATCGCTTAATAGCATATTGCACGGATCGGCGCGAACATTTCACAGTTTTGGAAATCTCTACTTGTGATTTCCCTTGCTCATGCAGAAGCTGTACCTGCACACGTTTTTCTAAAGAAAGTTCGTTTCGTTTTGGCATATTGCAACGGTAACACACTAGATCACTGGATGTGTTCACAACGAGCGATGGTAGCGAACTGATAAATAAATACAAAAATTGTAAAAGACACATTTTATTGCACCCAGGTGTTTTATTACTAGCTGCGGCGTGGGTCGCTGTTTTTAAATCTTTGTAGGTGACCGACAAAAGAATATTTCAACAGTAGATTTGGTTTTCTCCCATACTTACCGTGAACGACCGAAATTTGTAAGGTGCTCAATACTTTTGGCCAATGCTGTATAACTGACGACCTTATCAATGTAAACAATTTTATTACATAATACTGTTGTGTGGCAACATACATATCATTGTTCGTAAATAGGATCTAAGCGACGTTGTCATTCTTCCCAACCTGTGTTCGCAACCTTGACCTACATTTAAAGAAATACTAGGAAACGTTGCCAAACTTAGTTTGTCCGATCAACATGTAATAAAATACAATTTTGAAGCTCGCTGGTGCAATAGTATTGGCACGCGGAATTCCTATTATACGCGATATTTGATTCCAATTTAATCAAATTATTGCAATTTATTGTAGGTATAGGTGTTAATAATTATTCATGATACGCAAATTTATTTTAAAATTTAAGTAACTTTTGGGCGGTTTTAGAAGCAGCAAGTTGGCTTATTAGTTGGGTTTTAGACGTTGAAATCTCGTCACGATACTAATTACTTACCTAGGTACGTCTCAATTACATAAGTACAATACAAAGTTAGTGGTTATCATAACTTTAATGTTTGTACCTATATTTTTGGTCAACAATAAATTAAATTAAATATTATAATTCGGTAACCCAACGAGTTTGCAAACATTTGCAAAATCAAAGTACTTACAAAATAGAATACGTTTTACGCATATTGTAAAGTTTCAGATAGACAAACATTTTTTTAGTTACATCGGCGCGGTTCGGGTTGCGGGTGCGTTCAGAACTTTGGCTTTTGAACTCATTGGTTTAGAAACAAACAAATGATTGAGTTACTTACTTCAAATTAATAAACGTGATTTATTGTTTGTATACAAATAATTTATTCTAATCTGTTTATTTTTTTCTTATTTGTCGACCAATATTCTACCAGGAATATAAAGATAAGTAAAATTTTACTTTTATTTTCTGTAATGACGTTCAGAACGTAACCCTGTCATAAATCTTGTTTTTTGTTTTTCATTTGTTTTTCTATATTTCAGATTTAGATTATATCTACAATGTCTGTTCAAACAAGCAAGAAGGCTTATAAACAACACAAAATAATATTACAAATCAAATCTTCATCACAATTCAATCTTCAATCTTCTTATCACAAATCTTTAAAACGTGTTCGAGGTGGATTAAGACAATTTCACGATGATGAGAGGTAAGTAAACATGCATAACATACTAATTCTTTGTCCGGCTTCTTCGTAAAACAGCCAAGTTTGGATGTAGGATTTCATATGATACGTTCTCTGTTGATAAAAGTTTACATTCGTAAATCGTATTACAGCCGTTTGAAAGTTTGGCGTTCTGAAGAAACCAAGAAGATGCCAGTGAATCAAGAAATCCTCATAGAAAATTTAGTGTAGGTATGTATCAAATAAGCATGATTTATTGTACTTGCTGAATGCTGCTTGTAAAAGTGGCACTACATGTGGTGTGAGTATGGTCATTACATTTTTTGTTTCTTTCAGTACCCAAAACACACAACGAAGAACATATGCGCGTGTAAAACCAAAATTCCGCTTAGAGGCCACCTACAGTACTCCTAGTACTAGCACAGGCCTGCCGGGGTCGCGGGAAGGTACTTATGGGTCACCGAGGCCCCCGCAACACAGGCAACAAGAAGGAATACGGGTGGGTTTTAGTCAGTAAGAGTCTGACACACCCTCCCGCTCCGCCCAGAGCGGGAGAAGTTATTTGATGATTTCCCACCCTCAAAAAAAAAAAAAAGTACTAGCACAGTGACAGCTGAACATGTGGTTGAACCTTTAGAGATTAATTGGCCGGAATCTGATCCTGAAACTGATTCATAGAATAGAATACTCTTTGTATGTACACCATAAAAATTCAATTCATTTCAATTGACTGTGGAAAGTGTTCCAAGTAAATGTTTGTCTGCGATATCTGGGTATCGCATTGTGGACCTAGAGCATGTAATTTAGTGGGCATTCCAATTGGAAAGACAAGGGATTCTCAATCTTCACAATCTGCACCACTGGACAAACAAAACGGAAAACCCACATGTCAAAAGACAAAAATCTTTACAAAGGAGGTTTAGTGTAAACGTTTGGGCAGGAGTGATTGGGAATCAGGTAGTTGGACCGCATTACCTGCCCGATAACCTCAATGGCGATAATTATTTGGAGTTCCATCAAAATGACCTGCACAAATTAGTGTCCGAGGTGCCCGTATTTAATGAAAATGTGTCCAAAGTATTCCAGCATGACGGCTGTCCCGCGCATTGGCGTTTGACTGTGAGAGAATATCTCGACGATGTGTTCCCCAATGCGTGGATTGGTCGCGATGGCCCTATTGCATGGCCGGCACGTTGCCCAGGCCTAACTCCGCTAGACTTTTATGTCTGGGGACGTGCCAAAGAGCTGGTATACGCCACTGAGGTTCCGACTAGGGAGGTACTACTTCAACACATTGAAACGGCGTTCAATAAAATTAAGGAGGAAATGCGACTTCGTACAAAACTGTGGATATACGAAATAGATGTCGGGCCTGCATTCGCAATAGTGGCCAACAATTTGAGCAGAATATATAAAAAAATATTAAATAAATGTTAAAAATGCTTTTTGTTTTTTATTTCTAGTAAACCCACCCCCCAAAAAAGAGATAAGAGACAGATTTTACCTTATAAGAGTGAGATAACAGATTTAATACGTTTTTCAGGTATCATTTAAGCAATTTTTTTTTTATTTGGAATTTAGTCTTTTGTGACTCGATTTACAATTCTAGCGAATTCACAAAGTTGTAAAAAGATTTTTATGGCATGTGGCACATCACTAGCAAGAGGATAGACTAGAGAATTTTTGAGGGAGTTGGAAGATCCCGGTCGTTTTTTTTTAAAGCCGCAGTTTCGGACTTCAATTAAAGCCAGCTTTAATTGAAGTCCGAAACTGCGATTAAATAAAAATAAAAAACTAGATGACTAATGTCACTAATTTTGAATTTAAAAGTACTGTAATACAATACACATCTATATAAAATTAAAATTCTGAGTCTACGACTTGTACTTTTTTTTAAATTTGTACTTGAATGTAAAATTTGGGTATTTTTTTTAATAAAACAATAAAAAGTCGATGAAAAAAAATCCACAGGGCATGAGAAGTGTTTAGGGGTCTGAAAGGATAGCAGATGACCCCCCAGTTGACCATTTCAATTTGGCACACCATGCACCAAACACCCTGTATGTGTGGTAACATGGGTTCCATATTTCAGACGCGTACTCCAAGTGGCTTCTAACAAAAGTGCAGTATAGATTTTTTTTAAGTTTTGGCTTGAGTGAAGCACTTCGATAACCGCATTATGAAACCCAGTGATTTTGAGGCCTTAGCGACTATTGCATCAACGTGTATTTCAAGAGTGAGCTTGGAATCCTGATGAACTCCCAGATCACGGCTGGAGTTTGATCTAGGTAGAACTTGATCACCTACGGTATACGATGTAGCAATGATTGCGCGCTTCCAAGAATACGTAATAACCGAGCATTTAGCGGGATTAAGATCCAGCTTGTTTAAAAAGGCAGTAGCCGACGTAGGTCATTCTGGAGTGCCGTTACGTCCATATACGATGATATTTTGGCATACATTTTCATATCACCAGCAAAACAAAAGTTTGGATGAAGTCAAGCAAGAGTCGATGTCGTTAATGTAGATTATAAATAGCAATGGACCGAGCAATGAACCCTGCGGGACTCTACTAGAAACAGGGACCCAGCTAGATATATAATTATTTAGTACTACTGCTTGGGACCTGTTGGCAAGGTAAGAGGAAAACCATCTGAGTAGACCGCCATGAATTCCCATACCATTTAACTTGGATATCAGAATGCTATGATCAATTCTATCAAACCTGCTTACCGTTGCACCGCAACGTAAATATGGAAATCTGCATTTATAATTATTTCGTAAGCGAAGCAAGTTAATTATTTCATGAGTATCAACAAAGATACTGCAGATATCAGATGTTAGGTTCGACGAATCGTTAAAAAGAAAAGGAGAAGAGATTGGATGACAAACAATAGGATTAGAGAGAAAAGTAGAATGGAAGTATTCGGAAAAAGCCTGACAAATAGATTGCCCCGTCCGCAAGGTATCACAATTATTATAGTTCGTGGTGCTTTTTTTTTGGGTGGGCCGCTCTGGGCGAAGCGGAGGGTGTGTCAGACTCTTACTGACTAAAACTCGCCCGTGTTCCTTCCGTTGCCTATGGTGCCTTGGTAACCCTTTCGTACTTTCCCGCGACCCCATCAGGCATCGGCCCTAGTGCACACCTACACTTGTGCTGACAACTCTTTTGAGGCCCGCGTGGAACACAACGCGCCGTCGACCCGGGCCGTGTCCTTACCGGACGTCGAGCTACCCATTGCTCACCGTCCGCAAGCCCGCGCCTACGGTGGCCGGAATCCGCCCGGGATTCCCAACGCCCAAGGCGTCTCCTGCGTCGGCTAGGGGCGAGAGGGCGCGAAATTTGCCTTTCCCTCAACTGCCCCGCTTCCTCCTTTACGAGCATTAACTGCTTCGCAGAAAGAGGAGAAGTTGAAGGTGCATGGGATTGCGTTTGAGTTATGACGTTTTTTTTACAAAAGTCCAAAAACAAGTTGGGTTATTTTTAATTGAATTTTCTGTTAGATCCAAATAGTTGCGGAAGCATTGAGATTACATAGTTTTCACCCTTTCACGAAGAAGCTTGAATGTTAATTCGTCAGATACATTACCATTGGTTTTGATGTTTTTAAGTATTTATATTTTTCTTTAACTGTTTCATTAATTGACGAACTTTATCATGTTGGATACTTTTTTATTCCGAAACAGTTTTTGTGGAGTATATTTTATTTGAAGATCAAAAATAAACCGATTAAAGAAGTTTACTGCATCATCAATTGACCGCGCGGAGAACTCAGTTTCCCAGTCAGTCGTACAAATGTCTCTGCTGATAGATTCATAGTCACCTTTATCAAACAAGAATTGAGTACGATGCGCACATTCAAGCAGAGGTGTTACCGGTAAGGACGAGGTCTAGGATTCTACCATACCTATTAGTTAGCGTGTTAGACTGTCCAAAATCAAAAGTGCATAATTCATCATAAAACAAAACTTCATCATTACTGTTAGGATTCAATAGGACAAGCGATAGGTTGTCAGATGGAACCCAGTTAATGCCGCCAGTTAAAGTCACCTATTACGAGAAAGGTATCAGAAATATTATTCATAACTTTAAAAATTAGAGATATTTAAAGACTTACCCTCAATATTCCATTACCATCGCATTCAGCATACTTTTCTTCTTGAGACAGATCCTTCACCATATCTATGTACTCCTGGTACACTTGACATTTAAGAACTGGATCCCTGAAAACGAAACAAACATTTAAAATACTTTTGTCCCATAGCGGAGTGCATTAAACACAATGCATAATAATATCGTGCGTATTATATGTTTATTTAAACATACTATATTCGACAGCCAAACAAAATACATTCAGACAACAAAGACAAAAAAACTAGGTTTTTGACTTACTCTAAAGTCAATAACTTGTCCTCAAACGGTGTTATTTTGTGTAAGAAATCTGCTGCTGATTCATGTTGCTTCTTCACCTAAAACAAAAATAAAGTTTATTCAGTAAGCCATTCCTAATGGAGCTATACCTACACAACCAGGTCACCAGTAAATATAGTCTGTTCCAAAACTGTCTGATGAAAGTGTAAACAAAGCCGATTCAGGTTGAATTCTTACGCAATCCCTCACTAAAGGGAATCAGTAAAACATTGATTTGTATTTAGAAATTTTCAATTCTTTTTATTTTTTTTTTGTATTTCACCTGTTTTTACACACATACACATACATAAACTCACGCCTTCTTCCCATGGGGGTAGGCAGAAACTATAGAACGCCACCTGCTACGCTCCTAACATACTCCTTTTGCATCGTTTACGTTCATATGTACATCTGGTCATACACGCACGCCGGTTGCGAGTACTACGCACCTGACCTTTTTGAAGAAGATCATTAATGAGGTTACTATATGTCAGTGGCGTGCAGTGGTTCTCCACAGAAGGTAGGCCATGCATACTGACACCAAAGAAAAAACTAATTCGCGCAACATCACAGCGCGGCTCTACATACAAGAACTCACCACATTATTCAAGGCATAAAACACGATTTTCTAACGATGCAAACAGAAGAAAGATTCGGCCACCTCAATTATCATAACCAAGTGGGTGGGTGATAATTACAGAACACGTCACTTGCAAGATATCCGAAGTCATGAATTATCATGTTTTTGGATTAATTCTCTTAATTCGGACACACATCTACCTTTAGACACAACTTGAATCTTATCATTAAACGACAAGTGCGACTAACCTAACCTAACCAACACATTATCGGCGCAAACTTCACAACAGAACACCATTCTTAGGTAAATAAACAAATAATAACAACACATAATATTTACACTACTTTACGTTTCAAAACCAATTACTTATAACATAATAAGATCTATAAATGATAAACATTCAAGATCACATATAATTACGTGTCACTGTCACATGAAACAAACACTACCAATTAAAATTGTATCACTGTCATACCGTGTTCTTCCACAAAAGGGACTACCATATTTTGCCGGATAACACTGACGCACTGGACTGTCTTGCCGAAACTTATTTTCCGAACTCCCCAAAAACCAAACGAAATTTCCCAAATATGAGAAGAAAAAAAAAAAATTATGAAGTTTTTAATTATTTTTATAGGGCTTTTGCTATTCCTTACAATTTATATTTTTTTAGAAGGTATAAATTCAAGAATACCACCCTTTTTTTTAATTGTCTCTAGTAGTCTGGTAGTCATGAAGGAAACTTCCCCGCAATTCGGGGAATTGTCCAAAAATTGGGAACCCTGGTCTTCAATAATTTTCATTCATTAAATCTTCACTTTACACACAACCAATGAGGACCAAGCTCCTCCAGTTACGCCCCTAATTTAAACCATTTCACTATTGTGTGCCGTTCATACACACGAAAATATACACGAGTGTGCGTAAATTTATGAACGGAATGTAGACGAAACGAATGCTTGCCTTGCTTACGTAAAACGTAAGCTCCGTCGAACTATAAGTCACGTGGCGTCTGCGACAAATTGCTATAAGAGTTTTAACAGGAGTTTAACTTTTTTTTTTAATATTTTGTATTATTGTATTACATAGTTAAAATAAATGCATTTGGCGTTGTTGGTAGGGTAGGCTAGGCCTAATTGCCTCTATGGACGGCACGCCCCTGCTATATGTCTTTCTGGCGCGTCCCCTCCCTGCATTTCCACTTACATCTGCCTTGTAAATACCTTTTGTTAGTCGCCTTTCATTCATCCACTCAACATGACCAAACCATCTAAGCATACTCTTTTCAAATTTTGCCACATCACTGCTTTTTCTAAAAAATAATATTTGATTATTAAGTAAATGATACAGAATAAAATTGAGGTTATAAAATTAACCTCAGTTATCAAATAAAAAACATATTTAAGGTGATTTGAAATTAGAACTTCGAGTTTAAGCATTTGTTTACATTTTCGGCAGATACTTTTGGAACAAACCATATTAATAATCCGACTAATCATGAATGTGTCTTACTATGATAAAAAAAGATTTTGCTTCTATTCTGTAATAACCTTTGCCTTAAAGCAAATAAAGAAGATAACCATTTCAATAAGGTAAACCATTTACAGGCAGTTTGAACTGTCAAGAAATCGGTCAGTTAGTTCTTGTTCACGCTAACTTGCGGGTGCGATGACGGGCGCGGTCACGACAAACATGGCATACTTAGGTCGATGTAAAATTTGGCCAAAAATTATTATATTTGACTTAATTCTCGAGGTAGTAGATGTTAACGGAACTTAAATTACTTTAAATCGACTAATTCTTTGAGACGCCAAAGGGCCTGTTACAACGACTTTCTTATCACTGTAAATTAAGGAGATAGGCCTATAAAATTAACCCATTTCTCATTAATGTCACTAATTCAAAAGGCTTACTTTTTCTAGATTGCTATATAAAACAAAAACATGTGCAGGAAACTGGAATTTGATTTTTACAATGTTTATTTCTAAACCTAAAGGAAGGATAATTAATTGTTGAGACAATCTTGAGTAACAATTAAAAGAGTTTTCTATGTAATCTTTGTGTAACTGTAATTAAATGCATCAATAAACCTGGGACTAAAACCCTCCTATACCCTGCCTCTCACCCCACGTGATCATTGAGGGTCATGTGGTTTTTTAATTACTGAGCGCACCTAAATACAAAAAAATACGAAAATGTCATACATTAAATTCCTACGTTTTGGCCCTAAATTTGAACGACGACCCAAGTATTGAACTGCCCTGCTGGGGTCGCGGGAAGGTACTTATGGGTCACCGAGGCCACCGCAACACAGGCAACAGGAAGGAATACGGGTGGGTTTTAGTCAGTAAGAGTCTGACACACCCTCCCGCTCCGCCCAGAGCGGGAGAAGATATTTGATGATTTCTCACCCTCAAAAAAAAAAAAAAAAGTATTGAACTGTCCACGTACAAAATACAGGTGCGCTGTAAGTAGCGGGCAAGTTCGCGACTGGCGCGTGCGGCTCGCTCGCGGCTATATCAAACGTGTGAAGATGTTTGTGTGTGTTCACGTCGAACTTAGGCTGGGCGCGTGATTGACTTTTATTTTTATGTATGGCATCTCGTAGTTGACCTTGAGAGGTCGTGACTACTTAACCGGACTTTCCTCTGGCTGCCTTAAGCGAACTCAAAGCCTTCAGCCAGGGGCGAATTTCTTACATTACTAAGCGACTGCACGCTAAGGGCACCCCCTGTGGGGTACGGACCTCGGCTTAGGGCGTCGCGGGGGGAGGACAGCAAGGTGGGACAGGCTGGATCTGCTCAGAATTATTATTATACGGGGAATTTAAAACTACAGGCTCAGCTGCGGCGCGGGCTGGCGCTTCGTCGAGCAAGGGTCGGGGAACGCGTGATTCACGCGCAACATCAGGTAAAATCAATATATTTGAACAGGCGGCACCGTGCCCGGCGCCGCTGCCGCCCCCGCAACCGCGTGTTGTATGTGAACAAGCACACCACCACCTCCTATCACCGGTGGTTGTGGTCGGTGGCTCGTGTGCGGTTGCCCTTAGTCAGAAAAGTAAAGATGTTGTATACCTTATCCACATACTCCTGATCATGCATTGTGAGTGCTAGTTTCTCCATCTGCTGCAACGCGTTCTCTCCTCTCAGCAGAGGCCGCGACACTGTTTCCTCGAGGCACCAAAGAACGCGTTCTTTCTGTGCCTTGTATTCTTCGGTGTCTTCCTTCCTGATGACAAATTATTATTTTAATATACATGATCCGTCTCATTACAAAACAAGTTCTAACTTTAGTTCAAACGTAAAGTAAAGTTCGTAATGTTCTTGATACGGATGATGACATTTTTTTATGTTAAACTAAAAAAAATAGTTGTTTGCAAATAGTGCAAACAATATTATAAAAAGTGTTAAAGCTTAAAAAATTGCCACGTCGTAAACGTTTTAAAATAACTGCTGGACGAAGACGGCTCTGTCACAAGTGACGTCATGACTATGTAACTTCATACATATTATGGCGCTACCATACATTGTCCCTACCGCGGCAAGGACGGGATAATCCCTTTTAAAAACTTTTAAAGCATGTAGCTTCTCCATATTATTTCCATCGATTTTACAGATTTTTTCGGTTATCTCATTATCATACTATAGTTATAGTTATCATACTATAGTTATAGCTATCATACTATAGTTATAGTTATCATACTATAGTTATAGCTATCATACTATAGTTATAGTTATCATACTATAGTTATAGCTATCATACTATAGTTATAGTTATCATACTATAGTTATAGCTATCATACTATAGTTATAGTTATCATACTATAGTTATAGTTATCATACTATAGTTATAGCTATCATACTATAGTTATAGTTATCATACTATAGTTATAGCTATCATACTATAGTTATAGTTATCATACTATAGTTATAGTTATCATACTATAGTTATAGTTATCATACTATAGTTATAGTTATCATACTATAGTTATAGTTATCATACTATAGTTATAGCTATCATACTATAGTTATAGTTATCATACTATAGTTATAGCTATCATACTATAGTTATAGTTATCATACTATAGTTATAGCTATCATACTATAGTTATAGTTATCATACTATAGTTATAGCTATCATACTATAGTTATAGTTATCATACTATAGTTATAGTTATCATACTATAGTTATAGCTATCATACTATAGTTATAGTTATCATACTATAGTTATAGCTATCATACTATAGTTATAGTTATCATACTATAGTTATAGTTATCATACTATAGTTATAGTTATCATACTATAGTTATAGTTATCATACTATAGTTATAGTTATCATACTATAGTTATAGTTATCATACTATAGTTATAGTTATCATACTATAGTTATAGTTATCATACTATAGTTATAGTTATCATACTATAGTTATAGCTATCATACTATAGTTATAGTTATCATACTATAGTTATAGCTATCATACTATAGTTATAGTTATCATACTATAGTTATAGTTATCATACTATAGTTATAGTTATCATACTATAGTTATAGTTATCATACTATAGTTATAGTTATCATACTATAGTTATAGTTATCATACTATAGTTATAGTTATCATACTATAGTTATAGTTATCATACTATAGTTATAGTTATCATACTATAGTTATAGCTATCATACTATAGTTATAGTTATCATACTATAGTTATAGTTATCATACTATAGTTATAGTTATCATACTATAGTTATAGCTATCATACTATAGTTATAGCTATCATACTATAGTTATAGCTATCATACTATAGTTATAGCTATCATACTATAGTTATAGCTATCATACTATAGTTATAGCTATCATACTATAGTTATAGCTATCATACTATAGTTATAGTTATCATACTATAGTTATAGTTATCATACTATAGTTATAGCTATCATACTATAGTTATAGCTATCATACTATAGTTATAGCTATCATACTATAGTTATAGCTATCATACTATAGTTATAGCTATCATACTATAGTTATAGCTATCATACTATAGTTATAGCTATCATACTATAGTTATAGCTATCATACTATAGTTATAGCTATCATACTATAGTTATAGCTATCATACTATAGTTATAGTTATCATACTATAGTTATAGCTATCATACTATAGTTATAGCTATCATACTATAGTTATAGCTATCATACTATAGTTATAGCTATCATACTATAGTTATAGTTATCATACTATAGTTATAGTTATCATACTATAGTTATAGCTATCATACTATAGTTATAGCTATCATACTATAGTTATAGCTATCATACTATAGTTATAGCTATCATACTATAGTTATAGCTATCATACTATAGTTATAGCTATCATACTATAGTTATAGTTATCATACTATAGTTATAGTTATCATACTATAGTTATAGCTATCATACTATAGTTATAGCTATCATACTATAGTTATAGCTATCATACTATAGTTATAGCTATCATACTATAGTTATAGCTATCATACTATAGTTATAGCTATCATACTATAGTTATAGTTATCATACTATAGTTATAGCTATCATACTATAGTTATAGCTATCATACTATAGTTATAGCTATCATACTATAGTTATAGCTATCATACTATAGTTATAGTTATCATACTATAGTTATAGTTATCATACTATAGTTATAGCTATCATACTATAGTTATAGCTATCATACTATAGTTATAGCTATCATACTATAGTTATAGCTATCATACTATAGTTATAGTTATCATACTATAGTTATAGCTATCATACTATAGTTATAGTTATCATACTATAGTTATAGTTATCATACTATAGTTATAGCTATCATACTATAGTTATAGCTATCATACTATAGTTATAGCTATCATACTATAGTTATAGCTATCATACTATAGTTATAGCTATCATACTATAGTTATAGCTATCATACTATAGTTATAGTTATCATACTATAGTTATAGTTATCATACTATAGTTATAGCTATCATACTATAGTTATAGCTATCATACTATAGTTATAGCTATCATACTATAGTTATAGCTATCATACTATAGTTATAGCTATCATACTATAGTTATAGCTATCATACTATAGTTATAGCTATCATACTATAGTTATAGCTATCATACTATAGTTATAGCTATCATACTATAGTTATAGCTATCATACTATAGTTATAGCTATCATACTATAGTTATAGCTATCATACTATAGTTATAGTTATCATACTATAGTTAGTTACTATAGTCTAAAATCAGCTTTTGTAATGAGAACTTTACGTTCCTCGGAATAAGAAGGTATATGTCGTGGAAGGCCCAAGCGAATATAAAGGGGCGAATTAGACCAGTTTATGAGACTGGACCACAAACAGCCGTGAAAAGTAGAAAGAATGGAGAGAGGCCTTTGCCCAACAGTGGGTTACCATGGGCTGATATTATATCAATAAAAACAAATTAGTCGGAATACCAAGAACAGAGAAGAGAAATAAGTTAATCCTGTTTTTTTTCAGGTCGAAGCAATATCTGCAAAGCAAACCCAAGGACCAAGGTTGTCTTTAAAAGATTTATTTTAGCGATAAAACCACCCATTGTGTCATCCTATCCTGTGTAATTGTCTAAAAAAGAACATAAAAAACCACAAATATGACGCACATTATAAAATAAACATAAATCTCACACACACAGAGATCGTTGTCTCGTCTACATTCATATTTTCAACGTATAATGAGTAATAATGTAGTTTAATAATGAGTATTGAAAGAGTATCTATTCTATATTAAATAGATATAAGAGTAATAAATGTATTCTATAGAATACAAACCTGATAGTCTCTAGATGCGCCTTCTCCAACTCGTACTTAGCGTCCCAGAATATCTTGCCGCTAAAGGGGTCTGCGCCTGCGCGTCGAAGCACCTCGTCGAGTTGCACGCGCGCCTTGTCAGCCTCACCCACCGTCAGTGAGAATGAACACCACTCGCTTAGTATTGGGATAGCTGTGTAATAAAAAAATTAAAAAAAAAACATTTTCATTCAGACAGAATAATTTATCATTACATTTAAATATAAGACAAGTCCTTTCTTTGAATTTCTTGGAAGCCTCGATGCGGCAATTATCTCCCAATATTCGCCAAGCTTGTATCAATATTGTAGCAATGTGTTAACAATTTGTCATTACAAGGGCACCAGCAGCTACTATACAAAGTCAAATTAAATTAGCAGGCAAATCGATATCTATGAACAACCTTATTATTTCCCATCGTTTGTGTCTCCCGCGGTCCTTGACTCTTGACTTGACCCCAAGCCGCAGCAGTTACTTAAAATTATGAGTTTATAAAATATTACTTTTTGTCATTATCATGAACTCAAACTCAAAGCATTTATCTCAAATAAACCAAATACAGGCACTTTTGAATTGTCAAGGGGTCGGTCAGTCAGAAAGATGAAGCTAGTTGCCCATTCCAAAGCGTAGTAGGTTCCTATGGAGAAGAACGGGCAAGAAACTCCACGGACTCTCTTTTAAATTAAAATATTGTTCCAAAAATATTGGTTACATCATTCATGTTGAAATTATACATGTGAGAACAATGTACAAAGACGTGCACGTTAAAAGTGTCCGTAATAAAAAGATAAAAACAATTGAAAAATTAAAATAAGCCATAGCAGCTAAGAAATGACCAGTCCCTACTGACGGCGCCCGTTCACGAACATGACACATGGATCATGTTGAATGCTAATCAATTAGTTTATGTGCCCTTGTGGAGCAGGACCAGCGTTGAGCAAAGCCCCCAACTTATATTATGCTTGGCTGCATAGTGTGCGTTTAATACAAGATTTAAATTTTGTTCATTCAGTTGGGAGTATGTGGGGGGGGTATTTTATTGTAACATTTTAAACAGTACCCCATGAAGTACGAGTCTACTTTAGCCAGCCTGAAACCTGGTTGAACTAATTGGTCCCTGTAACGGTAATGATTAAAAGTAACGAAACTTCACAGACATGACGGGTACTATCCCACCATGCCTGTGAAGTTTAACCAATCAATTCAATTTAATTTTATGTATAATAAAAAAACATGTCTTTACAGATTTGTGTCTTCGGCTTTCAGCCTTACAAGATCAAACTGAAAATAACAGTATGGTACTACTCACAGTAACAATCCAGCGCGGCTTTCTGAAACAGTTTCGCCACACGTTCGCGTGATGCTTCCGTATGTGCCAGTGACACTTCAGTCTGCAAACGAAGCAGCCAATGTTCCGCCCGCAGTGATGACAACTGCTCTAGGCGCTCGTAAGCGGAGCGCCAGCGCTCCAGTGAGGATAGGCCCCTATAATATCAAGTTGAAAATAATAATGCAGCATACTGTAATACATACAACTTTGTTATAACTATTACTTATGAATATTTTATAGGTATCTTTTTGATTCATGAACTTTTGCCAAAATAATTTTGTCTGTGACAACAGTTTTATACAATGCCGCATTATTGGTGTCCTCCTAACATCTTCCATACATTACTGTCCGTCCCCAAAAATAAAAAACCAGCGTGCGATTCGGACTCGCGCATGAAGGGTTCCGTACCATTCTTCATCTATAAAAACGGCAAAAAAAAAACCATGTCTGTTGTATGAGAGCCCCCTTAAATATTTATTTTATTCTGTTTTTTAGTATTTGTTGTTATAGCGGCAACAGAAATACATCATCTGTGAAAATTTCAACTGTCTATCACGGTTCATGAGATACAGCCTGGTGACAGACGGACAGCAGTCTTAGTAATAGGGTCCCGTTTTACCCTTTGGATACGAAACCCTAAAAATAAAACATACAAATGTACTAAAAGTATTTATCCATTTTTTAGGTATGAAGCTAAAACTATTCTAAGAAATCTGAAAATTTTATTTGTGATACATACATAGGTACAGTCACGGGTATGTACATCTGACCACCATGAAAACAAAATCCCGTGAACAAAAGTTTGTATGGGATACTCTTAAGCTCACATAATTGTAGGCTTAGCATTAGTATTTTATAAAGCAATGGTAGACTTACCACAAAGCTTGGATAAGGTCAATATGTTCATCATAGTTGTAAGGGTCTTCCACAATACGCCGTTCCAGTTCCGTCACTTTCCTCTCCAAGATCATATCTTCATCTTCGTCCTGATAACAAAATATTATGTTCTTTGTATGACCCCGTTTTGCTTGAGTTACAAACAAAAAGCAGCAAATGAAAACTATCTATTTTGTGAAAGCTGTGCACCTTCACATAGAGTTTGATGAATTACTAGATTTGTGAATGGTCAAATCTTTTAACGCATAGACCTTATGGCACAAAAGTTAAAAAGAAAAGTTAAACAAACTGTCCACCAAACGATCTCCTCCTAGAAGCCGTTTGCATGAAAGCGCTCAACAGGTGTCACAATAATATTTATTGTTGTTTCAAGAGTATCTTTCTTATGAACAAGCACACATTCATACAACATTAATTTGTCGACTTAAATATCATTAATAAACAACCTCTATAAATATCAAAATGATTGAAATAACAAAACTCATAAAAAAACACTTCTATAGATAACTACAAATGGTTACTTTGATTTGATTCCAATATAGCTAGACGAATATGACCTACTTAAAATAAAAATACATGATAAAAAGTACATATTGACAACATCTTACTATTTTAATATATTTTATTATGCTGTTACTCGCTACAGCAAAGGAGTATAACTTAATCCAATGTTTACAATAGGATTAAGATTATTGATTTTATGACAGTCAGTTTCAGTTTATAATTACTTGTCAAAGTGACCTTTGACAAGTAAATAAAATTGAAAATAATACCTAAATCACCACACATGAATGTTATTCTATTAACTTTAATTAAGTATTGCATTCAAGTTTAGTAAGTGTATTTATAAATGTTTACTGTCTGTACTATTTATATCCGCAGACATTTCATATTGTATCAAACAACAACAGATGACTATTATTATTTTTCATGCCAAAATGGGTATGTAACTTTCGATATATCTCAAACATAAAAGGCATTTATTGAGCAATAAAACTATACGCAACCGCTGCGGTTGAAATAATTCGGCAAAAACTATCAGAAACACGCTGTTTAGGCAAACTGCAAATGTTACAAAGGATCCCATAATATTGCAACGTACTTCGTGAAATATCATTGGACTGTCTAATTAGAATTAAGTCATCCCACCATCAAAAAACAGTGAATTCTCAACAAATAATGAATATTTTCTAGAAAAATAAGTAAGATATGTGCCAAATGTTGGATCGTACGGGCGTGCATACATCAGAGTCGTCGGTATCTTCCGGTATATCAGCCTCATCCTCCTCCACTACCACTTCTATTTCATTTTCCTCTTCCGATTCATTTCTTACTTCGTCCTCCACGATAGCCATTATTCACTACAAAACTATAAACACTCGGGTTTTGTTCGCCTGCTGTTTGATAACAAATTTCGCAAACGATTATGGCGGACGAAAGCGTTTGCTTGCCAGTTATCTGTCAAACTTTTTTAGGGATGTTAATCGATTTAAGGATAAAATCGACTAAAACAAAAATAAAAAGTAAAGTACATTTTTATTCAAACATCATTCGCCTATAAATTATAATTAAAAATTAGTTTTGTTTGTGTGTTAATTAAAACACAGCTATTTGTGTATATTTAATTAAAATAAGTACTTATCAATCAATCATTTATTATTTGTAAAACATAGGTAACAAAAAATACAGTTCTTATAAGTATTAATGTTAAAATTACTCAAAAATGCTTGTAATATGGTCATTATTTTGGTGCCGGAAAAGTTGTATGGAATTTAATTGCTGGTGAGTTTTAGCCACCAGCAATTTCCGTTGAAAAGCCATTATTATCTTTGTTTCAAAAATAGTCAAGTACAAAAAGATGTTATTCAGAATTTGGTTGTATAAGCACGGCACATGCAATAGAATCAAAACAATTATTACCTTAATGAATTGGTCAAGGCCAGCTAATGAGACACAATTGATTTTTTATTGTTTGAATCCGAATCGGTGTTGCGTGGGGCTTTTATTTTTTTGGGTGAGAAATCATCAAATAACTTCTCCCGCTCTGGGCGGATCGGGAGGGTGTGTCAGACTCTTACGGACTAAAACTCACCCATATTCCTTCCGTTGCCTGTGTTGCCAGGGGCCTCTGTAACCCTTTGGTACCTCCCCGCGACCCCGGCAGGCATCGGCCCTAGTGGACCCCTACGCTTGTGCTGACGACATCTCTTTGAGGCGCGCGTGGAATACAACGCGCCGTTAACGGGGGCCGCCGCAGGAGACGCCCTAGGCGTCGGGAATCCCGGGCGGATTTCCGGCCACTGTAGGCGCGGGCTTGCGGACGGTGAGCTACCCATTGCTCACCTCACCGTATGCTCCACCGTGTTCTCCGGGCGATCCACACAGTGGTGACACCCAGGCGTTTCCTCCCGCCGTATCCGACACAGGAACCTCCCGAAGCTGCCGTGTCCGGTGAGAACCTGCGTCAACCGGAAGGTGAGGACGCCGTGGCGCCTCTCTAGCCACTCCTCAAAGAGGGGACTTATCGCCGCAATCGTGGCGTGCCCAGCACTGGGTTGCGACAACCGTACTCTCGCATGTCGCCATGAGATCCCGCCGGAGCTCCGTCCGCTGTGCCGCGATTTCTCGCGGCAGCGGAGTTACGCCCCGGCGTTTATCCTCCTCGCGCCACTCCCATACGTGCGCGAGGGCTTTTTCCTCCAGATCGTATGGCGGCCATCCGGCAAGGAGGCTCGCTGCCTCACAGGAGACCGTGCGGTATCCCCGGACCAGCCGGATGGTCATGGCCCTCTGGGCCGCGCTCAACCGGCGGGCTTGCCGCAGCGCCAGGGAATGCGCCCACACAGGAGCCCCGTAAAGGGCCATGGACCGGACGACCCCCGCGTAGAGCCTCCGGCAGGAGGCGTTTGGACCCCCTAGATTAGGCAGCAGCCGCTTCAAGGCAGCTCCTGCCCGCTCCAGTTTGGGAGCCAAATGTCGGAATGCTCCACGAAGTTCCACCGGCTGTAAAGGACGACTCCCAGGTACTTCATCTTCGACTCGACGCCGATGTAAACCCCTCCTACCGTTATTTGGGATCCCGACGGTGGCGCGTTTCGAGGACCATGAAAACACATGGCCTCGGACTTGTGCAGGGCCACCTCGAGTCCCAATTGCCGGATCCTTTCGACGATTGTCGCAACCCTGCGTGCCGCTACTTCGGCCGCCGCCTGGTGCGACCTCCCCTGCGCCAGGACCAACGTGTCGTCAGCGTAGCACACTACGCTGACGCCGCTAGGGAGGTCGGCGCGCAGCAACCAGTCGTATCCGATATCCCACAGATGCGGCCCCAGGACCGATCCCTGTGGGAAACCGCACGACATCTCTTGCCGGTTCCACACTCCCTGGTGACCGGGGTGTCACGTGCACGTCAACCCTTGCTGTCCGCGCTATAAAGGCCTTGACCTTTGGTCTCGGCCTTTATTTCAGCTTGTCCATCAAGGGCTGCGATGCTAACCGACCTGTGTTGGTCTGGAGCTGCGCTTTCAGCCATTATCAGCGCTGCCAGCAACGCAGTCGTTACAGACCGCGGCAGTAATGTACTATTGGATGCCTACAGGCGGTACCGATACCGATTACGAAACCTGTACCGATTTTGGCTCAAGCTAATTTAATATAATAGTACGATATGATGATATGGAAGATGGACGCTCGTCACAAACTTCTGTAATCGCTCTATTTGCAAGAATGTGTTTACTGTAACTAGTCGCAAACTTGGTCATCGCCTACTGATTCGGACAGCATGAGTGCCGGCCGCCAGCCGGGCTGCGCCGGAGCGCGTCGTAGCAGATGTGCGCACGCGGCGGCATCCAACTGCTAAAATCTGTTGTAACCTGGGCGCATACGTGAGCTGACCCGTGTAAATCGTATACATTAAATGAGACTTCTCGAAGTAACCATCAAACGTCCGCAGCATACGTGGCATTACTTTAGTAGACAGGCAGATAAAATTCAGCTGCTGCATTGCCCTTCTTATGTCAAACATGTCTGGCAATCTTCTGAAAAGGGCTCCAAGGTGCAGGTGGTATCAAATAAACACAGTTTGTTATGATTCGTTTATATTTACTATAAAAAATATGATTACATAGAAGTTCCTTTTACATAAAAATTACATGGGTACCTAGTAATAACTCACAATCAAATAATCCAGAAACTATTACTTTTTTAAATTAATGTATTTTTAAATAATATTGAAACTTTGGCACCAATTTAACTTCTAGGCCTTATTCGATTTATATTCGATTCATCAATTAGATTACAATAATGGGTAGCTATCAATATAATTAAAGTACAAATTAAATGCACCAACGTGGGAATAAATTCTAAATATATAAGATACAAAAATTTTTAAGTACCTACTAAATTATAATTTGATAATTCAATTCAGTTAAACTTTCCAAAAAGCATTTTCAGCCTTCTATTCGATACAATCATTCCAATAATTCCTTAAAAATAATAATATATTTTCATGCAACTATCTAGTAGGACTTACTATTCTAATCTCCTAATATTAAAGAGTAAATTGACAATACAAAAAATGGAATATTTAGAATAAAATATGGTGTCAGTCATCAAAGTAAAAATAATACTTTAGTAATGCATGGACAGTATCAACTTCTCAATAAGAAAATCTCGCAAATTCAATATTTTTTCGAACATTGTATTACTGGTATTGAATCAACGAATCTATAGTTTAGTTAATAAAACACAAGAGTAATAGGTATGTTAAACCAACTTTGGGCAGTTTGTTAATTGACAAAACTGAATAGTACGGAATTTACTCAACAAGATTTATTAAATCATGTTAAAAACGAAATGGCACAGAGCAATAATAATAAATGCATGTCAGATCAATATCATGAGGCCATGATTGACAACCTATCGTTACATATTCGATATGGGGGCATTAGTATCTTAATAGGCCAAAACCTAGAGCTACTTGTCTGCGTAAAAGTTACTAAGGACCAATTTTTCAATCTTCAGATAACTTATCTGAGAAATAAAAATTGCGGTTGGACAGCTTTTGCATAGAACATAATTATGTCAAACCGCCATATTTATTCTTCAGTTAAAGTTATCTGACTATTGAAAAATTGGCTCTAAATCGACTATGTACATGTTAAGTTGTGCATTATACATTGCATCACTTCATAGTTTAAATGTGTCTCGAAATTCTTTAAGATAAAATTACCTAAACGCAGACGTAGACATAGTGAGATTCAGCAAAGTATTCCATATTCATTTACTGCAGTTCAATCGACTACTCATCAAATAATTCCGTAGTCGATTTATAGAGGTCCTTTTGATCTATATTACTTATACATTTCGATTGATGTGCACTTTCTTAAAATTAAGCATGGAATACTTCTTCACTGTGTTAATATTGCAATTATCTTAATACTATTATAGAGAGATAAAACATTATATTGTCTATAGATATGGATTTACCTATAATAAAATCGTCCTATAAAATAATATGAAAAGGAAAATAATATTTGAGTTACAAAGATAATACTTAATTCTGTAATGTTCACAAAAATACATAGCTACAAATGCTTTGAGTATTACACGTAACTATTGTATACAAATTTTAACTATAACTGACGGAATTTCTAGGAGACCTCACAAGGTTGATTAACCTAAGGTTGATGTCGCACTGAAGTTCGTCCAGGCTCACGAACTACGATCGCCGAGCCTGGCAGGACGCTAGTGAGAAAACACCCTAATAGTTTACATGGCAACACTCATTTCTTTCTAGTGATGGGAACAGCTACTACGACTAAAGTCTATTTAGGCGCTTTTATAACAATAATCTCAACATATTTAATGTCATTATACGAGTTTTTTTTTAAATGTTCACTGCGAGCGATATATTTGTATGAACGTTACAGGATGTACGACAGTTACATCAGTTACATCTAGTTGGAAGTAACGCAATAGGGGATGGCGCGAAGTATCGAGTTGACGAAGTCACACGTTGCCGGCAGTTGGACAGTCGTACTAATGTCCAACTAAGGGAAGAAAACATGATATTATAGTAGCGATAGGGGGCGGGTTCCATAACAAATATATTATCATTTATCGCCTCCGATATTTCCAGACTCACCCAGTGGCGGACTAAGCATGTTGGGAGCCCAACTAAATGGAGCCCCCCCCCCCCCCCACCCAGGTGTGCAAAAAAGTTTGACAACTAGGAAAAAGTAGGATACAAGAGCGAGCGAAGCGAGCTCGGAATTCGTCGACTTATATAGAAAAATTAGATCATTCGACGAATAAAGGATGCTAGAGTGAGAGAGCGAAGCGACCTTGAATTTTTTAGCACTCCGCCCCGGATAGATAGGTTTTCTTTGGACTATTCTTATATAAATAGAACAGTTACTTTGTCGAGTTACGCAGTAAAGTCTGAGGAAAAGAGAATGTACGTTGCATGAGCGAACGAAGCGCGCTACTAAATTTTGAGCACACTACGTTAATATTTGGCATACGTAGGGGGCCTCCAATTGCCTTTTACTTACTGAAGATATTTTGGCCTTGTTTGTGATTTGATTATAATGATTTCTAAAGATTTGGGAACCCTCAGGATCGAAGGCCCGTGGCACCCCTGATGCCCCCCCTCTAGTCAGCCAGTGGATCCACGAGCGATCACCAAACCCTTATATCAAGCGTGGGGATAATAACGTCACTGTCAAAACATGGATGTAATGTACAGTTACAGCCGAAATATGTAAGTACGTCACCTTAGGGCTATTATTTTTGTCTGCTCATTGCACAATAGAATCTAATACAATCTGACTCAGCATTATACACTGCGTTCATCGAATCAGCGTAGCCACCTTCTTTACATGTCAGATCGAATTAAAATTGTGACCAGACTTTCATAAAATGGCCAGGCCATTAAAAAGGGGTGTGGTTGATGTCAACTCGACGTTGGTCAAAGGTGTATGCTATTTTGATCTTTGCATCAAGTATTTAAATGTAGTTTTCTATGCAATCGTCTGGTCGGTGCCGTAGCTTCAAAACGGACTGTGTCCTGACTAGCTAAAGGAAAGAATTTAAAAACTGACGATATAAAAGACTTGACTGTACCAGGGACATACTCTCAGGGGGTGTCAAGATGTTAGGTTACCTGTGCGGTGCGCGTGCACTATGCGGTGGTGGTGGTGCTGGCCCCGCCGGCGGCCTGCAAGTTCATCTGGCGCTGCATCTGGTCCAACATCTCTTGCATGCGACGCAGTTCAGCCTCCTGGAATGTTAGTATGCAGTTTAAAATTTACTGATTAGATATAACCGGGAGAAAGTCTATTCCTCAATATTTAGTCCGGGTTTATAAAGGGGATTAGTATTTTAGGCCAGAAGCACCATACTCGCTATCAGGCAGCCTTAGTCGTAAAGGTCAATATAACCTATATGATTTACCTATCTCTGTGATTGTGACATTTTAACACTTCTTCATCATCATATCACCCGAAAAACGTCCACTGCTGGACATAGGCCTCCCCCAAGCAAGCAGTGCTTCTCGCATCTAGCGGATTCCTGCGGTCTTCACCAAGTCATCAGTCTACCTTGTGGGAGGCCTTTCAACGCTACGTCTTCCGGTACGCGGTCACCACTCCAGAACCTTTCGGCCATCTGTTCTGCGAGCAATGTGCCCTGCCCACTGCCCCTTAAATTTGGCAATTCTTCGGGCTATGTCGGTTATAACACTTATGATCTATCTTTACCCTAGTGACGATCTATCTGTGAGAGTGATCAGACATAAGCTGTTAGAAATTTTGTATTGGGAGGACGTCCTTCACATTTAAGTGTCATATTCGTGAACGGCCGCTGTCAGTTGGGACTGGTCATCTCTTAATTGCCATTTTTTATCTTCTTAAATTGTTTTTATTTATTTATTAACCCCCGACGCAAAAACGACGGGGGTGTTATAAGTTTGACGTGTCTGTCTGTCTGTGTGTATGTGTGTGTCTGTCTGTGGCATCGTAGCTCCCGAACGCATGGACTGATTTTGATTTTGTTTTTTTTTTTTTGAAAGGCGACTTAATCGATAGTGTTCTTAGCTATGATTCAAGAAAATCAGTTCAGTCGTGAAGATTATCAGCTCTTTTCTAGTCTTCACTCACCAACTTACAGCGCAGGTATCGTGTTTGGGCTCATTGTACTGGTCTCAATAAATAGGTTATAGATAGATGGTGATCAGGGTCTGATCATGGAGAAGGAAAGACAAATGAGGGTAAACAAGTAAGTACTACTTTGGGAAAAAATACCTACGGGGGCGCATATTTCGGCGAGATACGTATCGATGGCAGCGTATCTGACCTACTAGTAATATATAAAGTTAAAAAGTAGGTAATAAAAGTTAAATTTAAAAACCTCCGACACTAACAAAAACATCTAAAAAGTAACAAAATAATACGAATTGGGCTCTTTCAGTTTAATATAAATTTAGGTAATATTTTGAGCCAAGCGTCGTCTAGTCGGGCGACGGCTAATGAAACCGTCAAACAGACGAAGCTTATACCTAGCAATAATGAATGTATGCTATTGTAGAAAGAATAAGCGCTGTTAACTTCCTATTTTCATTAGCCGTCCCCCAACTCGACGACGCTTGGCTCAAAATATTACCTACATTTATATTATTTTGTTACTTTTTAGATGTTTTTGTTACTGTCGGGGTTTTTTTAAATTTAAATTTATTTTTTTATTATTACCACTTACATTTGTTTTTACAGGTTCCTAACCCAATACAATTTTACTTAATTTAAAATAGACTCAATACCTACAGACAAGTCATAAAGAGGGCAATGTCAGTGTCAACCTCTGGAGCTCCGCCAAAGAGCAACTAAATATATCCAATCGCACAGAGACCGTGCAGCGTCTGTGCATTGGATATATTTAGTTGTCCTATGTGCACATAAGAGTATACTACCTCAAAACCCGGTCAAAAGACAGAAAAAGGTTTTAACAATCGACACTCAATTTGCATTGCTTGTACACATCACTAATCGAACCATAATCGAACTACTATAAGCTGGTTCCAAATTCGGCTTAAAAGCCGCCCGCTGTATGTGCAGGTGGTCGGAACCTAGTCGATGTTTAATACGCACGTCTTTGTTTTCGATACGCCCTATATTTTACAACTTTCCGGTTTGTGCTTTCAGTAGTTTGTGGTGATATTTGTGAAGATTTTCAATGGGTACCGAAGCACTTAAATTATGACACTAAAATATGATTGTTATTTTTAATAGGCTTGTGTTTAAACGCCTAAGAAAAGTACCTATTTTACTACCAAAAAATTCGAAATACCTGTCAGAATGGATAAATACTCACCAAATTGTGTTTCATAAAGATTTGTAGAAGTGAACCTAATGTTCCTTGTTATTCTATGCCATAAAGATTTATAAACGCATTTAAGTTAATTTCAGACCAAATATTTTATATTATCGCTAAATAGATGTTACCAATATGGAATTTTGACATTATAACATAAAATAATTTCTAATTTATTAAGTTTCTAATTATAAACTTTGTTAGTGCCTATTCTAGGTAAATTTTCGATTTTGTTACTGTTAATTATTTTCAATGCTAAGGAAATATTTGTATTATACCTACGCATTGAATGTGATGAATGTTTTTTTTATTTGAATCACACTACAGAACCTACTGTTTGGAACGGGCAACTAGCGTCAACTTTCTGACTGACCGACAATTCAAAAGTGCCTATAAATGGTTTAATTAAAATGTTTCGAGTTTTAGTTTGATGGTGTAGCCTTCAGGGGCGACGGCTTCATACAACCCCATTCCTACCGGTTTCCCGTTGGAACAACGACTCTACTTGAGTTTACTATTACTAAATAATAAAGTAAATTTACCACAAATTGTCAAAGTTCTCCAAATGATTTTAAACCTTAAAATGTTGATGGTTAAGATCGAAATCGAATGAGAAAATTTGACAGTTTGTGGTAACTTGATGTGCTAGCAACTGTACGAGCCACGCTACTTCGGACCACTTCGGTGGCAATAGGGGGTTCCGAAACAGCACTCATTACGTGTCCGGTTGAGTAGTCCCGACCTCTCAAGGTCAACTACGAGATGCCATACACAAAAAAAAAACTCATTACGTGCCGTTCTCAAGCGAGTTGAGCCGGTTTTACCAGGACAGAAAGAGAGAAATGCGTAGAAGAGACCGAGATAGAATAATGGATTGTTGAATTTAATATTTTATTGTGTCGACTTGTTGACAGATAAGTTAACAGATAAACTAACTGTCATTCTCAACATTATTTTAAAATCTAGAGTAGGTACCTATTACAGCTGGAATTTGTTTTTGCGTGATTTGTGCCATACAGTGATAATATTTTGACTTATGTGAGTCTGTTTTTGAAGCGGTTTAAATCGTTGTCATTTTGATATGAATAGAGAGCTAGATAGAATTAGTAATGTTCAATTTCGTAGATTTGTTGTGTTGATTCCTTGACAGATAAATTCACGTGTATTTTATTTTCACCTGTTCCTTATTCGTTATAACATAATTTTAGTATCTATTTGTAATAGACTATAATCTATCGATTATAGGTGTTATAGTTGTATTTATGTAATTAATTGATAATTTTATTTTTGGTTCTACTACTTTAATTTTTTTTTTGGATGATGAAGTTATTTGATGACTTCCGTCATCAAATAACTTCTCCCGCTCTGGGCGGAGCGGAAGGGTGTGTCAGACTCTTACTGACTAAAACCCAACCTTATTCCTTCCTGTTGCCTGTGTCGCCAGGGGCCTCGGTGACCCTTTAGTACCTTCCCGCGACCCCGGCAGGCATCGGCCCTAGTGGACCCCTACATTTGTGCTGACGACATCTCTTTGAGGCGCGCGTGGAATACAACGCGCCGTCGACCCGGGCCTGGTCCTTACCGGACGGTGAGCTAACCATTGCTCTCCGTCCGCAAGCCCGCGCCTAAGGTGGCCGGAAATCCGCCCGGGATTCCCGACGCCCAAGGCGTCTCCTGCGGCGGCTAGGGGCGAGAGGGCGCGAAATTTGGTTCTTCTACTTGACCATAGAAGAATTATGGAAAGTACAGGAATTACTGAAAATTTTGAGGTAACACATTTTGATGTTATCTTGAGTAGAGTTGTGTATGACTCAACACGTTTTTCTTCTGCTTCCCTCTAATGGAAGTTGTAGCTTCGCTACTGGTAGCCTTATAGTTTATCTCGGACACATTAAACAAGAATGGACAAGTCGTAACTCCTAACTTTTTCAGTAATGGACTTACCTTTTCACGGAGCACGCGATCGCGGTCGCCCGTGGCTTCAGATCCATTCATCATTCCGTTGGAATCAACCTCGCTGAGCCCGCTCTCATTTGATCTATAGATAAACAGAGTATTCGTTATTGTACAAATAGGACAACAGTAAATAGGAGATATTAAACAAATATACAGTAGAACAAAATATGTTTTCTTTAGGTCAACCAGTCAGTGGAGAGGAATGTGTTTATAACAATCAATTAACTCAGCCGTATAATTAAGTTTTCTTTATTCAATGACACTGCCTATGCAGTCTTCATCTGGATTAATTCCCATTTTCACTTACAAAATGAGAAACTTAAATAAAAGTGCGCTGTTGGAATTTCAACGCTCAGCTCACCCCCGAATGTTGAAAATCCAACAGCGCGCTTTTATTTTGACATTCAATGAGGCATCGCCCAGTGTCGGCGAACAACGGGCATAAAACTTCTACGGAGTTGGATATGACAAAATAAAATATTCGAAACAAGGAAGGGAAAAAGAAACATTACTGGGCAGCTTATTTTAATAAATAAATATGGTGTCCGTAATTTTCCTACGCAATATCGTAAAAGATGTATATTTTTAACATCTCACACAATGTCTGCAGACAAGACATGGATACTTTACATTTACATTTATCACCTTGGCACCAATTTAACTCAATTAGCAGTCAAATTAATGCAATGTACGTACAGTCGAACAAGCTATTTGGTATACAGGCAGCTATTTTGCAATTACTTTTATGGTTGATTCGAGAAGTGTAGTAAATTCTTTTACATCACTCTTTTAAGTATACCATAGCACAAAAAAATGAGAAATATTTGACTGATCCTCTACAAACTTTTTGCGCTTCTAATGATGCACACGTTTTAGTCATTTGGCTGTCTATTTAGTATTTTTAGGACCCCAAACAAAGAATTATTTGAGGTTTACAAAAAGGGGTGCAATCATCATATTAGTGTTCAATAATATGTTTACATAATCAGCCTATAATGTTCCCACTGCTGGGACACAGGCCTCCTCTCTGTGAGAGGGAGTGGGCCGTAATCCACCACGCGGGCCCAGTGCGGGTTGGTAGATGTCACATGTCTTCGAATTTTTGGTTCTAGGACATGCCGGTTTCCTCACGATGTTTTCCTTCACCGTTTTGAGAGCAGTGGTGATGAAATAATTTACACAAAGTAAAGCGCCTGTCTGGGTTCGAACCCACGACCTACAATTCGTAAGTCGCGGCCGTTACCACTGGGCCACCACCGCTCTAATCTATATGTTTAGGAGCGCAAAATGGGAATAAGTAGAGGTTCGATTAAGGACATGCCTAAAAATAATATTACGCACACAATAAAAATGAATATTGGCAGTATAGTGGAAAGACGAATATTTATGCCTGTATACCAAATAGCTGGTTCGACTGTACTACATTACAATACACGCTAATTCAAAGGAATTGTGCTTCGATTAACATCGTTTACACAATCACTTCGGAATAGCTTCGGTTTGCTTTCTCTGCATTGCATTCCTTTTCCATACAGTAGTGATTCGAATCATTCATGCATATAAATTGTCAAGCATAAGGCATCAATATCTTGGAGTAAAAGTATCCTAACCAAAATTAATATTATAAATGCGAAAGTGAGTTTGTTAAGCTTTTACGCAAAAACGGCTAAACGGATTTGGATAAAATTTGGCACACAGATAGACCATGGCCTGGATAAGGACATAGGCTACTCTTCATCCTGGATCGCAGACGAAGTCGCGGGTAACAGCTAGTTACGTATAGGTAAGCCGAGTACTACCCCGAATAAGGTACAGAAAATTGTCAATTGAGTATCGATTACGTTTGGTCTTCTGTAAAAGGGTTTTATAACTTTCAGTAGTCAACTGACGACTGACTGATATAGACGTACTTTTTAGGAACCCACACAGTACTCGTCCAATTTTATTTCTCGTACTGTCGTATTGTCACGAATTAAAGTCTATTCAAGTTCATGTTGCCAATTGATGTTATTTCCGCTTAGGGCGGATTCGACCAAACTTGTCTTATCCTGGGAATAAAAACACTAATTACTCTAGAGTTAAAGAACTTTTCGTTTTACCAAATCTTAATCCCGGAATAACAGTCTATCCGTGAGTAAATCGCTATACCGCCAAAATGCATCGAGTGAGCAAGTTATCCGAGATGGCGAGATTGATATAATGGCGGCCGAGTACATTACATGTTTTCGTATGCTTTGTTGAAAAAGTTGAGCTGTTGTTAATTTCTAGTAGTTTTGTGAACAACGTGTCGTGTTAACAACGTCTGCTGTTGTTTTTTTTTTCTTTTTTCTTAAATGATTTTCCACCAGCAAGTCTCTCTCAGAAAGTAACCGTTATGGGCTACATTTCCTTTTTCCTTCAGACATTATTTATTTTCAATTACCACAACACAAAATCAAGATCTCCGACCAAACCGACTCGAAAACACAGCCGCATTACACCTTAAAACTCATGTGAATATTCATTAACAGTTGACACCATTATGAACCGGCAAAATTATGTGGTCATTAAATATTGCTTTCCGCTTTATAAACAATTGCATTTCCATTTTAGATGGCATACGTGTTCATTCATCGGTGGCCCGCAATGGCAGGCCGGCACGAACCGGCGATCGCGGAAGCCGCACTAGATCTTGGATATTGGAGGGGAACACCGGGGTGGTTTTTAGTCAGTAAGTTTTTAGTTTTTAGACAGACCCCTCCGCTCGCCCCAGGGCGGAAGACATCCATGAGGACTAGCCACTCCAGAAGAACAAAACAAAACGTTCAATTATCAACTCAAGAAGTAGGTAACAATACCCAGTATTGGTGACTACGTTTGTGATGAAAAAACGCAAAAGAAGTTATCTCAGAGTAAGACCAATGAGTAAAATTATTCGAGGGTTCGTTACTCTGGTATAACATGGAATTTGGTCGAATCCCTTAAAATTAATTTGGATTCAGACATAGTACAATATGAGTGTCTCATGTCGTGGTATCGGAGGGTGAACAATGGGTACCTCGCCGTCCGATAAGGACCAGGCCCGGGTCGACGGCGCAACGTGTTGCACGCGCGCCTCAAAGAGATGTCAGCACGAGTGTAGGGGTCCACAAGGGCCGAAGCCTGCCGGAGTCGCGGGAAAGTCCGAAAGGATTACCGAGGCCCCTAGCAACACAGGAAAGGAAGGAACACGAGTGAGTTTTAATCAGTAAGAGTCTGACACACCCTCCCGCTCCGCCTAAGGCTGGAGAAGTTATTTGATAATCTCGCACCCAAAAAAAATAATGCCGTGGTAACAACATTATGTACATATTAGTCAGTCAGGAGTCCGTGGCTAAGTAATAACAGCCGCACCCGTCGATCCACCAGGTTAAGCTACGCTTGTCGGGGTTGGTGCGTGGATGCGCGACCATCTTTACATACCGAGACTCCTCCGTGCTTCGGAAAGCACGTTAAGCTGGTGGTCCCGGCTGTCATTCGTGGATCATTGACAGTTGTTAGGGGTCGTCAAGCCTGAAAGACTGACAACCAGTCTTACCAAGGGGTATCGTGTTACCCCGTTACTAGGTTGTGAAGGTCATATAGGCAGTCGCTCCATATAAAGTACTGGTTCAGCTGTATCCGGTAAGACGGGAAGCCGACCGCAACATAGTTGGGAAAAGGATAGGGAGATTGATTAGCTAGTCAGCAAGGTGAAAGCGAGGCCGGGTTTTTTTTTTATAATTGGTAGGTCCGCTTTTGACCGCCATCAGAAAATATGCAGACCGCAAAGATACACGCTTATCTAGAAGTAACCTATTCCCTCTATAATTGAAGACTCCCAGGCTATAACTACCTCTCTTGCTTCCGGACATGGTCCAGTCCATGGTCGGAGGTGAGGGCGTGGGACGCCGTCACCTCCTGCGAGGAAGTGATAGTCGCAAAGGAGGCGGCGGAAAGGGAGAGGGAGTATACAATCCTCCCTTACAATCCGTAGCAGAGTCACCGGGCGCCGGAGGGCGCGGGTCTATTTCCGGTCGCCTTAGGGTGGGGCCAACAGGCGACAGACTTGGGGAGTTTGTTGCCTGAACAGGAAAAGGCCGGAGACGGCGGCGCGGCGCGTTCCTCTCTAGAGGAATTGCGGCCGTGTGCGGCAACTGAGGGTGACGGGGTCCGCATGAATTCATGGGAGCCAACACCTAGCCGGGGGAGCGTGACGAAATGCGCAAGCACACCAGCACCTCAGCTAAAGCATAATCAGCCTATAATGTTCCCACTGCTGGGACACAGGCCTGGTCTCTGTGAGAGGGAGTGGGCCGTAATCCACCACGCGGGCCCAGTGCAGTTTGGTGGATGCCTCCCGGCTAAAGGTAGCAGCAGTACACCGTGAGGTTTTAGTCAGTGTCTGACAGGCCCCGTCCGCCCACCCAGTGGCGGTACCTTCATATAAGCCCAAAAGCCCGGCATGCCTTACTAAAATGCTCGATAGAGAATCAATATCAAACCCGAACTATTTAAAAGTTCGCGCGCTTAATTCTTATCAAAATAACACAAAGTATCTACCTATGCTACACTATTACACATCGCGATTGTTCGCGCGCAGAGTTTCGCATTTGTAGCATCTACATATAGATATCTCGCTTACACGCACCGGCTTTTACCGGGCTTTCAAATACTATATCTGTCACTTTCGCACTTATAGCGATGTGCCGTATAACGAGTTAGACCTTTGTGCATAGAACAAATCGATCACTGGCAGATTTAAGCAGGGCTTTCGGTATGAAGTTGCACGCGTAAGCGTGACCTTGTCAGCTTGCCAATTCTGCAGTGTTGCCGTTTTAGCCACGTTGTGAGATCTTGGAGATTTTTAACGAGTTTGGAAACTTTTTTAACATTTAGCAACAATAAAAACTAGCGACTTTTTAAAATAACGAAATTAAATATTCAAGCAATATCTTAAAAATAAAAAAATTGCGACATCTAGCTAGATTTTTCATATACCTGGCGACTTTTTCTGCCTAAATGACAACACTTGAGTAGTTCCCGACATCCGAGAGTGCAACTAACTTCAGTTTCATTTGCTTAGTGGAAAAAGGTTTTGTTGTTAAAGTTTTTTGTGTGTTTTCTTAGATTTCCTCAGTGATACAATTGTTTTGGTGACTTACCTACAACAATGGAGGTAATTGTACCTTGTGAGGATTTAAAATGCGTTCAAGTTTTGATCGGAAGATAAGATAAAATCTTTAAACTTTGCTCAGAAAAACTGTTAATTTCTTCATTAAAACCGACGCCTAATCTGTGATATGTTCATTATATTCAATCTAGCACTAGCTTGCCTTCAGTGTACTTTGGTTACCTCATTCACCGCACGACAAGCAAGAGTGAAATTGAAGAAAGAAGAGGAAAGAAGAAGATGGATGGATGAATTCACTTTTAATGTATTGTACCTAACCAGTAGTTTATGAGAAAATTGCGATGATACATACGTAGGTACCTACATACTCAGTCGAAAACTGAACTTTCTTTTTTTGAAATCGGTTAAAATTTTATTGGGCTTGCGTTATTTTGAAACCCTAGGCACGCCACTGCTCCCACCCTAGGATGGAGGACATCCATGAGGATTTCAATACGACAAAAAGCTAGCTATAACTAAAAAGGCTGAGGCTATAACGAACTCAAAAGAAATCCATTCCACCTGTTCAAGTAAATCCTGCAGTGTATACTCACGTGTGTCGCTTGGGTACTTGCCCACTGCGCGCCAGTCGTTCGGACCTGTAGTTCTCGTAGTGGACTTCTTGAGTCACCTCTTGCAGGTCTTGCATGTGGGTACTGTAAACAATAGTCAGGTTATAGTTCCCAGGCGTAAATGTGACACACTGTAGAAAGAAACTGTCCGACAGGTATGAGTGACAGAGACGACGCTGTACATGGCTGAGCTTTTTAGGGTTCCGTATCTCAAAAGGAAAAAACAGAACCCTTATAGGATCACTTGTGTGTCTGTCTGTCTATCTGCCTGCTACACCCATTTGCTACGACTCTAATGGACCGATTAGGTTGAAATTTGGTACACATATGAATTTATGTGACCCAAACACGGACGTGTAACGTAAATAAAGGAATTTTGAATATTTTGGGTCACTTTTGGGGGCAAGAAAATTAAAAAAATATATTTGCAAACTGTACCTACCGTGTGACATATCAAATAAAAGGGCTTGTTGTAAGGGTCCCAAATATAAAAAATACAAATATAGTTCTGTACTTATAGATTACAGGAAAACCTATAAGAAGTCTATGATGTTTAAATAACTTGGTAAATCTCTCAATATTGTGCGTACAAACTTACATTTGCAGTTGGATTGTATCGGGAAACAGGCTTGTCATCTACAATGTTAAGTTTGTTCTTCGGATAAATTCCTCCCAGCTACAGAATAACGGAACCCTTCATTGTGCGTGGTCCGACACGCACTTATTTTTGAAAGTCTGACAACCAGTCTAACCAAGGAGTATCGTGATACCCAGTGACTGTGGAGGTCAGATAGGCAGTCGGACCATGTGAAGAACTGATATTCAGCTGCATCCGGTTATAGTAGCCATACACGTTACGATATACTTGCGCAAGTTTAGACTTGCACAAGTCTGCGAGACACCGAATGGCTCGGATACTTGTGTAACTACAATTTTGAGCAATTATATCGCTACGTGTGTAGCCTGGATAAGACTGGAAGCCGATCATAACAATGACAAAATCATAACCGATAATAAAAACGCGCTATTTACTCGTATGTTACTACTATTTTTTTTACTAGGTGTCTTAGAATTCAAATTGACATTTTAATTTTAATTTTTATTGACATGTAAGTGAGGACTATGTGTATCATATATTTTAGCTTCACGGTTACTGACAAATGCGTGCACTGACTGGACAGATCCACTCAAATCTGTATGGTTCTTTCCTCAAAATACCATCTCAGACACTAATTTACATGGTCCTCAAATGATCTGACCAAGATTATTTACTCATTGACATTGATGATTTTTTTATATATACAATGACACGAAAATTTACTTTTTGAAGTATTTTTTTTTTTTTTTTTAATTTTTGTGAATGTGAAGACTATGCGGGTTATTGTTTTTATTTTTTCTCTCAGTTTGTTTTAATCTTGGTCTGGCAGTTTGAGTCATTTAAGCGGCCTACCGAAATGTCCTTCCTTTGGTATTGTTCGTCGAATCGTTGAGCTCCTTAAGTTCTGAGTTGAGCTGCACGATTACTGACAAATGCGTGCACTGACTGGATAGGTCCACTCAATCTGTGTGGTTCTTTCCTTAAAAGACCATTTCAGACACCAATCTACATGGTCTTCACATGATCTGACCAAGACTATGTCTGGACTTTAAAAGAGACTGAGACCTCTGAGTTTGTTTCGGTCTTTCTTCTCAGAGTATTCAGATAGGAAACGCCGAGCTCATCTAGTTTCTGCTTCTAAATATGATTGACGTGTAAAAGTGTTTGTACAAACCTACTTACAGAAAATAAAATCATTATCATCATCATATTATTAAACCGCCCGGTTGTCGCCACATACAGGGCAAAGTACTTCGGTAGCGGTTCGATATCTTACGTGAGATTATCAGTAAAACCAAGACTTTACGTCAAAATACGCGCTTTGACGTGGACTTGCAGACACCAGCCCGTATATCCTATTATCTACTGTGTAGTAATCATTTTAAACACGTCAACAGCCTAAGTAGGAAAGTTATTCCGCTATTTACCGTTTGTCATGACTTCATTGTTTGCTAGCATTCATTACGTGTTGTGAATCACAATACAAATATGTTAAAAATGGGTTAACTTATATGTACAGTACGCCGCATGACAGTTCTTTTCTTTTCTTTTGTTGGTATAGTGGTGTGCTAGCTGACATATGGCTAATAATTTTATGTTTTGTGTTGCACATGGTGTAAATTAATTTTGCATACTGTTGTATAGAATCCTTTTTTTTTCTTCTCTAACTGAACAGACAGCTGTGGTGCTGGACAGTTTGTTGTGTACTACTTCTTCCCAGCTAAAGCACTGACGTTCGAAAAGTGCTGATTCTCAGCCTAGGTTGAATAAATGACTTTTGATTTTGAGTGGTAACAAAACCAGTTAAACCTCGCGTCTTATTCTAATAAAAGTCCGTACTACGATGGGCTCACCGTCAAAGTATTACCACCGGCGTTCAATCAATCAATCCGAAGTAATATTATACATGCCAAAGTGAGTCTGTTTGTTACGCTTTAAAGCAAAAACGGCTGACCGGATTTCGATGAAATTTAGCACATGGGTAGACCATGACCCGGATTAGCACATAGGATACTTTTTATCCCGACATTCTCACAGGATCGAGACTTATGCGGGTGAAACCGTGGGGCGCAGCTAGTCAAACAATAAATAGCCAATATGTAACCATAGGTACATTCTCTGTTTTGCCATTTGGCGTACAAATATACATTTATGGGAGGCTTTTGCCATGTCTTTTTTTTTAAATAATTTAATCAAATGCTAAGGTAATGTCGCGTTCGGCCTACTGTACATGCTCTGTATAAACAACGATGTCAGTAATGTAATAAACTTATCTTAATATTAGGTACAATTAGGACGTTTCTCCTCTCGAACATTCCAGCAGGCTTAGCACGAGAACCGTAAAGAACCATTTTGACGACGCAAGACAAAAATGACGTTTCCGTGAAGACAGTTGACAGTTTTCTACCGAGAAATGTAGACAAGCGATTTCTATACTACAATAGAGTAGAAATAGAAAGCGTCATGCTAAGCCTGCTGACGATAACGGATTGAAATTGAGAAGAAATGTC
Organism: Atethmia centrago; assembly: GCA_905333075.3. Classification (NCBI taxonomy): domain Eukaryota; kingdom Metazoa; phylum Arthropoda; class Insecta; order Lepidoptera; family Noctuidae; genus Atethmia; species Atethmia centrago. The sequence goes on from HG995387.1 coordinate 13,238,306, forward strand.
CTTAAGGTGAAAGCGCCAGGGCAGCCCGCGAAATGTATTTTATCCAGTTTAAATTACCGTATTGAATGACTATTTCATGAACTCATGACATTTGAGGCCAATTCTAACTTGGACAGTTGTATTGATGATTCTAATGATTCTAATTTTGTAAATACATATTTTGGTATGGTCGCGAATAATATTTTGATCAACATACAACCTGAAACTGACCTATATATTGCAAAAACGTAAGAAAATGTTACTTTCGCGGACTACCCTTCGCATCCCTTTTAATTAGGCGTCATATACACGGGTGAGAGTAATGCGGCGATAGTCACCCCGTGACATCATCGCCACGATTCTCTCGCCCGTAGAGATGAAGATTGGTAAAGGTCGACTGTACTAAAAGGAATTTGATACATAGATAGATAGAATACTCTTTATTATGTACACCGTAAAAATTACAGCTATAAATGTAGAAATTTTACATAGGGTGACACAGTGGGCGGTCTTATCGCTAAAAGCGATCTTTTAAAGACAACCTTTGGATGGATTAGGGGGAAAGGAGAGACAATACTGCAGGTAGTCTATGGTGTATCATTCACATATATACATACATACATACATACATACATAAAATATATTAAATTTATCCATATAATATATTCAATAATACGAGGGCTGCACTAAAAGTATCGAGAATGGAATATTTCCACTATTCCTGTCATATTAAAATCTTTTAATTGAAAACTCCTTGGTTTTAAAAATCGAATACCATTTATTTATTTATTTAAAAAAAGATTCTCGGTCTTGTCACAAGGTTTTGTCAAACTTGTTTAATCGTTGAGAAAATGGAATTGACTCGAGAAAATTCAAGAGCGATGATTTATTATGACTTTCGAAGTGGTTTAACACAAAAACAGTGTGTTGACCGGATGATTTCTGCATTTGGTGATGAAGCCCCATCCAAAACCACAATTTATCGCTGGTTTGCTGAATTTCAACGTGGACGTGTCAAGCTCAGTGATGATCCCCGTCAAGGTCGTCCAAAAACTGCAGTCACCCAAGAAAACGTTGATGCTGTGCGTAAGCTGATTGAGGAAGATCGACATGTGACATACCGCGAAATTCAGGCAACTTTAGACATTGGCATGAGTCAAATACAAATAGTCTTGCATGAACAATTAGGTGTAAAAAAGTTGTGTTCCCGATGGATACCGCATTCGCTCTGTGAAGAGCAAAAAGCGGCTCGCGTTACTTGGTGCGTCAGAACTCTCGAAAGATTCCACGCAGGATCCTCAAATGCTGTATACAACATCGTATCAGGTGACGAATCCTGGATATACGCGTACGAACCCGAAACAAAAAACCAGTCACGAGTTTGGGTGTTCGAAAATGAGTTAAAGCCAACAAAAATTGTTCGTTCACGGAGTGTTACAAAAAAATTGTGGCCACATTTGTCTCCAAAACCGGCCATGCTACGACTATTCCTCTTGAGGGACAAAGAACGGTTAATGCAGAATGGTATGCTAGCGTTTGTTTGCCACAGGTCGTTTCTGAGCTCCGTAAAGAGAACTGCAACCGCCGCATCATCCTCCATCACGACAATGCGAGTTCTCACACCGCGCACAGAACAAAACAGTTTTTAGAGCAAGAAAACATAGAATTATTAGACCATCCGCCGTACAGCCTCGACCTAAGCCCTAATGATTTCTATACTTTCCCTAAAATAAAGAATACATTGCGTGGACAGAGATTTTCATCACCTGAAGAAGCTGTGGACGCCTACAAAACTGCCATTTTGGAGACCCCAACTTCCAAATGGAATGGTTGCTTCAATGATTGGTTCCATCGTATGGAAAAAGGTGTCAAATTTCGCGGAGAACACTTCGAAAAGCAATAAATACATTTTTAAATAGTAATGTTGTGTCACTTCCTTGATTCCCGAAATTTTCAGTGCCGCCCTCGTAATTAATCTTAAAACTAGCGCTAAGAATCAAAACAGGTGCAAAGAACAAAGAAAAAAATATATGAATTAATTAATTATACGACGGTAGAACTCACATGAGCATAGTCCTGAGCTTAATAAAGTCGCAGTGCTCGGGGTTCTCGACCTCAACGACCCCCCAGGGGTACAGGCGGCCGCGCACTCGGCGCCCGCGCACCTCCAGCTGTTGACCCGCGCCGCACACCGCGAATGGAACTGCTGCTTTTAATTGACGGACCTAGTTGACGAATACAAGGTTTAGTTCACCGAGGAAAGTCGTTCTTCAATGCATACACTATCCATACTAATATATAAACGCGATAGTAACTTCATCTGTCTGTTACCTTTTCAAACCACTGAACCGATCGTCATGAAATTTGACAGATACACGGACACCTGAAGAAGGGCAAATACTACTTTTAACCGACTACAAAAAAGGAGGAGGTTATACATTCGGCTGGGTTTTTTTCTTCATGTTTATACACCAATTCCTCCGTGATTACTGGGCCGACTTAAGTGATTCTTTTTTTATTTGGTAGAGTAAGCTCGCTTTTAATAACATCAACATACACAAAGTGTATTGAATACGTATTATTAGCCAACTCTAAAACTACCCAAGCGAAGTTAATAACATTTATATGGGACCACCGCGCCTTCTACCAAATGAAAAAGAATCACGTAAATCGGCCCAGCACTCATGGAGAAATTGGTAGAAAATTTCAACTGTCTAACTATCACGGTTCATGAGATACAGCCTGGTGACTGGCGGACAGACAGACAGACAGACGGACAGCGGAGTCTTAGTAATAGGGTCCCGTTTTACCCTTTGGGTACGGAACCCTAAAAAACACTCGCGGAAGGCATAACCTCCTGTATTTTATGAAGTCGAACGAGCGGTTAAATTTACCAAACTATAAAGTAGTACCTGATGTGAGTCAATTTCCTACCTATTTCACACTAATCCTGAATGAGCTCACCAAGCAGTGATGTGGCAGATGCACACTGATAGCTGAGTTGACTCAGTGTTCCTACTAACACATGTGGTTACAAATAGCTCAGAATCCTATTAATATTATAAGATCGTCGATTTGCCCTCACCGTTTTATGTTGCGAAAAAAGTGTCCACACTGAGAGGAGTGAGCTCACACATTCCTTATATGGCGTTTCCATGGCGACTGCGATATTGTGTGTCAAATGTGTCCAAACGAAACAGAAAAATACGACCATCTTTCGACAGGTCTTTCGGTTAGGACGAATCTAATTAATTAAATCTATGTATAAACGTAAAAGTTTGGATGTTTGTTACTCAATCCGGATAAGGCGGGAGGAAACGCCCGGGTATCATCACTGTGTGGATCGCCCGGAGGACACGGTGGAGCATACGGTGGAGGTCTGCCCGGCTTGGGCAGAGCACCGCCGTGTCGAGGCGATCGGCGGCAGAGATCTCTCGCGGCCGGCCCTGGTCCAGGCCATGATACGGAGCGAGAGGGCATGGGAAGCCTTGACCTCCTTTTGCGAGGCAGTAATGCTCGCGAAGGAGGAAGCGGAACGGGTGAGAGGCAAAATTCGCGCCCTCACGCCCCTAGCCACCGCAGGAGACGCCCTGGGCGTCGGGAATCCCAGGCCGATTCCCGGCCACCGTAGGCGCGGGCTTGCGGACGGCGAGCAATGGGTAGCTCACCGTCCTATAAGGCCCGGTTTGACGGCGTGTTGTGTTCCAAGCGCGCCTCAAAGAGATGTCAACACAAGTGTAGGGGTCCGCTAGGGCCGATGCCTATCGGGGTCGCGGGAAAGTCCGAAAGGGATACTGTGGCCTCTGGAAACACAGGCAACGGAAGGAACACGGGTGGGTTTTAGTCAGTAAGAGTCTGACACACCCGAGCTCTGCCCAGAGCGGGAGAAGTTATTTAAAAATTTATCACGAAAAAGGGGGTGCTATATATTCGGTTCTTCATCATGAAACACAGGCCAGGCGGGCTCTGCCGAATCATGCACGCCGCGTAGCACGCCTAACTCTTTGAACGTCTGCCGATTGGGTAATACACACATCAACACGGTCTAGGGATATTTTTAAAAAAGCGAATTACTATCAATGTGTTAATTATTTATATGACATGTATATATTTAAAAGATACGTTATTTAATATTCTACCATTTTTTAATAATGGTTAAGGTACTTCGATTAAAATTTCAGGATTTAATGGAAAAAAAATTAAGCATAGACGGAAACCGTATATGAATTAACTTTTAATTTATGAGTAAAAACTGAAAAAAAAAGAAAAATCATTAAATTTGTGTTTATAAACTTGAAGTTAGTAGTCTGAGAAAGCGCCCATGATGTTCATAACACATCGGCAACGATTCGGCATGCTCAGAACAAGGTTGTCAATGTCTTGCTGCGGAATATTGTCCCATGTCCTTCTGAGGTGCGCAAAAAGTTGATCTTCTGTAGCCAGATTTTCAGGAACTTCCTTCAGAGCTCTTCTTTGCAGCATATCCCACGCATGCTCAATGGGATTTAGATCTGGCGATTGAGCAGGCCAGTCTAAGGCCCTAACATTGTGTGTATGTAACCAAGCTGCTACCGTTCTCGCCGTGTGTGCCCGGGCATTGTCGTGCATGAGCAGGAAATCTTGCCCCATTTGTGTTCTGTGGGGCAAGATTACGGGCCCCAGCACCTGTTGGACGTATCGTTCTGCCGTCATATTGCCCCGCACCCAAACGAGATCCGTCCGTCCTCCAAGACGAATTCCTGCCCAAACCATAATTGTTCCTCCTTGGTATGGGTGAACTTCCTGAGGGTTCTGAAGACGGCTCCATCGTCCAGGAACTCGCCAAACACGCGTCCTTCGTGAATCTGGATGGAAGCCGAACCTGGATTCATCCGTGAACAGCACATTGGACCATTGCTCACGGCCCCAGTCCACGTGGTTCCGAACCCATTCTAATCGTCGTCCACGATTGCCTCTCCGTAAAGGTGGGACCCGGAGTGGTCTACGAGAGCGTAGATTGCTTTCATGCAGTCGCCTTCTTACAGTTTGGTCACTCACAAGCACTTGGTGTTCCACTCGCAGCCTTTGGACCAATTGAGTCGCCGTTGCATTTGGTTGAGCTCGCGCAGTAATTTGCAAAAATCGATCTTGTCTGGGGGTAGTGATGCGACTTGGCCCCCGGTGCCTCTCCGCTACTTCACCTGTGGCACGATAGCGTGTCCACAATCTTGAAATTACATTTTGGTGGGTCCCTATGGCCTCAGCAACATTACGCTGAACAGACCCAGCTTCCAGCATTCCCACAGCTCGTAACATCTCCGCCCTCGTCAAATGTTGGCGTTGCATGGCTACAATACCTCAATTTTAACTTTATCTTTCGTTTAAAAATGAAAAAAAAACTGTAACTAAACGTAATTCGTATTGTTTTCTAAATTTCGCACAAATGAAAATTCCCTCTCCTACACATCAAGACATTTTTATGCCACCGAAACAAAAGAATTTTCAAAAATTTGAATTTGGAATTAGTCTGAGATAAATTACAAACAAATCGGTGTATGAAAGATTACAATGCGGCCAGTACTTTTCGAGTTATTTAATTGAGTATGAAATATCCCTAGACCGTGTTGATGTGTGTATTTGGCACACAGGTATACTATGACCTGCGGGTCAATTGCGTAACACCCATAAAATAACAATTGATCGTAATCGGTTTCATTTTGACAGTTCACCCACGTTCATTGCGTTATTTGCTCAACAGAGCAGACGAATTCATCAAACCTATGAAGCAATGGATTAGCAATATGCTTCAAAGCTCTCGGATTGTGATTCAAACTGTGTTACGCAATCAGGATGCTAGATTAATATAGGATTCCTTCTTTTTATCTGAGTACATTTAGTGCTTAGTTTTCCTAGGATGCGAGTGAAACCGCGCACAAAAGCTTGTAGTAAAATAAATAAACTTCAGAGCTCTTATTTTCTGCTAAGCTTATGTTTAGTGCTACACAAATTTAACACATTGTTCCTGTTTCTGCCAATTGTTTAAAGATTGCAGAGGTAGAATGTTTTAAACATTTTTAGTACTAAACGCATTAAGTGGAATGAGGTGCAAGCGGACCTGAAATATTTTTGAGAAAAAGAAGAAATGCGTCAGTTCAAAAACAGTTGGAGAGCAGTGATGGCCCAGTGGTAACAGCCGCGACTTATGAGTTGTAGGTCGTAGGTTCGAACCCAGACTGGCGCTGTACTTTGTATAAATTATTTCATCATCACTGCTCTCAAAACGGTGAAGGAAAACATCGTGAGTAAACCAAAATTCTAAGACATGTGACATCTACCAACCCGCACTGGGCCCGTGTGGTGGATTACGGCCCACTCCCTCTCGCAGAGAGGAGGCCTGTGGCCCGGCAGTGGGAGCATTATAGGCTGATTTGAATTTGATTATGCGTCAGTTCAAAAACAGTTTTGCATTAATCCAGTGATTAGATAGAAACAAATAAAAAAAATCCTTATACGTAGTCTAAAGTAACCTACCTGTTCTTTATAATCTTCATCTTCGTCGCTGTCACAATCAGGAAGAGGGTAGATCTTGATGCCTTCGCGCTCGATTTCTTCCATAACCTTTAGAATAAAATTACGTCTACAGTTTATCATAGAATCATATAATTCACTGCATCCAAAGTGCTGCAAATCTGTTTAAATATAATTCAGTTCAGTTATACTTGAATTTTTAATCTCCGATAATTTTCATTCCATCACCTACTTACTCAACTAACCACTGTAGTTATATGTATTATAAGTTGATTTTAGAAAGATCGAATGGAATGGACTTAGAACTTTATCATGAATAACATTGGGCTTGTTGCTCCAAAACTTGACAATTACCTCAGATTTCAAAATCGATTATAGAATTTCCTAATACAGTGGTGGCTCCACATGGCGGTTGCAATAGCATCATCTAATGACGTAATGGAAATGTTGTCTTCTGAAATAAGTGTTCTCATTTATTTACTGAACTGAAAACTTTTTTTAGGCGCGTTGAGCAATTTTTGGCAGGGAAATACTTATGGGTTCGCGTCACCGACATGCCCGCGTCGAGGTGCTGGAGTAGCAGTAACTGAACTTTGTAACATAACTGGCAAATATCCTTCAAAAACTTTGATCACTTTTGGACTTCGTCACACTTTGGTCAACGCGTCACATTTTTGTCTCATCATTCGCATCGTATAATATGACATGGTTCTATGTTTGGTTAAGTTTTTCACAAGTCGACACTAGTATACCCTTGTGCCTATTTTCTCGGGGAATGTTATGTTACTCCTGGTATGTTACTCAGTTCTACTTACCCTGGTCTTCAACCTCTGCACTTCCTTCTTAGTGAGACAGTCGGCTTTAGCGATGACAGGCACGATGTTCACTTTGTTGTGCAGTTGCTTCATGAACTCGATGTCCAGAGGTTTCAACCTGGTAGGTAGAAAGTAACGTTTTGTAATTCAAATTTACGCAGTTTTGAGAATGTTTGTATCAAAGTGTAGCTCAGTCTACATTATGTGTACAACAGCTACATTAATTTTGATAAATTTTTGACCACTTTACTGACAAGTAAGGTGGTAAACCGCATGCAATTGTAATGTAACTCCTAATCTTTCTCTCAGTGGGAAGAAGTATACGGAGCTAAAGTCGAATTATTGACATTTTCTGCAATTTACATTTATGAAGTAGCTGTATTTATAAAAACCAATGAAATTCTATTTGATAAGCTCAAATCGAAAAGATATATGTTTAAAATTTCTAATGTAGGTACCACATAAAACAGCTCTATTTAACAAAAGCATCTTTGGCATTGCATCAAAAATATACAACAAAATACCTATTGACATTCTAAGCACTAAGGAACTTCCAGTATTTAAGAATAAATTTCGATACTTTTTAATTGATGAAGCTTATTACACAATCCAAGATTTCTTGATTTATTGATTTTTATTTTTGTTGACCATATAATTCACTGTATTTTCATACTTTGACATTTATAATAACTAAATTTGTTGACATGTAAAATAATTTTAAATTTAATGCTAATACATAATTATTGTATGCCTATTAGGCAGGACATATTGTAACACTAATTTATTGTTAAGGCCTATAACAAACATATTTTTAATTGATGAAGCTTATTACACAATCCAAGATTTCTTGATTTATTGATTTTTATTTTTGTTGACCATGTAATAATTTCACGGTATTTTCATACTTTGACATTTATAATAACTTTAAAGGACATGACCATTGGGACTGTGAGCGCCTGCCTAGTTGTTAAAATCAATGTGCAGCAAGTATTGTTTTATTTTTGCAATGGTTGTATTCTATAGTTTACAAAAAAGTTTCACGAGTCTAAAAGGTCAGGAAACTAAGGAAAATAGGTTTTCATTAAATAACTCTGTTTTTCGATAAGAGATGGCGCTAGGCATTGTGGTTATCGAGTTTTTTTTTATACCATGAAGGGGGCAAACGAGTATGCGGGTCGTTAAGGCTTATATTATTTGTGAAGGGATGAGGATTACACTGAATAATTAAACTATTATTTGAATGAATAAATTGTTTTTAATATTCATTAATAAAAAAAGGTAGGAAAGACGGACAATATAAACAAAGTACTTTACTAAATTAGATGGTCTATCATTAACAAGTGGTCTCGGGTTTGAAGTCCGGGGAACTTATAACTAATTACAATAAATTCATAAAACTAACAAAAAAACATTAAATGCTCTTCAAGGAAAACCAAAACATTTTCCAAAAATTGTGCTGGTGCGAGCACATAGTCTTGGTGCCCAGCCTGCATGGCTGGCGCCACATTATCTTGTAAGCCCTTTGATGAATCCTGAATTAACTGACGATTTGCTCGAGCCCAACAGGCCCGACACGCATAGATGGTTACCGCATCCTAAAAATACAAATACTTATTAATATTGATTTTAAATGCTATTATAATGTTGATCATTAGTCATCCACCTATAGACTGAATGTGACAAATACAGCATAGTATTGTGGTTGTTACCAATCACATGGAATAACTGCACCAAGATAAGTTCACATCATGAACAGCAGAACATAAAAAGTTATATTTTCTTCAAGTAACCATAAAAATAATAAATACCTGCAATTAGATGATCAAATATTTTACCTGATAATTATCATGGGAAATAATGGGTAGTAACGGGCTGTCTGCAGGAATCATATAGAAGCGTAGTCCTCTGACTGAGAGACCACACCCACAACCTACCATTATATGACCTAGCAATCTCTCATTGCCAGCCTGTTTGTTATTCAATAAGTTGAAACATGGGTGGTAAACAAATGCATCTAATGGCAGCTGAAAAATAAAATATCTTTTTATTTTGTATAAGTACTTAACTGTTTAAAAAAACCTGTATTATGAAATTCTATGAAAATTCAGACTTGTATGTATATTACACACTTGACTTATATTCAGTGTTCTAACCAGCGATGTGTAGCAATAATCATAATAGATTGACTATTCATAAGCCTGGCTCATGCCATTCACAAAATAAACGCTGCTTTGTTAAGTTTTGATGGATCACATGTAATAGAACCGCCGGCCGTGTCAGACTTTTTAGCTGTCTTGTTGCTAAATAGTAATTCAATGTGGTATAGGTACATACCTGATTGCTCAACCATCGGGCAAGTCTCGCTTACAGGGGCAAGGTTAACGTTGATATAATATGCCTTTGAACCCGCCTTACGGATATACCACAGTTTAGGCATCTCATCATAATATCCATTTACCCGAATCGTAGGGCAAACAGATGAATTCATTGAGAATAGCAATGGTAACCAGGTTTTGAAGATGTCCGTAAAAAATAGAATACAATAATCACACCGTAAACAACGAACGCATAAACACAACGTGGGTCGGGAACTGCAATGAAACCTGACGTGACGCCAAGACCAAATATGCAAATAGGGATGTAATGGCAATCTGAGAACGATAAATCGATAATTGATTTTTTCTCGAACGTACCACACTAAAATCGAAATCAGTTACTTTTACTAGCTAAGAACTCAACCGAAGAACCATATGAAAATATGGTTCTTCAGTTGAGTTCTTAGCTCAGTTATCTCACTCAATTAGCCTACGTATGGAATGACATTAGGGCAGTGTAAGGGCAAACCCTCACTATTACATCAAAAATAACAAAATGTCGACTGTTTAATACAAAATAAATATTCACTTTGATACAACTATATTAAAGTTATACTTAATATTTATTAAACACAGTTCACCCGGTAAAATAAAATATAAATTCAAAAATCTATTTGATTTTTCACGCTTTCACTCGAATCAATTGAATTATCGATTTTATGAAAAAGATTGTAGCCCCATTGAACCCTACACAGGTGTCCGCCACTAATGTCAGATGCTTTGTCAAAGAAATAACACTCCTTTATAGGCAGCGATTATTTAAAAAGTTAGGGCGTTCGATCTTAGGATTACATACACGCGTCAATAAAAACCTAATCTAACCTGTAGGCGTGTCAATAAATAAAATAAATATTAACAAAACAAACATATTCCTTGTCATTAAAATACACTTGATCGAAAATAACTCGTTCTTAGTTTATTGTTCCCATAATAGGTGGAGGTTATTACGGTTAAGGCTTCTACATACTGGCGCGACTTGTCGCGCGACGCGTCGCGACACAAAGGCACCGCTTGTAGCGCTACACGCGGTGTCTTTGTGTCGCGTCGCGTCGCGCGACAAGTCGCGCCAGTATGTAGGAGCCTTTACCGGATGATTATAGATACAATGAGACGTCAAAATCAGGAAGTGCATTTATGAGAAAAGCGGAAGCAAATAAAATTTGTTTTTTCAGATATTTTAACCTGGGCTTTAATCGGAATAATATAACCATGATAAATTAGGTATTTATTTTAAAACTTAGTGTAAAAGCTGTAATCCTGCACATGTTCCCGAATTCGAAGGCAGGAACTGGTCATGTCCTTTAATGCTAATACATAATTATTGTATGCCTATTAGGCAGGACATATTGTAACACTAATTTATTGTTAAGACCTATAACAAACATATGCACAATAAAGAAATTTTGAATTAATTCAATGGAGTAATCGGACATGTGCTAGCTGTCATTTTGTGTAATAAAATGGTTATATTTATTGTAATGGTAATCGTTTAGTTTAATCGATTGATATATGTGTAAAATAAACACAGACTACTCAACAATGGTATCCGTTTTATATTCAATCTAAGGAACTATGACCATGTGTCAAGCTACAGGTCTGAGCTCAAATGGATGTCCATTCGCCAAAGAAGCTTGCGCGCTTTGACCACTTTTTTCTCCCTTCTCAACTCTCCCACCCCACCTTTTTATCTTATGTTTCACTTCCAATATCTATGTTATTCGCACGCTAAAAGTCTGCGTCCTTCCAACAATCTTCTTCTACTCTGTCCTTCTCATACTTCTGACTTTGTTCATTCTTCCTTTCATATTCAGTCCATGCTTCTCTGGAATGCGCTTCCTCTTGATATCGGTATGCATTTAAGCGGAAATTGCCGAGTTATTTACAAAACAGATAGCGTAGAGTCATCTCAATTATGTATCTCTTTTCTTTGAATTTGTATGTATATGTATATATATGTATATTGTAGGTATTGTAGTAAATATGTATGTATTTGTATTATAATTTGTAACCTATTTATGTACTTCTGTACCTAGGTATTCTATTTATAATCTACAATGTTATCTTTTAATATTTTTCATTATTATTATTTCCTCTAACAGGGGCTGTTAGAGGAAATAATAATAATGAAAAATGTTATCTCTTCACCACCCTTGGTTGACTGGTAGAGAATGCCTAAGGCATTAAGTCCGCCTTTGTACCTAATGGTGTGCGAGAAGTTTAAATAAATAAATGTATAATAATTAATAATAAGCGTAGAAGTCTAGAATACAATGAATATCAACATTGTATTACACAAAGCGACAGCTAGCACATTTCAGATCACTCCATTGAATGAATAATTCGACTTTAATAAACTAACAAACTGCTAAGTGACGAAGAATCAAGCTTGTGCTAGTATCGTCGCATTTTAACTTACTTTGTGGGTTAAGTAACTTCCAAAAGTAAATAGAAAAATAATTAAAATTAAATAATTACCCATGTCCGAACGGCGATATGAAGTAGAAACAGCAATGTATACGGTTATCCACAATGTTACGTCGGTTGAGACCGCTCTCGTCACGCAGGAACCGCTCGAATTGTTCGTCGATGTATTGAATTATTGACTGTAAACAAACGATTTTCCACATTTTTTCGCCTATAATTACGTACATATTTTCTTAGATAATAATATGAGAAGAATGTCACTTCAGAATCAGAATTCATTAACTTTTTGGTAGAAAGTGTGATGCTTTTTCAGCTAAACGATTGGGGGATGTACCCATAGAGTATTAATTTATTCACCTATATACAAGGTGTCGTTTTGCATCCTCGTCAAATTTTAGGAGGCTGCTATGAAAGACATGTATAATCAAATAAAATTACGATACCTGCTCAATAATTAATACATACTTGTTTTTTTAGTTATTTAAGTTTGACAGTATTTTAGATTACACCACTTTCACAGAACAGAATCACCCCGTTGCGTATGCGGTAGTGTGTGTGTGTGTACAGTGCGGTATTACACGGCCCGCGTTTTAACATGCCTGTCCCACACATGCCGATTACCGAAAATTTGAAAAAAAAAAAGTCCTACTTATTTTATTATTGATTCGTGGCGAGAATCATTAGCATATCTCCTTGAATTTGACGAGGCAAAACGACACCTTGTATAATAATCGTTAAGGGTTGATTCTACCTAACATTGTCTCTCATATATCATATCAACACCTTTCATATCAACATCTTATCACACAGGGAACATCTTTCCCTGTGTGATAAGATTCGTGAAAAACTCCTGTACAAACAAAACCAGACAACAAGTATGAAACGTTTATATTGTATTTTTAATAATTGGATGTCTTACTTGTGGAAAGTTGCTCAGTATGAAGGGTAGAATATGATAATCTCGAATTCTCGACTGTAAGTATATTTATTATAGACTAGCTGACCCGACAGACGTCCTGTCCAAATTTCAAAAATTTATAAGTACAAAAAATAACCGGCCAAGTGCGAGGCGGACTCGCGCACGAAGGATTCCGTACCATTATCTAGAAAAACGGCAAAAAAAAAAATCATATCTGTTGTATGGGAGCCCCTTAAATATTTATTTTATTCTGTTTTTTAGTATTTGTTGTTATAACAGCAACAGAAATACATCATCTGTGAAAATTTCAACTGTCTAACTATCACGGAATCACGGTTCATGAGATACAGCCTTTTTTTTTGGGTGGGTAATCATCAAATAACTCTTACTGACTAAAACCCACCCATATTCCTTCCGTTGCCTGTGTTGCGGAGGCCTCGGTGACCCATTAGTACCTTGCCGCGACCCCGGCGACACCTTACTCCAGAGATATCGCGCAACACAGGCAACGGAAGGAACACGGGTGGGTTTTAGTCAGTAGTAGTCTGACACACGTTCCCGCTCCGCCTAGAGCAGGAGAAGTTATTTGATGATTTCACATGCAAAAAAAAAAAAAGGTGTCGTGGGCCATTCCCTACAGAACATTTATATACATTACCTATAGAATGCGTGGCAATCGGCAAGGCAATGGAAAACATTTCAAAAGTTGTTAGCAGAGCCCGAAACAAAAATCAATACTTATTGTATTTATAGGTAATATTATATACAACAGTAACTTTGTTTACCTGTTACCTTTTCATGCCTTAACGACTGAACGGGTTTGGATGAAATTTGGCACACGGATAGATTATGATCTCGGTTAGAACATAGGACTTTTTATCCTGTTCGTTAGTACGTTCCCTTGGCATTTCCTAACTTGGCGAACCGCGGGCAATAATAGTAATTTATATTGTAAACTTACCCGGAAACAGTCGGTGTTATCAATAGCATCTCCGTAGCCGGGGGTGTCGACCACGGTCAGGCGCAACTTCACTCCGCGCTCTTCGATCTCCACTGTCGACGCGTCCAGTTTCACCGTCTGATTGGTCTTCTCTGTAAACGTTATATTGCTTTACATTTTATCCTACTAATATTATAAATGCGAAAGTTTGTAAGAATGGATGGATGGATGAATGTTTGTTACTCTTTCACGCAAAAAGTACTGAACGGATTTGGATGAAATTTGGCACACAGATAGTTTATAACCAGGAATAACGCATAGGATACTTTTCATCCCGATATACCCACGGGATCAAAACTTATGGGGGTGAAACCGCGGGGCGCATCTAGTACTTTATATGTCTTGTGCCTTTTAGTATGTGCTAAATGAATGTTTTTCTTTCTTTAGCTTTACACGTTTGCACTCTTTGGGGCACTTTTCAGTATTCGGCGTCTTACAAAGCTTTCTGTCTGTCTGTCATTCTTTTATCAACCGGTGAAAAAAAAAGAAGAGGTTTTCAAGTCGACGCGTATATTTTTTTTTTTTATTTAGGTATGACCACGCATAACTTTTTTACAGAGTAGTCCGATTTTGACAATTCGTTGTATGTACCTAATAATTAGTCTAACTAAGCTCCTGAATGAATGTAAGTAACTAATTAAGTTTTGGTTTAATTTTTGGCAAAAAAAAATATTCTCTTCTTTTGTAGTCTCTTTGGACATAGAACCCACCCAAAGAGACTATTACTAAGCCTTCTGTCTGTCTTTCAATATATTATCTAACGCGTTAATTTACGCGTAACGACGCACGTGTAGTAGAAGCATAACAGGTAAAATTAACCTTAATAACGAGTTCAATACATGTTACGGACGACGAAGCTTAGACACTAATGTTAGTTAAGGTTTAGATTTAAGCTTAAACAATAAAACGGATTTTAAATTAGGAATTCATTAGGAACCTATGTACATGTATAATAAGGCACGTGGTATTATTCCCTAGCAATAAGTACGGGTGCGGGTGCAGTTTGCACGTGGTATTATTGTAAGGTGGTAGGGAACACGACTCCGACAAGTATAAACCTGTCGACAGCGCCCGACACAACCACGAGTAAATACGCGCTCTGATTGGCGAGTCGTGCTCCCCACCGCCGCACCCCACCCGCTACTTACGCCCGCTCACACTGCGCGCGGACGGGAATAAAAAGAGGGCGGTTAGCTGCAAAGTCGTGAAAGTCCGGTTAAGTAGTCACGACCTCTCAAGGTCAACTACGAGATGCCATTATCAAAAAAAAAAAAAACTGCAGAGTCGTCAGTGGTCACTCAGCCAAGCAGCTGACCAGTCCTGGGAAGAAAAATAAAACAAGAAGCCTGAAGTTTAATTCAAGATACCTATACAGTCCACCTTGACAATACATATACCTATTTCCTTGTAATACTTACAATTAATTTGGTCATTTAATAATATTGTGGTGTACAAGGCTTGTGAAGCCAAGGGCCAAAGGAAAATACTTTGACTAAGGCACATACCCACAGTTAAAACTGAAAATATAAACGTTATTATCTTTTAACACACTATTGTGCATTACCCTTTCCTCTTTGGCATTTATAGAAAAATACGGGTTTATTTTAAAACTTTATCATAGTAAAGTGACGTAACGAATGTCTGGAGATATTCGTCCAATCAAACAAACACGTCATTTACTAATAAGTTATGTCGAATCATTAATTTTATAAACCAGACGGGTGTCGTGTCTGGTGGGCAACAGCCCGACGGTTGATGTCGGGATGTTGTATATATGCTAGTTGCGCGGTAAACTCTGCTTGCAAAATGCAGGATTTTGCGTGACGTCAGTGTGATGCGTAGTTTGCATGTGGCGATGTAGATGGCCGCCACAACTAACGCCGCTACAAAACTAAGCTCATTCTCCATAACCAGCCTCAATTTTTTTGGAACTTTCACCCTTTCTAATAGTTCGCCGTCAACAATCATTGACTCGTATAAATTGTTATTAGCTTTAATCTGGTATTTGGTGGCCAATATCATGCATTTTGTTTTAGATGCGTTAAACAATAGCATATTTTTTTGAGATCAATCGAGGTTTTGCTCAATGTCCTGCGATATATTGTCTATCGCCTGACTGGTTTTAATTGGCTTAAATGATGTATAAATTTGGGTGTCGTCCGCATACAGGTGTACCTTGCAGTGTTTGAGAATACCTGGTAGATCAGCCGTAAAAATAATAAATAAAAAGGTACACAAAATAAAATGGAGCCCTGTGGGACACTTCTGCCAACGAGCATCCTATTCAACTTGATGATATTTCCTTTGTCTGTAACGACTTGCTGGTGTCGATTCGTAAGGAAAGATCTGAACCATTTACAGCTATTTATCGAAATTCCGTAATTAATAAGTTTGGCGAGTTTCTCGACCCAAACAATCAAACGCCCTCGAAAAATCTAATAAAACCAGTATTGAGCAATCACCAGCATCTGACTCAGACAGTATATCATCGTACAAGGTCGTTGCTGTACCATAACCTGGACAGAAACCCGATTAGTGTTGGGGCCGAATGGAATTGGCTTCTGAGTATACTTTAAGTTGCTTTTCAAACAGTCTCTCGATAACCTTTGAAAGAACAGGAAGAATACTTATTGGTCGCAAGTCTTTAAGTTCATTAATATTTCTAGTTTTTGGGATGGGTTTTACCATGGTTTTTCCATGAATCAGGAAATACTTTCGGTTCTATGGATTTATTAATAATATCAGTAAGTGTGGAGTGTATTAGAAAGAGTATCTAAGCTGTATCATATTAATGTTGATGAGGTCGTGACCGTAAGCCTCTTTTTATGCTATTTAAAATTTCGATAACTTCATAATCCGTTTTTTTTAGTTCAATTAGATTTTAGCTAATAACTGTGTTTTTAAAATAATTTAAAGTTTCTGAATCAGGGTCTGCGGTTCCCGGTATATCTAAAAATAATTTATTTATGTCATCGGGTTTGTTCAAATTATCTGGGATTGACGGTTCACAGGGGTCGCTGAATGTAGATGTGCTTTTAAGGTGTCTTCAGGTGTTTAGATTTTTTTGCGTTATCATAGTACAGACAGCGGCGCGGAATTTTGGCCAAGCGCTTATCTCGCAAATACTCGTAATAACAAAAACTAAGTGTTTCCAATTATTGTTTCTTATGAAGGCAGGTTAAAAAAAAAATGTTTACTCTTACTTCAAGAGGGTTATTCAATATGTTTCGAGTGCAATATGGCGCAACTTTTAATTTTTAGTTGAATCGTGTCCCTTGTGCGACTAAGTTGCAAGTTTAAAGAGTTGTAAAATTTTACGGTTAGCTTATTGAATTATTGTGGTTTTGTGCTTTTTATTGATTAACTGAAGGTGCTGTAACACCAATAAAATGCTATTCACACCCGCAGAGGTTGCACAGGCTGTAGCATTAATCGACCAAGGATTGACTGACACAGCGTGAAGTTGCTGTGGTGCTTAATATACCACGTTCGTCGATGCAGTATGCCCTAACCAGGATACCAGGAGACTGGCCACTATTCCCGCAGACCAGGCAGTGGCGGTGTCGGATGCACATCGGCCCGGGAAGACTGTTAAATGGTCCTGGAAATTTTAAAAAACCGCTACCTGACCGCTGTTGAGATACGCCAGCGGCTCCAAATCGCTAGAGGCGTGAATGTTAGTGAGCGTACGGTGAGAAGACGAATGGAGGAAGTGAATTTAAAAGCCCGTAGACCAGCACGCGGTCCAGAACTCCTTAGACATCACCGAGTAGCTAGACTTCAATTCGCACGTGAACACGCCAGCTGGGCCCACGAGCAATGGGCTCGAGTGCTGTTCACAGATGAGTCTCGAATCGTTTTGCGTGCTCCAGACGGTCGGACCTGTCGGGAGCGAGTGTGGAGAAGAAGCAGAGAGAGATTTCTTCCCATTTAGTAGTGGATGGATTTGGATGGAGGCTCTATAATGGTTTGGGGAGGAATAAGTTCCGATGGTCGTACGAAGTTGGTTATCGTCAATAACCGGCTAACTGCACCCCGATACATCGAGGAGATCCTCCAGGAACATGTTTGGTATATGTATTCGGGACACATTGGGCACGACCAATTCCGCCTAATGCACGATAATGCACGCGAATGCAGGCCGTTATTAGGGCTAGAAGAGGAAACACCCGAAATTAAAACGTAGAACAATAAAGTAATTTAGGTTTTTTTTAAATTGATAGTGCAAAATTCTTTGTTTCTGCAAAAGTGCCCAATTTAATAAATACACTTTATTGGTGTTGTGACATTTTCAAGTTCTAAAAGCATAAGAAACACATACTGAGTGCATCTACCCTTATTTCAGTGTAAAAAATACATTTAAATGCGAAATATCGTGAAATTTACATGGCCAAGTTTCTGTGCCGCTGAGTGTATGTAAAGTAGGCCGTTCTTTCATTTCTCCTGCTAGATGTGGCAAGGTTGTTTAGTTGCCTATAGTAGTCCATATTTGACGGAGACTTGGTTACATGAGCCCTACCCTAGCCAGTGCCTAATCTCGGTGCTGCATCATAATTTTTATAACATCTGTAATCCACAGGGTATGAGCTTTAGACAATTTAATTCACCTGAAAGGTGCATGTACATCAAATAGGCTGTTTATCACAGACACCATTTTATCAACATTATTCTGTATCAAAATACTTTCCCAAGGAATATTGTTCAGGACACGATTAAAACTGGCTAGGTCTATATTTTTAAATGAGTTTTTTGAATCGAGGCAGCAGTTTAAGCTTTTGTTATGCTAAAGTCTGCAATAACCATGTTGTTATGTGTGCCCTGGTACCGAGGCCTATTTTTCCCTAATCCTTTACTCGTAATTAGGGCTTTCAATACCGGTATTCCGGGATCCCGTAATACCGTGATCACGGATTTTATTTTGGCCTTTTACAATACCGGTATTGACACCCCAATACCGTGATTACGATATTACAAACATTAGATCTGAAAATTATGTGATCTTATTTTCACACTTGTTTTCTACTCTCACTGCTTACTACGAGGGCTGCACTAAAAGTATCGGGAATGGAATATTTCCACTGTTCCTGTCATATTAAAATCTTTTTAATTGAAAACTCCTTGGTTTTAAAAATCGAATACCATTTATTTATTTAAAAAAAGATTCTCGGTCTTGTCACAAGGTTTTGTCAAACTTGTTTAGTCGTTGAGAAAATGGAATTGACTCGAGAAAATTCAAGAGCGATGAGTTATTATGACTTTCGAAGTGGTTTAACACAAAAACAGTGTGTTGACCGGATGATTTCTGCATTTGGTGATGAAGCCCCATCCAAAACCACAATTTATCGCTGGTTTGCTGAATTTCAAAGTGGACGTGTCAAACTCAGTGATGATCCCCGTGAAGGTCGTCCAAAAACTGCAGTCACCTAAGAAAACGTTGATGCTGTGCGTAAGCTGATTGAGGAAGATCGACATGTGACATACCGCGAATTTCAGGCAACTTTATTAGACATTGGCATGAGTCAAATACAAATAATCTTGCATGAACAATTAGGTGTAAAAAAGTTGTTTTCCCGATGGATACCGCATTCGCTGTGTGAAGAGCAAAAAGCGGCTAGCGTTACTTGGTGCGTCAGAACTCTCGAAAGATTCCACGCAGGATCCTCAAATGCTGTATACAACGTCTTATCAGGTGACGAATCCTGGATAAACGCGTACGAACGTTGCAAAAAAAATGGTGGCTACGTTTGTCTCCAAAACCGGCCATGTTACGACTATTCCTCTTGAGGGACAAAGAACGGTTAATGCAGAATGGTATGCTAGCATTTGTTTGCCACAGGTCGTTTCTGAACTCCGTAAAGAGAACTGCAACCGCCGCATCATCCTCCATCACGACAATGCGAGTTCTCACACCGCGCACAGAACAAAAGAGTTTTTAGAGCAAGAAAACATAGAATTATTAGACCATCCGCCGTACAGCCCCGTCCTAAGCCCTAATTATTTCTATACTTTCCCTAAAATAAAGAATAAATTGCGTGGACAGAGATTTTCATCACCTGAAGAAGCTGTGGACGCCTACAAAACGGCCATTTTGGAGACCCCAACTTCCGAATGGAATGGTTGCTTCAATGATTGGTTCCATCGTATGGAAAAATGTGTCAAATTTCGCGGAGAATACTTCGAAAAGCAATAAATACATTTTTAAATAGTAATGTTGTGTCACTTCCTTGATTCCCGAAATTTTCAGTGCCGCCCTCGTGCTTAGCTAGTTAAACTATACTTAACTTACTTGCATTTCTACAAATAATGATACCTATGTTGATTCTTCATTTATTTTGTTACTTGTTTAGTTTTAGATCTTTTGATTGTTTTTTTTATAACTTAATTATTAAGAATGTTACTAAAATGATTACCAAATGATTGCTACTAGCTAGTTAAGGTATACTTTACTTACTTACATTTCTATAAATAATGATACCTATATTGATTTTTACATGAGAGATGATGACATTTAGGTAATAATAAGAAATTTATATTTTTTTGATATTGAACAAACAAAGTCTATGTGAAATGCCTTCCTGCAAAAAGAGTAAGATTAAGTTTAAGTTTTCATTATGTTCCTAATTCCTAGTCCTACGTAAATAATCAACCAATACCAAATTATTATATTAAGAAAGCTATGTATGTATAACGTATTTATTTTATTATTTTCAATAAATAAGAACAATAAAGAGTGATTTGAAAATATAAAAAGGCGTATTTTATTGGTTTTATTAATGTTCTAATTGAACTTGCGTTCAATACCGGACTTCCGGTATTGATACCGGGATCACGGTATTGAATTTTCCAATACCGGTATTGATACCGGTATTGAAAAAATTCGGTATTTGAAAGCCCTACTCGTAATATTATTAGGGCATTGGTTAACCAACACTTAACTGAGGGACTTCAGAGTCTCGGTCTGCCTACTCCAACCCCTTCCAAATTCTCCCTGTTCCTTGCCTGTCTAGTCCATGTTTTTCCAGCCATCCTCACCAAGTCATCCTACCATCTTTTCAATAGTTTTCCTATCTTTCTCTTGTGTGTAACTATAAGCGTAACTATTTAATCTGATGTTGAACTTACCTATCGCATCAGGTATAACACGTTCAGGATACAAGTCAGTCAGGAACAATGAATTGACAAGTGTAGACTTGCCCAGTCCACTCTCACCAACTACCATAAGAGTAAATTCAAAGCCCTTCTTAACTGATTTACGGTGCACCTGGTTGGGTAGGTTGGCGAATCCAACATACCCTGGAGTTTCCAGGTTGGAAAACTGAAACAAAAGAGCTCATTTGATTTTCTACACTTTAGTATCATCTTAATTGGTCAATAACAGCTAATGAGAAACAATTGATTTTCTATTGTTTGACTCTGAATCGGTGTCACGGTTAAGTTGTGTTTTATTTTCCTGTAAGAAAGCACAATATGGATATATGTAAAGAGTATAAAACGTAGAACAAAATAAATAAAGAATATAGAGTATTCGAGAATTTTTAGTTAAATTGCTGTTAAATCTTAATTCATTTAACATTTGTAAGTCAATGAACTTGTACACTATTACATGTTCTGTGGTGGTGATTGTTAAGAAGAGGTTCTAATATTTATTTTGAATCTCGAATTGTCATTCGAATTTTTACTGTCAAATTATTTCAATGCAAAACACACGGTTATATTTAATTTAACATGGTAGCAGAGCGTAAAAACGATATTTTAACGTGCTGAAACTGGATTTTGTGACCTATAATAAGTGCACATCTATCAAGAAATTATAGAAAGATGAATTCTAATGTGAGATTTGAGATTGGGCGCTTAGAAGGAAGTACAAACTGGCAAACGTGGAAATACAAGATTTCCCTGCTCTTGCGGAGCACCCCAGGTACGCTAGACATAATCCAGGGCAAAGTAACTAAGCCAGAGACACCAGCGTCACCGGCGTTACCAGCAAACTTGTTGAAATATAAGACGAAATTGGATAACTACCAAAGCCTTGACAGTCATGCCTTGCTTATTCTTACCACAAACATGACCGAAGAAACCCTGCACAAAGTCATGCGGTGCAATACGTCAAGTTAAATGTGGACAGAGTTGCATCGTCTTTACGATGGAGCCAAGGAGGATCGAAGTTATGAACTTTGCATGAGATTCTTCCGCTTTCAGAAGACTGAAGATCACGATATGGCTACTCACATTTCAACGCTCAAAAACATCTAGTACGAATTGAATAAAGAAATTGAAGGTAATAATCTCCCTGAAATGCTTTTAATTTGCAAAATCTTGGATACACTTCCTGATCAATATTTTAATTTCAAATCGAGCTGGCTGTTAATGAATAAGAGCGATTGGAACATCGAAAACTTGACAACACAGTTGTGTGCTCATGAAAGGGCTTTAACAAGTGGAAACAGAGAGACCATTATTAAAGAAGCTCTAGTACTGAGATCGAAAGACAAAAGCAAGCATAAAGACAAGAAAAGGAAATGCAACTATTGCGGACAGCTAGGGCACAGAGTCAAGACTTGTCCGAAATGGTTAGCTGATGGGAGACCACCCAAACCCACGCCGAATAACCAAAGTACATCAAACGTCAACATGAACTTAATGGCAATTGTAAATAATGTGGAAGGCATCGATCAAGACAGCTGGTATGTCGACAATGGGGCTACTAGTCATGTTACAAATCGAGGAGACTTATTTAAAACCTTGGAGTACTTCTCCATGTCGCACACAGTTACAACTGCAAATGGTAAAGCTATTCAGGCCGTTGGAAAGGGAGCGCTGGATATCGAAGCTGACGTACGAGGTACTAAAGAGATTATTACCCTTAACGACGTGTGGTATGTACCATCTATTAAGAAGAACCTGTTTTCGGTACTGTCATCTCAGGACAAATTAACAAACACTATATTTGAATCCCGAACCCAAGAATGTATAATGAAGTATGAAGGTGGACGACATCTACTGACTGGAGTCCGAGCTAAAAATGGAGGACTTTACGAGCTAAAGGTCAAAAACATTAAGGGCTCTCATGAAATAAATCACTTAGATATATCTGACCAGATGCAATTATATCATGAGAGGCTGGGACATCAAAATAAGTCTCATGTTAAGAAGGTTGTCGAGACAGAGCTTGGCATAACGCTGAAAGTAGACAGTGAACTCTGCGAAGGATGTGTATTTGGCAAAACCCATCGACGCAAGTTTGGCACTAGAGAACGTGCGTCACAGCCTGGAGAGCTGTTACACACTGACGTATGTGGCCCGTTCAAGAATTCATTTTCCAAATTCAAATATTATGTTCTTTTTAAAGACGACTTTACAAAATATCAGCAAATCTATTTTCTGAAAGAAAAGGGCGAAGTTCATGAAAAACTTGAGCAAATGTTGGCAGAGACTAAAGCTACTGGACATATTGTAAAAGAAATTCTTAGCGACAACGGCGGTGAATTTGACAATGCGAGTGTTCGGAAAATTTTACACAAGAACGGAGTACGTCAAAGATTGATAATGCCTTATACGCCGGAACAGGACGGATGTTGTGAGCGTGACCATAAAACGATTGTAGAGTCAGCAAGAGCCATGATGCATGCGCATGAAGAAATGCCTCAGGGCCTATGGGCTGAACTTGTCAATACTGCCGCTTACATCCTGAACCGCACTGGACCGACACAAGAAGGAAAGTCACCTTATGAACTCTGGTTTGGTAAGAAACCCAATATCAAACATTTGAGAATTATCGGATGCACCTGCTACGCCCACGTCCCAAATTGCAATAGAAAGAAAATGGACAAGAAAGCCGTAAAAGGAGTCTTAATTGGATATGAAAATGATGATACAGAATTTGGTGCAAAGAAAACAGTACACTCATAAGATCTCGAGATGTAACGTTTCAGGAGAGAACTTTTTCACCACGTAATGAAATCATTCTACTACCTCCCTACCTGGTTCCACTCGCATCGACATCAGCCGCAGAACATCCCTGTGTTACTGGTGATGAAGAAGATGCTGATTTCGACAGATCTATTGAATCGGAAAGAGAGATGGAGATAGAACCTGAAAGTGATGAGTACAGGAGATAGAAAATGAAAGACTCAAGACACTCAGAAGCAGATCAAACCTCAAACCTCCCTCTAGATACGACGGTTTTGTTATGACCGTGAGTAGAGATGATGAATTTAATCCGGAGCCTAAAACATACAAAGAAGCTATGAACAGTACTGACAAAGATAAATGGATAAAAGCAATGAATGAAGAGTTAAATTCGCTGAAGGATAATGACACGTGGGAAATGGTTGATCTACCACCTAAACGCAAAGCCATTCCTTGTAAGTGGATTTATAAAATAAAAACTTACTCAGATGGCAGTATCGAAAGATACAAGGCTAGACTCATTATAAAAGGTTTTTCGCAGAAAAAAGGCCTTGATTATTACGATACTTTCAGCCCGGTAGCTAAGACAAGCACCATTAGAGCTCTCTTGAGTACCGCAGCAAATGAGAAAATGACACTTGGACAATTTGACGTGTCTACGGTATTTTTGTATGGAACGCTCAATGAAGAGATCTTTATGAAACCTCCTGAAGGATTTCAGAGTGAAAAGGTGTGTAAACTTAAGAAAAGTCTTTATGGACTGAAACAAGCACCGAGATGCTGGAACACCTGTATAACGGATTATATCATCCAAATAGGTTTTGAGCAAAGTTCAGCGGATCCATGCCTGTTCATCAGGAAAAGAGGGGATAAGAAAGCTATAATTGCTTTATATGTGGATTGGTGGCTGCGAGTGATGAAAATGAAGTGGAAAATGTTTACACCGAGCTAAGGAAAAGATTTAAAGTCACGACCAAGCTTGCATCCTATTTTCTCGGAATAGAGATAAACACTTCTGATGATGGATCTATCACAATAGACCAAAAGGCGTACGCAAGGAAAGTACTGCAACGTTTTGGCATGGTAAACTGTAAACCAGCACCAACGCCGATTGTGAAGTATCCACAAACAGAAAAAATGACAAGACTGTAACAAACGATTTCCATATCGCGAGGCAGTTGGTGCTCTGTCCTATTTAATGGTTGGCACAAGACCATACATAGCTTTCGCTGTGGAAGTGGTGTCTAGAACACTACAAAGCCCGAGTAATGAAGATGTAGTAAGAGTGAAAAGAATATTTCGCTATGTTCAAGGTACTCTGGACTATGGCATCACATACATGTATAAAGATAAGCATAACGGTATTGTTATGTACACAGATGCAGATCACAGAGGTGACCCGACTACAGGAAGATCGACATCTGGCATGGTTTGCCTGTACTCAGGTGGCGCCATCTCTTGGCGGAGCAATCGCCAGAGAACTGTAGCACTTTCGTCAACCGAAGCTGAGATTGTAGCGGCGAGCGAAGCCGTTCGAGAAGTTTTGTGGCTAAAGAAAATTGTTAATGACATAGCTATGGACATGGCAATGGTGAAGTTGCTAATAGACAATGAGTCTGCATTAAAACTCAAAAAAGAAGACACTTCTTCTTGAGAGAATGCATTTTAAATAATAATTTGGTGGCCAATAAAGTTACTTCGGCGCAAAACTTGGTTGACATGTTAACGACGCCTCTATACAAGCCAAGGCTGCTCTATATGACTGAACTGATGAGCCTCAAGTGAAGAAGGGAGGGAATGTTAAGAAGAGGTTCTAATATTTATTTTGAATCTCGAATAGTCATTCGATCAAATATATTTCAATGCAAAACACACGGTTATATTTAATTTAACAGTAATTCATTTAAAATAACATACTTACAATATCTGTAACATTGCCAGAGTACACCTGTGTTCTAAAATTTAACACTATTGTCAAAGACAACACAAGACACTAGTGGACAATAGTGTTAGCTATTTGTGGATGGCTGATGTGCTAGTATCAGTATACTAGCACAACAGCCATCCACAAACAGCTTTGATTTTTCATATCTATAAGAAAAATAAACCTATGAACTCACTGAGGAACAAGTAATTAACATAATAAGTACCATACCAACCAAAGTCATATTCCCTAATCACAGGACTTGATAAGCAAGAGACGCCGCTCAAACATTAACAATCATTACGTCGAACAGGCACAAATTTAAGATAAGTCTAAAATGCACTGTGATAAATTCACAGAAAGTCACAAGTTAAATATTCAGTTCGCATTCTCACCGACACACTTTCACGACAAAATATCAACACTACACTGCCTTAAAATTACATTAAAATCAACAAAAACAGGATATTGTTGCAAATACATGTTAAAAATGAACAACAAGCTAGTTTCCTTCGGTAAAAATCACTTCTACATTATTTGACTACAGCTAAGTTTCGTCGTGATAATAATTATGAAAATCATTACTTACGTTCTTGTTAGCTGTTTCACTGGACATTTTACTGCTTTCAATGTAAGAATGTCGTTAAAGGTTTTTTCCTGCACTTTTTCGTTAGCCTAATTATTAGTTTTTATTTTTTTACAGAATAGGAATGGGAATCAGATATAATTACTTTTCTGATCATATCTTATGTAGGTATACCTTCCCCGTAGTTTTTTTGGATGGATTTGACATGACATGGATTCATCACACTTGCTCGCACAAATGACATTAGTGCATTAGGTTGCTAGTTGTAAAAATAATGCTAAATTGATTCTGGCTGTTTCCGCACATTGCCTAAAACGGGTCACTCACATACGAACAAAAATTCTTAATACTAACGCATGATTGCACGCATGTCAGCGGTAGACAGCGTATATGCAATGTTATTCATATACTCATTTACCAACCCATTTGTGCGTACTTCTAAAGTTTAATTTACTGGGGTAATCTGAAAAATTCTAGCTGTCACTTGGTGTCATAAAATGGTCATATGTTTTAAGAGATACATAACATCACGCTTTGTTTCCCCGAAGGGTTGGGTAGAGATGTACCTGTAGTACACCCACATTTCACCAGTTATGTTTTAAGTCCTATGTAATAGGAGGCGAGCCTATAGCCATCAACCGGGCACAAATCCAGATTCCGGGCTGCTACTGAGAAATTCCAGATAGAAAAACCCAATTACTCTTTGCCCGCCCCGGGAGTACAACCCAGGACCTCATGCTCAGCAGTAGCGCTTGCATCCACTAGACCAACGAGGCATTTAATCGAAGTGTAAAATAAATGTCTAATAATAAATGTAAAAGTCTAGAATGCAATAAATATGACCTTTTATTACACAAAGTGAAAGCTAACACATGTCAGGTTACTCCAGTGAATTAATAATTCGACTTTACACTTGTTTACAGTGTTGCCAACGTAGGTGATTTTTCGCCATTTAGGCTACTCAGGAAGAGTCGAGAATCGGCGACAAGAAAAACTGAAAGGCGACTGGTCGACTATTAGGCGCAACACACACACATCAGGAGCAACTATTTTAATTATGTGATTTTTAAATGAGCCTAAGCTTAAACAACATTTGTTTCCAGATGTGTAAAACATAACAAATAAAATAAAAAGATGTTCACTTCTTTAGTCTCATAATATTCCATATATCAAGACCGTGTCTAACAACACGAGCGCGTAACAAAAAGTTTCATAAACTACTTACATTTTTACATGTTCTCATTGCGCAATATGTTTATACCTTTATTTATAATGTAAATCATGTAAAATATAAATAAATAACCTAATGCTTAGGTAATAAAAATAACATCATTTCAATATAATTATTATGTTTTCCATTTCGTTCCTTTTCGTTATTATATATTGTAACACCAATGTTAGTAGTTAATTGAGGTTTTCAACTGGCAACATTCGCCATTTAAAACCATAGATACGAGATTACGACTGAAGGACATGTAAATAAAGATTAAAAAAAAAACCATAGACTTATCGACTGAAAAAAGCGCGGGAAACTTAATTTTGTGGACGTGTCCTTTTTACTTGAAAATTATTAACCTTTTGACCGCCACGTCAAAAAAGCAAAGACGTGCCCTCAGCGCCAAGCTACAAATTCATCCTTTAATTAATACCTACAAAATAGTAGTGAGTTCGGAATTATATCGATAAAGCACATGTAAAACTATCTATTTATTTTTTAACATAGTAACTTTTATTAAAAAGATACTCTATTTACCCGAAATATATAATACAGGGGTTTTATTTCATCCCGCTTTGTCCTATGAGACAGAAATGATAATGATATGTGTCACAGTTTCGGCGTTCTTTATAATTTAAATCCACAATTAAAAACAACAATCGACTAAATCAAGTCAATACCATCACAGCACTATGATCAATCATGACGTACAATACGCGCCACGAAAGATGAGACTTGACGAGCGTCTGCAGTGTCCCCCTGTGCAGGAACAGTCGTGTATGAAATCGTTATTATACGACATAGTTATACGAAATAGTTAGTAATATATTATTTTAGTTCGAAATAGTTATTAATATTGTTATAGTCCACGGCGGAAGTCAAAACACGTGGTATGTCAAGTCTCATCTTTAGTGGCACGTATTGTACTTTTTTGTCAACATATGATGACTGTGGCGTAGCAGGCACGGCTGTTTTTAATTTGCTCGCCTCTGCACTAGAGGTGTGCAACCGATATTTATTAATAATATCGAAATAATAATAGGTGTTTTATTTTTATGGTTTCGTATTTTCTATACAGTATCAGCATTGTCAAATAATAAAATTTAAATTTCTCTGAAAGAACAACCATTAATAATGACTTAACGTACCGCTACGTACTGATATATTTGCTGAAGTAAATACTATTTACTGTATATTATACTTTTCAGAATACGAGGAAAATATTCGAAAGCAACAAAACTAACATAAATATAATATTCACATTGTTATGGAATTTAGAATTTACTAGAAAGACGAACACCGCCATCTTTTAGAATTCTTACGAAGAATCTTCGCACGTCGTGTTATTATTCTAATAAGAACGTCTGTTCTTATTAGAATAATAACACGACGTGCGAAGATTCTAATAATTTATCGTTAAATAGGTACAAAACTTTGTTTAGAAGTCTTTCTAAACAAAGTTTTGTACCTATTTAACGATAAATTATGCATTTTTACAAAATAAATACACAATGCTCAATGAGTCTAGTCATAAATGGGTACTTAATTTATAGAGATACGTATGTCTGTATGTCAGTGGTTAGTTATGCGAGGAGGTATCTAGTCTACGAATAGGTGAGCGACAGCGCGGCGCACTAATGAGACCAAACGGCGAAATCTTAGCTGACTTAAATTTGAGCGTCTAAAAGTGACGAAAGAAATTCCATTATTTGGCTACGATTTTTCAAAGTATTTTTTAAAGTACTAACTAGTAGAAACTAGTTGTTGGGCCAGATAAAAAAAAATACTGTAAACGAAAAGTTATTTGCTTTTTCATTACCGTTTAGTGTTGCCATTTTATATTTATTCTGCCAAGTGACAGTAAGTACAGCATTATTGTATTGTTTTAGTTTGTTCCTTGCAGGTAGGTAAAAATACTGTGGTGTAAAAATAAATAAATTACTTTCAATTAATGACTAGCAAAAAGACTAGTAACCCAAACCAAAAACAAATTGTTTATTGACGACTGTTGATCGGTTCATAGTGATGCTCATGTTGTAGATACCTATTGTATACCTAAAGAGTATTTAGAACCACTGGGATTACCTACCATAAACAATATTTTTACGAGACATTTCATTATGAATTAACTACGTATGGAAAATACGATATAGGTATGCGTTATTGCCATTTTACTTCCTCAATTTGGAACATAAAAGTTACCAGTGAAATAACCTACAAAAGTTCATGACTGAATATTTATTATTCTCAGCCAAACAAAAACAAACTAATTCAGAAGGTGAAGATGTTTTTAATTTATAGACGTAGAAATTTAATCTCAGCTAAAACAATGTATGCCATTGTTCATTAGTACGTATGTATATTATTATTTAATAAGAAAACTTAATTAACACACTATGTACGTATTGCAAAATGTTACATCAAATTGAATCTTATTTAACTCATCAGT
Organism: Atethmia centrago; assembly: GCA_905333075.3. NCBI lineage: Eukaryota > Metazoa > Arthropoda > Insecta > Lepidoptera > Noctuidae > Atethmia > Atethmia centrago. The sequence goes on from HG995387.1 coordinate 13,268,409, forward strand.
ACTCATATTATTGGCATCCATTTTTATTACTATTAATAATAAAGGAACAGCTCTATTTGAAAATTTTCCACGTGTGACGTCCTGGGATTGTCATGATTAGATGACTGTAGCGTTCCAGGCACAGACAATATGACAGTGTGATGGAGACGGGCATTACAGTCATTATGATTTATCGATAATCAACTGACACCAAGATTTCCTGAGCAGAGAGTTCAGTAATATAACATTTTCATGATTTCTCAATCATAAAAACTACAATATTAAAAGTTTTATTTATTTATAGAGGACTAATTTAAAGAAATTAAATATAACGTAGGTCACCGTCGGTGTCGATATGCTTATTATATTGATTGCTACTTACATCACTACGTGTCATGATATGGTGACTGTGGCGCTGAGGGCAGTATGTTTATAAACTTTCTAATGGGTATTAGTTTTTGTCATCCATTGGCGTGCAGTGGTTCTCCACGAAGGGTAGGCCACGCAAATAAACACCAAAAAAAAAATACCAATTCGCGCAACATCCCAGCGTCGGTCAACATAGGAGGGTCACCAACCCTCAAAGTAGTCATCATTGATTTAAAAAGTTTGGAAAAAAAAAATAATCCTGTAAAAACAAAAGTTATAAATACAAGAACTCACCACATTATTCAAGGTTCAAAACACGATTTTCTGACGATGCAAACAGAAGAAAGATTCGGCCACCTCAAATATCATAACCAAGTGGATGGGTGATAATTACAGAACACGTCACTTGCAAGATATCCGAAGTGGCCTTTAAAGGCCCTATTTCATGTGATTCGCATGTATAAATATATTTAATAAGCTAACTACGGGTTTGAAATTAGTGAAAAAATCAACTCATTTATAAATTAAATATACGCGCCTATCCTTTTTCAAATATGATTTTAAGACCTCGTCATAAAAAGTAGGCTTGCGTCGTAGTTCGACCATTAATTCTTTTTCTATAGAAATTAAAGATAGATTTGTGAGTCGTTGCTGACTTTGTGTGTTTCTTAGATAGGTGTGGATACGTTTTAAGGACGAAAATGAACGTTCTGCCGATGCGCTGCTTGCTGGGATAGTAACAATAAACTTCGCCAAACGTAAAACTTCTGAAAAAACTTTATCTAAATGATTTTTATACAAATTTTGAATGATACTATATATGCTACAATTCGTAAATTCAGGCGATCTATAAATACAGCGCAGTTCATTTTTTAATCTATCAAAATTAAAATTTGCCTGATAAGTATTAGTGAACTCTCTGATTTCCTTTTCGGGGAATTGTTCACTATATTTACCAAAATTCTCACAAGAAAGTAACTCAAAGAATTTTAATTTTTTAATATTCAGATAACGATCTCTTAATTCGCTAAGTATATTATCAATTAATTCGGTAAAAATTCGCCGATAGTGTATTTTTACATCATCGACATTGCGCTTTCTTTTAGGTGGTCCGGTTATGAGAGCAGTTGCATCATAATTGATCTCGAACCTGTCTCTGTAACGAGCTACAAATGACTCGAATTGATTTATCTTTTTAACACAATACGCGATGTCACAAGTTTTTTTCTGTATAATATCGTATAAAATATCGGTTTCAGAAAAATATCCGCGAATGTTTTAAAAAAAAAAATTAAATTCAAATTCTTTCATGTTAAATACAAATTGTCCCTCTACTGTTATAATTCTCCAAATCGATATCCTGTACCGATGTCACCATAGTCGGTAGAATTGACACGCGAGCGTTCACTAAAACTACGACAACTCAGAAATACGGATCGTAGCTCTACAAACCCCTAGTCATTGAAGTTGTTATATGAAATAAGCTACCAGGTAATATAGGGTTTAGTGCAGTTTCACCTTGCAATATATTGCTAATTCGAAGTTGAAAGTAGCGTGAGCGACTTTTTCGTACAAATATCGTCATATTTATAAAACAAAAGCAATAAGTCCAAAAGATAATACGTAACTTTCTTAAAACCACGCTTCTATACAATACTCAAAGAAAGAACAGAGATCTCTATGCATTTTTTTAAATGACAAGCTTATCAAAAAATAACCTTATTGCAAAAAAAAAAGGTATGCTTACACAATTATTCCGGGAACTCTGTAAGCCCCTTAGCTTCGGTTCTTATCTTATCACTATGCTTGATACGTCAACATAACACAAATACATCTTTAGCTGATAAGAATGTTTAATTTACGATCACTGAGCACTTGAAAACATTCAAAATACCCGTTATGAAAGACCGTCTCATACTTTTAATGACACAATTACTAGGTATAGAATTACACAGATTATTATAGAATTTACTAAAATACGTTCCGGAGCAAAACGTTGCTAGATGTTTAACATGTGATGTTATTTGCGTTGCCTTGTTAATGCTCTACATTATAAATACGCGCAAGGGGAACGCAGAATCGCGTAAACAGGCAAAATCGCGCCATTTTGTCGACTCGGAATGACGAAACTCAAAGAGGCTATGGGACATGCGTGCGGAAGTTTGACAGGTCACTCAAAGAGTTTGCTATACAGACCAGCAGGCTTAGCATGACGCTTTCTATTTCTTCGAAGAATAGACACGGCTCTTTCTATACAAAGTGACATTTCATTTCTCCTTTTTTGACATCCCACCGTAGACATCCTTCTACATAAAAAAGGACCTAGACAAAGATAGAAACGAAAGACAAAATGACAGATTGTAAAAGGATTTCTACGGTGAGATGTCAAAAATGGAGAAACGAAATGTCACTTTGTATAGAAAGAGCCATGTCTATTCTTCGAAGAAATAGAGAGTGTCATGCTAAGCCTGCAGGGGCCAGTCATGAAGGAAACTTCCCCGCAATTCGGGGAATTCTCCAAAAATTGGGAACCCTGGTCTTCAATATTTTTCATTCTTTAAATTTTCACTTTACACACGACCAATGAGGACCAAGCTCCTGCCGCCGGAGTTACGCCCCTAATTTAAACCATTTCACTATTGTGTGCCGTTCATACACACGAAAATATACACGAGTATGCGTAAATTTATCAATGAAATGTAGGCGAAACGATTCCTTGCCTTGCGTACGTAAGCTCCGTCGAACTGTGAGTCACGTGGCGTCTGCGACAAGTTGCTATAAGAGTTTTAACAAGTTTAACTTTTTTTTTTAATATTTTGTATTATTGTATTACATAGTTAAAATAAATGCATTTGGCGTTGTTGGTAGGGTAGGCTAGGCCTAATTGCCTCTATGGACGGCACGCCCCTGTTGTCATCTTATGTTAATATACATGAAATATACAGAAAGAAGTTCAACTAATCTGAATAAGGATGAGTCAATGAACATAATTAGCAAAGGAAATAAAAAAACAATGTTGTTTTATGAGTTTTATTTACGTATAAAAGTCTGTCATGTAGTCGTTACCGTGGCGTACTGGGCACTTTTTGGCTTGTCATCTATACATGACTGTCAAAAAAGCAAAGACGTGCCCTTAGCGCCAAGCTACAAATTCATCCTTTAATACCTACAATATAGTAGTGAGTTCGGAATGATATCGATAAAGCACATGTAAAACTATCTATTTATTTTTTTAACATATGGTATATTTTTAATAAAAGTTACTATTTACCCGAAATATATAATACAGGGGTTTTATTTCATCCCGCTTTGTCCTATAAGACAGAAACGATAATGATATGTGTCACAGTTTCGGCGTTCTTTATAATTTAAATCCACAATTAAAAACAACAATCGACTAAATCAAGACTATACCATCACAGCACTATGATCAATCATGACGTACTTTTTTGTCACCATAAGATGACAGTGGCGTAGCAGGCACGGCTGTTTTTAATTTGCTCGCCTCTGCACTAGAGGTTTGCAACCGATATTTATTAATAATATCGAAATATTAATAGGTATTTTATTTTTATGGTTTCGTATTTTACAGTATCAGCATTGTCAAATAATAAAATTTAAGTTTCTCTGAAAGAACAACCAGTAATAATGCCTTAACGTACCGGTACGTACCGATGCACTTTGACTGATATATTTGCTGAAATAAATACTATTTACTGTATATTATACTTTTCAGAATACGAGGAAAATATGCGAAAGCAACAAATCTATCATAAATATAATATTCGCATTGTTATTGAATTTAGAATTTACTAGACAGATGAAAACCGCCATCTTTTAGAATTCTTACGAACAATCTTCGCACGTCGTGTTATTATTCTAATAAGAGCGGCTAAATAGACCTCTAAACAAAGTTTTGTACCAATTCAACGATAAATTATGCATTTTTGCAAAATAAATACACAATGTTCAATGAGTCGAGTCATAAATAGGTACTTAATTTATAGAGATAAGTATGTCAGTGGTTAGTTATGCGACGAGGTATCTAGTCTACGAATAGGCACAGAACCCTAAAGGACGAATAGGTGAGCGACAGCGCGGCGCAATGACGAGACCGAACGGCGAAATCTTAGCTGACTTAAATTTGAGCGTCTAAAAGTGACGAAAGAAATACCATTATTTGGCTACGATTTTTCAAAGTATTTTTTAAACTACTAACTAGTTGAAACTAGTTGTTATGGCCAGATAAAAAAAATACTGTAAATGAAACGTTATTTGATTTTTTCATTACCGTTTAGTGTTGCCATTTTATATTTATTCTGCCAAGTGACAGTAAATACAGCATTATTGTATTGTTTTAGTTAGTTTCTTGTTTACGGAGTAAATAATTTAACAATACAGTTTATTTCTAAGTGTAGGTGTTCCTTGCAGGTAGGTTGAACACTGGTGTAAAAATAAATAAATTACTCTCAATCAATGACTAGCAAAAAGACTAGTAACCCAAACAAAAAAAAAATGTTTGCTTATTGACGACTGTTGATTGGTTCATAGTGATGCTCATGTTGTAGATACGTATTGTATACCTAAAGTAAGGCCAAAGAGTATTTAGAATCACTGGGATTCCCTACCATAAACAATATTTTTACAAGACATTTCATTAAGAATTAACTACGTAAGGAAAATACGATATATGCGATATTGCCGTTTTACTTCCTCAATTTGAAATATAAAAGTTACCATTGAAATAACCTACAAAAGTTCATGACTGAATATTTATTATTTTCGCCCTTCTCGAACAAAAAATTTTGCACAAACTAATTAAGACGCTGACAACACCTAATCCGCGGTCACTGTCAGACCGCATAGAAAAGAAAGAGACGCGTGATGACACAACGCTGGTAATTTCTTGCAAAATATGAAGCAATTATCTATTTACTCGAAATTGAGTTGAGTAATCGAAAATAAAAAACAACCAAGTTCTGCATTCAAATAAGACGTTATTGTTATTAATTAAATACGTAACGTAGGTTGATATTTAATGCAGATATTTTGGTTTAGAACTGAAGGTAAGAGGTTAGTTTAACGTTAGTTTGTATCGAGATATTTTTTTCAAAATGTGTTTTGGTAACAACCAGGTTCTGGGAAATATGTTCAAAATTAACATATATGTTTTCCGCTACCACAAACTATACAGATATGGCATTTTTTTTCTTAAGAGAAGCCTATTTTGATCAATTGGGTCTTGTCAGCGCCTTAAGAAGGTGAAGATATTTGTATATCTGTCCCCTGGGTATGTGTTAACTGGACAAGTCCATGCACCGTGACCGTAAATTGAATTCATTTTAGTACTGATTTTTTTCTACCACTTCGTCGACTTTTTATTTAAATAGCAACACCAAATCAAAAATGGTAGCGCCAGCAGCCGTTTTGAAGTGTCAGTTTACATTTGTCTTCAGTCCGGTAACTATTTCACGTTTCCAGAATGATTATGTAATGTTAGTGATATAGCAAAAATAGTTTCACGTGGCGAAATTAACTCTGGTTTTCGGTAAATAAGAGCTATTTAGTTATCAAACAACATTTTTAGGTTATGATAAAAAAACTGAGAGAAGCTGTGGTACCGTTACGTCCTGACCATTACCAAATGACTGGTAACGTATGAGCCGGACTAAAAAAGTAACGGACAGGACAGCCTAAATATGTGGGCACACTGAGAGAATCCTTACTACTATGAAACTGCATAAAATATGTTGTGGGGAAAGTAATCACTTACAAACATGTGACCTGAAATCTTTCGAATGCATGTATGGTAAATGCACGAAGTGCAAGAACATTCCCATTATATCCGACAGAAATGTGCAATTAAATCAAAACGTCACCTGGTACCAATGGGAGACAGTTATCTATAAATACTCCAAAAAAGAAGGATCAGAAACTACAGAAAAGACAACTAAGAAATCGGCAAAAGCAGAGAAAAACGGAACCAGTACCTAATCACTTACTACAAGACTTTGAAAATAACATTAAACCTTTCAAGAAACATTATTTTAATAATATGCACCAACAAGACGAATATCAACTTATTACAAATCTGAAATATGCCTTAGCAGCATAAGTCAGAGGACTTAAAAATTATAAAGACAACTTTAATATTGTAAAACATGTGTTTTATTTACTAAATCCGTGTATCCACAACTTTACTATGTCAGGACCGTTCCTGGTTGGTCAGGTATACGTTACTGTCCCTCGAAATATTTTAATAGTTTTTATAGGTTTTCTATGTTTCTTAAAATAATTGAATAGATTTAGTTATACTTTTTAACAGACAGGCATTTAAGTTAACTTTGGTATGGTAATTCTAGATCGATTACTAGTTGTTTAATTGATATATTCTTGCAAACTAGATGGCAAGTTATTTTTTTTAAAAGACAAAACTCTAACGGCTACAATAGTAATTTTAATAAATCAAATAATAAACAAAACAAAAGAAAATGGCACGAAATTAGAAAAAAATAAATGTCGGTCGCTACGACGTGTTGACGGTCCGATGGTTCTCGAGCGAAAAGGGGCGCGCTGTGTGACAGCGCTTCCTTTTATACGAATTGGTTCTCGATTTCTTATGTATTCACAATACGGCCTCTCCTGACAGGAGGCCGTCCCGGGCTCCTTCATGATGTCTTCAGCTCTGGTGGTCGGTCTCCAGCACAGGCATGGAGAACTCCACTTCTGCTGGTGGCCTCTCAGATTCGACGTGAAGCTGCAGTGGCTCAGGCTCGGCGTGAAGCTGCGGTGGCTCAGCCTCGACCTGGAGCTGCGGTGGCTCAGGCTCGACGTGAAGCTGTAGTAGCTCGGGCTTGGCATGAAGCTGTGATGGCTCAGGCTGGACCTGAAGCTGTAGTGGCTCAGGCTCGAAGAGATGCTGCGACGCCTCAGTCTCGGTCCCAGAGGTACTAGGTTGTGGCTGGGAGACAGACTGGTTGGCTGACGAAATTAACTTGGCAGTAGCAGGTGTGGACTCCTCACCCTCATGGTCTGCATCTGCACATGACATTAAAAACATATGCTCTATGCACAACGCTACGCATTGTGCATACGCACATAATTGACCGTTGTCTGGCGCACACTAAGCTATCGAGATAGAGGCACGACGTGAAGCTTGTCTCGACACATTAGCGGGCAAATCATATATCAAGACGCATCTTGATATTCAGCTAAGAAAAAGCCCCGAAGTGTGGCATAACTTAGCGGAGTCAGAGGCTAGCCGCGAGGCGTACTCGTAACTCGGTTCGGTCAGGATAGAGGCACTACGTGAAGCTTATCCCAACACACCATAATACAACACAAACACCATATGAAGCTTCATATATAAGAGGCATAAAGCACTCACCATCGAAGTAAGCAGCACATACTTCAGGAGTCCACTCTCCACGCCAAGGAATCATGTACTCCGCAGCCGCCTGCGTGTACTTCCCATACGAGCCGGCCAGGAGTTGGAGCTCATAGCGCCCTTGTGTGAGCCTGCTAAAGTAGGCAACCACTCGCTTGTGACCACCATCGTGTACTTGGAACAAGACAGCTCCGTAACCAATGGAACTAGCGTCCGTGTGGACCTCAATCGGCAAGGAAGGATCATATATCGCTAGGACAGGTTCATTAGTGAGACATTCAACTATTTCTTTACGAGCAGTCTGATGTTCTTTTCCCCAATTAAATTCTATCCCCTTTTTTGTAAGGGCAGCTATACAAGCAGCTCTCTGAGCGAAACTCGATATATACCTACGAAAGTAGCTGGCTAAGCCCAGAAATTGGCGAACCTGTCTCACGTTTTTTGGTTCAGGGGAATCTATCAGGGCCTTAATTTTGCTGGGGCTCGGTCGTACCTGACCTTGGCTAATTCTACGTCCTAAATACTCAATTTCAGTCGTTAAAAAGAAACATTTTTTCAAATTGACAGAAAACCCAGATTCTGTTAAAGCTCTAAGCACCTGGTGCAAAAGATCGAAACCCTGGTCCATTGTTTGGCTCAAAATCAAAACGTCATCTATGTAAACAAGTACATCACCAGAGTCGATAAATTTGCGCAGTGTTTTTGAGATAACGCGTTGATACACCACCGGAGCATTTGCCAATCCATAAGGCATTTTCAGATATTCAAAATGGCCTTCAGGCGTGACGAATCCGGTGAGTGGAACAGACTCCTCATGAAGCGTAATCTGGTGGAAGCCAGTTGCCATATCGAGGCTGGTGAAGTACTTATTACGTCCCAATCGATCTATGTAATCATCAATTCGCGGTAGCGGAAAACGATCCTTAACTGTGACTTCATTCAACTTACGGAAATCTACACACATCCTATCCGATCCGTCTTTCTTTTTAACCAAAAGAATTGGGCTTGCATAGTCAGATTCTGATTCGCGAATAACACCTTTTGCTATCAAATCTTTAATTATCTCACGAACACGAAGTGTTTCTGCATGGGACATTCGATACGGTCGATAGTTGACGGGAGTATTGTTGCTAAGTCTAATCGTCATACACCCTGTATTGACAGTCGATGTCGCGGTACCGGATATGAAATATGTAGAAAACTCATTTATCATATTGAGCAAGCGCTGTAACTGATCACCTACGAGAGGCGTGTTAATTGGTATTGACTCATCGTACTGAACACTCATCACATTTTCCGCACTGTCTACCTTTCTAGTAAGTGATTGAAAATTGCGCGTGCGAATGTACCGAACACCCTCCCTATTGAGCACGTCGGTTCCCACAATAATTGGCGTATTCATAAACTCGGGTGCCACGACAAATAAATCTACTTCAAGTGTTAAACCATCAAACTCAATTGGTAAGGTGACATATGAAGTGCTTTCGATTTCTTGACTTCCCAATCCCCGTAATACGCGAAATGCTGGCTTGTGCGCACTATTAAAATGTTTCAGCAGTGACGATGATATAAGCGATATGGTTGACCCACTATCGATTAACACATCCACCGGTATACCCTGAATAACGGCTACTACAACGTCGTTATTGTGGGTAATCTTATTTTCTAGACAAAAATTAACGTTATTTTTGTTGCGCGACTCTGATTTTTGTTTTGCGAAACAGTTATCTACCTTGTGACCAGGTTTTTTGCAAAAAGAACAAGGTTCAGATTTTAACGGCATGAACACTGGTTTGGAGACGGAATTATTTGAACTACTAGGGTTCAAACTCTCATTTGAATCTATTTTGGCTTTCTTATTGCAAGCTGCCTGTTTATGTCCGACCACACCACACGAAAAACACTTGCCCTCCTCAAGCCTACGCTTTCTAATTACATTACTCGCATGATTACTTTTAACATAATTATTTTGTGAGGTAGGACGCGAACTTTGTGTCTTAGAAGTAGATGGTTTTACATAAATCGACAAAAATTCAACTATGTCGTTGGGTGACAACTTAGCATTAGCAGCTGATGCTCTAATGTGAGGGTCTACAATACCACGAACAACAATCGCAGAAATAAGCTCGTCACTGAGTCCGCGCACTATACGTAATCGAAGTAACGAGCGTCGGGCGTAATCCGCATACGTAGAGTAATTATCCGAATTTGTGTTCATTACTTCGAATAGAATATTTGCAATGTCTGGCGTTTTCGGACACAAAGGCGTAAATTCCTTTTTGAAGTTACTCCACGTACGATCACTCGTAACCCACTCGCGTAACCACGTACGAGCATCACCTTTTAAACAATTGCCTATTCGCGAAAGACATTCATGATCGCTCCAGTTATTTAAAAGTTTTGCCCAATCAACTTCGTCACACCAATCACTAATATTATTCAGACTAGGATCGAAACTAGAAATAAAAAAATGTTGGTCAGATCTCACCCGATTATTGATGGAACGGATCGCGTCCACTATGCGATCCGTTGCGGTAATATCACTAGCTGCACCATGTTCCAACAAAGACTCTGCCATATGGCCTGCATGAAGCACGCTAGGCGGCGCAGACGACAGGGGTGGCGTACGTGACCGCGGCGCTTGCGCCGATCGCCCTAGCAACGGCGACTCGACGCGCTCGGCATGGCGCCGTGATGTCGGGGTCGTCTGGCGCCGGCCAGGCGGCGGCGACGCGCCACGCTTGGACGATTCATGTTGAGATACCCTCCGTTTACGCGATCGTTTCGACTGTACAAACGATGCTTGATCCTCTAACGTCTGCAAACGCGCTCGCATGACGTGCAGTTCCCGCTGTAGGTTGCTCTCCGGGGTCTGCGCACGATCCTGGTGTCTGCTATGTCGCTTACCTGGCTAGGCTATGGTGACAACTTCGAGAGCGATCCGACATTTTAATTTTTAAAATAAGCACAAACCCAATTAACAAAAACAGAAATTAGATCGAATCCCACTTCTGATCTTGCAAACTAGATGGCAAGTTATTTTTTTTAAAAGACAAAACTCTAACGGCTACAATAGTAATTTTAATAAATCAAATAATAAACAAAACAAAAGAAAATGGCACGAAATTAGAAAAAAATAAATGTCGGTCGCTACGACGTGTTGACGGTCCGATGGTTCTCGAGCGAAAAGGGGCGCGCTGTGTGACAGCGCTTCCTTTTATACGAATTGGTTCTCGATTTCTTATGTATTCACAATAATATACAAATTAAATACAGCATTTTCGTAACAAGTAACGATCATGACAATTTTTTACAAATTACTATGGCAGTATTTCGCACACAACTGAGTTTTTGTGTTAGATTGCTATACAGCACAATTAATTAACCCATACACACCAAAAAGTCTAATCCTAAGTTCAGTTTTATTTCAGGAGCAGTTTATTATTTGGTAACGGTCATGACCAAAACGTATCTAAGTTACTATTTATTTACATATATTATTTGAAATAAAGGCCATATAATAAAAAAATACATAACTCGCGAAATTTGTTAAATTTATCAATCGACTAAACCAAGAATAAGCTAAAATTTCCAAAACAATATCAGTAAGCTATTTTCAAAGATAGGTAGCAGTTTAAAAAAAAATGCCCATGAAACAAATTTCTATTATATCAACAATGTTAACAAAGGGACCATAGTTGTAAGGTAACCTTAATATTCGTTGTTCTCTGTCCCTACAGGATGTAACAGTATACGTTATTTATAAATAACACTACGATACAAATTCCCAGTACCTATTCAGAAGTATAAATTGTATTATGTTTTAGTACCTACTTTTAAGATCTGAAAATAGAATGTTATTTTAAGAAATAATGTTAATGTTATTAAGAAATAAAATGTTATTTTTACAAATTTTGGGGGGATGTAGTGGAGGGACACAATGTAAACATGAAAGGCAGAACGCTTGATAAGCACAAATGTATACAAGCGAGAAGTATGAATGGGGGCCAGTTACTGTACATTGGCCCGCGTAGAAGGTTGTCTTAAAGGGTTTTCCATGTAATAAACACAAACATTATTAACTTGACGAAAGACTTTAATTAATGGACCCGAAACCTTCTACCACCAGACGAGGCAGTCTTGTTTAGGGGCTGAGACATCGCGATACGAGAGAGACCCCCTAAAATATCGTTTGTCAAAGGAAGCCTTTCTATTTCTTTGTCAAGAACTAGAAGCATTGGCAAATTTAAGGTCGACCCAACGAGTTACCTACACTTCAAACCAAGGTACTGTACCTACGCAATAATAAAATACCTAATGAATTTCTTGTGAACGCTTTTAGGTGAATAGGTACACCGTTTCTTTCTTTTCATATTTTTCAGGTACTCGTCGCTCTATTATTTTATGCGACAGGCTCCTATCAACGTCCTGTGGGAGTACCTAGCCAAAAGTCTGTCGCAAAAGATGTGCAGTGTGTACCTACATCCATGAAGTGACCCAAGCTTTAACTCATGATTTAGTATTGGAAAAGTATATACAAATAATTTCCAAAAACTCGGTACAGGCAGTAAGTCAGAGGTTAGTATTTATTTTAACACCTAGGTACCAACTCAATTATAGAACCTAATAATGGCGTCGATTCCCTTGTTCACAAACTAAAGTAAATTTAAGTTCAGTGCATCTTTTTCTTTCTATTTCAATAAGAAAAGGACAGAAGATACATTTTAGTTTAGTCCTGTCAAATTAGTCAGCGCTTGACGTAAATTGACGTAATTTTAGTAGGCAAGTTTTTAATCACGTCTAAACTTGTATAGAGTAGTGACAGGCGCTGATTAATTTGACAGGACTAAACTAAAATTTATCTTATGTCCTTTTCTTAATGAAATAGAAAGAAAAAGATGCACTGAACTTAAATTTAGTTTAGTTTGTGAACAAGGGAATCGGCGCCAATGATTGTTGGAGTTATATTATTACTTACTAAATTATTAGAGATATTACTCAAAATTATTTAAGTACTGTAGAAAACATTATCATTCAATAAAAGTACAATTGGTATTTAAACAATAATTCCCCATACCGATTTGTTCTAGTATTGCATCATTAAAAAAACTAATTTTAATAATTATATTTTAGGTATGCGATAGTGACTGTTGAATAATAAATGTTAATCCTAAAGGTGGTGCTAACCATGATTCATTTATTTGGAAGAACAGTCAAGTCAACGTAAAAGTATATGCAATCTTTACATGCACAAGGTGCAATGTGTTGGTTGCTGGGTAGGTATGTTCTGCTTATTTTTAAAACATTAGTTTTTTTTTTTTTTTTTTATCTCTTCTTTGGCAACTGAGCCGATGTCGACTATTCTGCCAGCGTCATGTGGCGACGACAGGTGAGTCGTCGAACTTTGCACTTTGTGGTAGTTGTCTAGGTATGTTATTTGTTAATAGCTGAAAGGACGAGACAATTTTTGTTAGTAAATCTATCTACAAAAATAATAATAATATATATATATTTTAAAACACTACAAATCAACACATATTTTTACAAGGTTATTATAACTACACACCAGACTACATCTTGATATCATTTACATTTAAAAATTTTGAAGTTGGAGAAAAGTTAGTCAGTAGGGAATGGAAGTTAGTAGGAAGAGGGATTTTTATTTTGGGGAGCTTATGGTACAAGTCGAAGGAATGGGAATTTAGAGGACATGAGAAAAATATATGATCCAGAGTACCATCGTCAAGACCGCATTCGCACAAGGAACTGTCACGAACACGAATCTTGTTCAGGAATACTGGACTGCAGCAGTGACCAAGTCTCAGTCTGCACAAGGATGTAACAGTTCTTTTGGACAGTTTGGGGCATTTAAAAAACCAAGGTTTCCGCTGGATGTCAGGTTGAATACTGGCGTAATACGTCCCTTTGAGTTTCGAACTTACTTGCCATACCGCTGACCACGAATTATACAACTTGTATTTGGTGTCAGTTCGTAGGTCGTAACTTTGCACCATGTAGTGCTTCCGATCCACCGGGTTAGATGAAGCAAATTTAGCCAGTGAGTCAGCGCACTCGTTGCCACCAATACCCGAATGACTGGGCACCCAAGCTATTTCAATGCTTAAACCTTTGTTCGAGCAAGTGAATAATAAATTTAGTATGTCGGAAATGATTTTACTGTGAATTTTGGATTTTAGTTGACACTGAGCTAAGGCTTGAATGCTACTGCGAGAATCTGAGAAAATTACCGATTTTTTTATATTGTGGGTTAAAATGAAATTGATGGCTTCTAGTATACCGATACATTCACCCGTAAATACGGAAGCCTCTTGTGGGCATTGGAATAAAAGAGCAATTTTAGAGTTCTGGAAATATGTTGAAACACCTGTACAACCAGTTGACGATAATTTGGATGCGTCTGTGTAACATAAATTCCAACCCTCCCAGTATCTCTGAATGGCCCGATCAAAGTCGCCCTTTACGTCCTGGGAATTTATAGAAATACCAAGTCCCAAAACGACCTTTGGCCTGAAATGGACCACCTCATACGCGGAAGAAAATACAGGAAGAGAGGGGTATTGACAAACAGGTGAGGAGAGGTGTTTAAGCTCTCTGTACCTATTCATCAACGGAATAGATTTATTATTCCAGTAAGAAGACGCGTTAAGAGAGAGATAGATTTGTTCCAAAATGGGGAGTACAGGATGGGACGAAAGGGAGAAAACTTTTGACAAGAAACGATCCGCTAAGTATTGTCTTCGAAGGTTAAGAGGGGGTTCTGCACATTCAACCTGGAGAGCATTTATGGGGGAGGATTTCATGGCACCGATTATGATCCTCAGACATTTGGACTGGATAGAATCCGGTCTACGCAAAGGTTCCTTGTTACAGGGCTCAATTAGGAAGCTGCAATAATCCAACACGCTTCTGACCAGTGCATTGTAAACTAGCTTTAAGGTGTATGGGTGAGCTCCCCACCAAACACCTGCCAAAGCCTTGAGGACCGAAACCGAGACCTCACATTTTTTTAAAGTGGTGTTAATGTGATCCATTCCCGACAATCTGTAATCCAGGGTAACTCCCAGAAACCTGGCCTTCTCCTCAACTGGGATAGCTTGACCGTCAATATTAATATCAACCTGGGGGACAAAGCGTCTACGAGTAAAGATAACTGCGGTACTCTTTGGAGCACTTAAAGATAGCCCGTGATCTAAGAGCCATTGGTTTAATGAGGACAGAGAAATGTTAATGGAGTGAGCGGCATCTTCGATGGAACTGCCACAGACCAATAGTGCAATATCGTCAGCATACTGAAGTACTTTACAGTTAAAATTTAGGCACGAAGGAAGATCAGAGGTATAAATATTGTATAAGGGATCTAAGTACGGATCCCTGAGGTAGGCCTCTCCAAACCGACCTCGGTTCAGAGCCCTCCCCTGGAATCCTGAGTTGAACGCTACGATCAGAAAAAATGCTGCAAATGATTTGCCGAATCCTCGCCGGGATTCTCAGCTCTTGCATTTTCTGCCTGAGAACTAGGAGGAGGACAGAATCATAGGCAGCTGAAATGTCTAAGAAAACGGCTACCACAGACTCATTTCTACTGAGGGCCAGCCGGATCTCTGAAGTGAGGGTACCCACACTATCAGCAGTACCCAGGCCTTTCCTAAAGCCGAACTGAGTCGTTGGCAGCAGCTTCATGTTTTCGACAAACCATTCCAGTCGGTTTTTAATCAAATGTTCTAACAGCTTAATAAGTATGGACGATAGAGCAATTGGTCTGTAAGAAGAATGGTCACTAGGATCTTTACCAGGTTTTAGTATGGGGATTACGACTTGAACCTTCCAATCGGGAGGAATATCACCGGAGGTAAAACAATAATTGACTAAATCCAGATAATATTGGTGGGTCTTGTCACCAGCTTTAGTGATGAAGGAGTAAGGGAATCCATCCACTCCAGGAGCTGAATCCTTTACATGGGCGAGGACCGATTTAAGTTCCTCCAGAGTAAATGGTCTATCGAGAGGGTCATCCGATATCAACTGAGAGCCTGAAGCGACACATTCATCCATATGAGGAACATAGACTGGAGCGAGCTTACAGAAAAACTGGTTACCCAATTCCGCAGCCAGCACGCTCCCGGAGGGCGGCTTCAAACTATTTCTGTAACATTTCAGTTTACGCCACACTGCTGATACTGGAGTGGATGGACTCAGTGAGCCACAATACTTCCGCCAACCTTCTCTCTTCTTATGTTTTAGTAATTTCTTGGATTTAGCCAATACATGTTGAAAAGCAATGATATTATCCAGGTTCATGTCGGAATTGAAATTAATTTCAGCCTCATTCCTGGCCCTGATCACAGCAGAGCATTCCCTATCCCACCATGGCGGGGATGGGATTTTGTCTGTTCGCGGTTTTTTTGAAGGGAAGCAGTCATCTGCTGTAGAAGATATGGTGTTGGAGAATGACGAAAAGCATTCCTGAGCAGTCTCAGCGTTAATTGATGGAAGAGAAGAGACACGTAAGTCCAAAATTTTTGAGTAAAGGTCCCAATCAACTGAGTTCAGCTGGTATTTTAATAAAGGAGGGGAGATTTTGTCAGGGATAGTCTTGGAAGGGATTTCAACCATGATGGGATAGTGATCACTCCCGTAAGTCATATTCAAGCGACTTCAATTAAAAATGCTGGCTATACTAGATGAACAGAACGTCAAATCAACGCAGCTTGTGTTCTGCCCTGGAGCAGACCTACGTGTGGGACTGCCATCATTGATTACACATAGGTTAAGCTCATCTATTATGTCCACCAGGCCTATACCAAAGTTGTCGCAGGTTTCTGATCCCCATCTAAAATGATGTCCATTAAAATCACCCATAATAAGTAATGGGCCTTGTACATTACTCAGCAAGCTTTTAATTGTAAAAAGATCTTCAATTTGTGGGTGTGCAATATAAAAACAAAATATATTTATATCCTCAGCTTTAACAGCAACAGCATTGATGTTGTCACCAACAAAGGGACAGAGGAATTGGGGAGAATGGTACTTTGTTATTGATGAACAAAGCACATCCTCCATATCCATCTGATCTGTCATGACGAACAGCACTGAAACATGGAATCCTGAAATTACTTTCAGAACGGAGCCATGTCTCAGCGATGCCGCAGATTGATGGTTTAAATTTATTAATTAGGAAGAGGAGGTCAGGCTTCCTAGGAGCAACACTCCTCACGTTCCATTGAAGGAATGCCAGGGGGTGGAACATTGTGGATGTAATTAACAATGGATGTCAGCTTGTCGGCAACGTGGTCAGGTAGGGATTGAATTGGGTTTGCTAATACAGTCATACTGGATATAATATTCAGAATATTTTTTTGTCAGGACTGAATATTGAGTTGTCAGGACTGATTGCACTTTCCCTAGGGTAAGCGCAACCGTTTTGGGAAGGGGAGAAGGAGTAGTTCTGTGTGAGGGCTTGATGTGCCTGCTTATCATAGCTAGGTGAAAGAGGGGCATGGGATTTTGGTTTAAGGAATACCGTTTTGCGGTGAGATTTTGGAGTTTGGGGGAGAGGACTGGGAGAATGAGAAGGAATGGTTACTAGTTTGGTCTGTAAAGATACTCTTGACACTTCAGCATATGATCTTGAAACCGATGGAAAGACCTGACTTGCTTCCGCATATGAGACTGACTTCTCTGCCATGAGAGCTTTTATGCCTTTATGTCGCCCCAATTCAGGGCAAGTCTTATCGTTAGCATAATGATTGCCAGAACAGGAAACACAAAAGGCACAATCAGAGGTAACTTGGCATCCATCACCTGGGTGGTCTTGACCGCATTTAAAACAGCGGGGTTTTGAGCGACATACTGTGCGTGTGTGGCCATATCGACAACAGTTGAAGATTGGATGGTTGGGTACATGTATGTCTCAACTGAGAGAGCAGAGTAGAAACAAAAGACTCGCTTAGGTAAAATTTGGCCGTCAAAGGTTAAAACAACCGTTTGAGTGGGTTTCCATTCGGTAACACCCAGAGAAATCACCTTACGGCTCATTCTCCTAGCCTTAATTACAGGGCCGCATCCAGTGGGAACCTTGATGTTCTCTATAACTTCTTCCTCAGTCCATTCTATGGGAACGTCTCTGACAAGACCTAAACGAGTGATGTTAAATTGTGGGATTGAAGCAATGAAATTATTTTTAAGTAAAATGGGACTGATTAAAAAACTATTAGCATCCTGGTGAGACTTGAACTCGACTGAAACCCGGTTTCTTCCTACGCGTTTGACACTGCCCAGGAGTATGTTGCTGTAATTATTTTGTGTCAAGAACATACCAAATTTAACAGGGTGCAGAACAGTACCTGGGGTCTGACCATCTTTTAAAGATATGTGTACTATGTATGGGGGGTAATCTCTCATTGTGTATATCTGTCTTCCAACTATGTTTTTAGCTAGCTTAGGAGGGTTAGTTAAAGTAGCCGGGGGGGAACCAGCTGATCTTTTCCTATTTGCAGATTCTGAGTCCATAATATCTAATTGCACATTGTCGTCGGGGAGAGTAACTGTTAACATCGGAGAGAAATCAAAGGGATCAGGGGGGTCGGGTGGTTTTTTGGCATCCATAGTGGACGCCAGTTAAAATCTCTAAAAATAATCTAAATCAGTGTTAAAACAAACCTTACGCCAAAACACAAACACAAAGAATGATCTCGATTGAAGTTCAAACCAATAAAAACCACTAAAATCTAAAAAACTTGTAACACAAAAAAAGCACGTGTTAAGCCTTCACCACTACCAACAAAAGTCCAAAACATTAGTTATTCTACACTTGTTGGTTGTGTTTAATTCCTATAGGAGTGACATTTGCTCCAACCAGTAATGTTTGTGTAGTAGGTAATATGTCTGACACCAACATCATAATGGGAAAATTTGTTTTTTTTAAGTACCTAACATTTATACATAGTCATTTCATTATTTCAGGTGATTCTGGATATCCATTGCGCCCATGGTTAATGACACCATACTTAGAAACCACTGCAAAATCATCAGAAGCTATATTTAATCAGAAACACATAGTTGCAAGAGTTCTAATTGAAAACAGATTTGGTCGACTGAAAAATCAAGATACAAGCCTCAAAAATGTGCACAAATTATTCAAGCCTGTTCTGTGCTCTAATCAACATTGCATTAGATTATGGTGTACCTAAACCAGATGGTTTTGGTAAGAATATAATAATATTTCACTTGGGTACTACTGGGTGAAAAAATCTGCTGCTGCATAGATTTATGATCACATAACTTTATTAAAAGCGATTTGATCACCTTATGGACAACTTTTATGCTCATGAGTACTTTCACCCCCTTAAAGATTTCCAATTAATTCAGTCACCCTCCTTATATTAATATTGTCTACAAACTCATATTTTTTTTCAGGTCTATATGAATGTGAGCATAATCTAATGATATCAAATAGTGTAAAAAAAATACCCATAGGGGGTTTTAGGGCACAAAACCCAACATACGGATAAAATTACCCAATTTCGCTTAAGAAAGAATAAAAATAAAACTCAAAATGCTTGATCAAATTGTTTTTTAATAAGGTGTATTCCTCCCCTAGCCTTGATTACAGCTCTTAATCGGTTATTCATGGACCGTATTAATTTCACCATGAAATCTTGTGGTATGGCGTTCCACTCCTCTTCAATGGCAAGTTGAAGCTCTTGGAGGCGCGTAGGAGCAGGGCTTCTTGTTCGAACTCTTCTTTTTAGCTCATCCCAGACATGCTCAATCGGATTGAGATCAGGACTACGAGCTGGCCACTCCATCGCGGTGATTCCAACGTCTTCCATGTAGTCGCAAACTGTTCTAGCGACATGCGGTCTGGCGTTGTCGTGCATTAAGAGAAAATCTTCTCCCATAAGCCACGCAAGCGGCCTCACATGTTCTTCGAGCACTTCTTCGACGTATCGTGCAGCCGTCAAACTTCACGATCTCGGGCCGGTATTCGCCGTAGTGATGGGTCAGTTTTAGTGTCCAACATTATGCCACCCCAAAACATACATGATCCACCTCCAAAAGCCACACGTTCGCTTATGCAGCATTGTGAAAATCGCTCTGATGACCTTCTGTAGACCCTAGAGCGTCCATCATGACCATGTAAAGTCATTCTGCACTCATCAGAGAACATAACAGCCCGCCATTGGTCATACGTCCAATTTAAATGTTCCCTAGCAAATTGTAGCCGGGCTTGTCGGTGAGCTGTGGTCAATTTGGGACCATTTGCTGGGCGATGTGAAGTCATTCCTGCTTCACCTAGTCTTCTTCGAACTGTCCACCGACTTATACTGACATTGCGAACTTCTCGAAGCTGTTGTCCCAGTTGAACCGCGTTCAGTTGCCGATTTCTCAAAGAGCTTGTCACAAGAAAGCGGTCATCACGCTCTGATGTTGTGCGTCGCCGGCCAAATCCTGGTCGCCGAATGTAGCCACCGGTCTCTTGGAACCTCTGGTTTACACGACGAACAGAGTAGCGGCTCAAATTTAGCCGTCGAGCAACTTCACTTTGGCTATGGCCTGCTTCGAGCAAGGCAATAACTTGAGCGGCTTCTGCGGGCGTGGTATCCATATTTTTCCAGTAAATCCGTATGCTTCCAGTAGAGATGTTATCACGTTGACCTTCGGTATGCAACTGATTAAAAATTCTTTTTTTTTTTTTGTATGGCATCTCGTAGTTGACCTTGAGAGGTCGCGACTACTTAACCGGACTTTCCTGTGGCTGCCTTAAGCGCACTCAAAGCCTCCAGCCAGGGGCGAATTTCTTATAATACTAAGCGACTGCACGCTAAGGGCACCCCCTGTGGGGTACGGACCTCGGCTTAGGGCGTCGCTGGGGGGAGGACAGCAAGGTGGGACAGGCTGGATCAGAATTATTATTAATCGGGGAATTTAAAACTACAGGCTCAGCTGCGGCGCGGGCTGGCGCTTCGTCGAGCAAGGGTCAGAGGGACAATTATGTCGGGGTTTACGCGAGGGACCTCGGCGGCGAGGTCGGAACGTAGGTCGGTGTGTTTTGTGCACTGTACTCGTGGCCCTACTGCTTTCCTGTAGGAGGGTAATGGGGTCATCGGGGTCGGTGAGAGTATGCCTTGGACGGCGAATAGAGCTAATGGTGGAGGGCCTATAACTGGCGGCCTGCACAACCAGAGGGTTGCGGTGGGTGGCGGCGGAGTCGAAGAAACGCTTCGTGATGCGCTTCATGAACTGCTTGATGGTGGGGATTTTAAGATCGAGATGGAAGATCTCGTTTCGGACGAACCAGGAGGCTCCCGTTGCCTTTCGGAGGAAACGGTTTTGGAGGCACTGCATCCTGTGGATGTGGTGGGGCCTAGCATGTGCGAAGACTGCACAGGCATATGTCATAATGAGCATGATGCACGCTGTGTAAATACGCAATTTGCCCTTAAGGGACAATTTGCTGCGCGCATTTAGGACGGAGTGTAGTCTACCGAGAGCGAAAGTGGCACGCGAACGCACCTGCCTTAATGTGCTCTGAGAACGAGAGATGGTGGTCAAGGGTCACGCCTTCACGCCTAGGTATTTGGCTCGTTTCTCCCAAGGGATAGGCTTGCCGAACATGGTGAGCGGTCGGGGGGGGGGGGGGGGGAGGTTTCTACGCGGTTTGGTGAAAGGAACCGCCTAAATTTTGTCGGGATTGACTTCGATTCTCCAGTTTCTAAACCAAGCGCCAAGCTTGTTGACTTCGGTCTGGAGAGTGCGAGATATATGGTCGTGGACAAACCCGGTGTAGTAGATGGCCGTGTCGTCTGCGAACTGAGCCAACTGCGCCTTTCTACTTTTCGGGATGTCGCTGGTGAAGAGAGTGAAAATGACAGGGGCTAGTACAGAGCCCTGAGGGACGCCTGCACGGATAGGATGAGGGGAGGATAGCGCTCCTTCGATGCGATAGCGGACGGTCTTAACATAAAGAAAACTGAAGACTTATGGGGGATTTCCGTTAGGTTTCTTGGAGATATCATTGACACAATAGCCCCTGTCCTAACAGGCATATTTAATCAATGTTTAGACAGCGGTACGTTTCCTGATTTAATGAAACATAGTAAAGTAGTACCAATTTTCAAATCGGGTAGTAAGAGTCAAATTATAGACCTATATCTGTGCTACCAGCATTGAGTAAAATATATAAAAAAATCATGCTAGACCAGATGCTGTCACATTTCAATTCTAATGGAATTTTACATAGTTTGGCTTCACGAAAGGTAGGTCGACGACTGACGCAGGAGTAAAACTCATCAGTCACATTTTGGAATCCTGGGAGAAATCCCAGGATGCCATTGGCATTTTCTGTGACCTCTCAAAAGCGTTTGACTGCGTTGACCACAATACACTGACCTGTAAACTACACCACTACGGAATTCGTGGACAAGCTGCTGATCTTGTTCTGTCCTATCTATCAAACAGGCAGCAAAAAGTAAACGTTAACGGGGCGACGTCCTCGGAGTCTCTAGTAAAGATGGGCGTGCCCCAAGGTTCAATTCTTGGCCCTTTCCTATTTCTAGTTTATATTAATGATCTCCCTTACATGATGGCAAACTTATCCGATATAATCCTATTCGCTGACGATACTTCTCTTATTTTTAAAATAGATAGAAAAGATCCGGATGTCTTACACGTCAACGATAGTCTGGCTGTTCTTTCGAAATGGTTCGCAGCTAATAATCTCTTACTTAATGCGACCAAAACAAAATGCCTGAAGTTCTCACTACCAAATGTACCCAAAGTGGCTCTAAATTTAAAACTTGATGGCAAGAGACTAGATGCTGTTACGGAAACTGTATTTCTAGGAATTACTCTAGATTCGAAGTTGCAATGGGGAGCCCACATTAGAGCTCTTACAGGTAGATTAAGTTCAGCTGCATATGCAGTAAGAAAAATTAGACAGTTGACTGATATAGGCACAGCTAGGTTAGTATATTTTGCTTATTTCCACAGTATTATGTCTTATGGCGTTCTGCTGTAGGGATCGGCAGCTGATGTAGATTCAATTTTTATTTTACAAAAGAGGGCAATCCGCGCAGTCTATAGAAAGGGTCCTCGTGAGTCCCTTAGAAACAAATTCAAAGAAATTAATGTACTAACTCTGCCTTCTCTTTATATTTTAGAAAGTATTTTGTATGTTCGCAAAAACTTATGTCTTTTCAAAACAAGAAGTGATTTCCATAATATAAATACACGTAGTAAACATGAAATTGTGATATCCAAAAGATTAACAAAAACAAGCAAATCATTTGTTATCAACAGTATCCGCTTTTATAACAAGTTGCCAAAGTCAGTTACAGAACTTAGCGATGGAAAGTTCAAAACCCACATCAAACGTGTCCTTACCAAAAACGCATATTATACGATTAAAGACTACGTTGAAGACAAGGAAGTTTGGCAATAATTCCTTCTGCACATGTGGCTTCCCTGGTACCTCATAAACGGCATAACTATGTAAATTTCTATTAACTGCTCCCAAATTACGATGTTTATTATTATTATTTTTTATAAAAAAATTCTTTTTGACATATTATTTTCACTATTTGACATTATATATACCTAAAATTTTGATTTCAGACTTGTAATGGCAAACTTCATTTGGTTTAAATGGGTTTTTATTTTTATTATTTTATTAATATTTTACACAGATTTGTGTGTACCTTGTGAATGTGAGAACGTTGTTGGCTTAATAGACTAGATATTTTGTAGACCTTTTTCTTTCTTTTTTTTTTTTTTGTTAAGTACCTGGTACGTCTCGACAGGCCTACACTGTCCTCCCATACCTATTAACACTGTAATTTGAAAACATTGTAAAAACCAATTATTTTTAAAAGAGTAACCGTGGAGTTTCTTGCCGGCTCTTCTCCATAGGAAACGACCCATTGGAACCGTGCACCTAGCTTCTGACGTTTCATAAGTGCCCATGTCGGTTTATGTGAAATAAAAATATTTTGATTTGATTTGATTTGATTTGGACTTTGTTCGCTTGGCAGGGAAAGTTACTGTACGCACGGACAGCCGCGTTCTTCTCATTCAACAGTTCACGCACATCGTCCGGGAGCTTCCAGCGATGGTCGTCCATCGCCGGAACCTCCCTTGAACAGTCGTTCAGGACTGATTGTACGTGTACCGTGAATGAGTAGATCGCGGCTGTCGTGTCAGCGATAGAGTCGAAGTGGTCGGGAATGGAGTCTAGTCGGGGACCTAACGTGGTGGATTTCAGGCAATCGCTTACTTTCCTCCAGTCTGTAACTAACTTGGTGAGAGAGCGTCTGTCAGGGTCGTGGAGATCTAGGCGTGGGGCCAGCTTTACTACAACTGGACGGTGGTCAGAGGACAGTTCGTCGTGCGCTTCTATAGAGTCCAACCGTAGGTTGATACTCTTCAGAAGCGCTATGTCAAGTACGTCAGGGGTATGGTTAGGGTCGTGGGGAAAGTGAGTGGGAGTCATCGGGGCGATGATGTCGAAGTTGAGGATGGGACATAGGTCAAACAGGTGTTTGCCTCTGGTGGAGATCCTGGTGCTGTTCCAGGCATGATGTTTGGCGTTTAGATCGCCCGCTATGATAACGGAGTCACTCAGGCCAAGTAAAATGGAAAGGTCGTCAGAGAGGGGGGGAAGGGCTAACTCTGATGTGGCAACGGGGGGAATATAGGCCGAAACTATGGTGATCGATTGGTGGCCAGTCATGCCTAACTTACATATGGACACTTCTAAACGTGAGAGAGGAGGCGGGTCCATTGGGATGCAGTGCAGGGACGTTCTATAATAGATTAAGGTGCCGCCCGTGTGACATCTAGTCCTGTCATTGCGAACTATGCGATAGTTGGCAATTGACGGGTTTCGACGGCTGGGCTTTAGAAAGGTTTCCTGTAAGAGGAGAATATCAATTTGGTGGTCGCGGAGGAACGCAGCGATTTCATCGCGTTGTTTTAACATGCCATTGGCATTGAAGAAACCTTACTTTAGGGATCGGGGTTTAGTACGTGCTTGGACTCGTATATCCATTACTGGGGGGGTTTCGCGAAGTTTTCTAGGGCTTGCGTAATCTCGGGATACGCGAGGAAGATTCGCTGGATCTGAGCGAGATCGCAGGAATTTCGGGCGGCAACGAGTTCGTTGGCCATTTTACGCGCGCGGGGCGTAAAGAATAACGCGAAGGTCCCAGAGATCACGCTGAACGGATCTACTGGGACAGACGGACCGACCACTGGAGTGGTTGAAGCGGCAACGGGCCGTGGCGCAGCGGTTGCGGCAGTGGCCATGGGAGCGGGCGCAGGTCTCGCGGGTTGTACGGGTACGGGCGCGGGGACGCGGATGCGGGGATCCATCAGCGGTCTGACGGGAGGCGGAGTGGGTCTCGGCTGAACCATAGCAGGGAAGGCCTGCTGGTGGTTCATGTAGTTCCAGGGGCTGGGCCTTTGCGGGCTTAGCCTCTGGGGGAGTTGCGAGAGGGTCTGCGGTGGGGGGAAGAACCTATATGACGGGCACTCTCTCTGCTGGCGGGCGTCTGCACGCTTCACCAGCTTTGAGGATTAAAAATTCCAATAAACCGACCTTTTTATACCTGCGGCTAAGGTTGCAAGTAGTGACAACGCAAACAGGTGAATTTGGGGAATTCGGTATACGGGCGGTTTTTGTAAGTTACGTGAAGGTCAATGATTTTAATTTTATGTTTTTGTAAAGCTAAGCTTGTATGCTTTAATTTTGTCTAATGACTTTTACTCAATATCTTTAGATTTTAGAAAACAATCAGTAATAAACCAAATTACAAAGGGTGTGCGATTTTATTGCTCTCAAGTGTATATTTTGTTACAGTTAGTAAATAATGATATGAAAGCACCATAACCAACCTCAGAAAAGCCCGCTTCCCTTACACCTGTTAGTCTGTAGCTGCCTGAGGTAAATTAAGTGCAGGTCCTCCAACAGCCCTATTTATTCTGGCTGCCTTTTTCTTAAAATAGCTCCAAACCTTTAAAAGACAACATTACCCTTGTATTATGTAAGTATAATGAATTAATAAGTACAGTCAAATATAAAAGTATCAGTAAGATATGCTTATATGGGCATACATTAATACCAAAATTAAATGTTCATTTAAATTATATAAAGTACCTATAATACTCGTATTTATGTGCTAGGTATGTACCAAGATAAATACGAGTATTACCGAACTAAGAATACAGAGAAATGGAAGAAGGTATGTACCTTCTTCCATTTCTCTGTATTCTTAGGTCCGTATTACAGAAGGTTCCTCAAGTCTAGTTTGAGCGTCAATCAGTCGATCACTGTTTAAGTATAGAATCAGTACTCGAGCATCGGTCATATTCCAGAACGGTAATTAATCTCTATTTAGCTGAATCGAGACTCAAATCGAACCTCAAGCAGAGATGTGTATTGTCTATGTATCAGCCTGTTTTCGTTTACGATTTATTTTATTTACCAACTTTGTTTTAATCTTCACTGGATTAGAAATATTAAAATATACCTTAAGCGCCCAATTATTTAGGAAATCAGCGTTATTAGTTCGGTCCCGAATAGTACAATCCCTCATTTATTGATGTTAAGTATGTAAGCATAATATTATTGTAAAGCTTAAAATACTTGTATCTATGGGCATAAATAGGCACGCCATTAAAAAAAATGGCAATATGTCAAACAATTTATGCAAATGAAAACATCGTAGATATTTATTTGATTAGTTTTGTTTTGCTGATTATTATTTATTTATAACTTTTTAAATGGCAGGACTAAAGAAATTTTTTTGTACTTGTGTAAACCTTTTGAAGTTTTCACAATTAGATGGGTCTTGTGTATCTCTTGGAACGCTAAAGTTCAACCTTCTATTTGCATCATCATTGAATAAATTATTGTAATGATCTACTTCTTCAAATATATCCATTTTGATATTAAAACTCGACAACATACGCTTGAAACAAAAATTGCCATGACAATTCTATGCTCAAGCGCGGTCTCGACCACACTTGGGCAATTACAGATCAAATCACTGCTTGGGTTCGCTTTACGAACTGAGTAACGTTCTAAAATAAAGAGAAACTCAGCTGAACTATGATCAATGAATCTATGCTTGAGGAACGTTCTAAAATTAAAACTTGCCTTAAAACTTGTTTTAAACAGAGATCAATGCTTGAGTTTCCTTCTGTAATACGGGCCTTAATTCCCCCAGTGAGATCACTATTTTAAAAAATTGTTATGCGTGCCCAAAGTTATATTTATAATTTCAATATTTTGATCAAGTGTACTTAGTGTTCCATGAAGTCAACTAAGATTTCAAACTGTGATGTGAAACATAAATATGTAATCGAAATATGTACACGAAATGTAGAGAAAAACTCACGAGTATTGCGATGGTCGGCACTTGAATTTGACGCCACACACAACTTGTTTCACATCTCCCTTACTCACTGCACGTTAAAACGAAATAGGAATATCACATTCATAAACACTATTATTCGTCTAAATTATGTAGGGCTCGCATAACGTTTGTTAACGTGGATGCGATAAGATTTGTATTTTAGTCGTATTATCTCGCCGTAACTATTCTAAGGTCAATGTAGGCAACATTAAAAAAAAAAATAACAAAACGTTCGGCATACTATCGGACAAGCGACGAAACGAGCCTATGATCGTACGACAAACTTCAATTCACACTCGCATCGGTTCTAAATAATACCATCGCTCATTAGTTAGCTCGATTGACTTGATCGTCACGTATTTCGTGATACGGCAAGAAACTCACACTCGGGGTACTGACTCTAGGTACTTTAATGTGATGGTTTGGAGACTAGGGTGTGAGTTTAGTAAAGCCTTCACCTCCTGGATTCCAGAAAAAAAAATATTCGATATTATTTAAAACTCAGGTTTTATGGTATATCAGTGGTCTGTACATGTCCAAAAAAATGCAAAAAAGAGAATGGTTTTTTATAGTGCACTGGGGTAATTCAGACGGGTTTTTTTACGAGATGACTAGAGGTCTACAGTTCGGTTATTTATGCAAAGTAGTTCCATATTTACTGCCAATAGTATGCGACTTCTGTTATCTTATCGAAAAGATTTAACTTAATGATATATTAGATTCTTATATACCGCACGTTTAATAATAAACCAGAATATGTCAAAAATTAAGGATTCCCACTTTTGTTAATAAAACGAACTAACTCCGGTTGAAGAATCTATAGATACAATCCCGCCATGAAAAACAAGCCAGAATGGCCGATTGTTAGATCACCCCTCTCTTTTCTAAAAAAGCGCGCGACAATGCATTTCATACGATGCGCTCCGATAAGACCATCGCTTTCGATGACGTCGACTAGGCGGAATGCCTAGCCGATAGTCTTGAGGCTCAATGCTCACCTAGTTCTCAACCAGTAGACCAAGCTCACCTGTCCCAGGTCGACGCGGAAGTCGAACGTAGAGAATCCCTCCCGCCCGTTGAAGACCCTGATTATCCTCTGCCTCCCGTCACTCCAGACGAAGTGCACGATATCATCAAGGGTCTAAAACCTCGCAAAGCCCCTCAGACGGAATCACCAATAGGGTGCTCCAACTGTTCCCCGCTCACCTCATAATGCTCACAGCCACCATCTTCAATGGAGCCCTGAGCAATAACATCTTTCCACAAGAGTGGAAAAAGGCCACCGGCATACCGAAGCCCGGTAAGCCGAAAACGGAGCCTACTAGCTACCGGCCCATCAGTCTGCTCAATGTCTTCGGCAAAGTCTATGAGAGGCTTATTTTAAAGCGCCTCAGAGATTTTGCGGAAACAAAGGGCCTAATCCCCGACCAGCAGTTCGGTTTTAGATCCCAACACTCTTGCGTCCAACAGGTCCACCGCATCGTAGAACACATAAGCTACGGCTTTCAACATGGTCTTACGACCGGTGCTATGTTATTCGACATAGCGAAAGCGTTCGACAAGGTCTGGCACAACGGCTTATTATATAAGCTCTACAAACTCGGTGTGCCCGATCGTCTCGTGCTCATCTTACGAGACTTCTTGTCAAACCGCAAATTCCGCTATCGCATCGAAGGAGCGCTATCCTCCCCTCATCCTATCCGTGCAGGCGTCCCTCAGGGCTACTAGCCCCTCTCATTTTCACTCTCTTCACCAGCGACATCCCGAAAAGTAGAAAGGCGCAGTTGGCTCTGTTCGCAGACGACACGGCCATCTACTACACCGGGTTAGTCCACGACCAGATATCTCGCACTCTCCAGACCGAAGTCAACAAGCTTGGCGCTTGGTTTAGAAAGTGGAGAATTGAAGTTAATCCCGACAAAAGTCAGGCGGTGCTTTACACCAAACCACGTAGAAACCTCATCCCGCCCCCGACCGCTTACCATGTTCTGCAAGCCTATCCCTTGGGAGAAGCGAGCCAAATACCTAGGCGTGACCCTTGACCACCATCTCTTCTTCTCAGAGCATATTAAGCAGGTGCGTTCGCGTGCCGCATTCGCTCTCGGTAGACTACAATCCGTCTTAAATGCGCGCAGCAAATTGTCCCTTAAGGACAAATTGCGTATTTACACAGCGTGCATCCGTCTCATTATGACATATGCCTGTGCAGTCTTCGCACATGCTAGGCCCCACCACATCCACAGGATGCAGTGCCTCCAAAACCGTTTCCTCCGAAAGGCAACGGGAGCCCCCTGGTTCGTTCGAAACGAGATCCTCCATCTCGATCTTAAAATCCCTCACCATCAAGCAATGAAGCGATTCTTCGACTCCGCCGCCACCCACCGCAACCCTCTGGTTGTGCAGGCCGCCAGTTATAGGCCCTCCACCATTAGCTCTATTCGCCGTCCAAGGCATACTATAACCGACCCCGATGACCCCATTACCAGGAAAGCAGTAGGGCCACGAGTACAGTGCACAAAACACACCGACCTACGTTCCGACCTCGCCGCCGAGGTCCCTCGCGTAAACCCCAACGTAATTGTCCCCCCCGACCCTTGCTCGACGAAGCGCCAGCCCGCGCTGCAGCTGAGCCTGTAGTTTTAAATTCCCCGAATAATAATAATTCTGATCAGATCCAGCCTGTCCCACCTTGCTGTCCTCCCCCCAGCGACGCCCTAAGCCGAGGTCCGTACCCCACAGGGTTGCCTTAGCGTGCAGTCGCTTAGTAATATAAGAAATTCGCCCCTGGCTGGAGGCTTTGAGTTCGCTTAAGGCAGCCACAGGAAAGTCCGGTTGAGTAGTCACGACCTCTCAAGGTCAACTACGAGATGCCATACCTAAAAAAATAAAAAATTTCATACGATAGAGAATCATTCAGCGATGCGGCGACCGTGATGTGAGATAGGTGTCGTTGTTTTGTAACTACGATGGAGTAAGGTGAAATATTTCTGTTTATTTTCAAACTAGACTTATTTTCGGGTAGTATTTAAACGCAAATCAAAAAATATCCTTTTTCTATGCAATTCCGAATTCCCATCAAAATTACTGATTGCACAGCAAAATATTCAACTCAAAATATCACTAAACACACTACAATTTATTTTCGCAGCGTACAGCGATTTTTCCTAAAGCAAAAGCTTTTTTATCAATGCACAGCTAATAATCTTAATGCACATTATACATGTTAACTCTTTTTCTTTTAAATATAGCTTCTATTTTTAAAAGAAGTACAGCAGTTTTTCTAAATAAAACAGCATTTAATTAGTCACAGTCGTTACGGGGACAGCGGGACGTGATTAAATTTATTTCCCGTTGTCCCCATAACGTACATATAAGTAAAATGTAGCAGCTTAATAATCAGTTGTTAGCTTTGTTTTAATTTAAACTGGCATCGAATTTTTGTTTTGGTAATAGAGGGCATCTGGCGTTAATGGTCACTGTTCTAACCTAACCTAACCCAACAACTGATTACTAAGGGGATATTATAAATTGCATATCAAATAAATAATCGCCTATCAATACATACTCATCATTTATATTCTTATTTACATCTAATAACTTACTTCACTACAAATAAACTAAATGTTTAACAAAACTCAAACTGCAGATATGGAAAATTTGCTGTGCAGTCAGTATTTATGCTATGTATGTAGTATTTTTGTACAAAAATAAATTTACCTGTATTGCATTATGAGGAAAAAAGTAATGTTGTATTGATGTATAATTTCGAATTATCTGCAATTGTATAGATAAGATAGATTGCGTATTAGTGCGTTTTAGTAATAAATTATTACCTTTATTCGAAAAGCAATTCATTTTATATCACTTTATTACCAAAACTATCGGTAGATTTGAATAATAATTGTGTTTATTTCGGTTTAAATGATACTAAAGTCTAAAAGTGCTCTAGCAATTGCTTCAGTTTATTACAAAACAGGCACGTATACAGAGGGGGGGATAGTTGGGATTTATCCCCCCCCGAAATCTGACTGAAAAAGAAAACGTTTTAAGCCATCTGTTTATTTATTCGCTTGCGTGTTCTTTCAATAAGTAGGTAAAATAAAAATATAGATAGATCTTGATCTGATTATGTAAGCGACGTTACTAGTAGCGCCATCTAACCTATTTAGAGAGAAACCGAGAACGAAATGTAATTGGCTCTGTGTAGCATATACAATTGTTATCCATTCGTTATAGCTGTTGGTTTTCCTATGAATAAATAAATAAATAAATAAATAAATAAATAAAACAGTAATGAACGACATCTATCGTCGAGTAGAAAAACTAATAGTAGAAAGATCGTCGCGTTGAGTAGCGAAATATCGAGAAGCTTCCATAACTTTCTGCTACCAGGTAGTAGATGGCGCAATATTCCACAGTGTTCCAGAATACGAAAATGTAGTAGAAATACGGCGGGGGCGGGAGTCCGGGAACCTGCATGTCAGTTTATTTCGAGAGCGATTCAAGCGAGAATCGAGAGCGACAAGCGAGAAGAAAAGTGAAATACCTCTGCAATAGTGACAGTATAGTGCAATAGACCAGTTTATTTTGATATTGGTTTCAGTTTCATAGAGAGTAGAGTAAATTCCTTCCGACTTGGTTCACCTGATACTTTGCCCGTGCCGTGAAATAAAGGAAAAAAACTTCAAAACCACTGTTTTCATTGGATTCGCCAAATCGCCAGTCCGTTACGTACGTGAGATAGTGTTGGACAATTTTGGACCTGCAGACGTCATAATTTGTTGGACCGTTCGCCCTATCCATCACAGATTACTTAAATAAAGTAAAGTAATGTGTGAAATGTGAGTGCTTCTTGATTTGTGCTTGTTTGAACGTATATAAATTGCTGCTGTTAAAATGAAGAGAATTGACAACTTTTTCAAGCCAGTGGCAAAAAAAATTGTTACTACTAGCGAGGAAAAAACTACTCCAAGCATGGCTTCTGCTGTTGATAGTAGACAACTAGAAACAACTTCGGCAAAATTTACAGAAAAAAATGTGATTTCAGCCGAACCGGCTGGAAGATGTAGAGATGAAGGAGAATGTTCAACTTCAAAAACGTGCAGTTTAGATACAATGATTATAAGTGAAACTTTTCCTGATATCGGCGTGGTTTCTAATGCCATATATAACACACAGTATCCTCCTCTTGTACTCACAGATGAACACAAAAAAAATATTATTACACAGCCGTTTGTCCCAGATGCGTCATTTTCGTTTCCGGCTAGTAGCTTTGGAAAGAGGAAACTTAGATTTCGAAGAGAATGGATGGGATCATGGGAATGGTTAACATATTCGCCGAGGAGGAATGGTGTGTTCTGCAAATATTGCGTTGTCTTTTCATCAGGCACCGCTGGAAAAGGTTCCCACCAAACACTTGGAAGTTTTGTCAGCAAACCATTTGATAATTGGAAAGATGCAACAGAGAGATTTCGCGAACATTCTGCTGCTAAATATCACCAGTTTTCTAAGTTATGCGCAGAAAATTTCTTACGCGTAATGGATTCAGCAGCTATAGACGTTGCATCGCTGCTTAATGATCAAAGGCTCAAAGAAAAGGAAAGAAATAGAACAGCACTAAAACCTGTAATCGAAACTATCATCTTCTGTGGAGAGCAAGAGTTGCCGCTTCGTGGAGACAAAGACAGTGGACCATTGACTTTAGAAAAGCCACTTGGTAAAGATGGAAAATTCAGGGATCTGCTACGATACCGAGCAAGCTATGATAATATCCTGAAAGATCATATCATTACAACCCCTAAAAATGCAACGTATTTTCGCACTATTATTCAAAATGAAATAATAGATACTTGCGGAAAGATAATTCAGAAAAAAGTTGTGACACAAATAAATAGTTCAGAGTGTTTCCCGATTCTTGGCGATGAAACTTTAGATGTGAGTGGAACTGAGCAATTGTCTTTATGTGCGAGATACGTTTATAAAGGTATTTTGAGGGAGGACTTTCTCAGTTTCATTGAAATACACGACCTAAGTGCCGAAAATATAAGTGCAGAAATTTTAAAGAAATGTCATGAGATTGGTTTGAATCTCGATAAACTAGTTGGTCAGGGGTATGACGGAGCTGCTACCATGGGAGGACACATCAGTGGTGTGCAGACGAGAATCAGAAAAGAATTTCCTAAGGCCACATACGTACATTGCTCAGCACATCGCCTGAACCTAGTTCTTTCAAAAGCTCTTTCAGTTCCCGAGGTGAGAAATTCAATAGGCGTTGTGAAGGAAGTCTGCAATTTACTTCGCAACAATGCAATGGCCGGGAAACAGTTCAAGGAAAATGTGGAAAAGCTCACACCAGAAAGTAAGAAAAAAAGACTGGTCTGGGACACTAGATTTATAGAACGTCACGACTCTATAAATGTATTTGGTGAGTTACTCGAACCTATTGTCATTACATTAAGAGAACTATCCTACACAAACAGAACTGACGCCCAAGCTGCCTCTACACTCATAGCTGCGATGGAAAAGAGTAGTTTCTTGATTTCTCTAAAAACCTGTGAAAGATTTTTCAGTTATACTCTCCCACTGTCAGCATATTTGCAGAACCCTACACACGACCTGGCCTCTGCTATGAAATTTTCCAATGACATTATCGGAAAACTAAAAGAGATACGTGACGATGTTAACCCGGTATTCTCAGAAATATATAACGCATGCTGCAAAATAGCGGAAGATGTCTTGCAAATAGAAATTCAGCGTCCTCGAGTTACTGCCCACCAAATTGCACGAAGCAACCCTCCCAGCGATACTGCTGAAGAATACTTCAGAAGAACTATTTTTATACCGTGCTTGGACGATTTGATATCTGGCATGAATGATAGATTTGCGAATCAAAGAGAGCTGCTTTCTTCTTTAGAAATTATTCTTCCGAAAAATGTGGACGAGAGGAAAATAAGTGAATTAGAAAATATGAAAATTTATTGGGAAGAAAGTGTTGGAGAATCACTAATAAAAGCAGAGTACAGTATGTGGTGTGCCAAGTGGAAAAACACAGATAAGAAACCAGTCGAAATTATGGAAATTTTAGACACGTGTGACAAAGTTTTCTTTCCTACCATTAACAGGCTAATACATATTCTGGCCACCCTTCCGGTTTCAACGGCATCTGTGGAGCGGTCATTTTCATGCCTAAAGAGAATAAAATCCTTTCTAAGGAATAGAATGGCGGGCGAGAGGCTTACTGGTCTCGCTCTATTGTCTATTCATTCCGCTTTGGCGCCAGATCCTGATATGGTACTAGACGTAATGGCTGCCAGCGGAAACAGAAAAATACTTATATAATTATAGTATAGTACAGTGATTACAGCGATTTTCACACAGTTCACATGGTTGTTTCAATGTTTGTCCCCCCCCGAACCAAAAGTCTGGATACGTGCCTGTTACAAAATGTCCTTTCAATTTATTTTAAATACCTATTAATAAAAAGTATTAAATTTCTAGTTCTATAGTTTTAATCCTGAAGATGACGTCTGCAAATATGAAGCAGCAGTGCCTAAAAGTTCTTATGATGAGTATCTAATAATGCTGGATGTACTTATACGGATAATTGTAAGCCAGTCGAAATAAAAGTAAGCAAATAAAGTGATGTTTACGTAGTTACAAGTGCAGTAACCCGACTGTAAATTTGCAAGTGAGTAAACGTAACTATCGCGTTTGCGTTAAGATTTTTATTCTCACCCTTATATTCTTAGCATTATGAATTTATGATATATCAGACAAATTTTAACGCAAACGAAATAGTTACGATTACTCTCTTGCAAACTTACGCTCGGGGTACAGCAGGGGGGTAACCATCACCTCTTATAGCAGTATTATTATAATATTACTTCACAGTGGGAAAGTGATGGAGCTATACAGGACTTATAGCTCCATCTCTTTCTCACGCTAAAGTAATATTGAAATAATACTGCTATAAGAGGTGATGGTTACCCCCCCCATAATACATTTTCACGTAAGATTCTCCGAATTAATTGAGGGTTTTGCCTTGTGTATTATTTATTTTAGAGTTTGTTCAATGAAACAGATGATAAAGTCCAGCACAGCATGCAGGAAATCAAGGTCACCACGTATTACATCAAGATCACCACCATTCAGAAAGTCCAGCAGTGCTATTCAGTGTGACCATATGTGGCAGTTTCCTGCCTTTTTGGCAGGATTTGCCTTCTATTTTAGCCTCGTATATATATATATATTTTAGCCTTATATTTTTTCTTCTATTTTATTGAAAACAGATCGTAAGGGATATTCTCTATGAAGTCTTTGCAAAGGTGTACTTCTCGTGTTATGTTTGTATCTTATTAACATTAACAGTAGTAGTTATACAGTTGACAATCGTAAAACGAGTATTCTCTATACGTAATTTTATGGTTGTTATCTTATTTCATTCAAATAATAAACAAAGAAATGTTAAATCGTATGAATAGACCCATGTATAAAGAGATAGAAAATGAAGAATATGAGGCTAATTGCAATGTTTAATTTACATTTGACCTAATTAATAATAAAAATATGATATATAAAACAAAGTGTTTTTTTTTACTACTACTATTACGCTAAACAATCTCGGCAGTTTTCTGTCACATTTTACTTGAGTCTTTGGCAGGATTTGGCAGGTTTCAGACCAAACTATGGCAGTATCGATAATTTTAAGATGGTCACACTGGTGCTATTCTGTAACCTTCTCACCGTGAAAACGTAAGTGAACGTGGAGTGAACTGTCAGTGTCATCCCACCTGATACTAGGGATGGACCAAGGATTACATTTACAATCATAATCAAGATTTTCATAATAATTTTATGCTACTTCTATTGATCATAATTAGTTAACTGATTAAATAAACGCAATTCCATGACCCCATCGCGATGTGTTTTAATTGATTAAATAAACGCGAGTAAAGACTGTGCGACGTTATTCAGCGTTGTTATTAACCTAAATCTATTCAATAAGAAATGACCAAGTGTGTCAAGTGATCGAGTGCTAAAACTGTGCCTGGCTGAATGAATGAAGAATTTATCCCCTCACAAACTATGTAGAAACTAACTAAACGATGGGTGAGTCTGTGTACTTACGCCATTTGAATAAAAAACGTGCGGATTATATAATAAGTACCTTTCTAATATTTTATTTAAGGTAGGTAATTTTATACCGACCTACGCGTTGCCAATAATAAAATAATATTCATAAAATCACCGTCATCAATACTATAACAAAATTCAACAGTACTGACACTCGCGCAGCGCGTGCACCGGCCGGCCGGCGGCTAGGCTCACTTCATCCAGCCCAAGTGAAGTGGTGTTGCTATGGTAACGAGAATCGAGTGAAGTGATAAGATCACGACACTCGCGCGTCGCGCTTACCGACTCACTTCACCTAGCCGGCGCGGGTGGTTACTATGGTTACAAGAATCGGGTGAAGTGATAAGATCACGCCGTGCTTGCGCGTGAGGCGCTGTTATTAATATCAAGTTGATTTATTTTTTTAATTTGGCGTTTTTGTTTTTAAATGCGCGACAAACAACCTTTATATCAAAATCCAAAATGGCGGCTACAAACATTTTTCATCATGGGTGTTCATGGTTTTCGGGGGTGTTAAATCTGATAGTGAGGTCAATATTAAAAAGCAAGATGGCGGCTGCGAAAATGTTCAGATTTTTCATCATGGGTGTCGTTTCCATGGTTTTCGGGGGTGTTAAATCCGATAGTGAGGTCAATATTAAAAAGCAAGATGGCGGCTGCGAAAATGTTCAGATTTTTCATCATGGGTGTCGTTTCCATGGTTTTCGGGGGTGTTAAAGCCGATAGTGAGGTTAAATCTAATAAGCAAGATGGTG
Source organism: Atethmia centrago (assembly GCA_905333075.3). Classification (NCBI taxonomy): domain Eukaryota; kingdom Metazoa; phylum Arthropoda; class Insecta; order Lepidoptera; family Noctuidae; genus Atethmia; species Atethmia centrago. The sequence continues at coordinate 13,305,467 of HG995387.1, forward strand.
GCTGCGAAAATATTCAGATTTTTCATCATGGGTATCGTTTTCATGGTTTTCGGGGGTGTTAAATCCGATAGTGAGGTCAATATGTGTGTTTGTGAGTTTCTATGTTTGTAAACGCACCCACGATACAGGAAGAAATTCCTAGTGTGGGGCAACGTTTAAAAAAAAAAAAAAAAAAAAAAAAAAAAAAAAAAAAAAAAAAAAAAAAAAAATATTAAAAAGCAAGATGGCGGCTGCGAAAATGTTCAGATTTTTCATCATGGGTGTCGTTTCCATGGTTTTCGGGGGTGTTAAAGCCGATAGTGAGGTCAAATCTAATAAGCAAGATGGTGACTGCGAAAATGTTCAGATTTGTCATCATGGGTGTCGTTTTCATGGTTTTCGGGGGAGTTAAATCCGATAGTGAGGTCAAAATTAAAAAGCAAGATGGCGGCTGCGAAAATTACCAAACCTTTTGGAATAAAAAAACCAAATTTGAGTTTCTGACTGAATTTCTGTTTAAGTAGCTATTTTATTTTAAAACCCTAAATAGCAACGTTTCAACACTTAAATACTACTTTTGAAATAATATAAAATGATCAATAGAATTAGCATAAAAATATTATTAAAATCTCGATTATGATTATAAATGTAATGCTTGGTCACTCCCTAGCATCAGTGGGATGACACTGACAGCTCACTCCACGCAAGTTTTCACGGTGAGATTTTTACAGAATCGACATGCCAGCGCCACCATGCAGGAAGCCTAGGTCATCGTCAAGCAGCTCTTCAAGTTCTTCTTCAGACTCGACTTCCTCGGATTCATCTTCCTCAGGCTCATCTTCTCCAATGTCTGATGATAACTCACGTATACCGGTTAAACTGTCTCCGATACTGTATAATGATGACGAACTTGACAGTAATGAAATCATTAAAGATACTCCTCCACACCTTATTAAAAAAAAATACCAACGTAAGTAGCAACGGGTTATTGTTACAAAAAACTGTTTTATTATAAGTACAATAATTTATTATAATTCACTTCATTACCTATAATTTCAGAATAAAGAAAAATTATCACACACGCCTGCAAATTCCATTACCAAGAACTTGCTAGTTTCATATTCTGATTGTTCTTCTCAAGATTCTGACGAGTGCGACCAACAGCTAGCTAACCAGAAACCTGTAGATGTTCCTAATAAACAGGATTCACAATTTTCTTAATGTCATTTGCCTGTTTATTATGATATGACATTAAGAGAATTGTGAATCCTGTTTATTACGAACATCTACAAGTTTCTGGTTAGCTGGCTGTAATACCTACGTATTCAATAACATATAATAAGAGGAGGAGGGACTAATACAATATTAATATGTATAATATTTTCTTATTTTTAAATATACATACATACATAATAATATATCAACAAATAAGTACTATACATAATGTTAAATAAATAAATACATGTATTTTAAAATAATCAAGTAAATAAATATAAATTAAAGAAATTTAAATTCAGCATTCAAAACAGTATTATTTATATTATGTTTTATTGTTTTTAGGACCCAACTAGCTCAGGAGAAAATCTATATTCCATACCAAATAATGCGATTTCTCTGTATATTCGAGAGAGCGATGTAGATCTGAGTGAAGATGATCATAATTATGATGTGTACACGACTGACAACAGAAACAAAAATAAACCGAGAAACTTCTTTATTCCGCCATCTGGATCGCCATCATGTTCCTGTGACTCAGATGGTTCAAATATCAGCATATTTTTTTGGTAAAAAGAGGCCGAAAATGCTACTAACGATACTTGAAAGTGGAAACAAAACAGAGCCAGACGTTTACATAACAGCGGTCAGTCATACTGATACTCGTAATTGTGCGGGTCAGAATAAAAATAGTTTTAAAATGACGGTGTATATGTTTGCAGTTTATCTTTTTAATATCCAAAGCATCATCATAAATTCATGTTCCGAAGGTATACGCAGAATTAAGCAGACAACATAAACCGTTTGATACAAAAAGAAGTTAAAAGAAATCTTAAGGCCGGCCTGCCTAATCTATACCTACCCCAGTTCAATATGTAACACTAATTAAAAACGCAAAAAATATGTAACCCCCCATCAACATCCATGAGCTAACGTTCGACAGTATTCTGCACCTTAACTGTTGCAAGAGGAATGGGGCTTTAATTTTGGTACAGATGAAAGCGGCCAAAATGCCAACTGGAATGATAGAAAAGTGTTAAAGGTCACAAAAGAATAATAGATTATTAACCAAGGGGATAAAGCAGTGTCTTCTGTCGCGGGTGACTATTTAAATCGCGAGCGTAACGAAGGACTCGAGGTTTACTCCCGAGCGTAGCGAGGGATTTAAGACGAGTCCTGAGTGTAGCGAGAAATAACCATGAAGGCAGCTTATACGCAAAAATAGAAGATAAGCGCTAATAAAAATAAGGACTTGAAAGAGTTAATCGCAAAGGGGTTGATTCCATTTTATTATGCCAGTTTTTACAACTGAATTCTTTGACTGTTTTATACGCATCTGTTTCGTAGTATTTTTTAGTATATATTTTGAGTAGTCACAACTTACGAGACTGATTAAGACTAATAGGTAAAACCTACTTAGTTCTGTTGATTCTAATTATTGAATATAATTAATGTTGGTAGATGTACCAAGTACAAGTAGGTAGTACATAAGAGGTGTTTATTCTTTTGTATTACAATGTTTATTGTTCTTCAGCATAATTACGTGAAGCTAGATCTCTTAAGCATTTTTTGATGACTATGAAACTTTAATTACTATTTTGTGATTGTTAAAACATCATTATATACAGGGTTACTGGTAACTCGACGTATTCCTTGCAGGACGTCATAGTAGGGTTAAAATGCAACAAAAGAAGCCACCAAATGTTCTACCGAAATTCAGTAGTTTTTGAATTAGTTAAGAGTTTTAGTTTTTTTATGAAAAATCCCAGATTAAATCATTTGAAACCAATTTAAAAATGATTTACGGCGCGACTGTACTGAAATTTAAGTTATTATCATAGTTGACGCCGTAGCAGACCTTTGTTAATAATTAAAAGTTCAATAATGCCTAAAACTTTGGCAAATATCACTAACCAAACATTTAATTTTTTGTAATTTTTGCTATTACTTCATAAAAAATGTAGTCTAGTGCAAAAAAAAATACTACACCTGGTGTACAAATTACTAGGAAAATATCCTTGTCTTATCAGTTATTCAGAAAGGTATGATTGTCAATACTTTTGCATGTGTGCCAGGGAAGAGAAGAGTTTTATGGGGGGCAGGTAAAATTGCGAGACGGTCAACCTATTGTTTCGTATTCGTATTATTCGTAGTTTTTACCTGCGCTTGAACTCCAACCACTCGGGGAGCTTTGTGATTGGTCGCTATTGTTCTCTCGGCATGACAGGGGGTGCGATTTTGCAAAATTTGGTCGTCAGCGTTAGTTAGTTTCAACTCTACGTCGCGCAAGCTCGTGTTTTGTTACTGGCTATTTCCCCAACTGTTGCTGCGTATCTTGCTCTTGTGCTGTGCTGTGCCTTCATAAGCGCTGACTATGGCTGCATATTCTAATCCTGAATACGCTGACATAATGTACTGTTACGGACTTTGTGACGGTAACGCTGCTGAGGCGCGGCGAGAATATCAACTTCGCTTTCCCAACCGCCGACTCCCCCACGTTAGTGTCTTCGGATCGACTTATCGGCGAATATCTGAAACTGGCAGCGTCCAAAGAAGCAGGCAACTTGACACTGGTCGTTCCCGGAGATACACGGCTGAGGACGAGGAGCTTATTCTTCAACGTTTTATTGACGATCCTAACACATCGACAAACATCGTAGCGCGTGAGCTTGGTATGTCACAGTGGAAAGTCTGGTCTGTAGTTTACTTGTCAGGCCGACATCCATACCATTACCAACCAGTCCAGTCATTAGAAGAAGGAGATCCGCCGAGACGGCTTGAATTTTGTCGTTTTATGCTAAGTGCCGACGCCGACAGCGAAAACTTTTAAAAAACATTCTGTGGACCGATGAGTCATGTTTTGATCGTGATGGTATCACAAATTACCACAACTTACATTACTGGGCACCGAAAGCAGAAACAAACCCTAAAAAACTGAAACCAACCGCATCCCAGCGAAGGTTCTCGCTTAATGTTTGGATGGGTATTATTGACGACAAATTAATTGGCCCACATTTTTTACCCCGAACACTAAATGGGGAACTTTATGAAGATTTCCTCAGAAATCATTTATCAGCACTGCTCACGGATGTACCGGAAGAAAGAAGAGCAAACATGATTTACCAACATGACGGATGTCCAGCCCACTTCCGAATCACAATTCGACAATTGCTGGATGAAAACTATCCAAACCGATGGATAGGGCGCGGTGGGCCGATTCCGTGGCCTGCACGAAGCCCTGATCTGACGCCGCTAGACTTTTACGTCTGGGGTCATATGAAAGATCTAGTTTATGTGACCCCAGTAAATTCAATTGAAGAACTAAGGGAGAGAATTACAAATGCGGCGGACCAGATGAGGGCAACAATCACCTCAAGAATAACAAAAACCGAAGTAAGGAAGCGAATAAGAACATGTATTCGAAACCGAGGGCAGCACATCGAACAAGACGTGTGAAATGTGTGTAATTAAAGTTTTTAATATTGATTAAAAAGAATAATAATGTTCATGATTTTGTTTTTGATTTTTCGAATAATCACCTTTTTGTGAAACGCACGCCTGTACTAAATCAAAAACGATTTTCATAATGTAGTCCATGATTTTGTATTAACTTTCACCTTTTTGGATAGCTGATAAGACAAGGATATTTTCTTAGTAATTTGTACACCAGGTGTAGTATTTTTTTTTGCACTAGACTACATTTTTTATGAAGTAATAGCAAACATTACAAAAAATTAAATGTTTTGTTAGTGATATTTGCCAAAGTTTTAGGCATTATTGAACTTTTAATTATTAACAAAGGTCTGCTACGGCGTCAACTATGATAATAACTTAAATTTCAGTACAGTCGCGCCGTAAATCATTTTTAAATTGGTTTCAAATGGTTTAATCTGGGATTTTTCATTAAAAAACTAAAACTCTTAACTAATTCAAAAACTACTGAATTTCGGTAGAACATTTGGTGGCTTAATTTGTTGCATTTTAACCCTACTATGACGTTCTGCAAGGAATACGTCGAGTTACCAGTAACCCTGTATATATTAATTACTACGTACAAATGATTATAAGTTCCTATTACGACTGATTATTATAACTACTGTTGATAATAGGTTAAAAAAGCGGTTATGATAAAACTTAAAATATAAACTGTTATTTTACATTAACAAATGTATAGGTGTTTTGCGAAATATTTCCTTATTTTTATTTCCGTTTTACTTTGAAAGTGGAATAAGTATTAAACATCTAAAGAGATTATATTATTTATTAATACTAAACGGAATTATTTAATATTAGTTTGCAAACATTTTTAAAATTGATCATTAGTTTTTAGACTAAACTGACATAAGTCGAAACTTTATAAAACAAACTTCAGTTATTAATTTGATATAAATATTAAAATTAAACTATTATGTCAGTTATATTCGCTACACATCTCTCTACAATTTAAGACCAAGAAAATAAAAATAACACCATAAACACGTGAAAACCATCAAAATGTTTTCAACAAGGTAGAGACTCAAAACTTTAACCGCGATTTCCCAAAAAAGTGAAATTTTGTCTTATTCCGGTTTATTATTAAGCGTGCGATATGTATTTGGATTCACTAAATAGAGCATTTTGAATTATTGAGTTATATTTTTTTGATAAAGGGGAAATTACGAACTATCTTGGGGTTATTCCAAATTTATCCAAAACTTAATTTTATTGCACTTTGACCTAACGTTTACATTTTTCAATCGTATTTACCCCTTGCACAAAATATCATGAGTTTTTGTAATAATATCGCTAATATAATTTCTCATAGTTTTTGTATTTCCGAATTACCCCAGGAAGAGATTGTGGTTCTCAACATTTCAGTCTTAATAAGTTAGGTTTTCGGTTTATTCCTAGTACTTGTCTGTCACGGAGTTTATTCCCAGTAATTTTGTTTCTACTGGTGGCGAGTGTGTAAAATTATCAAAGTTCCCTTATAAGTGAGCTGATACTTGACAGTTCTAACAGATCTCTTTGCGCGGAATGGTATTATAAAGTAGTTGTACGGTCTCATCAACCGTACATTTACTTTGCGAACGCAGCAACCTACTTGGACGTCGTGCGTCACAAATATTACGCTATAATTGTAACTTTTCACGCAAGGTGGATCGAGTCAGACAACAACTGTGGAACTAACCACTTGTCAAGAGAAAGAATCGCTACCAATTTAACTTGTAACGTCTACGTTTTAATATAAGTTTAAACATAACTTGTGGTTCTTTCTGTGCACTCCATAACTAAACCAACATCAACTAAGTGATAATGTACGGTGCCTACAACCATTGGCTCCTACATTAAATGGTCCTTCGAGCCGGATATTTATTGTAAGTAGTGTCTCTATTTACGATAGCGAATCGGTTCAACTGGTCTCCCACAAGCGGGTCGCCCCAGTTGGATTGAGAAGGCGCATAGTATCGTACGTAGAGTGCGAAAGCAATAAATAGAAACAAACGACAATTTCAAGACGCTAAGGATTACGCAACTCTACTACAACTACGAGAACGAATCTGTGGAGACTTGAAAGTAGAAGCCTGCAAACTGCGGTCTTCGTGTCGTGTACTAACGTCAAGCTTTAGGTCTATCACCGTCAACTACGTGCTGGACTACTGAGCTACATACATCAAACTAAACTTACCTCTTTTCGACAACTAGAAAAGAGAACTCACTATGGAGAAGCTACAACTCCAACAATCTTGCTTTGAAAACATCAAGGTGCTGTGCTCTAGCTATAAAAAGGAAGTACTCTTCAGTTTTCCTTGAGGGGTCAAGGAAAACTGAAGAGTACTTAACTAAACGTCTGGAATCTCTCGAAGCACAGTGGAATGACTTCGAGGAACGACATGCAATTTTGGAGCAAATCTTAGAAGACAAAAACATCAATTACTTCGTGGACAACATGTACAGTAAAACTTAAGCTATATAAACAAAGCGCAAAAGATGCAGCATCTAAAAACGAGGTTGAGAGGCGAAGCTGACAGATCGGTGCAACATCTCAGTATCAGTGCAGATAACTACTTATCGTGCTGGGAGATACTGACTCAGCGTTTCGACAATCGAAGACTGCAATTTACGTCGTTCCTGAACACCATGCTCAACCTGCCTGTAATTCAACAGCCCGACAGCTTTAACCTCAAGAAGATGCATGACGTCATAACTGAATGTACGAACGGACTAACAAACATTGGATTAGACATCGCAACTTGGGTCCCAATTATCGTACACTTGATGTCACAGAAACTTGATACCACTACCCACAGCGAGTACATAAAGGAACTGCGAGATCCTAGGGATGTGCCTAACTTGAATGAGCTACTATACTTCCTAGAAAACAAGTTCATAGCGTACGAAACCATGAAAAATACGAAAAAAGAAGTACCTAACCAGCAGAAGCAAATCGTGTCCAAGTCATTTAACAAACATCATTCTGCTAAATTGCATGACTACGAGAGACAGAAATCTTTCAAGAGAACTTATCATACAGCATATGGACATTGCCCACACTGTGACGGAAATCATGTACTGATGAAATGTCCAAAGTTCATCAATATGGACTCATTCCAGCGAAATAACACGGTCGCAAAATTACACGTGTGTAAAAACTGCTTATACCGTCATGGCGAAACAGATTCTGCGTCAACAAAAACCTGCAAAGAAAGCAATATGAAGCATCACACTTTACTACAAAACGACAATCTAGGTCAACGACCAACCACATCCACGCACAAACAAAGCTCCAACCATATATCTACTAACGAGATGGAAGTTTTGTTAACTACTGTGCAGCTTAAGATAAAGTCCGCAAATGGGGATTTCGTTACGCTTCGGGCACTACTAGATCAAGGTTCGCAAGTAAACCTGATCACCGAGAACGCCGCACAGATGCTACGACTACCAAGGAAACGGTTTAACGCAACCATTACGGGAGTAGGAGCTGCACCTGGTAACTGCAAAGGACGACTTCAGCTTACCTGTAAATCGATTCACTCGGAATACGCATTCGAAACTCAGGCACTCATCTTAAGCAAACTAACAAACAACCTACCCAACTCATCGTTTGAAAGGGCTTACTGGCCAGTAAGCCCTTTCAAAACACCTGGAAAACTTGAAACTAGCAGATCCGGAGTTCAACGTATCTAGTCCTAACGATCTGTTACTTGGGGCAGACGTGTACTCCGACATCATCCTTGACGGAGTCTTGAAAGGCAGTCAACAGTCTCCTGTAACGCAACAGACGCATTTAGGCTGGATCCTATGCGGCAAATTGAAAACTTTTAACTGTCACATAACACTGGTCGACCTAAGTGAATTAACTAAATTCTGGGAGAACGAAGACATAACTATCAGCAACCATGACATGCCCAAGGATAATCAGTGTGAAGAATACTACACCAAGACAATACAACGAGACGCAGATAACAAATACATCGTTAAAATGCCTATGAGTTCTGAGTCGCAAAATAAATTAGGCAAATCAAAGTCAATGGATATTTCACAATTTCTGCAATTAGAAAAACGCCTGGGAAAGAACAACAAACTCGCAACAATGTACCTACTTCATCAGAGAAATACGCAACTACAGCATATGAAACCGGCATCTCCAATATTACCTTCTACGTCTGAATGCTACCTTCCGCACCATGATGTTTTGCGAGAACAATCCTCTACTACGAAACTAAGAGTGGTTTTAACGCCTCGCAAAGGACAACCACTGGGTACAGCTTGAATAGCTTAATGGAAAAAGGCCCAAATCTACAGAAGGATATTCAAGCCCTTATACTAAAATGGAGGTCATACAAGTACGCTTTTACCGCCGATATAATGTACCGATGCATCGGGGTAGCTGAAGATCAACAGTCACTTCAGAAGATAATATGGCGCGACTCTCCAGCTGAAAGGTTACAAGAATTCCAACTTTGTACCGTGACATACGGAACCAAATGCGCGCCATGGTTGGCCATGATAACTATGAAGCAGTTAGCCCTGGATGACGGTCATAAATATCCAGAGGCCGCCGAGACATTAATCAACGAGTTCTACGTTGATGATGTGATTAGCGGTCACTACTCTCTGGATAAAGCTAAAGACCTACAAAGTTCCCTCATAAACTTACTGAAGGGCGGCGGCATGAACTTACGCAAGTGGTCAGCCAACCACTTCGTGTTACTAGAGAATTTAACTGACGATCAAATATCAACTAAAAGCATATTTGATTTCAAAACTGAAGACTCAACAAAAACGCTCGGCCACGGCTGGAACCCAAACATCGACACGTTCATGTTTAACTGGAGTCTGGATGAAAAATCGAAGGGTCGGACAACGAAAAGGCACTTACTTTCCGAAATTTCGAAACTGTACGATCCTTTGGGTTGGTTGGCTCCCATAACAGTGTCAGCAAAATTATTGTTTCAAAGAGTATGGGACGGCAAACTTGCCTGGGATGAAGAACTACCGAGTGACATACTAAACGATTGGGTCAAATTGAAAACTGAACTTCCAAATGTAAGGAAAATAAAACTAAACCGATGGATTGGTGCACAACAATCAATAGAATTGGTGGGATTCTGCGTTGCGAGTGAAAAGGCGTATGCGTGTGTCATCTACAGTCGAGTAAAGAACGAACAAGATATACCGACTGTAACGTTACTCGTCGCTAAAACCAGGGTTGCACCACTATCACAAAAAACTACGTTGCCGAGATTGGAACTATGTGGCGCACTACTGTTTGCTAAACTCATGGAAAAAACTGCGAAAGCTTTAGCTGGATACAATTTGTCAATACAAGCATGGTGTGACTCTCAAGTAGTCTTAGCGTGGCAGCAAGGAGATGCATCAAGGTCGGAGCAATACGTGTCCAACAGAGTTGGAAAAATAAAACAAACTATTCCTGTGACAAGTGGCGCTACGTAAAATCGGCACAAAACCCTGCTGACTGTGCATCTAGAGGAATGTTGCCGAACAAACTAGTAAACTTCGATCTCTGGTGGCAAGGCCCGGAATTTCTGAAAATGGCACAAGACTCTGACCTCATGAGAAACTCCACATGTTTGTTTACAACCAACCAGGAAACTGTCAACTTAGCAGTGGCAACCACAACGGTGCCGCAAAACAATGAACATTTTATAAATATTTACATTAACGCAAGTAATTCGAGTAACGGCTCAGGTGCTGCGCTTTATCGCGACGGCACGCTCCAAGATGAAATTTGAAACCAACTACCTAAGTGTGAGCGAACTCGAGCTAGCAGCTGATCGAGTGATTGCATATGTGCAGAGTACGGAGTTTGAAAATGAATACAAACAACTGAAAGCAAACGGAACCGTAAACAACAAGAGCATTTTATACAAATTTAATCCTTATATAGATGAAAAAGGGGTTATAAGAGTCGGTGGAAGACTGAGAAATTCCTACTTGCCTTTCGAGATGAAAAATCCTACAATTCTTCCTCGAATGGGACGACTAACACATCTCGTAATTGAACAAGCACACCTCATAACACTTCATGGAGGTGCGCGGCTGACATTGACTCAAATCCGACAGCGATATTGGATTGTCGGAAGCAACAGAGCTGTAAAAACTCAACTGAGACGTTGCGTGCGATGTCACCGCTACAAACCAACAGATAACTACCAACTTATGGCGGACTTACCTCAACAGAGAGCTACCCCATCTCGACCTTTTACACACAGTGGTGTAGACTTCACTGGACACGTGCCAGTCAAACTAAACAAAGGAAGAGGAGTAAAGACTACGAAGGGGTACATCGCTATTTTCGTGTGCATGACTACTAAAGCTGTACACATTGAACTGGTGTCTGATTTAAGCACCGAGACTTTCATCGCCGCTTTCCAGCGCATGTGCGCAAGACGCGGTACACCTAAACATGTGTACTCAGACTGCGGCACGAACTTCATTGGGGCTTCGAAGATGTTGCGCAATGAATTTGAAAATTTTAAACAAGAACTTTCACCGCACTTTTTTAACGAGATCGGAAAAATGGAGGTAGTATGGCACTTCAACGCTCCCGCGTGGCCAAGTGCTGGTGGTCTGTGGGAAGCGGCCGTGAAATCGATGAAACATCATCTTCACCGCGTACTAGGCGATCAGAAACTAACATTCGAAGAGTTTACTACGCTACTGGCAAAAATAGAAGCTTGTATGAACTCAAGACCCCTTTGTCCACTCACTGAAGATCACGATGAGTTTCAAAACTACTTAACACCTGGTCATTTTCTCACTGGAAGCCCAACGATGTCACTACCAATATCAACGTACTGCGACGTAAATAATGTTAATTTACGTCAACGGTGGCAGCTAACAGAGCACATGCTGCACCAATTTTGGAAGAGTTGGTCGACTGAATACTTAACACAGCTTCAGATCAGGGGGAAATGGAACAAACCAAAAAAGAACATCCATAAAGGCGATATAGGTAGTCTTGATCAAGGACAACAACTTGTCTCCAGGAAAGTGGGCCATGGGACGCGTGCCTGAATTGCACCCCGGTTCCGATGGCTATGTTCGAGTGACCACGGTTAAAACTCAATCTGGAATCATCAACCCAATCGTGAAACTGTCACCACTTCCTATCGAGAACAACATCCAAGGTCAGACAGAAAAGAAAACTGCAATCACGCCAAAGACGAGCGGCAATAAATATTTTTCCAATCTTCTTACAATGTTATTAATCGTATTTACGTTAATAACTGGGTCATATGGCGAAATCATGACGTCTTTTTTTTTTTTTGGGTGGGAAATCATCAAATAACTTCTCCCGCTCTGGGCGGAGCGGGAGGGTGTGTCAGACTCTTACTGACTAAAACCCACCCGTATTCCTTCTTGTTGCCTGTGTTGCGGGGGCCTCGGTGACCCATAAGTACCTTCCCGCGACCCCAGCAGGCATCGGCCCTAGTGGACCCCTACTATGTGCTGACGACATCTCTTTGAGGCGCGCGTGGAATACAACGCGCCGTCGACCCGGGCCTGGTCCTTCCCGGACGGTGAGCTACCCATTGCTCACCGTCCGCAAGCCCGCGCCTACGGTGGCCGGAAATCCGCCCGGGATTCCCGACGCCCTGGGCGTCTCCTGCGGCGGCTAGGGGCGAGAGGGCGCGAAACTTGCCTTTCCCTCAACCGTCCCGCCTCCTCCTTCGCGAGCATTACTGCTTCGCAGAAGGAGGTGACGGCTGCCCATGCCCTCTCGCTCCGTACCATGGCCTGAACCAGGGCCGGACGCGAGAGGTCTCTGCCGCCGATCGCCTCCAAGAGGACACGGCGGTGCTCTGCCCAAGCCGGGCAGACCTCCACCGTATGCTCCACCGTGTCCTCCGGGCGATCCACACAGTGGTGACACCCGGACGTTTCCTCCCGCCTTATCCGACACAGGAACCTCCCGAAGCTGCCGTGTCCGGTGAGGACCTGCGTCAGGCGGAAGGTGAGGACGCCGTGGCGCCTCTCCAGCCACTCCTCAAAGAGGGGACTTATCGCCGCAATCGTGGCGTGCCCAGCACTGGGTTGCGACAACCGTACTTTCCATGACGCCATGAGATCCCGCCGGAGCTCCGTCCGCTGTGCCGCGATTTCTCGCGGCAGCGGACTTACGCCCCGGCGTTTCGCCTCCTCGCGCCACTCCCATACGTGCGCGAGGGCTTTTGCCTCCAGATCCCATGGCGGCAATCCGGCAAGGAGGCTCGCTGCCTCACAGGAGACCGACGTCAAATCGACTCGACGAGGAATCATGACGTCTGGCGTTCAAATTACTAACTTCGAACTTGAGCGGCCGATTTATTACGACACAATAGGAAACGTACAAGTGATTCATGACGAATGGACACTACTTATGTACTATAACTTAACAACTTACTGGGACGGAGTACGTCGAATTGAAGCTTACCTCAAGGGATTGAACGAACTGTGCCAAAAAACAGACCCAAGATACTGCAAGACAACTTTAGAACAGCTTACCCACGAAATGGAAATACTGAGCTACTACAACACCATACTCCTATCTCCTCACAAACACTTGAGTAATCGTAAGAAACGAGGAATGATTGATGGAGTGGGATATGTTGCTAACAGCCTCTTTGGTATTCTAGATCAACGGTTTGCAGATAAATACCACAACGACATACAAGCTGTCCAAAATAATGAAAACTATTTACTTGCTCTGGTTAAAAACCAGACTTTAATAGTCGAACTTGAAAACAATATGCTGAAGAAGAATGAACAAAATATCAAGCGACAGTTTGGTTTAATAGACGACTTCATGGCGCAGACTAACACCAACTTAGTCAAAGTGGAGTCTGAAATGGAAGTACTGATTGCTGCTAACTACTTCAACTCGGCCTCACTAACAGCATACTTGCTGATTACCAATTTGTAGAGAGTTCAAGAGATGCTGTTTGAAAGCATAACTGATGTCTACAAAGGGCACATAGACATCCATCTACTTACACCTGTCAACTTGATCGAGCAACTAACTGAAATCGCAGGCAAACTCCCGAGGACCTCGTCATTGCCGGTCCGGAACATCAGAGACGATATCAAAGACATCTACAAATTACTATACGTGAGGGCGCGAGTCACCACTAACTACTTCTTATTCGAGATACACGTCCCATTGATCTCAGATGAAGACTTCACTCTATACCAAGCTACACCGTTGCCCATGAAAACAAGCACAGGAACAGTCATCGTCCAACTGGCTTCGCAGCACATAGCAGTAAATTTCGGGAAGAGCACTTATGTATCCTTATCTGAAGATGACATGAAGCGGTGTAGTCACATTCAACCAGGCAATTTGATATGCAACAAGAATCTACCTATATTCAACTTGCATAACAGCAACGCCCCATGTGAAGCAAAACTACTGGGTCATCGAACGACCTCACCTTGTGACGTAAAAAATGTGCTATGTAAGCAGGAGTGGATCGCATTACACATAACGAATACTTGGCTGGCGATTTGTTGCGGAACGTGCACAATACGAATTGTATGTGAAAATGACATCACTACACACTCCATGACTTTCGGAATACTGACCTTGACACCGGGTTGCTTGTTGCAATCAAAGGAATTAACAATTCATTCGCATAACCGATACAATAGCAACATGAAGATGGATCTTTCGATGAATATACCATCGCTTAACTCGATGGTAAATCACATTGTGAACATAACACACAATATGTCGCACGTGATGTTACCCGAAACTGCAGAATTGGAGGAAATCGACAAGCGATTAGCTATTATGAAAACACTAGAAAACCAGCTCCCATCAACCATTTCCCCTCATGACATACACCAATACGCCGTCTCTTATACCATTGTGGGAGTAATCGTCATTGTCTCTGTGGGATGGTTTGTAAAGAGATACGGATCATCTTGTCGCTCCAAACAAACTAAGAGCCATGTAGCTACGAACAATCAGCTTGAAGAGATTGAACTGCAACCGATACAACACAGAAAGCAAGAAGAAAACATTCACACAGCGAGCCAAGCAGAACTGCAAGCGGAACGTCCACGTTACGCAGACAATATCGCATTCAACTTTGTAGTAGGGTTTCTTCTCTTGACAAGCTTTTATTTATCTTCCGTACATCTTTGTGGGGTTGCCAACATGTACGGTCTCATCAACCGTACATTTACTTTGCGAACGCAGCAACCTACTTGGATGTCGTGCGTCACAAATATTACGCTATAATTGTAACTTTTCACGCAAGGCGGATCGAGTCAGACAACAACTGTGGAACTAACCACTTGTCAAGAGAAAGAATCGCTACCACTTTAAAGTAGGAACTCACGGTCATAACCATTTTGATTTTTTTATGGTATAATATAAGTAAGTAGTACTAACTTTATCAAATAACAAATCACAGTGAGAACATACTTTTTTTGGCATAAACTTATAACTTATTCCTGCAATGCCGTTCTCTAAGAATACAGCTATGCGAGCAGCGCTGTAGACCGCGAAATTCAAATTTTCATAGAATTTTAGTCATTAAAATCATGAAGTCTTGAGTTCATTTAATCCTAAATCCCATAAAAAAATTAGGTACTGTTTGATGAAAAAGTCATTCAATGGGGTTAAATGATCTTAGAGGGTCTTATTGATGATTTTAATCATTATAAATCAGTAAAACCATATTTCTTCTTGTGGAGTGTACGATTTCATTTTCTTTCTTATATAAGTTCGCGGCATGATGGCTCTGAAAAATAAATGGGTACTTACCTAATTAACATATCATAACATCACGCCTGTATTTCCCAGAAAATGCGAATTTATTCATTCTAAATTAAAATTTTATTAATTTTTTTAAGTCAAAACCGCAATTTAAAAATAACGAAATAATGTTAGTAATATGTGAAAGTAGATGCCATTTATTTGATTTAAATGCTCAATAATATAAAATCACTTTCAAACACAAATTTTCCTAGAAAGACCGAAATAATAATTTAATTTTGCCCACTTCGTGTAATGTCGTGCAAAACATCTGATCGAACAGATTGAGAATCACGGTCAATTTCTATGGAAAAACTAAGTGGGGTTATTGTGTAATAATTTTATTATACATCTGAATCACCCCAGAGGGGTTATTACGAAAAAAAATTGAAAACACAGATAGGACGTTGTTTTCCTCTCGCAAATTCGCTAAAAACTACAACGTATCGTAACAACAAGCACTTATTCAAATAACTTACCAGAATTCCGAGAAAATGATGTTGGGGTTATTGCGAATCAACAAAAAGTTCGCGAAAAACACTCTTTTGATAAAAGTTGACGGTACGCACGTAATGTTGACACTAGCTTCTCACCAAAGAGTAAAGTAATATATAGGCTTCTCACGACGACTGACGCGGCAAGGACAATAAAGATGGCGTCTAAATCAATGTTGCCAATAGGAAAATATGGCTATGATAAGTAGAATTTTTGAACTTTCAGAATATACCCATTTTCTTAATTGCCCCAGTGCACCTTATAGATTTTACTTATTTCATATATATATGACAATGGTTGTGTATAGAACACTAGTACTGTGACTTACGTCATATGTATATGACACTGGAATTCAACTCCAAATTAAATTCCAAGTATTTTATTAAATCAATATGGATTTATTATTATATTCACTTTTGGTCAGTCTTTATAATATTTTTCTTAATTAACTAACATAGTTATAGTTTTGGTATGCAAAATAACTTGTTGACCAACTACTTTTCATCACCATAACAAAACCTAAATAAACAGGAACTGAATTGCTTACTAACTATGCTCAAAAGAACTAATAACGTTGAAAATTAATAATCTTCTCATAAACAACATAATTACCACAAATCGTAATGAAAATATTCTCAAATATAATCAAAACCTTACAAACCAAAACAATACTTATCTATTTTCTATGAAATCTAAGATGGTAATTTCTTTTTGGTGTGATACATAAAAATATATTGCATTTAGTGCAAAACGCCGTCGTAGTCTTCGAGCATTTTGGATTGCGGCATCTTTTTTGAGTGTCACTGTAATCAACCAGATTTTCAGCCTTGTGATGTCTGACGATTTCCGATGGTTACTGGCACTTTCCTTTTTTGTGCTTAGGCTGCAAGTCTTCATTCTCATCAAGACTTTCTGAAGATAATAAAGAATTTTTCTCTATGAGACTGGTATCTAGATCCAGTTTGAAAGTGCGTAACTGTGGTATTTTAAATTTGGTGACACCTTTGGCAGCTTCCCTTTCTTTGTACAAAAGCCACGCGTTACTGACTGCCAAATCGACCATGTGAGATATAACTCTTATTCATCTGAAAAGCTGGAAGATGAAGTACTAGATTCTTCGTCTTCTTCAGGTCTTGGTGTAAAAGCGGTATCCTCATTTTCATTCGTATCAGAGAGATCTATGTCTGATTCTTCGAGTCGTAATAAAAGTTCGTTATCGCGTAAAGCTGTAAAAAATAACTCTTTGAGAACCAATATCATATAATAATTTAGATGATATAAACATTAAGTCAACTGTCATACTGAGAACCATTGTAATAGTATGACATTTAAAAGTTTCTGATCTCAATGCGCAGAATAATTGACCATTTGAAGAAATAATCTATTTATTAGTTTCGTGGGTATGTTACTAGTACAAAAAAAGCATAGTTATTGTGACAAATTTAAGTGATTCGATAATAATTTTCCGATGACTTACCGCGTGCATCTGAGCGACGTGCCATCTTCCTCGCGGCGTCTCAGAGAGTTATTTGACGTGTCTGTCAAACTCCAAATGACGTTTGGTGCAGTTTTGCTAGTTTACTAAGGTTACACAACTACCATAAAACGATTAGTTTCGAAAACTATTCACAGATAACTTTAGAACGAATTTTTAATTCTTTATGTATTATAGGTATGACGCTGGCATCCAGGAGGTTAAGACGCTGACAACACCTAAACCGCGGTCACTGTCAGATTGCATAGAAAAGAAAGAGAAGCGCGACGACAAAACGCTTGTAATTTATTGCAAAATATGAAGTAATTAGGTATTTACTCAGAATTGAGTTGAGTAATCGAAAATAAAAAACAACCAAGTTCTGCATTAGAATAAGACGTACTTGATAATAATTAAATACGTAGTGTATGTTGATATTTAATACAGATATTTTGGATTAGAACTCAAGGTAAGAGGTTAGTTTAACGTTAGTTTGTACCGAGATTTTTTTTTCAAAACGTGTTTTGGTGACAACCAAGTTCTGGGAAATATGTTCAAAATTAACATATATTTTTTCCGCTACCACAAAGTATACAGATTTGGCAATTTTCTTTCTTAAGAGAAGCCTATTTTTGTCAATTGGGTCTTGTCAGCGCCTTAAAACTATTTTAATTTTGCGATTTTGTCCCCCGCAACAGTCACTACATAGTGCCAGATCTTCAACTCTTGGGTCAATATTATTTTTTATATATCCTACCAAATAGGATTCCACCTCTTGTGCTCCCTTATATTAGTCTATGGTACTCCGGTGGCGCTTACTCAGCGCCATACAAATCTGCGTTAAAGGCTCCTACATACTGGCGCGACATGTCGCGCGACGCGTCGCGTCACAAAGGCACCGCTTGTAGCGCTACACGCGGTGTCTTTGTGTCGCGTCGCGTCGCGCGACATGTCGCGCCAGTATGTAGGAGCCTTAACGCAAACGCAATGGTGAAGTTAAAAAAACTCGCACTAAGCACACGGCTTCACCTTCCAACCATACGTTACAGTGGCCGGTGTCATTGTAGCCAACATGTATGCCACTATTGTAAAGCCAAAGTTAGCGTTTATAAAAAACAATATTGGTAGGGATGCGTGGCAATGGGAGAGTTTTCGCAAGGTCAAATGCTAGTTTGCGGGTTTTGTCTGTTTTGGCTCGTGCTAAATCATCATTAATGTATTTTCGCAGGTCTTGTGCTATTTTAAATTAATGATCTTCCCTTTCTTTCTCCAATTTCAACTTTTCATCGGCCAATGTGCAGTTTTTAATATTTTGTGTGAAAGTATCACACTTATTGCACGTGTCTTATTTTAACGTTTTGCAGCGCAAATTAAAACATTTAAAACATATTCTTTTCAGGGTTACAAATGAAACAGGCTTCTTAGATTCGCCGTACAGTATTTTGTTTTCTTCCAGATAAAATTCGAATTCCACACAGTTTGAGTCCTTTTAGTGAAATAAAAAAATGTACTTACTAGTTTCTACGAAAGTAATTTAACTGACAAGACTCACATAGCTTGGGTTGTTTCAGCTGAATGCAAAATCGGCTTGTTTCTTCCTAAGTAAATTTATTAGAAATGACCCACACAGTTTGAGTCCTTTTAGTTGAATAAAAAAATGTACTAGTTTCTATGCAGGTATTTTAACTGAAACGATTCAAGTGTTTTGAGACAATTCTGTTATATTAAATATAGAGCTGCTTCTTTTAAGTTGTATTTATTAAAAATGACCCAAGCAGTTTAAATTATTACAGTGTTTTGTAGAAAGATACCAGTCATCATGTGGGTTGGTTCGCATCATTGAAAAATCAAGCTTATCTGTGTAGTATCATGGATCGTTTTTGCTGAGTGAAAGAACCATTCATGTTTTATGGTCATTTTTGACCATAGTGTGGGTTGAGTCCTTTCTGCTAAACTACGTCCATTTATAAACCACTCCCAATATACAAAAGTTTTTGAAATTCAAAGATTTTCTGACCCTAGTTGGGAAGGGGGACAAGTAAATTTGATGGTGGAATATTAAAAAATCTTTATAAGTTTTATATTTAGTAAAGTAAGAACAAAACTACAATTTATAAAAATTATAATTTTATAATAATTTTTAAAACTGTGTTTTTTTCACTTAAATTAATATATTCTGCTAGAAGTTCATCACAAAAAAATAAGTGAGCAAAGTCGAGGGACAAGGCAAAAACCGGGCGTATATATTTTTTTGAAATTGCTGACCTCTCAACAATCAAGAATATATTTGTGTAAAAAATAGTCTGGGGAGTTGCCATTTTAAAAATATTCAAGTATTTATTTTATGTGACTGACTCGGCTGTCGGGGTGGAAAAATAGTTCCTTGTGTCCGATAAAATAAGGGTTAATAATATTTAGCAAGCCACAGTTGTGCAATCTAAGACCAAGCCAGATCTACGGGCAGAACTAGGTATTTACTTTTATTTAATTTTAAAATATCCAGAAAGGCGTAATTATTGTTATGCAGAATCAGACCATCGAAGTTGGCTCGCTTCTGCAAATTTCGTATATAATATATTAGTTTGATTTTTCTAATTGCAGAAGCCGACCACCACAATGGTCTGGTTCTGTAAAATTGTTTTTCGTGATATTTTGTTACGATACGACTCTAAGCCACTCATAATGGTCTAATTTTGTCATATCAAATGCCACTTATCTGCCTGTAATTTCTTATATGCAGAAAGAGACCATCCCATTATAAAGGTACTTTAGTTACTGTTGCGGATTCCTAAAGTAAACAGTGTAATGCAAACTTGTAAAGGGTCACCTAAAGTTCTTTTAAACAATCACCATTACAATAAATATGACCATTTTATTACACCAAGTGACAGCTAGTACATGTCAGATAATTCCAGTAAATGAATAATTCGACTATGTCAAAATAACATTATTTTAAATGCATGCATAATTACTAAATGCATGTGAAAATTGAAAAAACGGTACTATTATCAAAAAATAATTTAAATATTTTTTTTTTATTTGTGATTCTGTCCGTTTGTTCCGGCTAATTAATGAAACGGCTGGACCGATTTTGACGTGACTTTCACTGGCAGAAAGCTGATGTTATAAGGAGTAACTTAGGCTATTTTTATTTTAGGAAAAGGCATGCAGGCAAAGCCGCAGCCAGCAGCTAGTTTGTTTATATATCTTTGTGAGCTTATTACAATAACATAGAATGTCAACTTAAATAAATAAAAGTTGGGCTTCTCATTAAATTAAAACATTATAAGAAAGCCGGACAAGTGCAAGTATCATCTTTTCGAGACAATATACTTTCAAATATAATAAACTTAAGAACTAAAACATATTTATAAAATTATTGTTTTGCGTGATTTAGTCCAGAAAATAGGTACGATATTTACATACTCATATTATATCCATAAAGCGACTACAGCAATACAGCAGCAGCTGCAGCAATTGCTAATTTGTTGTCATACATTGTTCCGTTCTATATCTCCGAAAGGCCAGATTGTTCGGGTCTCTAACATTGAGTTATAATGTCAATGTAATATACGTAGTATATTATATTTATAACATAACAATGTTTTTTCAATTAAATAACAGTTATGGCAGAACAAACAAAAACAAATACCATACCTGTACCTACAGGCAAATTAAAAAACCTCTCTTTTTAAAATTAACAAAACTATAAATAAAATTGACAGCAAAAATATTTTTTCTTATGTACCAATGCTTTATTTTTTTTTAATTTTTAATTTTAATGGTACCTTTCATATAAATTCTAAATAAATATAATGACTTAATGACCCATGATGACAAAAACCGATAGTGATGTTTCAGTTTTACTGTACTTTACAAATAGGATGTTCTGCTAATAGGACCATTTATTTGATCATAGGACATTCTGCTAATAGGCCAAACTGCTCATAGGACGATTTGCTAATAGGAGATTTTGCTAAAGTGTTGTTTTGATTATGTGAAGACAATGTACCTCGGGTAAAATTACTATACAATAGGTATAAAGTATTTAAATTATAGCTTGTGTGATGTTATTTACGGCTACCTTATTTATTGTATCTGGTGCTAACATCTAATGAAGATGAATGTCTGAATGTATGATTTGTCTCCCAAGTCACATTTGGAGCAGGAGAAGAAAACTGTGAAGGGTGTCTTTTGGGGCTGTCCTTTATTTAATACTTGATATTGAGAAAGTAACATGGAGGACAACATGGCCAGAGATCACACATAAAAGAGAGGTATGGAAGGGAAAGGGGCTTTGCCCAGCAGTGGGACACAACATAGGCTAATTCAGCCAGGTCAACCAGATTCTGAATATATATACTTTTTTTCATTTTAAATGAATGGCCAAAGTGAAATTACCAGAACTTTTATTATTTTTCTATTATAGGATAACTCATGTCTGTCACAGCCCATTCGCTCCAAATCTACTGAACCGAGTTGAAACTTGGTATACATATAATGTGTTTCTGTGACCCAAACATGGACATCCTACTTCCTACTAATATTATAAATGTGAAAGTTTGTAAGGATGGATGGATGGATGGATGGATGTTTGTTACTCTTTCACGCAAAAAGTACTGAACGGATTTGGATGAAATTTGGCACATAGATAGTTTATAACCAGGAATTACACAAAGGATACTTTTTATCCCGATAATATCGGGATAAAAGTATCCTATGTGTAATTTGACCCCGTGGGTATATCGGGCCGATATACCCACGGGGTCAAAACTTATACGGGTGAAACCGCGGGGCGCATCTAGTGTAACGTAAATAAATGAATTTCGAATATGAGTGTCACTTTTGGGGGCAAATTAGAAAATTAAAAAAAAATGTTTTGTAAACTGTACTGTGTGACATCAAATGATCAAGTGAAAGGGCTTGTTGTGAAGGTCTCATATTTTTCGTTTTAAATTTTCAAATAAGCAGTTTCAAAAGTTATTTAATAAAGTAGATCAAAATTAACCATTCCCGTATCTCCGAAACTACTGAAACGAAAATTTTGAAAAAAAATTGTTCTTTACTTATAGATTACAGGAAAATCTATAAGAAGTGTAGGGTGTTAAAATAACATGGTAAATCTCTCAATGTTGTGTATACAAACTTACATTTGCAGTTGGAATCTCTCCGTATTGAAAAGTCCTAACCGCAAATGGTCCTATTAGCAAAATAACCTATAATTATAATTAATGTATACAAAATATTTTAAGAGTAACTATGGAGTTTCATGCCTATGGAGAATCCATACAAAACTACCTTTTGAAAATCTAGATTTTCTTGTGCACATAATTAACACGTTGCGGGATGGTACTGACTTTTTCAATTTATGCGATATGATTATTGCCCATACAAGTTATGACCACTGCTTTAAGATGTACTGCCCTAGAGCAATACTAATGAATAATAACACGACAACAGTACTTTAATAGCCATAGGCCGGTTATAGCCATACTGTCATATAATTATGATTAATCATATATAATTGTGATATACTGTCATATAATTATTAAATATTAAAATTGTACGGCGGTGCCCGTACTGTAATTTTTCAACTTAAAAAAATCTACTGCTAATGCAGTGCATACCGCAACGTGTTAAAATAATTTATTTCAAGTACAACATTAGAAATTAGAAAAATAGAAATGATGTACTTGAAATAAATGATTTTAATGTCAAATTAATTGGTCAAGGACAGCTAATGCGACACAATTGATTTTGTATTGTTTGACTCCGAATCGGTGTCGCGTGGGGCTTAACAGGTTAAGTATACGCACCACCATGCCAATGTTCTTCCGCTGTCCGTCTTTGCATTCCTCTACAAACTCGTCCAGCACTAAGTTGATGAAGGGATCGTATCCTCGCAGAACTCCGGTCACAGCGCGACCGGCATTCAGTTTGATTGACAGCTTCTTGTCCATAGACCTGAAAATGTTAGGAGGCTTTTGTTAATTAAGATTTATTTATCACTATGAATAAACATAGTCGGTTTTTAGTTAATATGATTATAAGAAAACAAAATAATGTTGGTGTGACTGTGAACTGTTCTTATTAACGCTCAGTTGCTTGGTGCAATGTATGACCAAGTTGTGACTAACGAGTTATTTTATGGATTAAAACGATATCCAGATCTATGGGCAGAACTAGATATTTACTTCTTTTATTGAATTTTAAAATATCCAGAAATGCGTAATTATTGTTAAGCAGAATCAGGCCATCGAAGTTGGCTGGCCTCTGAAAATTTCGTATATAATAATTATACTATGTACTTAGTTTGATTTTTCTAATTGCAGAAGCCGACCACCGCAATGGTCTTTTTTTTTTTTTTGAGGTTGGGAATTCATCAAATAACTTCTCCCGCTCTAGGCGGAGCGGGAGGGTGTGTCAGACTCTTACTGACTAAAACCCACCCGTATTCCTTCCTGTTGCCTGTGTTGCGGGGGCCTCGGTGACCCATAAGTACCTTCCCGCGACCCCGGCAGGCATCGGCCCTAGTGGACCCCTATGTGCTGACGACATCTCTTTGAGGCGCGCGTGGAATACAACGCGCCGTCGACCCGGGTCTGGTCCTTACCGGACGGTGAGCTACCCATTGCTCACCGTCCGCAAGCCCGCGCCTACGGTGTGAAGTATGGAGGTTAGAAGGAAACACGTCTGTTCAAGACAAGCGTTTTTTACCAACTCTTACATAACAATGTTGCTTACTACTAGCTACATTTATACACTTCACCTCCGGGGGTGAAAGAAAAAAAAAACAATAATCGAAGACAAGCAAAGCAAAGGTACCTTTTCTTAAAGACTTACTTACTAAACAATTTTGTCCTATCTTTATGTATTATTTATCTACCTTAGCATTTTTAATTATCTTTACATTAATGCCTAAATCTTCCAACACTTCAAAAGGTCCATCAAAAACAAAGTCTAATTTACGAGTACATTCATTCTTAACTAAAATAAGGTCATTTTTCTTATAAAATACAGGATTACATGATTTATCATATTTGTCTTTTCTTTTTTCCTTACAAACTACCAAATTGTTTCTTGCATCTCTTAAAGCTACTTGCAACTTATATTTTAAATCTAAACAATAATCATCAGTATTATAAAGTGGTTCTACATCCTGTTTTAAGCTGTTTGGCAAACGACATTGTCTTCCAAACACAAGTTCATATGGTGTGTATTTAGTTTGCGTGTTTACACTAGTATTAAAACTGAAACACCAGAATGGTAGCCAATCTGACCACGAATGGTACGCATTATTACAATAAGTTCTTAAAAATGCTCCTAAATGTTTATGGGCTATCTCTTGGGAACCGATTGATTGATGGTGGTATGCAGTGGATGTTAACTTTTCTACTTCTAATAGCCTACATACCTGTCCCATAACTTGAGAAATAAATTCTGTTCCCCTATCCGTAGCTATAGATTTCGGAATACCGAATCGTAAAATAAAATTACTCACGAAAGCTTTGGCTACAGTAACCGATTCCTTGGTATCGGATATGCCTCTATGTATTTTGTAGGGTTAATATATAACAATTTCCTGACTCATCCCTGTCCAAAGGGCTAACTAAGTCGAGGAAAACTTTCTCAAAGGCAGCTAATGCTGTAGTAGTTATAGTCATGGGTTGTCTCGTATATTTACTTTGTTTCATTTTCTGACACATCTCACATTTACTTATAAACCTACGAATATCCATATCTAAACCTGGCCAGTAATATTTTATTTTAATATTACTTGCCATTCTATTCATACCCGCATGACCACTGGTGGGTAATAAATGATAGTTATTCATAATAAATTATTTTTCCTTTTCATCATATATTCTTTCAATTCCTCTCAAAACACATATTCGGGGTCCTGTCCATTCTTTTAAGGATTTAATTTCACTACATAAACCTTTTATAAATTCATTATTGTTATCATCTTTCACTATGCATAGTTCCTTTACGTTTATTCTTTCACAAAACTCTTTTAACTTAGTCGCAAATTCGGCTCGCGAGAAATGCAATCTAAAGTTAAGGTTAATACACAATAATATTTTGCTTAGTATATAAACAAAACAATCCTTTTGTTCCTTTATCATATTTTCTCTTTTATACTTCTTTATAGTTTTTTCTTCTACTAACTTAATTTCAATAGAATCACACGGCTGTCTTAGTAATTCCACGACTCTTGGTTGATCAGGCCAGTTGTCGGTGGTTTTACTAGGCACAGTTTGTTGTTCGTACGACTCTCTTCCAACCTCCTCTTTTGACCCCTGGTTGTTACTGCTAAAATTTGCTCTTTCATACACCCTTCAATTCACTCGATGTTATGCACACCCTAGACAATGCATCCGCAATTACATTGTCCTTACCTTTCACATACACTATCTTGAAATCATATTCTTCAAGTATTAACCGGAATTTAATTAGCCTACTAGATGGGTCTTTGATTCCAAATAAGTAAACTAATGGTTTGTGGTCCGTCATAATAGTAAAAGTTCTGCCAAATAAATATGGTCTAAAGTACTTTACTGCCCATACTATTGCTGTTAATTCTTTCTGAATTACTGGATAATTTTTCTCTGCCTTATTTAATGGCCTGCTGGCATAAGCAACAGGTTTCATGTTCTTATTACACAATACAGCTCCTACAGCTAAATCAGACGCGTCTGTATGTAATATAAATTCATTGGTTTCCGAAAAATCCGGATACTGTAGTATAGGAGGCGTCGTTAATGAGGTTTTTAGAAAATTAAATGCATTTTGTCAGTCCAAACTCCAAACAAAAGGTTCATCTTTCTTTAGCAAACGATTTAAAGGCATAGTAATTGTTGCAAAGGACGGCACGAATTTTCTATAATAGTTGCAGAAGGCAACAAACCGTCTCACTTCATGCACGTTTTTAGGTACAGGAAAATTTTCTAAAACCTTAGTTTTATCAGGGTCAGGTGAAACACCGTCAGCAGAAACTAAATGACCCAGATATAAAATTTCTTTCTTTAAGAATTGACACTTAGTAGGATTTAACCTTAAATTCACCTTCCTCAGTCTTTCAAAAACAGCAATGAGATTTTGGTTATGAATAGCTAAAGATCTTCCAAAAACGATTAAGTCATCTAAATATATGATACACTTCTCAAAAGCTAATCCTGACATCGCAATTGACATGACTCTACTGAAAGCGCTACAAGAAGTCTTAAGACCCATCGGTAATCTTTTTAATTGGTAATGTCCTGTACTAGTCGAAAATGCAGTATATTTTCGGCTTTCAGGTGCCAGTTTCACTTGATAATATCCTTGTTGAAGGTCTAAATGCGTAAAATAGATTGAGCCAGATAAAGAATCTAAAATATCAGTAATGTTAGGTAAAGGAAATTTGTCATTTACAATGTTTTCATTTAGTTTTCGAAAATCTATTACTAAACGCCACTTTTGAGAACCTTCTGATTTTTTTGTGACTAACAGGATCGGACTAGACCATTCACTAGATGATTCTTCAATAATATCATCCGGCTATCATTCCGGCTTTAAGGCTTGTGGTAACCTATATGGTTTGGTATAAATAGGATTAATGTTACTTTTTAATGTTATAGATTGTTCGCAAATGTTTGTAGTTTCTAACTTATCACCGGGTAAAAAGAAAATATCAGAATATTTAGTACAAATTTTCTCAATGGATTCCTTTTCTTCTCTGTTTAAATGTTCTAACTCTAATAAGGGTAATAATGTATTAGCTCTTTTTAAACTACTTTCATGTTTGCTAAATTCAAAAATATGGTAGTCCTCTAAAGGCTCTACGTTTAATTCTAATTTTTTTAAACTTACTTCTTCATCCCGAGTATGTAAATCAATATTTGCTTTATACCTACTCATGAATTCTAATCCTAATATACCATCAACGATGATCGGTAATGTTTTAAAAATATGAAACTTATTTTGAAACGTATCTGTTTTAGAAGCATATAAATCGAGCATTACATAACCATAGGAGTAAATCTTACCTCCAATTCCATTAACCACTAAATTATCGGGAAACACCCGTGTTGTCCTTGGAAGTTCTTTTTCCTTAAAAATTGAAATCGATGCGCCCGTATCTAGTAATAGTATAAGCTTTTTACCGTTGATATAAAAGTTAACATATAAAATTTACCACTACAATTATAAACAAAATTATTAATCACGAAAAAACTGATTGCCTATCTTATCAGGGTCCTGTTCCAAACTATTTGTAGTACGTGGCTGAGTATTGGCATTTTGTGCTGGTACCGACACTTTGTAAAAGCCTTGACCACCACGCCTATTATAGTAATAACCCTGTTTGTTATACTGGCCTCTGCCGCGAGGAGCGTACCGAAAAGGTCTGGAGTAGCCTTGATATCTGTTCGGTTGATTACCATAATTATTAAAATTATTGTGCAAATTGCCTCTGTTATTATTGTAGAAATTTTGACGACCACGTCTATTTTGCCCTCTAAACTTTGGAAAGCGATTAATGTGCCTACCTCGAAAGGTTGAGGTCATCTCCATAACCTCAGCAGGCCTGGAAGAAGACGCAGATGGCGGGGACTCGTCCTTGGCTGCCTGGATTGCGTCCTTCAGCAATGTGTAGTTGCGTGCAGCGATGATCGTGCCCAATCTTTCACTCTTAAGACCATCTGTAAACTTTTTCACGACCATTTTTTCATTAATTGGCTTAAGAATCGCGCATGTAGCAGTGTCGCCCTCAGCCTGAGAAATATTCAAATCTGTTAATAATCTTTCAAGTTCTGATCCGTATTCCTCAATAGTCCTATAACCTTGGTTTAGTGATTGAATTTGATTTTGAACAGCTGTGAATGACTTTTTTGTGAACAGTTTATTCCTAAAATCCTTAATCATGTCACTAATTGTTGAGTAAGTGTCTGCTACTCGTAACTTGGCATTTTCAGATAACCTACCCTTTAGTATAAACTTAATTAATAACTGTTGACCTACATCATTAAGCATATCCGCATACATTTCTACCGCATCAATCAATCGTTTCGTTGTATTTTCCTTATCATCTAAAATAGGTATCAACATACAAGCAGTTTTCATATCAAATTCCATCGTTACTGATTTTAATTCTACACTAGGCAAAGTACATAATTTAAATATTTCAGAAAATAAACCACAAATCTTTTTGTACGTAGCATTAATTAACTCTTTTTCCGATTCCTTTGTTATATTACTTAAAGTAGAAAATAATGTCTTACTTTTGTTTAAAGTAAGACATTATTTTCTACTTTAAGTTTTTTTACATTACTGACGAAACTGAACCTTTGTATCTACTCTGGCCTTTTTTTATAAGATATTTCCGTACTTCTAATAAACCTTCATATATTTCAATTAAATCGTCAGCCATAATATACACACAACATTATAATATGTGTTATCAAAATTAGCACCATAATATCATATTTCATTCATTACAATGTTATTTATTCTAACTCGAGGCACTTTCATTCAATGCGCAGATATAAAAATGCTGAGTCGGAATTTCACGTGCTGCGGTACTGCGATTCGCAATCTATTTATAGAACTTAAAAATTACTACATACTTTTAAAACTAAGATTATCAATAAACTTACGCGTAAAACACTTGAACGCACCTCTTTTTTTTTTTTATAACCTCACCTAACTTTTTTTTTTAACTCACTTTTCAACACTTATGTAGGTACTCACGAATCTCCTCTCGAATCGAATTGACTGTTATCAAACATCTTCTTCACCATGAGCGTGGTCTCCTTCCAGATAAACGATGCCGCATTCTTCTCATAAATGCAGAATCCACTTGCTGGTCTATCACTTTCTTGTAAATTAATGCAAGTACCACAATAGCCATCAGCACGAGGAACGTAGTAATCAGAATGTTATTAAACTTAATATGGTACTCTTGTTCAGAATCACGCGCACTGTTATTGCCTCCCGAAGCGTTTTGGGCGATGACAACTTCCTTTTCTTCAATTTTGGAGTAACTTTTCCCCATTTTGCTTTCTTTTAACGTCTTGTATGACACAGCTACAGTCAATCACACTCGTGTCCATATTATTCACATCGTAAAACATTATAACTTTGTGCACCGAGGCACACAGGAATCCACCTTGTTTGCACTTTGCGCCCGCTATCCGATAGCTCGCAAGCTCAGTTCCCGGAACGCGTATGGCAGGGTCGCCATGAAGTATGGAGGTTAGAAGGAAACACGTCTGTTCAAGCGTTTATTACCAACTCTTACATAACAATGTTGCTTACTAGCTACATTTATACACTTCAGGTGGCCGGAAATCCGCCCGGGATTCCCGACGCCCAGGGCGTCTCCTGCGGCGGCTAGGGGCGAGAGGGCGCGAAACGTGCCTTTCCCTCAACCGTCCCGCCTCCTCCTTCGCGAGCATTACTGCTTCGCAGAAGGAGGTGACGGCTGCCCATGCCCTCTCGCCCCGTACCATGGCCTGAACCGAGACGTGAGAGATCTCTGCCGCCGATCGCCTCCACACCGCAATGGTCTGGTTCTGCAAAATTGTTTTTCGTGATATTTTGTCACGATATGACTATAAGCCACTCATAATGGTCTACTTTGTCATATCAAATGCCACTTCCCTGCCTGTAATTTCTTATGTGCAGAAAGAGACCATCCCATTACATAGGTACTTTAGTACTTACTTACGTTACTGTTGCGGATTCCTAAAGTAAACAGTGTAATGCAAAGGGTCACATAAAGTTATTTATTAAGATTTATTTATCAATATGAATAAATATAGTCGGTTTTTAGCTAATATGATTATATGAAAACAAAATAATGTTGGTGTGAACTGTTCGCTCAGTTGCTTAATGATTTAGAAGACTATGCACATGCTAGTTTGGATACATACTATCAGTGGCGTGCCTAGGGTACCAAAATAACGCAAGCCCAATAAAATTTTAACCGATTTCAAAAAAAGAAAGTTCAGTTTTCGACTGAGTATGTAGGTACCTACGTATCTACGTATGTATCATCGCAAATTTCTCATAAACTACTGGTTAGGTATAATAAATTCTCTATCGAGCATTTTAGTAAGGCATGCCGCCGGGCTTTTGGGCTTATATGAAGGTACCGCCACTGCATACTATTTTATAAAAAAAAATAATAGCTTCTGAAGTCGGGGCCTTAATTCTTCAATGCACCGACATAATAAGCTGTTAAGATTTTTTGTGAAAATGATTTTATTTGTTAATTATAAATGATCTCGTTATTAACGTAGTATTATGATTGGTCTGCATATTTTTGTAACTAGGTTAATTTGATTTGAAGTTGATTATAATCAACTAAAGAAAAATACACTTATTACTCGTACGAGAGAACCTATAAAGGTTGTAGGATGTCTTGTCGATGACGTCTCGCAGATGAAGAAAACACTTTGAAGATTTTCAGGCGTTTAATTTCAGCAGCAAAGTTACAGTTTTTCTTTAGTAGGTACGTTATGGAGTCAGCTTAGACGAAGGCGGGGGATGCAGTCCTCTAATCCAAAAAGATATATGTATATATTCCCTAGGGATGTTCACGAGATACCAAACTATCAGGTGTGTTTTAAGTGACCTTTCCAAGTTGGACGAGGATCCGCGGATGCACCTTACTGCTAGTTGGGATTAGCTTAAATAATAACAATATTCTGTCGAGGGTCATTAGATCGCGGAGAATCTTGACACCACGATTCAGAAACGAACACAAAATGCACACCGCCATCTATTAGCGGTTAGCGGAACTTTTAAAGTAAACAAGGTCGATGGACCTCTGCTATGATATATCCGCTATGCCTTCAGTTTATGACATGGTGTGTAAATAATAAATGTTATGTATAAACGTTCGTTACAATCTCCCCCTCAGTCCTCAAAGACGCACAGTGGGCCCATACTGAAAATTAGTGGACTTAGGCAACAAAGTTACCATATCGATGCGATTTTTTTTTATATGACGTGTTATAATATTCCTGACAACTTTTATTCTTGTAAAATTTCTTCTAAACTTGATAGTATGTCTTGAAAAAAATTTATTAGATTTTTTTGTATGGAGCGAATCACGTTTAATTTTTTTTCTTCAATTGTACTAATATGTTGGGTGTGTGGCGTGAGTATATGATAGCTAGGGTCATTCTCTATCCACGAAAAAAAAATCAGCGCCGGCCATCTGCGGCAGCGCGAGTGATCATTCGGTAAAAAAATAATAATTTGGAAGAATTTTTTTGTCATTTAAAATAAATTCAAAGCATATTTTTTGTCTCATTTGGCTGTTTTCACCTTCTTTTTAGTTAAATAAATAGTTTTAATAGCGCATACGTACTTAGAACTAGTAATTCTGGTAGAGATTTAGTTATTATTGCATGTTATCGTTACAAATGAGTCATCAATCACAATGCAGGTGCTCTGCATTGTGATTGATGACTCATTAGTTTGTGCGCGTTTAACTAATGAGTCATCGAAAAATGCTCGTCTCTGATTGGCTGTGTTATTTTTTAACTGCACGTTATCTATTGTTGAATAAATATATCGTAATGTTTCAGGTTATACTAATTTTGTTAATGATAGGTGAAATAATTTAAATTTGTACGGGCAAGTCGTTGATAATTATCTACATAATCAACTGTATGTATATTATTATAGTATAAGTTATCGTACGTATGATCAATATGAAACTGTGAAGTAATTGTAGCCCTGAAAAGGGCTGTTTGTCATATTCCTAAACCTGATGGGCTTTTGTGGGAATAATTTAGAGCCGGATCACATTATTTCTTGTTCCAGAAGTGCTAGTGGGTCCGGCAAATTTTCGGACTCTGCTATGAGGCATTCTTCTTCCTCCATAATTTCACTGTCACAGGGAGGCTCAGTAGTCTGTAACAACTGAGTTGCTTCAGGCAACAACTCATTATGAACCTGTTTCATTATTTTAGGCCTTATGTAGGATATGTTGGGATCAGAGCTTATTAGAAGTCCATGGAGGATGTCTTCGTTTGTTGCTATTCTCCCCGTTTTCCGAGTGTGCCTCTCCCTGACGTTTCTGAAGTCCTTATTACGGGCTTCCGAAGCTTCTTCAGATAAGGTACCTAAAACGAATAAGTACATACATTTTAATTTCAAAACGCAATCGAGTCAAATAATACATCAAACTATATTTATTTTTTACTTACCGATTGGCAAAACACCAAAGTGGTTACAGATGTCTGCACCGTGCATTAGAAGTTTATGTACACTAACTGGCATGTAGTACCACGAATAGTGCTGCACGTACACATCAGCTGTTTCTCTACAGTATCTTCTAAATTTTTCACAGTCAATGTTTTTGCGTGATGATATGGCTTGTAGAATAACGGAAAATCAGAAAATCAGATTTTCGTCAATTCCCGTTATTCTGGAAGATCTTTTGTAATCTTGGAAAAAGCGCCTCGCTGTATTCCCGTCGTTTGTAGTTCCAAAACCCTAAAATGGGAAAACAATACTGTAATATACAATACATAGAGATATAATTCACAAACAACATAAAGAGAGCGAAAATTAAATACATACCTGTTTGACTATATCAATCAGCATTCCAGTTTGCTCACGAAACTCTTGCTGTGTGGTATTTTTTTTAGCTTGTTTCAAAGCCTTATGTTCGCCGCGAGCAGTTCATCGTTGAAAATCCAGATTATAAGATATATGGAGAAGACAATCCATACACCGAATCTTCATATGCAGTGAAGAAATTCCTTGTTTGTAAATTTCTTCACGAAGTGGTTTAGAAGTCAAAGCGTCTAAATTATTCATCTCACTCGGTTTTGCCAAGCAAATGGGACACGTTGCACATGATGGTACTCCAGCAATAATATTGGCCACTTTTCCATCAATCATGGTCATATGCAATTCATGTGATACAATAATATTTCCACACTGTGTAGATATTCGTTCATCAATTTGTTGTTTCATCTCAGACTCTTCAGACTTTATAAAGTCAGCTGTCTCCGAAGTGAAAGTGAACTTCACTGGTCGACAGTACAGAGTTGAGCAAGGTGTGGGGTTCTCCCAAACTAGATTTTCATTCCCAGATGATGGCCTAGTAGACACTAGCCGAAGAGGGACGATGCTTATCATGACTACTGATGAATCATCGAACTCTGTAGCTGTGTTTGACGTTTTCTGTTTATAGTTACTCTGCGACGAAGAACCATCAAGTCCCCATTTCCAGGTCAACTTGAGTTCTTCATTTTGAGACCTATCAACAGTATTTATATCAAGTAATATCCTCTCCACAGTGTGGTCCAATAGCGCTTGCAATTTAATGTGAGCTCCGTTTTCGGTAATCTCCATACTCTCTTGTGGTGGGTAACATCTTTTCTTGGCATTTACAAGCTTTGGATAAGATGGAAAGGCAGCACAGTTTTCTTCTTTCAGAAATTGTCGAAGAGCTAAGTACTTCCATTACGAGTGCGCAACTGATGTATAAAGAGCTAAACACTTATCTTCAGAGACAGTACTTAAGCTCTGCTTTTTGAATAGTCTCTCTTCTACTTCGGATAGCGCATCTGGATTACTGGAAAGGTATTCGACCACTTTTGCCAGATTCGTTTTGCCGTTGTCTTTCAATTTTGTTATGTACCAGTGCTGCAACTCTTCCTCGGAATTTTCTTCTACTATGGAAGTAGAACGTCTTTTCTTTTGCTTATTACTTAACTCTTCGAACGATTTTCTGTGCTCCTTTTCTGTAGATGTTCCCGCTTCCGCAGTACATACTGCAAGAGTAGGAACATGGCAATCTATATCCACAAGCTCAGATAAGGCTGCGTCCGAAAAGCCCATCACACTTCTCAGATCAACACTGTCACAAACAGGCCAGTTGATGTTTTTTTCCAACCACTTGCGATTAATTACACGATTCATAAAAGTTTTTTGATTTCTACTTGACTCTATCCACTTTTTATTTAAATTTACACAAAAAAGTCGACAGAACTCCTTGATTCGGTTCTTGTCTTCTTCAGAAACTTCGGTAGTCAAGACAGAAATGATACTTTCATACAGAAACATATGATTTTTCAGATCACCGCCACTTCTTAATTTCGCAAAAAGATCTAGGTTGGTACAAAATCCAGCCATAGTTCTAATGTAAATATAAAAATACAAGTATTTCACTGTGTTCACAAACAAGCGACAAGAGCGAAACTAGATGGACTTAATGAATGTCTTTATATTTATAGTTAGTGTTAATTACTCAAGTAGTGGACATAACAGTGAGTGAAAATTATTCAGCCAATCAGAGACGAGCATTTTTCGATGACTCATTAGTTATGCGCTTAGCCGAGTGC
Organism: Atethmia centrago; assembly: GCA_905333075.3. NCBI lineage: Eukaryota > Metazoa > Arthropoda > Insecta > Lepidoptera > Noctuidae > Atethmia > Atethmia centrago. Next base: position 13,340,232 of record HG995387.1, read on the forward strand.
ACAAACAAATGAGTCATCAATCACAATGCAGGTGCTACCGATAACATGCAATAATAACTAAATCTCTACCAGAATTACTAGTTATAAGTACGTATGCGCTATTAAAACTATTTATTTAACTAAAAAGGTGAAAACATCCAAATGAGACAAAAAATATGCTTTGAATTTATTTTAAATGACAAAAAAATTCTTCCAAATCATTTTTTTTTTACCGAATGATTACTCGCGCTGCCGCAGATGGCCGGCGCTGATTTTTTTTTCATGGATAGAGAATGACCCTAGCTATCATATACTCACGCCACACACTCAACATATTAGTACAATTGAAGAAAAAAAATTAAACGTGATTCGCTCCATACAAAAAAATCTAATTAATTTTTTTCAAGACAAACTATCAACTTTAGAAGAAATTTTATAAGAATAAAAGTTGTCAGGAATAATATAACACGTCATATAAAAAAAAATCGCATCGATATAGGAACTTTGTTGCCTAAGTCCACTAATTTTCAGTATGGGCCCACTGTGAGACGTCTCGGCATGAAGGACTGGATAATGGGTGGTTATTGTTTCTTAGGACGTCCACGTCCTCGTTTGGCTCCAGGTAAAGGCTTGTTGACAACAATCTCCTTCCTAGGGCGGCCTTTTCTTCGAAGTGGCCGGACGGGTTCTGGAACTATTTCATGGTTTCCGCCTTTATATGGAGTCAAAGCGGAAGCATGATACAGTCCCATTGAGTTAGTAGGATTATTCGGAGAAGCTACTTCAAAAGAGGCGGGACCATGTTTACTAATGATGACATATGGCCCATCTCTACGAGGCGCAAATTTCGCGGTCACACCTTGCGCTCCCTTGCTAATGGGATGTAAGTTGACAAGTACCAAGTCTCCTGTTTGATACTGTGGACGTTCACGCCTTTGCTTATCAACATATGCTTTGCATGACTCCTCCTTCATTTCTTGCATTTCTCTTGCCTTGATTAAGGTCTCCGCTAGTTGTACAAGTTTAGGAGTTATCTCTGGTATTATATTTTCAGAGATTAATATGTTTCGGAAGTCAACTTCATTATCTCGTGGAGATCTTATCTTCCTCCCGAACGTCAAGTACCGGTCGGTTTTACCGGTTGTAGAACCGATAGTACTATTCATAGCAAAACGAATTACCGGCAAAAGTTCTGACCATTATTATGTTTCCCTCCTTGTACCATTATAGCCAGCTGTGTCTTTAAGTCTCGATTTTTGCGCTCAACAGGATTAGCTTCAGGGTGATACAACGGGGTATACTGATGCTTTATGTTCAGACTACATAATTTGTTGCATGACTGCACTCACAAACTGAGTACCATTATCACTTATTAGTCGCCGCGGTACCCCGCGGTACGCGGTATCTTAGAAAAACTTCGTTGATCAGGGTCAACTTCGTTGGTCACAGTTTTCAGCGGTGGTGGTAGCTAAAGCGAATAGCTCCACCCATCTGGTAGCTACATCCTCAACGATTAATATCCAAGTCTTTCCATCTTCAGTTTGTGGCAGAGGTCCAAACAAATCAAAGGAAACTACTTCAAATCGTTAGCTCATAGTTGTGGTTTGAAGTAAACCAGCCGGTTTCTGATTAGAGGGTTTATAACGTTGGCACTCCAAACAGTTCTTCACATAACTTGTAACATAGCTACGCATCCCACTTCAATAGTACCTATTGGCTATTTTCTTATAAGTTTTCTCAGCACCAGTGTCCTGCTAAAGGATCATCATGGTAAGCACTGAGAACGTTTGCCCATTCGTGACATGGTACCACTTGTTGGGCATCATCAGCGTCGGAATCAGGATATAATCGGTATAGCATACCATTATTCATTAAGTAACCATTTGTTACTCCAGTATGCAGCATCCTCTGTTCCGATAGTCTCCTCTAGGGCTCCTATTATTTTCTGAATTTTGGTATCCTTCATTTGTTCTCGGATTTCCTTGATACTCCTCGTAGGCATATGTATTATTATAGAACATATATCACAGGGGGGGCTATCGTCACAACATGGTGGTCTTGACAACGCATCAGCCACAATATTCAATTTACCAGGTTGGTAATCAATTTTAAGAATGTTGAATGATTGAAGCTGTAAAGCCCATCTAGCCAAACGTCCAGTTGGGAATTTTAAATTCATTAACCATTTTAAAGCTTGATGGTCGGTTACTACAGTCACAGGTTGACCTTCGATATATGCTCTAAATTTATTTAATGACCAAAGGAGATGGGAAATTCTGGGTCCAGCAGTTAACTAGTTGAAATGTGTATTAAAAAAACCGTTATATTTTTCTAAAGGAAATCACAAAATACAGTACCATGTTTCTATCTAGGAAGCGAGAAAAGTTACATTAAATAATCGATTAAATAGATGCCTGAATTCTTAGTAATCGATAACAATGATCGGTAAAATCTCAGAATATGTATGAAAATCGAGTGACAAGTGCTTATCAATCTTTTCGTGGAATCGATTCATAGCGAATCGAGTTCCTTTTATTTTTCTTCAGTTGGCAATACTAGTCACCGACTGACAGATGACAGGCAGAAATAATTGGCAAGCGTTTGTTTTCTTTCATCTGAGTGCGCACGTATTTTCCATGTATAACTCCACGACCTCGGTTTTGCATATTATAAAGTACTATTCGACGGATCTTGCCACTTTGAATTACCTGACTCTCTATTTTGGACAACTGATTACGCCTATCGATCGGATATTGACGACATGAATCACTGTGTGAATTGTACCATTGCGACTGGTCGCAGTAACTCTTATTGGCAGAAGAGTCTTAGACGTTGAGGCGATTTATCAGTTATTCGTCAGTGGCGTGCATCTCAGCCTGTAAGTACATAATTATTCAAGTCGAGATTTTAGCCTATCAAGCGAACAAAACCAGACATATGTACCTACTGTTTACGGTCACCGGTGTAATGTCTGTCGGCTGTCTCTTTGTTGGATAGCATATATTAAAACAATACTTAATAGCTAATTAGCCATACGAATCTATGGAATGTGCTGTTTGACCGATTTACTCATAAAAAAGGTGTAGGTAACGATCAAGTCCCGATGGGACCGATTTGGTCCCAGAATTAGGTGCTTTGAAGTATTGACAGTTATTGGGACCATTTCGGTATTGGCCGGGACGTAGCGATTTGGTTGAACATGCATTAGGATGTAATGAAGCTTGTTTATGGTTGAACATGATTTAAATAGTTAACTTATTTCAGGTAACCAGTAAGAACTATGTATGCCCAGCATGTTGGAACTTGGCCCAAGATATGGTTCTTGGAAGACGTCCGATTAAAGCACCAACCCAAGTTGGCCATTCCAGTGGCTGTGTCCGCTGCCGCAACCACCTTCTTTGCTATGAGTCTGCTCGTGATTCATTCAATGTTAGGCTTTTATTGTAATTGTATTGAAGGGAGAAGGACAGTAGGCTGCTGTGCCCATGTAATGTGCATAATATATGTTGGGCAAAATACCAAGAAAATATCGTACCTCCTGCACAAAACTTAGGTGACATTCTCATAATTATTGAAGATGAATAATGAATATTTTATACATATATTGGTGTTTTATTTTACTGCTTCTAAGTTCAGGATATTGGATGTAGAGACTTGTCTTCGACTGTAGCGACTGTCCAGGTTGTGCTCTTCTTGAACTCCATGCATAAAACCATTACACAAGCGAAGCCATTCCAAAATATATCGCAAATAACACCAAAAAACTACAATGTTATTAATGTAACTTCAATTTTACTACACTTCATATAACTTATTCCTGGATAGCCAAATTTCACCAAACTTTCGATGAGGCCTTGTTATTATGTCCTCTTACTAATAAGGCTACTTTGATTGAGTTAACACCTGGGCCCAGGAGACTATGGAGTCCTTCCCTTCTCCTTACCGCTAACGCTTCTTGTTCAGTGGTGGAGTATTTTCTCTCCGCTGACGTGAGCAATCTACTCGCATATTCAACGGGATGCTCATCTTCCTTCTCCCCCTGGACCAGAACAGCTCCCAGCGCGTAGCTACTGGCGTCGGTCTTAAGAGTATAGGGCTTTGTTTAGTCTGCCTGCCGCAATACAGGAGCGTTTGTTAATCGAGTTTTAAGGGTGTTGTAGGCTTTTTCCTGTTCAGTACTCCATACCGAACGAGCTTCCTTCTTTGTTAATTTTGTAAGGGGTTGTGCTATAGCGGAGAAATTCTCAATAAAACGGCGGTACCATGAACACATTTGTAGAAAAGATATTAGGTGTTGAAGATTCTTGGGTTTTGGCCTTTCTAGTATAGCTTTTGTTTTACCAGAATCTGGTTTTAGTCCTTCAGGCGTTATGACGTGACCCAAAGATTTTATAGACGAACAGAAAAATCTACATTTATCTTTGTTCACAGTGATGTTATATTCTCTCATTCTTTGCAGTACATCCTTCAGGTCGGAGAGGTGGCTTTCATATGTGCTGGAGAGTATGAGCAAATCGTCGAGATACGCCACCATGTTGACATGTTCTAGGGTAACACGGAATCTATCGACAAGTCGCTGGAAGGTAGCCGGTGTATTGCGTAAACCAAACGGCATTCGTTTGAATTTGTAAAGACGTGTGATGAATGCTGTTTTCTCTTCATCTTCTTTCCTGATTCTAATTTGCCAGTAACCAGATTTCAGGTCGAGTGACGTCATGTAAGGCGTTGGCTTTGCAGCGTGCAACAAGTCATCTAATCGTGGAGTAAGTGTCGGGCACAGTGATGGCATTTAAGCGTCTGTAATCGACACACACTCTAACCTTTCCATTAGGCTTCGGTACCATAACCACTGGCGAAGCCCAAGGTGAAGAACATGGCTCAATAATAGCCTTCTCCAATATTACGTGTAATTCAGCTTTAAGAATATCTTTCTTTGTCTGAGATAATCTGTAGGGAGGTACAGATATTGGAATATCGTTCTGTGTTACGATACAGTGTTCTCCAAGCAAGGAAGGTCTATTGTTATCAATAAAAACCTCTTGGTACTCTACTAGTATTTTATTTAAAATATCCTTTTGTTCATCATCTATATCTACACTACATACATGATAAGCCCCATCAGAGTCCGTAAGATCGTTTGCACCAGGAAATAGTTGAAGTGAATGTGGTGATAAGCAGACTTCGGCTTCCTTTACATTCCTTTCAGCATCATGTATCATAAATTCGGCGAAAGCAGGTAAATAACCATCAAATACCCTTTTTGCTTTCTTAGTAGGTGACAGCTCAATTGGTATCAGTTTATAGCTTGAGGAATTCTCAGGCAGAGCGGCAGCACTTGAGGAGGCAGTAACCGTTGAAGGCACTTCCTCTGTGGCATCTAAATCAAAACTGATCGAGCTGCTACTGGTTTGACCCGACGCCCAATAGAGTTCGATTGTCCCTTGAATTAGGCAGAACAATGAAGCTTGTCGGTATTATGCGGTCTTCTAACTTTACAGGAACAGTTATCTTCTGTACCCGTTGGATTTTTCCTATTCCGTCTGCCAAAGTGACTCTTACTGTATACGATGCGATGCTGGTTTTTGCATAAGTATCGACGTATGCTGTCTCCTTAATGCCATCTATCTCAATAAACACTATAGGCCTGTTTCTTACATCCGATTGGACATTAACCGGGCAAAAGTCTAAGTTAGCCGATTGTAGTGAGCGTTGTTTATTTGCGCAGTATGTTGGGCAGCTACTGCGAACTACGCCGGGTATACCACAGCCGTAACATGACACTCTGGGTGCGGATGAAGGAGCCTGGGACGTATTAGTAGGAGTTATAGTTTTAGGTTGGACCTCAGAAACCTTATTTGACCCAGTTGCTTCTAATTCCTGCTGCTTCTTTTTCAGCTTCCTACACTGTTCTGTAGCATGGCCTAAGAAATGACAGAACCCGCACTTCACCTTTACTTTCAAGTTCGGTTTCGGCTTAGCTTCTTTGCGTTCGTCACCGTCGTTCGATCTGTCAATCCACATCTGATGGTATTCGGGAATTTCGGGTTCCGGAAGTTGCGCAAAGAGCATCCTCTTATGTGCCACGAAGCTTTCAGTGGACGTGCGGAAGTCTTGCTTTTCCATAACTATTTCTTGGTATATCATATAGGCAGGCTTTTTTGTGGCAAAAGCATGACGTTGACGCTCTTTAAAATCTACCCATGTGGAGACATGATTTTTACTCCCTGCCACCACACTGCAGCTTCCACTTTGAGGAGCAGTGGTAATGAGTGCTTCTGTATCACTAACGTTTTCTATCTGTTTGAAAACTGTCATCGCTTTCAAAAATACTTCGGTCACTTCGGAGTCCTTGGTCCCGTCGAATTCAGCTTTCACCAGGAAGACACGGCTCTTTCACCTCCTGGGTGAAAGAGCCGTGTCTTCCTGGTGAAAGTTTGGCCAGCAGCGCCTCGAACTGAGCGTCAGTCATGCTCACCGACATCTCTGCTTTCCTCCTTTTAGTAGTGTTTAGTGTTCAGCTGCACTTGGCTGGCGAGGACGTCAATATCTACGCGTGCTACAGCCCGCCCGCAGCACCACTCGACTTAGTGGAGCTACAGGCGCGCCTGCACCGGTCGCCGCACCCAACGGTCCTCGCCGGCGACATGAACTGCAAGCACCCGGCGTGGAACAGCCATACCACGAATCCCGGAGGGAGACGGCTCTTCGCAGACGCGAAAGCCTGTGGGTACACGGTGTCCGGCCCTGAGACACCCACCCACTATCCGGACATACAGGCCCATTCACCGGATGTGCTGGACTTCGTGATCCACAGAGGCTTGAGCTGCCAGATCACCCAACAGGTGATGGACGACGCGATGCAGTCGGATCACCAACCTGTTCTCGTCGTCTTATCGGAAATGCCAACCAGCCACTCTCTCCTCCAGCGCCACGTCGAAAAACGAAGCGATGGAGACCACCACACTGACTTGGCCCATCGTCACCGCCGCAGACGTTGACGGACTGGCAGAAGAGATCACCGTTTGCATCCAACGCGCCTACGAATTGGCGACAACAACAATAACGCAGCCGCAGGGGTCTCTATTTAAACCCCTGCCTACCCATCTTAAAGAGTTGGTCGCCAAGAAGAGGCGCCTACGCAAACGGTGGCAAAGTACTGGATGCCCGACCATGAAGTCCGAACTCAACCGTTTCGCGGAGAAGGTTAGGGCCAAGCTTCAAGAGTTCAACGCCGAGAGCTGGGAGTCACACATCGACGCTGTCGAAGGAGACTGGCCGTCAATACACAGACTGTGCAGGCAGCTCTCGAATACCCCAGCTCCGGTGCGCCCGGTACTACACAGCGACGGGGCCCCAAGATACATCGCAGCAGACCGTGCGGAGTTCTTTGCCGAGCACCTGGAGCGTCAATTCCAGCCGAACCCGACCGACGACAACGAGCATGTCGCAGCAGTCGAGAGGCACCTTGTGGATTACTTCGCCCGGCCGATAGCCCCCGAGGAAGACCCTATTTTCTTCTCGCCTTGCGCAGTCAGACGCGCCATACTGAAGACCAAGCCAAGAAAGGCCCCTGGAGCGGACGGTACCACTAACACAGCGCTGCGCCACTTGCCATACCGTACGGTAGCGGCACTGGCGCGCCTGTACACGGGGATCCTACGCACGGGGGTCTTCCCAACCAGCTGGAAGGAAGGGCGCGTCATAATGCTGCCCAAGGCGAACAAAGATGTGCTGAAGCCTGGGAGCTATCGGCCCATAACTCTGCTGCCAACCATATCCAAGGTGTTTGAGCAGCTCCTGCTGCGACACCTAGCATCTCACGTCACGCCGCGCCCGGAACAATTCGGGTTCCGCTCGGAACACAGCACGACACTCCAGCGGTCGAGGTTACTGCACCTACTGACGGCGTCACTGAACAAGAAAGAATACGCAGTTGCAGTATTCCTCGACATGGAAAAAGCATTTGATCGTGTCTGGCACGCCGCACTATGGGACCAAACAGTATTTTCCATCTCAAAAATGGTTTTGTCGAAAGTCGTAAATCCATAGATTGTTTTATGGTTTTATACTCTCAAAAGATGGAACTTACGAATAAATTACAAAATATAAAAAAATATAAAGTTTTACGTTTATAAAATGAACCTCAAACATTGGGCATAAATATTTTCATGCCAATTAAATTACCGTTAAGGGAGTTCAACACATAATTATTCGGAAGTTTTCCAAGGAAACATATTAGTGTTATACATCATTAGATAGCTTAGAATATACACTTTGCAACCACGTTCAGTTTTTGTAAAAAAAATATTTTTATTTAATTTTTTAATATTTTTTTAGTGAAGTAAAGAAAATTTAGTTTTTGTTAATTTCAATTGGAGTTTTCGTTGTTGCCGAAAGCAGCCGGTGTCAAGTTAATTACTCTATTAGAGACCTTATCTACTCAGTAATATGAGGATTTAAAAAAAACTTGCGCGTTTTTTGCGCCAGAGGTGATTTTGAAGCAATAATGTCAATCGGGGAAAAATCCTCGAAAATTACGGTTCTTCTTTTTTATTATGAAATATTATATTTAGTTATTATCCTTTGATGTCTATATTGTTTTTTTCTATTTCTATGATAAAAACATACATTTGCAAATTAAAAAACTGCTATTATATTTGAAAGAATCTTCCCATGGCAATTTTGTTTGGGGTGGTCACCTTAACCACAAGTATGATATTGCTGCGGAAGTTCTATTTATCTGTTGTGGTAAATAATTACAATCAGTACTGATTACACTATTTCGATGAGAACTGTTATAATCAATTGTCCCATGGTTTTTGCACAAGGCACTAAAATATTAGTCTTTTAAATACCCGTGTATGTTCAGCATACGATTCATCAAAGTGTTCAGATACTTCTTTTCAATAACAATTAACGCATAAAAAACATTATTATCTAACAATGAGTGAATTCGTTTGTGTTCGACGCGATCTTTGTGATCAAATAATAAAAGGGAAAAGTAGTTCAGACCTCAAAAAATATTTATTGGAAAATTTTCAACTATCGGAAACTGACCTTAATACTGTAATAGAGAGTATTCAAAAAAATCTAACATCGAGTTGCAACCAGAAATGGACCAAAGCTCAAAGAAAGCCGGACCGGTTCGAGAGCCTATACTCAAATTGGTTAAATGGTGAGTTTAAAGTATCATTGAATTCTTGCAGTACCTCAACCACTGTAAATTCTGGTTTGAATACTTCTGGTGAACGTGGAAGACCAACAAAACAATATGACGAGTGCTCGGAAAACACAAAGAAACGAAAAAATATGGAGCTGGTCCAGGAGTATGGAATGGGACATGTCCGTAACGCTTATGTGCAAGGTTTAAGATCCATGGGGGAAAATGACGAAGCGTCGATTGTGACTATTATCAGAAATAAGGAAAAAGAAGAGAAAAAAGTTATTCTACAAAACATACTCAATCCAGATAACGCACTTTCCTTTACAAAAGAGGAAGCATTGAGTATATGCATTGAAACTGATTTAACCAAAGCACAATATGCGTACCTAAGAAAAAGGCTCGTTGATAAGAATTTAAGTTCTGTATTGCCTTCGTATCAAACACTAAGTGAAGCAAAAAAGGCTTGCTATCCGCCTGCATCCAGCATTACGGTGACAAATATAAGCGCAAAAATCAACCTGCAAGATCTCTTAGACCATACAGTCTGCCGTATTATAAGGATAAAGTCAGGATCGACTTACAATCGTCTCAAGCTTTTCACTAAATGGGGATGTGATGGATCCTCCGGGCAAAGTGAGTATAAACAAACTCTACCGGAAGAAAACGAACAAATATCGGACGCTAATTTGTTTATAGTGTCCCTTGTACCACTGCGACTAGTAGACGAAGAAACTTCTACGGTCATATGGAAAAACCCTACTTGCTCATCTGTTAGATATTGCAGACCAATTTCATTAGAATTTGCAAAAGAAACTCCCGAAAAAACTACAGCGGTTGTCAGTGAAATTGAAGCCAAAATTAATCAATTGATTCCAACTCTTGTGTCAATAGAAGACAAAGTCATCGAAGTTAAACATCAACTGTTTATGACAATGATTGATGGGAAAGTTGCTCAAGTGTTGACAAACACATCATCCAGTGCTACCTGCACTGTTTGTGGAGCAACTCCCAGACAAATGAATGATCTTTTAAAAGTTACAACGAGAGTTGAAAATGAAAATGCGTTTAAATACGGATTGTCGACGCTACACGCATGGATAAGATTTATGGAAATGATCCTCCATATTTCTTACAATTTAGGTTTTGAGAAGTGGTCTGCAACAACTCCAGAAAACAAGCAACTTAAAGAAGACAAGAAAAAATTTGTCCAAAAACGTTTCCGAGAAGTGCTTGGCTTGCATATTGATAAACCACGTCAAGGTTCCGGTAATAGCAATGACGGTAATACGGCAAGGAGATTTTTCCAAAATTACCAATGTTCTGCAGAGATAACCGGAATTGATGAAGAATTAATCAAGAGACTATATGTAATTCTTCAAACTATGTCATCGGGATTTCCTATAACCGCAGAAAAATTTGGTCAGTATACATTGGTAACCGCGCAATTATATGTAAGCAAATATAACTGGTACTACATGCCATCTTCGGTCCATAAAGTACTTATACATGGTGCTAAAATAATAGAGCATTATGCAGTTTTGCCTATAGGACAATTATCCGAAGATGCCCAGGAAGCTCGAAATAAAGATTATAAGAAATATAGGTTACATCACGCTAGGAAGTGTTCCAGATCAGCAACAAACGAAGACGTTCTGCATATTTTGTTATACAGCGTGGCGATTAGGTTATCACATTAAATAGTACAGCGGTTATTACAAGTTGTTATCAGTCTGTTAAAATAATAAAAACAAAAATAGACCTAAAAATAGAAAACTGAATTTTTCTAACAAACTAAATAGCGTAAAAATTGGCAATAAATAATCCACCCTTGATACTATTAGTTTACTGACCTGTAAAAGCGGCAACGCCGCGGCGCGCGGCGCGTGCGGCTTGGCGGCGGGCGGCGCACACGCCAAACGACAGTGAGACTAGCGGAGGGTAGGTACTTGCGCTCACGCGCGGGGCGTTGGTAATAGTTGATATCAACAATGCAACACAAACGTTATGGTATTGTTACCAAGTAATCACAAATTAAGTTTTAAAACCTCCACTTAGTTCACTTTATGCAATTTAAATTTTAAAATTTTCGAATGTCCGCCGCGCACCCGAATGCATAATCGACACCGTCGTATGATATTATTACGGACATTTCTTAATAGATCACCATTCGCGGCTAAATTATTTAAGTTGTGGAAAGCCTGAATTATTCTTTTTTTTAAATCTTCCACTGTCGTCACTTCAGTAGCGTACACTTCATTTTTTACATGTCCCCATAAAAAAAAATCCAGTGGTGTTAGGTCCGGTGACCGTGCTGGCCACCGAGTAGGTCCGTATCGGCCAATCCACTGCTCTCCGAACATTTCAGTGAGGCGCTGCCTGGCAGCCACTACTGAATGAGCAGGTGCTCCGTCAAGCTGGTACCATACCTGGCCATTGCCACCCAACGGTAGTTCATCAATGTACTCCGACACTGTGCCGTCAAGTAGTTCCACAAACTTAGGCCCATTGAGGTTGCCATTGATAAACACCGGACCGATTATGTGGTCTCCGTGTATTGCAGCCCAAACATTCACGGCAAATCGGTATTGGTGTGCGGACTCTCGGATCAGGTGCGGATTTTCTCGACTCCAGTATCGTAGGTTCTGTCGATTCCATATCCCGTTGCGCGTGAATGTACTCTCGTCTGTCCACATTATGTTGTACAAAAAGTTAGAGTCATTTTCTATTTTGCTCAGTAGCCACTGGCAGTAGGCTTCCCGGACTGGCTTATCTCTTCCTAATAAAGCCTGCACCTTTTGGTATTTGAATGGCTGTTGCTTATCTCTTTTTAAAATGTTGTGTACAGTCCTGTGGTGTACTCGAAATAGGCGAGCTGCTCTACGAAGGACTTTGACTGAACTCGAATTATACCGTGACGCAGTCGTGGACGGACGATATCAAGGCATCTTTCTGAAAAGAGCCAATGGGAAAAGGTGGACGCCTAATAATCTGCCACGCCGGATCAGCCGGGGGAGGTTTTGTGAATGATGCCTTTCTTGCATTCGAGTCCAAAAGAATTCGGGACGTAAAAGTTATCATCAGTTTTATTTTTTAAGGTTATGTACTAGTGTACCAATGTAGATTGTTACATATTTAAGTTCTAGATTGCTTGTCGCTATTTTTGTAGTGTTTTACTTACTATTAAGTAGTTAAATTGAGATGAGGATCGTACCTACTCAGCGGAGTGCATTAGGAGATACGTATGACCAGCAGCTGACTGCAACAATTTGATAATGATGAGGTTTTGAGTGTAGGTAAATAAAACAATACAGTTAATAGGTTTTTTTAAGTACATTTATTTTATTTATAATTAATTAATTCTTAACCCTTTGACCGCCACGTCAAAAAAGCAAAACCGTGCCCTCGACGCCACGCTACAAATTTTTCCTTAAAATCTGTGATGTAGTCGTGACCGTGGCGCGTTGGGCACATTTTGGTTTGTCATCTATACATGACTGTGGCGGTCAAAAGGTTAATATTACTATTAAAGGTTAATATTATTCTTGTTAAGAAGGGGGCAGGTCGGGTAATATCCTCATGGCGAGCATAGCTTAAATACCAACATAACTGCGTTTACTTTACGACTAAATTACGTGTAGTTATTAAAATCTTTTTTTTTATTAATAAATCCGAACTTCTAAAAATAGTACACTTACATGAAAATTAATGACTTATTTGCCTTAATATGTGGTACAAATTTTATAATAAAACAAAAAAAGTAAGCGTTACGAAATCTGCCGTTCACCTTTGAATATTTAAAGAAAATATAAACAAAGGGTTTCTAGAAATTTGTTCATTTTCTAAAATGGAGTGGACGCGCAAAGAAGACAGAGTCGCAGTAATTGCATTGCATCGTTGCAGTCTCGCGCCAACTGTGATTTTCAAACTGCTGAAACATTTTTTCAACACAATTTCCACTGAGATTTATTTATCGTACCTACTATCAAACGATTCAGGGAAGGTTCAAGATTAGAAGATAAACAAAGGAGCGGTCGACCTCGTACTGTTCGGACTCCAACGGTCTTCAAAGCAGTGAAGGCGCGAATCCAACGAAATCCTGTCCGCAACAAAAAATGTTGGCTTTGCAGATCGGACTAAGCAGAACTACTGTTAAAAGGGTGTTAAATGTAGACCTAAGACTGCGTGCTTATATAAAAAAAACAGAACATCTTCTTAACGCACGGCTGAAGAAAATCAGACTCGAAAGAAGCCGGGTTTTGGTAAGTCGGTACGCGGGAAAAAAAAACCGCGAAATACTTTTTTCGGACTAAAAAGTTTTTAATGTTGAGGACAGTTTCAACAAACAAAATGATAAAGTGTATGCACACTAGTGAAGAAGCGAACAGACTTGTGCCACGTGTTCAGCGTGGTCATCACCCTTCGGCATTCATGGTTTGGCTTGGGGTGTCCTATTTGGGGAGGTGTTTTTTGTGAAAAAGGAGTGAAAACCAGTGCCCTCGTATATCAAAACACAGTCTTAACAAACATTGCAGTATTCTGCGCCGGCTCTTAAGGCGAAAAGTACCCAAAACCGGCTCACGACTTGTGGAATCGACTTTATATGAGAATTGGCTCTCATCCAGTCCAGACTTGAATCCCTTGGATTACAAAATATGGCAGCACTTAGAGGAGAAGGTCTGCGCTAAACCCCATCGCAACTAGTCAGTCACTAAAAGCATCCCTGATTAAAGCAGTCCATATTGACATGAACGTAGTGCGTGCTTCGATTGATGACTGACCTTACAGATTGAAGGCTTGTATCGAAGCAAGAGGAGGACATTTTGAATAATTTTAATGTGGTTTAAATCTATATTTTCTACCCTTTCAATTGATATATAAATGGTTGTAGTGCGTAACTCATTGTGTAATTTATTTAACTTTCCATATGTGACAAAACTTATGACCACACTACGTATGTATAGTGTTTATGTGCTCAGGGTGAATACTTTTTTACGGACACGGCAGCTTCGGGAGGTTCCTGTGTCGGATAAGGCGGGAGGAAACTCACACACTCGGAGGAGATCGCCCGGAAGACACGGTGGAGCATACAGTGGAGGTATGCCCGGCTTGGGCAGAGCACCGTGTCCTCGTGGAGGCGATCGGCGGCAGAGATCTCTCGCGCCTGGCCCTGGTTCAGGGCATGGTACGGAGCGAAAGAGCATGGGCAGCCGTCACCTGAAAAATTTATTAATTAATTTAGTGAAGCAGTAATGCTAGCAAAGGAGGAGGCGGGACAGTTGAGGGAAAGCCAGACAGAGAGAGAAATCTCTCGCCCCTAGCCGCCGCAGGAGACGTCCGGGGCGTCGGGAATCCCGGGCGGATTACCGGCCACCGTAGGCGCGGTCTTGCGGACGGTGAGCAATGGGCAGCTCGCCGTCCCATATGGACCAGGCCTGGGTCGACGGCGCTTTGTGTTCCACGCGCGCCTCAAAGAGATGTCAGCACAAGTATAGGGGGTCCACTCGGGCCGATGCCTGACGGGGTCGCGTGGAAATTCGAAAGGGTTACCGAGGCCCCTGGCAACACAGGCAACGGAAGGAATACGGGTGGGTTTTAGTCAGTAAGAGTCTGACACACCCTCCCGCTCCGCCCATAGCGGGAGAAGTTATTTGATTATTTCCCACCCAAAAAAAAAGGGTGAATACTTCGGAAAGATCGATACTTCTAATAAAGAATAAATTATAAGATTTTAAGATTATAAGATTTTCACTTTTACATCCACATTGGCATTTATGTTTAATGTTACACATGTTTACAAATAAATGTATCTTTATCATTTTTGAGTATCTAATTTCTATTGTCATGCCCCTCTTGCGTGGTCTGTCATGCATTTTTATTTAAATTTAATGCTCTTTACAGGTAATAAAAATTGGCCAACGAATCTGTCTAAAAAAAGGCATCTCGCCGAAAAGTAATCGGAAAACCTGACGACCAACAATGAATCCTGGAGAAACTGATGGTAACCACTTTATTTTTTGTAGTTTTTTAGGGGTAGTAAAAGGTGGGGTAGGTGACTAGGATCCCGTCTATGGCAGAGGATCAGAGCAATCCTCTATTCTTTCTTTACTTCAGGGTCCTTAGAAATATGGAATATATATACCTTACCTTATAATAATAATCATTTTACTTTTAAGGCCCATAAATAATAAGTACACATTTAACTGAATAACTGGTGTACGTTACTCCAGCAGAAAAGTGACTCCTAAAGTGATATGAGTGGAACGTATAATTAGTGCATAATCTGCTGTAAACGTGCGCCACATATAAAATTTGCGCGCTTTGTCGTTTTGGATAAAAACGGAAAAAACGATTCCTGCTGGAGTAACGTTGTTCCAGCAGGAAAATTCTAAACGATTGATCGGAGAGAGAAACATTGTGCATGGGCAGAGCTCTAGCTTATATTTGTGCAAAAATGTGCGCTGAAAATATAATTTGTGCGTCTTCAGGTTTTCGAGATATAGCGTTTCCTGCTGGAGTAACGTTTTGCAGAATCGTGTATCTCTAAAACCATTGATTGTATGTGCGTGTGCCTCTAGAATAAACATACACGAGTAGCTATTAATTTGTGCGTATTTGTGACAGAATTAGATTTAAGAAAATATTTATAATTTCCAAATAGTAGCGCTTTTTTGAAAACCCGACAAAATATTGCAGCGCCTAAATGAGAAAACGTATAAGCTGGCTGAAAACTGTATTCGGTCCTTCTTGACGCATATCATCATCATCCTAGCCATTTCCCAACTATGTTGGGGTCGGCTTCCAGTCTTACCGGATACAGCTCAATACCAGTATTTTACGTGGAGTGACCTCCACAACCCAGTTACTGGGTAACACGATACCCCTTGGTAAGACTGGTTGTCGGACTTTCGAGCTTCTGACGACCCGTAACGACTGTCAAAGATCTACAAATGACAGCCGGGACCAACGGCTTAACGTGCTTTCCGAGGCACGGAGGGGTCTTGGTATGTAAAGATGGTCACCCATCCACGGACCGGCCCGTGCGGCTGTTATTACTTAGCCACAAGCCGCTTCTTGACGCATGTAATAACCATAAAAAGTTTCAAAAGTGTACATGCATGTGTCAGATAAGTGGATGGAATACTATGTGTCTAGGTAATGATATCCACTAAATTAGCAAGTTTTCAGAATGGTTACTAGTTATGTACTGTGTATGAAAGTACCTATGAATATGGTGTGTAGGGAAAGGATTTCATGAAGAAAAGCACAGAGAGACAAGACTAGGTGTTTATTTAAATTAGGCTTGTCAGTTAAAGAGAAAACTAGTTGTCCGTTCTAAAACTAGGTCATCATGGAGAAGGTCAAGAAACTCCATGGCAGCTTGGTTAAGGGTATTTTATCAACACATTTTTATATTATTATTAATTATCTTTATCACATTAATCTCTTCGACCATTTCTCAAAGCTATAGAAATTTATCGACGGAATGAAATAGAACATGAATATTCCTTATTTATTCTATTTAACACAAGACATATAAACACAGAATAACATAGTTATCAGCAATAATCAAGAAATAGGATCAATTAACTTACGGAACAATAAAGGTAGTCCATCTTTCACAACAGTTGTATCCAAAAGGTTCTTTAACTCGCGGGTACCCCTATTTTTTATAGTCTCCCCATATTACCCAAGTACAACCAACGTTGCCGTTTTTAGACCAATCGCAGATGGTTACCAATTATTGTTTACTCATTTAATTTATGTAATAATTAACAATTCGAAGGTAGTGGAACCTTTTTAAAACTTGATAAGATAATTTAGCAATTTAGTATGTACTTATTTGTAATTGAAAAGCAAACTTATAAGTTATTAACATCAACTTACAATTTCTGGAAATCGTTTTAAACTACTTGTTATTTGAAAATAGCAATATAAAATCGTAATAAACATTATAGTATAATTTTAATTATACCTTAATCATCTATTGTAATTCTAAATTAATAAACATTTGTTTTGATTAATCTAAATACCACCAACCATAACTTAGGTTTTGATATACCTACTTTTCGTCTAGAAACGTTGTTTGTAATAGTAGTCTTTTAAGCCACAGTAAAAACCTTTGTTAAAGAACAACTTATACATCGAAATAGCATATAAAATCATAGAAATATTTTATATACAATTTATAATTCTGTTATCATTTAATTTTAGGTGAAAGTAAGACAAGTTTATGTATTTATTTAGAGCGACTCACAGATCACAGGTTTCGTTCGGAATTGATTATTCATCTTGAATACTGCGATAGTTTGGAATAAGATTTAAATCGAAGATTAATTTTATATGATGCTACATAATCCTACACATGCGTTATCCAAACTATCCAAACTAATATTATAAATGCGAAAGTAACTCTGTCTGTCTGTCTTTCTGTCGGTCTGTCTGTCTGTCTGTCTGTCTGTCTGTCTGTCTGTCTGTCTGTCTGTCTTTCTTTGCTTCACGCCTAAACTACTGAACCGATTTGTGTGAAATTTGGTACAGACATAGTTTGGAACTTGAGAAAGGACATAGGATAGTTTTTATTACAAAAAATAAAATAATAAATAAAATTTATTCCGGAAATACAGCGCCATCTATTGGTCAAGAGTCGGCATCAATTCAGTACTTAAAATTCATCGGAAAAATGTAAATAAATAGTAAAAAGGTATGAAAATATAATATAATACAACTTTTAGTACAAAGAAAATGCTCTAACGGAGTATAGATAATTCTATTAGTATTATATGTCGAGTTGGTGATCGCGCAATGGTGTCGATCGTTACACGAGTTCGGTTCATGTTATTGTTTTAATTCATCGGAAAAAAGTAAATAAATAGTAACAAGGTATGAAAAAAATAATATCAATATAATAAAACTTTTAGTTCAAAGAAAATGCCCGAACGGAGTATAGATAAATAATCCGAGTTGTCACTATGCTCGATAGATGGCGTTGGCATCGAAATAGATCGCGCTATGGTTTCGTTACACGCATTTGGTTGGGTATCGGCCGAGCGCTTCGGTACTGTCGTGGAATTGTGGATTGATCGTTTCGTAAATTTAAAATTGGCTCCGTTGTATTAGTAGATTAAAAGTTTTATTTGTTGGGTTGTCTGGTGGTTGTTTTCAAAATTGGTTCCGTTGTATTTATCGATTAAAAGGTTTATTTGTTGGGTTGTCTGGTTGTTGTATAATGTAAGTTTAGTTTGATCTCGATTATTAGTAGTTATATTAGTAGATACTAAAATTGTATGTCTAAATTCGTTTTAATTTTTAAATTAATTAGATCGTTCCTTTTAAATTATTTAGTTTTAAGCTTGGTTATTAAGAGAATAGGTTGTAATATAATTTCTTTTAAATTGTTATCAAGTTCGTAATTCGTATTTTTTTTAAATTCTTTTGTTTTCAGTTAGTTTTCAATTTAAGTTCGGAAAGATTGTAATATTTCTTTAGTTTAAGTTCTTTTTTAAACTACTTTTTTCAATGACGAGAAAACGCAAGTCCAATTTAGCACGTAGTTCCAGCGGAGCTCGAGCTAAAAGAGTTGCAAGAAGTCAAGAGTCTCAAGAACAGACTAAAGCCCGTTTAACTTTAGACGCCGAGCGTCACGCTGCTCAAAGAGCTGCTGAGACTGAAGAGGTGAGGTAGGAGCGACGGCTCATAGACGCTGAGCGTCACGCTACTCAAAGAGCTGCTGAAACCGAAGAGATGGCTCGGGAGCGCCGGCTCTTAGACACCGAACGTCACGCTGCTCAAAGAGCTGCTGAGACAGAGGAGACGAGGCAGGAGCGACGGCTCTTAGATGCCGGCCGTCATGCAACTCAAAGAGCTGCTGAGACCGCTGACATGACTCGGGAGCGCCGGCTGTTAGACACCGAACGTCATGCTGCTCAAAGAGCTGCTGAGACTGAGGAGGTGAGGCAGGAGGGCCGGCTCTTAGATGCTGGGCGTCATGCAACTCAAAGAGCTGCTGAGACAGAAGAGATGGCTCGGGAGCGACGGCTCTTAGATGCTGGGCGTCATGCAACTCAAAGAGCTGCTGAGACAGAAGAGATGGCTCGGGAGCGCCGGCTCTTAGATGCTGGGCGTCATGCAACTCAAAGAGCTGCTGAGACAGAAGAGATAGCTCGGGAGCGCCGGCTCTTAGATGCTGGGCGTCATGCAACTCAAAGAGCTGCTGAGACAGAAGAGATGGCTCGGGAGCGCCGGCTCTTAGACACCGAACGTCACGCTGCTCAAAGAGCTGCTGAGACTGAGGAGGTGAGGCAGGAGCGACGGCTCTTAGACGCCAGGCGTCATGCAACTCAAAGAGCTTCCGAAACTGTAGATCAAACTCGAGTACGTCGGCTTTTGGATGCTGAACGTCATGCGTCTCTGATTTCTGCAGAGTCACATGAAGAATCTCATAGACGACGTGTTCTATTAGCTGCACGGCAAGCACAAATACGAAATATATTTACACGTAATACGTGGGAGGTATTTCATGATGCTGCTTTTGATTACGACCCTTTAATCGATTACATGAACCATCGATTAGTGCTCTTAGGACGGATGGCTAAAAAGTGCACATATTGTATGGCACTAAAATGGAAAGAGGAAACTCCGGGTATGTGCTGTTCTGGAGGTAAAGTTTCACTTCCATCACTCGGTATTCCAGAAGAACCCCTGAAAACATTCTTTTTATGCGATAGTAATGAGTCACGACTCTTTTTGAACAGTATAAGGAAATATAATAGCTGTTTCCAAATGACGTCATTTGGGGTAGATCATGAGGTTGTTATGCCTGGATTTTCCAGTACATTTAAAATACAAGGTCAAGTTTACCATAGGGTTGGGTGTTTACTGCCTACAAACGATCAGCCTAATTTTTTGCAAATTTATTTTATGGGAGACGAAAATAGTGAAGTTAACCGTAGATGCCAGAATATTAATGGAGTTGTAAGGGATACTGTCTTAAAAATCCAGAGAATGTTGCACGAGCATAACAACCTCATTAATACTTTTAAAACAGCATTAGAAAGAATGCCGGGAGAAGAATACAAGTTGATTATGCACCCTGACCGTACACCAACTGGGGAACATGAAAGACGGTACAATGCACCGCTTATTAATGAAGTAGCAGCTGTAGTCACAGGTGAACAGTTTGCTTCCCGTGACATTATTTTGCATGCCCGTAATGACATTTTAAGTAGGGTACCAGATACACACAAATTTTACGACGCATTGCAATATCCGTTGATATTCAGCAAGGGGCAAGAGGGGTACCACTTTCAAATACCCCAAGTCAGTCCTGTAACAGGTTTGCCTGTAAACAACAAAAAAGTCTCATGCATGGATTTTTATGCCTACCATATCATGGTTCGAGAAAATGATTTTAATATAATATCACGATGTAGCCAACTGGCCAATCAGTTTTATGTTGATATGTATGTAAAAGTTGAAAGCGAACGATTACGATACATATCATTAAACCAAAACAAATTGAGAGCGGAGAACTATGTCCATCTTCAAGATGCTGTGGCAAATGATGGTAATGTTAACCCTAACGATTTAGGTAAATTGGTAATTTTGCCATCATCTTTTGTAAATAGCCCCCGATATTTACACGCTTATACACAGGACGCATTCGCTTACGTACGTACATATGGTCGCCCCGATTTGTTCGTGACTTTTACATGCAACCCAAGCTGGCCTGAAATAGTTGAAGAGTTGCTGCCGGGACAGAGGGCAATCGATAGACATGATATTGTTGCAAGGGTTTTTCGATTAAAAGTTAAAAAGCATATGGAAGTTGTCAATAAAGGAAATGTGTTCGGTGAAGTACTATGCTTTATGTACTCGATAGAGTGGCAAAAACGCGGGCTTCCTCACGTGCATATTTTAATCTGGCTGAAGGACAAGCTGAGACCCGATCGAATAGATAATGTTATTAGAGCGGAAATACCGGATCCAAGTAGTGACCAGGCACTTCATGAAATTATTATTAAAAATATGATTCATGGTCCTTGCGGTTCTGACAATTCTCAAAGCCATGTTTCATGCAGGAAAATGGAAAATGCTCTAAAAAATATCCTCGCGCGCTTATTAAAGAAACTGTCCATAATGGCAATGGATATCCGCTGTATCGTAGAAGAGCACCAGGAGATGGGGGACAAACGGCGTCTGTAAAAGTTCGAAATGTTTATGTTACTATTGATAATAGTTGGGTAGTTCCTTTTTCGCCCGTATTGTCAAAAATGTTTAACGCCCATATTAACGTAGAGGCTTGCAGCTCAGTGCGCGCTATCAAATATATATGTAAATACATAAACAAAGGTAGCGACCAAGCTATTTTTAATTTTAAAAACACCGATGCTGCTAATCCCATAAATGAAGTCCAAACGTATCAGTCTGGTCGTTATGTTAGCAGCAACGAAGCCGTGTGGCGGCTTTTAGCCTTCCCGTTATACGAAAGGCACCCGACAGTCACACACCTGACTGTATACTCGGAAAATGGTGAACGTGTCTATTTTACTGCAAACAATTTCCAAGAGAGATTAACCTCTGCTCCAAAAACAACACTCACCGCTTTTTTTGAGCTCTGCACAAGAGATGAATTTGCAAGGACGCTCCTCTATGTTGATTTACCAAGATATTACACTTGGAACGCAACAAGGAGGGAATGGAAACGACGAATCCAAGGAGTACCGGTTCAGAATTGGCCTGGTGTCAAATCTGGAGATGCCTTAGGCCGAGTTTACACGGTCCACGTTACTAATATGGAGTGTTTTTGTCTGAGAATACTGTTACACCACGTGCGGGGGCCAACTTCATTTGCAGATCTCAAAAAGCTAAATGATCAAGAATTCTCGACATTTAGAGAGGCATGTGAGGCAAGAGGACTATGTTATGTTATGTTATGTTAGAGGGTTTGGTTTCCGCACTTAGTCCTTCAAGTGGACCATTGTGCGTGGGCCATGGCGGCCGTTTTTTGGTGGTTATTCCAACCAGCCCACCTCCCTCCAGAAGTTGATAACATCTCCTGGTCTGTTTAGAACCTCTGTGTAGGATCTAGGTGCCCCGAGGGTTTCTGTTCTAATGTGGGTGACGGCTGTGCATTCGAAGAGCACATGCGCAACGGTTTCCTCTGCCTCCATGCAAGCCCTGCACAGAGGGCTGTCCGTTATGCCTATTGTGTGGAAGTGTTTGTTTAGCGAGCAGTGGCCCGTGATGGTCCCCGTCAACAGGCGCAGGCCGGTCCTGTTCAGGCGTAACAGGCGCCTGGTTAACTTGCCATCCAAGGATGGCATAGCCTCCCTGGACTGTCTGCACCCCTGTACCGAGGACCACCAGCTCTCCGCTTGTGTGTGGGTGAGCTCCTGTAGCCACCTGCGTAGTTGGTTGAAGGGGATGGGCACGATTGGCTCTGGTCCGCAGACTGACGTGCCGGATGCTTTCCTGGCTAGTTCGTCAGCTGCGTCATTGCCCAGGGATCCACTGTGTCCTTTTATCCATTGCAGTGTCACTGTGTTGCGGTTCAATACCGTTATACGTTCTAGCGCATTGTGACATTCTTGTGTTAATCTCGAGGTATTATGTTTCTTCCCTAGGGATTGGAGAACTGAGGCGCTGTCGGAGAGTATACGTACATGAGTGTCAGTAACTCTCCTGGCTTCTATGGCATACGCCGCTTGTATAATGCCCACACATTCCGCCTGGTAGACGGTGTTGAACATTCCCAGCGGACAGGATATATCTATGTTAAGGTCGTGTGAGAAAACGCCAGCTCCGGTTCCGGAGTTGGTCTTTGATCCATCGGTGTATACTCTTACCTCATGCGGGCCTGAATAGTCGCACCGTTCTTCTGTGAGTATTATGTTGTAGTGCTTTTGGAAACAGTGTAGTTTTGGGGCTCTGTCGCAGGGTGATGCCATCATCGGTCTTCGTTTGATCGCATCCTCCCTTATGCGTATGTGCTTGACTCTAGAGTCTTTGCTCAGGGTCCCTGTTATGTTAAGCCTAAAGGCGGCCAGGGCTGCCTCCTCTCGCACGATGAGGTGCAGAGGCGGCAATCCAAGCATCGCCTGTAGGGCGGCGGTGGGCGTAGTTCTCATACAGCCTGTGATTGCTACACAAGCAAACCGTTGCAGTTTTTCGAGATCTTTTTGGGCTGTGCTCAGGTCTGTCCTGGGCCACCAGACTAGTGAGCCGTATGTGATAGTTGGCCGGATGACCGTGGTGAATAGCCAGTGGGTAATCTTGGGGTTAATTCCCCAGTTCCTGCCGAGCAGTCTTTTGCACTGCCACAGTGATATGCTGGCTTTTGTAATGATGTAGTTGGTGTGTTTTGCCCAATTCAACTGTTTGTCCAAGAAAATGCCCAGGTATTTGGTTTCAGTTGATAGGCTTAGGGTGGTTCCAAAGAATCGTGGTAGCTGTAGTAGCGGCAATTTCCTCTTCTTTGTGAAAAGAACCAATTCGGTTTTTGTAGGGTTTACTGATAGTTGGTGCTTATTGCACCAAACCTCTACTATTTTTAAGGCTTGGCGCATAAGGTTGCACAGGGTATTCTCGTGGGTGCCGTTTATTATTATGGTTAAGTCATCCGCGTAGCCTACGGTGAAGTAACCTTTATCGTTGAGTGTTTTGATAAGACTGTCGACAACCAGGTTCCATAAGAGTGGCGAGAGGACGCCACCTTGTGGGCAGCCCTTCGCCACTATGGCCCTGGTGGTGTCGTTCACTGTGACTTGTACCGCTCTCAGTTTAAGCATATTTGAGATCCAGCCACTTATGGTCTGGTCTATGCTGTGCCTGTCAAGGGCCGTGTTGATACTTTTGAACATCGTTTTGTCAAAGGCGCCTTCGATGTCAATGAAGGCGGCCAGTGCTGAGCATTTGTGATCCACTGCGCATTCGATTTTGGAAACCACGCTGTGCAGCGCGGATTCTGTTGATCTGCCTGTGGTATACGCATGCTGTTGTTTATGGAGGGGTTTGGCTCGAAGTGGTCCGTCTCGAATGTGTCTATCGCAAAGTCTCTCGAGGGTCTTCAGTAGAAAGGATGTGAGGCTTATAGGCCTATAAGCTTTGGGTTGTGTATAGTCGGTTTTGCCAGGTTTCGGTATGAAAATGACTTTCACCTCGCGCCACGCGAGGGGTATGTACCTGAGTGCCATGCAGGCTCGATAAATCTCCGTCAGCAATGGCACCAGATGATTTACCCCCCACTGCAGCAGGGCTGGGAAAATGCCATCCAGCCCTGCGGACTTGTACGGCTGAAAGGTGTCAATAGCCCACCTTAACCGGTCTTCTGTTATTATGTTGCGGGCTGTGGACCAGTCCTGATCCGTTGGGGTCCATTCTGGTTCAGCCTCCCACCTCCCATCCTCCAGGAGTCTACAGTCTGGGAAGTGGGTTTCGAGAAGGACCTTACTGGTGTCCTGGTCGGTTAGTGTGTATGAATTATCAGGCTTTTTCAGCGCGCCAAGAGTTCGGTCCTGGTCTGCTGCCAGGATCTTCCTTACCCTAGCGGCTTCGTTATTTGTCTCTATGGATTCACAGAATTTCCGCCAAGCAGATCTCCTGGCGGTTCTAATCTGTTTTTTGTATGCATATTGGGTTTCTTTGTATAGTTCCCAGTCGTCCGGGAGTCTGGTGTTTTTGGCTCTGTTGAATTGTTTCCGCAATGCATCTCTGAGTTTACTAAGTTCTGCGTTCCACCAGGGGTTCCTCTCGCCCTTGGTTTTTGGCGCTCTTAGTTTGCAGCATGCATGGTATGCTTCGGTTATATATTCTGATAACTTTGTCACGGTGTATTCCAGTTGCGTTTGGTCTCTTATAGTTACCTGTGATAGGTGTCTATCTAATAGAGAGGCTAGTAGACGTTTAAACCCGGGTACATCGGTGCGCCGCGGGTTCCGCCTTGGTGTTGGTTTCTTTGTATTGGTAGTTATTGTGAAGCGTATCCTCCTATGGTCCGAGCAAGATGGCTCGTCCGATACGTGCCAGTTCATAATAAAGTTAGTCGCGTTTTCTGTAGCAAGTGTTAAGTCTATGATCGTTTGTCCTCGGACTGTGACCCAAGTGGGTTCAGAGCCGCGGTTAATGATGTTAAGATTAGTAGAAAATAAATAGGTGGATAATACCTCTCCTCTGGAATTCGGTGCGTCGCTGCCCCATAGAGGGTGGTGAGCGTTCGAATCGGTGCAGATTATCAGCTCCAGTTTGGCGCGCTCACAGTGCTGCACTAGGTCGGCCATCTCCTTTGGAGGACAGTTTGCGTCCTCGCCTGGCATGTACACCGAGGCCAGTACAACATCTGGAGCGCTACCATCGCTGTGGAGCTTGACAGCTGTTAAGTCTCTGGAACAGAATTGAGTAAGTGGTGTGATAGGAATTCCTTTGGGTATGTAGACGCAGGTTCTTGGCTTGTCTGCGCTGTGTGTGTTCAGGATCAGCTTACCTCCGATGTTACCGAGGCCACATATTTTATTATTCCTGATCCAAGGCTCTTGGATCAGTGCGATGGTTCGGGGTGTTACCTCCAGCGCCCTGCGTAAACTAGCCGTGGCAGTCTGGCTATGCTGGAGGTTTGTCTGTATGATGTTGAGGGGGGGCGATGGCGACGGTGGGGTGGAGTTAGTCGGAGATGGATCCATCGGACAATCCCTCCGCTCCCTCCGCCCTATGCTGGTCGTCGTGTTGACCGCCCGGTGACGAGGCTAACAGTTGCTCGTTCCAGCCGGGCGATGTTGGCGGTATGGCTTCGTCTTCGTCGGCCATTGCCGCTCGGGCCATGACCTCCTCCAATCTGTCCATGTCCGTGTCCAGTGTGTCTGTTGACGTCGGTATCGTCACAGTCAGGTCCGTCGTTGTTTCGGTCAGTGTGGCAGGGGGTTGGGTCGCGGTGTCAGGGGGTTGGGTCGTGGGCCAGAAGCGTACGTATATCGACCCAAGCAGGTACGATATCCGACGCTCCCGGGCTAGGACCTTCTCAACTTCCTCCGGTGGTACACCTAGGGTCAAATATGTCCCATAGTTGTCGCCACCGACGGTAGTTGCCCTTTGCAGCGACCACTTGCCTATGTCGTACCAAGTATTCTGACGAATCAGAATACTTTGGAGCCGGGCAATGTCCCCCTTGTAGCGTGGGACGAAGAGTGAGGCTCGGGCACGGGTCGGCACGTCGGTCTGTTTCATTACCGTTAGGGTAAGTTCGGTGTCTGGGAGTTGTATACGGGGCACGTTCTGAGTCAGCCAGGTCAGAGCATGGTCGTCCTCACACCACAACTGCACGGTGCCTTCCGCTACCCGAGGGTAGCCGCGGAAGGCAGGGAGCTGCGATGTGGAGTCCGTGTCCAGCATAAGGCTCTCAAGTTTGGTCTTGATGTGTATGGCCTCTTCCTTGGTCAGGTCTCTAGAGGGGGTAGGGAAGCAGATTGCTACGGCCAGCCGCGCAGGAATGTCCTTTGTGGCTCGCGCGTAGGTCCTCTGCACTCCCTGGGCGGAGTGGACCCTCACGCGTTTGGCGTCCCCCTGAAGCGTGCTCGGTGAGGCCGAGTCGTCGGGGCGCTCCCTCTTCACCGGCCCTGTACCGCTTGGTCCAGGCTGCGGATCGGAGGTACCCGTCTGGGTGCTTCTCGCCGGTAGCGGTTGGCGTGAGGATCCAGCGCGCTTACCCCTCTTCCTTTGGGGTCGAGGTCGGTCGTGGGTCAAGTCGGTGTCCTGGGGTCGGCTGGCGGCCCCGGCAGGCTCAGTCGCGTGCGGAGGTTTTTCGCGCTGGGTTTCCCCTTCGCGTACTTGCCCTCGCCCGCATAGTTCCGCGTCCGGCCGCTTTTCGCGCTGGGTTTCCCCTTCGCGTACTTGCGGCTGGTCACGTGATTCCGCGTCCGGCCGTTTTCCGCGCTGGGTTGCCCCTTCGCGTACACGTGGCTGGTCGCGTACTACCTCTTCGGCGTCCGATCGCTCTTCGCGCTGGCTAGAGCCTTCGCGAGTGTTGCGCTTTCGGTCGCCTACTTTCTTCCCTCGAGCCATGATTTTTCCGCGCTTGTACAGCATGCGTACTCCATCGGCCGGGAAAGTGTTAGAGCTGCCAGGTCCGTCTTCCTTCCCCGTCACTCTCTGTCCGTGTTGTAGTTGGTCCTTGTCCGGGTTGGTGATGCTGTTACGCACAAGGCTCTGTTGCCAGAGACTTGTGGTAGGCATACACGTCGTAGTGGGTGTTGGCGCGTGAGATGCAGCCGGAGTTGAGATTGTTGGCGCACTAGTCGCAGCCGTGGTAGGGTGGGATGGCGCGTAAGTCGCAGCCTGTGTTGTGGGCGCTGAGTCAGCAGCCGGCCGCGCTGAAGAGCGCGGCACCAAAGAGCAGTCGGATGCCCCCCCCAGAATACGATGGGGGCTGACCGCCGAAGCGGTGTGGGATTCCCCGGCTCGGCCGGGACCCACCTGGGTAGATTTTTTCTCGTTCTGCATATTTTTTGGCTATGGGGGGTGGGCTTTTGAGGAATCGAGGTTACCCCTCCTCGTGGATCGACGGGATATAGGGATAGGAAGGAAGGCATGGTTAGGTGAGGTGGTGTGGTTTTGGGGGTCACCCTACGCCTGGGATTTGACCTAGGGATTTGGGGACCGACGGGATCTATGTATGCGGAGGGATGGTTTGTTTGGTGATAGGAGCATAGGACAAGGTAACATAGGTTTCCCTGAGCCTGGGATTTGGCCTTCGGGAGCTTCTCTTGTCCGGGATCTCTTTCGAGATGCTCCGGGTGCGGGGTCGACATTAACAGTCGGTCCCGCAGCCGGAGTTGGGCTATCCGCAACCTGCCCACCCGCTCGGTTGCAAGAGAAGAAGTGCGTGGCTGTCTGGGTCTCCCCACCACAGATGTACATGTACATTTGCGTTGAGGCGATCCAGCTTGCCCCGAGAGGCAAGAGGACTATTAGAGAACGATAATCATTGGAATCTAACTCTAGAAGAGGCCGCACAATGCAAATCTGCGCCACAGGTGAGAGAGCTTTTTGCTATATTAATAGCAACGTGTGGACTCTCAAACCCTGAATATCTGTGGGGAAAATATAAAAATGATATGGCGGACGACATTTTACGCAGATTTCAAGAAGAGGACCCAAATATTTCGTATAATGATGTAATTTACAATGACGCTCTGACCAAGGTTGAGGACCAAGTGATAACTATCACTGGTAAATATTTGTCCGATTTTGGTATGAGCAGACCACAAATAATTGGGGAAGTCAGTAATGATTTAATGCGAGTGCTAAATTATGATCCAGTTTTGTTACAGCAACAAATAACAGAGGCCCTTCCACTTTTAAATCCAGAACAAAGATTAGTCTTTGAGAAAATCATCAACAAAGTTGCCAGTGGTGAAGGTGGTTTGTTCTTTTTGGATGCTCCAGGAGGTACCGGCAAAACCTTTCTTCTAAACTTATTATTAGCTGAAATCCGGAAAGATAAAGGAGTCGCTGTGGCAGTAGCTTCATCCGGAATAGCTGCTACGCTGCTTAGTGGAGGACGAACGGCCCACTCAGTTCTGAAATTGCCACTAAATTTAGCTCATGAGGAAATGCCAGTTTGTAACATAAGTAAAAGTAGTGAGCGTGGAAGAATGTTGCAACAACGTAAACTGCTGGTTTGGGATGAATGTACGATGTCCCATAAAAGAGCAATCGAAGCACTTCATCGCACGATGAAAGACATTAAAAACAATCAAGGTATTATGGGAGGAATGGTGGTTCTATTGGCCGGTGACTTCCGGCAGACCCTGCCGGTTATAGCAAGGGGCACACCGGCAGATGAAATCAATGCCTGTTTAAAAGCATCTGTGCTATGGACACATGTGAAGAAGGTTTCACTGTCGACGAATATGCGAGTATTACTCCATAATGATTGTCAAGCCGGGCAGTATGCTGCTGCTCTTCTGAAGATCGGCGAGGATCGTATGCCTACCGACTCCGAGAGTATGATCACGCTGAGCAGCGAATTATGCCAAATTGTGGATAGCACATACAATTTAAAAAATAGTGTCTATCCGGGTTTACGCGCTAATATCGAAAATCGGGAATGGTTATGCGAAAGGGCGATATTGGCGCCAACAAATGAAATAGTAGGCCGGATAAATGACCAAATTATGTCTGACGTAGAGGGAGATGTCATCGAGTATCTATCAGTAGATAACGTCGTGGATACCGAGCAAGTGACATCTTACCCAACAGAGTTTCTCAACTCCTTAGAGTTATCAGGAGTGCCTTTTCACAAGTTAAGGCTGAAAGTTGGAGTTCCTGTGATGCTTATGAGAAACCTAGATCCACCAAGGCTATGTAACGGCACACGGTTAGAAGTAACCTATTTAGGACGGAATGTCATTAAAGCCGTTATTATGACTGGAATGGCAAAAGGCGAAACTGTAATTATTCCCCGCATTCCCATCATTCCAACTGATTTGCCATTCCAATTCAAAAGAGTTCAGTTTCCGCTGAAAACTGCGTTTGCAATGACCATAGATAAAGCCCAAGGGCAAACGCTTAAAGTTGCGGGGGTACATCTTGAAAAAGACTGTTTCTCCCATGGACAACTCTACGTTGCGTGCTCAAGAGTGTCAAAACCACAAGATTTTTGCAAAGGATGGCAAAACTAAAAACGTGGTATACAGAAATGTCTTGGTGTAAGAAACTTTAATAATCTTTAAAGCCTAAAATAATAGAAAATTTGTCAAGGGAGAAACAGTATTTTTTTCTGAAATGGCAAATCAAAATAATATTTTGAAAATAAGGGAAAAATAACATTTTCGCCTTTTTCGATCGGCAATAACGGCTTTAATGCCCTAAGTGAGTATACATATCTTCAATTCAAACGCAGAGCTCATTATGTTGATTTTTGAAGAGTTCCCTAGAATATCTTCCACATTTCATTTTTGAAGAGATCCCGCGAGATCGGGAACTATGTGGGTAAAACCAAAAATCTGCCGGAATTCACTATTCCACGCGAACGAAGTCGCTGGCAAAAGCTAGTATTTTATAAAACTGATTGGAATGTTTAGTTATTTATATATCAGTTGCAAGCGTAAGCTATTCATTAAGTAGTTTTGCGAATAATTAATAATTATAGATATAATCAACGTATAACGTTACACCCTTTTTAATAGAAGGGCTTTTGCGTGTATTCGCCATGTATCATAATTTTCCCTTTTTAGTGCTTCAATATGCATGTGACTCATTATAACTCAAATTAATAAATTGTCCTGGGCCCATAACCTATTATATTATAATATATTGAAAGAATATATTTATTTTATTTAAGGATTTTAGGGATTGTAAGTATTCCGTACCTAAAACATTAATTTCTAATAATGTTGAATTTCGGCATTCTATTGAAATACATACAGACACTGGCTGTTTGTAAATGCATTTATTATTTTCTATGGGTTTCCAAATATCTAAGTTACCATAAATAAATTTAGTTTCACAATATTTTTCACTAATCACTTTTTACATGTAATCGCTTTCACAAATCTGATGTCTGACGCATACACTGTTTTGTCGCACACATATTTTCCCGCACTGATAGTATGCAATTTTTCAAATTTAAAGTGCTGTATTGGGTTTTGTCTTTGGTCATTGCAATGTATTTGGAACTGGGTAAAATTAAAGAATTAGGCTTACTTAAATTGTGAGGAGTAGGCAGAGCAATGTTATGAAATAATACATATTCTTTGATGGAAACACCATCAAAGAATATGTATTATTTCATAACATTGCTCTGCCTACTCCTCATTTGTAACACGAAAAATAACTTATTACTAGTATAATAACTAACTACTCTAGATACATTCAAGATTAAATGAATAGAACTCAAATCTATACGACTATTCATTATAGCTTCAACCTGCGCAAATAACGTGGACAACTCTTCGAAGGTCAGACTAGTGTTGCCCATTACACGTTAGATTATATGCTTAGCCGATTTAATGCCGGCCTTCGACAGACCAGAAAAGTAAGGAGCGTAAGGTGGATGAAAATTGAAGTGTATTTGCATGTTTGCTGCAAGATCACTAATTCCATGCATGGATGCATCACAGAAGGAGTTTAATTGAATTTCTTGTGGATTCTCACATAGAACTCTTCTTGGTATTGCCATTTTATTAAGAGACGGAAGGCTAGAACTCATTTTCTGCCATTCCTTTCGTATATCATCTGGGACTGGCTCATCCCAGTCCAATCCTCGCCGCCACAGCTGTTGCATAAGCATCTTTGGCTGGACAGTGGACGGCGAAAGCAATCCGATAGGATCAACAATGCTGAAAGACGATGATAATATTGCTCTTTTCGTAGTATTCTCTGTAGATTCGGAGCTTGGAGCTTCAATGGTGAATTGAAGAGACTGCGGGTTCCAGCCTAAGCCGAGGGCACTGGATGCGTCACTCAAGCTTAGCTTGCTCTGCAGGTCGACGCTGGAATTGGGAAAGATGTCAGGGGCATTTGACCTGAACTTTCGGAGATGGAAGCAGCCGGATTTCAACCTAGCGGTGACTACATTCAGTATGTGTAGTAGCTCTTCCTTAGTGTCAGCTCCTGTTAATAGATCATCGCAATAAAAATCCTTTTGAATTATTTCCTTGACCTTGTCGTCGTCGCAGTCTTCTCCAAGTTGCCACAAGCATTTCGTGCTCAAGTAGCTTGCGCTGGCGAAGCCATAGGTCACGGTGTTGAGCCTAAGTGTTCTTATGGGGAGATTATCTTTTTCACGCCAAAGAATAAGTTGTAGGTCTCTTCTTCTTCGTGGACGTCGACTTGAAAGAATTTATCAATATCTCCAGCTAATACATACTTGTATAGGCGAAATCGCAGCAGAATCGAAAACAAGGAGTCTTGTACCTTAGGGCCAATCATTTTGATGTCGTTTATGGAAACGCCAGTAGATGTCGCGGCGGTGCCGTCGAATACGACGCGCAGCTTGGTGGATTCGCTCTGCTCGCGCAGCACAGCGTGGTGGCACAAGTAGTAGCGCCGGCGCGGCGGTGGCGACTGCTCCAGTGGGGTGCAGTGTCCCAGTGACAGGTATTCTGCTATAAATTCACAATAGGCTTGCTGGAGTTTTGGATTTTTGCGGAAGTTTCTCTCTAAAGAAAATAATCTTTGTCTTGCTCTATGATAGGAGTCACCGAGAACATCAGTAGACTCTTTAAGTGGAAGTTTTACACAGAAATGTCCACTTTCTTGACGGGTAGTGTGTGTCTGAAAGTACTGCTCACACATCTTCTCACTATCACTCAGGAGAGGCCTTATTGGTAGCTCTTCTAGCTCCCAAAATCGGGCAAGTTGTTGATCAAAATTATTGTTTAATTGATTGTCATTTCTTGACAAATTGCACTGAATATTTCTAGGTACACAGTTGGAAGGTATAGATATAGGGCCTGAAATTAGCCAGCCCAATTGGGAACTTCTCAAAAATGGTAAATTTGTTCCAAGTGATTGCTGCTCTCTTCCTATAGTTTGCTAGAATAAATCCGCGCCAATCAGCATGTCTATAGGGCCTGAAGTGTTAAAGGAAGGATCGACTAGTGGAGTTTTCGGAGGAATCTTGAAGTAGCATAAATCAATGGTTGAACTTGGTATATTTGCTGTAAGCTCAGGTAGAACCGGGCATGCCAGTGTGTTATGGTAGTCTGTATGGCGAGAATGTATGCGGATGACGCTTCTCTCTGCGATGGATCCACAGTGTGTATTGCCCATACCGGTTTTTTTTGTAATATTTGTTGGTATAGCAGGTAGGCCCAACTTCTCTTTCAACTCTCTAGTTATAAAGGTGGCGGCACTGCCGGAATCAAGAAGGCAACGTACTTTCTGGCATGCATTGCTACTTGGATTTGCCACATCAATAATTGCTGTAGATAGTAATACGAGATTGTTTCGTTGTACCTGAGATGAGAAGTTGACTGGAACTTTAATGGTTGATTCAGGAACGTCCGTGGCTTCAGCGATGGCAGGTTGCACAGAGACACTGGTTGCAGGCTGTGAAGTTGTGTGAAGCAATGAACTATGCTTTTTGTTACATTTTCGACATGGCCCTTGAGGACAATCCTTAGCAACATGTCCTTTTTTAAGGCAATTAGGACATAACTTCAGGTGGTAAATTTCGGCTTTTCGTTGTTCTGGAGTTTTTGCTAAGAATGTAGGACATTTGTAGATGCTGTGATCAGCACTGCAATAGTTGCAGACCCAAGTTGATTCTCCGTTAGGTTTGTCATTGTTTGTATTAGCTTCTAAACATGCTAAGGATTTGCAGGCGCGCTCCTGCTTATTGCTAAAGTTGTGTTTTTTACTACTTGAAGTATTCTCTACAATGTTAGCATGATTTTGTAAGAATTTTATTAATTCGCTTAATTTGGGCATAGTGTTTCATCAGGATTCCTATGTTCGTCCCATGCTCGTTTGCTAGTGAAATCAAGTTTGTGGTACATAATTTGTACTATCAATGAGTCCCATTCATCCGTGGATTGACCTAAACTTGACAGGGCTCTGAGATTTTTGTTGACTATAAACCAACGCTCTAAGAGAACTTTCAGAATCACGGTGAGTGGGTTGTAGTTCAAATAAAATTAAATCTATGTGTTGAGTAGGGCAGAGCTCGAGGCGGGGGCCTGGTTGGCGGGGCACGCGTGCGGCGGCGGCGCCGGCACGATGATTATCCTAGGTGATGACGGGCTCTGGTCACAAGGATGGGCACGGGCACTTCTTGCGCTGAAATAGTCGGCCCAAGGCGGAGTATATAACGTGCAAAACAAGCCAAGGATAGTGCAACTAGAAAACGGGAGGGGCGTAAATAAACCACAGACAAGGCACAAAATAAACACTTCCGTAAAACCCAAGAACAAACTAAAACAAGACAGCTATGTTGCACATGAGCACAAATGCTGGCTAGCACATCCAACACGTGCGGGGGGGATAGCGTGGGCAATACGATATTCTCAATGGAACAACACTAAATGGCGCACAAGTAAAACTTTCCAGTGACTGTTGTAGTTGCACAATTTAGTGCGGGGTATGGCAGATAGCCTACAACTAAATAAAATAGGTGACTGGAATAATTGAATCGCAAAATAATAGCGTGGAATTGTAGATAGGTACCATACCTATAGTTATTTTTCCTAGTCACTTTTAGTTACCTATGCAATCGCACTATTGCACAGGGCTACAATAGTCAAGGGTATACCTAGGTGGCAGGAATAAAATATATTGTTGTTGAATGAAGTAGATACCTACGCACAAAGCACATGCATGCAATAGGCTTTTCCTATCACTGATGTAGTCATCCCGCAATTACGCAGGTTATAGACTACAATAAAAGGGTTACAGGTAATAAGAAAATTGAAGAAAGGAGACTTAGCTTGGTATTCACGGGCCGGCCACACCCAAGCTGGCCGCACTCGCGATGTAGGTAAATCTTGATTCGTTTCTTCGTGCTGATTCTCGACACGCACGATGGCCGAGGCTCGCCGCTCGCTGACCCGCCGAATGCACACGGTGGTGGGTGCACGATGCTCAGGGAAGCACGAAGTGGTAGAATGCTCGGAGTCTCGGAGTCCGACGATTGCAGTTAGACGGTCGCCATTAGGTAAGCGCGTGGGCTTCACCACTTAGTTGGTTCGAAGTAAAACAGTTATTTGGTTGAACAACTATTACTTTTAATTGCTTCTAATACAATGAAACTTATGAATGGTTAGCTATGTGCTGTGGTGTGCTATAGCGAATCATTTGTGTTAACGCGGTAGGGAGCGCATGGGCGCGCGCTTGTCTTCGTTGGCGGCAGCGGAGCAAGAGAGAGCGAGAGTGCAGCTCGCTCGACGCAGACGCGTTGCGGGGCGTGAGGGCAGGCGTGAGGTGCTCTGTAGTGATGGGCGCGCGGCGCAGACGAAATTCTGGTCGCGTAGTGTTGGCGCGAACAGGTGTAGATTATTTTGGTTACTAAATAGGACCGCGATCGTTATGTCCTCGAGTTGGAATGACAAAGTTAAGATTGACACTTCTAGATTATTAAGTATATGAACAATTGGTTGTATTGTTTGTTTTGTTTTTAATAGGTATATGTATGTAAGTATATACTTATATTTTAATAAATATTTATACCACAGTTTTCGTTATTGCACCTACCGCTGTCTGTCTCTGCCAGTCAACCTTTGGGTGATCCCAAAGGTTGACTGGTAGAAAATGCCTATGGCATTAAGTCCGCCTCTGTACATTTGTGTGCGTAAAGTATTAAATAAATAAATAAATAAATAAACAATTTATAATCGTAGCATTAATCCATTTGTCTCGTTATGGAGTTCGAATTGTTGGGCATCTTGAGTTGATATAATAAGGTCAATTATTTGGTATGACCTCGCCCTCAGATGCAGGATTGTATTTGCAGGAACAGCAGTTACGCGACGTGATGCTCAGGATAGTTGACGGTAGGTAGGTTTCACTTATCTATTATTTTTAGGGTACATCAGGGTATAGTCCACATTCACCACACACTGGATTTTGCAGGATATTTAAGATAAGAAGATAAGCAGTTACGCGTAGCCGGCTAAAACTAGGCTATTAGCCGTAACATAATCAAAATCAAAAGTCATTTATTCAAACTAGACTGAGAATCAGCACTTTTCGAACGTCAAAATTACATAAGACAGTCCCCCAAAAACGCCCGCCCTTCACCACTTCCTAGAGCTTTAGCTGGGAAGAAGTGGCGCAACAAACTCCCCAGTAGCACACCTGTCTGTTTAGTTATATACACTTGATTCTATACAAATCGTATGCAAAGTAATTAACACTACGAAACACAAAACATTAAATTTGCCATATGTTAGCTAGCACACGCCAATATACCAACAAAACAATGAAAACTGTACTCAAGCAAATTACAACATAAAAACGTAAACACAACTTAATATCTAAATAAAAGCCTCCAAGCTTAAAGGGCGTGTCCGTTTACATAAGGCTATAGCTGTAACAACATATACATATAATGCCAATTGCGTTTTCATTCTCTTAGCCCGTGAGGGTCCTGACAAGGATTCTTTCTCCATAACATCCTCATCCTCGTATAGGCATTTCCCTTGCCAGTGCAGGCACGCCGCAGAACAGTTCAGCGTTGCTTTCCAGCATCCAAATTTGCTACTACCACAATCCTTGGTGCAGCGGCAAAATATCGTTTTTAGTTGGACCTCCGGTGCTGGTGAATGTTCTGTTGTTATTGGCACCAGGGTGTCTCCTACATGTTTCCACCTCCCCTCTTGACTCTTGCAGTTTATTCCCGAGCCACTGCTGCACTCGGTGGTAGGTGCGCCGGGAATGCTGGTGGGAGGGCGCTGATGTTAGGCTTAATATTTCCCGCTAATCTCATGAACGACTTGAATGCGGTATTGGTTGAGGGGGTTAGTCTTGCTGGTGCCCAATACTATTTGTGGAAGCACATCTCCCCAGTCTCTTCAACCTCACCGTGAGTGGAGGAGGGGTTGTAAAGATTACTGCTGCTTCCGTGATGATTTCTGACTTCAAGCACAATTTTGAGAAACCCACCTTGCTTCTTCTAACAGTTACAGACGTTGTGTCGCAGCCGGTAAATGAATGTAAGAACAGGATGTGCTCAAATCCATGCTGCTGCATCTGTTGGGTGGACAGTGCAATTAATTTGGTTTTCCGTCGGCAGGGTTTCAGCACAAGGATCTCTTGGATGGGAGCAATGGGAGTTATCAAAAAGACAGTGAGGTCCACATCCTCACCGATGACAGCCGCGGAACTAATCCATTGTTCCGCAGCAGTCTACACGATAAGGACGTCAGTATCTTCGGTGGCCTGGAGAGTATGTATCTCATTCTCCTGAAGCTTTATCTCTATATCTTTATATCTTTGTCGTATTTTTTAAGATCTTGATATAATATGTAATGTACGTAATCATTACCTATGTTTTACAAATAAATCATTCTTGTTCTTAAGGAGATGAACTGACTTTTGTTGGTAGCATTAGACAAAAAATCATCTTGTTTCACTGGTATCGATGTGTTCCATGTCTTTATTTCAGCCGACCTCCTCCGTCTGTATCGTCTCTTTTCTTGTTACTTCGTACTGTTCGCCTAGTTTGCGTACCCATCAAATACCACAGTACACGACACCCCTTGGTAAGACTGGTTGTCAGACTTTCGGGCTTCTGACAACCCGTAAAGGCTGTCAAAGATCTACAAATGACAGCCGGGACCAACGGCTTAACGTGCTTTCCGAGGCACGAAGGGGTCTTGGTATGTAAAGATGGTCACCCATCCACGGACCAACCGCGGCAAGCTTAGCTTAACCTGATCGATCGGCCCATGCGGCTGTTATTACTTAGCCACAAGCCCCTTAATTTGAAATCATTGTAAAAGCCAATTATTTTTAAAAGTGTGACCGTGGAGTTTCATGCCGGCTCTTCTCCATAGGAAACGCCCAATTGGTACCGTGCACCTAGTTTCTGACGTTCATAAGTGCCCATGTAGGTTTATGTGAAATATTTTATTTTTATTTTGATTTGGTTCATCTGAGACATTTGAACAGCCTTGTCGGTAGGCTTGCACATGGTGTAAAGGACGGTTGTCTTCCGCATCCCACTTTCATTGACCAGTGCCAAGGAAATGTGGCCAACTCTTACTCCAAGAATTTTGTCAAATCGGCCTCTGATCGTTTACTTATACACATCCACAGAAATAGCAGAGTTGGATTAACTGCAACCTTTTCATCGTGAATTTGTATTGATGAGCTGACAGAGGAAAAAGGGTATGCACGATCTTTACGGGATAACTTTGTCTGAAAATGGCAAGTCATCTTGTTCATTGTATCTTTACCAAATCGAACAGCATCGTAGCAACGTATTGTGGCATTTCCCACCACCCCATTCGCAATTAACATAATGTCCCTGATTTGTGGGAAGGGAGGATGTTCAGTAATAACACCTTTTATTGGATTTCAATACTGTTGGTTTAATACAACTGTTGGGTCGTAATTTTAATTCTAGACGATAACATTTTATAACATAGGCATAGAGGACCTATAGTTTTGGTCCGAACACTATTCACATCAATAATAATATTAAGGACGCGTGCGCTGCGCATCGCGGTCCGCCGCGAACAGGATGGAAGTTCGAGACGGCGCACGCTAGTGATGTACATGATTATCGGAACTTATCGGAATTGCATGAACATTCCCAGGGGGGCCAGCAATAAGGTTGGAGAACCTAGTCCTCCTCTACAGGTACTTAACTTAACTACTGGCCTAACAAGTTGCCATATTGGGTTCTCAACCTTACAGATCTTACAATATGATCCTTGCCCCTGTGTAACTCTAACACCCTACCTAGCTTCCAGTGTAGTGGTGGAGTATTTTCATCCTTGATGAAAACCAAATCATTAACATCAAAATTATCAACATCATGGTACCATCTGTTTCGCGATTGTAGCGTGCTAAGGTACTCGAGATGCCAATGCGCCCATACGTATACCGTTCTGGTGCAGCATCTGCAATACCTGAAACCGAGATTAACGTGACATGTTGGTTTGCGACCAATTGCTCTCAGGTACTGCTACCAGTGGCTGGGGGGTCCAATAAGGAACTGTCCTTGTGTCAGGACTTCCAAATCCCCAGTATCTTCAGACATCGCTACGAGAGGCCTGGAATTTAAGATAGCTTCTATCTTGCACAACGTCGATAGTTCTTCATACGTCAAGATAGTATCACCTATTTCCCTCTTTAAAAGCTGCTTCACGCTTTTGACCGCTGCCTCAAATAATCCACCCATATGTGGTGAGGCTGGTGGGTTGTAACTCCCTATGTATGTGCTGTCTTCTGAACTGCTCCTTCAGAAGGTGTTCCTTTTCCAATAGGAACTGGTTAACTTCCTTTAGGTATTTGTTGGCTCCAACAAAATTAGTACCTCTGTCTGATCGTATCAGACTGGGTAGTCCGCGTCTACTTACAAACCTGGTAAATGCAGCTATGAATGCCTCAACTGATAAACTAGAGACCAGTTCCACATGGATGGCCTTTGTGGCTACACAAACAAATACGCAGAAGTATGCCTTCACTGACTTTGCGTTTCTTAATAAACTTGATTTTACCAAATATGGTTCAGCGAAGTCTGTAGCGACTCCGTCGAAAGGTCGTGCGCGGCGCACGCGGTCCGCGGGTAGGTCTGCCATGCGGGGAGGTTGTTCTACCACAGAAAACCGAAAACACCTCTTACATCGTCGTATCGTCCGCGCTGCCTGCTTCCGGACCGACGTTATCCAATATTCCCTACGAAGAATAGCAATTAATAACAGCGCCTCACGCGCAAGCGCGACGTGATCTTATCACTTCACCCGATTCTCGTAACAATAGTAACCACCCGCGCCGAAGTGAATCGACCAGGTGAAGTGAGTCGGTAAGCGTGACGCGCGAGTGTCGTGATCTTATCACTTCACTTGATTCTCGTTGCCATAGCAACACCACTTCACTTGGGCTGCATGAAGTGAGCCTAGGCGCCCGCCGGCCGGTACGCGCGCTGTGCGAGTGTCAGTTGAATTGTTGAATTTTGTTATACGAGGCATGCCTTTTAAGTTTTATCGTTTGAAGAAAAAAACACAACTAGAACCTTATAGTACTTTTTATTGTTTTTCAAAGTATTCACCACTTAGCTTAATACACTTTTCCATTCGCTCAAATCAGTTATTATAACATTTATTCCACACTAGAGTGTGTTCAAAATGGCTGACTTGAAAGCGTCGACTGCTTCTTCACCGGACTGGAACCTTTGACCACGAAGACTTTTCTTAATTTAAGGAAATGTAAAGAAATCGTTAGGGCTTAGGTCAGGACTGTACGGAGGATGGTCAAGAATTTCTACTTTTTCCTGCTTCAAATACTCAATCGTTTGACAAGCGCTGTGTGAGCTTGCGTTGTCGTGGTGCAGGATGATGCGTCGCTTTGAGTTAGATTTTCGAAGTTCGGCGATGACTTGTGGTAAACAAACTGTGGTATACCACTCTGCGTTAACCGTTCTACGATCTTCAAGTGCAATAGTCGCAACATGGTCGGTTTTTCCAACGAACGTGGCCACCATCTTCTTTGAAGTGCTTCGAGAAAGAACAACTTTAGTCGGCTTTGGCTCGTCATGAAAGACCCAGATTGTAGATTGTTGTTTGGAATCAGGATCGTAGGCATAGATCCAAGATTCGTCACCACTGATGATGTCGTAGACGTGATTTGACTCTCCTCGGTTGAACCTTTGCAGAGTTTTCTTACACCATCTGACGCGGGCCGCCTTGTGATCGTCGGAAAGCAGATGCGGTATCCAACGGCAAACTAGCTTTCTCACACCAAGCGCTTCATGAAGGATCTTCTGAATGGTTGTCCCTAAAATGCCTAATAGAGCCTCTATCTCTCGATACGTCACATGACGATCTTCGAGAATTAGTTGTCTCACAGCAATGATGTTATCTTCAACGAAGGCGGGTTTTGGGCGTCCCTTGCGAGATTTGTCGATAACACTAGTATGTCCACGCTGGAATTCTAAATAACAGCGTTCGACAGTCCGCAGACATGGGGCTTCATCACTGAACACAGATGTTAGCTCTTCAAAACACTGAAGCCGTGTCAGGCCTCTTCTAAAGTTGTAGAAAATTATTGCACGAAAGATTTAGAAAGATAGAAAAATTCATTTTCGTACGTAACCTGACAGATTCGAATCGACGCTGTGAGTAAACAATAGCATTACTCCTTATACTTTCAATTGTTTTGAGATTCAAAATTTAAACACATTTGAATATAGAACAGTTCCAAATTCAAAATTGCCGGGAAATATGGAAACGACAGAACTTAAAAGGCATGCCTCGTAGTATTGATGACGGTGATTTTATGAATATTTTTTTATTATTGGCAATGCGTAGGTCGGTATAAATTTACCTACCTAAAATTAAATATTAGAAAGGTACCTATTTATTAAATAATCCGCACGTTTTTTTATTCAAATGGTTTATGTACACAGACACACACATCGTTTAGTTAGGTTTCCACATAGTTTGTGAGGGTATAAATTCTATGGTCCGTCAGCCAGGCACACTTAGCACTCCGATCACACTTGACACACTCGGTTATCTCTTCTTATTGAAAAGATTTGGGTTAATAACACGCTGAATAACGTCGCACAGTCTTTACTCGACTCAATCCACTATCGCTTCTTCAAAACACATCGCGGTTGGGTCATGGAATTGCATTTATTTAATCAGTTAACTGATTATGATCAATAGAATAAAAATATTCATAAAATCTCGATTATGATTGTAAATGTAATCCTTGGTCCATCCCTAGTATCAGATGGGATGACACTGACAGTTCACTCCACGTTCACTTCACTTAAGTTTTCACGGTGAGAAGGTTACAGAATAGAACTGCTGGACTTTTAGGGTGTTCACTCCTTAAGCTCCTTGAATAAGTTTCTGAAGGAATCGCTTAGG
Organism: Atethmia centrago; assembly: GCA_905333075.3. Taxonomy (NCBI): domain Eukaryota; kingdom Metazoa; phylum Arthropoda; class Insecta; order Lepidoptera; family Noctuidae; genus Atethmia; species Atethmia centrago. Next base: position 13,381,905 of record HG995387.1, read on the forward strand.
TCCGTGCTCGCTCACGCACTCTACACCCCCTTTTTGGGCCATTCGTTGACTGATCTATACATCATTTTCATACTTTTTTAGGTAAAAGGAGGAAGGCCATACCCATTTTTGTTGCATTGCTAGTTACAGCAACATTAAGTCTGATAACTTTAATAGTGGGAATAATATTTCTGGTTAATTATAATACGGTAAGCAATGTTTATTTTTTATTTTATAAAAATATGTCATATATATTTTAGGGTTCCGTAGTAAACAAGGAACCCTTATAGTTTCGCCATGTCCTTCTGTCTGTCTGTCCCCAGCTTAGCTTAGAGACTCTTCGTACTAGAAAGCTGTAATTTGGCATAGATATAGGTACATATTAATCACGCCGACAAAGTGATAAAATAAAATCTCGAAAAAATATTTTTTCTAGGGTAAAGGTAAAAAATATTTTTTCGAGATTTTATTTTACCACTTTCCCTTGCATGTAAAGTGGGGATAATATTTTTTTCTCGTCTGTCCTATGGTGTGGGGCATCGTTGGATAGGCCGTTCAAAAATATTTCGGTTTGTGTCAATTTATGATTCAGGGGTCCGTTTACTTAATATTAGGCTTCAAAGTGCTATTTTTTGTTAAGAGACAAGTGTCCCCTGCAAGCTAAATGGTTATTTCCGATAAAAAAAAATTGTGAAAAAAAACATGGCTGCAGTAGTACGTATTACGACATTTAAAGGAAAACTATCACAGCTAAGTAGGCTTTACCGCCAGGCCCCGTTTACCTAAGTTCTTATGCACCGATGTTGTATCACGCGACATATCAAGAGAACGAGTAATAGTCGACTAACTTATAATTAATTTATTTATTAATATTGTACGTTTGTAGTTGGAGAACTGACCGTGACGATCAATGTAAGGGAGAACATGTTTTTCTACTACAATGTTAAGTTTGTTTTTGGGATAAGTTTATACCAATAACGGAATCCTTCATTGTGCGTGGTCTGACAGTACTTAGCTGTTTTTTTATTTTTTATTTAAGGTGGATCCGCAGTGGTAATCTGCGAAATTCTATAATATGTATTTACAGAATTATACGTAATCATTAAAATCATTAATACATCTCTCTAAGTTACATTTGTTCCATAGGAGATTTGTTGTTATGGAACACATCTTACTAATGATTATGTGTTTAATTCTGTAAATACATATTTGTTATGGTAGCGAATCATATTTTGATCAAGATAAAACCTTGACACTGACCTGTAAATTGCAAAAAAAATAAAATAAGAAGAATTGAATTTCGCGGGCTACCACTGCGGATCCACTTTTAACAGACAATGGTGCCGATTCCCTTGTTCAAAAACTAAACTAAATTTAAGTTCAGTGCATCTTTTTCTTTCTATTTCATTAAGAAAAGGACAGACGATACATTTTAGTTTACTCCTGTCAAATCCATAAGCGCTTGACGTAAATTGACGTAATTTTAGTAGGCAAGTTTCAAATCACGTCTAAACTTGTATGGAGTAGTGACAGGCGCTGATCAATTTGACAGGATTAAACTTAAATTTATCTTCTGTCCTCTTCTTAATGAAATAGAAAGAAAAAAAAGCACTGAACTTAAATTTAGTTTAGTTTGTGAACAAGGGAATCGGCACCATTACATACTAATAAAATTAGGCTCTTTTTTGCAGTATGACAGCTATGAAATTGTTAAAGATTACACTAATTGCGGAGAGACATCACAAGAAATAAGATGTAAGGACAGTTTAAACTCTACGGGGAAAAAATGCACTTGTTATATTGAAGTAGAAATAACAAGACTAATGAAAGAACCTGTGACTGTTTTCTATGAGTTGGATTCTTATGATCAGATTACCAGCAGTTATGCTCAATCGAGGTAAGTAGTATTAAGATCTGTTTTTTTTTATTTAGTGTGTAATTATGTATTAATTACAGACCCAATGATATCACACTGCTCAGCTGGGCTGAGGCACAGACCAGCAGGCTTAGCATGACACTCTTCATTTCTTCGAAGAATAGACACGGCTCTTTCCATACTCGTAAAAAGTCTAAAAGTGACATTTCGTTTCTCATTTTTTGACATCCCACCATAGACATCCTTCTACATAAAAAAGGACCTAGACAAAGATCGTTAGAAACGAAAGACAAGATGACAGATTGTAGAAGGATTTCTACGGTGAGATATCAAAAACTGAGAAACGAAATATCAGTTTGTATAGAAAGAGCCGTGTCTATTCTTTGAAGAAATAGAGAGTGTCATGCTAAGCCTGCAGTGCCATGTTTATCAAAACCTACAAGCCTTGTATTACAAGCATTTCTCCTGTAAACTGTGAGAGAGACTATCAATCACGTCGCGCGAGGGACACACCGCGCCTCAAGGCCGATTGTATAAATCGGTTTAAACCAAGCAAAGGACGCGTCGCGCTCTAGGCCGACGTCACACCTGCACTATCTATGTGCACTCACACAAATGCAAAGCTCAGCTTGGGCTTCGCGGACTTTCAGGCCGAGTATGGAACAGGTCGGTCGCGCGTCCTCGCGGCCAGAAACTACACAGATATGAGTACAGAAGCTCCACTCACGGAACAAGTAAACAAATTTGTTTTATCTATCCACTCGCACCCGTGGGCCGTGGTATAGTCTTACAGTGTTAATTAGAAAAATATATTTTATCTAAAAATAACAATAGATATAGAAGAGATTTATCGATAATCAACTGACACCGACATTTTTGATGAGCAGAGAGTTCAGTATTATAACATTTTCACGACATCTCAATCATAAAAACCACTATATCCAAAGTTTTGTTTATTTATTGTAGAATAATATAAAAAAATTAAATAAAACGTAGGTTACCGTCGAGGTCGATAATCTTGTTGTATTGATTGCTACCTACATCACTACGTGTCATGATAATGGTGACTGGCGCTGAGGGCACTATGTTTATCGAACTTTATAATGGATATTAGTTTTTGTCATCTTATATTAATATAGATGAAATATAAAGAAAGAAGTTCAACTAATCTAAATTAGGATGAGTCAAGGAACATAATTAGCAAAGGCTAAAAGGCTTCCCCGGATTTTTAAAAAACAAATATTTTAAGAAGCCGTTTTCCACCCCCTCCTCCCGTTTTCCCCTCATTCCGCCTGCCGGAAATGAATATCTTTTTATGATTTTTTTTATGCAATAATTTTGTCTCCAATCTCAAATCCTCAGATCCATCTTCAATCATCCTCAATATGTCGACCTCGAAACAGAAAATAAAAAATTATCTGACATTATGTACCTAACGACTCCGCTACTGAATGTCGAAGTTTGAAATGTCGACGTATATTAGTTCTAAAGTACAGGATCTCGATGTACGCCAGTTCGAAAGTTCACTGGAGCGAAGTATGCAAGGCCGACGTATCGTTAGTTAGAAAGCATACGAGTGCGATGTACGTCAGTTCGAAATTACCCTGAATTAGAGTAATAGAGGAGATCTGGCGCTCGGCGGTCGCTGTCGCGACACGCTCGCTTCGCTCGTTCACCTTCGCGCGTTAATGGACACTGTTCTAACCTAACCTAACCTAACATTATCCTTCGCTATATGAAAGGTTCTGTCGGCGAATCGTTCGCCGTTGAAACGTTCTATCTCTTTCTGTCGCGGCAGCGATCGCTCGGCTTTGTGTGGCTTGCTCCACTCAGGAGCTCCCTTGAGCATCTGGCTCCCGCCTTTATAAAAACGCTCTAGGGGTAGGGACCACAAGACTACGTGGGGTCGGGGTGCTCTAAGTCGGTTCTGACACGAAGTATTTTCTGCGTGGTTCATAAAAAAATATTCGTAACCTACACTAAAGAATTGGGGCAAATATATCCCCTATCTGTTATATTTACCCTTGTTTGTACTTCCTTTTCCCAAATTTTGATTCGTCTATTTATACAATTTTGCCGACTCCTCCAATTTTGCGTTTAGTTTCAATTAATTTGCGTTTAGTTTCACGTAATACTGATTATTTTTATATATTATCTATATATTTTTGGTGTAAATGGGTCAAAATCACTAAGGTGGCAAATTCCAAATTCTGTTTTATGATGAATTTACCTAGCAGTTACTACTTTGATGATCAGCCTAAATGATCACTAAAGTTATATTTAAACAATATTTGCGCTGGCAGAGCATGGAATTGATTACTACTCCTGTAATTTTATTTTGAAATGAGCTATCGCTGAATAAAATCATTGCGGGAACGTTTTTGTGAGGCTTATAATAATATTAAAATATAACATAAGTATTTATTTTTTTCGTAGTAGCGGATATATATTATTTATAAATAGAATTTAAAGAAATGTAATGAAATTGCTAATAAAGACGTTAAAATGCAAAATATAGTGCAAATGGAGCTATTATGACGATTTCTTTGTCTAAAATATCTAAATATGAGAAATATCGCTGTCTTATATATAAATTAACATGCTATAGGTATAAGAAGTTCGCCTTATTTTAATATTACCTGGGCCTTTTTTTAAATATTTAAAATAATAATGTGTTATCTGTGAGTTTCGGGAACATCACTATGTTCCCGAAAATGATGACGTGTTCGCGGAATGATGCGTGTGTTCCCTAAATGACGATATAGATACAATTTAGGTTTATAAAATCATAAGCAATGTTTTTACATGTACGTCGGACTTATTTATTCATTTTGGCATAAGGTTCTTAATTAACAAAAACGTAACTTAAATCAATTTGCAGTCTTTTAATTGCTGTACAGAATTTTTTCTTCAATGACAGACTTCCAATGGAAATATGTCACAGAATCTGCATTATCAGCTGACCCAAGCTTCGAATTTTTACAAGTATCACACAAACCATTCATGCAGTCATAAGAAGTTATGTCGCAACTATAATCCTCGATGTTTTCTTTACACTCCCGTGATTAATTTGTTTTCGTGTTTGACACATAAACAAGATTCTCTGTCTCTGAATGTTGGAGCTTTTTTTTTTTTTTTTGGGTGGTAAATCATCAAATAACTTCTCCCGCTCTGGACGGAGCGGGAGAAGTTATTTAAGTTAAGACGGAGCGGTGTCAGACTCTTACTGACTAAAACCCACCCGTATTCCTTCCTGTTGCCTGTGTTGCCAGGGGCCTCGGTGACCCATAAGTACCTTCCCGCGACCCCGACAGGCATCGGCCCTAGTGGACCCCTACTTTTTGCTGACGACATCTCTTTGAGGCGCGCGTGGAATACGACGCGCCGTCGACCCGGGCCTGGTCCTTACCGGACGGTGAGCTACCCATTGCTCACCGTCCGCAAGCCCGCGCCTACGGTGGCTGGAAATCCGCCCGAGATTCCCGACGCCCAGGGCGTCTCCTGCGGCGGCTAGGGGCGAGAGAGCGCGAAACGTGCCTTTCCCTCAACCGTCCCGCCTCCTCCTTCGCGAGCATTACTGCTTCGCAGAAGGAGGTGACGGCTGCCCATGCCCTCTCGCTCCGTACCATGGCCTGAACCAGGGCCGGACGCGAGAGGTCTCTGCCGCCGATCGCCTCCAAGAGGACACGGCGGCGTTCTGCCCAAGCCGGGCAGACCTCCACCGTATGCTCCACCGTGTCCTCCGGGCGATCCACACTGTGTTGACACCCGGGTGTTTCCTCCCACCTTATCCGACACAGGAACCTCCCGAAGCTGCCGTGTCCGGTGAGGACCTGCGTCAGGCGGAAGGTGAGGACGCCGTGGCGTCTCTCCAGCCACCCCTCAAAGAGGGGACTTATCGCCGCAATCGTGGCGTGCCCAGCACTGGGTTGCGACAACCGTACTTTCCATGACGCCATGAGATCCCGCCGGAGCTCCGTCCGCTGTGCCGCGATTTCTCGCGGCAACGGACTTACGCCCCGGCGTTTCGCCTCCTCGCGCCACTCCCATACGTGCGCGAGGGCTTTTGCCTCCAGATCCCATGGCGGCAATCCGGCAAGGAGGCTCGCTGCCTCACAGGAGAGAATGTTGGAGCTACCACCCAAAACGGTTTTGCTCTTAAGATAAATTTATTCCAGTTTCTCTAACGAATTTTGACGTCAGATGTGTAACTGTGAATAAAAGGAGGCGTTTTTGCTTCTTAATACTGTTTTTCTTCACAAAGTCTCTCTTGGCTGGGCACATCTTGTTGAGATCATCTCTTTCGAAGAAATCTTTTACTTTTTTACGAACTTCCTCCTTCAAAACAACCTCACGAATTTTGGTATCAGACTTCAGAATCGATGTACTGGTTCTCTCTTTTGGCAAAAAGTCTTAGCCACATTAAGCAATTTATATTATCGTACCATGTCACCGCTAACACATTTTTGGAAGACTTCCCTGTCTTTGGATTTTTTTCTTAAATTACAGGCCTTTTTTTTAATTGCGCAGTCAGTACTTCGTTGAATACGAGATTTTCGCGCATTTCAGGAGGCACGTCGACGTTTTTAATCAATGTGTCAACTTTGCTGTTAGGAGTTGTTGGTTCCTGAACTTTTTCCTGTTCTCTTTTTTCCTTTCTCCTTAGTCTTTTCATTAAAATTTCATATTTACGTTTTATGTTAGCAATTCTTGTTGTTTTATTTTACGGTATGCTTTGGCTCTATCCTTCCGAACAATATTTCTTCCCACTGTTCTTCTCACTAAAGACCGTTCTGTAGCTAATTCATCATCAGAATGGGGCGGAGTATTGTTTACTATACTTGATATTGCCTTCTTCTTTTCTCTGTATTTTTTTGATGCTTCTTTCCAAATTTTTCTCTGCTTTCTTTCGCTTTTCTCTCTCAGTCATCTCATCAATGTTTTTAACTTTCTTTGCAGCTTTTTTTTTCTGATAGTACGCTCTATTCTTAGCCCTTTTTATATCTCTCTTTTCCTCTGTCATCTTATCTAAAAAAATCCTTTTCTCTCGTTGTCGCAAGTAAGCCGAACTATTTTTTAACTTGCTTTTTCGGACGTTTTTTTATTTTTTTTAGCCACATGAGACTCCATATTGCTAAAAAATATTAAAAAATATGTTAGCACAACATACTCTAAATTAATTAATCAATAGTTATAATAAAAGGGCGCGTTTATTTCAAAAAGTCATTTCGGGAACGTCATCATCATTTCGAGAACGCTCCGTCAAGTCCGGGTACGGTCCTGAAATGACCGTTCCCTAAATGACTTTTTTAAATAAACGCGCCCTTTTTAGACGGCAGCTATCTTTGACATCATGTTAGGCTTTGTTATTGTAAAGTATTTAAGGTTACTATTTGCTATAAAACACAACAAAACTTATTTTTCAATATTCCAAGTTGAAAAACGCATTCCCGGTATGATGACGTATTGATGTACGCACTATAAATAATGAATTGAATGATACTTACCACTTATTTTCAATTGTTTTGGCGGAAACGAGAGACGACAACCGTTTGTTTACATCGTTCACATCACTGTACCATAGACAACTAAAGGTTGCGTTCATAAACTGAATTTTTACTGAGAATAAAAATTACGCAGGGTATCAGAAAACCCCCCTAATATTCTCACATTTCCTCCAGCGAGGCGGCACCTTTCTAAACCCAACCCTTGACGCGTTCTAACGATTTTTTCTCGTAACATTAGTTTGTTCAAAAACAAGGTTTTATAATGCGATTTCGTGCAAATATTATCTAAAACGATGTAATAACAACTTGTGAATGAAAATATACCCACTTACTACCCGTGCGCGATAAGTTGGGACCTGCTAGGAATGCGACTCCCCCGCCCGCTTCCCCTGCACTTCCCCGATGCCGCCCGTATTGTACCGTTCGCATCACTATTTTTTACTAGGGTTTTTAGTTTCGTACTGGCCTACGTCACGTAATGACGCGCTCTGGAATTCTTTTAGTTTACGTTTGTGTTATTGTTGAAAAGTTAAGTCCTAATTTGCCACTTTTTTTTTTTTTTTTGAGGCTGGGAATCATCAAATAACTTCTCCCGCTCTGGGTGGAGCGGGAGGGTGTGTCAGACTCTTACTGACTAAAACCCACCCGTATTCCTTCCTGTTGCCTGTGTTGCGGGGGCCTCGGTGACCCATAAGTACCTTCCCGCGACCCCGGCAGGCATCGGCCCTAGTGGACCCCTACTTTGTGCTGACGACATCTCTTTGAGGCGCGCGTGGAATACGACGCGCCGTCGACCCGGGCCTGGTCCTTACCGGACGGTGAGCTACCCATTGCTCACCGTCCGCAAGCCCGCGCCTACGGTGGCTGGAAATCCGCCCGAGACTCCCGACGCCCAGGGCGTCTCCTGCGGCGGCTAGGGGCGAGAGGGCGCGAAACGTGCCTTTCCCTCAACCGTCCCGCCTCCTCCTTCGCAAGCATTACTGCTTCGCAGAAGGAGGTGACGGCTGCCCATGCCCTCTCGCTCCGTACCATGGCCACTGCTAATGGCCATGGCTAATTTGCCACTTAACAGTATCGTGGTACTAGATAATGCACCGTACCACTCAACTCAAATAGAAAAACCACCCACAAGTGTAGCGACGAAGGGGACTATACGTCAATGGTTATTAGACCACAATATAACATTTGATGAAATAAAAATATTGGGATGATGACCTCTTACAAGAGACGAATGAATCGCAATTAATTGTAAATTTATCGGATACCTCTTCGTCATGTGATTATATTGAGACTGAGGACGAAGAACAACCTCTAGAAGGCATAAATCCAGTAAGTAGTGACGAAGATGAGATAATGTAAATGATAGATAAAATAAATGTATAAATTTAAACATTGTATTTTTATTCATTACAAAACCATAGTCAACACTTTCGGTGATACATAATTAAATACCTCGTGTCCTATTTTATTCAAATAGTGTAAAAAAGATTAGATAAAAAGCAGCGTCCTCCCCGAGTAACATAATAAATTAGGTTAAAAAAAACAAAGACGAAGCCGCCCGCGCACAGTGGAACGAATGTATGGGAGCGGTTGGACGTAGACATGTCCGAAAAAAAAGAGTAAAATTATGCCAAACTAATGATGCCATCTTATTCGATTACTTAATGCCTTCATAACTTGTGGTGATGAATTTCTTCATAACTCCCATATTTCGGGAGTAATTTGAGAAAATGTGAAATTTTACTATGAAAATGAGTGTATCGAGCTCTCTCCCTCCTGATTCCGGGCTTGTTTCAAGTAGCGGTCTCTAATATCATAATGCTAATACTAAGAGCTATATTTAATACTAAGACACATAGTGCGCCAAATGTGCACTTTCTGGGATAAAGAGTGATGTTTATTTTATAACACAATTTTTTTATTTTTTGTTTATTTTGTTGATTAAAACCGTTTTTCTAAAGGTTTACCTTATTACAATAACATTTCTGAGCAGCCAATTAGAGAAGATATAAGCTAATTAGGATATATAATTAGGGACTTAAGGTTTACATATAAAACTGATGCACTAATGATTACTGATAAGAACATTGCTATTATTTAATTACTAAATGGCTCTTAATACACTAATTTAGCATGCATCATTTACTAATTATCACAATAACTAATTACCTTGCAATATTTAACAAAGGATACCTGGGATACCTGGATTTTATATAAATAGGTCACTATTAGTAACTTTAAAATCAGTGTTGATTTACACCTCGTTGTATCCAAGCTAATCTCGCAATGTATTTTCCAAATTTTAATAGAAATCTTGATATTCACGTTGCTTTATGCGCACGCGCACATAAAGATTTACGCGACTTTAACTATTTGTTCAGTGTTTTAAAAGATAACAGTTGTGTTCAGTTATGTGAAAGTGCTGAAACAAGTTTAAAAGACTGGTGTCGTCGATTTTGCTACCGCATTTATGCAAAATGGACACAGTCTGGAAGAAGCACAGATAAGTTTCGGAAGAAACATGAGATTTGGCTACAGGCTGCAATTCAATGGCCGGAATTACAGAATGAAAATATGGAACCTTCTACAGAAAATATAAGTGACGTCATCGAGCCCATAATTTCTCCTGCTAAATCTGATGCTTCAACTTGTACACATCCTAGTCCTCGTAAATCTTTTGAGGACCTTAGTAACCGGCAAAAAAGAAGACGCACTGAAGATAGTCTTTCATGCAGCAGTAGCAGCGCTGAAATTATGTTTTCGGCCGAAAGGGCGCTTCAAAAGGCAGGACAAAGCGATACAGCTTATGTTATGAAATACTTGACGGAGAATCCAGAAGAGGCCTCAAAAATCAAAGCCTTCATTGAAGGTAAATCAATTCAGGTACGGGAAATATCCCCTTTGAAGGCATTGGCTCTTTATGTATCGATGAACTTATCGAAATGGCGCTATAACACTCTTCGGGATTTCAACACTCAAGAAGGAGCTCTTCAATACCCGAGTTACTACATGTTGGTTAAAGAAAAAATTAAGTGCTATCCGGCCAAAGAAGATCTCACAGTTACAGAGAGCTCTGCAAAAATCAAATTACAAGCCTTGATGGATTTAACCTCAAGAAGACTTATTAGGTCGTTAGAAACCCCTGTTGATCCCAATCAACAGCTCGTATTGACCAGCAAATGGGGTTTTGACGGATCATCTAGCCAAAGCATTTATCATCAAAGGACGAGTGAAGATGAGCAAATCGATCTTGCTAGTAATTTTATGATTAGTCTTGTACCACTGCGGCTCGTCTCAAAAGGTGTAACAATTTGGGAAAACGAGCGACCATCTTCCACTTCATTTTGCCGGCCAATATTGTTTAAGTTTATAAAGGAAACCAAAGAAAATGTGCAGAGAGAGATGGCTGAAATCGAAGCAGAGATTGAAGCCTTAACTCCATCCACCATCACTGATGGAATTAGTGTCAAACACCAACTGCTGTTGACAATGATTGATGGTAAAATTCATTCCATTATATCCAATACAGCAGCTTCAGTGTGTGACATATGCAAGGCTTGTCCTAAAGAAATGAATAATTTAGAGTTAATCAAAGATAAACACGCAAACGAGGACATGTATAAATATAGCTTAAGCACCCTTCACGCTTGGATTCGCTCAATGGAATGCTTATTACACATTTCCTACAAATTAGACATAAAATCATGGCAAGTAAGGGGTGATATAGCAAAAAGGCAAGTTGATGACAGGAAGAAAAGAGTTCAAGAGGCTGTAAGAAGAGAAACGGGCTTACTTCTCGATGTTGTGAAACAAGGCAGTGGATCCACCAACAATGGCAACTCGGCAAGGAGATTTTTTGAAAACTACACTAAATCTGCTGAACTGACCGGAATAGATGCTATGCTTTTAAGAAAAATCTGTGTGATCTTGCAGTGTATTTCATCAGGAGAGAAGATCAACGTAACTAAATTCCGAGAGTTCTGCTTTGATACTGCTAAGCTTTACGTGGAGTTATACCCATGGTATTATATGCCTTCTTCACTTCATAAAATTTTAATGCATGGGCCAGACATAGTTCAGAACATGTCAATTGTGCCCATTGGTTTTCTATCCGAAGAGGCATCTGAGGCTAGAAATAAAGATTTTAGAAAATATAGAGAGGGGCATTCTCGAAAGCATAGCAGTATCTCATGCAATGAAGATATTATGCACAATCTTTTACTGTCTTCTGATCCACTTGTTACAAGTATCCGTCCAAAAGGAAATAAGTTTGTAAAAAAATCTTCTTTTAAGGAATTTTATGAGCTTACGGATTCTGAGAAAAGTGATATCGAATTTGTTAACATAAATGATTTAGCGGACATCGATTCTGAATTTGAATTAATTGATGATGATGATGATGACGAAGATAATTAAATGATGTTATTGTTTTAAAATGTGTAACTTAGTAAATTAGAGCTTACATCTTAATTATTTATTGTACTTTTAATGAAACTAGGTAATTTATTATCAACTTACTTAAAAGTCATACTCTCATCAGTTCTTGTGAATATTTTTGTTAATATATATTTCTGTATATATATAATATATTTATAGACCTCTTAATAAGTCTGTCTGCGGTTTAAAGTAAATACAAATGGGGAAAAAACGTTTTTTTTTTTAAATTTTCATTACCTTTTATCACAGAAAGTGCACATTTGGCGCACTATGTGTCTTAGTATTAAATATAGCTCTTAGTAATAGCATTACGATATTAGAGACCGCTACTTGAAACAAGCCCGGAATCAGGAGGGAGAGAGCTCGATACACTCATTTTCATAGTAAAATTTCACATTTTCTCAAATTACTCCCGAAATATGGGAGTTATGAAGAAATTCATCACCACAATTTATGAAGGCATTAAGTAATCGAATAAGATGGCATCATTAGTTTGGCATAATTTTACTCTTATTTTTCGGACATGTCTACGTCCAACCGCTCCCATACATTCGTTCCACTGTGCCGCGGCTGCTTGTTATGTTCGATTTTTTGCGGGCGGTACAAACACGCCAATATGACGTCACCGCGCTCAGGTCCCAACTCATCGCGCACGGGTAGTACCATTGAATAACACACAAAAAATACACAAAACTGAACAAAAACAAAACAATAACACAGCCCACATTCGCCCGGGTCGACGGCGCGTTGTATTCCACGCGCGCCTCAAAGAGATGTCGTCAGCACAAAGGTAGGGTTCCACTAGGGCCGATGCCTGCCGGGGTCGCGGGAAGGTACTTATGGGTCACCGAGGCGGGCAACACAGGCAACGGATGGAATACGGGTGGGTTTTAGTCAGTAAGAGTCTGACACACCCTCCCGCTCCGCCCGGAGAAGTTATTTGATGATTTCCCAACTAAAAAAAAAAAAAAGGATGGAATGTCTAATACGACCGAATTGTTATTTCAGAAATTGTTGTAAAGATCTAGTCGTCCTAAGGATAAATTATAATAGTTGGAACTCGCAGCAAAAAAAAAAAGCCCACATTCGCGATGACAACCAACTAAAATGTCACTTTTAAACATTATTTTTAAAAGTTTTTGACGTATATTTTTGGTTTAAAACCCTGTAGTTTTAAGACAATATCTTCCAGACCATCGAGTAGAATTGCCCAGTAACGATATTAGCAATTATTTATAGGTAATAATGGACTCGCAAATCGCGCGCCGGTGGGGTTTGACAGTTTGGGCTAAGTGGCATATCCGCGCGCCGGTGAGAAGTGAGCTTGGAGAATTGACCATGACGTAGGTATATCGATGTATGGGAGAACATGTCTTTCAACGACAATTTTAAGTTTGTTTTTGGGATAAATTCCAACTACAGAATCCTTCATTGTGCGTGGTCCGTTTCGCACTTGGCCGGTTTTTTTTTTCTTTTATATGGCTTTTGTTTACCATTACTATGCTCAAATATTCACACAAGGTTAATTTAGCATACAGACGGATGGTTTATAATTTTTTTTTTGCGAAAAATTTTTATGAAGCTAATAATAATAATTCTATAACGACTCGTTTTAATGCACCAAAAAAAATAATTACTAGAACTCCTAATTACTCATTAATATTGTGTGCTGTTTTTTTTTCTATAAGCACGCAGTCTTAGGTCTACATTTAACACCCTTTTAACAGTAGTTCTGCTTAGTCCCATCTGGAGAGCCAACATTTTTTGTTGCGGACAGGATTTCGTTGGATTCGCGCCTTCACTGCTTTGATGACCGCTGGAGTCCGAACAGTACGAGGTCGACCGCTCCTTTGTTTATCTTCTAATCTTGAATCTTCCCTGAATCGTTTGATAGTACGATAAATAAATCTCAGTGGAATTTTCAAATTTTTCAGCAGTTTGAAAATCTCAGTTGGCGCGTGACCGCAATGATGCAATGCAATTACTGCGACTCTGTCTTCTTTGCGCGTCCACTCCATTTTAGAAAATGAACAAAATTCCAGAAACCCTTTGTTTTTATTTTCTTTAAATATTCAAATTTCGAATGCCCGGCTATTTTCCTAGGCTTTTTTTTTTTTGAGGGTGGGAAATCATCAAATAACTTCTCCCGCTCTGACCGGAGCGGGAGGGTGTGTCAGACTCTTACTGACTAAAACCCACCGGTATTCCTTCCTGTTGCCTGTGTTGCGGGAGCCTCGGTGACCCATAAGTACCTTCCCGCGACCCCGGCAGGCATCGGCCCTAGTGGACCCTTACATTTGTGCTGACATCTCTTTGAAGCGCGCGTGGTATACGACGCGCCGTCGACCCGGGCCTGGTCCTTACCGGACGGTGAGTTACCCATTGCTCACCGTCCGCAAGCCCGCGCCTACGGTGGCCGGAAATCCGCCCGGGATTCCCGACGCCCAGGGCGTCTCCTGCGGCGGCTAGGGGCGAGAGGGCGCGAAACATGCCTTTCCCTCAACCGTCCCGCCTCCTCCTTCGCGAGCATTACTGCTTCGCAGAAGGAGGTGACGACTGCCCATGCCCTCTCGCTCCGTACCATGGCCTGAACCAGGGCCGGACGCGAGAGATCTCTGCCGCCGATATTTTCCTCGGCTTGCATTCTAAATTCGAAATTTTACCTATACGACAGAACTTATGGCCCGACTACTTTATAATTAGAGGAGACGTCAATGTCGTTCATTTTTCAGTCAGTTTTTATAATATCTTCCCTTGTGTCGATCGAGATAATGTTATTGCAATCACGACGGTTTCACTACACGGCGAAATTACTTCTGGTACATACTGTTAGCTTGTATCTGGTAACCCTACTTATTTAATCAACTAATAAGCGTATGTCACTCAATTGATTATTCGTTCATAACATTAACTGTCATTCGTTCATGACATTCACTGTCATTCTCTATGGAAGATAACTGACAGCCGGCCTTCTTGATCGAGACGTCGAGGAGTGAACACGCCTACATTACCAGCGTAACAAATTGGTGGAATTATAATTTAAATCTTAGCAAGTAAGTACAGGACTTATTATTTTGGTGATATCCAAGTGTTCTTACAAATTTTGTGGAAAAGGTAATAAATATGTTTGTGTTTAAATAATGTGTTTCGTTTTCTATTGCGAACCCCTTTATTACTGACTGTAGCTAATAGTTCAGAAGTGGGATCGTAAGAGAATTCTCATAATTTTCTTTTTTTCACGTCCACATCGATCTTATTTTAATAATGATTTTTTAAACATAATCGTTACTGGTATGATTCGAAAGATTTTTACGGATTAAAAATATGCATACTTTATTTTCTTTTCCTGACAACCTACAACTTTTGAAAATGGAACGTTACAATTTAATTTCTTGACAAGTAATTGTATTTTTATTAAAATACGAGAAACTCATTTCTGAATTACAACTTGAATATGAAAGCTATTTAGGTGTTTAACGATTAGTGAACGCGTTGATGAAGAATATGGATGATTAATACTAATTACTATGCTGAACGGCTATGAGTTGTGAAAAGAAAAATATAAAAGAGAAATATGTTGATAACTAGTGGAGACATACTTAATCCTATTGTACGTAATAAATTAAACTTGCTATTTATTTAGTGATTGGTTTGAAAGAAGCATCACATGGTGACATTGACCTAGTATGTTTATTTTAAAATAAGAAAATCATAGGTGATGATTTGATGTCGGTGGCTAATTGTAGGTACTTCATACTTTCAATAGGTCTTGTTATTTATTTGGTGGCCCTGTCCTACACAAACTGATTATATAGGTACCATTTAATTTTTGGTTTCTCTTCTACATTATTTTGATAATTACTCAATCATAGTATAAATACGATCATGCGCTAAGCTTTCAAATGTGAGTTTCAGATACACATTCGTATTGAATACAACCGAGGGGAAGGGTTGTTATTCAATATGGATGAGGATGAAGAGCCCAGGTTTGAGGGCGGAAGTGAGCCCAGGTTTGAGGGCAGGAGTGGGCCCAGGTTTGAGGGCGGAAGTGAGCCCAGGTTTGAGGGCAGAAGCGGGCCCAGGTTTGAGGGCAGGAGTGAGCCCAGGTTAGAGGGCAGGAGTGAGCCCAGGTTAGAGGGCAGGAGTGAGCCCAGGTTAGAGGGCAGGAGTGAGCCCAGGTTAGAGGGCAGGAGTGAGCCCAGGTTAGAGGGCATATCAACATCTAGGCTGGAAGGTCATGGACTGCCCAGGCTAGAGGGCAAAGGAAGGAATATGGACAGCCGGGACAAGGAACCGGTCACTATGGGAATGGCGGCGAGGATTGAAGACCGGACACTACGTTCGTCTAGGAGTCGGAAAAGGCGAAATATCATCACGGATTCGGACAGCTCATCGCGTGGTGGTGCAAGCCGCGACAGGACTAGGAAATATAGAAGGAGGTCACGAACACGGAGAGGTGGCACCAGGCGGACGGCGCATAGCAGCGACAGCTCGGATAACCGTGAGTCAACCCGAGCTTATAAATCTAGTCGGAACAGGAATAGGGAGTCTGAAGCAAATGTATTATTAGATAAGTTTTTGTCGATCTTAAGTAACGTCAAGAGTTCGGAGAAGCCCAAGCTGTCATTTAATAGTAATGTTTTGCCGGATTTTGATCCCCTAAGTAAAGAGCAAACTATGCTAGTATGGATCACTAAAGTAGAAGAATGTGCCGAAATATACGGTTGGTCTGAAAAGGAAATAATTCACTACGCTCTTCCTAAACTTTCGGGGGTAGCAAAAACGTGGTATCAAGGTTTACCTTCTCTTCTTTATACTTGGGGCGAATGGAAGAAAAAGCTAATTGAATCATTCCCTTGTCGCGAGGACTACGCCGAACTCTTGACGGAAATGTTGGCTAAACGTGTTAAGTACGGTGAATCATTGGAGCACTATTATTACGCAAAATTAAATTTATTAAATAGATGCAAAATCTACGGTAAACAAGCAGTAGATTGTGTCTTATACGGAGTAGATGATCGTGCCATTAGAGTAGGAGCACAAGCGGCTCAATTTAGTGAACCAGAACAAATTTTAAAATATTTTCGAACGGTAAAAGTAGGACAAAATAGAGAAGCATACGAAGCTAATGTCAGAAATAGGAACGATCGTAAAACCTCTACTAACGCAACGTCTCGGACCCAGAATCCGAGATCTGGTACGGCGAATTCTAACATACGGTGTTTTAATTGTAACGAACTTGGTCACCCCAGTTTTAGATGCGATAAACCCTCTATTAAATGTTCATTATGTGACAGACTAGGTCATCAAGCGTCTAATTGTTATAAAAACAAGTTTAAAACTGATTTACTTAAAAACGAAACCCAATCAAAAGATAAAAATGAAAAACAGGTATCAGAGTTGAAAATTGATAGATCAATTGACAAATACATTTTAGACATTAAAATTAATGGTAAAGCAGTAAAATGTCACATAGATTTAGGAAGCCAGTGTACGCTTATAACGATAAGCAAGGCTAAAGAAATTGCCATGGATATTAAGTACCCGCCTAATCTACCCGTATTGAGAGGTATAGGTTCAAATTTAACTATTCCTTTGGGCGTAGTAACTGCCAATGTTGAAGTTCAGGGAATTAGAAAACTTATAGACATTTATGTAGTTGAAGATCATGTTCTGGGTCACCCTGCTCTCTTGGGGCACTCATTTACGGAAATGTCCGATCTTATAATTACTAAAACCCCAACTGAATTGATATTAAAAAAAATTGATTATACGAAAATACATCTGATATGTAGTGATAATGTTTGCATTCCGTCGTCTTCATTGCATGTAATACCAGTAAAATCTGAGCCATCATTTAGTGGTAGTGTTTACGTACGACCTTCTCTTAGGGAGTCGAATGGAAAACACTATTATCTTTTATCGGGTGAATATACCATCAAGGAAGGGAACGGTTCGGTACTGGTATATAACGTGTCTGGAAGCGAAATAACCATTTCAAAAAAATCTTTATTGACTCGTTCTATTAAAAGCGAATATTTAGACTCTTCGGAAGTTGTTAATTGCTGTCAAATGTCTTTCGATTCTGTTAATTCTAATGAACTAATTAAGTGCGGAGAAAATCTCAATAACGAAGAACGGTTACGGTTACAACAGCTCTTAAATAAATATCAAGAATGTTTTTCTAAAGGTCTGAAAGATCTCGGATTTACTAAAGTAACAGAAATGGTTATTGAACTGGAAGACACCGAACCAATCGTGTATAGACCGTATCGTTTGTCTCATGCCGAAAGGACATTAGTAAACGACATGGTTCAAGAGATGATAGATAGTGGCATTGTGAGGGAGTCTTCTTCGCCTTATGCCAGCCCCATTGTTTTAGTCCAGAAAAAGACGGGTGAAAAACGGTTATGCGTCGATTATCGAGCACTTAATAGAAAAACCAAAAAAGACCATTACCCCCTCCCACGAGTCGAGGACCAACTAGACCAACTGGCAGGAAACCAACTATTCACGTCTCTTGATTTAGCGTCAGGCTATTACCAAATTCCGATTAGTAAGGAATCTTGTCACAAAACAGCCTTTGTTACCCCAGACGGGCAGTTCGAATATAATCGTATGCCATTTGGTCTTGTCAATGCGCCCTCCGTCTTTCAAAGGACGATTAATAAAATTCTTCATGACGCTAAAATCAAATATGCAATCGTCTACATGGATGACATTCTTATCCCCTGTAAAGATGTCTCTGAGGGTTTGAATAGATTAGAGGAAGTTTTACAACTCCTAAAGCAAGGAGGCTTAACACTCAGGCTCAGTAAATGTAACTTCTTCCTAGATAATATCGATTTTTTAGGCTTCGAAGTAAACTCGTCGGGTATCCGTCCGGGCGGTAGGAAAACCGAGGCTATCTCAAAATTTACAACACCCAAAAACATACACGAATTAAGACAATTTCTGGGGTTGTCCGGTTTCTTTAGGCGGTTTATTAAAGATTATGCCGTAATAACTTCCCCGTTGACGAACCTATTAAAAAAAGAGGTGGTTTGGACTTGGGGTAGTAACCAAGAAGAATCTTTCAACTTGGTTAAAACGTTGCTTACGCAACGACCATTATTGGCTTTATACGATCCTAAATCAGTAACACAATTGCATACCGATGCATGCAAAGATGGGCTTGCAGGCATACTATTACAGAGTAATTCTTTAGGCGTATTTCATCCAGTTTCATACTTTAGCCGTAAAACTTCCCCCGATGAACGCAAATTGCACTCGTATGAGCTTGAGACCCTGGCAGTAGTAGCATCTCTGTGTAGGTTCAGGGTATATTTGCTAGGGATACCATTCGTAATTTATAGTGATTGTAGCGCTTTAAGATCTACATTCGTAAAACGTGATCTAATCCCACGAGTTGCACGTTGGTGGGTCCAAATACAAGAGTTCGATTGTACTATAGAGTACCGACCCGGCTCCCGAATGACGCATGTTGATGCGCTGAGCCGTGGACCGGTTGCGGCTGCCGATGCCGAAACACACGTATTAGACATCCTTAGTATTGAAAGTTCCGATCAGGACTGGATTACTACCGTGCAAGACGTGGACGATGAGGTACAGAGGATTAAAAATATATTAGAGGATAAAACTGCGGATTTAGTCATGGATATACATACAAATTACAAAATTAAGAACGGTCGTGTATATCGCATGGTAGGAGACGAGATTAGGTGGTTAGTTCCAAAGGGTGTACGTTGGCAAATATTGAAACGTAACCATGACGACATAGGGCATTACGGGTTTGACAAAACTTTACAGCGCATACAACAACATTATTGGTTTCCTAAAATGCGTCGTTTTATTAAAAAAATATGTACAGTCTTGTTTAGAATGTGCCCATCATAAGACCCCTGGTGGCAAACGAGAAGGCGGACTGCACCCGATTGAAAAAGTCAGTGTCCCTTTTCATACTATACACGTCGACCACTTAGGTCCTTTTATCAAGAGCAAGAGGGGTAACTGTTATTTATTGGTCTTGGTGGATAGTTTCACGAAATTTGTAAATATAAATGCCGTCAAAAACACTAAGTCCCTCACTAGTATACGCGTAATAAAAGAACACATAAGTTACTTCGGGGTCCCCACACGGCTAATATCCGATAAAGGATCTAGTTTCACTAGTAAAACGTTTAAAGAATTTACAACACTATACGGAATAAAACACATTATTAACGCCGTAGCAACACCCAGAGCAAATGGACAAGTTGAACGGTTTAATAGGACTATCCTAGATGCTCTTTCGACTTGCACTCATAACAAAGATGACAAATCTTGGGATGACTATATCTATGATATTCAAGTAGGTATCAATACCACAGTACATAAGACCACCCAGAAGAGCCCTTCCGAATTATTATTTGGGTTTAATATAACTAGTAGGTCAGAAGGTATTTTGAACCCCGTTCTATCCGATACCACTAATTTAATTGACTTGGAAGATTTGAATAGTTTAAGAGATGAGGCAAGTTGTAGTATAAAGACACAGCAATTAAAAGACGTAGAAAGGTTCAATAGTCATAGGAAATTAGGCAAAACGTATAAGATAGGAGACTTAGTCCGCGTTGAGAGGCAAGTTCCTCATGATGGCCAATCCCAAAAGTTAGTGGTTAAATTCCAAGGTCCATATCGTGTAATAAAAGTGCTTCCCAATGATAGGTACATGATTGAGGACACCCCTATGACACGCAAACACGGCCGTCGATACGAAGCCGTGGTGGCTATAGATAAAATGCAGTCTTGGCTAATATTTAATAGAAACTTAGAAAGTAGTGATGATGAGGTTAGTGATAGTAATATTGGTGAGGAAAGGAATGAAGTAGAGAATTAAATTAAATTATTTGAATTTTATAGTAATTATGATGTTGTTATTTTTTAGAATATGAATTGAATTAAAGCACAGTGAGTAAAATTAAGCATTTATTTCTTAATGTTATTGTACTGATTTAATATTGTTATTATGGATAATTAACTGAGATATAATGGTTTATTTATTTGTTTGTTGATTAGATAATAATGTATTGTAATAATATTTTTTTAATGCTCTTCTTTTCTATATAATCTATATAACATTTTAAGCCCGAGGACGCGCTTTGAACAGGATGGCCGAGCTGTTAGCTTGTATCTGGTAACCCTACTTATTTAATCAACTAATAAGCGTATGTCACTCAATTGATTATTCGTTCATAACATTAACTGTCATTCGTTCATGACATTCACTGTCATTCTCTATGGAAGATAACTGACAGCCGGCCTTCTTGATCGAGACGTCGAGGAGTGAACACGCCTACATTACCAGCGTAACAAATTGGTGGAATTATAATTTAAATCTTAGCAAGTAAGTACAGGACTTATTATTTTGGTGATATCCAAGTGTTCTTACAAATTTTGTGGAAAAGGTAATAAATATGTTTGTGTTTAAATAATGTGTTTCGTTTTCTATTGCGAACCCCTTTATTACTGACTGTAGCTAATAATACATAAACATAAACTCACGCCTTCTTTCCATGGAGGTAGGCAGAAACTACAGAGCGCCACCTGCTACGATTCTTACATAATCTTTTTGCTTCGTTTACGTTCAATACATTTGCGGGGTAAATGCGTAACACATAAAACGACTATTGATCGCAGTTTCAGTTTGACAGTTCACCCACGTTCATTGCGATATTTACGTTGTTAAGGAGACGAATTTTTCAAACCTATGAAGCAATGGATTAGCAATATCCTTCAAAACACTTGAATTGTGATTTAAAATGTATTACGCAATTAGAGCTCTGAGGCCTTAGTGTGAGTTTTTTTGACTCACGTTCGAACGCGTTCGATTGCGAGCGCGTTAGAATTTAGTATGGGAAATTAGGTTCTACGAGTGACCACCAGGTGGCACTATGACTAAATTCCCATACTAAATTCTAACGTGCTCGCAATCGAACGCGTTCGAACGTGAGTCAAAAAAATCACACTAAGGCCTCTGGTCATAAAACCCACCGGTTGCGAGTAGGTAGTACCTATTACTTGGTGTGGAACTGAGGACAATAAGCATTAGTCATTTTACCACATACATTTCGCCATTGTTCTGTTATCATTGTACTGTGTCAGTAAAGCGGTCGATGTTACACAGCACATTGTTATGTGAGTACTATGTACTATAAAGCTGCCATTTACTGGATACGTCCTTCATTGAATTGAATGTGCCCTGGTGGCTGGGAGTATGTCGTGCTCACTCTAATGTCTCGCTGATGGTGGCGCGTATGTTGGATCATTTAGCTCCCTTCAAAATGGTTGAGCTGAATAGTGCTAATCCATGCGTCATGTTCGTGAACGGGCGCCGCCAGTAGAGACTGGTCATCTCTTAGCTGCCACGGCTTATTTTAATTTTTGCTTTTTTTGTTTTGTTAATCTTTTTATTACGGTCGCTTTTACGTTTTGCATCGTTCTCACATGTATAATTTCAAAATGAATGATGTAAACAATATTTTGTAACCATAATACGTTGATTTAAAAGAGTGTCCGCGGAGTTTCTTGCCCGTTCTTCTCCATAGGTACCTACTACGCTTTGGAATGGGCAAATAGCTGCATCTTTCTGACTGACCGACCGACCCCTTGACAATTCAAAAGTGCCTGTAATTTTTATTTATTTGAAATAAATGCTTTGAGTTTGAGTTATCGAATCGTATTTCAATAAATTGTTAGGTACCTATTTTCCTCCTAACATTTTGTTTGGAATTTTCCCATTTTGAAATAAAGTAGCATTATTTCCTGCTACCAAATGTAACGTTGATGTTTTTTAGGATGGTAGGTAACCCACCGAGCAGGCGTGGCCATCAATGTTCTATCCTTCTTCGAATGAGCCTGTATCGATACGATATTATTTCGATGACATAAACCATGATTCTTACAAGGTGTTAATGATTCACGATCAAATTTGAGTGACGTAAAACCACAAATAAATAATTGCAATGTAACTCTTATTTCATTATTCATAATTAACGTTTATTTACATTATCAAATTACAAGATGGTTATTAACATTAACTAAATTAAATTAAAACTATGTTAAACCTAAAAAAGGCCCTCGAGGCATTGTACCGAGGATGCTGGCGGCATTTCCTCGCTGAATTGCAATCCTGATTCGCGTTGCGCGAGAAATCCGCCAGCTTTTCGGTTACCAGTTACATCAACTAGACGTGTCCACCAATATATTAATTGTTGTAAAGTATACATTAGAATTACAAACATTCAAATTTATTCCTTGCCATATCGAGATAGGAGTTACATTGCAATAACTTACTTCGTTAGGTTTTACGTCGATCTTGAATGACCTACCTTACTTATATCCGAAATATCCTCTGGCAGGGACGACAATCAGCTGGCAGGCAACCTCTCCCCGGAACCATCGGCTAGCTGCGGTGCATACACTTACGCCAACTCCGCCACGAAGACGAAGCCCATAGCCCCATGCGGTGGGCTCGCTGACGCTATGTTTAATGGTACAGTAACTTCTTTAGGTTCCTCCAAACTACAAATGGTTATTAGCGCCGCGAATCTGCGATGGACTGGAAGAAAGCAATTCGAATTGTTGGCCGCAATCGGTGGTGATGGGTTCGGGAAAGCCGCACCGCGCGACCCAGCCAGACATGAAGAATTGACTCAATCGGAGACTTATGCTGCCTGTGGCGTGCGACTGTGATGCCGGCGAATGGTCTTGCCTCAGGCTTCTGAAGCGGTCGATTATTATGAGGCAGTATTTGTGGGAAGCATACAAAGGTAAAGAAGCTAAAATATATATATTTTCTTTCCTTTTCTCTTTCAAGTTTCACTCGCATGCAAATAGTTCATATAAAAATTGTATTATTTAAGATGTGGATAACGTCGTGAGCTACACATATAAACATACTTTTTAAGTTTTATTATACTAAATTAAGAAATGTGTGTAACTGTTGGTTTTCCCAAAATAAATAAATAAATATCCAAAATAAAAGTCATTTATTCAAATTAGGCTGAGAATCAGCACTTTTTGAACGTCACCATTACCAAAGACAGCCAAAACGGCTACTTTCCTACGAAATGTATGGAAATAGTTATTTTTTTGCGATTTCCGACTTTTCTAGTACTCAAACCTCAGTTAGTCCGATACAGGTTGAAACGTTACGATTGGCCGGAGGGCCAGTCGTAAGTCACGTTAAAAAAGAAAACTGGAGTAATAGTACTTACTACTAAATATTAAAAAGATTAGATTAAATATTCAAAATAGAGTATTCTAGGCTTCTGGTCCGAGTGCACGGGACGCTTGGACGGCAGTATGTAGGATCGGCTGGCAGCAGCTGGACAGGGTCGGCAGGTAGTTGGACTGGACCGGTAGGTAGCAGTGGACAGGGTCGGCAGGTAGTTGGACTGGATCGGCAGGCAGCAGTGGGGCAGGGCTGACAGACGAGGCGGAGCACGAAGATGAGGTTGATCTTGCCTTCGCAGTCAGTCGGCAACTCTGTCCCAAGGAGTAAAACGTCCTTTGTTAAACAAGAGGTTTTGTTTTATAGTACCTAAATTAGTGGTATTATGTTGTGTAATTGGTGTTAGTGTCCAACGCCACGTTGATAGAATGCCCTAATAATGGTAAAGCTCTCCGTCCTGGAGTGAACTAGTAAGAGGGTGGCGTAGTCCGAATCTCGCCGATACGGCTGACTGCGGAGGCGCTCTACAGCACCTCACGCTCCACGAGACCTCACGCTCCACGAGACGAGTGTCTGTACCTCCTAAGACACATAGGAGTGATCGGCTATGGCGTCCTAAGCCACGCGACTATAACGCCTTCGGCCTTAGAAATCTCCCAAAGGCGGAAGTGAGAGGGCCGGAGGCTATGTAAAGTGAATCACAAATCACACACACTATGAGATTCTTTAAAGATTATATTTTCACACGTTACAATTATTAGTACAATAAGTAAACAGAGTAAGCTATATGATATATTTATTTACATAACCAAATTACAAGATGATTATTAACATTAAGTAAGCTATATTAGATTGATCTGAACTGAACCGGACTCGAGCTAGACTGGACACGAATTAGACTCAACTGAGATTAGACTGACTGAAACTGACTGACCCGGAACTGACTGAACCCTTGTCAGGTCCGATGACCGTTTTTATTGATCCTTCAAACGAATCATTTGAATTATGATTCACAGAAACTTCTAGATCTTTTGCCAGTTCAAACATAATACGAGTAGGTTGGGGAAAAAGTTTCTTCGCATTTTTTAAGAAAATTCAAAACATTTTTTAATATAGTTTATTTACATTTAACTAAAGTATGTAGGTACCATTTTGTTCGATAACTTTTTGCCATCTTGTAGGTAGGGACATGATCCCATTGCTATAGAAATTTTGGGACTTCTGATCAAAATACCGCGACAAGTGGTTTTGGCAGTCCTCTCGTGATGTTAACCTGACACTGCCTAAAGAATTCTGAAGAGACCGAAACACGTGGAAATCTGAAGGTGCAAGGTCAGGACTATACGGCGGATGCATTAACACCTCCCAGCCAAATCTCTTATTTTTTGCTGAGTGGCTAAAGATGTGTGAGGTCATGATGAAAAACCACACCCCTTCTGTTGATTAATTCCGGCCGCTTTCTCTCAACTTCTAGCTTTAATCTCATCAGTTGTTCGCAGTAGACTTCAGAATCGATGGTCCTGCCTGGTGGTAACAGCTCATAATGAATAATGCCCTTCCAATCCCACCACACACACAGCATCACCTTGTTGCGAGTTACCCGGGTTTCGCCACAGTCTGTGAAGCCTGACCGGCCTTTGACCACGACCTTTTTTTGCACGTTCTTGTCGTACGTGATCCACTTTTCATCACCAGTTATCAGCTTCTTCAAAAATGGTTCGGTTTCATTACGTCGTAATAAAGAATCACAAATGAGTACACAGTTCATTAAGTTTCTTTCAGTGAGCTCGTGAGGTACCCAAATATCGAGCTTTTTTGTGTACCTAGTTTTTTTCAATTGCGCCAAAACTGTTTTGTGGTCAATTCCCAGTTCTTCAGCTACGTCGTAACTACTGATATGCCGATCTTGCTCCACTTTTACAAAAATGGCATCCATTTTATCCGTAATAGGGCGACCAGAGCGACGTGCATCTTTGACATCAAAATTTCCGGATTGAAAACGCTTAAACCAAATTTGTGCTACCCTCACAGACACTGCACTAGGTCCATAAACATCGCAATTTTTTTTCGCGGCTTGCGTTGCATTTTTACCTTTTTGTAGTAAAATTTTAAAATGTATCGAATTTCTTCATTAGATTCACTCATCTTGACGGTACGAAAAACAAATGAAATTCACACATTTTCCTAATTTGAATTTGGAATTATGTTCTTTAAAATATAAACTTTCAATGATACCAAAACCAGCCAGATACAAATAGTATACCCAAAGAGATTTTATTAGAAGTTCATACAGACACAGTTTAGGTTGGCGAAAAGACTTTTTCCCCAACCTAATATGTAAAAAAGTTAGAGAAATAGGTAATATGATTTCATGTTTGAAGCAAGGAAAACAGTATAGGAATTAAAACAAAGGTAAATTTATAATTATTATAGCATAAAGATGTGGCTTTGTGCAGCAAAATACCACAAGGTTTGTGGCGTATATCGGTAGTAGGTACGCTAGTTGATTATAATAAAACTACAAAAGATTGAGTGATTTTATATTTTCTAAAACACCCTACTTATATACAATATATTGACATTTGGGTAAGCATGGTCTGTAACTATTTACAATTCATTCGATCAATAGCGATGCGCCACCTGGCAAGCCTCGCGCAGGCGAGTGGCGCAGAGTTGCTCTCGACCAATAGCGATGCGCCACGGCGCTGAGTTGCTCACGCAACTGTTACCGGCGAAGGCATAAATAGTAATCGTGGAGCGCGACCGCGTTATAGAACGTCCCTGCACTGCATCCCAATGGACCCGCCCCCTCTCTCACGTTTAGAATTGTCCATATGTAAGTTAGGCATGACTGGCCACCAATCGATCACCTTAGTTTCGGCCTATATTCCCCCCGTTTCCACATCAGAGTTAGCCCTACCCCCCCCCTCTCTGACGACCTTTCCTTTCTACTTGGCCTGAGTGACTCCGTTATCATAGCGGGTGATCTCATCGTTTGGCGTTGAGATCACCCGCTATGATAACGTCTTGCCTGGAATAGCACCAGGATCTCCAACAGAGCCAAACACCTCTTTGACCTATGTCCCATCCTCAATTTCGACATCATCACCCCGATGACTCCCACTCACTTTCCCCACGAAAACCATACCCCTGACGTACTCGACATAGCGCTTCTTAAGAGTATCAACCTACGGTTGGATTGTATAGAAATGCACGACGAACTCTCCTCTGACCATCGTCCAGTTGTCGTAAAGCTGGCCCCACGCCTAGGTCTCCACGACCCTGACAGACCCCCTCTCACCAAGTTAGTTACAGACTGGAGGAAAGTAAGCGACTGCCTGAAATCCATCACGTTAGGCCCCCGACTAGACTCCATTCCCGACCACTTCAACTCTATCGCTGACACGACAGCCGCGATCGACTCATTCACGGTGCACGTACAATCAGTCCTGAACGACTGTTCAAGGGAGTTTCCGGCGATGGACGACCATCGCTGGAAGCTTCCGGACGATGTGCGCGAACTGTTGAATAAGAAGAACGCGGCTGTCCGTGCGTACAGTAACTTTCCCTGCCACGCGAACAAAGCCCATATGCGCTATTTACAGAGATCTGTAAAGACACGCCTATCGGAGCTGCATAACGCCGGTTGGGACAAGATGCTGAGCGAGTTAGAGCCCACCCACTTAGCTTTCTGGGACCTTCAAAGGAAACTCAAATCCGAAGAAGTCGTCTCTATGCCCCCCCCTGGTGCGCCCCGACAAGACTATCGCTTTCGATGACGTCGACAAGGCGGAATGCCTAGCCGATAGTCTTAAGGCTCAATGCTCACCCAGCTCTCAACCAGTAGACCAAGCTCACTTGTCCCAGGTCGACGCGGAAGTAGAACGTAGAGCCTCCCGCCCGTTGAAGACCCTGATTATCCTCTGCCTCCCGTCACTCCAGACGAAGTGCACGACATCATCAAGGGTCTAAAACCTCGCAAAGCCTCCGGCTCAGACGGAATCACCAATAGGGTGCTCCAACTGTTCCCCGCTCACCTCATAATGCTCATGGCCACCATCTTCAATGGTGCCCTGAGCAATAACATCTTTCCACAAGAGTGGAATAAGGCCACCGTCATCGGCATACCCAAGCCCGGTAAGCCAAAACAGGAGCCCACCAGCTATCGGCCCATCAGTCTGCTCAATGTCTTCGGCAAAGTCTATGAGAGGCTTATTTTAAAGCGCCTCAGAGATTTTGCGGAAAAAAAGGGCCTCATCCCCGACCAGCAGTTCGGTTTTAGATCCCAACACTCTTGCGTCCAACAGGTCCACTGCATCGTAGAACACATAAGCTATGGCTTTCAACGTGGTCTTACGACCGGCGCTGTATTCTTCGACATAGCGAAAGCGTTCGACAAGGTCTGGCACAACGGCTTATTATATAAGCTCTACAATCTATGTGTGCCCGATCGTCTCGTGCTCATATTACGAGACTTCTTGTCAAACCGCTCCTTCCGCTATCGCATCGAAGGAGCGCTATCCTCCCCTCATCCTATCCGTGCAGGCGTCCCTCAGGGCTCTGTACTAGCCCCTCTCATTTTCACTCTCTTCACCAGCGACATCCCCAAAAGTAGAAAGGCGCAGTTGGCTCTGTTCGCAGACGACACGGCCATCTACTACACCGGGTTAGTCCATGACCAGATATCTCGCACTCTCCAGACCGAAGTCAACAAGCTTGGCGCATGGTTTAGAAAGTGGAGAATCGAAGTTAATCCCGACAAAAGTCAAGCGGCTCTTTTCACCAAACCGCGTAGAAGCCTCATCCCCCCCCGACCGCTCACCATGTTCGGCAAGCCTATCCCTTGGGAGAACCGAGCCAAATACCTAGGC
Organism: Atethmia centrago; assembly: GCA_905333075.3. NCBI lineage: Eukaryota > Metazoa > Arthropoda > Insecta > Lepidoptera > Noctuidae > Atethmia > Atethmia centrago. Next base: position 13,410,789 of record HG995387.1, read on the forward strand.
GTGACCCTTGACCACCATCTCTCCTTCTCAGAGCACATTAAGAAGGTGCGTTCGCGTGCCGCTTTCGCTCTCGGTGGACTACACCCCGTCTTAAATGCGCGCAGCAAATTATCCCTTAGGGGCAAATTGCGTATTTACACAGCGTGCATCCGTCCCATTATGACATACCTATGCCTGTGCAGTCTTCGCACAAGCTTGGCCCCACCACATCCACAGGTTCCGTTTCCTCCGAAAGGCAACGGGAGCCCCCTGGTTCATCCGAAACGAGATCCTCCATCTCGATCTTAAAATCCCCACCATCATACAGTTCATCTCTGTCTCTCTCTGGTTGTAAAGGCCGCCAGTTATAGGCTCTCCACCATTAGCTCTATTCGCCGTCCAAGGCATACTCTTACCGATCCCGATGACCCCATTACCCTCTTCCAGGAGAGCAGTAGGGCCACGAGTACAGTGCACAAAACACACCGACCAACGTTCCGACCTCGCCGCCGAGGTCCCTCGCGTAAACCCCGACGTAATTGTCCCCCCCGACCCTTGCTCGACGAAGCGCCAGCCCGCGTCGCAGCTGAGCCTGTAGTTTTAAATTCCCCGAATAATAATAATAATTCTGATGAGATCCAGCCTGTCCCACCTTGCTGTCCTCCCCCCAGCGACGCCCTAAGCCGAGCTCCGTATCCCACAGGGGGTGCCCTTAGCGCACAAACACGCAGTTTGCCCAACAACTCGGTTCCATACCGCTTTCTCCCGTCGACATTTTGGTTTTCTTGGAAACTACTTATACATATAACAAAATTTTGTCCATTTATGACCAACCGAAACAGCGTTGCAAAAAAACACTCAAACTGGTTACAAAAATTGAGCTATGATGCCACAGAGCAGCTACTCATTGTTCCCTCGTAATAGTTAAGACGCTGACAACACCTAAACCGCGGTCACTATCAGATTGAATAGAAAAGAAAGAGAAGCGCGATGACACGACGCTTGTAATTTATGGCAAAATATGAAGCAATTATCTATTTACTCGAAATCGAGTTGAGTAATCGAAAATAAAAAAAACAACCAAGTTCTGCATTCAAATAAGACGCTCTTGTTATTAATTAAATACGTAACGTATGTTGATATTTCATACATATATTTTGGTTTAGAACTCAAGGCAAGGGGTTAGTTTAACGTTAGTTTGTATCGAGATTTTTTTTCAAAACGTTTTTGGTAACAACCAAGTTCTGGGAAATATGTTCAAAATTAACATATATTTTTTTCGCTACCGCAAACTATACAGATTTGGCCTATTTTGGTCAATTGGGTCTTGTCAGCGCCTTAATAATATCGGTTTCTTGACTGTAAAAAACACCCTACACACTTACACTCACACTTCACCTGCACACTACACACGCATTACACTATACCTATTTTTATTTTTGTATTTTTTACTTATTCTATTTTTTGGTTGATTAATTAAAACATGTCTGATTTTTTTTCCTTCATCAATAATTATTTGTCAAGGATTTCAAAATGTACCATTGTAATGTTAATTAGATTTAATTCGGGGTGTGAGCCTGGTGAACCGTCACACAGGGTATCCTACTATGGACACAAGTCTCTCACAAAGGATCATATTTTGTACATCGTAGTCAAAACACTGTAATCTATGTATCTATGTTTATAACTATGTAATCCTTTGTGAAGAGAGAAAAATAAAGATTATTATTATTAGCGTGCAGTCGCTTAGTAATGTAAGTTATTCGCCCCTGGCTGGAGGCTTTGAGTCCGCTTAAGGCAGCCACAGGAAAGTCCGGTTGAGTAGTCACGACCTCTCGAGGTCAACTACGAGATGCCATACACACAAAAAAAAAAGCGCGACCCATTTACAAACCGAACAAAAGTTTGCCTGCCGATCCGCGGGACGCGTGTGTCGTCAGCGTCGAGGATCCCTGTGGTGTGAAACGAAGATACGGAGGGTGCTGGTGCTTCTGCTTGCTCTGCTTGCGCTTTACAAAACCGCTTCTTTCGAAGCGAACCGTGTGGTGCGGCATTGTGATGATGCTCGTGCCGCGTCGGTGTTTACTATCTTGTTTCTTACGAACTCGTCTTTTTCAAGACGGTTGCTTCAATGTTTCTTTCAAAAACGTGGTAAAGTACTGGTTCAGTAATATGTGGTAAGTAGTTGGAATTCTTGTGTGCCAGGAAAGTACTGTGTCACTACAGGTTTTTGATCCTCTTAAGAAACAGGATCGATTGGTTTATAAAAAGATTTTGTGAAAATTGCCCATTTTCCTGCTGACTGTACATTTTTTTCAAATTCTGTGAATGCAGATAAAAATTTCTCATAAAGTTAAGGGCAGTCTGTCTCATAAGACCGTTTTCCTATAGCTACAACGGTTAAGGTAGCTGCCCTTACTGCCCCATCTGAAAAATCCAACCTGTACATTGGATAATTGCATTTTCGATTCAAAAATTGTTTGAATTTTTGTAACGTTTATGTCGTGCTAGGGTCTCAGAGCGACTGATGTAACATAGTGACGTCAACTCCTTCATCCCACAGGCAGGGCAGTTCCTAAGAGGCCGGACTCCGGAATTCATGATGATTTTGATATGCCACATTTTCTCACGGCTACGCTAATGGTGGATCCGCAAGCAAAGCGCGGTTAGGATATAGGACAGTCATACAGTGGCCTCTGGCAACATACAGGCAACGGAAGGAACACGGGTGGGTAGTCAGTAAGAGTGACACGCCCGGAGTAGTTATTTTTTAATTTCCCAACCAAAAAAAAAGTACAGCGCGGGTTTACCCTTTTTTTGTGTGTGGGACATTATCAAATAACTTCTCCCGCTCTGGGCAGAGCGGAAGGGTATGTCAGACTCTTACTGACTAAAACCCACCCGTCGACCCGGGCCTGGTCCTTATCGGACGGCGAGCTACCCATTGCTCACCGTCCGCAAGCCCGCAGGTTTACCCTGCGAAACAAATATCAACATTGTGTCTCTTAAGATAAAGTTGAAAACAGTTAGTCTTAATGGGGTTTTCATAGGAACGCTTTATGAGTAATTAGCTTTTGCCCACGACTTCGTCTGCGTGGATTTCGGATTTCCGCGACAAACTTCAACACCAATTTAACTCCTATGGCGGTTGTTTATTATTATAAGAAGTGTCTAGCCTATGTAGTGTATGTCCAGTAGTCCACACCTTGGTAAAAAGTTTTAATTTCAATTGTAATGTGCCTACGATTATTTAAAATGGTTATTATTTTTTACAGGTATCTTTACAAACTAACAACGAATATATTTTAAGCGTCGACAAAGATTTCATAATTCACACCTACAAGCCACGATAAAAAGTTTTAATTTCAATTGTAATGTGCCTACGATTATTTAAAATGGTTATTGTTTTTTTATAGATACATTTACTTTACAAACTAACAACGAATATATTCCAAGCTTGGACAAAGATTTAATATCCGAAGATGATAAGAGACAGTTTCACAATCCGCCTGGAAACCTGTCACAAGGTTGGTATTCTTTATTATAAAATGTAACCATGGTGTAATTAAATTAACTGAAAACCAGAAAATCCCTTTTCGGGTTTTCAGTTATTTTAATTATCATTATGAACAACTTTTACTGAACTTAAGTGTTTTACTTTATTTACTAAGAATGAAAACGAACTGTACACATAAATAATTCATAAATAAAATAATTATATAATATCCTAACCAGATTCTAATTTAACTATAACTATTAACAAACTAAACGTTTCATAAGTGCCCGTGAAGGTTTATGTGAAATAACATAGTTTGATTTTGAAAATATGCCGTCGAAAAATTCCGTCGCATTGTTTCCACTGGCAATGTACCCAAGAGACTGGCGGCATTACCACGTTGTATGGCAATGGTTTACCTCTGACCAAGTTAAAAGCCAGCCCTTACATAATCAGCCTATAATGTTCCCACTGCTGGAACACAGGCCTCCTCTCTGCGAGAGGGAGTGGGCCGTAATCTACCACGCGGGCCCAGTGCGGGTTGGTAGATGTCACATGTCTTCGAATTTTTGGTTCTAGGACATGCCGGTTTCCTCACGATGTTTTCCTTCACCGTTTTTGAGAGCAGTGGTGATGAAATAATGAACACAAAGTAAAGCGCCTGTCCGGGTTCGAACCTACGACGTACAACTCGTAAGTCGCGGCCGTTACCACTGGGCCACCACTGCACTGCTCTCAAAGCCAGCCCTTGGGTCCCTTTTATTTTGATACTAACCCTTTTCCAGCGAAAAAGGAACCAGCTGCTCTGCTGCTGCTGTTTCTATGACAGAATAATCATGTTTTCCTTCTATCTTTCTTTTTCAAACATATTATATGTTTGCTCTAGCTTTTGGATGATTCATCCGCGTGGATGTCCTGTGAAAATATCCCACGGGAACGTACTACCGGGATACTAGGTACTTTTAGTATAGGTGATAAACGATCTGTGTGCCAAATTTCATCCAAATCGGTTCAGCTGTTGTTGCGCCAATCCGGAACATACATCCAGACAAATGGACAACAGTTCTAAATACTATGTTTTCAGCATCGGACTCGTTCCCACATCTCGTAGCAATTGCTTTTTTTTTCAATAATGTTGAATAATTATACAGTTTTGACTTCGTTATTATTTTAATACTGGCTGCGCCCCGCGGTTTCACCCGCATAAGTCTCGATCACGTGGGAATATCGGAATAAAAGTATCCTATGTCCTAATCCAGGACATGGTCTACCCATGTGCCAAATTTCATACAAATCCGTTCAGCCGTTTTAGCGTGAAATCGTAACAAACATCCATACATACATACAAATTTTCGCGTTTATAATATTAGTAGGATATGTATACAGGGTTACTGGTAACTCGACGTATTCCTTGCAGGACGTCATAGTATTCATTTTTAATAACTTTAATTACATACATTTCTCACATCCAGACCGATGGATAGGGCGCGATGGGCTGATTTCTGCACAAAGCCCTGAACTGACGCCGCTAAACGTTTACGTGTGGGGTCATATGAAAGACCTAGTTTATGTTACCCCAGTAAATTCAATTTAAGAGCTAAGGGAGAGAATAACATATGCGCCCGACCAGACGAGGGCAACGATCACATCAAGAATCACAAAAACCGAAGTAAGGAAGCGAATACATGTTCTTAATCGCTTCGAACAAGAATTGTGAAATTTTCCGAATAGTCGAGGTACTAAATCAAAAACGATTTTCATAATGTAGTCCATGACTTTATATTAACATTAATGTCTTTTTGGATAGCTGATAAGACAAGGATATTTTCCTAGTAATTAGTATTTATTTATTTATTCATTTGCATAATGTACACTCAGTTACAGGCTAGGCTAAAACATATGAGTACATGACCCTGTTAGGGCGCAGCAAGTATTACGTTTAACCTAGGTTAAATATAGTAGTATATAGTAGTTAACATTACATTGCATACCTACAAGATAGTAATAACACAACATTAATTATTATTACTAATATATAATCGCTTATTCTCTTATTTATTTATATTAATTAAAGTAATTTGAACTGTATAGTAACATTAATAAAATAATTTTATACGTAGATACACCCACCCACACACACACACACACACACAGGATAAATGCTAGGTAGATAGTGTGTTGAAAACATAATATAACTAATTTGATACGATAGAAAAAAATCACGAAGATACCTCTAAAAGTTTCTTTTAACGATTAAAAACCATACTAATATATAAATGGCGGCATTTAACTTTAGCTCTCGGCGGAGTGGCGGTGTGCTCGTCGTATTGTCTTAGGAGAAAGATAAATGCCGGCATTTATACATGCAATCATTCTGCCTTTTTGTCAGATTATTCTACAAGCAACATATTAGCATAATAGTGTTTTATTTTTTTTATACAATCTATAGATTTTTTGTAAATCGATAATTGCTTCACATTTTGCAATAAATTACCAGCGTTGTGTCATCGCGCTTCTCTTTCTTATCTATGCAGTACGACATTGACCGCGCTTTATGTGTTGTCAGCCTCAGTCTAGATTTAAATATGCACAGTGTTTATGTGAATCTTATTTGTTCAGGTAACTTATTATATATTTGGATGCTTCGGTATTCTGGGCTATTCTTGTACATCTCTAGTCTAGGTGCTGGTAGAATTAATTTAGTTTTGCGGCGCTCGTTCTTATCAAATTTAAAGAGTTGTATATTATTTTTAACAAATCTGGCTATTTCCAGAATATATTGAGGGTAACGTTAGGATTTTTTCCTTGATGAAGTGGGGTTTGCAGCTATCTCTAGGTTTTATGTGATATTATTCGTAGACATTTCTTTTGAGCAATAAATAGGTCTTTAGCATCTACACTGTGTCCCCACAGGATGATTCCGTAACGTAGCCATGCGTAGGCATTCGCATGGTATGCAGTAAGAGCAGTCTTTTTTGTGTTTGATTTGAGCACACTAAGACCATATGAAAATTGTGATAGTTTTGTTTTATTTTTGTCTACGTGTTTTTCCGATTTAAATGAGTGTCCAGTGTAATACCTAATAGATTAAATTCATCGACTTCTTCAATTTTGATATTATTGGTTTTGGTTTTTAAGTTAATTTTTTGCTTTTGCCCTACCAAAATTTTGAATTGTATTATTTTGGTTTTCTTATTGTTTACTTCTAGATTATGGCTCTGTAACCAGGATTTTTTTTGATTAAATGTTTCAATTATAAGAGTATTATGTTCTGAGCTGTATTAGTTCTGGCTTTTAAAGAGTATGGAGATATCATCAGCCAATAACACACATAGATGATCGCATATTTTTGGCAGGTCATTGATATATATAAGGAAAAGTATGCATCCTATTACACTACCTTGAGGGATAGACCAATCGGTGATTATTATATCCGAGCGCACGTTTTGTAACTAACAAGTGTCGCCATCCAGGTGTTCGATCTGTACGTACTGTTTCCTGTCAGCAAGATACGATTTAAGCCAATCAAGTGCGTCTCCTCTGATGCCAACTCCTTTTAATTTGGTTAACAAGATTGAGTGTGATACCTTATCATAGGCTTTAGTCATGTCGAGCAAGAGGCCTATTGCGTTATTTATGTCTTTGATGTATGTAAGGATTTCCTGGGTGTATTTGTAGACTGCTAGGGTTGTCGATCCAAATTGATTATTGTGGAGTAAGTTATATTTTTTCAGGAATTTACACATACGGTTAGTGACTACTTTTTCAAATATTTTTGAGAATGCTGGAAGAATTGCTATTGGTTTGTATTGACTGGGGTCATCGGATTTTCCACCTTTTTTAGGTATAGGTTTAATTATTGCTATTTTTAATCGAGACGGGAATGTTTTTTCCTCAAGGGATTGATTTACAAGATAAGTTAGCGGGAGAGTTAGTTCGAGGATACACGGCTTTATTAATGTCCCCTACATTAATAAAGTCGTGTATCCTCGAACTAACTCTCCCGCTAACTTACCTATCTATATCTTGTCGTTGCCACAGCTGCGTTCGTCAGGGATGTTCTGAATAATATCAAATATCTCTTTTTCTGTAACAGGCTCTAGGAACATAGAATGAATGGCAGGCGTAACTACTGTATGGTCGATGGGTGCTTGTGAGCTGTAGTTCTGCATGTTTGGGGAACCTACGGATGCAAAGTATTGGTTGAATGTGTTAGCAATAGTGTAGGGACAATTTGTTAGGTAATAATAATATATATAATAATATATGTTTATTTTTAGATTTTCACTGTAAATGTTTTTGGGTTTTTGAGTTATATACGTTTTATTATCTGCCAATTTTTTTTCGTTTTATTTTTGGATTTTTCCATTTCTTGTGAATAGTTTTGTTTGTTTAGAATTAGAAACCTTCACACATTTATTGAGAAATTTTGAGAAAATTTTGTAGAGTTTTTTAATACTTTATTTTTAGATTGATTAACTAGTGTTTTTAGAAGTCGTTTATGTTTACATGATTTACTTATTCCTTTCGTTAAATAGTTACGGGTTTTAAAAATAGATAATATTTTTATTCGTTTAAGTGGGATGGTGGCGTCTAAAAGTTCTTTTAATTTGTTTTCGAAGAGGTTGTAGTTATTGTTTACATTATTTTCTGATATTAAGATGTTATCCCAAGCAATTTGTCTCAGTTCGAGTTTGAAAGGTATGAAATACTTTTGATGGTTTGTTAGACGGACTTTTTTGTAGATGGGTTTATTTTGCGACCTAGTTCAAAACCGTAAGTTAACCGTAAGTCAGAAATTCCTTTATCATTAACAGATACCGAGAAGATTTTATTATTTGTGAAGATTAGGTTTATGCATGGGCGTTTCTCTAGTCGGCTCTTTGACAACTTGGTGTAGGTTATATTCAAGCATAGTTGCCATTAGTTTTTTATAGTGATTTGATCTTTGAACTGCATTTATATTAAAGTCACCTCCAATGATGACATGTTTCTTATAGTGATAAGTCTTTAGTTTAATGAGTAACAGTTCGAGAAAGGTGAAAAATTGATCTATTTTACGGACCGTTTTTGTACATCAAGCGTAGTACCTATTATTTTTTTCCACTAGACAACATGTTTTATGAAGTAATCGCAAAAATTACAAAAAAAATAAATGTTTGATTAGTGATCTTTACCAAAGTTTTAGGCATTTTTTAACTTTTAATTATTAACAAAGATCTGCTACGGCATCAACTATAATAATAACTTAAATTTCAGCACAGACGTGCCGTAAATCATTTTTAAATTGGTTTCAAATGACTTACGTTTTTCATAAAAAAAACTGATCATTTGGTGGCTTAATTTGTTGCATTTTAACCCTACTATGACGTCCTGCAAGGATTACGTTGAGTTACCAGTGACCCTGTAGATAAGTCATTACTCGACAAAATGTAGGGAATAGGTGATATTTTTCTAGATTTCTGGTTTGTTCCCATAGTAAAATTTGTCCACAATGATGAGTAAACAATTTATAGCTCGGCGTATTGTTCTGGAGCAAATATAACAACCTATTTAATAAAGTTATAATTTATTTAATTTATTTCTTATCACAAATGTTGTTTTGGACAGGAAGTGCTTAATCTAAAAACTTACCACCTTATTAATACTTACCACCTGTGTGTGTACATTATGGATGGCAATAAAGATAAATTAAATTAGTTAGCATAATTCGTTTTGTTTTTAACCTTAACAAGTATGATCATGTTTCTCTCGGGAACTCGGATTTCTAACTTTCGCAAGATACTCAAGTGGCTCCACTTGAGTATCTTGCGAAAGTTAGAAACATTCCATTCGTCTTCGAAGGAACTCGGATATTGCTTTTTAACATCCTTCACAGCCCTAGAACGCCATCCTATCAGCGGTAACGTTTTTCCTACGCCCGTCCTTCTGATGCACCTTACAGGTCATATCTTAGAAATCTCCTTAAAACCTCTCCCCACTCTACTCCTACTCCTTCATTGTGCACGCGATTCGGTTGAGGAATTCACTTCCGCCTGACATTAGGGACTGCCAAACTGTTGCTGTTTTTAAAAGAAGAGTGAAAGAACACTATCTTTCCACTTCGTCATAGTTGCATATTATGTATTTATTATAATTATATAAGTATTTTCGTGATATTTATTTTAGAAGTGTGTATCATCATCATCATCATCATCATCATCATCATCATTTCAGCCGAAAGACGTCCACGGCTGGACATAGGCCTCCCCCAAGCATTTATTGAAGTATATATGTATGTATGTATTTAATTATATTCTCTAATGTATGGTTATATTTAAATTAGTGAATAGTTTTATGTATTTTATTTTTCTACTCTTACACACGTTGTCTACTTTCTTATCGCAGGTATGCTGGAAGAGATTTCTTTAGAAATAAGAAAATACATACGAAGGTGATTGTATGTATTTTCCTATTCATGTCTTCTTGTATGTTTATATGTGTGTACATAAACTGTTAAACTTTATAATAAATTAATATTTTTGTAATATTATTTTTATTTTAGCGTTTGAAAAATTCTCGAAGCCAATAAACTGGAGGAAGAATGTGTGGGAGTTGGATACTAATAACCCTGAAAATAATGGATTTCGGGTAAGACAGACACCCCTTTTTTTGGTTGGAAAATTATCAAACAGCTTCTTCCGCTCTGGGCGGAGCGGGAGGGCGTGTCAGACTCTTACTGACTTAAACCCACCCGTGTTCCTTCCGTTGCCTGTGCGTTGCCCTTGCCACAGGCCACGGTATCCCTTTCGGACTTTCCCGCGACCCCGGCAGAGACAGGCACTCCTTTTTTTTTAAAGGGCAAGGATGACACACTATTTTCTTAACGCGAATGGACTTTAATGAAAGTTTGAAATTAACGCTATTACAGAATGAGGCGTTTATAATATGGATGAAAACGGATTTGAAACGGAAACCTGCTTGGCGTGTCAATCATACAGGCGTATACGAACACGGAGTTATCCCAGGCAATTACACCCTACGAGTTATATATGGTACGTGTATACATATAGATACTTTTTACACAACTACGACAAAAACAATGAGGGGTTTTTTTAATAGGCTATGTATGTATGTTCATCTGTTCCCTCATAACTCCTAAATCTCCTAACGCTTCCAACGATACCTCGTTTTAAAATATAAAAATATTTGAAACGAAGTATCGCTGCAAGCGTCATGTTGTTATGACGTCACATTAAATCCAATATGGCGGCTTATAGCGTATTTATAAAGCTAACAAAAAAAATGGATGGTTAAATTGTGTTTGGAATATGTAATTAAAGGAGTACTTTCCGAAAATATGGTTATTTATAATTATATATTTAAAAACCTCAAAATAATAGAAATAAAAAACAAGACATCACAGACAGCCAAACTAATTAAAAGTAGCATTGGTTCTGGTCTGGTATAACCGGAGTCGACGATAATGAAACGAAAAGTAAATAAAAGTTGTTAAACATCGGTAAGCGCAGTTACAGCAATACGTTTTATGGGTGGCTGGTGTTTACCACGAGGTAAGACTGATCAAAACTGATCGACTGATGAAATCGGAGTAAAACCAAGATAGTGATTGTAGACCGTAGCAACAACAACTCGCCAGACGTGTCACAGATTGCAAACTGCGACGTAGTTCAGTCATACGGTTATGTTGGTGCTATGATCGCGAACAATGAATGGCAGCAGCGTGGATGAGGTAAAACGGCGTATGGCTTATGGCTTTTTTTTTTTTTTTTGGTTGGGAAATCATCAAATAACTTCTCCCGCTCTGGGCGGAGCGGGAGGGTGTGTCAGACTCTTACCAACTAAAGCCCACCCGTATTCCCTCCGCTGCCTGTGTTGCCAGGGGCCTCGGTGACTCTTTAAAACCTTCCCGCGACCACGGCAGGCATCGGCCCTAGTGGAACCCTACATTTGTGCTGACGACATCTCTTTGAGGCGCGCGTGGAATACAACGCGCCGTCGACCCGGGCCTGCAGAGCTATTCTGTAACCTTCTCACCGTGAAAACTTAAGTGAAGTGAACGTGGAGTGAACTGTCAATGTTATCAAACCTGATACTAGGGATGGACCAAGGATTACATTTACAATCATAATCGAGATTTTATGAATATTTTTATTCTATTGATCATAATCAGTTAACGATTGAATAAACGCAATCCCACGACCCAACCGCGATGTGTTTTGAAGAAGCGGTAGTGGATTAAGTCAAGTAAAGACTGTGCGACGTTATTATGCGTTGATATTAACCCAAATCTATTCAATAAGAAGAGATAACCGAGTGTGTAAAGTGATCGAGTGCTAAAAGTGTGCCTGGCTGACGGACCATAGAATTTATCCCCTTACAAACTATGTGGAAACCTAACTAAACGAAGTGTGTGTCTGTGTACTTAAGCGATTTGAATAAAAAACGTACGGATTATTTAATAAGTACCTTTTTAATATTTTATTTTAGGTAGGTAAATTTATACTGACCTACGCGTTGCCATTATGTATAGTAAAATAATATTCATAAAATCACCGTCATCGATACTATAACAAAAATCAACAGTTCAACTGACACTCGCGCAGCGCGCGCAGCGGCCGGCGGGCGGCTAGGCTCACTTTATCCAGCCCAAGTGAAGTGATGTTGCTATGGCAACGAGAATCCAGTGAAGTGATCACGACACTCGCACTTCGTGCTTACCGACTCACTTCACTTAGCGGATTCACTTCGGTGCGGGTGGTTACTATGGTTACGAAAATCGAGTGAAGTGATAAGATCACGCCGCGCTTGCGCGTGAGGCGCTGTTATTAATATCAAGATGTTTTTTTTTTTTTTAATTTGCTGTTTTTTATTTTTAAATGCGCGACAAACAATAATTTTGTTTTACCACCTTTATATCAAAATCCAAAATGGCGGCTACAAAAATTTTTCATCAAGGGTGTCGTTTTCATGGTTTTCGGGGGTGTTACAGCCGATACTGAGGTCAAATCTAAAAAGCAAGATGGCGGCTGCGGAAATGTTCAGATTTTTCATCATGGGTATCGCTTTCATGGTTTTCGGGGGTGTTAAATCCGATAGTGAGGTCAAAATTAAAAAGCAAGATGGCGGCTGCAAAAATGTTCAGATTTTTCATCATGGGTGTCGTTTTCATGGTTTTCAGGGGTGTTAAAGCCGATATTGAGGTCAAATCTAAAAAGCAAGATGGCGGCTGCGAAAATCACCAAACCGTTTGGAATAAAACAAATTAAATTAAATTTCTGACTGAATTTCTGTTTTGCTATTTTATTAAAAAAAAGCCCTAAATAGTTTCGTTTCGTTTCAACACTTAAATACTAGTTTTGAAATAATATAAAATGATCAATAGACTTAACATCAAAGTATTATTAAAATCTCGGTTATGATTATAAATGTAATGCTTGGTCAATCCCTAGCATCAGTGGGATGACATTGACAGCTCACTCCACGCGAGTTTTCACGGTGAGATTTTTACAGAATTGACATGCTGGTCTTTGCCGGACGGTGAGCTACCCATTGCTCACCGTCCGCAAGCCCGCGCCTACGGTGGCCGGAAATCCGCCCGGGATTCCATGGCTTATGGCTAGAGTGGCAATGGACGAGCTAAAAAAAATATAGAGGAATCGTAACATCACTAAGGCCACTAAGATGAGGCTCGTCCGTACACTCGTATTCTCCATATTTCTGTACGCAGCTGAGACGTGGACATTAGGAGAACTGAAAAAGAAAAAAAGTAGACGGTTAGAAAAGTGGTGCTGGAGAAGAATTCTTGGGATCTCATGGACAGAATTCCGTACAAGCATTTCCATACTCCAAGAACTCGGCATCACACACGATCTATCAGCAATAGTTGACTAAAATACTAAAGTTCTTTGGTCATGTCTCGAGACGGAATAATGACTTCATAGAAGGTTTAGTGGTGCCGGGCAGAGTAGAGGGTAATAGGTCACGCGGGAGGTCATCGATGAGGTGGTTGGAGGCCCTTTTAATGAATGCACCAGAGTGTCAACTAGCAGAATCAGATAGAGAGAGATGGTGAGGCGAGCAACGATTACGAGGTGCATTCAATAAGTACCTAGCCTCATCGCCAGAGGGCGCTGTAGTTTCAAAACAGTTTTACCACAGTGTAGCACATTCTTTTTTAATTCTTTTTTCAAATTTTCATTCCAATCCCTTCATTTGTTTTAATTTGACAACTTATGGAAGCGAACGTGTCGATCGGTTTTACAAAAATGGAAAAAGAGCAATATCGTTCGGTGATTCGATTCCTATTTTTGGAAGGGAAAACGCGCATCGAAATCAAAGAGCGCTTGGATGCTGTGTACGGTGACTCTTCTCCATCAATGGCCACCGTAAAAGAATTGGTTCAACGAGTTTGCACGTGGCCGTACGTCGGTTTTTGATGAACCACGTCCAGGTGCACCGAAAACAGCTGCTACGGAGGGAAAACATTAAAAAAATCCATGATTTCGTATTGGCAGATCGCCGATTGAAGGTTCGGGAGCTAGCTGAGACTGTAGGCATTTCAGAAGGAACAGTGCATCATATTCTTCACGAGGAACTCGGCATGAGAAAGCTGTCGGCGCGATGGGTGCCGCGTTTACTCACACCAGAAAACAAGCGCAACCGTGAGACCACATCGGAGACGTGTTTGGCGCTGTTTAAGCGGAATCCAGCGGAGTTTTTGCGTCGTTTTGTGACCGTCGATGAAACCTGGATCCACTGGTACACACCAGAGACCAAGGAGCAATCAAAACAATGGATCCAGACCGGGGAACGTGCTCCAAAGAAGGCGAAAACTGTAAAATCGGCCGGAAAAGTTATGGCCACCGTTTTCTTGGATTCACAAGGTGTGATCTACATCGATTACCTCGAGAAGGGTAAAACAATTACAGGGCTTTACTATGCCGATTTATTGGGCCGATTCGACGCCGAATTAAAGAAAAAACGACCCCATCTGGCGAAGAAAAAAGTGCTGTTTCACCACGACAACGCACCGGTTCACAAATCTGCCGTTGCCATGGCCAAATTGGTCGAATTACGCTACGAATTGTTGCCCCATCCACCGTATTCTCCAGATTTGGCCCCTTGTGACTTCTTTCTGTTTCATAATCTGTAAAAATCACTCGCCGGGAATAGATATGGATCGAATGAGGAGGTCATCGCCGCCACGGAGGCCTATTTTGCAGAGTTTGACAAAAACTATTTTTCGGACGGGTTGAAAAAGTTGGAGCATCGCTGGGCTAAGTGTATCGAACTAAAAGGAGACTGTTGAAAAATAAATTGCCACTTTTCCAAAATTTTCGTTTACTTTTTGTAGGCTAAGTATTTATTGAATGACCCTCGTACACCTGCGATTGAACAGACGTCAAGAGCGAAGCGAAGAAGAAGACTGAACATCCGCCTACCGCCTGTCGCTGAAAACTAGCACTGTGGCTCTGTCTCGCATATCGTCACAACATTATGCTGAGCTATGGCGGTTTTGCGTGGATGTGACTCTTTCTGCGTGCTGCAGTAGCCGGCGAGAGCTACATCGGAGTTGGTGGCAGTCAATTGGCTATTAAGTATATTGGGACAGCAAAATGGGAATTATTTGGGGTTCGATTAAATACATAACCTTCAAAATTATCGTTCCAATAGCGAAATATTATACTTTTTTTACAACCTTATCAATCTATTAATTTTTTCTCACGTTTAGCATCAAATAAGTCACACTCATCACATGAGGAATAAAAGTAAATCATTATTTTGTTAGTTTCAATATTCTTTTTTTTATTATTTCCTTTGCGTTTTTCAAATAAAATATTTTTCTTGACTTTTTTCTTTGAAAACAAGAAATAAGTAGATCATAATAATTTCAGATAGGTATAGGTACTACGCGTGACCCCGTTATCAGCTGTTTACTAAAAAAACCTGACTTTAGGCAATAGTTTTTTATTGAAATGATTTTATTTCTGTAAGTAGGTTTGTACAAACACTTTTACACGTCAATAATATTTAGAAAAAAAAAACTAGATGAGCTCGGCGTTTCCTATCTGACTACTCTGAGAAGAAAGGCCGAAACAAACTCAGAGGTCACAGTCTCTTTTAAAGTCTAGACATAATCTTGGTCAGATCATGTGAAGACCATGTAGATTGGTGTCTGAAATGGTCTTTTGAGGAAAGAACCACACAGATTGAGTGGACCTATCCAGTCAGTGCACGCATTTGTCAGTAATCGTGCAGCTCAACTCAGAACTTAAGGAGCTCAGCGATTCGACGAACAATACCAAAGAGAGGATATTTGGGTAGGCCGCTTAAATGACTCAAACTGCCAGACCAAGATGAAAATTAACTGAGTGAAATAATAAAAACAATAATCCACATAGTCTTCACATTCACAATAATTTAAAAAAAAATATAATACTTCTAAAAGTAAATATTAAAGTCATAGTGTATATAAAAAAATCATCAATGTTGTTGACGATGGTGTCGCGGTCCGCCCGTCTTTTTAAATATTAGTTATATTTTAAGTAATGGGTACTTGCCTTAAAAGTAGGTATGTTTTATATTACATTTGTATTTTATTTTAATAATTAAATAAAAGGCCATCAAGAACGGGCTGCACACGGGCCCTATCATTGGATAATGCGCGACTCCTTGACCCCGCCTACCGCTGCGGCCGCCATTGCAATGGCAGAGGATCAGTGCCGAGCTACCTAGCGACTACAAAGTTGGTCCATCGAGCCGCATTGTTAAGAGGACGGTAAATGCCAGCGACCTTGAGCGAGTGGGAGGAGCTTGCGTCACCCCCCGCGACCCCGCAACCGTTCGCACGTAACGTAGAGTAACCATACGTTTCAGATTGTGTGGACTGTCCTGCCTGATTTTTTATCACCATCCAATTTTTTTTTATGTAGTGTTCATAAATAAGGTAATATTCTGATAATAAAATAAGATTGTAATATATTATATTATTTTAATAGTTTGCATTGAATGAGTTGGTATAAACAGGGTGTAATTTTAAACACCATAACCTCTCTCGTCATTGTACTCATCATTATAAACAACTTTTACTATATTGGACACAACATGAAATAACTTGGACTAAACATGAAATCGCGAAAAAAAAAATCAGCTGTTCCCTACATTTTGACGAATTAAGCGAACATAAATGTAGGGAACAGCAGATTTTTTTTCGCGACTTTACGAGGCACGGATGAGTCTCGGCTGTGATGCGACTAACGAGCTCTTTAGCTATGGAAACAATATAAAGTGAAATGAATAGCCAAAAATCTAAATAAATAAATTTAATTCCAAAATAAAACAATTAATTTCTTTAGTGACAGATGAGAAAATATGAGATGTGCAGGGAAGATTTAGAGAGGGAATGGCCTGTATGGATCAGGGGGCCGATTCTACTAATTTGCAAAGTTATACGCTCTGTACCGTCTCATCAATGGTTCGGTTTCGTTCGGCTCTCGTTCGTCCCCCATAAATCTATTCTACAATTTTTATGACAATAACTGAAACTGTAACTGACTGTAACCGAGATGGTAGTTAATGAGTTGCGTCAAAAATATTGGCTCATTCGATTAAGACCTACAGTTCGCACTATATCTAAACAATGTTTAATTTGCCGTTTTAAAAGAGCTATGCCTTTGCCGCCACGCCTAGGTGACCTACCCGAATGTCGTCTTACACATCACCATAGACCATTCACCATGTGTGGAGTAGACTTATTCGAGCCTATGGAAGTCACGGTCGGTCGGCAGAGTGCGCGCAGTTACGGCGTACTATTCACTTGCCTCACGGTGCGCGCTGTCCATATTGAAGTAGTTCCGACTCTTACTACTGATTCCATGATAATGTCACTTCGTCGAATGGCCGCTCGTAGGGGTTGGCCACGCACCATGTTTTCGGATAACGGTACCAATTTGAAAGGGGCTGACACGGAAATGAAAAAGGCTTATAAAGAACTTCTTGATAACCCACAAGCATTAACAACTGAAGCTTTAAACAAGGGAGTCGAATGGAAATTCATTCCTCCGGCCAGTCCACATATGGGCGGTGCGTGGGAGCGTCTTGTTAGGAGCGTTAAAACGGCCTTAAAGGTTGTTCTAAAGGAAAGAGCTCCGAGAGAAGAAACTTTGCTTACTCTCTTGTGTGAAGTTGAGAACATGTTAAACGGGCGACCCTTGACTCATGTTTCCGTCGACCCACGCGACCCAGAGTCTCTAACACCTAATCATTTTTTGCTAGGTTCTTCATCCAATCTCCCACAAATAGGAATCTTTGATGACAGTGACTTATACCTTAGAAAGCAATGGCGTATTGTACAACGCCTAGCTGATTTATTTTGGTCCAGGTGGCTTAGAGAAGTATTGCCTACACTAGCGCCCCGCAAGAAATGGGACCGCGAGGGTGCACAGCTAAAGGTAGGTGACTTGGTTCTTGTAGTGGATCTCGCTTCCCCTCGGAATGTCTGGCCAAAGGGAATGATTCATCAAGTGTATCCGGGAGCTGATGGACGGGTAAGAAATGTAGACATTAAAACACAAACAAGTATTTTGAAACGTCCTGCAACACGAGTTGCTTTACTCATGAGTTTTGAGTGTCGTAATGACGACACTAAGGGTACGTCTTTTAAAGAACATAAACGTCTACATAAAGAATTGTCATTACTTACGATTAGACAATTGTTTATAAAAACTTCGATCCTACAGCAACACTCTAAGTTACCTCTTACAACAACCAGGCGTAGAAAGGATTTAGTGTATTGTGTTCCCAGAACCAAAACGGTATTCGCTAGTAAATTTTTTGATCACATCGGACCTCATTTGTATAATCAGTTGTCTAGGAGTCTGAGGTTACGTGATTCGTCAAATTATAATTGCAAAAAGATTTTAAATGAATTTCTACTTCAGATTAATTACGTTAACACAGAAAAGCTAGTTATCATTAAAATAATAAAGTATAAGTATGTGTAGTATTAAGTTGTTGGAATTAGTTTAGTCAGCTTGTTGATAATTAGTGGTAGAGGGACGTAATGTAGGTATATCGAGAATTATATATAAGGTACTTATAGGTCAGGCGCCGGCCGCTGCCGGCAGTCCGCAATATACGATCCAACTGAGTGCCCGTGTTTTATTACGTCATCCAACTAACATATATGTCAGAAGGAATATTCAATGAATTAGAAGGAGCTGAAGTCAATTTATCTGAAGAAGAAAAACTTAACTGTTAATTATTTGTTACTATCAATGCCAGAAAGTTATAATATAGTAATCTCATCGCTTGAAACCCAGAGTGAGATATCATACATTTTTTCAAAGAGAAGGTTACTGGCAGAAGACGAGAGGCGCCAAGGGCAGAATAAAAAGGCAGATACAAATCCCCAAGCGGCATTTAATTGTTATACCTGCGGGAAACCTGGATATAAGAAATTCCAATGCAGAATGAATAGAGGACGTGGATACCATGCAGGTCGAGGACAAGGACGACAGGATAATATAGATCAAGGAGATACCGGACATTATAACAGACCACAATTTAATAGCAGGCAAGGATATGACACGAGACAACGTGGAAGAGGAAGTAACTGGAGAAATGGGTATAGACGAGGAAATGGAAATGGCAACCGAGCAGACAACTGGGCAAGAGGACAAAGTGATGCGAACTTAGCAGGTAACAATACAGTACAGAACAATGTATTCCTAAGCTATGGACGGCAAGGTAATATATCCGATGATAATAATAAGATAGAGTTTTGTGTAGATTCTGGATGTACTGACCATTTAATTAATATAAAAAAACATTTTGAAAATTATCTTGAATTAAAGGTTCCAATTAAAATTGCTGCGGCTAAGAATGGAATTAATTTAGAAGCTATAGGTGTTGGTAATTTGCAAGTAAAAAGTAGAGTAGGTACAAAGAAAAATGAGTGCTATATAAACAATGTTTTGTATGTACCAGAATTAAGAAAAAACTTATTAAGTGTATCTAAAATGGAAAGTGCAGGTATGATAGTAGTATTCAATCAAGGAAAAGTAAGAGTGTATACACATTACAATTTGTTATTAATTGGAGATAAACATAAAACTTTATATACTGTGCATCTTGAAACTAATGGTAAAACATGTAATTTTACTTGTAAAACAAAAGAAGATGAGATTGAATTATGGCATAGGAGGTTTGGCCATTTAGGTAATGCTAATTTGAATTTATTAGTCAAGAAGAATATGGTTGATGGTTTATCAGGATTAAAAAATAAAAAGAATAGAAAATGACTTGTGTGAACCATGTGTATTAGTTAAACATTGTAGACAGCCATTTAATAAACCAGGGTATAGAGCTAGACAACCTTTAGAACTTGTACACACTGATGTTTGTGGGCCAATCTCTCCAAATACATATGATGATAAAAATTACTTTGTAAAATTCATTGATGATTACACACACTTTACAATGGTTTACTTAATGAGAAATAAATCAGAGGTTTTTGATAACTTTAAACATTATTACTATTTGGCAACAAATAATTTTAATATTAATCTTTATAAATTGCGAGTAGACAATGGGCGTGAATATCTCTCTAATGATTTTAAAGACTTTTGTAAAAGGAATGGCATAGTCATGCAACATACAGTAGCATATAACCCCTCTGGGTTATATACACCACAGCCACACCATTCATCTCTATGAATGGTGAATGCATGAATAGGACACTTATGGAAAAAGCACGGACAATGTTTGACTCTTTTTTTTTTTTTTGAGGGTGGGATATCATCAAATAACTTCTCCCGCTCTGGGCGGAGCGGGAGGGTGTGTCAGACTCTTACTGACTAAAACCCACCCGTATTCCTTCCTGTTGCCTGTGTTGCGGGGGCCTCGGTGACCCATAAGTACCTTCCCGCGACCCCGGCAGGCATCGGCCCTAGTGGACCCCTACTTTGTGCTGACGACATCTCTTTGAGGCGCGCGTGGAATACGACGCGCCGTCGACCCGGGCCTGGTGCTTACCGGACGGTGAGCTACCCATTGCTCACCGTCCGCAAGCCCGCGCCTACGGCGGCCGGAAATCCGCCCGGGATTCCCGACGCCCTGGGCGTCTCCTGCGGCGGCTAGGGGCGAGAGGGCGCGAAACGTGCCTTTCCCTCAACCGTCCCGCCTCCTCCTTCGCGAGCATTACTGCTTCGCAGAAGGAGGTGACGGCTGCCCATACCCTCTCGCTCCGTACCATGGCCTGAACCAGGGCCGGACGCGAGAGGTAATGTTTGACTCTGAAATGAAAAAGGAATTTTGGGGAGAAGCTGTATTATTCTCAGCATATGTGACTAACCGAAGCCCAGATTCAGGAAGAGAGCAGACTCCTAGTGAACTATGGGAAAATAGGAAACCTGATGTGTCAAATTTGAAAGAATGAAACACGCTGTTCTCATCATCAATTAAATTCTTTAAAATGCTTCTATCGGATGTAGGTAGTCGCTGAATAGGGACCTGCTACTTCAATGGTATAGCCATCACGACAGACTATTATATTATTATATATTAGGAATCGTTTTAGTAGATTTAAGAACTTGTGATGGCTATACGTCAATCTTTGGAAGAGGAAGTTGCTACTTTTTGAACTTACCTACACATACTTAGGTACCATCAAGTATAATTATGTATTTGTTTTGTTCTGGGCTTCCGAAGAGCGCCAGCGCGCAGCGGTATAAAAACAACTCACACTTTCTTTCCATGGGGTAGGCAGAAACTACAGAACGCCAACTGCTACGATCCTTACATACCCTCCCTCCTCCTCCTTCGGTGTTTTTTGTCATGATGAGCCTAAATAGATTCTTCCTCTTGTTTTTGTTAAAACTTGTATAATTGTTTTTGTTGTCATACGTCTACTTATTGTTTACAGGATACCCGCCATCGCGCTACGACGGTCCACGGAAATTTATTATAAGGTCTGGTAATTTAGTAAACTATATAATTGGTGTCACCCTATTAGTCATCAGTCTGCTCTGTTTTGTTTTGTTCCTGGTGGAGTATTATTATTTTAGAGAAGATCTATCAGGTGAAACACTGCGGTCAATTTTTAAAATTTAGGGGGACGTTAATATATTAATGAAAATATCATACACAATATATTAATAAAATAGGACTAAGTTAATTTATATTATACTTAATTAATTTATATAATACAGAGCTAAGGTACATTTTTACCTTAGCTCTAAGTCTTTGTAACACATTTATAACATGGAAAGCCATTAATTGGTCAAAGACAGCTAATGAGGCACAATTGATTTTCTATTGTTTGACTCCAAATCGGTGTCGCGCGGGGCTTAACAGGTTAAATATATGAGTATTAATAATATGCGTCGACTTGAGAACCTCCTCTTTTTTTTCTTTTTTTTTTCGGTTAAAAAGAATAGTCGGTTCGGGAAACCCTGTTAAGGGTTTTGTACGCAACTGACGCTATTATGCTTCCACATTTATCTATTGTTAATTAACGATCGAATCGATGATAGCTTTTCTAATTGTATTTAAAAACTACAGCAGCCGGTCTGTTCTGTAAAAATCCCGCCGTGAAAAATTTGGTGAAGTGAGGTGTCATTTCATCTGATGCTAGGGATTGATACTGTTGACAGCTCACTTCACCTAAGTTTTCACGGTGATATTTTTACAGAAATAAATGCAGGCAACTGTTGTTTTCACTCGGGTCGGTTGCACTGCACCCATAGAAATATAAAAAACAGGAGAGTTGATAAGGGGCGTGTCTGTGTCCGCGCGACATAATCAAAATGCTCATGTGTTATGCAAATGGTCGTTTCCGCAAACTAGTGCGCTTTCGAGCGTGATCGTGACAACATATAAGAATGCCGTGTTGTTCAGTGGTTTCTTGTAAAAACCGAAGCCAAAACAAAACCTATGTAAATCATGGAATCACTTAGCCAAGACAAATATACCTAGTTAAATACTTGAACTTACGTTCAAGTATTTTGCTATATTTGTCTTTAAAATCGTGAAAAACAATAAATCCTAAAATATTTATTTCTTTTACTACGTTATTTTTGTTTTTTGTTGTGACTACTATTTTTGCAGTAAATACATTGCTCCTTAACCGCTACCTAAGTATGTTGCTAAATGACTGCACAAGCAATGTAAAAATCACAAAACGATACCTTATCTATGCGGATGCATCGCGTAGTGCCGTACTACGCGATGCATCTTGTGACGAGTTAATGATGTGCTTGTGTAGATACACTAACATTATTTCCCACGGGTCTTCCAATCAGGTTAAAACAGTAGACAAATTATTGCGTTTTCGATTAAGCCTTATCGATTGTCTAATGAATAAAGCTAATAAAGTTGGTTCTTCAATTTGTCAACTGTTTTAACCTGATTGGAAGACCCGTGGGAAATAATGTTTTAACTCATTTTGATTTTCTCATATTGTTTATTTTTTTGGATTTACTTATTCTTTTTGGCTACTTTATTGTTTATTTATATTATATTAGTATCTGTAAATCGTTTATTATTTATTTTCTTTCAGGACCCAACCAAATTTTGAATACAATAATAAATGAAAGAATCGAGGGTGGCCCTAACGACGGCCGCCATTTTTTTTTTCAAGTTCGCGGTGCACAACGAAAGTTATATATGTAGAAAGAGGACACTTATACAAACAAAAAATGTAATTAAACATAATATCCTAAAGCGTCAGGTTTCGGAGTTACTCACCGAAATATAAGTCAAAACTGAACCTTGAAGAAACATGGATTTTTTTTGTTCTTTTTCCCTTCAGTTAAGCATATTGAACTATGAAAACATAATTGCATCATGTTTATGTAATATTTTAGTTATTAGCAAAAGAGACAAAAATATATGTGTACCCCTCGCCGAATGAGGACGCCCCAAGACGACTTGCCCGTTGCGGCACCCTTCAGTTTGCCACTTTGACATCCACTGTGTGCACGCGTTTTCCTGTCTATAAAGCACTGTGCCTGGCCCACGGCGAAGATCTTCACTTCCTGTACAGTCTTGTTTGCTGACTGAATACTTTATTATTATTTAGTAGGTGTATTCAATCTATAAAAATATCATTATAATTCCAACACATTTATCTCATATTCTTAGGTTCCGATTGTATTAAAAATGATTTTAGTAAATAAAATAAATGATTAGTATTCTATTATTAGTTGGGTTGGATCTAGTATTGTTTGGCAGGAGTTGGGGGTAAAAGGAGCTAAAGTTGGTAGAGGTTGGATGCCCGATTATAACGCTACCACTCTTATTAAAAGGTATTGAATATTTTTCGAGAAATTCATAAAAAATGTTTCTAACCTCAAATCAGATACGAAGTGAAAACTCGAGTTGCGTGATTTTTTCTCTGTTTGTACTCCCACTGATCATATGTGTGTACAAAAGGCAATGTTACTACTGTTACTAGGAGAACTTAGGATGCAAGAGCAAGCGAAGCGAGCTCGGGACTTGGGGCACCACGACTCGGACAAGTTAGGTTCGAAGGGGATGGCCTGCGAAGCGGGCCTCATACTACGCCTTTTGCCTATCTGACGCACAGGGCCGTCATCTACCCCGGTCACCAGGGAGTGTGGAACCGGCAAGAGATGTCGTGCGGTGTCCCACAGGGATCGGTCCTGGGGCCGCATCTGTGGGACATCGGATACGACTGGGTGCTGCGCGCCGACCTCCCTAGCGGCGTCAGCGTAGTGCGTTACGCTGACGACACGTTGGTCCTGGCGCAGGGGAGGTCGCACCAGGCGGCGGCCGAAGTAGCGGCACGTGGGGTTGCGACAATCGTCGAGAGGATCCGGTAATTGGGACTCGAGGTGGCCCTGCACAAGTCCGAGGCCATGTGTTTTCATGGTCCTCGGAACGCGCCACCGTTGGAGTCCCAAATTTTTGGGGTTTCCATCGGCGTCGAGTCGACGATGAAGTACCTGGGACTCGTTCTCGACAGCCGGTGGAACTTCGTGGAGCATTTCCGACGTTTGGCTCCCAAACTGGAGCGGGCAGGCGCTGCATTGAAGCGGCTCCTGCCCAATCTAGGGGGTCCAAACGCCTCCTGCCAGAGGCTCTACGCGGGGGTCGTGCGGTCCTTGGCCCTCTACGGGGCTCCTGTATGGGCGCGTTCTCTGGCGCTGCGGCCAGCCCGCCGGTTGAGCGCGGCCCAAAGGGTCATGGCCATCCGGATGGTCCGGGGATACCGCATGGTCTCCTGTGAGGCAGCGAGCCTCCTTGCCGGATTGCCGCCATGAGATCTGGAGGCAAAAGTCCTCGCGCACGTATGGGAGTGGCGCGAGGAGGCGAAACGCCGGGGCGTAACTCCGCTGCCGCGAGAAATCGCGGTACAGCGGACGGAGCTCCGGCGGGATCTCATAGCGACATGGAGAGTACGATTGTCGCAACCCAGTGCTGGGCACGCCACAATTGCGGCGATAAGTCCCCTCTTTGAGGAGTGGCTAGAGAGGCGCCATGGCGTCCTCACCTTCCGCCTGACGCAGGTCCTCACCGGACAATGCAGCTTTGGGAGGTTCCTGTGTAGGATAAGGCGGGAGGAAACGCCCGGGTGTCACCACTGTGTGGATCGCCCGGAGGACACGGTGGAGCATACGGTGGAGGTCTGCTCGGCTTGGGCAGAGCACCGCTGTGTCCTCGTGGAGGCGATCGGTGGCAGAGATCTCTCGCGTCCGGCTCTGGTTCCGGCCATGGTACGGAGCGAGTGGGGCATGGGCAGCCGTCACCTCCTTCTGCGAAGCAGTAATGCTCGCGAAGGAGGAGGCGGGACGGTTGAGGGAAAGACAAGTTTCGCGCCCTCTCGCCCCTAGCCGCCGCAGGAGATGCCCTGGGCGTCGGGAATCCCGGGCGGATTTCCGGCTACCGTAGGCGCGGGCTTGCGGACGGTGAGCAATGGGTAGCTCACCGTCCGGTAAGGACCAGGCCCGGGTCGACAGCGCGTTGTATTCCACGCGCGCCTCAAAGAGATGTCGTCAGCACAAAGGTAGGGGTCCACTAGGGCCGATGCCTGCCGGGGTCGCGGGAAGGTACTTATGGGTCACCGAGGCCACCGCAACACAGGCAACAGGAAGGAATACGGGTGGGTTTTAGTCAGTAAGAGTGACACACCCTCCCGCTCCGCCCAGAGCGGGAGAAGTTACGAGTATATGATGATATCCCACCCAAAAAAAAAATACTACGCCTTTTAAGCGACTTAAGTGTTTTGAGGTTAGGTTACAATAATTTGTTTTTCTCAAAAACGGTACGTTACCCTTTCATGGGAGTGGTGCCAGGGGGCACCACCCCCCAACCTCCCACCCCCTTCTCCTGCCAAACAATAGGTAGGTACTAGATTTTTACCTTATTTTTATCTTTGAATATCTCAGAAACGTGACGCTTTATGATGTTCTGTTATATTACGTTTTATGTTTGTATAAGTGTCCCCTATCCAAATATATGACATTTAATGTGCACCGCGATTTTGAAAAAATATCAAAAATGTGGCTGATGTTAGGGCCAAAACCTTTAAAGCTCTTTCCGATTTAGTCAATAACTAGCGTATATGTACAATAAATGACTTGCAGAGCACAACGATAGGGAGTTATGTTTTTGTATGAGTAATATGCACCATTGCATGGTAAATGCACGCTGTATTTGATGGAATAAGGTTTATAATTTAGTGTGTAGTGCGTTCTGATTTATGAATTGCGAGTGTGTGCGCGACTTTTTATCTATTGCTTTTACTGAACTGCTTGTATAGTTGTGGCGAGTGTTAGAGGCAAACTGGAGACACCTGGTTCCGATACATTTTTAACTACTGGGCATATCTCCTTTTTTATGTCTATGGTTGCACCGCACCGCTTAATTAACGCACGCACGGCGTATCGTGTCCATAAAATCAGCTTCAGTCGCTGTAGGTATATATTAACCGAATGCCCGCCGCTGTCAGATGACGTCGATCCCCGCCCCGCCCCGACCTCGTTCCGCAAATGAGCACTTATTGTACGTTATATATAATAGAGTTGCAAACCGCGTGCCCCAAAACTCCTATTCGGAGTCAGTGGGGACTGTCGGTTGGAGGAGTGCGACCTCTATTCGGTGTCAATGGGGAGTTAGCGGTACCCGTAATTTCAACTGGCGTAACGACGTTTTGGTAAATTCAGAGTTTTCATCCGTATTGGTTGGTAATTTTGGCGATTTCAGAATATGTCCCTTAGGTACGTCAATTGAAATACCGGTTATCTATAATATTTAATGACGACGTTCTCCTTTGATAGAAATTTTGATTAGGTATATTAATGAAACTTGTGCTCGAAATGATTACCCGGAGTTGCGTTGCGGGACACTTAAACGCTCCCAGACGTAATAACAATAAAACTTTATTGTGTCTCATTCAGTGTCCTTCGACCGATTAAGAATGATCAATAATTTGCTAGTTATAAAAGACGTAAGTTGATTTTAGAAATATTGTTTATTTTTTTTATTTTGGTAGTTTGTTATTGTATATTTTGACTTATGTACCATACCAAAATGTTTACATGTTTGTTACGTGCCCTGCCTACACCAAATCAGCTGAGTAGCGACATGTTTACGTCAATCGGATATTTACACGTAAAACTGCAACATAC
Source organism: Atethmia centrago (assembly GCA_905333075.3). Lineage (NCBI taxonomy): Eukaryota > Metazoa > Arthropoda > Insecta > Lepidoptera > Noctuidae > Atethmia > Atethmia centrago. The sequence continues at coordinate 13,437,918 of HG995387.1, forward strand.
TCGTACCACCTGCTGAATCATCGTATCGCCGACTCGTGTCACCGAGCGTTCACCTGCTTCAAGAACTGCTGATGCCGCATCCACGTGTAGGAATCAGTACAATTTGCAATATTAATAAGTTAATCGTTTTACCACACCGAAGTGTGGTACTAGCATCGTCCGAATCTAGACTTATAAATTAGCATAAGCTTAATTGTAATTTTTATCTTAGGTATTAAAAACCTTATTAAAATAATTTCGGTTTTTTTTAAGTCCTCCGGCTGTTACCTTCGTAATTTGTTCAAAAAAAGTAATGAAAATGTGCTTGTTGTTTGTCTAGAATAAACAATGTTTGTAGGGTGTAGGTATCCCTAACATAAGTAATGTCAATGCAAATGTAAAATGGCGCCGATTCCCTTGTTCACAAACAAAACTAAACTTAAGTTCAGTGCATCTTTTTCTTTCTATTTCATTAAGAAAAGGACAGAAGATAAATTTTAGTTTAGTCCTGTCAAATTAATCAGCGCCTGTCACTACTCCATACAAGTTTAGACGTGATTAAAAACTTGCCTACTAAAATTACGTCAATTTACGTCAAGCGCTGATTAATTTGACAGGACTAAACTAAAATTTATCCTCTGTCCTTTTCTTAACGAAATAGAAAGAAAAAGATGCACTGAACTTAAATTTAGTTTAGTTTGTGAACAAGGGAATCGGCACCAATGTCAATGTAATGCAGAATTTAAACTTCAGTGAATGCTCAACGGGATGAATCTAAATAAAAATGCAAGTTATCCGACTTAAACCACGTATAATTGAACACTAAATGTAATATACATACAATGCATAGAATAATGCAATATGTCAGTGTCAATGCACTGCCAAATGTAGGTCGCGTCCAAAGTGAAAATACGCGAGCCTACTGGCTAACTTATTGCAATAACAATATTTTAAAACCCATGTAGGTGCACCGTACATATTGCCACAGCAAAGAAAAGAATAACTAAATAAAACAATTTCAAAATGGTCAACGTCTAGTTGATGTAACTGGTGGCCGAAAAGCTGGCGGCTTTCTCGCGCAACGCATCAGCATTACAATTCAGCGAGGAAATGCCGCCAGCATCCTCGGTACAATGCCCCGAGAGCCTTTTTTAAGCTTAACTTAGTTTTAATTTAATTTAGTTAATGTTAATAATCATCTTGTAATTTGGTTATGTAAATAAATGTACTATATTTCAAAATATGTAAAAAATAATAACTTATGAATGTAAAACATACTGTAAAAAATGTAAAAATGCAGGACTCTAATGTAAATATGATTGATCTACGACTACTATGAGGAAATGTAACTAAGTCCATTAGTAAAAATTATAAATTAGCACACATCGCTGTTTTCTCAGTGTCAAATTTCACTTCACTTGAAGTAGGGTTAACACACGACACTTTGTTCAATTTTGAGTCCCGTTTGTCGATCTTGCTGTTCCTGTCCTCGATGTCACGATCTTCTCGTCAGCTTCTGCTTCTCGCGTCTTGCGGACCCTCCACCTGTCTTTTGGTTGCCATCTTTTGCCAAAAGTACACCGATGTTACAAACAGTGCAACGCTACAACAACCACATAGATTGCAATGTAGTGGTGAACGTCGTGAGAGGATAAAGTGTCTAGCTTAGACTGTTCTTCTATAGGCTCTACGCGGGGGTCGTGCGGTCCATGGCCCTCTACGGGGCACCTGTATGGGCGCGCTCTCTGGCGCTGCGGCCAGCCCGCCGGTTGAGCGCGGCCCAAAGGGTCATGGCCATCCGGATGGTCCGAGGATACCGCACGGTCTCCTGTGAGGCAGCGAGCCTCCTTGCCGGATTGCCGCCATGGGATCTGGAGGCAAAAGTCCTCGCGCACGTATGGGAGTGGCGCGAGGAGGCTAAACGCCGGGGCGTAAGTCCGCTGCCGCGAGAAATCGCGGCACAGCGGACGGAGCTCCGGCGGGATCTCATGGCGTCATGGAAAGTACGGTTGTTGCAACCCAGTGCTGGGCACGCCACGATTGCGGCGATAAGTCCCCTCTTTGAGGAGTGGCTGGAGAGGCGCCACGGCGTCCTCACCTTCCGCGTGACGCAGGTCCTCACCGGACACGGCAGCTTCGGGAGGTTCCTGTGTCGGATAAGGCGGGAGGAAACGTCCGGGTGTCACCACTGTGTGGATCGCCTGGAGGACACGGTGGAGCATACGGTGGAGGTCTGCCCGGCTTGGGCAGAGCACCGCCGTGTCCTCGTGGAGGCGCTCGGCGGCAGAGACCTCTCGCGTCCGGCCCTGGTTCAGGCCATGGTACGGAGCGAGAGGGCATGGGCAGCCGTCACCTCCTTCTGCGAAGCAGTAATGCTCGCAAAGGAGGAGGCGGGACGGTTGAGGGAAAGGCAAGTTTCGCGCCCTCTCGCCCCTAGCCGCCGCAGGAGACGCCCAGGGCGTCGGGAATCCCGGGCGGATTTCCGGCCACCGTAGGCGCGGGCTTGCGGACGGTGAGCAATGGGTAGCTCACCGTCCGGTAAGGACCAGGCCCGGGTCGACGGCGCGTCGTATTCCACGCGCGCCTCAAAGAGATGTCGTCAGCTCAAAAGTAGGGGTCCACTAGGGCCGATGCCTGCCGGGGTCGCGGGAAGGTACTTATGGGTCACCGAGGCCCCCGCAACACAGGCAACAAGAAGGAATACGGGTGGGTTTTAGTCAGTAAGAGTCTGACACACCCTCCCGCTCCGCCCAGAGCGGGAGAAGTTATTTGATGATTTCCCACCCTAAAAAAAAAAAAAAAAAGACTGTTCTTCTATAGAGCGTAGTTGTGTGTCAATCTTCTTGAACGTCTCTTCGTGCGTTTCAATATGCAACGATGAGTTTCGAATCGAGGTGTTTGTAAAAAAACCAATGTTTACTTTGACGAAGACAATTTATTTTACTATAAACGAAGAGGTCATATTTCTGCGGAGACTCTTAACACCGCGATTCAGCGGATAGTGATAATTGTACAACGCCATCTATCGATACATCAGGAACTAAATGATCGTTTACAGTATCTAAACGCAAGATTGTACATTCCGCCCACTATGGACAGAATGTTCATTGTTCCAGCCCACCATGAACCAACCACATTCGAATAAAATGGACTGTATTATATAGTTTAAAAAATAAAAACAAAGCTTTAAGTCAGCACGACATGGTGGCTAAGAACAAACACACATAAACAAAAAAAAATACAAACAGATCACAACAGTTAACATTTCAAACCATTAACAAAATTATTAATAATGGTAACAAATATGTATATCAATTCACTGAGTGACAGGTAACACACACAGTTTAGTTACTGGTCGTTTAAATGTTATACCTTTACATTTTAAAGTGACTACCCTCGTAATGTTGTCCAAACCAGGGTGTTTCGCAGTGATTTTACCTAAAAGCCATTTGGCTGGAGGGAGACCATCCTCCTTTACTAAAACTAAATCTCCGATCTCGGGTTCAGGAGTTTTATTTGCCCACTTATAACGATGTAAAAATTGACCCAAATACTCACTTGACCATCTACGCCAAAAATGTTGCAGCATTTTTTGTGTTAATTGCCAACGTTTCAATGATGAAATAGACGATGTTTCATAATTATGCTCCGGTACGAGAATTAAAGATTCACCTATTAAAAAGTGCCCTGGAGTGAGGGGTGTTGGGTCTTGCGAATTTGTGCTTATTTGTGATAGTGGTCTAGAATTAAGACAAGCTTCTACTTGGTACAACAGCGTCGAAATCTCTTCAAAAGTAAGAGTCGCACTACCTATTACGCGTCGTAGATGATGTTTGGTGGACTTTATTCCAGCCTCCCATAGCCCGCCGAAATGTGGGGCATGTGGTGGAATAAAGTGCCATGTAGTGCCGTTGTTTGCTAAACATTCGGCGATTTCTATCATCAAGGTCGACTTTTCTTGGGCGAACAAGCTTCGGAGTTCACGAGCGGCACCAACAAAATTTGTTCCATTATCGCTGAATAAGTCAGCGCAATGGCCACGTCTGGCAACAAATCGTTTAAAAGCAGCAATAAACCCTTGTGATGATAGATCACTCACTGCTTCCAAGTGTACGGCTCTTGTAGCCATACATACAAAAAGGCATATGTAACCTTTATAGGCCCGGTGGCCTCTACCTTTGGAAGTGCGAATCTGTATAGGACCTGCGTAGTCTACACCACTTCGATAAAATGCTCTAATTGGTGTAACTCGAGCTGAAGGTAGTTGTCCCATCAGTTGGACCCGAGTCTGTGCAGCATGGCGAGCACAAACAACGCATTTACGGACAAACATTTTTGTTTGGTTCTTAGCATCAATGACCCAGTAGTTAGTTCGCAGATAATTAATCATGAGCTGTGGTCCGCCGTGCAATGTATTATGGTGAGTTTCAGCTAGGACTAAATCAGTGAGGTGAGATTTTGACGGTAATATTATTGGGTGTTTTATTTCAGTTCTTATTTCAGCTTTCTCCAGACGACCGCCAACTCTCAAGATGCCCGATTCATCTAGGAATGGATTTAGTGATGTAAGTTTGCTTTTCTTTTGTAATATCTTTGCTTCTTTAATATCTTTTATCTCTTGCTGAAAACTCACTGTTTGACACTGTTTCACACATATATGAAGAGCTTCATTCAATTCTACGCTAGTTAACCATACAGGTAAGTTATGATTATGTACTTTTTTCAACTTTTTGATAAATCTTTTGCAATATGCTACAACACGAACCAATTTACGAAGAGACGAAAACTTGTTCCACAACTGCAATTGTTCATTCTGCGTTACATGACAAACCCTTTTTGTCTTTTCTTCTAAATTAGTATCTGGTATTTGTTTTTTATCATAAGTTTCAGTTCTATGTTTCAACCATACTGGTCCTGTTTTCCACAGTTCAAACATCGGTAACTCTGACGGGTTAATTCCCCGCGACGCACAATCTGCCGGGTTATCAGGAGATGATACATGTGACCATTGGTTCCTGTCTAATATGTTTAGAATCTCTGACACCCGATTGGCTATAAACGTTTTCCAACGAGTTGGGTGGCTGCTTAACCAAGCCAGTACCACGGTTGAGTCGGTCCAAGCACGTAGGTTACCTTTTGGTACGTTCAACACCACTGAGACTTCCTGTAACAATTTAGCTACTAAGACAGCTCCACACAACTCAAGCCTTGGAATGGATACTTGCTTAATTGGAGCTACTTTGGTTTTGGAAGTTACCAGATGAACGTAGACGTTTCCTGAATCATCAACAACACGTATATAGATCACAGCAGCATAAGCCTCACTAGATGCGTCGCTGAACCCATGAAGTTCCATGGTGCTGTTTTCCTTGATATTAATCCACCGTGGGAGTCGACATTTGGTAAGTTCAACAAGTCCTGCACGGTAAGTAATCCATTCATTTAATAGTATAGGTGGTAGTTTATCATCCCAATCTATTCCCGCAAGCCAAAGCTTTTGAATCATAATTTTAGCTTTTATGATTGCTGGTGATATCCAACCCATTGGGTCAAACAACTTTGCAATATCAGATATTACTTTCCTTTTTGTTACAGGTTCCGAGATTAGTGGTAGCTGAACAGAGTACTCGAAGTTATCGGTTCGTCGATTCCAGGTAAGTCCCAATATTTTCATTGTTTCACTTTCTTTCAGTTCTAGTTTGCTTCTGCTTTCTTCGCTTATTTCCTTATTTAATTGATCATCATTGCTTGCCCATTTTTGCAGTTCGAAACCTCCTTTGCTTAGTAGTTTAGTCATTTCTGAGAATATTTGTTTTCCTTCTGATACACTTTTACACCCAGTAATGAGATCATCCATGTAGAAGTCGTGTAATACTCTTTCAGATGCTAGTAGGAATTGGTGTCCTTCATCATAAGCGACTTGGTGAAGCGCTCTTACCGCTAGGTATGGAGCTGAAGCAGTTCCAAACGTTACTCGTACTAAACGTAGATGTTGTATATCCATTGCAGAGTCAGATCTCCACACTAAACGTTGATAATCTGTGTCTTGGTCAGTCACCTTCACCTGTCGATACATCTTTACGATGTCAGCTACCAAGCAAATAGGGTGAAGCCTCCACCTCATAAGAATGTGCCTAAGATCATCTTGCAAAGTTGGACCTACCATAAGATTACTGTTCAGTGAAACACCATTGTTATCGCGACTAGAAGCATTAAATACGATCCGGAATTTGGTGGTTGTTTTATCGTCTCTAACTACTTCATGATAAGGTAAGTAAACTGCTTCTGGATTATGAATTTCTTTTGGAGGTATTATTTGCATATGACCGAGTTTTAAATATTCTAAAAAAACATCCGAGTATTTCGCTTTTAAATCCGGTGATTTTAAGAAACGTTTTTCTAAGGATAATAATCTCTTTATAGCAATATCGCGTGAATTACCATATTTACAGCTCGGATCTGTGTCCTCAAAAGGTAACTTTACAATGTACCTACCAGAGCTATCGCGTTTTGTAGTTTCCACAAATATATCTTCGCAACGTTTTTCTTCTGGAGTGAATTGAATTTTGCTCAGATTGAAGTTATCAGATTCGAGCTCCCAAAATTGTTTAAGATTAAAATCTTCATTGCAAATGTTAGTATGCATAGTGATGATAGTACTATTGCAGCTCAAAGTATTGGTTTCACTATCATCACCCACTTTGCCAGATAAAACCCAACCCAGCCTGGTGTTTTGTGCTATCGGTGTTCCTGGTGGACCTCTTATCAATCCTTCAGTTATAATTTGACAATAGACTTCTGCACCAAGCAATAAATCAATTTTATTTGGCATGTTAAACTTCGGATCTGCTAACTTCATAACTGGTAAGTTGGGCCACAGCTGAACGACAATTTTTCTTTCAGGTAGAAATGAAGTTAATTTCCGAAGTACGTATGTTTTGACTTTTACAGTAAAGTTAGGATCCTGGAGAGATTGTAGTTTAACATAAACTACATGTTTACAATTGAGTGAAGCGTTCTCTTCACCCCCCACTCCTGATATAACACTGTTGCATTTAATTCTGTTAAGCCCAAGTAATTGGACTGCAGACTCCGTTATAAAGGATGCCTGTGATCCCTGGTCTACTAGAGACCTCAGTGTTATATTAGATCCTGAGTTAGTTTCTGCATTTACCAAGGCTGTTGCTAATACAACCTGACAATTTGTGTTAGAAAAACAACTAGTAATGTTGCTTACCTCGGTCTCGTCCTTAGATGTTGTTGCAGTTTCAACAACATTGGTACTATCAACTGATTGCTTGATTGGTTCTCCGGTATCAGTTGATTGGCTATTATTATTTGAATGCAGCAACGAATGGTGTTTCTTTTTGCAAATTCTACATCTTGTGGGCAAACGACACGAAGTTACCATGTGATTTGCACCTAAGCAATTGAAACACAAACCCGAATTTTGGACAAAATTACGACGTGCTGACAATTCTTCCTTAGCAAAATCTTTACAATTTCCTATCTTATGATTATTATTTGAACAAAAGGTACATAAAGATGGTTTATTCTCATTTGCATTTTTTACAACATGATGTGACTTTGTGGTAGTGCTCTTTGGTGTTTTGGTACATAAAAATTCAAGCGACCTAAACCTGTGCTCAATAAAATCTAAAAAATCTTTTAATGTAGGCAATTCCTTAATTGAACTACAAATTTTAGCTTCCCATTGTTTGCGAGACTCATTATCCAATTTAGAACCCAATATGTAAATAACCATAAGATCCCAATTCTCAATATTAATACCTTCGTTTTTTAAAGCATTAAGACATTCGTTAGTTGTATCAAAAAGTTCTTTCAAAGAATTTGATGATTCAGTAGATATACATTTTTGATTAAAGAATCTTTTTAAAATACAATCCGTTATAAACTTCTTATTATTAAATCTATGTTCTAAAAGGTTCCAACTAGGTAAATAGTTATCACTGGTAATAGGTAGGTGTCGCAACAGTAGTTCAGCTTCGCCGGTGAGATAAGTTTTTAAGTAATGCAGTTTTTGTACATTATCCAATGATTTGTTTTTATGTATTAATGTTTGAAAAAGATCACGAAACGTTGTCCACTGAGAATAGTGACCCGAAAATGTAGGTATCGCTATTCTAGGCAATTTCACGCCATTCTGAGTTATCTGGTTGCTATCTTCCGCACAATCAGAAGTGGTTTTCTTATTCAAACGTTCTTTTAACTCGACTTTGTAATCCATGTATACCTCTTCCGACTGACTATACATATCACCTAAATTGTACTCTGACTTTTCATATTCTTCTCTTTTAACCTCGGATATTATTTTACGATGAGTCTCTTCAAACATCGACCACTGTTTCTCTAAACTTTCCAACCTTGTTTCCACGTAGCTAACGGTAACCCTTTCTTTAGGAGACTTTTTGAAGTTAATGTAACCTCTCTCCATCTTTTTATTAATATCTACTTGCAATCTTAGTAATGAATCCATTTTTATAATCTGTTTATATTCCAGAACTAATTTAAATTACAAGTCCCAAATTGCAGAATTGTTAATAAAACTTCTTAAAAATTTTATAAGTTCAAAATCTTGGTGAATTCTAAGTGTTTGTAGACACTTTGCCAAAATTGGGCATGGATTCCCCGTCTAATCACACTTTTGCATGGAAATTTTACAAGTCTCTTCATGCAAGCTAATTATTCAAGTTCTTTTCCACTTTAATAACTTGATTGAATCACTAACTTTAAATGTTTTAAAGTACTCACAGTTTGTCCAAATGATTTGCACTGTTACAAACACTTTTCACTAAATTGCACTTAATAAGTCCAAATTTCGCCGATAGGGGGCGCCACTGTCGTACTGTCCAAAAGTCACGGTGCATCAGTCACGGCATCCGAAATAATCCGGTTCGAATGACCATGTAAAAAAACCAATGTTTACTTTGACGAAGACAATTTATTTTACTATAAACGAAGAGGTCATATTTCTGCGGAGACTCTTAACACCGCGATTCAGCGGATAGTGATAATTGTACAACGCCATCTATCGATACATCAGGAACTAAATGATCGTTTACAGTATCTAAACGCAAGATTGTACAGTGTTGATTGGAGATATCATGGGTGTTACGTATGGAAAACATTTTATATCATTAATTTTCTGTGCCTTTCTTAATATTACAAGTAACAAGTATTGAGGCCCTGCCACTGCGACCTTACACGTTTATATATTTTTTGAGTACAACGAAGCATCAATCAAGCATCAAGTCGTCTCGCTACGATAGCGCAAATAAGATTCACATTCGCTTGGCCTTAACATCTCGCTATCCTGCTCGCGCGCTCCAACCGCGGAAAGCCCGCGCCCGCCCGACCGCAGTCAGTTCCGCCATCGTATAGCGTGCGTGTCATTGCGCACTCTCGCGATCGATACTAGTTCCGCCGTAGGGTCTCAGACACTAAACATTTGAACTGTTTCATTTTTACCCGACTAATCGCGTACTTGTAAGTGCTGTACGCAACAATGGGCATGATCATCGCATATGGTTCATTGACTAAAATGTCTTGAATGTTCTTGTATGTTCTATATATGCGTGCAATGTGAATGAGTCGCCTTGCAAGTTGCATCCTTGTTTCAGCGTTATCAGACCTGAGTGACGTAACGTCTCCGATGTCATTTGAGTGCCGCACACTAATTGTACTTCGCACGTGTCACAACAATAATAAAACCAGGTGTTTTGTTTATGTAATTTGACCTATTTGTCGGCGCATACCTTTATTTCCGTATGGCAATAAGCGCTGTGTTCTTCATTGTCTAGAATCAGCTGTACATCGCAAATAGATTTGAGAAGATCGGACGATCGACGGTGTTGTATATAGGGTGAATTAGTTTGCACAGTAGAGTTTGGTCATGTAATTTTTGGCATTATTTTTGTCATATTTTTATAGGGGTATAAATGAGTATTGGTTGGCGTTAAATGCTATTAATGCAGAGTTGGGAATAACGTACATTTCCCGATTTATGTCAAACCGTTGAGGAATGCTGATAAGTCTGTTAAGTTCGTATAGGGCATCACTCAGGATCAGTACTTTTATGTCTATCAACAGGTAGTGCTGTGTTATGCGCGCATGTATTCTGAACAGCCTGTAGATGTCTCTTATGTCATTACGAACTTCAGGTAGTGTAGAATCGCGAGGTAGTGGCCGAGCTACTCTATCTAGTTCGCTTTGCATTTGGGTTGGTGATAATAGATGTACGTCCATATGTCCTTGGTACATGTTTGTCAGTGTGTTGATGAGAGATTCCTGGATATCTTTTAAGTTTAGAGCCATTCTTTCTGCAGCTATGGCCGATGTAATGATATAGAATGCATTTGAAATCTCAAGGTGATCATTGATTAAAGTGAACTGCTTCATCATTGTTGCTTCGTTACGCTGTACAATGTTGTTCTCGGTTTCCAGAACACTTGTTCTGGTTTTTAAGCAGTTGGAATAGGTGATTTTCATTATGTTGGATTGTGTTGATATCCTGCTCACATTGTTCTGCAAAATGTTGATCTAACACTCCGAATAACGAGTTTGCAACATATCCTACTCCGTCGATCAATCCTCTTTTGAACCTGTGTTGAATTATCCGCTGAGACCTTAGTAATTCGTTGCAATAATTTGGTTCACTCGTGCTTTGTTCAAGTTGGTTAATCAGAACATGAAATTACATCAACCACTCTTCGCAACGAGTTTGCTTTATATGTGATACGAATACTTGCAGAGTGTCCACATTGCGCCAATAATTTGTCATATTGTAATAGAATACCAGTTTCCATTCATCTCTAATTTCCTGTAAGTCTATAATCTTGTCAAAGTAAATTGTTTGAGTTTTTGTCAGCTGAGTAAGTTTCATATCTTGCTGGACAGTAGGTGTTATCAATGTCATAACTAGCATCAGCATATAACATACCAAGCTGTTCCAGGAAAGCTTTTTAGCTCGGCTTCGCCTATTTTTGGGTATTTTTTCAGTGTCAGTGTTGTTTTGTTCCTCATCCTCCACTATTGGTACCAGTTTTGTAATAGTTCGTTTAGTTTCGCCTTTTGCAGTTTATAATGTCACAACTCTAGTGTGGCCGTCCTTTCCAGGGTGTAACTCCGCTACACGACCCAGTACCCATTTTCCTGCAGGTAACCTTTCATCTTTAATGCATACAATGTCATTTTTCTTTATGTCAGTATTCTGACGTTTCCACTTTAGTCTTGCTTGTAGTTGTTGGAGGTATTCTTGCGACCACTTCTTCCAGAAGTCCTTGCTAAGTTGTTGTACAATTTGCCATCCCGTGTTTAAACGGTAAGTATTGTCCATGTCGGGTTCTGGGATTGTCATGACTGATGTGCCGGTTAAGAAATGTCCTGTAGTTAAACAGTTAATCTCTTCGGCGTTCTCTGTAACGGTGCATAGTGGTCGTGAGTTCAAGCAAGCTTCTATCTGACATAGCAGAGTGGTAAATTCTTCGTATGTCAGACGTTGGTCACCAATGACCCGTTTGAGATGATATTTCATGCTCTTCACAGCGGCTTCCCATAGTCCGCCCGCGCTTGGCCAGACCGGGGCATTGAAGTGCCATTGTACTCCCATCTCCGATATTTTGCCCAAGAAGAAGTTGTCAATGGTTTCTACAATGAATTTGTATTGTTGCAATATGATCCGATTAACACCCACAAAATTCGTGCCGTTGCCGCTGTACATGTCCCGTGGCGTACCTCGACGTGCGCAGAAGCGCTTGAAAGCTGATAAGAATGCTGTACTGGATAGTACTGATACTAGTTCTAGGTGGATGGTTTTTGTTGCTAAACAAACAAATACTGCAACGTACGCCAGCAATGTTCTGACGCCTCGGCCTTTACTTGCCTTGGTCTCAACGTGTCCAGGAAAATCGACACCTGTATGTGTAAAAGGGCGAGATACTGTCACTCTCGGATCTGGTAGATCAGCCATAATCTGGTTTGTTTGTTTAGCATTAAATCGGCGACATGTTACGCATTTATGTAAGACCTTTTTGACGGCGCGATGTCCTCCTACGATCCAAACTCTTTGTCGTAGATGTGTCAGGGTTAACTTAGGACCTCCGTGTAATGTTCTTCTGTTAGCTTGCCAAATTAATAACTCTGTCAGTTTGTTGTCATGTGGTAGTAGAATTGGATGTTTAGTGTCTTCGTGTAAGTTTGAGTTACGTAAACTTCCACCCACTCGCAGAAAGTCATGTTTGTCAAGGAATGGATTTAAACTCAGAAGGTTACTTTTTGTGCTCAAACCTTTGTTTTCCTTCAATCTCATAATCTCGTCATTGAAGGCATGCAATTGAATATGTTTCATTATTAGGTTTTCAGCGCTTTGTAGTTCTGTAGATGTCAAATAAGTAGTAGTAAGATGATTGTCGGTGTTCGAACAGCTGTTTATGAAACGTTTTGTCCAGGCAATGACCCTTGTAATACGAGTCAAATCGCTGTGTTTGTCCAATAACTCAATTACTATTGAAGACGGTTCACATTTCACAACATACGTTAGCATTTGTTTTTGTTTTGATTCGCATGTTGTCGGTGTAATTGCAATTTTGTCAAAAGTATCTTCACTGTAATTTTTGATCCAGAAGGGACCTTGCCACCACAAATGATGTTGTAATAGTTGGGAACAACTGATGCCACGTGATGCACAATCTGCAGCATTTTCCTCGGACTTTACATAACTCCAGTGCTGTTTTGGAATTACGAGGTGCATTCAATAAGTACCTAGCCTCATCGCCAGAGGGCGCTGTAGTTTCAAAAGAGTTTTACCACAGTGTAGCACATTCTTTTTAATTTTCATTCCAATCCCTTCATTTGTTTTAATTTGACAACTTATGGAAGCGAACGTGTCGATCGGTTTTACAAAAATGGAAAAAGAGCAATATCGTTCGGTGATTCGATTCCTATTTTTGGAAGGGAAAACGCGCATCGAAATCAAAGAGCGCTTGAATGCTGTGTACGGTGACTCTTCTCCATCGATGGCCACCGTCAAGAATTGGTTCAACGAGTTTGCACGTGGCCGTACGTCGGTTTTTGATGAACCACGTCCAGGTGCACCGAAAACAGCTGCTACGGAGGAAAACATTAAAAAAATCCATGATTTCGTATTGGCAGATCGCCGATTGAAGGTTCGGGAGCTAGCTGAGACTGTAGGCATTTCAGAAAGAACAGTGCATCATATTCTTCACGAGGAACTCGGCATGAGAAAGCTGTCGGCGCGATGGGTGCAGCGTTTACTCACACCAGAAAACAAGCGCAACCGTGAGACCACATCGGAGACGTGTTTGGCGCTGTTTAAGCGGAATCCAGCGGAGTTTTTGCGTCGTTTTGTGACCGTCGATGAAACCTGGATCCACTGGTACACACCAGAGACCAAGGAGCAATCAAAACAATGGATCCAGACCGGGGAACGTGCTCCAAAGAAGGCGAAAACTGTAAAATCGGCCGGAAAAGTTATGGCCATCGTTTTCTGGGATTCACAAGGTGTGATCTACATCGATTACCTCGAGAAGGGTAAAACAATTACAGGGCTTTACTATGCCGATTTATTGGGCCGATTCGACGCCGAATTAAAGAAAAAACGACCCCATCTGGCGAAGAAAAAAGTGCTGTTTCACCACGACAACGCACCGGTTCACACGTCTGCCGTTGCCATGGCCAAATTGGTCGAATTACGCTACGAATTGTTGCCCCATCCACCGTATTCTCCAGATTTGGCCCCTTGTGACTTCTTTCTGTTTCCTAATCTGACTCGCCGGGAATAGATATGGATCGAATGAGGAGGTCATCGCCGCCACGGAGGCCTATTTTGCAGAGTTTGACAAAAGCTATTTTTCGGACGGGTTAAAAAAGTTGGAGCATCGCTGGGCTAAGTGTATCGAACTAAAAGGAGACTTTGTTGAAAAATAAATTGCCTCTTTTCCAAAATTTTCGTTTACTTTTTGTAGGCTAAGTATTTATTGAATGACCCTCGTACGTCTTGCACTTGATGTACTCTGTTGCTGACGAACTACTTCCATTTTGTGACGTCACCATGCAGCCAGCCTAATACATTCATAGAGTCCGTCCAGGCGTATGTATTTTTGTACACATTGTCCCATTTAAAGGCTGTCAGGACCTTTTTCATGAGCCGTGAAAGTAGTAGCGCTCCACATAATTCGAGTCGCGGTAGTGTCAATTTTTTGTTGATTGACGATAGCCTTGATTTTGCAGCGATAAGTCTAGTCACAGGCTCGTTTTGTCATCTGTTGACAGCAGGTATAAAGCGCATGCGTAGGCCTTTTTGGACGCATCGCAGAACCCATGTACTTGGAATGGTTTCGTAATATCTCCGAGCCACTTTGGTATTTGATATTCGGTTATGTTGTGTAAGTCGCTAGTAAACTGCTTCCATTCTTATTGCACGCTGTCAGGTAAGGTTTCATCCCACTCGCATCCCGATAGCCAGACGCTTTGGAACAGCAGTTTTGCTTTAACTGTCAAAGTCCAGTGGGTCGAAAATTTTCGAGATTTCCGATAGTAGCTTTCTTTTTGTCAATTTGTTGTTATTGTCATTATATTTTGTTTTGTTTGTAAACGAAAATGTGTCGGTCGTAGAATTCCACTGGACTCCCAGGGCTTTTGTCATTCCATCGTTTGTAAAATGCATTGTCGTTTGGTTAAGATCTGAAGAAGATAGGCTTTCAATCAATGTCTGGTCGTTGCTTGACCACTTCCGTAGTGTAACGCCAGCTCCACTCAGCATTTCGATGAGTTGCTTTTGAATTTCTTATGCTCGTTCGATGGAGTTGCTGCCACTTAGGACGTCATCAACGTACATTTGCATCCGCTGACATCCGCTGCTAACGGATATTTCTGTGCATCATCGTCTGCAAGCTGTTTCAGCGTTCGAAGAGCTAGAAATGGTGCTGCCCTGGTGCCATACGTCACTGTGCATAACTGGAACTCCTTTAATACAGTGTATTGATTGATAATTGTATATGTAGTATTACAATACTACAACGCCGGCAACGGCCGTCGTTCTTGTCATATCTGTAACTTACTCATCTTTGCTCATAGATAACATGTATAAGTATAAACTAAATCCGGGAAAGTCCCCAATGTTCGCGTTCCGGGGAATTCCGCAAACATTGTCGCAAAGACGATCACTCACTACGGTGTTGCCATAACTTCAACCAAAATATACCCAAAAATACTTACTGCCAGCAATATACCTGAAAATATACTGATGTTCGGAAAAATCGATGAAATATACTGAAAAAGTATTAAAATACTGAATCTGGTCACACTGATTATATCCCTATAGTAAGTATGCATACCTATATGTAGGTATATATTAGATCCTTAGTTCACCTACCAAACTCAAGGTGGCAGCACTTTCCATACATGCAAACTTTACCACAGAGTTGTTACTCTTTCCCTTTATAATTACTTTACTCTTTGGACTTGACAATGGCCGAATGGCTACAATGACATTTGTTTGACAATTTGACAAACAAGACAAGATGGCTGCCAAGTTTTTTTAACCCACCAAACTCCAGACGTCGCTGTCGTCTAAGTACTAAGTGTGCCCCCTGGTCGTGCTCGTGAGTGGACACTGTATCGCCTGTTAGCCGCGCCTCGTGTTGAAAAAGATCGCTGTACATGTACAAAGTATTCGATAACCAAATTAGATATTTGATACGATGTTTTTATATTCACAGGTTTTTATAAAAATATTCTTTTTCGCTAAAAGTAAAGAGGATTTATAAATGCCTATTCGTCTCCGACTTGATGGAGTGACCTGATGGTGTACTTCGGTGACTGCTACTGGAACTCGTCGACCAGTAGATCTAGGTGTGTCGAGTTTGGGCTCGTTTTGATAGTTATGATGAGACCTTACCTCCGGACTTGATTGAATGACCTGAAGGTGTACTTCGGTGACTGCTACTGGAACTCGTCGACCAGTAGAACTAGGGGTGCCGAGTTTGGGCTCGTTTTGATAGTAATGATGAGCCCTTACCTCCGGACTTGATGGACTGACCTGAAGGTGTACTTCGGTGTCTGCTACTGGAACTCGTCGACCAGTAGAACTAGGGGTGCTGAGTTTGGGCTCGATTTGATAGTAATGATGAGCCCTTACCTCCGGACTTGATGGACTGACCTGAAGGTGTACTTCGGTGTCTGCTACTGGAACTCGTCGACCAGTAGAACTAGGGGTGCCGAGTTTGGCTTCTTTTGATAGTAATGATGAGACCTTACCTCCGGACTTGATGGAGTGACCTAAAGGTGTACTTCGGTATCTGCTACTGGAACTCGTCGACCAGTAGATCTAGGTGTGCCGAGTTTGGGCTCGTTTTGATAGTTATGATGAGACCTTACCTCCGGACTTGATGGAATGACCTGAAGTTGTACTTCGGTGACTGCTACTGGAACTCGTCGACCAGTAGAACTAGGGATGCCGAGTTTGGGCTCATTTTGATAGTAATGATCAGCCCTTACCTCCGGACTTGATGGACTGACCTGAA
This sequence comes from Atethmia centrago, assembly GCA_905333075.3. Taxonomy (NCBI): domain Eukaryota; kingdom Metazoa; phylum Arthropoda; class Insecta; order Lepidoptera; family Noctuidae; genus Atethmia; species Atethmia centrago. Next base: position 13,454,459 of record HG995387.1, read on the forward strand.
GGTGTACTTCGGTGTCTGCTACTGGAACTCGTCGACTAGTAGATCTAGGTGTGCCGAGTTTGGGCTCGTTTTGATAGTTATGATGATACCTTACCTCCGGACTTGATGGAATGACCTGAAGGTGTACTTCGGTGACTGCTACTGGAACTCGTCGACCAGTAGAACTAGGGGTGCCAAGTTTGGGATCGTTTTGGTAGTTATGATGAGACATTACCTCCGGACTTGATGGAATGACCTGAAGGTGTACTTCGGTGACTGCTACTGGAACTCGTCGACCAGTAGAACTAGGGTGCCAAGTTTGGGCTTGTTTTGGTAGTTATGATGAGACATTACCTTCGGACTTGATGGAGTGACCTGAAGGTGTACTTCGGTGACTGCTACTGGAACTCGTCGACCAGTAGAACTAGGGGTGCCGAGTTTGGGCTCATTTTGATAGTAATGATGAGCCCTTACCTCCGGACTTGATGGACTGACCTGAAGGTGTACTTCGGTGTCTGCTGCTGGAACTCGTCGACCAGTAGAACTAGGGGTGCCGAGTTTGGCTTCTTTTGATAGTAATGATGAGACCTTACCTCCGGACTTGATGGACTGACCTGATGGTGTACTTCGGTGACTGCTACTGGAACTCGTCGACCAGTAGAACTAGAGGTGCCGTGTTTGGGCTCGTTTTGGTAGTTATGATGAGACCTTACCTTCGGACTTGATGGACTGACCTGAAGGTGTACTTTGGTGACTGCTACTGGAACTCGTCGACGAATGGAACTAGGTGTGCCAAGTTTGGGCTCGTTTTGATAGTAATGATGAGACCTTACCTTCTGACTTGATGGAGTGACCTGAAGATGTATTTCGGTGACTGCTACTGGAACTCGTCGACGAATAGAACTAGGTGTGCTGAGATTGGGCTCGTTTTGTTAGTTATGATGAGACCTTACCTCCGGATTTGATGGTGTGACCTGAAGATGTACTTCGGTGACTGCTACTGGAACTCGTCGACGAATAGAACTAGGTGTGCTGAGATTGGGCTCGTTTTGTTAGTTATGATGAGACCTTACCTCCGGATTTGATGGTGTGACCTGAAGGTGTACTTCGGTAGCTGCTACTAGAACTCGTCGACGAATAGAACTAGGTGTGCCGAGTTTGGGCTCGTTTTGATAGTTATGATGAGACCTTCCGATTCCACAATCGGAAGTGCCATCAGCAACTTGCTCTAAAATACATTTTAGAGCAAGTTGCTGATGGATAATTGTGGCTACAAGATTGTGTCTCTGCAGGTACTCTGCGTTAGCTAGACGACAACAGCTAGCTTTCTCAAAATGGACCATTTCTTAGCAAAAAATAAATTAAAAGCCTTCGTTCCTGCATACATGACGGAAACAACAGGCGTTATCCGATATGTACCGAAAATCATGTCTAACGAAGAAGTCTACAAAAACATACAAAGTGATGTCGAATTCATCTCTATCAAAAGATTTATGAGGAAAGTTGATGGAAAACTTACACCCTTGGGTACCATAGTAGTTACATTTGCCGCAACGGCATTGCCACAGTACGCATATATTCAAATGTTTAGATACCCTGTACATATATACCACCTTTGCTACAGTGCTATAAATGCCTAAAATATAACCAATCTGCTAGAGCTTGTAGTGGTGAGCAAATGTGCTCTTCTTGTGCTGGTCGGCACTCATAAAAAGAATGTGATGTTGAGGAAATTATTTGTATAAACTGCAGTGGCAATCACCTAGCAATTTCAAGGGATTGCCTCATCAAGAAGCAAAAAATGGAAGAAAAGAAGAAGTTCCTTAATTGAAACCAGTCTTATGCCAGTGTTTTCCCAGCTCTTAAAAAACCAAATGAAAGGTGAGAACTCAGTCATTTGCTGAAGAAATTGTAAATAATGAAATATTTATAAAATGCCAATGTAAAATCAGTAATTGGTCTAGGTAATAATAAAGATAATGTTCCAATAACAAATAAAAGAATAAAAGAAATGTTATTAGCAAATTTAATTAATAATTGATGGATACATTTTTAAATATAGCACAATTCAATGTACAAAGCTTACAGAGTAAGGCCTTATTAACCTTTTGACCGCCGCCGCGTTTGACCGTCAAAAATGCAAAAACGTGCCCTCGGCGCCAAGCCACGAATTATTCCTTATAACTCTGTCATGTAATCGTGACCGTGGCGTGCTGGGCACATTTTGGTGTGTCATATATACATGACTGTGGCGGTCAAAAGGTTAAACACATTCCTCTCTGAACAAAAAATAGATATATGCCTGTTGAATGAGACTTGGCTTAAAAGTAGTGGTGTAATTCCTCATTTCACATCATACAACTTTATATATAAAAACTCAGTTAATGCACACAATGGAGTAGGTATTTTGATAAAACAAAATTTTGCTTATAATGTTAAAGAAACAACGTTTTATGAGTCAGTCCAAAATATATGTATTTCCATAGAAACCCATGGGTAGATTGCATATTCTATGTGTTTATTGTCCTCCCAATAACAACAGATTTGATACTAATAAAATGAGAAAAGTGCTTGAAATTCCCAAGCCATGTCTTATCATGGGCGATTTAATGCACACCATGTATTGTTTGGATGTCATACAAACAATAATAGAGGTAACAGTTTGTATAATCTTATTGATGAATTTGACATATGCATTTCAAATGATGGTAGGGCAACCACTGTACAGTACCCAAACTGGAATGCATCAGCTATTGATCTAGCTCTGGTTAGTTCAGCAATAGCTCCTTTTTGTGAATGGCAGGATCATGACGATCCTATGGGCATTTATCACTACCTAACACAGGTAGTTTTAAATGTAAAGCCATCAACATATGAGGTCTGGCCTGTGGAAGAAAAATACATTTATAGTAAAGCAGACTGGTCTAAATATTATGAATTATCAGAAACCTGTTTCTCACATTTTATTTATTATGGAACCTCTTAATCTGTATGATAAGTTTGTAAATACTTTACATGATATATGGATACATACAGTCCCAAAACAAAAATCAAACCAAACTGTGCAAATTTTAAGAAAACTAGCTGCTTGGTGGAACCAAACCTGTAATGAGGTAGTTCAAAAATTTAAGGAAGCACTGTTAGAGTATAGAACATCACCAAATATCCCAAGCTTCATAAAATGCAAAAAGCTTGATGCTCAAAAGAAAAGAACATTAAAAGAGGAGAGTATCAATTCATGGCATGACTTATGCAGTATTTTTAATAGAATGACGCCTATTCCATTGGGATGCCGCTGCGCCCCCGCAAGGCCCCCGCTGGTCGTCTTCGTTGGGCCTCCCCCGGGCCGGGGGAGGCCGGGGGAGGAAGACGACCAGCGACAGTGGAGCCGACTCGACGTTCCTACAGAATAGGTGCTTAGTTCCCGCCCGCCCCGCTCTCAGATCTAGCCGATCACGATCCGGGCTAAAGGACTGTCGTGTACGTGTGAACGGCATTGTATTGTGTGTAACGCCGTTCAGTGTCTACGTGCGTCGCAGCCCGCGCCGCGCCCGTACGTGTGAGTTGAATGCCTGTTTAGTTATGGATGTCTGGTTTAATCACGTGACGCGCCTATATTAAGTTAGTACACGCCACGCAATAGATGTGTGTCATCTGTAGAGTTCAGTTGAATCGAGTAAGCCGCGTGTAACCTGGGTGCGACTTACTCGAGGCGTCCGGTGTATGGGGTCACTCGTCCGCTACCAGGTCGCGGGGCAAGGGTCTCGCGTCGGGGGGGCGCGTATGCCAGGGTGCTATCTGCTTGACATGGGGCCAAGCAGACGCGTCGGCACGCGCGTACATCCCCTTCGCGAGGCGCCGCACGAACTCATCCAGGCTCTCGATCCCGAGGTCCCGCTGGATTACATCGTTCCTCATGAAGCGAGGAGCGTCAACAATAGTCCGCAGCGCAATGCTCTGTTGCGCGCGGAGCAGCTTCCGGCTCGACTCGCTCGTGAGGGCGAACCAAGCGGGGGCGGCGTACGTCAAGATTGGGCGCACGTACAATTTGTACACGCCCAGTTTGACGCGCGCCGAGATGCGGGACGAGAGCACAGGTTTAAGCAGGTTGCGGGCGACCCTACCCTGCGCGGCGACCTTGCGGACATGTGGCCCCATAGTGAGCTGACGGTCGATGGTGACACCCAGGTATTTGACCCGGGGCGACCAATCGATGTCGGCTCCTTGTAGTTTCAAGGGCGGTGGGAGGCGCGCTGATCCTGTGACCATCGCCTGCGTCTTACCCACGTTCACCGAGAGCCGCCATTTCGACAGCCACTCCGGAAGTAGATCGAGCGCGCGCTGCTTTTTGACCGCCGCGTACTTCGCATTAAGCGACGTAGTGATGTACGCGGCGTCGTCGGCATACAGCGCGAGCATCGCATCGGGAGTGGTGGGGATGTCGTCGGTGTAACGTGAGTAACACGTCGGCGACACGCAGCTGCCCTGCGGCACGCCCGCCAGCACCGGGCGTGCGCTAGACAGCGCGCCGTCGACCACCACCCTGAAGGTCCTGTGGGATAAAAAGCCAGAGACCACCATTACAACGCGACGGGGTGCGTCTGAGGTGGCCAGTTTATATATTAGGCCCTCGTGCCACACACGGTCGAAGGCCTTCTCCATGTCGAGGAATACTGCCACCGAGTATTCCTTTTTATTTTACCCTGCTGTGAGGTGGTGCAGTACCCTTGACAGCTGGAGCGTCGTGCTGTGCTCCGCCCTGAACCCAAACTGCTCTGGGCGTGGGGCGACGTGCGGCTGGAGATGTCGCAGCAGGAGTGCTTCAAACACCTTGGAGACAGTCGGCAGCAGTGTAATGGGCCGATAGCTCTCCGGCTTCAGCGTGTTTTTCCCGCCTTGGGCAGCATGATGACGCGCCCTTCCTTCCACGAGGCCGGAAAGGCCCCCGTGCGCAGTATCGCCGTGTACAGGCGCGCCAGTGCCGCTACCATTCGGAACGGCAAGTGGCGCAGCACTGCATTGGAGATACCGTCAGCACCGGGGGCCTTCCTCGGCTTCGTCCTCAGGATGGCGCGTCTGACTGCGCCTGGCGAGAAAAAGACGGGGTCCTCATCGGGAGCTATCGGCGTACCGAAATAGTCCCCGAGGTGTTTCTCGACCGCTGCGACATGTTCCAGGTGTTCGGCGAAGACCTCCGCCCGGTCCTCTGCTACATATTTAAGCGCCCCGTCGATGTTTAGAAGCGGACGCACCGGGGCTGGGGTATTCGTAAAATGGCGGCACAGTTTGTGTATCGACGGCCAACTATCTCTAGTGACGTCGATACGTTCCTCCCAGTCCGCGGTGGTGTGCGCCCGGAGCTCGGCCTTAACCTTCTCCGCGAGACGGTTCAGCTGCGTCTTGAGCGTTTGGCATCTTAACTGTTGCCACTGCTTGCGAAGGCGCCTCTTTTCGGCGATCATCGCTTGTAGGCGCGCCGGCAGGGGCGGCAATAGCACTCTCCCCTGCGGCTGCGTCGTTGTCGCCGCTTCTAAGGCGCTCTGTATGCAAGCAGTGACGTCACAGGCCGTCCGGTCCACGTCCGCGGAGGTAATTATAGGCCGAGTGGGCGTGGTGGTCTCCAGCTCTTCCTCGAACCTAGTCCAGTCCGTTGATCGACGTGGCGCTATGGGCTTCAGTCGGGTCGGCATACCCGATAGGACGACGAGTACAGGTTGGTGGTCCGACTGTAACTCGTCGTCGATCACTTGCTGTGTGATCTGGCAGTGTAGCCCTCGATGGACTACGATGTCCAGCACATCCGGTAGGTTCCATTGTGCATCTGGGTAATGGGTCGGCGTTTCTGGGCGGACACCGTATAATCGAAGGCCTCCGCGTCCGCGAAGAGCCGTCTCCCCTCGGTATTCCTTGTGTGGCTATTCCACGCTGGGTGCTTACAGTTAAAGTCACCGGCGAGGATGGTTGCCCTCTTGTGTGTGCTAATAAGCGCCCGCAGCTCCGCTACGTCCAAATGTGCCACGGGCGGCTTATAGCAGGCATACAAGTCTATGTCCTCGCCGGCCAGGTGCAGCTGCACACCCAGCGCGTAAAAGGACCTGAGCGACGGCAAGGGGAGCTCCTGGTGTACGACTCTTCGCCTCACAATAAACGCCAGACCATGATAGCGGGTATTGTTAGCCGACCTTTCGTCCTTCCTGTAAACGAGGTAACCCGGGAACCTAACCCTATCTTCGGGCCCCAGGAGCGTCTCGTTTATGAGCGCCACGTCGATGTTTTGCTCCCTAAGGAGGTGGCGGAGCAGGGCGACCTTATCCTTAAGGCCGCGGGCGTTCCAGTGGATCACCCTTAACGGTCTATCCATGATACAGGGTGAGTAGCGTGGCTAGACCGTCAAGGATGACCGTCTCAATGTCTTGGTCCTGCCTAATGGCTTTAATTAAGTCCATTAATAACTTAATGGCACAGGCCGTAAACTCCTTCTTCTGGGTTTTAGCGCCGGAGGCGCCACCATACGTAATTGTAGGGAGTTTCTGTTATTCTGTTTGCTGCCGCTGCCGTATAGTGGCGCTAGCAGCAACGGTTTCCCCACTTCCCCGCTGCGCTATGCCGGCGCTAGCAGTTATTGTGGAGCTTTCCTGTACGGCCTGTGTCCTGTGTACGGCAGGGCCGGCCTTAAGGGTCTCTTCTTGGGTGGCCTGGGGCCGGGTTTGGCCGTGATGGCGACAGTCCCCGCTCGCTTGTTCCGGATCTCCGTCTGGAACACGGGGCACTTTATATTGCACGCGGGATGCGGGCCACCGCAATTGGCGCAGGTGGCCGGTTCCTCCCGCGGGCGCGGGCAGTCTCGTGCCGCGTGCTCCCCCCCGCACCGCACACAAGCGAGCGGACGGTGGCACTAGTGCGAGCTATGCCTGAACCGTTGGCACCGGTGGCACTGAGCGGGTCCTCGTTTGCCCCGCCAAGCCTCTATCTTCACACCCCGCATATACATAAAGACGGTGGTGTTGAAGATATCCCGGACGTCAGGGGTCTTCTTGAGTATAGCGTGGAACACGCAGCCGGGTCGTCCTTGTGCGCCCTTTATATGGCGCACATACTCCGGCTGGTATCCCAACGTCCGGAGCTCCTCCTCAATCTCCTTAGGGTCCGTGTCCGCAGGCAGGCCCCTAATGGCGATCTTCATATTGCGGTCCGCTGGTAGCGAGTACGCGAACCAGGAAACGCCGCTGTCCTTTTCAAGGCCGGTCAGATATCGCTGGACCAGCCTGTACTCTTCCTCGCTGTCGGGCGTGAAGCGTACCCCACACCCGAACGGGCGAGCGTTCGGAGGCCGGCCCAGCTTGGCGGCGATGGCCCTGAAGTGGGTGGCCCAGTTCGGTAACCTCTCCACTACCAGCGGTGGGTACCGAAGCTTCTTGACCTTCTTCCCCGGCTTCTGTTGTGACGTCGTCGACGCCGATCGGTGCCGGGGGCGCCATCAGGGGGGGGTGCGGCAGATGTGCCGGTGGCAGGGGGTAAGATAATATCACTTACCCCAGTGCGTGTCCTATCCGTAGGCGGTGTCACCGTAGTTGTTGTACGGCGCACCGCGTCCGAGAAAGTAGGCGAAGGCGTGGCCTGACCCCGCGGCGCGCTTTCGCGCTGTGGCCGCGGCGGGTCTAGGCAGTGCCTTTTCGCCTCCTCGGACGCGGTTTCGCCCGAGCTCCTCCTGCGCCGCTGGGGTCTGGGTTCGAGCCGAAACTCGTAATCAAACCCCAGTGACGGTGTTGGTGACATCGCCGGTGACGTCGTCACTGCGGCCTCAGCTCCTCCCTCCGGCCGCTGGCCGGATCACGGTGTCGTGTCCAGGGACACATCTCGCCTCGCGCATCAGCCGCGCATGGTTTCGGCATCTTGGTTGGCGTGGCCTCCGCGACCGCTGCGGTGATAGCTCACCGAGCAGCCCGGGGCGGTCTCCCCTGTGTCCGCACAGGTACCAGTGGGTGGCCCGTGCCCACACAGAGGAAAACGTAAACTTTTTGGCGGTCGAATGACGCCTATTGCAAGAATATGGGGTTATATACTCGGGGCCAGCTGGATCGCCTCAACGCAAATGTACACGTACATCTGTGGTGGGGAGACCCAGACAGCCACGCACTTCTTCTCTTGCAACCGAGCGGGTGGGCAGGTTGCGGATAGCCCAACTCCGGCTGCGGGACCAACTGTTAATGTCGATCCCGCACCCGGAGCATCTCGAAAGATATCCCGGACAAGAGAAGCTCCCGAAGACCAAATCCCAGGCTCAGGGAAACCTATATTACTTTGTCCTATGCACCTATCGCCAAACAAACTATCCCTCCGCATCCATAGATCCCGTCGGTCCCCAAATCCCTAGGCCAAATCCCAGGCGTAGGGTGACCCCCAAAACCACACCACTTCACCTAACCATGCCTTCCTTCCTATCCCTATATCCCGTTGGTCCTCGAGGAGGGGTAACCTCGATTCCTCAAAAGCCCACCCCCCATAACCAAAATAATGCAGAACGACAAAAAATCTACCCAGGTGGGTCACGGCCGAGCCGGGGAATCCCACACCGCTTCCCCATCCATTCAGCCCCCATCGTATTCATCCGACTGCTTTTTGGTGCCGCGCTCTTCAGCGCGGCCGGCTGCTGACTCAGCGCCCACAACACAGGCTGCGACTTACGCGCCATCCCACCCTACCACGGCTGCGAATAGTGCGCCAACAAACTCAACTCCGGCTGCATCTCACGCGCCAACACCCACTACGACGTGTATGCCTACCACAAGTCTGGCAACAGAGTCTTGTGCGTAACAGCATCACCAACACGGACAAGAACCAACAACAACACAGACAGAGTGACGGGGAAGGAAGACGGTCCTGGCAGCTCTAACACTTTCCCGGCCGACGGAGTACGCATGCTGTACAAGCGCGGAAAAATCATGGCTCGAGGGAAGAAAGTAGGCGACCGAAAGCGCACCACTCGCGAAGGCTCTAGCCAGCGCGAAGAGCGATCGGACGCCGAAGAGGCGAAGGGGCATCCCAGCGCGGAAAACGGCCGGACGCGGAACTATGCGGGCGAGGGCAAGTACGCGAAGGGGAAACCTAGCGCGAAAAACCTCCGCACGCAACTGAGCCTGCCGGGGCCACCAGCCGACCCCAGGACACCGATTTGACCCACGACCGACCTCGACCCCAAAGGAAAAGGGGTAAGCGCGCTGGATCCTCACGCCAACCGCTACCGGCGAGAAGCACCCAGACGGGTACCTCCGATCCGCAGCCTGGACCAAGCGGTACAGGGCCGGTGAAGAGGGAGCGCCCCGACGACTCGGCCTCACCGAGCACGCTTCAGGGGGACGCCAAACGCGTGAGGGTCCACTCCGCCCAGGGAGTGCAGAGGACCTACGCGCGAGCCACAAAGGACATTCCTGCGCGGCTGGCCGTAGCAATCTGCTTCCCTACCCCCTCTAGAGACCTGACCAAGGAAGAAGCCATACACATCAAGACCGAACTTGAGAGCCTTATGCTGGACACGGACTCACAGCTCCCTGCCTTCCGCGGCTACCCTCGGGTAGCGGAAGGCACCGTGCAGTTGTGGTGTGAGGACGACCATGCTCTGACCTGGCTGACTCAGAACGTGCCCCGTATACAACTCCCAGACACCGACCTTACCCTAACGGTAATGAAACAGACCGACGTGCCGACCCGTGCCCGAGCCTCACTCTTCGTCCCACGCTACAAGGGGGACATTGCCCGGCTTCAAAGTATTCTGATTCGTCAGAATACTTGGTACGACATAGGCAAGTGGTCGCTGCAAAGGGCAACTACCGTCGGTGGCGACAACTATGGGACATATTTGACCCTAGGTGTACCACCGGAGGAAGTTGAGGAGGGCCCGAAGGATCCGACGCTCCTGGGCTAGGAAGCCCGGGAGCGTCGGATATCGTACCTGCTTGGGTCGATATACGTACGCTTCTGGCCCACGACCCAACCCCCTGACACCGCGACCCAACCCCCTGCCACCCTGACCGAAACAACGACGGACCTGACTGTGACGATACCGACGTCGACAGACACACTGGACACGGACATGGACAGGTTGGAGGAGGTCATGGCCCGAGCGGCAATGGCCGACGAAGACGAAGCCATACTGCCAGCATCGCCCGGCTGGAACGAGCAACTGTTAGCCTCGTCACCGAGCGGTCAACACGACGATCAGCATAGGGCGGAGGGAGCGGAGGGATTGTCCGATGGATCCATCTTCGACTAACTCCACCCCATCGTCGCCATCGCCCCCCCTCAACATCATACAGACAAACCTCCAGCATAGCCAGACTGCCACGGCTAGTTTACGCAGGGCGCTGGAGGTAACACCCCGAACCATCGCACTGATCCAAGAGCCTTGGATCAGGAATAATAGAATATGTGGCTGGATCTCAAATATGCTTAAACTGAGAGCGGTACAAGTCACAGTGAACGACACTACCAGGGCCATAGTGGCGAAGGGCTGCCCACAAGGTGGCGTCCTCTCGCCACTCTTATGGAACCTGGTTGTCAACAATCTTATCAAAACACTCAACGATAAAGGTTACTTCACCGTAGGCTACGCGGATGACTTAACCGTAACAATAAACGGCACCCACGAGAGTACCCTGTGCAACCTTATGCGCCAAGCCTTAAAAATAGTAGAGGTTTGGTGCAATAAGCACCAACTATCAGTAAACCCTACAAAAACCGAATTGGTTATTTTCACAAAGAAGAGGAAATTGCCGCTACTACAGCTACCACGATTCTTTGGAACCACCCTAAGCCTATCAACTGAAATCAAATACCTGGGCATTTTCTTGGACAAACAGTTGAATTGGGCAAAACACCAACTACATCATTACAAAAGCCAGCATATCGCTGTGGCAGTGCAAAAGACTGCTCGTTAGGAACTGGGGAATTAACCCCAAGACTACGCACTGGCTATTCACCACGGTCATCCGGCCAACTATCACATACGGCTCACTATTCTGGTGGCCCAGGACAGACCTGAGCACAGCCCAAAAAGATCTCGAAAAACTGCAACGGTTTGCTTGTGTAGCAATCACAGGCTGTATGAGAACTACGCCCACCGCCGCCCTACAGGCAATGCTTGGATTGCCGCCTCTGCACCTCATCGTGCGAGAAGAGGCGGCCCTGGCCGCCTTTAGGCTTAACATAACAGGAACCCTGAGCAAAGACTCTAGAGTCAAGCACATACGCATAAGGGAGGATGCGATCAAACGAAGACCGATGATGGCATCACCCTGCGACAGAGCCCCAAAACTACACTGTTTCCAAAAGCACAACAACATAATACTCACAGAAGAACGGTGCGACTATTCAGGCCCGTATGAGGTAAGAGTATACACCGATGGATCAAAGACCAACTCCGGAACCGGAGCTGGCGTTTTCACACACGACCTTAACATAAACATATCCTGCCCGCTGGGAATGTTCAACACCGTCTACCAGGCGGAATGTGTGGGCATTATACAAGCGGCGTATGCCATAGAAGCCAGGAGAGTCACGGACACTCATGTACGTATACTCTCCGACAGCGCCTCAGTTCTCCAATCCCTAGGGAAGAAACATAATACTTCGAGATTAACACAAGAATGTCACAATGCGCTAGAACGTATAACGGTATTGAACCGCAACACAGTGACACTGCAATGGATAAAAGGAAACAGTGGATCGCTGGGCAATGACGCAGCTGATGAACTAGCCAGGAGAGCATCCGGCACGTCAGTCTGCGGACCGGAGCCGATCGTGCCCATCCCCTTCAACCAACTACGCAGGTGGCTACAGGAGCTCACCCACACACAAGCGGAGAGCTGGTGGTCCTCGGCACAGGGGTGCAGACAGTCCAAGGAGGCTATGCCATCCTTGGATAGTAAGTTAACCAGGCGCTTGTTACGCCTGGACAGGACCGGCCTGCGCCTGTTGACGGGGACCATCACGGGCCACTGCTCGCTAAACAAACACTTCCACACAATAGGCATAACAGACAGCCCTCTGTGCAGGGCTTGCATGGAGGCAGAGGAAACCGTTGCGCATGTGCTCTTCGAATGCACAGGCGTCACCTACATTAGAACAGAAACCCTCGGGGCACCCAAATCCTACACAGAAATTCTAAACAGAGAAGTTGATAACATCTCCATGTTATCAACTTCTGGAGGGAGGTGGGCTGGTTGGAATAACCACCAAAAACGGCCGCCATGGCCCACGCACAAAAGACCTGAAGGACTAAGTGCGGAAACCAAACCCTCTAACATAGAACATAGAACATGGGGTTATATTCTAACAAATATTTAAATGATGATTGGGTACCTGAATTCTTAGAAAATTTATCTGACTCATCACTACTGAATGAAAATAATGTAAATGATTTTAAAAGAGTCTGTTGAATGTAAGACTAACCGCTTTCTTAATAGTCCATTAACCAAAACAAAACAAAACAAAAAAACAAAAACAAAAACAAAACAAAAACAATGATAGATAGCTACCAAACTGCCTGCCCAGAGACTACCCCGCGCAGCACACCGGGCAAACAACCATGGTGGGGCGCTGATCTAGAGCGCAAGCGCGGCAAGGTAAGGGCAGCTCTGAACATAGCCATGAAGACATGTGCGGATGAGGACTGGGATAATTACTACGCAGCCAAGTCCGGTTACAAAAAATGCATTAGATTCAGGAGTACCGCAGGATGGCGCAAATTCTGTGGTAGCATTGAATCTTGCCAGCAAGCTAACAGGGTAAGGAAGGTACTGGCGCAACAGAAATCTCCTGGGCCCACTACCCTCCGCAAACCTGATAACACACTCACTTCCTCGCCAGAAGAAACGAGACGCGTCCTTATCGAGACTCACTTCCCTGGATGTATCTTCACGCAGGTTATCGACTGGCAAGATGTAATTCAAACGCCATCAGACAACGATTGGCATTACGCACGCAGGGTACGCAGGTTACGCAGGTGATCACGTTGGAGAAACTCCAATGGGCCATCCGGAGCTTCCATCCTTTTAAGGCAGCTGGTCCTGATGGAGTGTTCCCCGCCTTTCTACAATGGGGCGGAACCTCTGTCGCAATAAGACTGGTGCCACTAATGAGAGCGTTTCTTGCCTTTAGATACGTTCCCAAAGGATGGAGGGAAGTGAAAGTCATATTCATCCCTAAGCCAGGTAAGGGGGGACTACACAAACGCCAAATCCCATCGACCAATCAGCCTGATCTCCTTTCTACTAAAGACTCTAGAAAGGCTGTGTGATAGGGAGTTGAGGGACGGCGCTCTAAAAACCATACCGCTGCACGGTAACCAACATGCATACAGCTCGGGTAAGTCGACCGAATCCGCTCTTCATCTAGTAGTTAGACAGATAGAGGAAGCGATTCATCAGAAGGGCACCTGCCTGGGCACTTTCATAGACATCGAAGGAGCCTTCGACAAAACAAACTTCTCCAGCATCAGCAGCGCGCCCTCTCCAGACATGAAGTAGAACTGTTACTAACGGACTGGATTACAAACATGTTAAGCAAACGTGTGGTTCGCCTTGAGGATGAGCGACAGCTGGCCATGATAGCCAGAGGCTGCCCCCAGGGAGGGGTGCTGTCCCCCCTTCTATGGAATCTGGTGATAAACGACCTTATCACCAAACTCAACGCGAGCCACTATTACACAATAGGTTATGCAGACGACTTTGCAATCCTTGTTTCGGGGAAAGTAACGAGAACAATCTGCAACCTCACTCAGCAGGCACTACGTATCGTAATAGAAAGATGGTGTAGGGATTTCGACCTATCGGTGAACCCCACCAAAACTGAACTAGTTATGTTTACCCATAAACGAGCATTAGGCCCTTTCCGCCTACCAATACTGTTCGATACAGAACTTCAGTTAGCCAACGAAGTCAAGTACCTCGGGGTCATTCTAGACAGTAAGTTAAACTGGAGTAGTCACTTAGACAACAAAATAAACAGGGCTTGCATCACCTTTTGGCAGTGCAAGAAAATGATAGGTAAGAAGTGGGGCCTATCCCCCAAAATTATACTATGGCTGTACATGGCGGTAATCTGCCCCATGATCTCCTACGGGGCCGTGGTCTGGTGGCCCCGCACCCAGCTAGTCACAGCCTCCAATAAACTACAACGTATGCAAAGACTTGCCTGCATGGCGACCACGGGCTGCATGAGGACAACTCCGACTGCAGCAGTCGAAGCCATGCTGGGACTGCCGCCGCTCCACCTGTTCATACAGCAGGAAGCGACGATGGCGGCAGTACGCCTAAATGCACTGAATCTCTGGGGCAAGAGAGACACACTACACACCGCGCTGCTTGAGGGACTCAATAAAGAGTTCCCCATCACGAAAGCAATAAATGACCAGGTACCCAAACAATTTCTATTTGATAAAAAATACAAGATCCAACTCCACGAGGATCGCCGATGCGAGGGGTTGCGCCCCGCAGAGCTGCGCATCTTCACAGATGGATCCAAAACAGGTAGTGGCACAGGTGCTGGAATCTTCTCGGAGGACTTCAACATACGCATAGCCACACCATTGGGGTCCATAACACAGTGTTCCAGGCCGAGTGCTTAGGTATTTCTCTGGCCGCCTCAGCCATCATGGCCAGGGAAGTTAAGGACCACTCAATCCGTATACTCTCAGACAGCATGGCTGTCCTGCAAGCGCTAAACAGTCACACAGTTGACTCTGGTCTAATATACGAGTGCCACCAGCGCCTCAACCAGGTGGGTAGCCTCAACAACATAACCATTCAATGGATTAAAGGACACAGCGGTTCGCTAGGCAACGATGCAGCCGATGAACTTGCCAGAAGGGGGTCGAGCATGGCACCAGTGGGACCTGAACCCATCGTGCCACTTCCCTTCGGGTACCTACGCACTCTGGTAAGGAAACGCACCAGAGATAAACATCTCAAACTATGGTCGGACCAAGGTGAGTGCAGGCAGGCCAAGGAAGCTCTCCCTACAATTAATGGTCGCCTCACGAAACGGGTTCTCCAACTAACCAAACTACAGCTGCGCAGCAGCTACAGCAGCTATAATAGGCCACGGGTCATTTAACAAACACCTCTTTGTCATACGAGTCACAGACAGTCCGCTGTGCAGGGCCTGCATGAAGGACGACGAGACAGCAGCACATGTGCTACTAAACTGCCCGGTGGTCGCCACATACAGGGCAATGTACTTCAGTAACCCTCCGTGAGATGGTCAGTAACACCAAGGTGTTGCTGGCCTTCCTTGAGGAGCTGGGGTGGATCGAATAATCGATTTCCCACCCGTACGCAAAATACGCGCATTGACGTGGAGTTGCGGACACCAGCCCGTATTACCTATTACCTATTAGTCCATTAACAATAAATGAATTGCACATAGCGCTTAAGAGTAGAAAAGATACAACCCCAGGTCTGGATAACATGCCATACATCTTAATAAAAAAGTTACACCCTAATGCCATACAAATTTTATTAAATGTTTATAATAAACTTTGGAATAGTCTACTTATACCAGAATCATGGAAAACTTAATGTGTCATTCCAATTTTAAAGCCTAATAAATCTATAAATATTCCTCCATCCTATAGACCTATATCTTTATCATCTTGCTTAGGTAAGCTATTTGAAAACATGCTTAAGTTACGTTTGGATTACTTTGCTGAAACTCAAGATAAGCTACCAGATTTACAGTATGGATTCAGAAAGGGCAGAAGTTGCTCTGAAAGCTTTGTATCATTCATATCAGATCAGACCTTAAAAAGGCCAAATTCAGTCATTCTAATGTCATCTAAGTGTTTTTTTAGATGTCAAAGGTGCTTTTGACAATGTTAATATTTAATGCCTAATTCCTGTTTTACATGAATTGGGCTTACCAAGTAAGATCTTGAATTGGATTTTAACCCTCTACCGCATGAATTATGAAATAAATGAAATAAAAAAATAAAGTATGGTTAATAGTTTTTATTGAAGACAAAGGAGTAACAAAATACAAGAAAAAAAAATTACTTCTTTCAGAAAGTGAAAAAAAAAACTGACCTTATATGGGTTAGTATGCAGTGCGGTGACTTTGCATTAAAAAGTTATGGGTCATATATGGGTTAACATGCATCAGTAAGAAAACAATAATCTTTTTTTTTTAATACAAGACAATCACATTTTGAGTACGTAATTAGTAAGTTAAATAGGTAATAATTACTTTATTCACGTTACTCATGGAACTTGATGAAGCAATTGCGCTTATCGTTATAGCACAAGAACACTTTGCATTTTCTGCATTTTGTGAATGTTTTTTTTGTCACAAACTTGGCATTTTTGCATCTTCTTTTGCCACTCTGGCATATGATCGACATTATCGGATCTCACCGAGGCCAGTGGCATGTCTTGAGGCCTTCCACGTTTCGTTACCTTCTTTGGTCGCGTTGGTGTGCCCGGATTAGACAATGCTGGACTGCTACGGCTTGCAAATCCTAATGGTGTTCCATCCCTGCTGTTGTTTCCTGCTGCGTTGGACGGTCTGCCTCTTTTGCGGGAAATGGCTTTACCGGATTTACATAAATGCTCAGATGCAGCTTGCTTGAAAGTAAAGAGGCTCATGTATTCATTTTTGTGCTTTCTTCGCTAAAGAAGCCAAGCATTCACGATGCACATGTCCAGCATGTGGAAAAAGATCCTTTTGTTCCATTTTTTGGACCTTAGATGAATTCTATATAAACCCAACATGGAATCTAATAGGTCAACACCTCCCATGTGTTGATTGTAAACTTCAATAGCCTGAGGACAGTTTATTTCTATGTATTGTTTATCTTTTTTGCAGTATCTTCGTTTCTTAGTGGTTGGTTCACTGCCCACGTAGGTTTACAGCATATTGACAGGTTTGTTATCATACCACGTACCTAATGGCACAAACACGGACATCATCAATGGTGGCAACTTTCTCAACAAAAAATCCACGTTCGTGTTTTTTGAGCTCTTTTTCTGTAGGCATTGCAACATTTGGGACGCGATTCAGGCGCTCGGTACCTAATGGCAAAAGTCCAATTTTTGTTAGATGCACCTGGAAATTTAGACTATTGAACCAAGTATCAAAGAAGATCTTATGATTCACATGTCTTGGTACGGTCTCCGTGAGACGAGTAACAACATTCCCGCTAACACCCAAATCAGGCGCATCATCTGGGTAATTATTGCTTTGGTCTCCAGCGAAAATATCGAAATAAAAAACAGAATAAAATTATCAAAACCATGATTTCAAAAAACCATGATATTAAAATCAAAAACATGACTTCGACAGACAAAAGTAAAATATTTCATTGGAAAGTTCGAATTTGATTTTAATAATAAAAAAAGTTTATTTCAATGTGTTTGCGATGGTAGCAATGAAAATAATAAGCTCCAATAAATCGAAGCTCCAATTAATAGAATACAAGTGCCTCAAGCTGACCATGTGAAATACCTGGGTATAAACCTCGACAGACGTCTTCCATGGAAAAAACACATTTTCACTAAGAAAGTTCTACTGGTCACAATTTGACCTGGAAAATAAAACAAAGCTATAATCGAGCCTTTTTTCCTATGGCATTCAGTTATGGGGAACAGTATCACACTCTAACAGAGATCATACAGCGATTTCAGAACAAGCTTCTAAGAACAATCACAAACGCCCCATTGTTTGTACCAAATGAAGCTCTACACCATGATTTAAAAATTTTGACAGGACTAAACTAATATTTATCTTCTGTCCTTTTCTTAATGAAATAGAAAGAAAAGATGCACTGAACTTAAATTTAGTTTAGTTTGTGAACAAGGGAATCGGCGCCACTATTTCATTGGACAAACTTAGCTTGTTGTTTCATAACTACTAGGATGTCTTTGCGATTATGGATGAAGTTATAATGACGAACAACTACCGGAAATATATTGTGAAAGACGGCACGGTTGACATCTGTCGGGCATGCCACCGTCCGGGGGAATCAATCCGACACATTATTTCTGGCTGTTCTCGTCTGGCTAACGGACTACTTGCATAGGCACAACCTTGTAGCCAGGATTATCCACCAGCAACTTGCTCTGAAATACAGTCTTGTGGAATCGGAAGTACCGTACTATAGGTATGCGCCCGACCCAGTTCTCGAAAATGGCAATATTACGTTGTATTGGGATCGATCTATCATCACTGACAGGACTATTGTTGCTAATAAGCCAGACAGTGGTGATAGATCGATTATCGCGTCGCACAATGATTATTGATATAGCGGTCCCGCATGACGAGAACCTCGTAAAAGCTGAAAAAGATAAGCAGATTAAGTATCTTGACCTAGCTCACGAGGTTGTCGACATGTGGGATGTGGATACAGCAATCATTGTGCCGATAGTCGTGACGGCTAATGGCATAATACCCAAGAGCCTCGACCAACACCTGAAGAGGCTCTCGCTAGGCATCTGGATCAAGGGCTTAATCCAGAGAGCGGTACTTCTGGACACGGCGCGTATCGTCAGGAGGTTCCTCTCTCAGGAGCCCTGACCACCGGTAGCTTGGACCCTGTTCCCGATACCGGTGGGCTGCTATTTTTTATATTTTTAAATGTTTTTTTTTTATATTTTTATAAAAATATTTAAAAATGTAAATGATATGTTTTTAAGTGGAATAAAGGAAATAATAATAATAATAATAATAATAATAAATCATTTATTTGCATGAATAAATGATTATAATCATATAATGTATTATTTATATTTACTTATTGTTAGCAACAGTTAAATAAATCCATTATGTATGTATTTAGCTTTCCTGGGAACATTGATATCTATTGATGTCAGGATCAAGTCAGAAATGTCTTGTCACATTTTAAAATGTCATTCTGTCTTGTCTCGATGTGTCGCCTCAGCTTTTTCACATAGAATGGTCTCCCCATTCTATGTAAAAAAGCTGAGGAATGAGGGTGGCAAAATGGTGGTGAGAAAAGAATGGCACCCATGTCTTTGGAGGAATAATATTGGAAATAAAAACTTAATGAATGAAACAACAAAAATGTAGCATTATAAAAATATTGTTTTCTAGAAAAATGTCTCTTGTTATTTGTGTGTAACTACCACAAAGTGGCTTTTCTTTAGTTCTGCTGTTCTGTTGAGCTGTCGACATAATATTAGTACATGGGATAACACATTGGATAATCAATATCTCCAATGAGCTTCCTCACAAACTCATTCCATTCAAACCTTCTGGGCACCTACTGATTGAGCTGTCTCTATAAATCTGGATTATCGTTCAGTAAAAAGTCTCTGGTATTCTCGTCACCCTAGGAAAGCCCTATCAAGGACATCTTGAATTAGTCTGTCCCAATCTAGGGAGTAAGTGTAAAAAAAAATTTTTCACCCATTTGGTATGGGTTGGAACGGTCTCGTACATGGGATAACACATTGGATAATCACTATCTCCGAAGAGCTTCCTCACAAACTCATTCCATTCAAACCTTCTGAGCACCTACTGAGCCTCTTTCTGATTGAGCTTTCTCTATAAATCTAGTTTATCGTTCAGTAAAAAGTCTCCGGTATTCTCGTCACGGTAGGAAAGCCCTGTCAAGGACATCTTGAATTAGTCTGTCCCAATCTAGGGAGTAAGACTTACTCCCTAGATTGGGATAGGTACTCCGTAGCAACGGTGTATATCGACTAAAGAGATTATGCTCTGTGATGCATACAAACTCAAACATAACCCCCCTCATCACTAGCATGATCGCTATATTAAACCAAGTGATTATCTCAATCCTTTAAGCCTTGGTCCAGGTAAACTCTTAGTCAACATATCTGCCTCTCCATGTGGGCACTTGGACGATATTCTATTTCGCCTTCCTTCAACCGTCGTATGAAATGTAGTTTCGTATCAATATGCTTTGTCTTAGAGCCAATTATAGGATTTTTCGTCAATTGTATGGCAGCCTGATTATCATTATATATTTTGACGATGGGTTGCCTCCATTCTGATATGTCTTTTAATATAAACGTCTTAGATGGATTGCTTCCTTGGCAGCTTCAGCCACACACGTGTACTCTGATTCGGCCGTTGATAAGGCTACACATTTTTGTTTTCTTCTTTCCCAGCTGACGGGAGCACCGGCGAGTTTAAACAGTAACCACTGTACGATCTTCGATCTATCGCACAAGATGCAAAATCTGCATCACCTTGACCATACAACTCTATTTCGGTTTTCTTGTAGCACGGGCCTACACCTTTGGTCCCTTTTAAATACCGTAGTACACGCTTCGCGCTCTTAAAATGTTCCTCTCCAAAACAACTGTTGAATTGTGGCAGATAGCTCACACTGAACATTATATCAGGCCTGGTGGCCACGGCTAAATACATCAGTGTGCCAATCAATTGTTGGTATGGTAATTTTTCATCACACTTTTCATTTTTCTGTAATTTTAGATTAAGTTCCATTGGTGTGACTGTTGGTTTGCAGTCTTCCATGTTTTTCTTCAACACTTTTTCAATATATCGTTCTTGATATAACTTTATTTAGTTTCCTCTTTGCCTTTTAATCTGTATTCCTAGAAGTTGTTCAGGCTCTCCTAGATCCTTCATTTCGAATTATTAATTTAGCATCTTTTTTATTTCTTTTAATTTTGTGTCACAGGAGTAAGCTATTAACAAATCATCTACGTATATTGCTATAATCATTTTAGCTCCTCCTTTTTTCTAATATATATACGCAAGGATCAGCTTCTGATGGGACAAATCCCATTTTTTCTAGTTCGCTACTCAGTTTCAAGTACCATTGTCGACCTG
Source organism: Atethmia centrago (assembly GCA_905333075.3). Classification (NCBI taxonomy): domain Eukaryota; kingdom Metazoa; phylum Arthropoda; class Insecta; order Lepidoptera; family Noctuidae; genus Atethmia; species Atethmia centrago. Next base: position 13,475,267 of record HG995387.1, read on the forward strand.
ACTGGTTTAAGCCGTAGAGTGCTTTTTCTAGATAGCATATTTGGTCTCCTTTTATGTTTTTCAAGTCTTCTAACATTCTCTTAGCTTTATGGAACAGTGTTAAATCATTTTTACCACTTTCTTCCACCATTATTTCTGCCACATATTCTTCCAAGTAATCTGGCATCTCCATTGCTATTTTCTTATCTAGCACGCTGTTTAGATAAGCTGTAGTGACATCCATTTGGTTAAGTTTTAATTCCTTTTCCACAGATATAGCGATGACGCTTCTAATTGAACTTAGCTTTGCAACGGGAGAATATGTCTCATTATAATCAACTCCAGGTATTTGCCTAGATCCCCTTGCAACTAGTCTCGCCTTCTTTAACTCCGTGTTTTTCGGACCTATTTTCTTTTTTAAAATCATTTTAAAATCTACGAGATTTATATCTTTTTCTCGTTTTGCGATATTCCACGTACCGTTCTTTAAGTGTGCTATAATTTCTGATTTTATGGCTTCATGCCAGTACCTTTCGCCCTCTTCTTCTTCTTCGCATAGATACATTTTATTAGTAGTAATTTCTTCGTCGTTTCTGCCTTCCATCTCATAATCGTGAGCCCAAACTGGCAATTGTCTTTTTCTTTGAGATTGTCTTCTGTTATTGGCATTATCATCTTTTTCGCCTTCGGTTGCTTCATGATGTTCGACTACAGCTTCATCAACATTTTCATTAAATTCATCAAGTGCATCATTGATCGTCTCTCCGAAAACATCGTGTGGTGGAGTACTAAGCTGTGTCAATAATGGGGTTTCATACTGCGTAGAAGAACTAGGAACTAGGTCAGGTTTTGGCGATTTATATTTAATTTTTACGTCGATTTTTATATTCTCGGTTGTTTCTTCTTGTTGTCTTTTAGGTTTTACTGTCTGATCAGTATTTCTTTTATTTGTATCTCTTCTATTTTCCCTTGTTTCTTCAAATTTTGCACAGTCCTTTACGTAAAACATGCTATTTACAAATTTCACGTCTCTGCTTATTATAAATTCTTTTGTTTCAGGAATGAAGATTCGGTACCCTCTGGCACATTTTGCGTATCCAACAAATACGCCTTCGGACGTCCTTTCCTTAGGACAAACGTTTTCTCACCGAATATATGTAGGTGTCTTGCAGATGGTTCACGACCAAACCATTTTTGTTAAGGCGTCTGTCCATTCAGAGCTTTGGTTGGGCATATATTCGTTACATAGTTTGCTGTATGAATGGCATTTGCCCACAGCTCCTCTGGAACACTTGATTCAAGCATTAGGCTCGCTATCTCGACTAATGTCCGATTTTTACGCTCTGCAAGTCCATTACTTTGAGGTGTATAGGGTGACGTTAATCTGCGTTGTATTCCATGTTGCATTAAATAATCATTAAAATTCTTGTTTATGTACTCGGTACCGTTGTCCGGTTGTAGGTATTTTATTTTATTCTTAAATGCATTTTCGACCATGTTTTTGTATTCTGTAAAAATCTGGAATACTTCGCTTTTATTTTTCATGAAATATATGCAGCAATATCTAGTGAAATCATCAATAAAAGTTACGAAGTATCTTGATCCAACATGAGTTTCAACTTGCATAGGTCCACACACGTCGGTATGTATAATTTCCAGTGGCTCTCTTGTCTTTATACCGTCTGAGGTATTAAATGGTAAGCTCGTCATCTTTCCTTTCAGACATGTTTCAGTCTCCTAGTTTTTCTTTTTCTTTAATTTCTAATCCTTTTATTAGTTCTTTCTTAGATGCTGCTTTCAGGTCAGATTCATTTAAATGTCCGAGTTTCTTGTGCCACTTCGTAATATTTTTGTCTTCTTCTACTGCGTTGGCCTTTTCAACTTCGTCAAATCTCATGTAGTACAAATCAATTTGCCTTGAGAATAATCTTGCCGCCACTGTTCTTTATTAACGCTTGATGTTTCTGGAATACTACGGTGTATCCATTATCAGTGACTTTTCCAACTAAAATCAGGTTCATGGACAAATCAGGTACCTACATAAAGAGCATTATTTATATCGTAGTGTCCATCCTCCACTCTAACTTTAATTTTTCCTTTTCCTTTCACTTGTGTGACATGCTGATCGGAAGCTAGTTTCAATGTTCCAGACTCACTATTTATGGTGTCAAATATTTCCCCATCGCTGCACATGTGGGATGTACATCCGCTGTCGAGGCACCAAATATTTTTTTTCAAATGCTTCGCAGTCGTTAAGCAAATTGGTTGCACACTAAAATTCTACGATTTGGATTATTTTCACCGTATCCGGCTCTCGCTTGACATTCAGAAGCCTTATGTCCCTTTCTTTTGCATTTATTGCATCTGAACCTGAAGTTCCGCTGTTATTGTTACTTCCTTGTCTTTTATTTTTGCTATAAAATGCATCTGCAGTATTGTCTCTATTATTGCTGTTCTTTCTGGCTTCACTTTCTTCAACAATTTTAATTTTTCGATTATCTGGACTTGGCAAACTGTCTCTAGTTTCGATGGCAATCCTGAAATTTTCGAAACTCTGAGGCAAAGTATACAGCATCATAATGCTTAATAGCTCTGGATGGATTTCCACACCCATTGTTGCTAATTTATCAACCATATCCATAAAATTAAGTGATCCTGTACATCGTCTTTTTCAGCAATTTTCTTCAGAACGAGCTGTTTAAGCAAAGTTGCTTTTCGCGCGGGTCCCGAACTTTGGTGAATAGACTTTAACTTGTCCCAAACGTCTTTAGACGTTTTACAGCCAGTTACCTGCTTGAGCTGAGGTGGAGACATCAACAGCATGATCTCAGCACGAGCCATCATGTCCCTTTTAGGAACTTCTGTTTCTTCGGCAGCCGCGTTTACGTATAATTTTGTAGCTCCGCTAACGTATTCCCATAGCTCATTTTTTAGAAGGATGGCCTGAGCCTGTACGCACCAGGTATTAATTTGCTTTATTGAGTGGTTCTATGCGATCAAACCACGCTCTGCTACCAATTGATAGTTTGGTACCTGGTTAGGTAAAGTATACGGTCTAATGAGAAAACGTAATTAAATGAACATAATGTAGTTATATTATATATCCGCTAATAGATGTTACACAATACGATCGATACAAGGAAAGACAAGTCTGTTAGAAAAAACTCCATAGCAACGGTGTATATCGACTAAAGAGATTATGCTCTGTGATGCATACAAACTACAACACTTATTTCACAGAACCTGGAAATGGATTTATCTACTTGTTTTCCAAATTATAATGAAATCATTAGATGTTGCTCAACGACTAAACAAGTTTGACAAAACCTTGTGACAAGACCGAGAATCTTTTTTTAAATAGATAAATGGTATTCGATTTTTAAAACCAAGGAGTTTTCAATTAAAAAGATTTTAATATGACAGGAACAGTGGAAATATTCCATTCCCGATACTTTTAGTGCAGCCCTCGTACCAGCGAGAAAATGGTTAACTGTTTCCTGAATGAATTGAAAGCACATTTTAAGATAACAGTAAAACGCGCAAGCTACTTTCTAGGAATAGAGATAAAAAGGTACTCTGATGGTTTCATTTTGCTGCATCAGAAAGCATACGTCACTCGCTTGTTGGAGAGATTTGGCATGGACGAATGCAAGCCATTGACAACACCAATCTTAAAGGCAAACAATGCTCAGGTTGAGAAATCTACTACGAAGACATTTCCCTACCGTGAAGCTGTTGGTGCCTTGTCCTATTTGATGACAAGCACAAGGCTTGATATTGCCTATGCAGTAAGCGTTGCGTCGCGAAATTTGGATAAACCAACCAAAGAGAACATCCTGAACGTAAAAGAATTATGCGATACCTAAAAGGAACTATGGATGAAGGTATACGATACAGGACAGATATTGATCATAGTTTGGATTGTTATAGCGATGCAGATCATGGTGGTGATATGGAAACTGCGCGATCTACATCAGGCATTCTCAGTATTTACGCTGGACGTGCTGTTTCCTGGTATAGCAAACGGCAGATCACCGTTGCAATGCGAAACCGCCAGAGAGATTATATGGTTACAGAAGATATTAAAAGATCTTACTGGTGCTAACTGCCCTGCGACCTTAGGTGTTGACAATGAAAGTACAATAAAGCTGGCCAAAAAGCCTACAGAATTTCACCAGAAGACTAAACACATCAGGATACGATCTTCGTAAGAGAATGCTTACAAGATGGAAACATGGCAATCAGCCATGTGCCAGCAACCAGACAGATAACTGACATGTTAACAAAACCGTTATATGGGCCCAGAAATGCTAAAGAAGATGGCTGGCATTATCATCAACAGGGGTGGATGTTACGGAATGCATACTCTTTATGAGTACTCTATGGTTGTGTTATCTAGCAATACTTACTCTAGATAAATATGTCATTCCTATTAGTCGTTATTAAATACATAGTAGGTATATATTTAATCTCTTTGGTTGGTCTATATTTAATCTCTTTGGTCGTTATGTACAATATACTTTCTAAATAATTTTCTCATAATAACTGTTTTCCTATATCCTCACCACCTAACTTTAACAATTTTCACGAATGAATTTCGTATTGTATTCAACAATAATTTTATTATTTCTTTCTGCCGCATCGACAAGAGCTGCAATCACGTATGCGTCCTTACTGATCTAAGATTTTCCAAACCCACAAGTATCCTCCAAACTTTCAAGAAATCTAAGAGAAATGTGCTTGCTTTGTAAATTTTAGTTCATGACAACTAATTTTATTTTATTCCACACCTTTTTAATCGCGATTAAGATAGTCTGATTTAGTTTGAAAATTAAATTTTAGGTGAAAAACGTCAAATTCAGAATAGCAAAATTGCCATTTTCACTAAATTGAATAACTAAAATGACATTAGTGCTGTCAAACTATAATATAGTTTGTTTATGTCACTTTAGTTAATTTCAGAATGGGAAACGTTGTTTGACAGGAATTTACGAATTTTAGTGATTTTTAGTCTAGTTTAGAGATGGGCTGAGTGATGATTTTATTGTATCAATGACTGCATGACAATGATAAAAAAATATCGGTGACGGGAACAATGACAAAATCATCAATGATTTTTATTTGAGTATTAGATCTCGTCACTTCAATTGTGAGTAGATACTGAAATGACCGCAGAACGGCTTAGTGAAATTATCATTAGTTATGTATGTAGGCATGGATCGAGTTTGTCAGTTAGCCCGCGTAATTCAAATTTTCTTAGTTTGTGACATTCATGGCAGGGTATTATTTAGGCATTGATTAATAATCATGGAAATCATCAATATGATTCCATTAGTGATATTTGCTGCAAGATATGACTATTTAGTATATCATGGCAATCTGGCGTTCTTGCATACGTTGGATGTTTTTCTTACAGTTGAAGCCATTTTTGAATATTTAGGTACAAACTGAGAACCGTTTCTTGCCTTTATAGGCAAGAAACGTTTAGTGGTAGGTTTAGTGGTGGTTACGTTTCTATCTTATGATAGAAAAATATAGTAAGTAAGTACACCCACTGTAGAACGTCACGTTGTCTACGTATCAAAACGTATTTTTTTTTATATTAACAAACTGCACGAAGTACTAAGTACCTAAACAAATGTATTAACTTGGTTTTAAAATCTATGGTACACTTCACCAAACTAAATTCACTAAAACGTATCAAAAATCCAATTATAGTGAGTCAACACACTACACGCATATTGTAAACAACGCAAGTGAAAGCAGTTTTGCCATTCCGTGCACCCGCGCCCAGCCCCGGACATTTTATTGCCGATCGCGCAGCTTCGCAACGTCACAAATCACACTGCAGCGCCCGAGACGGCCCGAGCCCATCCGATCCGAATCACCGAAGTCCGCGTTCATTCAAGTAATGATTTAAAAGCATTGATGATTTTGTTGTTGTCATTGCATGATAAAATGATTTTAAAATATCGATGATTTTAACATGTGACATGATATCGGACTCATCTCTACTGTGACTAGTCGTCGCATGCTAGCGTTTGCTTTCGGTCGCGTGTTTAGGCACCGCGTGCAGTGTTCTCGAACCTACCGATTTATCGGTATTTATACCGATATGGGCTCTGTGCTACCGAAATACCGAAATATAACGAATTTTCTACGATTTCTGGATGCACATGGAAATTCTCCCGATTTCTCTACCGATTTTACACTTTTCAGTTGGCAACCCTTTTCATTTATGTTTAATTTAATGTTACGGACGGGGAAGCCCTCAATAGTAAGTATGGGCCTAGTGCAGAATGTTCCATATATTTTGGGGAATACCCTTGTTCCTACAACTTGTTGTCTTACAACTCGATGTTATAAGGGGCTTCCCGCTAGGGAATTTACCTGTAACCAGTCTAGTCTATATAAACAGGAATTCGGTTTTATTTTTTTCATTAATTTTCTTAACTTTGAAGAGATAGTAGAGTACTTATCCTAAAGAGTGCGTGAGAAGACCATTCAGTTAAAATGTCGTCTGACGAGGAGCCAAGCACAAGTGCGAGTGTAAGAAGAAAAAAATATCTACAATATTATAGAAAAGAATGGGAAAAAGAATTTCCAGGCTGGTTGCAAGATAGTCGTAAAGGCGAAAGCTATGCCTATTGTAAGAGTTGTGATAAAGATATCAACATCACATCAGGAAAAGACGCTTTAAAGAAACATAGTTCTTCACAAACACACTCAGTATCATCAAAGAATATAAAATCTCAACCGAAGATATCATCATTTACTGTGACCAAAACTCAAAAAACTGATACACTGGTTAAGCAAGGTAATTTCTTTTTAATTATTTGTTAGGTACTATTTAGATTGTTATATTATTTTGTTTTCTAGTTATCGATAAATAGAAGCAGTGGATATAATTAGACCCTAATCGCTACTAGATATACCTACATAATTTTTAATTCTAAATTTTAATTTCAGGTGAAATAAGATTAGCCTCGTTTGTTGCTGAACACAATCTACCATTCACTATTATGGAGCACCTACCGAAGCTGATGCAAGCCGTTTGTCCTGATTCAAAAATTGGCAAAGAAATCAAATGTTCTTCGACGAAAACTCACGACATAATTGATCATATTATAGGTAAAGAAAGTTTCGATAATTTATGTGAAGATCTGCGGCAAACTAAGTTTTCGCTTATTATTGACGAGTCCACTGATCTTAGTACAACCAAACACTTGTGCTTAGTCGTGAGATATGCGAAAATGAATCGTATTAAAGATTGTTTTTTAGCTCTTATTCCATTAGAAGAAGCTAATGCAGCAACCTTATTTGAACACATAGTAAACTTTTTTAGCAGCAATGATATTCCATATCAAAATAATCTAATAGGGTTTGCATCTGATGGGGCAAACGTAATGATGGGACGTAATAATTCTGTTGTAACATTGCTGCAAAATGAAATTCCCAACATTTTTATACTTAAATGCACCTGCCATTCGTTTCATCTTTGCGCGTCATATGCTTGTACCAAATTGCCACGCTTTATAGAGGATCTAGTAAGGGACATTTACAACTACTTTTCTTCTAGTCCAAAAAGAGTAGCAGAGTTTAAAAACTTTCAAATGTTTTGCGACTTAAAAGTACATAGAATACTTCACCCCTCTCAAACACGCTGGTTATCAGTACATGCAGCAGTGAAGAGAATATTGGAACAACTCTCTGCTCTAAAACTATTTTTTATAGACCAAATCTCTAATAATGATCATCTTTTAGCTGCAGAACATATATTACAAAAGCTCCAAGATCCCACTACGGTATTATTTTTGGAATTTTTAGATTTTGTATTACCATTATTTACCGATTTAAATAAAGAAATGCAAGCAGAACACCCGAAAATTCATACTTTATATGAAAAAATAACTGGAACATTAAAAACTATATTTGATTGTTTTTTAAAAAGAGAATATTTAACTAGCACACCAATCGAAAATGTTGATTTTAAAAATCCTAGAAATTTTATGGATATTGACGCCGTATACTATGGTGCTGCTGCGTCTAATACACTACTAAGTAGTTCAGAAAATCTAAACGCAGATCAAGTAAATTTGTTTAAATGCAGATGCCTAGATTTTTATATCGAAGCTTGTAAGCAAATAACCACGCGGTTTCCATTGAAAAATAATCCAATAAAGGGTTTAGACATAATTGACCCAAAAAATGTTAAAATTGGCAATACCTCTTCGATAGTTCCTATGAGTAGGCTTTTTCCCAATATTGTTCAGAGCAATGATTTCCAGGAAATTGATACAGAGTGGCGCATTTTAAGAAATTGTGAACAAATCAAAACACTTCCTGATGATGTAGAACTATTTTGGGATGAAGTAAGTTTACTAAAGCGTGGCGATGAAACTCAAATGTTTCCTTTGTTATCTAATTTCATCTTTAATATTTTATCACTTCCCCATTCATCCGCTAACGTTGAACGCATATTTTCACATATTAATCTTTTGAAAACAAAACAGCGAAATAGGCTGTCTACTGAATCAATCACTGGTCTATTACACGCAAAACGACTCTTTAATACAGCTAACTGTTATGACTTTGAAATCAACTCGAAGATGACCGCGGCTATGGCCAAAGAATATTGGTATAAAAAATGATTATATAAACTAGTCTGTAAGTGATTGTATATAAATTAGTCTGTAAGTTTTTGTTTTCAATAAATAAACGAATTTGATTGAATACTGTTTGTTTTTTGTCAAATACCGATTTTGGGTACAAATATACCGATTTTAGCTGGCAACTCTACCGATCTTGCTCTATGACGTTCGAGACCACTGACCGCGTGCCTTATCGCGATCACAGGCGGCTCACGTACGTAACGTAATATTATAAACAATGTTGTTGTGCTTCGTGCGTTTTTAGTGTAAATAAACAGTGATAGGACACCCAATATTGATAATGTAAATAAAAACTAATTGTGTAAGTAAGGACGATTGACTGACTGAGGTATCGTGTTGTTTTTTGTGTAGGTATTTAACGGACGAAAATGTTTAGAAGGAACATTGAACTTTTAAATACGCCTATAATGGTTTTAAATACTAACATACTTTATTTCTTAATAACACTTAATCAAATAGACAGTCCTAAAGCCTGCCTGGAAAGTATGAAGGAAAGTTCATTGTTTTTTTTAATGTTCCGTAATAAATTCATAAACGCGATGTAATATTCCGCTGACAACACCGTGCTGGTTTTATTCGCACCCGCCCGTTTGGTCACAAGTACCTACGCATATAAAAAAGGATTCTTAAAATAAAGCATATACAATAGTTTAAAATAATATAGCATAAAGCAAGTGATTGCCATAAAGCAACTTTGAACACCACTAGTTGTCTTGTCAGTGAAATTAGTTAGTGACATTGCAGAACAAACAAAACTCTGTGTTCCCCGCCACGTTCAGGAATTACTTTCCAAAACTGTTTATTTTATCCATTATTTAGATGAAAAGAACAATATAGAAAAAAAATCATCGTTTCAGGGTTAATTGAATTGTTTTTTCTTTAATTCTTTTTTTGTCATTTATTTTTATGTTTACTTAATTTTTTGTTGTTAGGTATTTTAGATAATTTCATTGTCACTCAGATGTACTTAGCTCGTATTCAGAGCGGTAAAAACACTGAATAGAAAAAACAGTTTTTTCTGTTCCATGGGTAAAAACTATTCATGAACTTGTATGCACTTGTTATTGTTTTATGTATCTCTATGTTAGTTATGAGTAATATGTTATGTTTAGTGATTACGACTGAAGGACATGTATCCATGGTCATGATTAAAAATTAAAAAAAAAAACCCGTCAGGGTTTATGTGTTCTGTGCTAGCTCCCTAGAATATGTTCCTTTTGGTTGAGTTCAGTGTAGAGATGGGTTGTAAGTTGTAACAGGTTAAACACGATATCTGTTATCACTGTTACTGTTACACAAAAATAACAGATCTGTTATTAAATAACAGCCTGTTATTTTTGTACAGACGAATCTCAAATGAATATATAATTTATTTATTTTTGGTTAAAGTCGATAATCGTATCAGAAGTATTGACGAGGAATGACAGGGTAGTGTGAAATTATGGAAAAAAATTTTTTTTTGGTCATGTGGTTAGACTGGAAGCCGACCCCAACATAGTTGTAAATGGCTAGGCAGATTGATTGAAACATACCTATTTCAAAGTAAATTAAATAATAGGTGTTTCTCTTTTTAGCAAGGGTAATTATTTAATGAGGAAGAGAGAGATATATAACCCTGCTATATTTATTCTTCGTTTGTGTGAGTTTGAATATAAGTATATAACAGCGGTGGTAGCAGTCTGTGTGGCATATAATCTGCCTTTAATGTTTCCACTGCTGGGACTCAGCCTCCTCTCGGTGAGAGGCTGTAATCCAGCACGCGAGCCCAGTGCGGGTTGGTAGATGTCACATGTCTTCGAAATTTTGATTCTAGGGCATGCCGGTTTCCTCACGATGTTTTCCTTCACAGTTTTGAGAGCAGTGGTGATAAAAGATTTTACACAAAGTCGCGCCTGTTAGGATTCACACCTACGACCTACAACACGTAAGTCGCGGCGGCCGTTACCACTGGGCCACCACTGCTCTCTGCGTGTGGGGACTGTTATAATAAATTAACAATAACTGCCGCGGTAACAGTCTTTGAGGGTATGTTATTATAAGTAACAGATAAGTTAAATTAGTAGGAACAATTGTTATTTGTTATTTTTAAATATCTGTTATTTCTATCTGTTACGATAAATACGCCTCCCCCCTATCAGTGTTCACTACAGACAGACAGCAGCTTATACAGTGCGATTGGTTCATTGTGTGATGTGTTCGTAACTTTTAATTTTAGCTTGGATTACTTACGAAAACCCAAACTTGGATACGATGGCGACGTCAAGCGAAGCGTCCGATCAAAATGTGAAATCTAGGCGTCCTGCTGGTAAAGTTTTATTTGGCACACCTCTAAAATAGCCTTGTGTTATCGATTGGGGAATTCGACTGACTCAATTACTGTTTTGATTGTAGAGTCTGCGTTCAAACAGCAGCGCCTGCCTGCATGGCAGCCGATCCTAACTGCGGGGACGGTCCTGCCAACATTCTTCGTCATTGGCATTGCATTCATACCTGTCGGTATAGGTCTACTCTATTTCTCTGATGAGGTGCGCCCTTATGTTGACTAATGTCAAATTAATTTAATAACTACTCACCTAATATCTAATAAATTACCAGTCTTTGTAGCTGTGATTTATTACAAATAGCTAAGGATTTTCCAGAAATATAATATACTTAAGTAAACAATGCTAGCAAGTAGCTACTTAATATTAAATGATTGTTTAACTTCCTTCCTACTGGTTTTTAACCTCTGTAGTTTCGTTATTTATCCTTATCTGCTATGCTGTTTCGAGCAGTAACCAAAACTGAATGAGTGGGTATGTTCTGAAATATAATACACCTGTGACCTCTTTTTAGGTCAAAGAACAGGTCATAGACTACACTAATTGCATGAAAGAGGGTGAAAACACTACTTGTGCGGACTACATCAAACGGAACTCCATGGATCAATGCATTTGCCGCCTCTCCTTCAACTTGACTGAGGATTTCAAAGAAGACGTGTACTTCTACTATGGACTCAGCAACTACTACCAGAACCATCGACGATATGTCAAGTCTAGGTAATGACAATACCTTCATAATGTTTGACATACTATTAATAACAAATGAGAAATCAATCACTCTGCCTAGCCTTTTCCTAACTATGTTGTGGTTGGCTTCTAGTCTAACCGGATGCAGCAAAATACCAGTTTTTTACATGGAGCGACTGCCTCTCTGACCGCCACAACCCAGTTACTGGGTAATAATAATAATACAATTCTCCTTGGTAAGACTGGTTGTCTGACTTTACCCTTCCACAGACTCACTTTGGTAAGAGTAGCTTGACCTTCGATCAACCAGTGCAGCTGTTATTATTTAGTCATGAAAGAATGAGAAATATCCACTTTATATTTTGTTCTATTCTGGCAGGGATGACACTCAGCTTCTAGGTCGCCTGTCGTTGACACCTTCATCTGACTGCTTGCCATTCGCTTTTGCGGTCGAAGATGGAAAGCAAAAACCTGTGGCGCCGTGTGGAGCTATAGCTAACTCTTTATTCAATGGTGAGCCTTTTTAAGTTCTTCATTTTTTTTGTAGGTAGGCAAAGATTTTCGGTTTTTATGTTTTCCTACTTATCTTTGCAGTAAACTAAAATAATATTTGGTTAAATAATATTATGTACATAAAAAAGAAACAAGCTAAATGTCAGTGTTACTTTGAAATTTGTTATTGGTAAAAGCAAATTATATGAAAACTAGCGACCAAACGGTTTTTTCGCAGTTTAGAAGAACAACGCAGTCACACACAGACACACGAAAGGCGACTTTAATTTACATTAGAATTTGAAAGGTTTTAAAAAAAGATATAAAAGCTATACATGAATATTTGTTTCACCAGATACGTTGACAGTCCGCTCAGTCGATCTGAACAAGGATGTGCCCGTAATTCGCACGGGGATTGCATGGGACTCGGACAAGGAAATCAAATTTAGAAACCCACCTGGAGATCTCAAGGCTGGTATGTACTGTTTTAAATAATGTCCGACCGAAACACGATTTGCAGCCGAAATCTAAACCGTAACCGAATATTCGGCTCTACCGAATTCGTAACCGAAACTTTTGAAATGATATTGTTTAAAGTTAAATTGAAATTATTTTATGAGACCATCGTTTATCGTCATTATCGTATACTCATCGACATTACGTAGGTTTGTAACAAATAATTTAACTAATGGCTGATTTTGCAATTATCTGATTTCTTTTATCCAAAGAAAATATGAATTTTGGCATCTGCGATTAGCGATTTATAAGTTGAAGCTTGGTACATTGACTGAGCTTTAACACTGCATGATTTTGCTGGATACCGCGTTCTCGTTTATCTCTCCGCCAAACACTTCAGCATCGTTAGATTGTTGTTTCACATACGTAATTAGTACTAACTACAGCAAATACTAAAACGCGATGCAGCGTTGAAGTAATCGCTGAAACGTGTGATTTTGCTATCGAGAGAGAACGCAGAGTTGCTAAGATTCATCTGTTGTTGCCCTTAGAGCTTTTATCAATCTTCCGGAAAGCGAATGCTTAGAACCTAAATTACTAAAATTTATAAGTAAACACTTTGTTGTGCGTTTGGTACATAAAGTGTGAAAACGGGGCCCCATTACTAAGTCTACGCGTTTGTCTATCTGTCAGCCGCTCGTATTCTATCAAAACCGGCAGCTCATGGAAACCAGGTTTACCCTGACAAACTCAAAATCATCGAACATTCATCGATGGATCGAACTTAAAAATTTGAATTGAAATGAACGCTAGTTTCAGTTAGGCCGAAGATTCGGCCATTTTCCTGGCCGAAACCGAAACTGCGGCCGAAACAGAAACCGAACCTTGGGTCACTGCGCTCGGCCACTAGTTTCAATTGTTAATCTAAATGTATAGTAGTAGAAAACAAACATTCAGTTTCAAGCAAAACCATTGAAAAGAAAAACACTTGTAGAAAAAATAAATTATTGAAAAGCAGATGAAAAATTATTTTAGTTTAGGAAGTCACTACAAGAAAATTGAACATTAAAGCCACCTACTTAAATAGGTTTTTAAGAAGTTCCTATGTACAGTCAACGAACTAAAATTTTAAGCACCTTAGATTATTTCTTACTTGCTCCTTTTTTTTATTTATCCGGCTTCGTACGAGGGTGACACTGAAAGTTCTTAGAAAATCAAAAACTGAACAAACTAGCACTAGCAAGTTATTAGTTTCATTATATCTTTTCAAAATAGTGTCCATTTACATCAATACATCGCTGCATCCGATGGAGCCACTGAGAAAAGCACTTTACCCACTCGTCCTTAGGGGTCTCTTCGACGGCATTTTGAAACGCAACCACTGCTTCCTCGGCGTCCATAAAACGTTTTCCTCAAAGTTTTTCTTTTATTTTCGGAAATAAATAAAAATCGCGAGGTGCGAGGTCGGGGCTATAGGGCGGGTGACCCAGTAATTCCACGTCTGACTTCGCCATGTAGTCGATTGTTTGCTTGGCGGTGTGCGCCTCGTGCGTTGTCGTGGTGAAGGAGGATCCTACTGCGAGGTCGTTTCTCCCGAACTTTTTCCAAGACAAGTGGCAAAAAATTGTTAGTGTACCACTCTGCAGTAACTGTTTTTCGATCCTCTAAAACAATTGTTGCGTAATGACCTGTCCTTCCGAAGAACGAGGCTACCATCTTTATTCCCACGCTTCGACCTCTCTTCGCTTTAGTTGACAACTCCACGGAAGGAAACACCCAGACAGCAGACTGTCTCTTAGTTTCAGGATCATAACCATAAATCCAGCTTTCGTCACCCGTAAGTATGTCGAAATCAGCATTTGAGTCACCTCCGTTAAATCTTTGAACCATTTCACGACACCAATCAATACGACGGAGTTTTTGGGCTTCTGTCAAATTATAAGGTGTCCACCGGGCACAAAGCTTCCTGACCGCTAAATGTTCATGGAGGATTTTGTGCACTTGACTCATACCGATGCCTAAGCTTGTCCGAATCTGCTGATAAGTCACTATTTTGTCAGTCTCTATCATACGCCGCAGAACTTTAGCGCAGCCATGCACAGACCGCGGCCCGCTAACAGAACGCGTGTGGCCCGCCAACAAATTAAAAATATGCGGAAAATAAAAGAAAATTATAAAATAAATGTTGACAATGTTGTATACCTAATTACCTACATTATGTGTGCATGTGATGCGAAGTTGCGATCGGAACTATTCGGCTCGGGTAGCACTAGGAATGCAAGAAGTGCCACAAAATATCTATATCGATATTCATATCGATTTCGATATATCGAAAACAAACATCGAAATATCGGTGAAATTTTCTGTTTTATTCATATAAATACCAAACAAGGAACATCATTTCTGATGTACTAATCATAAACTACTTTCATATGGCTCCGAATTCCAGCGGAAAATATTGCATTGGATACATTTTCGAAACTTGATATTTTATATCGATGTATCGAAATAATAGATTTCGCCAAAAAATATCGATGTATCGATATTTCGATATTTTTTCTACAAGCCTAGCACTTAGGTGAGTTCGGGCGAAGGGGTGAGACGCGGCGCGCAAAAAAATTGTCACGGCAATGCAATGCATGCATCAAACGAAATATTGTAAGTTTTAATGGTACCTAATTAAATTCTTTTAAAACGTTTACCTAGTTATTTTTCTTTGGGCCTGGCGACCCGACTTTGTCTCATAATATGCCCCTATTATCTATTTAATAAGCCTGCGCTTTTGATTGACTTAATGAAGATATTGTATTTTAATAAAATACAATTTTGATTTTTTTTCAAAGATGGCTAAAGATTAAAGTGAGAATTTGAATTTCTTAAAAGTTTTGCTAAATAATAGTAAAAAATTCATAATTGACAACACATTCTTTAAAGAATTGGGATTATTCAAAATTATTTTTATGCTATAGGATTGTGTATCGAAATTGGAAAAAGTGTTGTAGCTACGTGCAAGTAGACCATGATGTTGATGATATTTTTTCATGTTCCAAATCACAAGTAGTTTCTTGTAAAACGATGATCGAACATCAGTCTCGCGTCATTTTTCGGAAAACTTGATGCGAATATTAGTGATTTTCCATTAATACTAAAAATATTTGAAAAATCCCTTTCAGCCACCTGAAAAACTAAGAATCCAACGTTTTAAAATCATAAAAAAAAATTTTTAAATTATTTTTCCATTCCATACAAAAAGTGAACAAAATTGATAAAAAATGCAGTCGATTTCGTGCACGGCCCCTTAACATTTTCACTCCTTGACTATACAGTAGGCCGCACGCCAGTGGTAATAAAACCAGTATTAGCTGGGCTCTTATTCTATTAAAACTCCGTATTAGGCCAGGTCAAGGTTTTGACTTTGAGCTGGCCTGGCCTAATACCTCCTCCTGTTAGCTATTCTTTCCTATTTTATGGTCTCTCCCGAAGCGCTGGAATGGTTCTCCTCTTACCTTCAGGAACGACAGCAGTCCGTTCATGTTGGGGATTCTTCATCATGCTGGCGTGATTTGGAAGCTGGCGTTCCTCAAGGCGGTATTCTTTCTCCTCTTCTGTTTTCTATTTTTATTAATCTTATAACTTCCGAGCTTCAGTGTGCGTATCATCTGTATGCAGATGACTTGCAGTTGTACTGTCAAGGGAGGATTGATGAAATACCTGACACTATCGAAAAGTTAAATAGGGACTTGACAGCCATTAAAACCTGGTCTGATAGATTTGGTGTTGCAGTAAACCCTAATAAGTGTCAGGCGATCATATTTGGGAGTCATCGTAGTATTGGTAGTGTGGATGGTTCAACCTTGCCACCTATTCTCTTCAATGGCACGATTGTTCCGTTTAGTACTAACGTGAAAGACCTAGGCTTGTACTATTGGCAAAACTTAAGCATGCTCACTTTAGAAAATATTTCTGCGGCAAGCGCAGCTAGTGACAAACCACACCCCTTCCTGGTTTCGTCCAATTAGAGACAATATGAATTTGTGTGAGTATAGGGCGTGTAACAATAAATATAAATATGTGTGGTATGTTGGTTACTCACTGCACGAGCCGGTATTATTCGCGCGAGCCGAGGGCGAGCGAGCGCGATAAGGGAGTCGAGTGTGTGCGCGTTTCATACGACGGTTTTCAACTTGAGAGGAAAAAAAGAGACTGGTATTGTTATTAGTTTCGTACGCCGCTAGGTATTTCTCTCTAGATTTTGCAGGCAACAGGCTGTCACTAGCGTTTCGTGCCTAGATTAGTATTTCCGGGGGGTTAAATCTACGCGTTGCTCTTCGCTCTTCTTTCCTAATTGAAGTCAACATTTTTGATAATAATTAACCACACAATGAAAACGTTAACAAGTATTTCTGGAAAATACCGCGCTTGTTTTGTTTATCCCGCGCGCCGCAGGTGTAAATAAAGGCGCTGGAAAAACCGCTAAACAGCCTATATAAAAAATATAATAAACAAAATAATGTTTTGAATAAGCAAATTAAGGTTAATATGTAGTGAAAAATATATAATTTTATGAAATGATGATAATTTTGATGATTGATTTATCTGATGTAACGAATTTTTTTTTTTCTCAAAAATATTCATTGTTTTTGGACAAAAACTGCGTATATTGAAAAAAGAAATATAAAGTAAAAATACTTCTATATAATAAGCTAAATTTCTGAGTCACTTTACAAGCAAGTGTGTTGAAGAAATATTTCGTAATTTTTTGCGACCGTATTTTATGGCCGTTCTATAAAGCCGATCTATTGTTTAACCAGATGTTCTGACGTTCCCACTGAATAACAATGGTGCTTAGATAATGAACTTATTTTTATTGCAGTTGCAAAAGTTGCGACAGCAATAATAAAAAAATCTGATAACATTGTATAAACTGCGCCAAGTAATGGTTCAAATACGTAAGTAATTTTGCTATTTTAATCAAAACAGCAATAAAAGAAAGAGATAGCAAATGACAATTTCTAACAAAACTACGTAACTTGCTTCGTTTTAGGGTTCCGTAGTCAACAAGGAACTCTTATAGTTTCGCCATGACCGTCTGTCTGTCCCCGGCTTAGCTCACAGACTCTTACTAGAAAGCTGTAATTTGGCAAAGTGGTAAACAAAAATGCTAAATAAAGTTTTTTTAGGGTACGCGTATAGCAATACCAATAATACATTTTCTAAACCAAACGGAAGATATTAGTACGAAATTACTTCTTGTCAACAATAACAATTCATAAAGCGCTCTCGCTGGCCGTGCCCATTAAAAAAATGTCTTACAAACAAGTGAGCATAGCACGCGCCTAGTGTGACTGTCACACACACTATACATAATTACATTAATACAAACACGGCTAAAATACGCTTCATGCATCCCATTGGCCAAAACGCTTGCATCGGGCGATCGAGTCGTGAGCCGTGCTATACGATTATCGCCTTAGAGGTGAGCATGCGGAAGATTGGCCGACAGTACATCGACTATACCCTGAACTGGCGTACTCAAGTCTCTAGGGTGAGCCAGAAGGTTACTGGAACTCTGCGGGCTTTATACCGACTGAAAAATTTATTACCGTCAAGTACCAAGACAATGCTTGTGCAGTCCTTAATTTTCCCTATCATCGATTATGGTGATGTGTCCTACTATGACCTGAATGCAGACCTCCTCGAAAAGCTAGACCGTCTTCTCAAGCATTCGATTCGTTTTCAATCTGCGTAAATATGATCATGTCTCTGCGCATCGATCGCTTCTAAAGTGGTTGCCCATACGCCAGCGCAGAGAGCAAAGGGCGCTGACCACCTTGTTTTCATTTCTTGACTCTCCCACTTCCCCTAGTTATCTCGCCCCCCACTTTCAGTACATTTGCGCGAACCATAATAAAAATCTACGTTCATCACACAATCGTCTTCTTCAATGTCCCACTCACCGCACTGACTTTATTCACTCTTCCTTCTTCGTTCAGTCTATCTCTCTGTGGAATGTGCTCCCCCAGGATATCAGAATGGCAACCAACCGATTATCCTTTAAAGTTAAAGTTCGCGAGCACATTCGTAAGAAGCTGGCAGTATCATCACAACGGTAATGTTTTCCCATTGTTTGTCTTATCTGTTTAGTATATTCGTGTATTTATTTGGTCTTATATTTATGTATAATTAGGTATATGTATTATATTTAATGTTTTTAATATGTATATGTATGTATATACTTATATTTTAATAAATATTTATTCCACAGTTTTCGTTATTGCACCTACCACTGTCTGTCTCTGCATCACCCAAAGGTTGACTGGTAGAAAATGCTTATGGCATTAAGTCCGCCTCTGTACATTTGTGTGCGTTAAGTATTAAATAAATAAATAAATACGGAGTTTACGTTACCATCAAAAGTAACTGCCAATACCAAGCAACTACCATAAACGTGTTAAATTACAAAATCAAAGTCTGCTCCGAAAAAATCGTGATTGTTATTTTTAATTATTTACCCTTTTTCTTGCTTGTGGCTGACTAATAACAGCCGCACGGGTGAATCGATCAAGTTAAACTGACCATCTTTACATAACAAGACCCCTGCGTGCCTCGGAAAGCAGGTTAAGCGGTTGTTCCCGGCTGTCATTCGTGGATCTTTGACAGTCATTACGGGTCGTCAGAAGCCCGAAAGTCTGACAACCAGTCTTACCAAGGGGTATCGTATTACCCAGTAACTGTCAGATGATGATGACCTTTTTTCTAATGCCTTTACGTTGAATCATGACTATGAAAACGTTCAGATGCACTCAAAACTATTACTGTAAAAATTTATCGATACAATAGAGACATCCTATTTCTGAATGCTCGTAAATTCTCTCCGAAAAGCATATCTTGGACAACTCATCATCTCGCTAGGAGATTATTCTCGGGAATTTAACATGACTACATTATGCATGTACCATATCTATCGCTTTAGTTTTCGCGATGCTTTACAAAAAGCAAAGTTACTCATTTAACACTTTGTTGCAGCATTCGCAAACTTCACGAAACCAGAGAACTGGCGACTCCATGTTTGGGAGTTGGATCCTAACAACACAGAAAACAACGGGTTTCAGGTAATGCTAGTAAACATAACATCACGCCAGTGGCGTGCAGAGGTTCTCCACAGAGGAAAGGCCATGCATACTGACACCAAAAAAAAACTAATTCGCGCAACATCACAGCGCGGCTCTACATATGATGACCCTCAAAGTAGTCACTATTGATTTATAATATTTGAAAAAAAAACCATTGAAAATAATCCTGTAAAAACAATAGTTAAATGCAAGAACTTACCACATTATTCAAGGTTTAAAACACGATTTTCTAACGATGCAAACAGAAGAAAGATTCGGCCACCTCAAATTTCATAACCAAGTGGGTGGGTAGTGGATAATTACAGAACACGTCACTTGCAAGATATCCGAAGTCATGAATTATCATATTTTTGGATTAATTCTTGTAATTCGGGCACACATCTACCTTTAGACACAACTTGAATCTTATCATTAAACGACAATTGCGACTAACCTAACCTAACCAACACATTATCGGCGCAAACTTCACAACAGAACGCCATTCTTAGGTAAATAAACAAATAATAACACAACACATAATATTTACACTATTTTACGTTTCAAAACGAATTACATATAACTTAATAAGATTTAGAAAAGCAAAACATTCAAGTTCGGATATAATTTGCGTGTCACATGAAACAAGATGGCTTGTCGATAAAAAAACACTACCAATTAAAATTGTATCACTGTCATACCGTGTTCTTCCACAAAAGGGACTACCATATTTTGCCGGATAACACACTGGACTGTGTTGCCGAAACTTATTTTCCTAACTCCCCAAAAACCAAGCGAAATTTCCCAAATATGAGAAGAAAAATAAAAAATTATAAGTTTTTAATTATTTTTATAGTGCTTTTGCTATTCCTTACAATTTATATTTTTTTGGAAGGTATAAATTCAACAATACTCAATACCACCCTGTTTTTTTAATTATCTCTAGTAGTCATGAAGGAAACTTCCCCGCAATTCGGGGAATTGTCCAAAAATTGGGAACCCTGGTCTTCAATATTTTTCATTGATTAAATCTTGACTTTACACACACCCAATAGGGACGAAGCTCCTGCCGCAGGAGCTACGCCCCTAATTTAAACCATTTTACTATTGTGTGCCGTTCATACACACGAAAACATACACGAGTGTGCGTAAATTTATGAACGGAATGTAGGCCAAACGAATGCTTGTACGTATAACGTAAGCTCCGTCGAACTGTGAGTCACGTGGCGTCTGCGACAAGTTGCTATAAGAGTTTTAACAGGAGTTTAACTTTTTTAAATATTTTGTATTAATGTATTACATAGTTAAAATAAATGCATTTGGCGTTGTTGGTAGGGTAGGCTAGGCCTAATTGCCTCTATGGACGGCACGCCCCTGCATCACGCTTGTATCTCTTAAAGGGGTAAGCAGAGGTGTACTTTTAGAACAGCCAGCGTCAAAAATATAGGGAGGACTAGCTTTTGCTCGCGGTTTCGCTCGCTTGGATATCGGAAAGTATCCCATGGGAGCTTACTACCGGGTTAAAAACCTCGTATGCCCTAATCCAGGTCATGGTCTATCGGTGAGCCAAATTTAAACCAAATCTATTCTGACGTTAAGGCTTGATAACGTAACAGAGTTACTTTCGCCTCTTAAACTAACATTATAAATGCGAAAGTGTGTTTGTTTGTTCCGCTTTCACGCTAAAACGGCTGGACGGATTTGGATGACATTTGGCACATGGGTGGGGTAGGGTAGAT
This sequence comes from Atethmia centrago, assembly GCA_905333075.3. Classification (NCBI taxonomy): domain Eukaryota; kingdom Metazoa; phylum Arthropoda; class Insecta; order Lepidoptera; family Noctuidae; genus Atethmia; species Atethmia centrago. The sequence continues at coordinate 13,496,722 of HG995387.1, forward strand.
AAGGATCGCAGACGAAATCGCGGGAAACAGCTAGTTTATAATAAACTAAGCTGAACTGACTGTCTGTCTGTATAGATTAGACTGTTAAAAAATAGGAATTTATGGCTGGTAATAAACGTACAGTGATGCATCAACTAAATCATCAGAAACTCCATTGCTTTGGACGTTTCGATCTGCGATGAGCCTTAAGGCTATCAATCCTACTCAAGATCAACGCGCATACGGTGACCCGAGCGACCAGTCCCTAAAGCAAATCGTTTAAAGTTAGAACTGACGGGCAATACCCGTATTTTCTTTCATTCTTTCCTTATAATCTTAGTCCCAATATGTGAAAAATCCTCTAATCTACCTACATTTTTGACAAGCTTTGGACATTGATTGTCGCTGAGATGAGATTGCATCTTGAATTTTAACGTTTTTTTTTTATTAAGTACGAGCACTCGCCTTCAGATCAGATTGTTTCGGGTACATGAACGCACCCGTTCAGACCGATCTGGCGGACGTTCGTCGGTTCAGATTGATCATTACATTAGAATGCCCTTTCAAACACAAACCTGACACGTTTCCACTTTCAAATCAAATTATTTATATTTCACATAAACCTACGTGGGCACTTATGAAACGTCAGAAGCACGGTTTCAATTGGTCGTTTCCTATGGAGAAGAGCCGGCAAGAAACTCCACGGTTACTCTTTAAAAATAATTGGCTTTTACAATGTTTTCAAATTACAGTGTTAATAGGTATGGGAGGACAGTGTAGGCCTAACAAGAAGTACCAGGTACTTAACAAAAAAAAAAGGTCTATAAAATATCTAGTCTATTAAGCCTACAACTTTCTCACATTCACAAGGTACACAAGAATCTATGTAAAATATTAATAAATAATAAAAATAAAAGCATATTTAAACAAAATGACGTTTGCCATTTTTCAGAACGAAGACCTCATAGTGTGGATGCGCACAGCCGCGCTACCCACATTCCGCAAGCTGTACCGCCGAGTAGATCACACGCAGATCGGCTTTATCACTGGACTCGTCAAGGGACCCTACGTGCTCACTGTGGAATATAGTGAGTATTATAGCGACTACATACATACATGTGGGATAAATAAAATTCAGCATTCAATTTAATTATATATTATTCTAAAATTTATAACACAGTAAGTTAACAGAAGACACCCGCCGCTGCCCTAGGAGATCATAATACTGATAAAAAAAAAACAAAAGCTAGTTCTCCGATGGGCTCGTGCAGACTGGCGCGATATCGCGGGCGCGACACTTTCCTTGAAGTTTTTATAGAAATTGTGCTACCAGCGTCGCGTCGCGCCTGTCTGCGCTTACCACTCACTCCTGTTTTGATTCACAACAAAATAAATATAAAGCTTCCTAAAGTTGTCAAAAAATAAGTCCCGTTTTGACATTTGAGAAAGACCGTAGAATGTAACTTGGAACGAAACTGAAAGAAACAATAAAATAATAATTAATTACATAAATTGTTTAAAAAAAATACATACATTGTTTTGGCGCGTTAAATAATATAATGGAATATATTGCGAGTATTATTTTCGCTCTTACTTTAATGTAGCGTGCAATATCTAATTATTACGAAACGTCTCAAAAACAGTTAGGTTCTCAGTCTTTTTTTTTAATACTAGTGTTGTAACCAATTAATTACTGAATTTCACCAGCTTCATTCGATTTTAATAGTAACTAAATATTGTGTAGTGATCTTTACTGAAAAGAATGAGCTTGGCGCTCAAAGCCGTAAATAAAATTTTGAATTGGCGACACTGGTTTCTATAGAATGCCTTGTCACTGACCAAGCGGCACGTGACTTAGCGTCGTCGCACCTCGGGGCACCCAGATCCTACACAGAGGTTCTAAACAGAGCAGGAGATGTTATCAACTTCTGGAGGGAGGTGGGCTGGTTGGAATAACCACCAAAAACGGCCGCCATGGCCCACGCACAATGGTCCACCTGAAGGACTAAGTGCGGAAACCAAACCCTCTAACATAACATAACATAACATAGCGTCGTCGCGCGCACTGCGCATTCTTTCGTTTGCTATCTTGTGATGTTGACCGTGCGCTCGTTTATGTTTGATATTTTTTTCCAGACTCGGCTTTGCTTTTGGACTATTTCTGTTTACTATCACGTTGACCTTGACTCTTCTATTTTAGACATTGATTTAACCGCCACGTCAAAAAAGAAAAGACGTGCCCACGGCGCCAAGCTACGAATTATTACTTAAAATCTGTCATGTAGTCGTGACCGTGGCGTGCTGGGCACATTTTGGTTTGCCATCTATACATGACTGTGGCGGTCAAAAGGTTAAAGATAGTGATTTGGACTCGATATTGGTGTTTGTTCTTGTATCGTACGAACACCACAGCCAGTCACGCGAATTGGTTGTGAAGTTAACTGAATATTTCGAACGCGAATCAGTTAATGGTGGACTTTTATTGCCCGTAACGCAAGTGCAAGATCGCGTCGCAGAAGCACTTGGAATCGGCAAAAAACTATTAGAACCATCTTGAAAGAAAAGTATCGGCCTTTCGGTACTGAAGAAAATGTATTACGTACGCCTAAAAAGAGGAAGAAAAGCAAGCCTGTAACAGGTATGACACATTTGACGCAGACGCTATTCGAAACCACGTGTATGCTTATTACACAAGAAATGAATACCCAACTGTGAGTAAATTGCTGGTATCACTACGAGAGTGTGGCCTGTTTAGTGGCAGTTCCACGTCTTTAATAACAATTATGAAGCAAATTGGATTCAAATACAAGAAAACCGACAAGAGGAAAATTATGATGTAACGATATGATTTAATTTTGCACAGAGTATCATTCTTGAGGGAGATGAACAAACAAAATCATGAATTAGGAAAATGTCATATTTATCGATGAGACTTGGCTGAACTCGAATCATACCGTGCCGCAGTCGTGGACGGACGATACCAAGGTATCTTGCTCAAAAGTGCCAATGGGAAAAGGTGGACGCCCAATTATCTGCCACGCCTGATCAGCCGGGGGAGGTTTTGGGAATGATGCCTTACTCGCATTCGAGTCTAAAAGTACAAAAGAATATCATGAAGACATGGACGCAAATAAATTCACAGAGTGGTTTACTAACTTGTCAAGATAAGCTACCGTACAGTAAACATTTAAGTAAAAGTGCTCGTCACAATATTATTCGTTGTATTTAAAATAAATACCGGAATCTGAGACTGAAAGTGGCACCGGTGACTGAAAAGTTGTGCGGAAATCGGTTGTCATGGTATGGGCATGTGATGCGGAGGAATGTGGAAAATGTCGTGAAGAAAGTCTTGAGTATAAATGTCGACGGCTATAAGAGTAGAGGAAGACCAAAGAAGCGATGGATGGACTGTGTGAAAGATGATATGGCTAGAAAGGGAGGGACTACCGAGATGACAACTAATAGAGAAGTATAGAAGAAAGCGACATGTTGCGCTGACCCCAATTAAATTGGGATAAGGGCGGGAGAATGATGACCGGAATCTGATTTTGAGATAATTTCGATCCAAAAAGTTCCTATTAACGGATAGGACAGTGATTTAGTTAAAACATGGTATTATTGGTGAATATTGATCGACATTTGTTAATTTTCATAAACGAATTACCGTCATTAACTGTCGAACCTAAGTGTTTAGGTACAACGCGTAAGCGACGCCGTACGCGGAGGACTTACAGCGTTCTTCTCGCGAGTGGCATAAGGTTGGTGGATTGGATTATCATAAGACTTGAACGCGCAAGTAAACAAACAGGTTACTTAAAACAACTGCTCTTCGAATTTGTGCAATTTATTATCATGGTAACTTTACCATCATGGGGATGCTGCACCGGCGCGAACAATAAGGATAAGGACCAGTTTATTACGTGCATGAGATGTAACTTGGTTTGTTTATCTGTACCGAATATTCCTGCCGCCTCCGATGAATATTGTAAATGGACATGCTTGAGTTGCACCAATCTGATTCATAACCCTTCAAATAAAGATTGCACGCCTGCTCGTAATGTGTCCACCACAAGGGGAAATAAAAGACCTGCCCTGAATTCCTCTCCCGAGAATAAATCCGTAACTAGCCGTGACATTCGAGAAATTGTGCAAGACGTTATAGCTTGCTGCAACAATTAAGTAACTCGATCATAAGTATTATCAATAAGGAATTGGAGCCAATAGGGAAAGATTTGAGAGAATTGAGCGTATCACTTCATTGTCATACTAAGCGGTTTGAGGAGTTCCAATCTGAACATGTTGCCTTAAAGAATACTGTCAGGGAATTAAAGGAAGAGAATACCCAATTGAAAAGCTCTTAGAATTGGGTCAGCGTTTTAATTACTTGGAGTAGCAAGCGCGGTCCAACAACCTTGAGATACAATGTTTTCCTGAAAATAAACAGGAAAACCTATACACAGTTGTTAATCATCTGGGTTCTGTAGTCAATTGTGAGTAGAAGGATAGCGATGTTCTACACTGTACCCGCACTGCTAAGCTCCAAACCGATGTCACCCGGGTGTCACCACTGCGTGGATCGCCCGGAGGACACGGTGGAGGTCTGCCCGGCCTGGGCAGAGCACCGCCGTGTCCTCGTGGAGGCGATCGGCGGCAGAGATCTCTCGCGTCCGGCCCTGGTTCAGGCCATGGACGGAGCGAGAGGGCATGGGCAGCCGTCACCTCCTTCTGCGAAGCATTAATGCTCGCAAAGGAGGAGGCGGGACGGTTGAGGGAAAGGCATGTTTCGCGCCCTCTCGCCCCTAGCCGCCGCAGGAGACGCCCTGGGCGTCGGGAATCCCGGGCGGATTTCCGGCCACCGTAGGCGCGGGCTTGCGGACGGTGAGCAATGGGTAGCTCACCGTCCGGCAAGGACCAGGCCCGGGTCGACGGCGCGTCGTATTCCACGCGCGCCTCAAAGAGATGTCAGCACAAATGTAGGGGTCAACTAGGGCTGATGCCTGCCGGGGTCGCGGGAAGGTACTTATGGGTCACCGAGTCCCCTGGCAACACAGGCAACAGGAAGGAATACGGGTGGGTTTTAGTCAGTAAGAGTCTGACACACCCTCCCGCTCCGCCCAGAGCGGGAGAAGTTATTTGATGATTTCCCACCCTCAAAAAAAAAAAGCTCCAAACCGATAGTTCTCGTCCTCATTCTGGTGTGGTTCAGCTCGCCTCGCCACGAATTTGGGATCTGCTATTGGCTGCCGTCATAGATTACGACAAAAGTAATAAAAACAACAAGCTTAATAGTGCAGACTTTGGACTTGCTGGTATGTAATGCCCGATTTATGTTATGGAACCTTTATCTTCTTCCAATAAGTCTCTTCATGCTGCCGCAAGGCTAAAGGCAAAGGAAAAGGGGTATAAGTATGTTTGGGTGAGAAACGGCAGGATTTTTGTGAGAAAGGCTGACGGCGAGGGACATATTTTGATCAAGAATATGGACACTATAAATAAGATAATGTAACGTTGTAAACTTTTTTTCTTATTTTTCATTATATAATTTTATTTTTTGCTTGCTATATATACGGAACAATTTAAATTCAATTCCTTAAAATTATATTACCAAAATAGCCGTGGCCTAAGAACAAAGTCCCATGTTTTTATCGGAATGAATGTTGTAACGACTTTGATGTAATTATATTAACATAGACTTGGCTTAATGGTTCTGTTCTGAGCAGCGAGCTGTTCGACGACAGGTACGTATTCTATAGAAGGGATAGGGAAAACACAAATCTAACTGGAGGTAAAAAAGGAGGAGGAGTTCTGATAGCTATGGTATAAAAATTTTTACAAAAAAAAACAACCGACTTCCAAAAAAAACTTTTTCAGTTTGTAGTGTTTTTCCGGTTTCCATCTGTGGCCATCTGTGGTCTTTATCATCAGTTGCGGTGGCCATCTGTGGTCTTTATCATCAATTCCACTCCACCAAATGGTGTTTTCCGAGAGCAAATGCACAAGTTACTAAAAAAAATACCTAAATCGCTATAGGTGTGTCTATAAAAGGGGGACGTCATTACGTCATTCGACAAGTAGGTAATTGCTGAAAATCAGCGCTGTTGACGATAGGCTTGTCCGAAGTCACAGCATTTCGCTGAGCAACGACCTTTTCTTGCACAGATGCGACGCACTGTTTAATTGTTCTAGTTATAGTTGTTTATTTGTTATAATAGTAGTTATTTCCTCTCTCTGCAATCGGCATTCTGTTTTTGTTTTGATTGTATGTTATGTTGTCATTGGTTGTCATCTGCCAGTGTCGCAACACAGAGTAAATATTACGTAATCGACAGGATTGTCAAACTTAAATGAATTGATTAGGCTTTTAGCTACTTTGTATATGTGTGTATTTTACGTAAATTTTTGTAATGTGCGTTTTGTTTGTGCATAATATTTTTTTTTCTTTATTTATTTCTATAATTTAAGGAATTCCCTGGATTTCCATTGGGATCCCCTCATCAGATTATGACTTGGTGACAATGGGACCACCTCGGGAGCATACCCTTTCAAACGAAAAAATAATTTTTAAAATCGGTCCACAATTGACGGAGAAATACATAAAAAAAAAACAAATAAACATGTCGAATTGCCTCCTCCTTTTGGAAGTCGGTTAAAAAGACTGGGAAAGTAATTGTGAAGATCTCTGGGTTATTATAGAACTACCACACGATCCGTCAGTCGGATAGCTCTCTGCACAATATACTTACCTCCGCCAGTACGTCGCTGTACCTTGGAACACTTTGTGAATTCTTGTAGTGCGGTCATTGAACAAATAACTGACTGTAACGTTTGTCTCATGGGGGATTTTAATTTGGGTAGCATCGATTGGAAATGCGTGGATGGCATCGGGAATAAAATTGGACTATGCGGTATCGACGAACTTTTCCTGGATATTACATGTGTTAACATGTTAAAACAATGTAATTTTATTACGAATACTGCTGGATGTACATTGCATCTTGTGCTCTTCACAATACCGCTATGTTGTGTAAATGAATGTCTATATCCTTTAAGTAATGTGGATCAACATCACCCCCCCTCTTGACATTATTTCATTTGACAAGGAAGCTAGGCTCCCCTACAATCTAGCAAGGGCGACTTCTCGACTTCCATAGGGCGGATTATCTTCCTATTCGTAACTTCTTAAAAGAATTGAGACTGGAATTCATTGACATGGTGGTGCTGATAGGATGCTAGAAGTCTTCTATGATGTTCTTGGTACCGCGATACAATAATTTTTGCCATTACGTAAACCTAAAAGCTGAAAATTCGCGTCATGGTTTAGTCGTACATTGATAAAAATGCTAAACGAAAAGAATAAGATAAGAAAGCGCTTCAAGAAATATAAGAACCCATTAGATGCAGTAGAGTTAAACTAATTAGTAAACGGTGTGAAAATCTCGCTTCTACTTGCTATAAAAATTACACAAAACATCTAGAAGATGAATTGGCGTCTAACCCTAGTTACTTTGTACTTATCTAAAGACAAAACGAGGAGAGTCAAGTGCTTACCCCTTGACCATGACCGACGGAACTGCCTCTTCTGACGGCACAAAAGTATGCGACTTATCTGTAGACTATTTTTCGTCCGTTTATAGCCCTGATAAAAATAATAATAATTTATTTAATCAATCAAATAACAATGTTAACATTAAATGATGATAGTAGAAATGTTGAATTTATAATTCTGAATTCTTGCAATTTCTTGAAAATTAGTCTTGTATAGTCTTGAGTCTAACTACCCCAGTTATTTCCTGTGAATCCACAAGAATTTATAAAGTCTTGATCCAAAAAAAGGGGCTGGGCCAGATGGAATACCTCCAGTATTTATTATGGCATGTTCATCTGAACTGGTTTACCCACTTATGTTGATCTATAACGAATCATTGATGACCGGTACATTTCCTTCAGTAGAAAATCCCAAAAGTTGTTCCGGTTCACAAATCGGATGACAATGTAAGCAATTATAGGCCTATTTCAATTCTATCTGCGTTCCCCAAAATTTTCGAGTCACTGATATGCCCATATTATTCAGGATCATTTAAAGATGTATTTAAGCGACCATCAGCACAGACTCGTTAGGACCCGTTCTACTAGTACAAATCTGGTACCTTTTACAGAACTTCTCACAAAGGCTATCGATGCTAGTTATCAAGCTGACGTTAGATACACGGACTTCAGCAAAGCGTTTGACAAAGTATCCCACAAAGTCTTAATTAATAAGTTGCAAGCCTACGGCATCTCTGGGTCCTTGTTAGAGTGACTGAGTTCGTATTTAACGGATAGATTTTCTTTGTTATCGTTAATGGTTATCATTCAACCCCACAAAGTGTTTCTTCCGGTGTTCCCCAGGGCTCACACCTAGAACCAGTTTTGTTTAATTATTTTGTAAATGATATCTCAAGGTGTTTTCTGCACTCAGATAGTTTTATGTACGCTGACTATTTAAAGTTTATGAGAATTATTAAGGCTGAGGAAGACTCATTACTACTGCAAAGTGACCCCAATCGCCTCGTTCTATGGTGTGACAGGAAAGGAATGGATCCGAATCCGAAAAAATGTTACCATGTTAAATGTATAAGGAACATCCCAATAGGCAGCAATTATCGTATATCCGGTGAAAAAATTAAGGAAGTTGAAACAATAAAGGACCTTGGTGTACTGTTTGACAAGAAGTTAAACTTTCACGCCACATCTCGATAGTATTATAAAAAGAGCTTCGAAAATATTAGGGTTCGTTCTAAGAAATTGCAAAACCTTTCGTCACAATAGAACAAAAATACTACTTTATAACAGTCTCGTTCGCAGCATCCTGGAATATAATAGTGTACTTTGGCGTCCTCACTACGCAACGCATTCATTGTGACTTGAACGTGTCCAGAAACGCTGCGCTTGGCACGCTTGGCCACCCAAAAAAATGCGTTCTTACAATAAAAGACTTAAGTATTTTAACATGACTTCTCTCGAAAAATTGATGTAATGTTTGCCTATAAAATCACTAAGCATAAAATAGACAGTCCCAGATTGCTTGCCTTTTCAGTTTTCGTGCAGCCTCTAGAATCCCGCGTAGTGCTATCTCGCCCCAGCGTCCACCTTTTAGAACTGTTTTGGGGGCCAATTCGCCTTTTGCAAGAATGTGTAAGGCCGTAAATGGCTACAGTGATGTTATTGATCTCCACTTTGACTCTCTTGCTAAACAGAAAGCCATCCTTAATCGCAACCCCTTATCCTAATCAAGTATATGAATTCTGTAAATTTAATTACTGTGTTAAATATATCAATGTTATCTTTTATTTTTACTAATTTAATTCATTTAATTTGAATTTATCAATTTTTACATTTTTTATTATTATTATTTTCTTACCAATTTTATCGATGTGTTTTAATGTCAAAGAATATTCAATATTACCTTTACTAATTTTATAATGTTTTATCGGAATTAGATATTTTAATTTTATTTAAAAAGTTACATTTAAATTTATTATATATTATAATAAATTTAAATGTAACTTTTTACCGATGTTGCCAGTTTTTCAATGTTAGCGCTTATTACTAAGTAAGTTAGATTATTTCCTTGATTCATTGTTTTATGCATGTGGTGTTTACCTATAAGTAACTGATGCACTGCTATTATTTTGTTTAATGTATTATGTGTTTATATCATTGTAATCAATTGTTGGTGAACCTATTAAAATAAATAAATAAACTTGTTAACAAACCTCCCCGACCAGTGCATAATCATTATGGACAATGCGTCTTTCCATTCAGTTCAAATAAATAAAGCACCTACTCAAGCAAACAAAAAGGCTGATTTAGTGGCATGGCTACAAAGACAAAGCGTTGAAGCTGGCATTGTTGAAAGCTGAATTGCTGGAACTGGTAAAAGAAAATAAACCTGCGAAACTAAAATATAAAATTGATGAATTGACACTTCAGCATGGACACAAAGTGATAAGAACGCCGCCGTACCAATGTCAGTACAATGCTATTGAGTTGATCTGGGCTCAAGTCCAAAGGATACGCAGCTCGCCACAATACAAAGCCGCCAAGACTTGACAAAAGTGGTAGAAAAGACTCGAAAATTAATAAAGGAGGATTTTGACAGAGACAATATTGATAATAAAATTGAAAATGAAATCATTATATTTACAGGTGACGATAGCTTAACTGACGATTTTGGCTCATCATCCGAAGAAACTGATTGAATGAAGATTTAATCACATTCGCTTTTTTTTTGTGATTGATTGAATGTTATTGTAACTAAAAATATTAAATTAAAGGTAAATCGTACCATTGTATCATTTCAAAATACATACAATATTAAGTTTAAGTCAAATTTTCTAATCAGAACTTTAATCCAATGCACTTTACAATACATGATAAAATCGAAAACAAACTCACTCACACACACACACACAAACAAACAAACAAACTCATACAAACTTGAATCGATTTATCGTGAGGATCGAGTACCGAGTCGTATGGTTACTTCACTAGTTACGTCGCGATGACAAATGTCAAAACGGGCCTTTTATTTTTTGACAACTTTAGTATTAAACTATTCCCTACACATACATACTTAAACTTACGCCTTTCACCCATGTGGGTAGGCAGAAACTACAGAATGACACTCGCTACGATCCTTAATACTTCTTTTTGTTTCGTTTACGTTCAATACATCTGGTCATACACGCACGACGATTGCGAATAAAACGCACCTGACCTTTCTGAAGAACTATCACCAATAAGGTCGGACTAGTTCAGCAATAAGACGTAGACAGCTTTCTTCCATGTTATTGGTAAACACGCAAGTGGCCAATCTGGAACCTAATTGTGGTACTTCACTATTTATAAATGCTTCAATAGTTTCGACAGTGTGCCAATAGACATTTTGTATTCCACTGATTAAGACAACAGTTTCCATTGAACGGTCATTGTACTGATACTGATATTTAACTTTTAAAAAAGAAGACAAAAATTTTGTTGTGTAAGATCTTCAAAAAATGTAATGTAATAACAAATTACAGGAAATTGTTATATTTCAAATTTTGTTATATTTTACCTTTCACCACATCAGATAGGGATATTCATCCTCCATAGAAAAGGGAGGATCTTCCGAATTTGCGTAGTTCGCATGTAGCCTTGTTGATGCCACGCCGACCATCCAACTTTAAGCAACACTTTTTAAAACAAAATTATTCCACAGACTACCCGGTAACTGACTTCGACGGTACCAAGTCATTCGTAATATCGACGACTTCGCTGCTGGGTGGCAAGAACCCGTTCTTAGGAGTGGCCTACGTGGTGGTCGGTACTCTGTGCCTTTTGCTCGGAATTGTGCTGCTCGTCATACATGTCAAGTGCTCCAAGAGGTACGTGTGGCTTTTTAAATCTTGGGTTAATCGTTAGTTAGAATATAATTTAAATGTCAGTCGACAAGTCGTTAATGATGTAGAATCTGCAATGCCATATGGCCAGCCATCGCACACCTTAAGCTGTGTACGTCCGGTATTTTTCAACGGAAAATGGACCGTGTTTTTTCACCGGTTTTGCGGTGTTTAGGTTATAATGGAAGTACGATAACCGCACCAGACAAGTGTAAAAAACAGGTTCCGCTGTTCCGGTGAAAAAAAACGTAGGGCCTTAGGATCTTGTCTATGGCCCTAGGACTACACAAACTCGACTCAAAATAAAGAATTGTAATGTGAATGTCATATTGTGTGACAATACAAGGTGTCATTAACACTTTCTATGCCAAGCACCCAGCATATGGGTCGAAAAATAATTCGTTCGTGTGCCCACAACTCGCATCCGAGTCGTCGCTATATGTAGCTAAAGATGACTTCTGTTCAGATGACTTCTGTTGATTGAATTGTTATAGATTTGCAATAAACATTATATGGCATGCCAATTTGTATGTATTCTATGTACTTAGCGGTGAAAGTGTTAAATAACTGAAAATGTAGTAATTAAACTCTTTAATATCATTATTAAATTATTAACCTATTGACCGCCACGTAAAAAAAGCAAAAACTTGCCCTCGGCGCCAAGCTACGAATTTTTCCTTAAAATCTGTCATGTAGTCGTGAGCGTGGCGTGCTGGGCACATTTTGGTCTGTCATCTATACATGACTGGCGGTCAAAAGGTTAACAACTTTTACTATGGGACCAACTCTGCAATCGCCTATAAAAAATCAGTTGTCCCATACATTTTGTTGAGTTATGCTAACATAAACGTATGGAGCAGCAGATATTTTTTTTTAGTTTCGACAAAACGTTTACACGTCGACAATACCGAATACGTCATGAACAATTATCACTGATTTTGGAAAACTCACTGTAGTCGCAGGACAAAAGCTCATATTGCAATGTTTTATTTGAGTCGAGTTGTTTCGAAAGGTGGCGATAAAGACGAAGACGTCCATCACCATCATCCAGTTACCAAGGTGATGGATGTTAATTCCTAAAATTACGAGAAGAGGCCTCAGCCCTGCAGTGGAACCATCACAGATACAGTACCCGACCGTAAAAAAAAGTCAAATAAAGTAGGTACGATTTTGTAGAGCGTTGTCTCTGTCACTCATACCTCTGTGACGGTCTCTTTCTAATGCTCGTTGTGTCAACGTGACGATCGGGTACTGTTCTGAATATTGTGGTATTAAAATTACCACTACTAGATTTTATGTGACAAATATAATGCGTTCCATTATTGTACGTTTGCAAAATGAAAAGGTTAAGTTCTAGTTTCATGTTCTGCATAGAGGTCCCATGTCACTTTTTCGAGCTGACATTTTCATTAATAGTATTGGCAGCACGTATTCGCAAAAATAATAAAACTCGTGTAGTAAGTAAAGTAAGAATAAATTGACGTAAAGGTGCTTAACCTTTTCATTCCCCTACTGAACACGTTACAATGTCTAACAATCACATAATAGGGTCTTACACCCATTTTTGAAATGTGTCTTAATTAAATTCTATAGTGCTAATATGCCCGAAAATAAATCACAAAATTTTTATTCAATCGATAAGTGCCATAAAAATGCATTTAAATTTTACATTTTCAAATTTTGCGCGTAGTTTGACGAAAACGCTGGACGCAGTGGATGCCATGTTGCTCTGTGGTCATGACGTCACTTGGCTATGTAAACAAATGCGCTGATCTATTATCTGACTATCAGGTGACAGGTGACACGTTTTAGTTTACACAGCCGTATGACGTAACAACATGGCGGCTACTATTTCATGGTGTTTTTTAACAGATTAGAAAAACTGAAAACTTTGAATTGAATTTTAAAATTTATTTTGTCATTTTATGAACATTTCCGACTCCTTTTTGCCTAAACAATCTCAATAATATATTTATAGATTTTTTCTCGTATACAAGATGCAGTTTTGAACCTGCAAAACATTTCAGGAGGTTGTTATGAAACTCGTAAATAATCATATAACAATACGATACCAAGTCAATAATCAATAATACTTTTTATTTTAGATTTTTAAATTTTATCTTTTTTTTTTTTTTTGTTGATTCGGTTCGAGAATCACTAACATAATTACCTCCTAAAATGTTTTGCAGATCCAAAACAACACCTTGTATAGTAAAATACCCAATACCCGGGCATTAATATGGCACATCGGCGGGGTAATTGCGTAACACACTTACAATAGCAATGGCTTTCATTTTGACAGTTCAACAACATTCATTGTGCTATTTACGTTTTTGAGCAGACATATTTTTCGAACATGTGAAGCAATGGGTTAGGAATATCCTTCACAATCATTCAGATTGTAATTGCGCAGTGCAGTTGCGGGTTTTAGAAAGAGACCGTCAGTGTCACATAAGTATGAGTGACATGCAGAGGCGACGCTTATCAAAACCGAACTTTGTGTTGAACCCGATGTGCCATATTAACGGCGGCGTACTGTACCTACTTGCATGTAACATCAGACACAACCCTCCCACCCAATCCTACTTCCTACACGAGGAGCCCGTGACACAAGCGCCCACTCCGTAAGTCTTTATTTTACGTTTTGTTGTTTAAATCTATATAAAAATGTAGGGTTTTATCTCACTAAGATGTCATGGCGAAGTCGCCAACAGCCACGCTGATGAAACAAAATTGTATGACAATAGGGATGATGACAATTTTTTTTGCCCGTCTGGTGCCAAGTTTATTAAAAAATATTGGACACGTGTTTTTTCTTTTTTACGTAATGAAAAGATTACGGCGATACATTGAGTTTAAATGTGACATGAAGTCACGCCTTGCTAGATTTTATACTGAATTGTGACGTAGCGAGCCTCCACTCCCCAACTTTAATGCGTTTTATCTATTTATTTTTTATTAATATGATAAAGCTAAAAATACGTGTCTAATATTTTTTTTATTATCTGACTGATGGACCAAATAGGATTTCTTTTTTTTTACCCAGGTGCTATCCCTATTATCTGGCCACGTTGCCAATATGAAACTTCCGGTCGCCGGGCCAGAATTCCCACATTACGCTAGCGCAATAAAATATGCACCTTTTTTCTTAAGTATAAAATGTGTGTGTCTCATTAGCTGTCCTTGACCTAATTGGTCAAGGACAGCTAATGAGACACAATTGATTTTCTGCTGTTTGACTCCGAATTGCTGTCGCGCGGGGCTTAACAGGTTAAGAGCACATTATCTTTTATGTCCTCTTAATTATATTAATGTCCTCGAACATAATAGATAATGTACATGATAATTTTCAAAATGAAGAGCAAACCGGGTGCTGCCAAATATAATAATAATTAACATTAATGACGTAAAGCGATTCTATCGGGCCTCTACTAAAACCCAGTCGGGGTCAGCGCATTCAGAGCAGCGAAATACTTGAGCGTGTTCTTTGCTTTCATACGCCACAGGGAATCATCTCTTGCGCGCTATTTTGAACTCTATTCTAGTTTTGATTTAGTTCATTACCAATTTATCAATGGAAAACGTCATAGATTAGTTTCTGTATGCTCTCCTTGACATGATTGTGTCACCGTTACTAGGGAATATATAGGCTGGCAACCCTCAGTCGCCTAGCTGAGGGCGAAGTCGCCATGGCATCCATCGTTACTAGAATATTTGCCTAAACGGTCCTAAAAGTCCTGTACAATCCAGTTCTACTCGGGCTAAAAACTCATGCGATGTAATAAAATGTAGGAAGGAGACAGCGTATAGTGTGCGTCTACGTCATAGAATCTGCGATAAGATACGAGGCATGCCTTTTAAGTTTTGTCTTTTGAAGAAAAAAACAACTGGAACCTTATAGTACCTTTTATTGTTTTTCAAAGTATTCACCACGTAGCTTAATACAATTTTCATTTATTCCACTCTAAAGTGGGGGTGTTCAAATTGGCTGACTTGAAAGCGTCGACTGCTTCTTCACCGGACTGGAACCTTTGACCACGAAGACTTTCTTAATTTTTGGAAATGTAAAGAAATCGTTAGGGCTTAGGTCAGGACTGTATGGAGGATGGTCAAGAATTTCTACTTTTACCTGCTTCAAATATTCAATCGTTTGGCGCTGTGTGAGCTTGCGTTGTTGTGGTGCAGGATGATGCGTCGCTTTGAGTTAGATTTTCGACGTTCGACGATGACTTGTGGTAATCAAACTGTGGTATACCACTTTGCGTTAACCGTTCTACGATCTTCAAGTGCAATAGTCGCAACATGGCCGGTTTTTCCAACGAACGTGGCGACCATCTTCTTTGAAGTGCTTCGAGAACGAACAACTTTAGTCGGCTTTGGCTCGTCTTGAAAGACCCAGATTCTAGATTGTTGTTTGGAATCAGGATCGTAGGCATAGATCCAAGATTCGTCACCACTGATGATGTCGTAGGCGTGATTTGACTGTCCTCGGTTGAACCTTTGCAGAGTTTTCTTACACCATCTGACGTGGGCCGCCTTGTGATCGTCGGAAAGCAGAAGCGGTATCCAACGGCAAACTAGCTTTCTCACACCAAGCTTCATGCAAGATCTTGTGAATGGTTGTCCCTGAGATGCCTAATAGAGCCTCTCTCTCGATACGTCACATGACGATTTTCGAGAATTAGTTATCTCACAGCAATGATGTTTTCTTCAGTGAAGGCGGATTTCAGGCGTCCTTCGCGAGATTTGTCACTAACACTAGTATGTCCACGCACGCTGGAATTCTAAATACCAGCGTTCGACAGTCCGCAGACATGGGGCTTCATCACTGAACACAGATGTTTGCTCTTCAAAGCACTGAAGCCGTGTCAGTCCTCTTCTAACGTTCTAGAAAATTATTGCACGAACATTTTCCTTAGAAAGATTCATTTTCGTGCGTAACCTGACAGATTCCAATCGACGCTGTGACTAAACAATAGCATTAACAAAAATACTTTCAACTGTTTTGAGATTGAAAATTTAAACACATTCGAATATAGAACACTTCCAAATTCAAAATTGCCGGGAAATATGGAAACGACAAAACTTAAAAGGCATGCCTCGTATAGAGGCGCAATGCTGTTATCGATGATTTGTTTTTATGCCGTACCGTGACGTGTTGGAACCGTCATAATTTCGGTGTGAGAGAGATAGAGCTACACAGGACGTATAAAACCATCCCTTTTTCGAATCGGAACAGTGATGGAGACAGACAGACAGTGACTGAGAAAGTATGAAATGTAAAAGTACTTTCGAACCCTGTTTTTAGGAAAGTGAGTTGCTGGCCCGAGAATATTGATTAGGTAATAGTGCATCAACACTTGAATGAAATTGTTGTAGCGAGATGTGGAAACAATACTCGGATCAGGTTGCGGTCAGTAGCTCGAACGACGAACGAAAGAAAATCGAGAACAACGTGTACGTACGACTTTACAGTCTTAAAAAGCAGTTTTTCTTTATTTTTTAATACAGGGCTCTCCTTTTTAATCCCTCCTTTCCTTTCCACCACTGACATCATTGATTTCAATAAAATACAGCGATAAAAGGATATTTTGGCACTCGAATGACGTTGACAGGGGGGCGCTGTAGGTAAACATTTGAGCAATTGTTTTGTGAGAAAACTATGGTTAGACTACTGAATGTCGAAGTTTGAAATGTCGACGTATGTTAGTTCTAAAGTACAGGATCTCGATGTACGCCAGTTCGAAAGTTCACTGGACCGAAGTATGCAAAGCCGACGTATCGTAAGTTAGAAAGCATATCAGTGCGAATATAGCGAAGGATAATGTTAGGTTAGGTTAGGTTAGAACAGTGACCATTAACGATCGACCAGATCCCCTCTATTACTCTAATTCAGGGTAATTTTGAAATAGCATTCTTTCGAAGTTCCGTA
The DNA here is from genome assembly GCA_905333075.3 of Atethmia centrago. NCBI lineage: Eukaryota > Metazoa > Arthropoda > Insecta > Lepidoptera > Noctuidae > Atethmia > Atethmia centrago. The sequence continues at coordinate 13,514,056 of HG995387.1, forward strand.
CATCGCGATTAAGAACATTCTCAATTAAATAATTCGCCATAGCGTACTTTCTAACTCAGGTAAATCGTACTTTTAAACTTTATGAATACAGTACATCGATATTTTAAACTTCGAAATTCAGTATGACAGTCCTTTAGTTCCGATTTTGGCCACGCGTCAAAAGATTCTTGTACAGCTGTAATTTTCTACGTGATTTGTGTACCGGTGCAACTGGATTGCGGCCGATCGATGATATCGGCCGTTCAGGTCGATCCGATATGGTTTTGGTTGGCTTTTACTCGACGTCGATCGATGGTGTGGCATTGGTCAAACCATGCATACAAACAAAAATTGCCTAGCCTTTTCCCAACTATGTTAGAGTCGGCTTCCCGTCTAACCGGGTGCAGCTGAATACCAGTATTTTACATGGAGCGACTGCCTATCTGACTTCCACAACCCAGTTACTGCGTAACACGATACCCCTTGGTAAGACTGGTTGTCAGACTTTCGAGCTTCTGACGACCCGTAACGACTGTCAAAGATCTACAAATGACAGCTGGGATCAACGGCTTAATGTGCATTCCGGAACACCGAGGGGTCTTGGTATGTAAAGATGGTCACCCATTCACGGACCAACTGCGGCAAGCGTAGCTTAACCAGATCGACCGACCCGTGCGGCTGTTATTACTTAGCTGCAAGCCCCTCCCATCTGATGAAACTGTAAACATACTCTGCCAATCAATGTACTGTTTTGAAGCGATCAATATCGACTGAATGCGACTGGTCGACGTCGCAATTTAGTTGCATCCAAATTGTATTTCAGTTGAAACGTATCTAGTGTCATCATTTTATATAATTAGTTGATCATTTTTGTTTTATATTTCAGTACTACCGAGATGATCAACGTGAATCCTCGCACGCCCTACTCGTAGGCAGTGACGTCACCCACAGGTGAATACGACACTTACTAGTTATGAGATTACTTATGTTTATGATATTTTGTTGTTGTCGACCACAGAGCATGGAAACGTCGCGCTGGCAGCGTCTAGAGAGTAGTCTCGTATGAACTAATAAAATTCGTGGTGCCAAAAGTGTTTTGAGTGCAACTTCTGCCACGTACCGTCATTCAAAGCCATCAGTGTCTATACGTCACTTGTGTGGCATAGTGCGAGTAATCGGTGTCACGGTTGGTTTGTATGGGAAGGACAATGCCGTCTCCGCTCGCAGCGGCCGCCGAGACTTCTCCGTGCTCTGTGACAACTAAATGCTTAGCGGGAAAATGTTATGATTTTCGTTAAGTTAAAAAAAAAATGATTATTTTTTGCCGTTTCTGCAGATTGTATTTGTGGCTTTAAAATTGTTTAAAAGTCCATACTATTAACAATTATTTTTATATTTGTTTAGAAGCTATTTGTCGATAAAGGAATGAATTCCAGGAAGTACAATGCAAATGACTTGCAATGTAATCGGATTCAAAAGTTAATATAACTTGCCTAAATCGAGTCTATGTAGAATGAGGTAGAAATATTTATTGTGATAAAATATTGTTAATTATTCCGTTGTATTATGTGTTAATGTTATTTAATTTCAAAATCTTTAGCTGTGTTGTGTACACACTTCTTAGAGATAGTATTAAACTACTTTTGCATATTTTTATTATTCCTAAAGTAATTTCATTGCTTTGAACAAAGATACAAAATATGAAACCAAAAAAAAAAGCTGATTTCATGTCAAAAATAACACAATTTTACAAAGCGTACTTAAGTACAAATTGTGGGCTTTGGATATGTAATTTTTCGGAAAAAAAGGAGATAGAAGAAGGAGGATCTCCTGTTAAAAATAACGCCATATAAAACGTGTGAATGTCTCAATATTCAGGTTTATACCTGTGGATGGCATGGAACTCCGAATTTCATTTTTAACGCCAAAAATACAATATAATGTTTTGTATCTGTTTCTTCATGTAAACTTTGTCATAAGAGCACACTGGACATCGTCTTTTAGTCAGCATGGCCTTGCCTGACAATTGAGTGTTAAAAATGAACTTTTTAAAATATTTTTTTTTTGGTTTTCAAATAACTTTAGACGATAAAAAAAAGTTTATGAGACATATCTCAAAGTTTTTTTAGCGTCTAAGTTATTTGAAAACCGCGGTGAAGGTAATTTTTATATATATTTTTAACATATTATGTACTGTCGCCAGCACATCAAGTTACCACAAACTGTCAATTTCTCCAAATGATTTTAAACCTTAAAAAGTTGATGGTTAAGTTAAAAAACGAATTAGAAAATTTGACAGTTCGTGGTATATGATGTATGTAATAAGACGTGTAATATGATTGGATATATTTTACAGCTGTCGTCAGTTTTTGAATACTCTACTGAAAGCCAATTAGGTGCTGGTCTGTAAATGGACGAAATAGTTAAAATAATGTCCTAGTTGCAGGTTCAACCTATAACTTTATTGTTGGTAGTGGAATTCTAAAGAATGTACTAACTGGTAGATTTATTATTAACAAAGTGCCTTTATATTAATAATTAGACGCTTTTGTATCTCGTTGTCGCTACTTTAACTTATTTAATATTATCTCACTTAAGTATTATGCTATTTATTATTGTAAGGAGCTGTTTACGCTGCGTGAATATTGTGATGTAAAAAAAAAACAATAAAACTTATATTTGTGTCTCATTCAGTGCCCTTCAACCGACTTAAATTAGTCTCACCGTGCCATAAAATTTTATAGAAACTATGAATCAATCTCCGCACGGCGATCATTTGAAGGCACAGCGTATCTACCGATCTCTCGTCCGTGCAGATGGCGCCTAGATCAACTAAAAAATAGATTTCAGACTTTGTTGCGGTTTTGTAATCTTAATGAATATTAATGGCTAATAAAAAGACATATAAATTCCTAGGTTTTTTTAAAAACAACGTATCAGTTCCGCAGCCTCTCCCGTATTATTAATGATCACTCATTCGAGTTAATGTCTAGCAAAATATAACAGAAGCCACTGCAATTCCTTCTAGAGAACATTCCTCGGTAATAAACGTTACTTAGCATGTGTTTTGGCTAAGCATTATTCCTGTCACGGTCGCACAACTGTTAATCTACAAATGTTAGATAGAGATGGGAACATGTCTTAGTCAAAGCACGTGCTCTACAAACTCTTATTAAGCTCGGTGTAAGATTGGATAATATTAATGCTTAATTTTAGCACGAAAAGAGAAATAAATGGCCTTAGGCGGTGGGCACACCACGGCTTAGATAACTTAGATTTGAAAAAAGTACTTAAATTAAAAAAAAATAAACAATAAAATGTATAAATACCATCTTCTTATGCTTGTATAATTAACATTGCATTTAATTGTCTTATCTATCTGTATTCACTTATTTTGTAAGTATTTTAGAGAAATAGATCATCCTTTGTATGAAAGCACGAAATTTTTAAATGTGTTAGACTCTAGCTAAATAAATGTTTAAAAAAATAATGTTTGTTTTCTTTGTGAATGGTCCTTAAGACGCTGACAACACATATACCGCGGTCACTGTCAGATTGCATAGAAAAGAAAGAGAAGCGTGATGACAACACCCTTGTAATTTATTGCAAAATATGAAGCAATTATCTACATAATCAGCCTATAATGTTCCCACTGCTGGGACACAGGCCTCCTCTCTGTGAGAGGGAGTAGGCCGTAATCCACCACGCGGGCCCAGTGCGGGTCGGTAGATGTCACATGTCTTTTCGAATTTTCGAATTCTCGAATTTTTGGTACTAGGACATGCCGGTTTCCTTACGATGTTTTCCTTCACCGTTTTGAGAGCAGTGGTGATGAAATAATTTACACAAAGTAAAGCGCCTGTCTGGGTTCGAACCTACGACCTACAACTCGTAAGTCGCGGCCGTGACCACTGGGCCACCACTGCACAAGCAATTATCTATTTACTCAAAATTGGGTTTAGTAACCGAAAATAAAAAACAACCATGTTCTGCATTCAAATAAGATGTACTTGTTATTAATATACGTACTTAACTTATGTTGAAATTTAATACAGATATTTTGGATTAGAACTCAAGGTAAGAGGTTAACGGCGCGTCGTATTCCACGCGCGCCTCAAAGAGATGTCGTCAGCACAAAAGTAGGGGTCCACTAGGGCCGATGCCTGCCGGGGTCGCGGGAAGGTACTTATGGGTCACCGAGGCCCCTGGCAACACAGGCAACAGGAAGGAATACGGGTGGGTTTTAGTCAGTAAGAGTCTGACACACCTTCCCGCTCCGCCCAGAGCGGGAGAAGTTATTTGATGATTTCCCACCCAAAAAAAAAGGTAAGAGGTTAGTTTAACGTTAGTTTGTATCGAGATTTTTTTTCAAAACGTGTTTTGGTAACAACCAAGTTCTGGGAAAAATGTTCAAAATTAACATATATTTTTTCCGCTACCACAAACTATACAGATTTGGCAATTTTTTTTCTTAAGAGAAACCTATTTTGGTCAAGTGGGTCTTGTCAGCGCCTTAAGATATTTTTAATAGTCAATGATTACCAATTCAAAACAGCTTATAAGATTAGTTGATCGATACTGTTGCAAGATTATTAATTTTATCGTGAAATATTGAATGTATTATCGTTATCACTAGCGATCCACGCGCTTAACATCAATAATGTATGTATGCCTACCTATAATAACACGCCCTAAGCGATTTGAATAAAGATTTTATGTTAAATTAAATGATAATTAATTTAACGATAATTTGAGATTCAATCTTTTCAATGTTTATCACATTTTGCATGAACAATAACAATAATTATGCAAGTCTCAATTTCATATTTCTTTTAAGTAGCCTCATAAAAAAAGTCAAGAACAAGTTTTCATCTGGTTAGGATCCAAGCCGACCAAAAGTCGAGGGTGCTTCCTAGATCTAGGAAAAAGCTAGACAAATTACCGTTGAACAGCATGTTACAGATGTCATATTTGGTGATTACCTCAATCAGTTCATTAGCTAATGAGAACTTGATCATTAGAGGAGATTACATTGAAAAGGTAATCCATAATTACGAGGGTCATTCAATAAATACTTAGCCTACAAAAAGTAAACGAAAATTTTGGAAAAGTGGCAATTTATTTTAGTTAGTCTCAGCTAGCTCCCGAACCTTCAATCGGCGATCTGCCAATACGAAATCATGGATTTTTTTAATGTTTTCCTCCGTAGCAGCTGTTTTCGGTGCACCTGGACGTGGTTCATCAAAAACCGACGTACGGCCACGTGCAAACTCGTTGAACCAATTCTTGACGGTGGCCATCGATGGAGAAGAGTCACCGTACACAGCATCCAAGCGCTCTTTGATTTCGATGCGCGTTTTCCCTTCCAAAAATAGGAATCGAATCACCGAACGATATTGCTCTTTTTCCATTTTTGTAAAACCGATCGACACGTTCGCTTCCATATGTTGTCAAATTAAAACAAATGAAGGGATTGGAATGAAAATTTGAAAAAACAATTAAAAAAGAATGTGCTACACTGTGGTAAAACTCTTTTGAAACTACAGCGCCCTCTGGCGATGAGGCTAGGTACTTATTGAATGCACCTCGTAGTTATTATGGACACGTTCACATTGTTCTGTACTATATATTAATAACAATGTATGGAGCGCGAGATTAATTTGACAGGACTAAACTAAAATTTATCTTCTGTCCTTTACTTAATGAAATAGAAAGAAAAAGATGCACTGAACTTAAATTTAGTTTAGTTTGTGAACAAGGGAATCGGCACCATTGTTGTGCTATGAGCTATGTACTATATGCTATTGTATTATAGCGTAGTCTGAAATCAGCTTCAGAGAGTGCTTCCGCCAACAGCCTGACTGGGCCGAAGATTTAGTCGCCGGTCATCATCATCTGCCTGGCCTACTTATCCCAAATATGTTCGGGTCGGCTTCCAGCCTAACCGGATGCAGGTTAATACCAGTATTTTACATGGAGCGACTGCCTATCTGACCTCTACACAACCTAGTTACTGGGTATAATGATATCCCTTGGTAAGACTGGTTGTCGAGACTTTCGGGCTTCGACTACTCGTCACGACTGAGATCTACAAATGATCAGCCGGCAGTTGTAAATATACCGAGTCGCTATGTATTATACTGTATAATTTGTATTTTATTATATGAAGTGATATATTTAAAATAACGTTTTATTTCGCTCGGAATTTGTTACATTTCGGTTTAAATCACTTTTATAGCATACAATATTAATAGCATAGCTAAATGATAATGCAGGATATACGGTCCTTTGTTCCCGTCCCGCGTCTTTCACATTGGGGTTTCGTCATCGTCACTTTCCATAACCATACAAGACATCCTCTTCCTCTTGTTGCCTCAAATAAAAATACCTACGCGCTTACTGAACTTATAGGTACCTATTATCACTACTAGGTAGGTACTTATTTCTTAAATTAAAAAAAAAATTAAGTAGTTAGGTACATAAGTAAAATGAGTTCGAAGAAAATCTCATAACATAGACAAATCAAGGTCAAAACCGGTTTGAAATTAGTAACTTTTGTGCACAATGTTTTATACATATTCTACAGTTGATGTTAGTTTGATACTGTATTTTACCGTTTTATACAATGCCAACCGTATTTTCCGTATTTGAACCGTACCTAATTCCACATTATACAGCCTTTACATCTCCGGGACCAACGCCTTATCGTGTTTTCCGAGGCACGGAGGGGTTTCGATATGTAATGGTTCACCCACCCACGGATCGACATTGACTAGCGTAGCTTAACCTTCGATCGACCCGTGCGGCTGTTATTATTTAGCTACGAGTCGCTGGTGCTGGTTGCGACATATCGACCGCGAGTGCCCGGCGGTGATCTCTTTTTACTATTCACACAGAAACAGGAGTAGATACCGCGACGCTTGCTTCCGTGTACTTACCGCCGACGCCGACACCCCTTAGAAATAAATCGAATTGATACGCCTTAACGAAACAAAAAAAAACGTAAACTCGTAAAATCACCAGGAAATTAGACAATCTAATCGTTAAGATAATGTAATCAATAAATGCTGGCATTATTTGATACCCAATTTGCCGTGATAGCCGCTCGGCCACTAGTGGAGTGTGTTGTGGAACCTGGACCAACATGGTGCAAGTTCTGTGGGTGCTGACGTTGCTGGCCAGCTCAGCGCTGGCCCAGGAGAGTGGCCTGTTTGAGCTTAATATAGTGCATTACAATGATTTTCATGCGCAGTAAGTACTTACTTATATCTTGAGTTTTGTTTTTATGGTAGAAATATAACGAACCTATTATGGATGGACATTCTCGCCTCCCGACGCAACGGTTGAGATACGTACTCTCCTCGTGTAAATGAGCCTTTCAGAGAATTAACAGGGAGTCATCACAAGTACCTTTATATAAGCCAGATTTTTTTGATGTTTTTCGCTCTGCCTTTTTAGTGTTCCGTAGCGAACAAGGAACCCTTATAGTTTCGCCATGTCCGTCTGTCTGTCTGTCTGTCCCCGCTGTAGCTCACAGACGCTTAGTAGGTAATTTGGCATAGGTATACCTACATATTAATCACGCCGACAAAGTGCTAAATTAAAATCTTGAAATATATTATTTTTAGGGTACCTCCCTTGCACGTAATGTGGGGATGATAATTTTTATCCAAAAATATCTTCCTGTGAGGACGATATTCCACACCATGGTGTGGAATATCGTTGGATAGGCCGTTCATAAATATTGGTCTTTGAACACCACTTTTCCATTCAAGGATCCGCTTGCGTAATATTAAGCATTAAAGTGTTAACTTTTGAGAGTCAAGTGACCTCCCCCCCCCCTGCCAGTTAAATGGTTGTTTATGGAGATATGAAAAAAATCATGGCAGTAGTACATATAATGCAATTAAAAGGAAAACTATCACAGCTAAGTCGGCTTTACAAATTAACGAGCAATAGTCGCCCAACTTAAATTTGCATTTAGGGAATCGTGACGTATATCGATGTATGGGAGAACATGTTTTTCAATTACAATGTTATTTGTTTTTGGAACAAATTAATCTTAAGTAATCCCAATTACGGAACAAGGCCCACCAGCTTACCTACTCTTAATTTTGTAAACGACCGTAATGGCTCGCGTGCCAAGTTGCCAACGTGACGGTTAAACCGGCCAAGTGCATGTCGGACCACGCACAATGAAGGGTTCCGTAGTGGGACGTTGGGATGAATTTATCCCAACAAAAAATTACAGCTTTCTAGTACTAAGCGTCTCTGAGCTACAGCGGGGACAGACAGACGGACATGGCGAAACTATACGGGGTCCTTGTTTACTACGGAACTTTAAAAATGAGGATGTATGAACATGGAAGAAGTAAGAGGGAGAGTAACTACGAATATGTACGGATCGTAGCACTGTGCATTCTATAGTTTACTATTTTTAAGATAATAAGACCTTTAAATTTAAAATCCCTTTTAATTTACACCTACAAATCACCTTCCGTTTTTCGTCCACTCGAATTAAAAAATAGAACTAAATTGACTGAACATGATTTGGCTAATGTCAGTAACCGTTTTTTACCGACGAAACCGGATTTAGTGTGCATGCATTACAATGATATTTTTTATAAATGTTTGGCATAAATAATTATTATTGCAGCCGTACGGGTGGTTCCCATCGGTACTTTACTTGTAATTTTTATCTTTGAAGTCTATTTGTTTTATAATTGACTAGCTTTTGCCTGCGACTTCGTCCGCGTAGAGTACCCATTTCTTTTTTCTAGATATTATTATTATTGTAACAATAAAGGCTCCTACATACTGGCGCGACTTGTCGCGCGACGCGACGCGCCAGTATCTAGAAGCCTTAAAGAGCTTTGGGTCAGTGGGTCGTCTTAGGGGCGGCTATTGCCCGCCACTATGATGTGATATTTGACAAAAGTTCAGGTAGATACTGTCCTTTGGAGCCTGGTTCAATGTACAATTTTGGGGGCCGTTTATTTCTAAGGAACATGACAGGAGCACCTACACGCAACATAAGCCTGTGACACGGAAGACCCCGGATTGAGAGAGTTTAAAAATTCAACAGGATAATTTACCGATTCGTCCATATGGAAGACCATGATGTCAGAATTATAAATGATTTCTTCACCTTCGAACGCATTTATCAACATTTCGTAAATCGCAGCGGCTTGGTCGTTTTCGGGGGTCACTAAGGAAGGATTTTTGGAAATTCTACCCCTTTTTTTTGTGGATGGGAAATCATCAAATAACTTCTCCCGCTCTGGGCGGAGCAGGAGGGTGTGTCAGACTCTTACTGACTAAAACCCACCCGTATTCCTTCCGGTCCACTAGGGCCGATGCCTGCCCCCCGGCAGTGCTAAATTTGTGCTGACGACATCTCTTTGAGGCGCGCGTGGAATACAACGCGCCGTCGACCCGGCCTGGTCCTCACCGGACGGTGAGCTACCCATTGCTCACCGTCCGCAAGCCCGCGCCAACGGTGGCCGGAAATCTGCCCGGGATTCCCGACGCCCAGGGCGTCTCCTGCGGCGGCTAGGGGCGAGAGGGCGCGAAACATGCCTTTCCGTCAACCGTCCCGCCTCCTCCTTCGCGAGCATTACTGCTTCGCAGAAGGAGGTGACGGCTGCCCATGCCCTCTCGCTCCGTACCATGGCCTGAACCAGGGCCGGACGCGAGAGATCTCTGCCGCCGATCGCCTCCACGAGGACACGGCGGTGCTCTGCCCAAGCCATTCAGACCTCCACCGTATGCTCCACTGTGTCCTCCGGGCGATCCACACAGTGGTGACACCCGGGCGTTTCCTCCCGCCTTATCCGACACAGGAACCTCTCGAAGCTGCCGTGTCCGGTGAGGACCTGCGTCAGGCGGAAGATGAGGACGCCGTGGCGCCTCTCTAGCCACTCCTCAAAGAGGGGACTTATCGCCGCAATTGTGGCGTGCTCAGCACTGGGTTGCGACAACCGTACTCTCCATGACGCCATGAGATCCCACCGGAGATCCGTCCGCTGTGCCGCGATTTCTCGCGGCAGCGAACTTACGCCCCGGCGTTTCGCCTCCTTGCGCCACTCCCATACGTGCGCGAGGACTTTTGCCTCCAGATCCCATGGCGGCAATCCGGCAAGGAGGCTCGCTGCCTCACAGGAGACCATGCGGTATCCCCGGACCATCCGGATGGCCATGACCCTTTGGGCCGCGCTCAATCGGCGGGCTGGCCGCAGCGCCAGAGAGCGCGCCCATACAGGAGCCCCGTAGAGGGCCATGGACCGCACGATCCCCGCGTAGAGCCTCCGGCAGGAGGCGTTTGGACCCCTAGATTGGGCAGGAGCCGCTTCAATGCAGCGCCTGCCCGCTTCAGTTTGGGAGCCAAACGTCGGAAATGCTCCACGAAGTTCCACCGGCTGTCGAGGACGAGTCCCAGTGTGTTATGTTTTCAGGTTTCATGTATGTTTGTGGGATTCTTTATTCCACCATAACTTCTAAATGGCTTAACCGATTTCAATGTATGTGGTATCGTTAGAAACGTTGCGTTATCCCGGGTAACATAGGCTGAAAGTTTAAACAGTATAATGGGGGAGCCATGGTTCATGAAAAAAAGTTTTTTTATTTTTTACTTTACTTCTTATACTAGTATAAGAATATCTATCATCGTCTAGAGCTTACTTAGAACATAACAAAAATATATAACAGTAGTATTCGATATGATAAATTATTTATTTTCTGTAAGTAGGTTTGTACAAACACTTTTACACGTTAATCATATATTTAAAATAAAGCTAGACAAGAAAGGCCGAAACAAACTCAGAGGTCACAGTTCATAAATAATCTTGGTCAGATCATGTGAAGATATATAGGATATATTCGTTCACTAATAAATAACAAAATAAATTAAATAAATACAACAATAGGTTCTATTCAATATCCAAGAAATTTTGAGGTGTCTGTTTCTTCAATAGGTTGGTTGTTAAAATTTACGTTTAGTTTGATTTGTGGTGGTATGCGCTGTCTAAAGTTAATTAATTTTGTTTTTCCTAAGTTGGCTTTTAAATTATTTCAATTCAACCAATTCATAATTCATATTATTCCGTAGGCATTGACATAGAATAATCAATAATAGATATATAATAGAATAATCAATGACATAGAGCCAAGAACCAAAGCTATTGATAACGTAGCCGTTAGTTTTGTTTTTAATAGAAAAATAATAACGAATTATGAGGATAAATAAAATATCACAATAGTTTAATACACCCGCAGGTAAATAATTAAAAGTAGAAAACATATTTAACTGGTCAAAACAGGAATCTTTATCCCATTTCCGAGATCTTGGCTCTGTACTCTTTAAGTCTTTAGGCAGAGAATCTAGTAATAGTTTAAATATGAAAATTAACTGTTATTTAGGTTCATGGCTTTTAGAGTTGTAGAAATAATAGACTTGTTCATGTACTCTTCTACTTCTTACTTAATATATTTTTCCAACACACAAAATCAAATGTACTTCAGAATCACCACATCTTTAAAAACAAAACTCGCACTCGTATCGCGAGGTCTTAACCCATTAATTCCCAAGGGTAAAAATAAAAACATATTTATTGGTTTTATTGTTTATTACGTTTACAAATACATCCAAAAAGATAAAATTATAGTTAAAAAAATATTGAATAATTAGTTTACATTCCGCAAAATGTTGCGTCTAAGCAACGTTGGGATTACTGGACTTAAATTTTAATATCAAGTCTAACAACGTTGGAGTATTAGCGTGAGTGAAATATTTTAAAACAATCGGCATGAAGATGTACTTGACATTTTTACACATATAAATTGTTGTACTTCGACACTGTCGACATCTTCTTCGACGTTTACTTTCGTGCTCTTCTATGACATGACCAATATTATCGAAGCGAATATTGGAAGGTAACGCATTTTTGGATGATCTTCCTAGATTTGTATTTGAATTACCCAAAAAGTGGGAATTATTTGCAGTTGGGCTTCTTCGGTTTTCATCAAACTTACAGCAACGTAAGATTTGAATTCCAATTGACTCAAAGATCGCTCATTTGCCAGGTTATAAATTTTCCACGAATTTACCAAAACACTATCTATCAAATTGATGAATAGTGGCCACCACCATTTTTTCCCTCTTACTCGAATCCTACAATTGGCTATTCCATTATCATGGAGATCTACGCCACCCATATTTTTATTATAATCTGCTATAACCTGGGGCTGTGGCACATTCAACATCTTTTTTATTATTCTATCATAACGTTTTGCTGTAACCAATGGTTCGATTTTCGCGTTGTTAGTAGCCACATTCACCACAGAATTGTCATTTCATCGAACCAACAGTACTTGATGTTTTTGGTCAAAGCTGTAGTCAAACGACCCTCTTTTTTTCTGAAGACTTTTCGTATTTATCAATGTTTTATTCATTGTTCTATTTTCTCTAATAGTACCAGTGGCAAAATAGCCTTTCTCTTTCAGAATGCAAAACTACTTATGCGAAGAAAAGAAATTATCAAAAAAATGCGATGTTTACGTGGGTGTTCAATAACGGACAATAGGTCCAGAAAAATATTTTCTCCTAGACCTAAATCATTTCTAGTGACGTTAATATTCTTTCCGCCATATGGAATAAACTGGTACAGATAACCATTTGAACTACACAAGCACCATACCTTGAATACAAATCTTACAGGCTTTCCTTTGATGAACATCTTACAACCATGACGCCCAAAATACGGCACCATTTCTTCGTCAATGGATAAGTTGTGTGAAAATATTCCGACCTGCATATTTTTTTTGGTTTATTGTATTGAAAATAGGACGCAATTTAGCGAACTTATCATTTTGATCCAGATCAGCATTATCACATAAATGAATATTTTCCTTTATAGAGTCGAATTTGTTACGACTCATACAATTTCTTACAATTGATACATTTTTGTCTTCATCTTTTGACCAGTATAATTTCGCAGCAGGCAAAGAATGATATCCAGTCAGTAATAATATACCTACCAAAAAATCTTTTGAGTTCTGCTACCGTGAGGGTAAATAAATGACGGTTATGGTCACAAGCATATTTTTTTGAAAAACCTGCAATCTGTTCCCAAACTTAATCACTAAAATATAGGGAAAATACTTCAAAAGGTGTTTTTCCACCTACACGTTCTTCAATATTCTGTGTCATTGCTGTTTCGTCACTTGTAGGAAAATGTGTATAAGTTGGATGTTCTTTTTTCCAGTTTGGAATACATTGGTGACTTCTTCGGCAGTCTTGGCTTTTTCGAAGCCGAAGGACCGGGGTCACCTTGCATATTTTCAGGCTCTGCGGGTAAATCAGTGTGGATTTCATACGTTCCAGCGATATCAGTGGGCACACTATTGTTGTAATCACCAAGTGCGTCATCGTCTAGGTCTTCCTCGTCTGTAAGATTTTCAACCGTCGGGGGGGTGTACACGGCATCGATTTGATTGGCATCTTCTAAATCCTCTTCCTCTTCTAATATACTCAGAACTTCTTGAGAAGATATAGATCATTGCCAAGCCATTTCAACTTTTTACTTTTTTTCACTGATTTGTGTACACTCACTTTTCGTTTTTAAGAATTACTATGTGACACGGTTAGCTTGACGTTCTATAACCGACTAACTAATAAAACAAAAGTGCTTGTACTCTTTGTATACCGAGAACCCATTGTTTACAATAAATTTCTAACATGAATGGCAAGCTGTGTAACAATAACAACTGACTATTATTTCTCCCAACGTTGCGCATACGCAACGCTTCCTGGAAATCTAAAATAGCTTTATTTCAATTAATATTTTTTTATGATTGGATGAATCTGTCGATCTTGAGATGACTCAATTAGCAGTTTTTGAAAAATAAAAATATTATGTATTTGTATTTAAAAAACCATTTAAAAATTTTTTTCGTACCACTTGCTCAAAAAAGTGACATTCTATGCCACAAAAAGCGAACATAACAATAGTCATTTTTAATCTGTTAAAAACAGGGAAAGAAAATTGTACTAAATTGCATTCATCCTCTAGGGGGAGAATGTGATTTAAATTTGGAATACCTACTTACCGAAATTTATACTGAACTACATCTGTGTTTATACCATTGAGTTTGTATATAAAGCATTATACATCTTTTTTAAAAAGGAATACGCATTTATTATGCAGTTATGATTATTAAATAAAATTACGAAAACCGACGAGGCCGTATGAGCTGCCTTTGCTTTTCCGACAAAAAAATATTAGTCTAGGAATTTGCCGCGGTTTTGTTTTCTTCAAATACATAAACGTTATTTTAATTTATTTTTATAGTAAATAAGTTAATGTTCTAAAAATACGTTACGGTGTTAAATCAAAGCGACAGTGGTGCCGATTCCCTTGTCCACAAACTAAACTAAATTTAAGTTCAGTGCATCTTTTTTTTTCTATTTCATTAAGAAAATGACAGAAGATAAATTTTAGTTTAGTCCTGTCAAGGCTGTCAAATTATTCAGCGCCTGTCACTACTCCATACAAGTTTCGACGTGATTAAAAACTTGCTTAATAAAATTACTTTAAGACAAAGAATCCGAATACACTTTGGTGCATATACTCAAAACTGAAAGCTACAATAAGCATCAAGCACAGCATTGAAATAAATAGATTCAGGAAATTACTGGCTTTTTTAAAAAGAAAATCAGAAGGGCATTGCGCAAAGAAGTCTAAAATTTTTACGACTCAAAATGTGGAAAAACTTCTTAATTAATGAAGCTCCTGACGAAATTTTTCTGGCCACAAAAGTAAGTATACATGATTTAACTATGAATATTTCGTATCTTAGTAATGGTAATTATTCTATATATTTACCTGTTTTTATCTTTGTTATAGGTGGCCTTAATTTTTGGACTCAATGGTGCTTGCCGCGGATGTGAACTTGTAAACTTAAAGGTGGAGGACGTTGAAAATCATTCCAATGAGTTGCTGCTGATTAATGTAAAGGAAACTAAGACAAAAGAAAAATCGGTCATTCATTGTACAAGGACAAAATACTAAAATCATTCATAAATATCAAGCATTACGTCCCACCAACATGGAAAACAATAGATTTTTTTAAACTATCGGAATGGGAAATGTACTCGACAAGCCATCGGCAAAAATAATATTAGCAATATGCCAAAGGAAATTGCTAAATATTTAAAACTTAAAGATGTTGAACTCTACACCAGTCACTGCTTTAGAAGAACTTCGGTGACTTTCTTGGCGGATTCAGGGGCGGATTAAGCAGTCAAATTAACAAAAATATAAAACTTAATCCATCAGAGCCATAACCATCAACTTCCGGCATCTTATCTTCCTCCGTAACTCACGATGCACCACCACCACTATCTCCGACGTATACCTACTATCTATAATGAAACGCAAGTTCCTCAGACGCAAGAACAGAGAAATACTCAAATCAACTCATCAACAATAAATGTACCAAACAAAAATGTAAGTCTCTCTATCAATACTTGGAACAATGTTTCGAAACGTGTTAACTTTTACTTGTCATTATTTTTAATAAATGCTTATCTCATATTATTATTGTGTTAATTTTTTCGCAAATGGTACGAAAAGTAGAGTATTTTCCTCGGTGATGAAGCTGTCTTAGACTTGGGTGAACTTAAATCCCTCGCTACACTCAGGACTCGTCTTAAATCCCTCGCTTCGCTCGTGATTTAAGTTTTTAACACCCTCGCTACGCTCGGGAGTAAACCTCGAGTCCTTCGTTACGCTCTCGATTTAAATCGTCACCCGCGACAGAAGACACTGCTTTATCCCCTTGGTTAATAATCTACTATTAATCATCTCTTAGTTCTTCTTCTCGAGACTGGCTTACATTTCATAGATTTATTTCCTTATTTTTAAAACAAAAATAAAAAACAAATTTGAAATGTTGCGCTCGCGCAACGATGGATAAAGGATGGGTGCACGTCAGAGCTCGTAGGACTGGCACGACAACCAAAGTGGCGTTTTCCCGCCTTTTACCGGAAATCTACCGATGGCACGACTAACCAATCTCAGCGTTCTCAGCCTCCTGCAGGCCAGCAGCCTCAGTCGGTACTACAATAGTCAAAACAATACTTTTAATATTAAAACAGATTTAATTTAACATAGCTAATTGAATTAAATAGGAATTCCTAACACAATGCATATGGTGAAGTGGAGCTGCTTTCACTATCAGCTCCAGTTCTCTTAATTCTTACCAGAAGAACTTCTCAACAATTAACGTCCCTGCATCGTGAAAAGCAATATTTTGTAAAAGGTGATGAGAAGTTGAAATTAGGCTATTTTACTTCCATAAATTACAAACTGAGTCACTAAAAAGTGGCAAAAAAACTAAAATACAAATCCAAAGACACCGACTTCCAAAATTAAAGTTATTTTTCACTTTGTAGTGTTTTTTGGAAGATGGTTATTTTTTTTTTTTTGTAAATATGTTTTTATTTTTTACTTTTTAGTGGATCAGTTTGTAATTTATCTAAGTTACAATAGCCTATAAATGTGCTTTTCCCGATACAGGGACGTTAACTATTGAGGAGTTCAAAATCGGTCCTTAATTGATGGAGAAATCGGTGAACATAGATAAAAAACAACAACAAACAAACAAACAACAGCTATGTTGTATGTTTGTTTTTTCTTGGATCTATCCAGAACATAAAAATACAAAACTTCCTGATTAGGTCCTAAAATCATAAATAATAAAATACCTAGGTTGTTAGAAGAAAATTAAAAAAATAGTTTTTTTTTAATACAAGTTTCTTTTCCTTTATTATAAAGAGTACCTATTTATAGCTAATATCGCCGTGCCGTAGCCATAGCGATACAAAGTGACCAAAGCTGGATTATCTCTGATGTGTTAGTTAACAAAGCGTCGTACTAATCAGATAATACGCTATTAAGTACGTTCTGATATCGGTAGCATTTAAATTGTTTTATGACTTTTGATTAGTAGTCAATCTTGATTAGTCTAATCTAGTGTTGGATTAAGCATGCGAATAAATAATAACAATACCCCTGCCGTTTTATCTGTGTATTTTACATAAAACATTGGTCAGGCAGGGGCCATAGTCTTTCCATAGTTCTAGATAACCAGTTCACTTTAGCCACCCAAACCCATAATCCAATATCTTTGTATCCATATTCGGCAATAGTCCTCCACCAATGGGGGATAATCGTCGGTTGGTGCCTCATTCCATTTATAATTGTCTAAAGGGCCTCTGTGACTTGGCTTCGGCCCCTCGTACGCCTTCCAAAGGTCCGGGACCCCATGGACTTGAGATATGTAAAATATATAAAAACAATAATACCTAATAAAAATGTTTATTTGCACCAACCTGAAGAAACAGGTTTACAATGAAATAGGCCGAAAGGTAATCTAACTACCTATGGGAGATATTAATCATATTTTGATCAAGATACAACCTGACATTGACCCCTAAGAAAATGCGAAATTCGCGGGCTACCACTGCGGATCCACCTTTAATAAAAAATGGCAAAAAAAAAGGGTAAAACCAAATACAAAACCCACGCTATCATCCCATGGGAAACTATTGACAGAAACCATGGGCAGAAACTATAGAAAGCCACCTGCTATACGCTCCTTACATACTCCCTTTGCCCCGTTTACGTTCATACATCTGGTCATACACGCACGCCCACCGGTTGCGAGTACGCAACCGGCGTGTGACATCACCAATTAGGCGACTATAATTATGTCTTCCTGGGGCGTCTGGTCCCGGCGCGCGGTTCCACTAACATCTGCCTTGTAAATACCTTTTGTTAGTCGCCTTCCATTCATCCTCTCAACATGACCAAACCATCTACGCATACTCTTTTCTATTTTTGTGACTACATCTTCTTTTAAACCGCACCGTTGCCTTATCACATAATTTTGCAGCCTATCAATTATAGTCACACCACACATGGTTCGCAACGAACGCATTTCCACAGCATTTATTCTACTTTCATGCTTCTTTTGCACACATCCAGCATTTACATAAGCGTAGGCACCGGCACACCATTATGAACAGCCAGTCGACCCTCTCTGGGCATCGACTGGTTGGTCACTATCGCTTGTTGGCCACTATAGCACGATTTATTTTATTTCCCGCAATTACCCTCCTTTCCACATTCACTTCATCAATCTTTCCATACCTTGTAAACAGACTCCCCAAATATACTAACTCACTTACTTGCTCCACACTCTTATCATTTATTTTCACATCACACAGCTCTTTCAAACACCATGACCTTCGTCTTATTCACATTTGTATTTATTTCTTTCATCTTATGTGCTCCATCTTATGTGCTTTCACCAGTCTGTGTATGCCCCATTTATCCTAACATAAGCACTGGAATCCTTGTATAAAGATTTCAGTGCCCGTACCAATCGCCAGTCCACAGTCCACACCACACACGGATAGTGTCGACCACAGTTCTTCCTTCCACACACTGTCATAGGCTTTCTCCAAGTCAACGAAAGCACAGCAGACTTCGCCTGAGCGTAATTTTGCGCGGGGCCCGTAGTAATTGCTACTCTTGACGTGGTTAATCCGGCACTGGTCTAATCATGACATTGAAGATACCTTGGGTATTTGCACTAGAAGCTAAGAATTTTTTGAGAAAAGATTTTATCAATGCTAATCGGATCATATATCTAATTTACAACCCTGTATTCCCCGAAGGGTTAGGCAATGTGCTGCAGCTGTGGATATCGTAAAGGAGACCGTAATGTTTTAGGAACATTCCTTAAATACAGGGTGTAACAAGACTGCCATGGGATCTGCAGTCTAAAGTCCTCGCGCACGTATGGGAGTGGCGCGAGGAGGCGAAATGCCGGGGCGTAACTCCGCTGCCGCGAGAAATCGCGGCACAGCGGACGGAGCTCCGGCGGGATCTCATGGCAACATTGAGAGTACGATTGTCGCAACCCAGTGCTGGGCACGCCACAATTGCGGCGATAAGTCCCCTCTTTGAAGAGTGGCTAGAGAGGCGCCACGGCGTCCTCGCCTTCCGCCTGACGCAGGTCCTCACCGGACACGGCAGCTTCGAAAGGTTCCTGTGTCGGATAAGGCGGGAGGAAACGCCCGGGTGTCACCACTATGTGGATCGCCTGGTGGAGCATACGTTGGAGGTCTACCTGGCTTGGGCAGAGCACCGCCGTGTTCTCGTGTAATAATTAAAAAACCCCCGACACTAACAAAAACATCTAAAAAGTAACAAAATAATACGTATTGGGCCCTTTCAGTTTAATATAAATTTAGGTAATATTTTGAGCCAAGCGACGTCTAGTCGGTCCCCCGACTAGACGTCGCTTGGCTCAAAGCCTGGCTAAAGAAAACGTCAAACAGACGAGGCTTATACCTAGCAATAATGAATGTACCTATGCTATTTTAGAAAGAATAGCCGCTGTTCACTTCCTATTTTTATTAGCCGTCCCCCGACTCGACGACGCTTGACTCAAAGTATTACCTAAATTAATATTAAACTGAAAGGGCCCAATACGTATTATATTGTTACTTTTTAGATGTTTTTGTTAGTGTCGGGGGTTTTTTAATTATTATTGGTGTGAAAAATCGCTATTTACGGCAGCGCGCAATGTAACGCACGCAAACCATTGCGCTTTTGGGTGCATGCAATGGTACAAGAGTTGTGGGGGTATTTTAAGTTCAGTTATAACTTTTAAAAATTGCGTGAAAAAAGTTAAACAAAGCTATGATAACAATGATGGGGAGACAAGTGACTCGGCTTCGTTAACCGTCTTTTTACACCCGTTAGGTATAGCACGAGCATTAAGGCTCGTGCAGACTAGCGCGATATAGCCTCAGTCTGGACGAGCCTTTATACCTATGTCATCAAGCAAACATACACTCACTTATTAAAAGGGTGCTTGCTTCGAAAATAATCTAAATTTCCCCCACTCCAGTTTCGACGAGGTGAGTCCACAAGGCACAGTATGCGTCCCCGCAGAGAACCCTTGCATCGGGGGCTTTGCCCGCCTTTACACGGCCATCGAACAGGCCTTCGAGGCGGAACCCGAGTCTATACTGCTGAACGGAGGGGACACGTTCCAGGGCACTATCTGGTACAACTTCCTACGATGGAACGTCAGTCAACACTTCATGAATATGCTTCCGCATGATGCTCATGTAAGTGACGTCAAAGACAGAGTTATGCCCGTTTTCAAGAACACTAGAAAACACATGAATGCCGAAATAAAAGTGCTCTATTGAATTTTCAACACTCGGCTCGGCTCAGCGAGAGAGAGTTGAAAGTCCACCAGTATTCATGAAAATGGGCTAGTCATGTAATAATGTTTAAGTGGTTATGGTGTTGGACTAACTGCCGAGAGTTTGTATCGTGTGCAGTTGACATTAAACTTAGGTTGCATCATCAATTTTTCTTTCTTTCTTTCTTTCTTTCTCACGCTAAAGTAATATTGAAATAATACTGCTATAAGAGGTGATGGTTACCCCCCAGGTCCAGTTGAAAACGGAGTCAGGAACTAGTTATGGACATTTTTGCTAAACTAGGCCCATTTGGCGCAGCCAGCCGGGAGGCACACATACCAGCTAACTTCTTACATCGCAGTTTTATAATTTTGTGTTTACAATTGGTACATGCGTTTATTTTAATTACATTTTTCATTTTATTTTAATTTAAATTCTGTGACCTTTATATGTGATTTGCTTTTTTCCTACTCATTCGTTAATTTTTATTTGCATTGACATTTTATTCTATTCTGTTGCAGTATAGTGAAATTTTAATTTTATTTTATGTACCTAATGGCGGTTTTTGCCCGAATTAAATTATTTTTATTTATTTTATTCTTTATTTACACTTTTTATTTGCAAAATATGTTGTGTGCCTTTTAGTCTGTGTAAAATAAATGTATTTTATTTCTTTCTTTCTTTCTTCTCTTTATATAAAACTAAAAAATAAAAATTTTTGCGCTGTACAGTAGTCGTTTCGTTGTTCACTGCAGGTGCTAGGTAACCACGAGTTCGACCACGGCGTGGCAGGTCTGGTGCCATATCTGACCCGGCTGGAGTCGCCCATGCTGGGCGCCAACGTCAACACCACGTTCGAGCCCAGCATGACGCCCTACATCAAGAACCACACCATTGTGACGCGGCAGGACAGGAGGATTGGGATCATTGGCGTGCTGCTGAGAACGGTAAGCTATTCTATAATTTATAATATACTAGCTGCGCCCCGCAGTTTCACCTGCATAACTATCGATCCCGTGGGAATATCTAGCTAAAAACTATTCTATGTCTTAATCCATTTCATGGTCTAACCAAATTTCCTCCATATCCGATCAGCCGTTTTTGTTAAACTCGACTTACCTGATGATTTTCACTCACAAAGAATTGACGTTATTGTAATAAACAATCCCACCAAAAACATTTTCATGTAAAATGTTGCCAAGACAAACATAGCTCGCACTATAAAAAAATCATCAAATCTCATGTAGAGCCAAGCTTCAAACTCTACACGCCCTAACTCTACAAGTAACACATACTCTACACCTTAGTCAAAAACGTGGCTAGTAACACCTTACGCCCATGTGAATGTAGCGAAATGGCCAAGCCAATGTATAGAGTACACCCCATTTCTCCAGGTATGGTTAAGTCCTATGTAATAGGGGCGAGTCTATTGCCATTAACCAAGCACAAAGTGTTAAAAATTAAGTGGTAACATTCATTAGTTCCTGTTTTTGACACAGAAAAGTGTGTGGCGCTAGACGTATTGAGATAGAATCATTATCAGAAAAATCGTACTTGAATATTTTCCCTTCCCGAAGTCCGAATGTAAAGGAACATAATATTTGCTCTGTAATCATCTAATGTATATATAAGTCAGCCTGTGGCATATTCATTAAAATGTAACAGTAGTGTACTCCGTGTCAAAATGAACTGTGTAATCTGAGGTCTATCTGTGACATCTGTCAACAATAAAAAAGGTCCGTCGTCATGTTCGCATCTGCCGTGTTTGATTCCATCCAATAAATCTATCCTAATCAGGGTGATCCCCACGAACTTTCAATACAAAGCCTGACTCCGGGCTGCTACTGAGAAATTCCTGATGAAAAAATCCAGTAGATACTTGAAACCACTACCTAGACCAACGAGGCATACCTACGTGACCGAGGCAGTGTAATTAATTTAACTGTTTCAGTTTTCAGCGCCGATCGGTCAAGTAATAATGGAAGATGAGTTGGAGGCAGTGAACCGCGAGGCGGCGCTACTGACGTCTATGGGCGTCGACATCATCATAGTGCTGTCCCACATTGGATACACCAGCGATTTGTGAGTATTTATTTCATCATAATACAAAAAGAATTGTAACTTTAGTCCAAGCCGTATCATAAACTTTTTTTTTTCGTATTTTGTATTTATAGTTCATAATACAAAATTGACAACTTGGCCTCGGATCTAAAATCAGTTTTTAGGGTTCCGTAGTCAACAAGGAACTCTTATAGTTTCGCCATGTCCGTCTATCTGTCTGTCTGTCTGTCTAAAGCTGTCTGGCTAAAGCGGGGCAGACAGACTGCCCCGCCTTACCTCAGAGACGCTTAGTACTAGAAAGCTGTTATTTGGCATGGGTACCTATACATATTATGAATTACGCTGACAAAGTGGTAAATTAAAATCTAAAAAAAAAAAAATTAGTTTATGATGTTTTTTTCTTATCTATCCTATGGTCTGGATAGGTATCCTATCGTTGGATAGACCGTTCAAAAATATTACGGTGAACACCATTTTTCGATTCAGGGATCCGTTTGCGTAATATTAGTGCCAATTTTTGTTAGAGTCAAGTGTCCCCCCTGCCAGCTAAATGGTTGTTTTTGTATCATCATCATCTGCCTGCCTTTTCCCAACTACGTTAGGGCGATCAGCTTCCAGTTAAATCAGATGCAGTTGAATATCAGTGTTTTACATAGAGCGACTGCCTATCTGACCTCCACAACCCAGTTACCAGTTGGGTAATACGGTACCCCTTGGTAAGACTGATTGTCAGACTTTCGGGCTTCTGACGACCCGTAACGACTGTCAAAGATCCACGAATGACAGCCGGGACCAGCGGCTTAACGTGCTTTCCGAGGCACCGAAGGGTCTTGGTATGTAAAGATGGTCACCCATCTACGGCAAGCCTAGCTTAACCTGATCGATTGACCCGTGCGGCTGTTATTATTTAGTCATAAACCCACATTTATTTTTTTTTGTTTTTGGATATGTGAAAAATGTATGGCAGTAGTATCTACATATAACGAAGTTAAAAGGAAAACTATCACAGCTAAATAGGCTTTACAAGTTAACGAGTACTCGTAATAGTCGACCAACTTACATTTGCAGTTGGAGAATTGACCGTGACGAATATTGATGTATGGGACAACATGTTGTTCAACTTTGTTTTTATTAACTTTGTTATTATTTGGCTATTAACTTTGTTTTTAGGATAAATTCGTTCCAACAACGCAACCCTTCATTGTGCGTGGTCCGACACGCACTTGGCCGGTTTTGTAATTAGACTTTACGTTTGTTGGGTTAAAGTTCAAAATAAGTACATAGAATAACTGGCTCGAAGCTTTCGGCTTGAACTAAAGTTAAAACTCGTTTTGTAATAAGACTGCATGATTCAATCAATCAATCAACTCAGCCTATAACAGTCCATTGCTGGACATAGGCCTCGCCCAGACTGCGCCACAACACCTTGTCCTCCGCCTTCCGCATCCAGTCTGTCCCAGCCACCTTTTTAAGGTTGTCGGTCCATCTAGCTGGGGGGCTCCCACACTACGCTTGCTGATACGCGGTCTCCACTCCAGGACTCGTATGCTCCACCGGCCATCGGTCCTTCGACAAACATGGCCAGCCCACTGCCACTTCAGCTGACTGCATGATTAATATGTTTTAACTACATAATATTGAATTGAAGTAGAGAACCGTCGCAAGTGCGGCTGCTAAATGACCTGTGCTACTGGTAACTTCTCTGGTAACCCTCGAACTTTTCAGAGAATACAACCGTGATTATGTGTATTTTAAATGGTTTTTTGATAGAACTTCAATTTTTAACACTAAGATGAATTTTGGTATTTTATATAAAGTATTCTTTTTTTTTTATATTGACTGTACAAATTATTGTTTTCAGACAACTAGCAGAGCGTGTATCCCCAACAGTGGACATAATAGTGGGCGCTCACTCCCACACACTTCTATTCACCGGAGAGACGCCCAACGGTGACACCGCGCTCGGAGAGTACCCCACCGTCGTGACACGCGCGGACGGACATAGGGTAAGAATTAAACGTATGTAGATTACGTTAGTGAACATTCTAAGAGGGTTCCGTACCTAGTTTGTGAGAAATCGCGGACATCCTTACATACGTACAGGTCGATAACCTGATATCGATTTTGAAGAAAATATTGTTATTGAATATTTAATTTTATACTGTACCTAAACTCTGTGTAAGTTAGTATTTCTTTTCTATAGAAATCATAAATAAAAATAAAAATAAGCGACTTCGCACCCATCAAGTCCACGTCACTTAGCTAAATAATAATAATAACGTTTGTTCTAAAAAAATAGGAGTACCTATAGACATTATGGAGGAATGAGGAACAGTGTGTATAGTTCACTCATCGTCTATAGAAAATTGTGTTGTGTCTGGTGGGCAACTGTTCGACGATTGATGTCGGGACCAGGGGCGTAGCTACCGCCATATCAGGCATATCAATGATACGGGGCCCCCAATCTACACAGGCCCGGACGCTCCATGTGTACCTACGTGTGTGAAAAATTCATAGAATTTTATCCAAAACTTTACATTCTTATTGATAGGTGGCCCGTAATGAGTAAAAACCTACAGAAAATATGAAATTTAACAAAAAAAATAAGCGTTTAGTCAAATCACAAATCTATATTCTTAACTTATTAAGATCACAATGATAGCTTAAAACCTAGTACCACAGCTCGAAAATTGGAACATCCTGTTCCAACTTTCGAGCTCGCTTAGCTCGCTCTTGAATTCTCATAATAGAATCGCAAACTACAGCTTTAAAACCTAGTAGGTATCCGAGTCAAGGTGTTAAAATTTTCTAGCTCACTTTGCTCGCTCTTGTATTCTATTAGTAAAATCAAAATGGAAACTTAACTTTCCTAGTCATTAGGCTACTTTGTAAAAAAAATCCCCTCATCTGGAACTTCACCGCAGTCGGGTAAAAAGGCCCCTTTAATACAGGGCCGCTTTATGACTAACTACGCCACTGGCCGGGACGTATATTCTTGTCGCGCGGTAAACTTCGCTTAAGCGATGTAGGATTTTGCGTGTCGTCAGTGTGATGCGTAGTTCGCAGTGGCGATGTAGATGCCGTGGCCGCCACAACATGTTCGGTGAGCCACAAGGTAGCTATTATGGATCTTAACAGTCGAATCAGAGCTAAAACGAACTGTACTTTAAAAATTAGTTCAAAAGATATTCGTGGAACACTTTTGTCTAAAGTGACTAAAATAGTAAGTAATAAAAGTGTGTACGTATTAAATAAATACCTACATAAAAACCCACAGATCCCGATAGTGCAAGCGTCGTGCTACACGCGGTACCTCGGCAACATCAAAATCTACATCAACGACCAGGGCGTGGTGGAAGACTGGAGGGGAGAGCCCGTCTTCTTAGGATCTTCTATCGTGCAAGGTAAATGTTATAATATAAAAAATCCCATGTGATTTAGAGGAGTTACAAACATGTTCGGGTCGGGTCGGCATGATTCAGCTCAGCCGAGCGGCAGAATCGATATACATACCTATGTTCGGGAAAAAGCCGCTCGGCTTAGCTCGAATTGTGCCGAGCCGATATGAACATGATTAAGCTAGAGTAGATGCCGAACCAATATTGCAAGCCCAATGAAAGCCGAATATGAGTAGTAATTGATTCGGATCGGCTTTGATGTTCGACAAATACTGCTGAATAGAATTTGCCAACCCGAACGTGTGTGTAGCACCCATTAAACTAAAATGATTAGGTAGGTTCTGTCCTGCACCAAAGCGCGGGCTATATTTTTGCAAATAAATTGCCAGCAATATTTTCGGTATGGCCAGCATAAGCATAATCAGCCTATAATAATGTTAAATAATGTTCCCACTGCTGGGACACAGGCCTCCTCTCGGTGAGAAGGAGTGGGCCGTATTCTACCACGCGGGCACAGTGCGGGTTGGTAGATGGTACATGTCTTCGAAATTTTGATTCAAGCATTTCAATCAAGCACAGATTCAGAGCAGTGGTGATGAAATAATTTACACAAAGTAAAGCGCCTGTGCGGGTTCGAAGCTACGACATACAACTCGTAAGTCGCGGCCGTTACCACTGGGCCACCACTACTGAGTATGGCCAGAGTAGGTCAAAAATATTACTCGAACATTCTGTAGCTTTTTCACGTTCATCTGGTGTCGCTTGATGTTTACAGAGGACACGTTTTTGTTTTATTCTAGTTCACTAGTCATTGACTTATAGCTCATGCTATAGGAGACAAGATTATGGTTATCGTTTTCATCCATCCGACGACTCCTCTGCAAAGAAACCCTGCGGTTTGGAAAGCGCCGTAAAAAAACATTTTCTCAACACGTCCGTCCGCCGGCACAGCGAAAGCTTCACTGGCAAAAGTGGCAAATGCGTTTCTTCTTTTTTTTTGTTATGGCATCTCGTAGTTGACCTTGAGAGGTCTCGACTAGTTTACCGGACTATCCTGTGGCTGCCTTAAGCTAACTCAAAGCCTCCAGCCTGGGGCGAATTTGTTACAATACTGAGCGACTGCACGCTAAGGGCACCCCCTGTGGGGTACGAACCTCGGCTTTGGGCGTCGCTGGGGGAGGAAGGCAAAATGGGACAGGCTGGATAAGAACTGGATAATTATTACTATCAGGAGAATTTATAGCTACGGGCTCAGCTACGGCGCGAGCTGGCACTTCGTCGAGCAAGGATCGGGGAGACGATTACGTCGAGGTCTTCGCGAGGGCCCTCGGCAGCGAGGTCGGAATGTCGGTTTGTGTTTGTGGACAGGATAGATATTAATTCAGACTTGTTACAGATGTAATGGCAAACATGTCATTTGGTTTAAATTGGTTTTTATTATTATTATTTTATTAATATTTTACATAGATTCTTTTATATTTGAGAATGTGAGAACGTTTGTAGGTTTAATAGACTAGATTTGTAGACCTTTTTTTTTAAGTACCTGGTACTTCTTGGGAGGCCTACACTGTACTCCCATACCTGTTAACATTGTAATTTGAAAACATTGTAAAAGACTAACCGTGGAGTACCTTGCCGGCTCTTCTCAATAGGAAAAGACCAATTGGAACCGTGCACCTAGCTTCTGACGTTTCATAAGTGCCAACGTAGGTTTATGTGAAATAAAATATCTTGATTTTGATTTGATTGCACTGTACTCGTGGCTACTGGCAAATCCATGGCGCTACGAGATATGTAGGTATATATATATATATATATATATATATATATATATATATATGAGTGGCATAGCACGCGACCGCTGAGCCGACGCGACACCAAACGGATTGATGATGTACTAATCTTAACGTAGATGTAATATCTATTACTAATTCCTATTCCTAATGATAAATGATAATGATAAATGATAAATGATTTTATTTCTGTAAGTAGGTTTTTACAAACACTTTTACACGTCAAAACATATTTTTTTTAAACTAGATGAGGCCGGCGTTTCCTATCTGACTACTCTGAGAAGAAAGGCCGAAACAAACTCAGAGGTCACCGTCTCTTTTAAAGTCCAGACATAATCTTGGTCAGATCATGTGAAGACCATGTCGATTGGTGTCTGAAATGGTCTTTTGATGAAAGAACCACACAGATTGAGTGGACCTGTCCAGTCAGTGCACGCATTTGTCAGTCGTTGTGCAGCTCAACTCATAACTAAAGGAGCTCAACGATTCAACGAACAATACCAAAGAAAGGACATTTGGCTAGGCCGCAAAAAATACTCAAAACTGCCAGACCATATTAAAAACTAACTGAGAATAAAACAAAATTAAACAATGATCCACATAGTCTTCACATTTACAATAATTAAAACAATATAATACTACACAGAGTAAATATTCATGTCATTGCATAAATAAAATTCATCAATGTCAATGTGTATATTCGGACATAATCTTGGTCAGATCATTTGAGGACCATGTAGGTTTGTGTCCGAAATGGTCTTTTGAGGAAAGACCACACAGATTTGAGTGGACCTGTCCAGTCAGTGCACGCATTTGTCAGTTGTCATGCAGCTCAACTCAAAACTTAAGGAGCTCAATGATTTGACGAACAATACCAAAGAAAAGACATTTGGGTAGGCCGCATAAAGTACTCAAACTGCCAGACCATCATTAAAAGTAAGAGACAAAAAAAAAAAAAAAAAACAAACAATGACCCACATAGTCCTCACATTCCTAATAATTAAAATAATATAATATAATATACTATACAAAGTAAATATTCATGTCATTGTTTATATAGAATGTTATATAGAATAAGAAAATATAAATAGCTAGCAAAATAAAAAGAGTAAAAAAACAACATTCACTGTAAGTTTATTGGAGCAGCTCAATCCCAAGCCTTTTTGTCCTCAATATAATCTTTAACAGTATAAAAGGCTTTTAGGCACAGTTTCTGTTTTATAAAACATTTGAATTTATTAAGGCTTAGTTCTTGAATGTGGCTAGGAATTTTATTATAAAAACGTATACATTGGCATCTAAACGAGCTGCCTATTTTTTTGAGCCTGGTTGTAGGAACAACAAATTTGTGTTTGTTCCTAGTATTTACATTATGGATATCACTGTATTTTTTAAACAAATTGATATTTTTATGTGCGTACAAAAGATTTTCATAAATATACTGAGAAGCTACAGTCATTATATTAATCTCTTTAAATTTTTCTCTGAGGGAGTATCTGGGACTTAATTTATAAATTGAACGGATTGCCCTTTTTTGTAAAACAAAAATTGTCTGAATATCGGCGCCATTTCCCCATAACAGAATACCGTACGACATTACGCTATGAAAATAACTAAAGTATACTAAACGGGCTGTGTCTAAATCCGTTAAATCACGAATTTTTCTAACGGCGTATGCTGCAGAGCTAAGCCTTTTTGACAATTTATCTATATGGGGGCCCCATTGAAGCTTGGCATCCAAAGTTATGCCTAAGAACACAGTGGTATCTTCGGGGTTCAACTCTTCACCCTTTATGAGAACACTAGTTTTTACTTGTCTAACATTAGGTATTGTAAACTTAATAGATTTGGTTTTTTTCTCGTTAAGAAGTAGGTTGTTAACATTAAACCAGTTAACTACTTTTTCGAGGGCACTATTTACATTGTCAGTAACCAACTGCTGACGTTTGAGTTTAAATAAAAGTGAAGTGTCGTCTGCAAACAGCACTATATCATGATTATCCTTTATGAGTATAATAATTCCTATTGGTTAGTTTAATAAAGTAAGTTTTGCACCATACACTACCTATATTTTAGCATTAAGTCTGTACATTTGATCATGATAATATTATACGGTACTGGAGTTTCACTTCAATACCTACCAAAAGGTACAATGCTATTCCATTTACTTACAGACCCCAAGATAATGACGCTGTTAGAACCATGGCGCGAAGAAGTGGACGCGGTGGGCAAGGAAGTGCTGGGCGTGTCGCGCGTCACTCTCAGCCGCTCGTGCTCGCGCGGGGAGTGCAACCTGGGCAGCTGGGCCTGCGACGGCTTCCTTGATGAGGTGAGACTTAACCCACTAACGTATTCTTAGAACATTGTGAAGTCAGACCCCAAGATAATGACGCTCCGGACTCGAGCGTTACTTAAAACCGGTATCATAATCATAACTATTGAGTCAAGTCTCGAGCATTAATTAGGTAAAACCACTTAAGTTTCAACTTATCAAATGGCTATAAACTATTTTCAAGTCATAAGTCATGGAGTCTTGAGTGAGATTCTGTAAAACGGGCCTTATAATATTGTTAAGTTGAAATATAAATATATTTCTAATAATTTTGAAAAGTCTGTTATTGTTCGAAATTATTAAAACATAAGAAAATTGAATACTTACTACTTAAAAAAATACATAATAATAATAATAATATATAACATATTTAATTATTCTTTTAAATTTACTACTATTTTCTATTTTTGTTTTTCTTTTTTTTTTCTATTGCGATGTTGAAGTTTTTTTAATATTATCTGTGTACTTTTATTACATTTTTGGATCTATCATTTTATGTCTACGCATCGATCTATAGGTAGAAATGGCAGAAATTGTAAGTGCAGTTCTTAGTTGAGCTTTAATATTGTTTTGCAGATGGTACCTCTAGCAAAAGGCACAGCATGGAATAACGCACAAGTGTGTCTGATCAACACCGGTGGGCTGCGAGTGCAGATCAACCCTGGAGGTGAGCTTACTTCTGTTATGATGCATTTTATAATCATAAATAAGTTTTGTGTGCGTGTGTGTAGTGATTATAATTTTAGTAAACACGTTTAACTGTTAAAAAAATCTTTTAATCTTTCTAAATGAGAGCTGTTGCAAGTGGCAAGTGTATGTAAATATTTTTTTACTAAATGTTTTCATAGTACTCTCCACTAGCCTCTATACAAAGTTTTATGCGTCTGAACCAGTTTTCGAAACACTTTTTGCAGTCTGCCACAGACACCTCGTTTACAGCCTGCTCGAACACTGACAGTGCATCTTCCGGCGACGAAAATTGTATCCGTTTGAGCAGATTTTTTATTTTCGGGAATAAAAAGAAGTTACACGGTGCCCCGGTGCCACGGTGGTCAGGGCTGTGAGGAGGGTGACCCAGTAGTTTGACCGGCGGGCGGTCCAGGAAGTCCCTCGTTTTGAGCGCGGTGTACGAAGGCGCGTTGTTGTGGTGGAGCAGTAGCCCGCGGAGCCCTGTGTTTGGTCGCTTGTTGCTCACAACAGAGAAATCTTCTGCCAAGCATTTGGTAGAATACCATTCAGCGTTGATGTTTCTTTGGTCCCGTAAAGGAATTGACACCAAGTAGCCAGTCAAATTGAAAAGCTCGCGATCAAAATCTTTCCCCCGCTTCTAGATCGTTTGGCAGGCGTTGATTCGTTTTGAAACACCCAAACCGTCGACTGGCGCTTCGTTTCGTATTGACAAATCCAAGACTCATCACCTGTAATGATGTCGTAAACACGCCGAGACGAGCCTGCTTCAAATTTGTTTATCATATCCCGGCACCATTCCACCCGGGACCTACTTCTGCATGAGCATCGGTGAGGTTGTGCGTCACCCAGCGTGAAACTATCCTCCTCACGCGAAGATGCACGTGTAGAATTTCGTAAAGGCTTCCCAATCCAACTGCAATACGTAACTCGTCTATTGTCATGGATATACTTATTATAAAATTTTCACTGCTAGCACGTTTTCTTCCGTAACAGCCGTCAAAGGGTCCCTTCTTTCTTCATCCCCCAAAGTTAGCCGACCACGCTTGTCTTCGTTATACCAACGATACACGGTTGCCTTAGAAGGGCCATTGGAAGTCTAACGTACGATTTGTCCGGTTTCAGGCACCACTTGAAATCGTAAAAAATCATAGCACTATAATTTTCCCGTCGCAGATCCATTTTTTAACGATACACGATAATTTAAAGTAAGCTCGCAAACAATGTGGAGGGAAGTTTTGAAATTGGAACGTACCTATTTTTACTAAAAAATAATCATATTTTCAAAATAGATTGTAACTGGCCAGTCTCTCCTATATAAACTTCAACTGAGCAGCAACAAAAATTAACCTCAGAATTTAGAAAAAGCTAAATATTTACTAATTCCATGTTATTAAAAAGTTCTTACTTATTTCATGCTCAAGCTGTCTCTTTCTATACACACACCTCCGTCCGTTTTCACAAAATCACTCCAACAGAAAGCGAGAGGAAAGATCATCAAACATTGGTGCCGATTCCCTTGTTCACAAACTAAACTAAATTTAAATTCAGTGCATCTTTTTTTTTCTATTTCATTAAGAAAAGGACAGAAGATACATTTTAGTTTAGTCCTGTCAAACTAATCAGCGCCTGTCACTACTCCATACAAGTTTAGACGTGATTAAAAACTTGCCTACCAAAATTACGTCAATTTACGTCAAGCGCTGATTAATTTGACAGGACTGAACTAAAATTTATCTTCTGTCCTTTTTTTAATGAAATAGAATGAAAAAGATGCACTGAACTTAAATTTAATTTATTTTGTGAACAAGGGAATCGGCGCCATAAACTCCTATTTGTGTATTATTTTTATAAAAACCGGCCAAGTGCGTGTCTGACCACGCACAATGAAGAGTTCCGTAGTTGGGATGAATTTATCCCAAAAACAAACTTAACATTGTAGTTGAAAAACATGCTCTCGCATACATCGATATACGTTACGGTCAATTCTCCAACTGCAAATGTTATTTGCTCCTTTATTACAGACCCGCAATATTTTTGAACGACCTACCAACGATACTACACACCATGGCATGGGAAAGACGAGAAAAAAAATATCATACCCACGGACCAAACTATAGGGTTCCTTGTTGACTACGGAACCCTAAAAATGAGAAAATGAAGAAAATTAAAGAAAACTTTGGTTGCATCCTATTTTAGCTCGTCGAAAAGAATAGAGTATTTTCCCCTGGTCTGTACAGAAAACTCATTGAGTGACCTGTCAAATTTCCGCACGCCTGTCCAAAGTCTCTTTGAGTTTCGTCATTCCGAGTCGACAAAATGGCGGGATTCTGCCTGTTTACACGATTCTGCGTTCCCCTTGCGCGTATTTTTATTGTAGAGCATTAACAAGGCAACGCAAATAACATCACATGTTAAACATCTAGCAACGTTTCGCTCCGGAACGTATTTTAGTAAATTCTATAATAATCTGTGGACACGCCCACATTTTGGCATTAGTCGACCGCGATGTTATGTTGTCGATTTGGTTAATGTTTTTGCTATGTAACATAGTTGTTTTGTGTTTTTCCATTAGTGAATATCATACTAGTGTAGAATGCAAAGTTACATTTAAAATAAATACAACAATGGTGCCGATTCCCTTGTTCACAAACTAAACTAAATTTAAGTTCAGTGCATCTTTTTCTTTCTATTTCATTAAGAAAAGGACAGAAGATAAATTATAGTTTAGTCCTGTCAAATTAATCATTGTGTGAATTGTGTGATTAAAAGTATGAGACGGTCTTTCATAACGGTTATTTTGACGTGTTTTCTAGTGTTTCAATTGTTTCTCAGTGATCGTAAATTAAACATTCTTATCAGCTAAAGATTTATTTGTGTTATGTTGACGTATCAAGCATAGTGATAAGATAAGAACCGAAGCTAAGGGGCTTACAGAGTTCCCGGAATAATTGTGTAAGCATACCTTTTTTTTTTGCAATAAGGTTATTTTTTGATAAGCTTGTCATTTAAAAAAACGCATAGAGATCTCTGTTCTTTCTTAGAGTATTGTAAAGAAGTGTGGTTTTAAGAAAGTTACGTATTATCTTTTGGACTTATTGCTTTTGTTTTATAAATATGACGATATTTGTACGAAAAAGTCGCTCACGCTACTTTCAACTTCGAATTAGCAATAGATTGCAAGGTGAAACTGCACTAAACCCTATATTACCTGGTAGCTTATTTCATATAACAACTTCAATGACTAGGGGTTTGTAGAGCTACGATGCGTATTTTCTGAGTTGTCGTAGTTTTAGTGAACGCTCGCGTGTCAATTTTACCGACTATCGTAGCATCGTGACAGGATGTCGATTTAGAGAATTATAACAGTTCAGGGGACGAGAAAAAATCTATAAATATATTATTAAGATAGTTTAGGCAAAAAGGAGTCGGAAAATGTTAGTTTTAGTTCATAAAATAACAAAATAAATTTTAAAATTCAATTCAACGTTTTCAGTTTTTCTAATCTGTTAAAAAGCACCATGAAATAGTAGCCGCCATGTTATTACGTCATACGGCTGTGTAAACTAAAACGTGTCAACTGCCAACTGATAGTTAGATCAGCGCATTTGTTTACATAGCCAAGTGATGTCATGACCACAGAGTAACATGGCATCCACTGCGCCCAACGTTTTCATCAAAGTACGCGCGAAATTCGAAAATGTAAAATTTAAATGCATTTTTATGGCACTTATCGATTGAATAAAAATTTTGTGATTTTTTTGGGGCATACTATTAGCACTATAGAATTTAATTAAGACACTTTTCAAAAATGAGTGTAAGACCCTATTGTCCCACAAGACATCCCTCTCTTCTATTAACAAAATTAATTCTTCTGCGGACATCGTACTTCAAGATAATAAGCGCATCCGTCTCGTCCGTGTCGCAGCGTGGCTTCAAACGAAACGGAAGGACACACTGATGAGGTGGAGGTGGCGCGGGTGCTGAGTGTATACTGAGCGGAGGTTGCGCGGTTGCGGTTCGCTGACTGCGTGTTTGGAGCTCGGTGTGCGCGTACGCGGTGTTTGTAGAAGGATTTCAAAATAAGCTTTATGTAATTAGCATAGGACTCGAACCCACGCGGTACGCGGCCGTAATGCCAAACATGTTTATTTTTAAACCCAGATTTATTAAAGCAACGCCCTATTTCTGAATTTCGATAGCTCGTCTATTCCGATAAGGCTAAAGTTTAAATTACAAAAATTAACGCCAAACACGACTCCAATTTGTCAGTTTTGTATTACGATCTACTACGACCATGCTCTGAATAAAGTCAATAATAATAATAATACCAGCCTATTACTGTATTACCCTCTGCAGGGTAAAGGCCTCTTCTCATACAAAAAAGGTATGAGCACTGTACACTAATTGCGCAGAAATTACTTAAAAATTACATTGGCTAAATCCGGGCAAATGCCCGGATTTGGACCCACAAATTCCAACATGAGAAGCGAGGCCAAATTCCTTTTTGTTTAAGGCGCTGACAAGACCTAATTGACAAAAATGGGCTTCTCTTAAGAAAAAAAATTGCCAAATCTGTACACTTTGCGGTAGCGGAAAAAATATATGTTATATTTGAACATATTTCCCAGAACTTGGTTGTTACCAAAACACGTTTTAAAAACAAAATCTCGATACAAACTAACGTTAAACTAACCTCTTACTTTGAGTTCTAATCCAAAATATCTGTATTAAATATCAACATACGTTACGTATTTAATTAATAACTAGAACGTCTTATTTGAATGCAGAACTTGGTTGTTTTTTATTTTCGATTACTCAACTCAATTTTGAGTAAATAGATAATTACTTCATATTTTGCAATAAATTACAAGCGTTGTGTCATCGCTCTTCTCTTTCTTTTCTATGTAATCTGACAGGGACCGCGGTTTAGGTGTTGTCAGCGTCTTAATAAGACTATATTTTCCATATAATGTCATAATCAGCCAATAATGTTCCCTCTTCGAGAGGGAGTGGGCTGTAATCGACTACGCGAAACCAGTTGGTACCAACCGGGTTGGTAGATATCACATGTCTTCGAATTTTGGACATGCCGGTTTCCTCACGATGTTTTCCTTCACCGTTTTGAGAGCAGTGGTGATTAAATTATTTACACAAAGCAAAGCGCCTGCCTGGGTTGGAAGTTGTTGGAACCCATGACCTACAATTCGCAAATCGGGGCCGTTACTACTGGGCCACCATTGCTCTCACCATATATTGTAACTATTATTAACTCGGTGTTTTATCCCCTGCCCCAGAGGTGACAACAGAAGCCCTATTAATGGCGATGCCGTTCGAGAACTACGTGCAAGTGTACGATCTACCGGGTCAGTACCTGCTGGAGGCGCTCGAGTTCTCGATCGGCGTGTCCTGGTCTGACAGCTTCTCTAGTTCACGGATGCTGCAGATCGGAGGTACGTAGCGACCACATTTGAGGGCGGATACCTATCAATGTTTTGTTTGCTTAATCAACTTTTATTTCAATTTCAATAACTCTTTGGCCTACCAGTCGTAGGTGCGACGGCTGAGCTTGCTAAGTTTGAATCCCAAGTCGGGTCAAGTGTTTTTGGTCTTTCATTAAACATTTCTCAGTAGCAACTTGGAGCCTAGCTTTGTACAGGGCCGGATTTAGGGCAGGGCAACAGGGGCACTGGCCCCGGGCCTCCACAAAGAAGGGGCCTCCACAATTAGATTTTTCATTGATTTTTATATGAATAAAATACTTCGTTTGTGTCCTTCAAAAAAAAAAGAGTCCACAATCATAACTTCGTAAGGTACCTTCTTTGAATTGTTTTTTTTCATCTGTTTCACAAATTTTTCGGGGCCTCCACTTCTTGGTTGCACCAGGGCCGCCACAACTTTAAATCCGTCCCTGGCTTTGTACCCGCATGATGGCGGTTACACAGGACTAAAACATAACTGGCAAAATTTCAATGGACTATTAGCGGCCGTTTACACGGTGCTGTACTGTAGGTACAACATTTTACTTTAAAATATAGCTGTGTGAACGTGGCCTCTGCCTACCTCTTCGGAGAATACAAGAGTGATGTTATAACATGTTTACGTCACCAGGTATGCGCAACACATACAACGCGTCGCGACCGATCGGCTCCCGCGTGACCGCGACGGTGCGCTGCATCGAGTGCGACGTGCCGCGCTACTTGCCGCTCGACGTCAACGCCACCTACCGGGTGCTGTCGCAGAGCTACATCGGTGATGGTGGCGGCGGGTACTCGGTATGTTTGTATATGCTACGGTGTCCAAAAAGAGCGGTGGCCGCCACATAGCGTCTGTAATTCACTGGCAAATGACGTCACTGAAACGTTATGTATAAAAGTAAGTTGGTGTGATTTCTGGGGTTTGACTTTACGGTGTCAAAAACGCTCTCAAAAATTTAAATCGTTAGATTGCCCTCACTAACTAAAACACGCGAAAGTGTCCATACTAAGTAGACTGAGCTCACACATTATTAAATAGCGTTTCCATGACAATCAACTGCGTCATTGTGTGTCAGAGGTGTTAAACGAAACAGAAACGTGACTATCTTTATTCTTTAGACGCGGTAGAGCGAATGTACCTAACGATTTAAATCTTTGTCGCTGCCATAATTTTTATGACAGCCGTCACTGCGGCGGTTACGTGGCGGCCACCACTCTTCTAGAAAACCGTAGCTTTACATTATAATTAATAAAAACACAAATTTGCAATCAAACTAACCGTAGCTACAGTATACGGCTGTGCAGTTGAACAATAATCTTTTGGCTCGTGGCCAAAATCGGAACGAACGCCACCATCTTGTTTTTCAATACATTTCACAAAACCATTGCACAAATGCTTACCGTCAGCGCCCGCCTGTCAGCGTCATTCGATCGCCAAAAAATCCTTGTAGCCTTTTAATAATTAATAATTATGACAAATCGAGCTTATCAAGAAACACACACACAGAGCTGACACTTTACAAAGAGACGCACAAGTCTATGACAGAAATGACTCTCTACAAAGAGACACAGTCTGTGACAGAGATGACGCTCTACGAAGAGACACAGGTCTGTGACAGAGATGACGCTCTACAAAGAGACAGGTCTGTGACAGACATGATGCTTTACAAAGAGACACAGTATTTGACATAGATGACGCTCTACAAAGAGACACAGGTCTGTGACAGAGATGACGCTTTACAAAAAGACACAAAGGTCTGTGACAGAGATAACGCTTTACTAAGAGACACAGGTCTGTGACAGAGATGGCACTCTACAAAGAGACACACTGGTCTGTGACAAACATGACGCTTTACAAAGAGACACACTGGTCTGTGACAGAGATGACGCTCTTAGAAAGAGATACACAGGTCTGTGACGGAGACGACGCTCTTCAAAGCCGTCTACGGCCATATACGGCCACGTCCATGTCACAGCCATGTCATGTTTATGGCGTAGTCTAAGAAATTAGGCCCTTCGTGGGTCTCTTTTAGCCTCTGGCCCCGACTCCACGAACCAAAATATGGCAGTGGCACACAGAAACAACGACACACCAACGTGACTCAAACTAATTCATTGGAATTTGAACTGAAGCGAGAAAGCAGACGACTGTTTTTTCTTGGCGACCGATTTCTAACCGACGTGTTTTCAAGTTTATGTAGTTTATCATATTCTTTCCTCAAAAGGACCATTTCAGACACCAATCTACATGGCCTTCACATGATCTGACCAAGATTATGTCTGGACTTTAAAAGAGACTGTGACCTCTGAGTTTGTTTCGGCCTTTCTTCTCAGAATAGTCAGATAGGAAACGCCGACCTCATCTTTATTTAAAAAATATGATTGTAAAAGTGTTTGTACAAACCTACTTACAGAAAATAAATCATTTATCATTTATGTGGGACGTTGCCGTTCCATTCTTACCGACGACGGATGTTTACGATCGTTGTCATTTTCCCTTATATCGCGTCGACAGCGCACTGTATTCATATTAATGGGCATGTATTTAATCGGACCTCTAATAACTCACATTTTGCTTTCCTTACAATATTATTGAACACTAATATCGCAATCGAGGCGCAATCATTATTTTTGTGTAGCTCAAATCATTCTTATTTTGGGGTCCTAGAAATACTTAATAGCCAAGTAATTGATGCCAACTTGGATGTAGCGCTCCCCGACTGCTGCCGCGGCACTGCTCGTGTTCATCATTAAGAGCCCAAAGTTTTTAAAGTTTAGTAATTTAAAAAAGTGTCTATCAATAAGTTTTAGTATTAGAAGGTCAAAAAGTTATTAGAGGATCAGCGAAATATTTTCTATATTAATGAGCTACATATTTTTTTCAGATGCTATCTGACAACAGAGAGAACTTTGAAAGTTTTGAAGTAGACTACGTGATGCTGCAAAATTACATGCGAAGACAACGCGTCGTCACTCAGGACCTCGACGGAAGAATACAAATAGTTTACTGAGACTTTTATGCTTTTGCTAGTGGCCCACTGTTCGAAATTTGACCATAATTCATTTAAAAATCTATATAGTACTTACTAATTCCATGCTCAAGTCGTCACTTCTGTCGCCTATCTCAAGTCATGAGGTCCTGCTATTATGTGCGAGTTAAACGCAGGGTAGTGTGTGTAATGTATTTTTTATTAACCTTTTGACCGCCAGTCATGTATAGATGACAAACCAAAATGTGCCCAGCACGCCACGGTCACGATTACATGACAGATTTATAAGGAATAATGCGTAGCTCGGCGCCGAGGGCACGTTTTTGCGTTTTTGACGTGGCGGTCAAAGGGTTAATTTAATTTATTTCCTAGGCATAATATATAAAAATATTAGCTTTCTGTATTCCTCCTCCATATAAACTGTGCCAACTGTCATACTCCTCCGTCCGCGTAATTTTCGGAAAAAGGGGTACAAATTTTTGTTTCACGCAAACTTCCCGTATTAATTTATTGATGATTATGTATTTCTTAATAAAATGTAAAGAGCAATTGTTTTTTTTTTATAAGACGGGAGGTAAAACAGATACTTATTAATAATTAATAATTTTATTTTTCTATTTCAATAATCAGGTGCTTACCAAAAATCCGCCAAGTGCGTGTCGGACCACGCACAATGAAGGATGCCGTAGTTAAAAGGGAGTAGCCTACACTAAAAAAAAATTTGAGGTTTTATTATAGCACTTTGCCGGCGTGATTTAATATGTATTACATATGCTAAATTACAGCTTTCTAGTACCAAGCGTCTGTGAGCTACAGCGGGGACAGACAGACAGACAGACGGACATGGCGAAACTATAAAGGTTCCTTGTTTACTGCGGAACCCTAAAAGGGGGTAAAAAGGGTGCTACAACAAACTTGAGTACCTACAAATCGAATTAAGTATTTATCCCTTTGGGGATGAATTTAAAAAAAAATCCTTCCTTAGTGCTCAGCTCACCTTTGTTACAAAAGGTACTCCTGTGCAAAATGTCATGCCTGTAGACCCAGCGGTAAAGGCTGTGCCTTGTCTGTCAGTGAGTTTAAGATTTTTATTAATTATATTAATTAGTTACGCAATCGACCGATTTGGATTAGTTTTATTCATTGTTTTTGAGAAAGGAAAAAATAATTTTGACAAAAAGATTTGTGATTTGAAAAGTCGACTTCTTTGATTTGCATGTGGCTGAAAGGATTTTTTTAGGGCAGTGGTGATGAAATAATTTACACCAAGTAAAGCACCTGTCTGGGTTCAAACCTACGACCTACGTTACCACTGGCCTACCACTGATCTAACTGGGCCACCACTGCTCTAGAAAAATGATGTTAAACAAACCTATTTTTCGAAAAAAAAAAAAAGCCAATCAGAAGGGATTTTTTTCTATTATTTAGCAAACCATTTCAAGAAAAAAAATCACACATCAGTCTTCAGCTATCTTTAAAATAAAATGAAAATTTTAGTTGATGATAATAATATATTTATTAAGTAAAAGTAAATAAATTACTAAGTAAATCTATAGCAAAATAAACTATATTTTCACAGGTGCTGTGAGTGCTGG
Organism: Atethmia centrago; assembly: GCA_905333075.3. Classification (NCBI taxonomy): domain Eukaryota; kingdom Metazoa; phylum Arthropoda; class Insecta; order Lepidoptera; family Noctuidae; genus Atethmia; species Atethmia centrago. Next base: position 13,554,655 of record HG995387.1, read on the forward strand.
GACTGACACGAATGGTTTAGCGCGTTTTTTTTTCTTTTTTACTATGGCATCTCGTAGTTGAGCTTGAGAGGTCGTGACTACTTAATCGGACTACCCATGGTTTAGCGCCACAAAAACGGAACTTTTATACACAGACCTGTATCAATTTTTTCAAGTTTTCTCACAGTTATATAAGAAATTGACAAAAGGTTTTTTTTTGGTGCACGGAACCTTAAGGCGCTGACAAGACCCAATTGACTAAAATAGGCTTCTCTTAAGAAAAAAAATTGCCAAATCTGTAGTAGTTTATGGTAGCGGAAAAAATATGTTAATTTTGAACATATTTCCCAGAACTTGGTTGTTACCAAAACACGTTTTGAAAAAAAATCTCTATACAAACGAACCTCTTACCTTGAGTTCTAATCCAAAATATCTGCATTAAATATCAACATACATTACGTATTTAATTAATTACAAGAGCATCTTATTGGAATGCAGAACTTGGTTGTTTTTTTTATTTTCGATTACTCAACTTAATTTTGAGTGAATAGATAATTGCTTCATATTTTGCAATAAGTTACAAGCGTTGTGTCATCGCGCTTCTCTTTCTTTTCTATACAATCTGACAGTGACCGCGGTTTAGGTGTTGTCAGCGTCTTAAGTAGAAGATTGAAAACGACTCTGAGAAAAGTAGACCAAAACGGAATAGGGTATTTTACTATATACGAGAAAAATCTATAAATATATTATTGAGATAATTTAGGCAAAAAGGAGTCGAAAAATGTTAGTTTTAGTTCATAAAATAATAAAATAAATTTTAAAATTATATTCAACGTTTTCAGTTTTTCTAGTCTGGTAAAAAACACCATGAAATAGTAGCCGCCATGTTATTACGTCATACGGATATGTTAACAAAAACGATACAAAGATCAGCGCATTCGTTTTCATAGCCCAGTGACGTCATGACCACAGAGCAACATGGCGTCCACTCCAGCGTTTTCGTCAACCTACGCGCGAAATTTGAAAATGTAAAATTATAAATGCATTTTTATGGCACTTATCGATTGAATAAAAATTTTGTGATTTTTTTTGGGCATATTAGCACTTGGGAATTTAATTAAGACACTTCAAAAATGGGTGTAAGAACCTATTATAGGATATCAAATAAAATACGAACGTTTGTGTCCTATTGAGACCATTTATTTAACTATAATTAATTAATTTGACAGTCATTCTTTATTTCATAAATATTTTACGAAACGCAAAATATTGTAGTTTTGTTTCCGCGGTGGTGAGCAGAAGTGTAAGTACAATATTTACAATTAGTTACATACTTTATATACTTTGCTATTTTTTTTGTTTTTATTACGTATCAATTTTTTATATATACAATATAGGTATTAGTACCTAACGCCTTATTTATACTTTTCTTTTTAATACAATAAAGTAACCTATACAGAGTTAAATTCAATTAGCTAGCGGAACTCCGCAGATATGATGGGTGTCGATATCTAAACACGAAAAATATAAATGAGAAAGATTTGATGATCTACTGTTGAAAAAAAAAATTTTTTTTTTTAAAACTTCACAGACGTGATGATGATATATAAACACGATAAAATAAAAATAATTTCATGTATCAATTATTTTATCGTGTTTAGCTATCGAGGGTGACACCGTATCATAGAGGTATCGATACCGATCACGTCTGTGAAGTTTACAAAAAAAAAAAAAAACGGCGGTTGATGACCTAAAAAAAAAACATTCGATTAATTTTTTGTTTTATTATGTTTAGATATAACAAAGCTACCCATCGCGTCTGCGTAGTTTCTCTAGGATAGGCATAATATTAAAATTATAGTATTCTGTACATAGCTTTGGTAGAGATGTAACAAGCCAAGCATGCCAAATAATATTATTGGACACATTATTATGCGATCTAGGCAAACACAACTTACGTGATTACACGACCATCGCGAGTTCGCGCAAATTTCGAAAACGTACAGGTGACGAATGGATGACCTTCATAATTCATAAGGGATGATCGAGTAATCGCGTTCTATTAGTACAGCGCCTTAAGCTGGCCGCAGATTGTGTGGAAGCTGGTGAACTTTGTAAAATAACTGGAAAGCACTGGAAGTGCTAGTTCTTCTAGAAACAACCACTTGACGTATATCGTCACATATTGTCATGTAAATATCCCTGTAACACGCATCCATACACATTTTTTTGGCTACAATTGACTTGGGCTCGTGAAGTAATAACAGCCACACGGGTTCTTCGATCAGATTAAGCTGACCATCTTTTAATACCAAAACTCTTCGCGCCTCGGAAAGCACGTTAAGCTGTTGGTCCCGGCTGTCATTCGTGCATCTTTGACAGTCGTTACGGGTCGTCAGAAGCTCGAAAGTCTGACAACCAGTCTTACCAAGGGGTATCGTATTTGTGGTGGTCAGGTAGGCAGTCGCTCCATGTAAAATACTGGTATTCAGCTGCATCCGGGTAGACTGGATGGTGACCCCAACAGAGTTGGAAAAAGGCAGGCAGATGATGATGATAAAAGCTGAATGAAAACGGCATTCGTTGTCTTTCTTAAAACCCAGCGAATTGAAAAAGACATTAAAGTCGAGCCATAAAATACAGAACGTTGAGGCATTGGACGGAATTAAAGTAAAACAAATTATAGAAACAATAAAATCTTAAATATCGACATACGTCAAGCGGTTGTGTGTAAACTAAATAAAGTAGTAAGAATATAATGATAATCTCCAAAGCCTCGATCAAACTCGCACAAAAGTAGATGCCAATCAGTAAAAAGCTGTATGACACGACGTTGCCGATCGTCCAATGAGAGACGATTATTCTCTTACACATCTAAAAAAGCGGTGACTGTGATTGGTACAAGACACGATGTGAAAAAAAGTGGCTGATCGTTGGATATTTATTGCTATATAATTATATCGGATGCCAAAATAACATCAGTCGACTCAAGCAAGTTTATTACTCTCTAGGCCAAGTATTGTTATCAGGATTTTCCTGAAGTACTTACATCTCCGTAGTCAATAGCACCCAGTTTCTAAAAGCCTCTTATAATAAACGCCAACGTTCGTTTCAGGTCATAAAACATGACACCGATTTGACACGAGACTCAGTCTAGTGTTTCATATTCACCGTCCTCGTCGCACGTTTTATGACCTCCACTTCCACAAGTCAAGACATAGTCAAAATAAATCTGTTTAAACTCATCGTTGTTGTGATTGGGGAAACAAGAGCCAATCAAATCAGTGGAATATGACGACAGATTAAAGAGATGCTCTCCGTAACCGGGCCTTAGTATCTCAGCATTGGCCTAAATTGATCTTAGGTACGTGTATGAACGGCAGCTCGACCCTAAAAGTGTTGATATCGTGAATAAAGTCCGCCTTATTTTCGCTGGTGTCTCCGATTGGCTGGTTCGCGTCTAAGTAACTTAGTTCGTAGTGTTTCTTCGCGACGGTGTCTGGAGAGGTCACGTTGCTAGATTTGTGGCCCATTATCTGAAGAACAGAAAGTGATTAATTAAATTGTGATTGCGGCAGGTAAAAACTTTCGTGTACGGTAGCAATACAATCATAGTTATATCAGCTTGCTAGCATTGCCATGTTCTTGTTAGATCTCGTAGATCACTTTTCAAAGAAAACGCATAAATAGGCACATGTTTTGAGGACGAATGAAACGCGACTAACAAAAGGTGTTTACAAGGCGGATGTGAGTGGAAACACCGGGAGGGGACGCCCCAGGAGGACATATAAAACAAAAATAAACCTTATTGGAGATGTTCTTCAGAAAGGTCAGGTGCTCCGCAACCAGCGTGCGCGTATGACCAGATGTATGAACGTAAACGAAGCAAAAGGAATATGTAAGGAGCGTAGCAGGTGGCGTTCTGTAGTTTCTGTCTACCCCCATGGGTAGAAGGCGTGAGTTATGTGTATGTTTTACAGTACGTGGCCGTAAACAAGACACAGTTTTGAAAAAAGTTCGGCTTTCTAGAGCGTTGTCTCTGTCACTCATACTAATGCGACCGTCTCTAAAGGCTCCTTCAAACAGGCGCGACACAAAGACACCGCGTGTAGCACTACAAGCGGTGCTTTTGTGTCGCGTCGCGTGTCGCGCTTGTTTGTAGGAGCCTTAAAGCTCAATTTGTCATGGGGTAGTGGTAGTACGCCACGCATCAAAACATCTTTGTCCAAGATTGAAACAATTATTTTTCGATCCTACTTGATGCAGTCCTTCAATTTCTATGATCACGGTCACATTGGACAAAGATATTTGACAAGTAGCATATCACCCAAATTTACGCCCAGTATTGTTCACACAAACACAGCCTCATTTCCGTGTCTCGGAAAGCACGTTAAGCCGTTGGTCCCGGCTGTCATTCGTAGGTTTTTGACAGTCAAAAGCCCGAAAGTCTTACAAAGGGGTAACCCAGTAACTGGGTTGTGGAGGTCAGATAGGCAGTCGCTCCATGTAAAATACTAATATCCGGTTAGTCTGGAAGTTGACCCGAACATAGCTGGGAAAAGGAGCGACAGATGATGAAGTCCACACAAATCCGTTAAATACCTGCACAGACAGTTTCCTGAACTTGGACTTGTTGCCGGTCGGGAAGTGGTCCTCCACCCAACTCTTGACGTCAGCCAGCTTTATCTTCTCGATCGCGGCAGCCTGCAAACGGTAGCATAATTATAATACCAGCTTTTTGTCCGACTACACGGTAAATGCGTCTTCTCAAACAGAGAAGCATTGATCACCACGGTTGCTCAAGACGGGTTGTCCATTTAAGACTCATATTAATTATAACTATAAGTCCTGGTGTCCTCACAATGTTTTTCCTTCACCGATGTCAGTGATTTCGAAGATAAACTCAAAAAGTACCTCAATTATTATTTTTTAAATTTTCTTTCTTTGGGATTGTTCGTCGCATCGTTGGTTGAGTTCCTTAAGTTCTGAATTGAACTGCACGATTACTGACAAATGCGTGCACTGACTGGACAGGTCCACTCAATCTTTGTGGTTCTTTCCACAAAAGACCATATCAAACACACATCTTCACATGATCTGACCATGATTATGTCTGGACTTTAAAAGATAACTCATGAGTTTCTTTCGGCCTTTCTTCTGAGTCGGATAGGAAACGCGGACTTCATCTAGTTTTTGAAATATAATTAACGTGTAAAAGTGTTTGTACAAACCTACTTACAGAAATAAAAATAACTTATCAAGATTTATAAAAAAAAAAATTAGTTTCATTGCACTCTGGGTGACAATGGCAGTCTCGTAAGGGTAACAATAAATAGCATGATACCAATTGCATCATACTAGCTCCCACTCACATTTATTTTAATCTCCAGTAACAAATATTATCCTTCTCTCCCTCAGATACTGTCATTTCTTGCTTTCATACATAGTTTCAAGAAATTTTAAATACATTTGCACTCTTCAAACACAGGGCTTAATATTGAATAAATTAATTAATATCATTACAATCGTTAAGCCGAAAGATTTCCACTACTGGACGTAGTCCATAGGACTTCTACAAGAGTCACCACAAGGACCGGTCCTATGCTTCTCGCATCCAGCTGATTCCCACGATCTTCGTCAACATCATAACAAAACACAAATGCTTCATAATTATCCTATAATGTTCCCACTGCTGGGACTTAGGCGTCCTATCTGTGAGAGGGAGTGGGCCGTAATCCAACACACTGGCCCATTGCGGGTTGGTGAATGTCTCATGTCTTCGATTTTTTGGTTCTATCACATGACAATTCCCTGCGACGTTTTCCCTTACCGCACGTTTTGAAAGCAGTGGTGATAAAATAAATTGCACAAAATAAAGTGCACGACTGCCTGTGGTCGAATCCACAACCTATAAATTTGTAAGACGAGGCCATTACCACTATTCTTAAGAATTTCAAGCTGCATTTCAGAGTGTGGCCATCAAATTATTTTTTATCGGCAACAAGACAATTGATTAGCTAAAAACAAAAGACTTTTAGTTGTAAAGATGATGTAACAATATGCTCTCAATATGTCTTACCTCCAAGAACAGCCGGTGGAACATGTATTCCCTGCTTGTAATCTCCCGCCAGTTCCTCTCAACCTGAAACATACTTTATAGTTAAGTTTATTTTCACTTTTCGGTGCTAAACCGTATTGCAGACGACCGACAGTCAAAAGCAAAAGTAATTTATTAAAATTAAGCTATGAATCAGCACTATTAGACGTCAACATTACATAAGACTGTCCCCCAAAACGCCCGCCCTTCACCACTTCCCAGTGCTTTAGCTGGGAAGAAGAAGTGGCGCAACAAACTCCCCAGCATCTATATTGTCAAACTAAAAAAAAAAAAAAATATTTGTATATGTCAGCCAGCACACGCCAATATACCGACGAAAACATTGGAAACTGTACTCAAGCAGAAATAACAATAGTCGGCCAACAGAGAACGTAAATAATACTGACATGATACCAGCGCCAGGCCGTATATGGGACATCGAGCTATAAGGCCCGGCTACACGTTCAATCTTGCTTTCACAAATTCCAATTTGCAGAAGCAAGTAATGTTAAGACGGCAAAACTCCGCTAAACGGTATACCGTACGGTATCGTGTGGATCACGGACTAGAAAAGCAGCGAGGCCGCGTTGTATTGCTCGCGTGTCACAGAAGGCAGAGACGTTCAACATTGGCTCAGTCGAAAAAAAAATGGAGATAATAAAATAGTCCATTCATCAAAAAAAAAAAAAAAAAACATGAAAATATCTTAAACAGTTTGAAAGTAATATCCTCTTTTTATGCTTTGGGTAGACATTACTTCCTGAATTTTCTTCATAAAGTATTTTACTACAATACTTAAATACTCACTTAAAGAATTGATGTGTATGCGTTCTAGTTTAACATATTTTTATTGCATAACTTACTTGCGTTATATGAAGGCGTAATAACAGATTTAAAAGTCACTAAAATCATAAATCTGCGCCTGGCCAGGAAGCCTATTCTGTAACCGAGGCCAATGGCAACACAGGCAACGGAAGGAATACGGGTGGGTTTTAGTCAGTAAGAGTCTGACACACCCTCCCGCTCCGGCCAGAGCGGGAGAAGTTATTTGATGATTTCCCACCCACAAAAAAAAGCATATTCTGTAAAAATCTCACCGTGAAAACTTAAGTGACTAGAGCTGTCATCCCACCTGACACTATTGACATCTCACTTCAGCTATGGTTTCACGGTGAGCACCTGTAGTTATTTTCACACAAAAACTCTACAGTTACTGTTTATGCCACTCACCTCCTCTTTGAGCTCGTAGTCGGTGGTGTATTTGAGTTGCACGAGAGAGTGCTTGGTCGCAGACAACGTCTTCTCTGTGAGGCGCTTTATGTCTCGCGTGAACTTCTTCAGGAATTCTTCAACACGCGCGTCCACGTATGATACGCTGAGGACAGGAAATGTTTGTCATTAAATTATATGTGAATCCAGAATCTCAGATAATAGAGATGATGCCTGGGTAAAAAGAAAATAAATCCTATTTAGTCCATTAGTCAGATAATAAAAAAATATTAGTCACGTATTTTTTGCTTTATCATATTAATAAAAAAATACTTAGATAAAACGCATTGAAGTTGGAGAATGGGGGCTGGGCTCGCTACGTCACAATACAGTATCAATATCTAGCAAGGCGGTGACGTCATGTCGCATTTTAACTCAATGTATCGCCGTAATCTATCGATTACGTAAAACTAGAACAAAAACACGTGTCCAATTTTTTTAATTATCTTGTTACCTGACTGTCATCCTGACTGTTTTCCAAGTTTTGGAAAACTAACTCAATGTTATACATGATAAAGTTCTGTTATACATGGTAATGTGTTTTTTAGGACCTTTTACAGATTTTCAATTAAAAATAATTTTAGAATACCTAACGTTAAAGTAGATTGTATAGAGCAGTGGTGGCCCAGTGGTAACGTCCGCGACTTCCGAGTTGTAGGTCGTAGGTTCGAACCCCAACAGGTGCTTTACTTTGTGTAAATTATTTCATCACCACTGCTCTCAAAACGGTGAAAGAAAACATAGTGGGAAAACAAACCGACCGAGAACCAAAAATTCGAAGACATGTGACATCTACCAACCCGCACTGGGCCCGCGTGGTGAATTACGGCCCACTCCCTCTCACAGAGAGGAAGCCTGTGTCCCAGCAGTGGGAACACTATAGGCTGATTATGTGTTATGTAAAGTAGATAGTCGAATGAATGAATGAATGAATAATGGCGACGGAATGTAATGGTTAAAGCTTCGTTAAAGCTAGCTAAGCTAGGTTAAAGCTTCGTTTACGCAAGGAGAGTTTCTCAATCGACGAAAAGTCACACTCTCTCGCACGTGCATTTACACACACAAACAGACAGTTCTTGTATTGGACTTTTATTAGTTCATCAATTTATTCAAAATTGTTTGTTGTTAATTATGTAACAGTCTAAGAAATATTTTTGTCCTATTTTTCGGGAAATTGAGCGCTGATTGTCCTTAATACAGGCTACTAAGTAACCTAGCTTGGACATCAGATCATAAAGTTGTGTTGTTACCTACTCATCTCAGATGTAAGCTATTCCTAAGTTGTCATCCTACTTTGTACAGACTGTACCTCTTTTTATGAAATAAATTATTATTATTATTATTAAAGTTAGGTGTCCATGCGAGACTCGGCAGGCATAAACCGGTATTACAGGACGATACTCAAGCACATGTCGCCTTGCGCATAAAATGGTTTTAAAAGCCATTTAAATCTTGAGTATCGTTATGTAATAAGGACACTGTGTTTACGCTCTAAAAGAAACACAACACGTCATACAATACTGCACAGGCGATTTTTCTTCGAAATAATCATCACAAAACACCCCTGTTGTCGTTTTTTGTTGACGTTACAGATGAACCAAATTTTGTTAGTGACATTTTGTTCCGCTATGCCACGCCGCGCGACGCTAACGGCGCCGCGTATGGCGATGCGGCAGATTATACGTTGTACTGCACTTGTACTTGTCTTGCTTAATTTCTTCAATCAACAATCAACTCAGCCTATAGCAGGCCAATGCTGGACATATGCCTCTCCCAGGCTGCGCCACAATACCCTGTCCACCGCCTTCCGCATCCAGTCTGTCTCAGCAACCTTTTAAAGGTCGTCGGTCCATCTAGCTGGGGGGCGTCCCACACTACGCTTGCCGATACGCGGTCTCCACTCCAGGACTCGTGTGCTCCACCGGCCATCGGTCCTTTGACACACATGGCCAGCCCACTGCCACTTCAGCTTGCTGACTCTGCAGGCTATGTCGGTAACTCCAGTTCTCTTCCGGAAACTTCACTTCTGATCTTATCCTTCAAAGAAACTCCGAGCCCACTCCATGGCGCGCTGAGCTATTTTTAATTTGTGGACCAGCCCGACTGTCAGTGTCCACGTTTCGGCACCGTATGTAATAACGGGCACGTTGCAGAGAGGCTAGAACTGCCCATATTTTCTTTTCGACCCTTAATTTCTTATTGTGGTTAAATTAATACTGTACCTGAACTTGTCCACCTGCGTGTTGACGGTGATGGAGAAGCCTAGCACGCCAAACGTGTAGCGCATCATACTGAACACGCTGTAGCCCAGCTGCTCCTTCGTGCGCAGGTTATCGAATACTGGCTCTTCCATCAGTAACTAAAAGCAATGAAATACGACTTTAAAACTCTCAACACTAAAAAGGAATAAGGACTGACTCGATCAAACAAAGAAAAAATGCATTTAAATAAGACCACCGTTTTTTTTTTTGGTGGGGGGGGGGGGGATTATCAAATAACTTCTCCCGCTCTGGTCGGAGCGGGAGGGTGTGTCAGACTCTTACTGACTAAAACCCACCGGTGTTTCTTCCGTTGCCTGTGTTCCCAGGGGCCTCGTTATCCCTTCCGGATTTTTCCACGACCCAGGCAGACATCGGCCCTAGTGGACCCCTACACAAGTCCACCCTTTTGGGGATTAACCTATTATTGTCCCAATGCACGGCCTCTTCTCATACATAAAAGGCACGAGCATTGATCACCATCAAAGAGATTTAAGATAGATTCTATAGAGAGGCTATCCAAAGTAATGTCATAGAAAAATTGTGATCCCATATCTCAGTGACGCCATATAGCTAAGTTTGACACGTTACACTTTTACCGACACCAACCAGTTTGATTACCATCCATCAGATAGTTTGAAACATCTAAGAAAATTATTTATTTTATTTATATACTGGGTAAATGACAAAATACTAACGAAAATAAACCTTTGTTACGTCTAGTCGTTTTATCACTACGAGATTTGCATATATGATACCATAATGCACAATTCAGCATAATTATATACTTCTGAAAATAATTTTCTTTTGGCGGACACGAAGGCGACTTGACATGCAGGCGTACATATACATATAGGCTAAACGACTTTTGTCCACTAGGACAAATGTATCGGATTATAATTTTGTTCGCTATGGCCCGTCTATTGTTAAGTAAATAATTAACATAACTGGCGAAATGTGGGTGTACTACAGTTACACCTCTGCCCAACCCTTCGGGGAAACAAGGCGTCATGTTATGTGTTGTGTGTGTAAATTATTTAATGTCTTTGATCACTATGCTTGTCAAGACGGGTGGGCGACTTAAATTAACAGTTACTAGTTATAATCACTTAAGTATCTCATTATAAGCAAACTGTTATTTTTTAAGTTCTTATGAGAAATAAAGTTCTTTAAACCGAAATTAACTATGAGGCCAGGTTACCTCACGATGTCATTGATAAGCTTACTTTGCATAGCTGATAACCATAAAAGTGTTCCTACTTCCTAGTGTGTGACTGCTAGGAACAAATCTGAGCGAAAAACGCATGCGTAATTTCGCTGATCAGGGGGTAACCATCACCTCTTATAGCAGTATTATTTCAATATTACTTTAGCGTGAGAAAGAGATGGAGCTATAAGTCCTGTATAGCTCCATCACTTTCCCACTGTGAAGTAATATTATAATAATACTGCTTTATGAGGTGATGGTTACTTACCTACCTGTTTTGTTTTATTATTTATAAGAATTATCTTAGCCTTTATGTGTTTCTGTGACAAATAAATCTATTTTTCTTTCTTTGATCGTGCCAACGTCGCAGATATCCGTTATATCCGCTCAGATATGGGACTTTCGGAGTCTTTGAGCATTCAAGCGTCTTTTGGCGATTCAAGTATGAAATTGGTTAGTTAGTCAAACGTCCGAAAGTCAGGCAATCCGTTCAGCTTTTGGGATCCTATTGCATTTTGTTGTATTGACACACGGGCACTGGACGGCTCAGAAAAACAGAATAAAAAAAAAAACTGCATGGCTTTTTGAAAGAATCATAAGTAATAAAATAATATGTATTTCCTTACCATAAGCACTTCAAGCGTGGCTGTGTCCTTGGAGTTCGTAGCCTCTCCCTGGTAGTAGTTGGTGATGATGCTGTTGGTGGAAGCGTCGTTCAGGCTCAACACGCGGATCTTACGCTCCCCAAGAGGCAGCTGGTGGACTTTCACCTACATAAAATAAGTGAGGACAGTTGGTTACAAAGAGAAAAATGAAAGCGTAGGTAGTGTCTCGCTGCGAGCGCGCTGCGTGTAGGTAGTGTCTCGCGGCGAGCGCGCTGCTTGTAGGTAGTGTCTCGCGGCGAGCGCGCTGCGTGTAGGTAGTGTCTCGCGGCGAGCGCGCTGCGTGTAGGTAGTGTCTCGCGGCGAGCGCGCTGCGTGTAGGTAGTGTCTCGCGGCGAGCGCGCTGCGTGTAGGTAGTGTCTCGCGGCGAGCGCGCTGCGTGTAGGTAGTGTCTCTCGGCGAGCGCGCTGCTTGTAGGTAGTGTCTCGCTGCGAGCGCGCTGCGTGTTGGTAGTGTCTCGCGGCGAGCGCGCTGCTTGTAGGTAGTGTCTCGCGGCGAGCGCGCTGCGTGTAGGTAGTGTCTCGCGGCGAGCGCGCTGCGTGTAGGTAGTGTCTCGCGGCGAGCGCGCTGCGTGTCGGTAGTGTCTCGCTGCGAGCGCGCTGCGTGTAGGTAGTGTCTCGCGGCGAGCGCGCTGCGTGTAGGTAGTGTCTCGCGGCGAGCGCACTGCGTGTAGGTAGTGTCTCGCGGCGAGCGCGCTGCTTGTAGGTAGTGTCTCGCTGCGAGCGCGCTGCGTGTAGGTAGTGTCTCGCGGCGAGCGCGCTGCGTGTAGGTAGTGTCTCGCGGCGAGCGCGCTGCGTGTAGGTAGTGTCTCGCGGCGAGCGCGCTGCGTGCAGGTAGTGTCTCGCGGCGAGCGCGCTGCTTGTAGGTAGTGTCTCGCGGAGAGCGCGCTGCGTGTAGGTAGTGTCTCGCGGTGAGCGCGCTGCTTGTAGGTAGTGTCTCGCGGCGAGCGCGCTGCGTGTAGGTAGTGTCTCGCGGCGAGAGCGCTGCTTGTAGGTAGTGTCTCGCGGCGAGCGCGCTGCGTGTAGGTAGTGTCTCGCGGCGAGCGCGCTGCGTGTAGGTAGTGTCTCGCGGCGAGCGCGCTGCTTGTAGGTAGTGTCTCGCGGCGAGCGCGCTGCGTGTAGGTAGTGTCTCGCGCCGAGCGCGCTGCGTGTAGCTAGTGTCTCGCGGCGAGCGCGCTGCGTGTAGGTAGTGTCTCGCAGCGAGCGCGCTGCGTGTAGGTAGTGTCTCGCGGCGAGCGCGCTGCTTGTAGGTAGTGTCTCGCGGCGAGCGCGCTGCTTGTAGGTGGTGTCTCGCGGCGAGCGCGCTGCGTGTAGGTAGTGTCTCGCGGCGAGCGCGCTGCTTGTAGGTAGTGTCTCGCGGCGAGCGCGCTGCGTGTAGGTAGTGTCTCGCGGCGAGCGCGCTGCGTGTAGGTAGTGTCTCGCGGCGAGCGCGCTGCGTGTAGGTAGTGTCTCGCGGCGAGCGCGCTGCGTGTAGGTAGTGTCTCGCGGCGAGCGCGCTGCGTGTAGGTAGTGTCTCGCGGCGAGCGCGCTGCGTGCAGGTAGTGTCTCGCGGCGAGCGCGCTGCTTGTAGGTAGTGTCTCGCGGAGAGCGCGCTGCGTGTAGGTAGGGTCTCGCGGCGAGCGCGCTGCTTGTAGGTAGTGTCTCGCGGCGAGCGCGCTGCGTGTAGGTAGTGTCTCGCGGCGAGCGCGCTGCGTGTAGGTAGTGTCTCTAGGCGAGCGCGCTGCGTGTAGGTAGTGTCTCGCGGCGAGCGCGCTGCGTGTAGGTAGTGTCTCGCGGCGAGCGCGCTGCGTGTAGGTAGTGTCTCGCGGCGAGCGCGCTGCTTGTAGGTAGTGTCTCGCGGCGAGCGCGCTGCTTGAAGGTAGTGTCTCGCGGCGAGCGCGCTGCGTGTAGGTAGTGTCTCGCGGCGAGCGCGCTGCTTGTAGGTAGTGTCTCGCGGCGAGCGCGCTGCGTGTAGGTAGTCTCGCGGCGAGCGCGCTGCGTGTAGGTAGTGTCTCGCGGCGAGCGCGCTGCGTGTAGGTAGTGTCTCGCGGCGAGCGCGCTGCGTGTAGGTAGTGTCTCGCGGCGAGCGCGCTGCTTGTAGGTAGTGTCTCGCGGCGAGCGCGCTGCTTGAAGGTAGTGTCTCGCGGCGAGCGCGCTGCGTGTAGGTAGTCTCGCGGCGAGCGCGCTGCGTGTAGGTAGTGTCTCGCGGCGAGCGCGCTGCGTGTAGGTAGTGTCTCGCGGCGAGCGCGCTGCGTGTAGGTAGTGTCTCGCGGCGAGCGCGCTGCGTGTAGGTAGTGTCTCGCGGCGAGCGCGCTGCGTGTAGGTAGTGTCTCGCGGCGCGTGCACGGCGAGTTGTTGACTTTTTGCTCGTCATTGTTACTCGCCGCATCGTCGCGATAGAATCGCGACGATGCGGCGAGTAATATGAAGTGTGAGTAGTATGAAGTGGCAGGATGATAATATCGCCGCGAGTTTGTCGCCCGTGGCGCCTAAATGCTAGATATGTTTTTAAGGGAGACCTCAAGCGACCTTAAAACATCGTTGAAAGTAGATCATAATTATGTCATTCAATACTTCAACCCAGTCGCCCCTCAAAAACAAGTCATAAAACGTCGATCATTGATCAGCCACCGAGAGAAGTCCAGGGCCTGAAGTCTGCTATTACAATAGTCTCAGAATGGTCTGTTCCGATCCTCAATAATGACGCCATTATATTAGTAGATTACCAAACTTGTCAAAATCAACAATTATAAAATCAATGATAGACCATTCTGACACTATTGTAATAGCAGACTTAAGGCCCAGGTTCGATTATTTACCGCGACAATTTTTTATGGCGCATTGGAGTTTCAACTCTCGGTATTGAGCCGAGCAATGGGAAAACAAAAGAGGGCGGGCATCCCAGCGGGTCAAAAGCACAATGTTGGATTTTCAACTCTCGGCGTTAAGCAGTGCGTTGAAATCCAGTGCGCAAAAAACTATCGTCCGTGTGAACCGGGGCTAAAAGTTTTGCGTCTACGCTAAATCATTTAATTTTTTTAGGGGCATTTCGGTGCTAGTATTTCTAAGACCGCTTGACTATTGGGCAATGAAACACTGGGAACTTAAAAATAATATACAATCTTCTATTTTACGAGTGGAATAAACGTAAGGTTAGTGTTGCCTGTAATAATATTTAAAAGTACGTGACCGTTAATACGACACATCGTCGAGTTTATGAAAAACTTCGGCATAGATCGGATTAACAATCATACCTGTGTGAGAGTCTGTTTCTAAAGCTCGATGTGCCATATTAAGAACCGGGTACTGTAACGTGATTCGGTAATATCTTACATCAGGGAACTCGTCTTCGGTGAGCTCGTCCCACTTGAGGTTAGCGTGCACTTTCTCCGCTATTCTGATAGCTGCGTGCCACGGCAAGTTGCCTTGCATCAGGATCTAAGAAAAGAAACAACATTGTTTTATTATTGAATACTATGCACATTATTTTTAACGCGCTTAGCTCCATTCTGGATTAACTTATTATAGAGTAATAATTTGCGGAAACAATATGATTTGCAGCAAATGTTATGTATGAATGTATCTAAGCGGCAGTGGACGGGATACACAAGTATCGGAAGGCACGAGTGTAGCCCCCCACAAGGTGGACCGGGAATCCGCTGGATGCGGGAGGCTTCTGGCCAGCAGTAGATGTCTTTCAGCTGGATGATGACATTATAATATTACTATCTGCACCTCGCGGTTTCACCCGCATAAGTCTCGATCCCGTAGGAATATCGGGATAATAAGTCTCATCATATTATTATGTCTTTATCCAGTTCATGGTCTACCCATGAGCCAAATTTCATCCAAATCTATTCAGCCGTTTTATTGTGAAAGCGTAACAAACAAACAAATTCACTTTCGCATTTATAATCAGAGAACGGATATTCGGATGCATATTTACCTAAAGTTCATTTTCTGCTATGAAAATATGGAAGCGGCTTCTTAAAATATTGTTTTTGTAAAAATCCCGGGACGTCAGGAGCACCGGGAATGCATAACTAGTCGGGTGTATAGTATGGAAGCGCCTTCTAAAAAAATATTTAGTAAAAAAATCCCCCGGGATTTTTGGATTGCATAAAAATTCAGGTGCATATTTATTTAAAATCAATGTTTAACCCCCGATGCAAATATGTGTATGTAGGGTGTAAGTTGGGTGGTGGTGGTGTGTGATAGTTCAAACAAAAAAAAACATCCGAACGCATGGTAAGCATAGCGACGAATGCAATTATTGTAATTAAATAAACTAAGGGAACTATTTGTCGGGGTAGCTTCTTGCGTACAAGAAGTATAATTTGCCGTCTTACTCGCACACTCGCAAAATGCTTAGTGTCACTTTCTATTAATGCAATGGTGCTAACATAAATACCGTTTCGTTTTCGGTATGTAGAGATAAGAAAGAAAATAAACCGCTAAGCACAATCATTTTTAACAATTTGTTTCAATTTATTTGTTTCTACATGAATCATTCTATATATGTAGTCCGTTATCTTACCTTGGCGTTGTTTGTTATGACAGTTTGGTATCTACCTACCAGTGATGGGCGTAACTAGTTACTTATGTAATCTAATTAATAATTGAATTACATAATAATTTGATTAAAATGTAATCTAATTACATAATATTCAATTACATTGTAATTAGATTACTTTGGATGTGCTATGAAATTAATTACAATGTATTGAATTACAAAATAATTTGATTACAAGGTAACCTAATTACATTGTATTCAATTATATTGTAATTATAATAACTTTAAATATGAAATGACGCATGCTTGCATCGCAATTTTTTGTATAATTATGTGTTTCATTTTCGTATTTGTCAAAAATGTATTAATTTTTGTAAGACGCAGATGTCCTATTACGGCCATTACTAATATAAATGTGTAATTACGTTTTATCAGATTACTTATAATATGTAATATGTTATAATGTAATTAGATTAACTTGTAATTAAATTACTTTGTATTTAATTACAGTAAGTACTCATTGCAATTAGTTACTTGAGTAATCTGTTCCAAAGTATTTTAATTACTAATTACAATGTAACTGTAATTTGTAATTATTAATCTAATTACTTTTTGCCCATCACTGCTACCTACCTACTTTACAATATTAGGTAGATAGATATGCATCCGATTCTATAGTCAGAAAAAAACACAACATTTGTTAATTCCGGAATCACGAGATTTTAACGATCGATACAAAAGTGCATTCCATTTATGCCAACATTTGAAAGTAAGTAAATATACACCCGATTCTATAATCAGAAATGTGAATTTGTCGATCCCGGAACCACAGGACTTTTTCGATACAAAAACGCATTCCATATTACCCAACATCTCCACTTTAGATGAATATGCATCCGAATATCCGATCTCTATTTATAATATTAGTTAGGATAACTAAAGGGTAACTTTATGAACTTTACACGAACACGGATTTAATAATAAGTATACAAGATGCAGTTTTGAACCTGCAAAACATTTCAGGAGGTTGTTATGAAACTCGTAAATAATCATATAACAATACGATACCAAGTCAATAATCAATAATACTTTTTATTTTAGATTTTTAAATTTTATCTTATCTTTTTTTTATTTTTTGTTGATTCGGGTCGAGAATCACTAATATAATTACCTCCTAAAATGTTTTGCAGGTCCAAAAGAACACCTTGTATAAGTATTTTTTTTTTAACTTATTGTTACTTGATATCGATACCCGTCACGTTTGTGAAGTTTCGCTTGTTAATTTAGTTTGACCCTGTACACTGACCTCACAGTACATCTTGCTGAGCAGCCGGTCGCTGTACTCTTGCAGATCGGATAGCGTGATATTGTGGATGATGGCGGCCTTCTCGCGGGGAGAGATGTACGGCATCAGCAGGATGTTCATACGGACGTCCCTGAGAGGTAGCATAAAAAGGAATTATTGTAATTAAACTATTTAAATCTGTAAATCTCAGATAATTATCATGTTTTGGAACCACAAACTCAATGCCATACATGATAAGTTCAAATTACATCGTAACATTTTTTTTTTCTTAGAATTATTAAAACATCTGTCTACGTTAGAATTGTTCTCGAATGTCATGATTTCATGAAAAAAAAAAAAACAAAAATCCCGACTGTAAAAACACATAACTGAAAAGGGGAAAAACAAGCATTAAAATCTATAGAATCAGCCTGTTATATTTCAGGTTATTGGTTTGTCCCCGCCTACAATACCAACACTCTATAGATTATAATGCTTGTTTTTCCCTTTTCAGTTATGTGTTTTTACAGTTGGGTTTTTTTTTTTAATAATTTATTTATTTCCTGTTTTTTAGTTTTATTAATATATATTTGAAAACTATTAATTAGGTACTATCTTTTATTTGATACCAATATAATGGTAATTTTTTTAAACCATCCCCTCCCTTTTTTTGTGTTTGCAGATTGAATATATAAATGTTATATAGCCTATGCCACTCCCACAATTAAGACGAATCTAACGACCCCTCTTATGTTAAAATCCATCAAGCCGTTTAGGCTACAGAGCGTACCAAAGAAATAGACATACATACATACTCCTTCTAGGCCGTCTAACTTAGAGAGATGTTTTAAAGAATCTAATGATTATAATTCTGTAAATACATATTTGTTATAGTCGCGAATCATATTTTGATCAAGATACAACCAGACTATCACTGCGGATCCGTCTTAACCACAAACTGCAAATCGGCAGACGGCAGGCTCGGTGGAGTGACAATCATCGAATAGTGGCTGGTAGCAGCTGGATGAGAGTAGCTGATGGTCCAGCTGTGGACTGCCATAGGCTGATCATTGTGGATGTTCGTAAGTTATCGGCTAAAGTATACATACTTGGCGAGTTTGTGCGGTTTAATGAGCACGTTGTGGTACGTGCGCGCGCGCACCTCGCGCACCGCCTCGAACATCGCGCTCGTCAGGTTCTGTGTAGACGAGCGCATCTCGCGCGTGATTAGCTCCACTAGTAACTGTGGAAACGAATGTTGCGATGATATGATATCTAAACTCATTAATTATAAATAAAAATAATAAAATTGATAAAAAATAAACAAATAGAAAAAAGGTCTATTAAAATCTCTGTATTTGATAAAACTTTATGAGCAAGCTAGTGAGCGCTAAGTGCAAATTCTTGATGTGTAAGTTTCTTTTATTCGATATTTCAGACATGTCTCATAGCAGAAGCTTGAGGGGCTTGTGGCTAAGTAATTCGAGCCGCACGGGTCGATTGTTCAGGTTAAGCTACGCTTGCCAGAGTTGGTCCGTGGATGGGTGACCATCTTTACAAACCAAGACCGCTCCGTGCCTCGGAAAGCACGTTAAGCCATTGGTCCCGGCTGTCATTCGTGGATCTTTGACGGGTCGTCTGAAGCCCGTAAGTCTGACTACCAGTCTTACCAAGAGATATCCTATTACCCAGTAGCTGGGTTGTGGAAGTCAGATAGGCAGTCGGTCCATGTAAAATACTGGTATTCGGCTGGATTCAGTAAGACTGGAAGCCAACCCCAACATAGTTGGGAAAAGGCTAGGCAGATGATGGTCTCACAACAGAAGCTTTGCCTTTGTGCCCGCACGTGCTGTATAAACAAGTTTTTCCAAAATTGCAGCAAACGGCTTGATGTTCACTGGCCGCCACTTTCAGTTGTTTCACTTTCTCGGCGCCCAGTCATACAAACGCAAAGCTTATGTCTTGTTTTGCAGGCCATTTCACCCTTTAATATGATATAACACTATTTTGGTTAGACCTCGTTATTATAATAAACTAGCTGCGTCCCGCGGTTTGACCCGCGTAAGATGTCTAGGTCATGGTCTACCCATGTGCCAAATTTCATTCAAATCCGTTCAGCCGTTTTAGCGAGAAAGCGTAATAAACAAACAATTTCACTTTCACATTTATAATATTTGGATTATTTAAGTATACTAACGTGTAAGTTCTGACTGTAGCCAGTCACTTTCATGGTGAGTCCCTTGTCGCCAACATACAGAGAGTGGGACAGGTCCGCCATATTAGCTGGGTACACTTCTTCCTGCAAACAAGATTTATTATGAGCAATGTTTATTTATTTTAAGCTTTATATCAACGTGCGCAAAGTTGATGTTTCATTGAGGTTTGTAAACATAAATGTATTTGATCGAATATCACCTTTAGCCCTTGTTGTAACACGTCCGTCCAAAGATCGAGAAGACACGAACTGTGAACAAAACACTGAATTGTTTTTATTGTTTTAACTTTATATTTTAGTTTCAATAACATTAACCAATAATAATGATGTTATATTTCCTTCTTAGCTACACTGAAGGCAAATTCTCGTACTTTAAAAGCGTTCAAAAGTTGCAATCTCATATCAGCGATCAATGGCAAAAATGTAGTCAAATTAGAGATTTTTTGACAGATTAGGGAAATACGGGAATTCCCCTCAGATTTAAACGTAATATTATTTGTCTCATATACAAGAGGATAGTTTCTTGTCCGTCTAAGGGCGAGAATGTCTGTCCATGCGAGTCTCCTAGGAAAGAGTCGTCAGGTGATTATAGCAAGATGCGTTTACACTCAAGCGGGCGTCTCTTGAACTGTTATTCGATACTATAACGTTTGTTTTCTCGTTTCGTTAATTGCCTACGATATAATTAACCATTAAGTTAAGACAACACCTGTTATTGCACAAGTGCCCCCGTCAACTTATATGATTGGTCTGCGCAAACTGCCACTCGGCTAAGGATTGCAATCCTGTGTCATTTTTGATGAAATCAGTTTGATTTTCGCTTTTTAGTCCAAACCGTTAGTGAGTTATTCGAGTATAATTGTACTTATTATAGGTAGTTTATAAAAAAAACATATATATATATATAAACATATAAAATCAATGCACTGACGCATGATACTGAACTGAGCCGGTGGCGTGTAGCGGCGTAGCGGGGCCAGGCGACTTGGCATCGAACTCACCACCACACATGCACATCACGTGTAACGCATTTAAAGTAACTACTCATTCAACTGCGCTATTATTTTTCCAAAAATTGATATCATCGGATCCGGTATATTGGTACTGGATCTGGTAAACGTTTAATGATGCCGGTCGCGCCGGATTACCGGATCCGTTTTCCGGATTGCAATCCCTACACACGGCTAATGATCTAATGAATTTTATTGTATTTTATTTTAATGTGTAATGATTTTTTTGAATTTTATGTATTTGTGATTGGTTTATTGATTGGGACTCTTAGTGCCTTAGTAAATAAATAAATAAAAATATACAACTGGTTGCAAGTATACTCACTCTCTGGGCGACTTGAGACTTAGCGGCGAGATGAAGTAAAAGTACAGCAACGCGGTGGGGAAACGGAACTTGAAATCTGGTTTGTACCAGAGCTCCATGTGGCGGTTCTTACGGATCAGGTTAGGCTGGTCCAGTCTGTGGAAGTAATAGGATTGATTAGATTGTAGATCTATAATGCTGGGTACAGATTGGTGAAACGTAACATGAAATGTAATACCGTTTATTGTAACACCTTATGAAACTGTCAAAAATTCTTATTTGTAATTTGTTAGCCAACGTCCGCTTCGCACGGACGTAAAAATATCCCGCCGGGATTTTATCGCGCACTGGATATTCAACTCTCGGTGTTGAGCCAAGCATTGACAATCCAACAGAAAGCATCCCAGCGCGTGGTAAAAACATACTGTTGGATATTTTAACTCTCTGAGCTAAGCAGAGCGTTGAAAATCCAGTGCGAGTAAAAAAAATCTCCGAAACAATACAGAACACATATCTATCTATCCAATCATTAACCTTTTGACCGCCAGTCATGTATAGTTGACAGACCAAAATGTGCCTAGCACGCCACGGTCACGACGTAAGGATTAATTCGTAGCTTGGCGCCGAGGGCACGTTTTTGCTTTTTTTACGTGGCGGTCAATAGGTTAAAACATCTCTCTAAGTATGATTTGTTCTATTTAATGACTTTTTATGAAATCATGACCTTCCAGAACAAATCTAACTCAGAGAGAGAGCTTTAATGGTTCTAATAATTATAATTCTGTAAATATACAAGGTGTCGTTTTGCATCCTCGTCAAATTTCAAGAGGCTGCTATGAAAGACATATAATTAAATAAAATTACGATACCTGCTCAATAATTAATACATACTTGATTTTTAGTTATTTATGTTTCACAGAACAGAATCACCCCGTTGCATATGCGGTAGTGTGTGTGTAAAAGGGCAGTTACAGTGCGGTATCACACGGGTCGCGTCAACATGCGTGACCCACACAAAAAAAATCGATTTCCAAAAAAAAAAAACTAAAAAAGACTACTTATTTTATTGTTGATTCGTGTCGAGAATCATTAGCATAGTTACCTCCTTGAATTTGACGAGGATGCAAAACGACACCTTGTATATTTGTTATGGTCGCGAATCATATTTTGATCAAGATACTACAACACTTATATACACACTATATATACTAACAAAATTTGAATCTTGCGGGTTTCCACTGCAGATCCTCCTTAAGTCGAACGATAAAATATACCCAAAAATAAACTAAAACATACCTGAAATGATTCACAGTAGCAATAAGGTCACCATGGCGCAATCTCTTGGTAGTTTCCTTATTCGCAGCTTCGACTTTCCTATGTATATCTTTAGGAGAGCTTCTAAGATCTATGCCCAGTTCATGCGCGGTCTCTGTATATGCTGGTTCTGGTTGGATTAGGCTGAAGTCTGTGGTTATGTATATGTTCTTCTCCGGAAGGAAGAAATTGTTGTAGGGGCCCACGTTCAGCCAACGGTCAAGCCATTTGCTGGGGATTTCTGTGGGAGAGAAAAGGTGCTAAGTATGGCTAGTATATGAAGGACATTGTATAGGTATGATGACTGTCAAACTCCAAGATAACTTAAAACCAATTCGACTCAAAGTATAACATTGGAATGTGAGCTTTATATCGTCTCACATACAGTGAAATTTTCAAAATTAAATGACGATAGTTGATTATGCTTGGACGTCGCGTCGTAGTACAATAGACATGTCACTGTAAATCACAAGATATAAAGCTCATATTTCAATGTTTTACTTTGAATTGAGTTATTCTTGAGTATAAGAAGCAATAGCCATAAACATGATGATACTTGCCCCAATTAATGCTGAAAATCTCTAAAGATAATAAAAAAAATTACAAATGGAAATTGGTTGGAGGAAAATAAATAGGACATCAGACACATTAAAAAGTTCAGTTTAAAAATTAACTTTATCAACTTACTCTAATAATAATTCTGAAATTCTAATAAATAATGATCACGACAATCAATAAGATTGCTTATATTTTCAGAGATAGCTTTCATATTCAAGCTTATCTCGAATTAAAGACGTTTTATATTAAAACTCACCCATTTTCTTGTATTCAGTTCCGAACCACTTTTCTTTGGAGTCATAGTTGATAGGCGTGGAATGCTTGTTGGATAGGATCATGATGTTGACTGTGTCGGCGCTCATGCACTCCAGTAGCTCTGTTATACCCTGAGAGAGGAAATATACATTAGTTGCTAATAAAACTTGGCTTAATAACAGTCGATTTATTGAACAGTCTAATAGCCAGCTTTTTTTTTTTTGTATGGGAAATTATCAAATAACTTCTCCCGCTCTGGGCGGAGCGGGAAGGTGTGTCAGACTCTTACTGACTAAAACCCACCCGTATTCCTTCCTGTTGCCTTTGTTGCCAGGGGTCTCGGTGACCCTTTAGTACCTTCCCGCGACCCCGGCAGGCATCGGCCCTAGTGGACCCTTACATTTGTGCTGACGACATCTCTTTGAGGCGTGGAATACAACGCGCCGTCGACCCGGGCCTGGTCCTTACCGGACGGTGAGCTACCCATTGCTCACCGTCCGCAAGCCCGCGCCTACGGTGGCCGGATATCCGCCCGGGATTCCCGACGCCCTGGGCGTCTCCTGCGGCGGCTAGGGGCGAGAGGGCGCGTAACATGCCTTTCCCTCTACCGTCCCGCCTCCTCCTTCGCGAGCGTTACTGCTTCGCAGAAGGTGACGGCTGCCCATGCCCTCTCGCTCCGTACCATGGCCTGAACAAGGGCCGGACGCGAGAGATCTCTGCCGCCGAACGCCTCCACGAGGACACGGCGGTGCTCTGCCGAAGCCGGGCAGACCTTCAATAGTAAGCCTATAATGTTTTCCCACTGCTGGGACACAGGCCTCCTCTCTGTGAGAGGGAGTGTGCCCTAATCTACCTACCACGCGGGCCCAGTGCGGGTTGGATTTGGATGAACAGTCAGTAATACTAAGTTTAAAAAGACTCTTCACAAAGCTTCATTCTGCACGTCAAAATAAGTAACATTGAAGAAAAATAATTGCGGAGAACCGACTTTTATTTTTGGTGTGAAAATTCGCTGCCTACGGTAGCGCGCTATATAACGCACGCATAACATTGTGCACATGGATGACAACAAGGATCAGGCTGGATCCTCCCCAGCGACGCCCACGCCGAGGTTCGTATCCCACAGGGGGTGCCCTTAGCGTGTAGTCGCTTAATTTTCAAGTTTATATGCCCTGGCTGGAGGCCTTAATTTATTGAAGCACTTACGGGAAAGTTCGGTTAAGCAGACGTCAACCTCATAGGTTGACCTGCGAGATGCCTTTTATAAAATAAAAAAAATCAATGTGCTCCTGGGTGCATGCAACGGTACGGGAGTTCTGGGAGCATTTAAAGTCCAGATAATTTTAATACTTGTTTTTCGTAAAATGATGTCAAAAAAAGTTGTAACTTTTACTTTCATAACCAGAAAGTTCCCAGGGCGAACCAGTGACTCCCAGCTTCTGTAAGTTTATTTTTACACCCGTAAGAAGGTCTTTAAACCGGACTCAAGGATAAGGTCCATTTACACTAGGAGAATGTTGAGAGGAGAGAATGTTCACACAAACTCATGTTTTTATAATCAAGCGAGATGAAAAACCCGTCTTCGATATTGTCATACGAGTCAGGTGTGTTATTTTTTCGGACGCTCCCTTATTTTCAAATCGAAGCGGACCTCGCCTTTCATCGTACTAGTATTTTTAATACTGTTGCTACGGGAACTTTTATTCTAGGCAATGATCAAGTAGTGCTATCTACGGTTTGAGGATATGGATACACTTACTGAGTACTAATTACACGCGGAACCACAATTCGATTTGAGTACCCTTGGCCTTGCCGTCTCCTTGTAAGTATTTTTTTATTAATAATTATGACAAAGTAAAAAATACGTGTCTAATTTTTTTTATTATTTAACTGACGGGCTAAATAGAATTTCTTTTTTTCTACCCAGGCATCATCTCTATTGAACTAAGTTATAGTTTGGTGTATTTTATACTTATAAAAATACAGTGACTTTAGTTACCTTAGGATCGTACTTGTAGTAGAGTCGATCGCCGGTAATGTAGTGCTGTGGCGGGTAAAAGTGCATGTTCTCTGATAACGTCTCTACATACTCCGCCGGCTGAGACTCTTCCTCGAAGCGGAAACTTGTTTCTTCTATTGCCTGTTGAAGGAAATAAGTTATAAAATCATTTAGAATTTATAGTTTGAAAGTATAGATTAAATAGGGCACAAGAGTTTCAGAGACAGTTTTTTTTTTTTTTTGCGTGGGAAATCATCAAATAACTTCTCCCGCTCTGGGCGGAGCGGGAGGGTGTGTCAGACTCTTACTGATTAAAACCCACCCGTATTCCTTCCTGTTGCCTGTTGCCAGGGGCCTCGGTGACCCTTTAGTACCTTCCCGCGACCCCGGCAGACAGTTTGGATTTGAAGAGTGTCAACTCTGTAACTAATAACTGTGTAACAGTCCCTTTTTAAACGCATCCGGCTAGCCAACCCCAGCAAAGTTGGGAAAAGGCTAGGCAGAGATTGATAGTGTCGTATTAACCGGGTATCTTCCAAATTGTGCTCATTACCATATTAATGTGACTGCCTCGTTGGTCTAGTGGTCGCAAGCACTACTGCCGAGCATGAGGTCCTGGGTTCGATTCCCGGGTCGGGCAAAGTATTATTGGGATTTTCTCAGTAGCAGCCCGGAGTCTGGATTTGTGCCCGGTTGATGGTAATAGGCTCGCCCCCTATTACATGGGACTTAAACATAACTGGCGAAATGTGGGTGTATTACAGGTACACCTCTGCCCAACCCTACGGGGAAACAAGGCGTGATGTTATGTGTATGTTATCATATTAATATAGTTTACCTTTATTTCTTCGTATATTCTTTCTGAAGGTCCAATTTGTTTGAGCATGTTTATGTATGAGAAAATCGCTTCTAACACCTGAAAATAAATAATTTATACGCTGTAATATAAATCCTCTAAAATAAAATAATAAATGCCATCTCGAAAACAAAATAATGAAGCCGTTATAAATAAGATACTTATTTATAACGGCTTCATTATTTTGTTTTCGAGATACCGGCGAAATTGATTTTTTCTTATGTTTTTATGCAAACTGCAGCTGTGTGTTATGTTGAAGCGCCTGTGTATTTAAAGAAAATATGTTTCCCATAAACAATAAGTCAGAGAACCGGTTTGATGATTCACTAATTAGTGAATGAATGGAGGAATGAATGAATGAAGGAATATATGAATGAATGAACGAATAAATGAATAAAATGCACCGACCCCAGCGTGGCTTGAATAAACTAATTCCGCAGGCAGAAATAAATATATCTTTCTTTACCGTAGAGCATCTCAAAGCTAACTGAGACATGCAAACTCACCTCATCAACATGATCCAATCCTTCCTTAGTGAGCACAACTTGCGTGGAGAACAGACTGTACATGGAAGTGTAGTCGATGCCGCTTTCGGAGTTACCCGTGTATATGCCGAGTGCCCACACCCTGCACATTAACAAGATATTATGTTATTTATCTACAGTTTAAAGGGAAATAAGTGAAACGGATTGATGTCAAACACGAAAACAACTTCACACGAACGCGGCAAACTTTATATTTTGTTACAGTGACATTTCTAGTGTGTAGTATTGACAATGCGTGGTGTTGTCGTAAGCAACTACTGTCAAATGATTTTTAAAATGACCCTACGTCACACGACATAAAGTTTACATTTCGGTGGCATTTTCCTGAATATTGAACTTAGATGTGTTTTTGTTACGGTGTACGACGACATTCATAATATTGGTGACATAATTACAGGTGACTTACTTTTTCCTGAGATAAGACAGCAGACTGCCTTTCCCCTCGTGACCCAGAAGGTATGAGATGTACTGGTGCGGCTTGGACTCGTATTCAGACAGCAAAGACCGCATGCACCATGTCAAATGTACCTGCAAATTACTTAAAGTGGTGGAGAAAAACATCGTGAGGTAACTGACATTTCTCCTGCCTTGATAGTTTTGTAGGTGGTAGAACCAAAGATATTTGACATCCATCAAACCATTTCCTTTCGCAGAGAGGAAGGCCTGAGTCTCAACATTGGCAACATTGCAGGCTGATTATACAGGATACAACTTTAGGTTATCTCTAAAGTTGTTTCGTTTTTTGACGTGTAACATTTTTCCTCTCGGTTTCTGTTGGGAGTGATTTCGTGAAAAGGAACGGAAGTGTGTAAACGAAAATGACAGCTTGAGCATGAAATAAATAAGTACTTTATAATAGCATGGAATTAGTGTACTCATGGAATTAGGAAGTACTATATAGATTGTAATTACAGGGGATTTAATTTCGACCAGTGGGCGAATGAATTTAATGTATTATGTCTTATGGCGTTCTGCTGTGGGGATCGGCAGCTGATGTAGATTCACTTTTTATCTTACAAAAGAGGGCAATCCGCGCAGTATATAGAATGGGTCCTCGTTAGTCCCTTAGAAACAAATTCAAAGAAATTAATGTACTTACTCTGCCTTCTCTTTATATATTAGAAAGTATTTTGTATGTTCGCAAGAACTTATGTCTTTTCAAAACAAAAACTGATTTCCATAATATAAATACACGTAGTAAACATGAAATTGTGATACCCAAATTTAGATTAACAAAAACAAGCAAATCATTTGTTATCAACAGTATCCGCTTTTATAACAAGTTGCCAAAGTCAGTTACAGAACTTAGCGATGGAAAGTTCAAAACCCACATCAAACGTGTCCTTATCAAAAACGCATATTACAAGATTAAAGACTACGTTGAAGACAAGGAAGTTTGGCAATAATTCCTTCTGCACATGTGGCTTCCCTGGTACACCAGAAACGGCATAACTATGGAAATATCTATTAACTGCTCCCAAATTACGATGTTTATTATTATTATTTTTTAGACATACATTTTTGACATTATATACCTACAAATTATATTTCAGACTTAATATTATTAATATTATTTTACATGGATTCCTGTGTACGTTGTGAATGTGAGACCGTTTCCTGTTCTCTTTTTTTTTTTTGTTAAGTACTTTTCGACAGGCCTACACTGTTCTCCCATACCTAATTTGTGTAATTTGAAAACATTGTAAAAGCCAATTATTTTTAAAAGAGTAACCGTGGAGTTTCTTGCCGGCTCTTCTCCATAGGAAACGACCAATTGGAACCGTGCACCTAGCTTCTGACGTTTCATAAGTGCCCATGTAGGTTTATGTGAAATAAAAATATTTTGATTTTGATTTTGATTTTAATTCCTATGGCAGTAAGTCCGCCTCTGTACATTTGTGTGCTTAGAGTATTAAATAAATAATTATTCGACTAAATATTCCAGTATTTAGCTTTTCGACATGTCCGTTCTGTCTGTCCCCGCTGTAGCTCAGAGAAGCTTAGTACTAGAAAGCTGTAATTTGGCATAGGTATACATATTAATCACGCCGAAAAGTGGTAAGTACTTAAAACAAAATCTTGGAAAAAAAATGTTTTGTGTACCTTTCTTGCACGTAATGTGGGGATGATATTTTTTTTCTCGTCTATCCCATGGTGTGGAATATCGTTGGATATGTCGTTAAAAAAAATGCGGGTCTGTGAAAACCATTTTTATTTTATAACTTACCTCAGTGGTATCGCCCACAGGCTTGACGTAGTAGATGCTCCTGAACTCGGGGGTGACGGTGTCGGTCTTGAAGTTGAACTGACTGAAGTCTGCGGAAGGCAGCTTGTTGGTGGGAATGTGGCCAAAGGTGTTGACGACGTAGTCTTCGAGGGAGGACAGGTCCATCCGTGCCTGGGAATAAACGTATTGTAAGTGAGCGTGAAGACAAACAGCACTCTTATTTTTTTTTGCCCCAGTAAGTACTTAGCAACGCTCTATTCGCAGTGACATTTCGTTTCTCCATTTTTGACATCGCACCATAGAAATCCTTCTACAATCTGTCATTCTGTCTTTCGTTTCTAACGATCTTTGTCTAGGTCCTTTTTTATGTAGAAGGATTTCTACGATGCGATGTCAAACATGGAGTTACGAAATGTCACTTTGTATAAGTGACATCTACGTAGAAAGAGAAAGCGTCATGCTAAGCCTGCTGGTGACAGGCGGCGCAAGATGAAAAATGAGACACCGCATATAATCCCGCAATATTCTTAATATAGTCTTTTGTTAACCATCAATACATTAGCATGTTGCCAGCAACTCTGCAACATTCCTTGTGGCCAGCAACATTGTTTCCCGCAACATATAAGTATGTTCCTGAAAAAATGTTGAGCAACTTCCGTTTTCGGTGTATACGGTTATTAACACACTCAGAATGACAATCCTTTTCATTATGACGATTCAAAAATATTCATAACCGTGGACCAGACGAATTTCATAATTGGATTATTGACTGTGGTTGAAAACGTTATTAAGGCGTGTACGCACGAACGAACAAGATCATGGTGACACGAACATCGAACACTTTGTTCACATGTGCGTACCACTAACGAACACAGAACACTATGTTCGTCAAAATTTTTGTGGCAATCCAATTTAGTTGTAATGTGCGGACGGTGTTAGGAGAAATTTGATGCAACATTGTTCGAGCCGAACTCGAGGGATAAGCGCGCGGCGGCGGGGGCGTATCAGTTCTTAGTCACCTATCCAGCAGTGTACCACTTCAAACGGCGAATCCATTGCTAAAATCCATAAAGGGAACGGGCGGTTGAGCGCGAACATAAGTCGTACTGTGTTCGTGTTCGCTTTGCTAATTTTCGTCCACACGTAAGAACCAAATGTTCCGTGTTCGATGTTCATGTTCACCATGTATAATTTTTTTTTTCGTTCTTGCTTACATGCCTTTACGGTATTTTTTTTAAACAAACAATAACATAACAATTGCGTATGTCCAATTGTTATGTTTAAGAAAATAACAATAACATTTGGCTCTTTGTATATTTACCAGTCTGATTACAAGTCTGTTTACAAATAAATATTTATAAATTTATTTACTTTTCTAATAAAATAATTCCTCCTATTCATCCTTTATTGTTCTACCGTATTGTTTGACCTGCAGGTCATGCTATTACGAAATATTATCAAACTGGTAACGCAATTTTTTTGTTTGATAACATAATGATCTAACGTATGTTATTGTTTTTGTAATCTCCGCTATGGACAAATTAGAATTTTGTTATTAGCAACGGAACGCTTTCTCTATAATATGATTGTCATCATAAAAGATAAACTAAGGCATTTTCCCATTGGGTAAGTAGAAACAACAGAACACCACGTGCTACGAATCCTACATACTCCTTTTGCTTCGTCAACGTTCATACATCAAAGGTACCAAAATATCGTGTCATACACGCGCGCCGTTGCGAGTACCTACTACCCACTAAAGGCTCGTGCAGACTAGCGCGATATCGCGGCCGCGACACACAGTGGAACGAATGTATGGGAGCGGTTGGACGTAGACATGTCCGAAAAATAAGAGTAAAATTATGCCAAACTAATGATGCCATCTTATTCGATTACTTAATGCCTTCATAAATTGTGGTGATGAATTTCTTCATAACTCCCATATTTCGGGAGTAATTTGAGAAAATGTGAAATTTTACTATGAAAATGAGTGTATCGAGCTCTCTCCCTCCTGATTCCGGGCTTGTTTCAAGTAGCGGTCTCTAATATCGTAATGCTATTACTAAGAGCTATATTTAATACTAAGACACATAGTGCGCCAAATGTGCACTTTCTGGGATAAAAGGAAATGAAAATTTAAAAAAAAAAACGTTTTTTCCCCATTTGTATTTACTTTAAACCGCAGACAGACTTATTAAGAGGTCTATAAATATATTATATATATACAGAAATATATATTAACAAAAATATTCACAAGAACTGATGAGAGTATGACTTTTAAGTAAGTTGATAATAAATTACCTAGTTTCATTAAAAGTACAATAAATAATTAAGATGTAAGCTCTAATTTACTAAGTTACACATTTTATAACAATAACATCATTTAATTATCTTCGTCATCATCATCATCATCAATTAATTCAAATTCAGAATCGATGTCCGCTAAATCATTTATGTTAACAAATTCGATATCACTTTTCTCAGAATCCGTAAGCTCATAAAATTCCTTAAAAGAAGATTTTTTTACAAACTTATTTCCTTTTGGACGGATACTTGTAACAAGTGGATCAGAAGACAGTAAAAGATTGTGCATAATATCTTCATTGCATGAGATACTGCTATGCTTTCGAGAATGCCCCTCTCTATATTTTCTAAAATCTTTATTTCTAGCCTCAGATGCCTCTTCGGATAGAAAACCAATGGGCACAATTGACATGTTCTGAACTATGTCTGGCCCATGCATTAAAATTTTATGAAGTGAAGAAGGCATATAATACCATGGGTATAACTCCACGTAAAGCTTAGCAGTATCAAAGCAGAACTCTCGGAATTTAGTTACGTTGATCTTCTCTCCTGATGAAATACACTGCAAGATCACACAGATTTTTCTTAAAAGCATAGCATCTATTCCGGTCAGTTCAGCAGATTTAGTGTAGTTTTCAAAAAATCTCCTTGCCGAGTTGCCATTGTTGGTGGATCCACTGCCTTGTTTCACAACATCGAGAAGTAAGCCCATTTCTCTTCTTACAGCCTCTTGAACTCTTTTCTTCCTGTCATCAACTTGCCTTTTTGCTATATCACCCCTTACTTGCCATGATTTTATGTCTAATTTGTAGGAAATGTGTAATAAGCATTCCATTGAGCGAATCCAAGCGTGAAGGGTGCTTAAGCTATATTTATACATGTCCTCGTTTGCGTGTTTATCTTTGATTAACTCTAAATTATTCATTTCTTTAGGACAAGCCTTGCATATGTCACACACTGAAGCTGCTGTATTGGATATAATGGAATGAATTTTACCATCAATCATTGTCAACAGCAGTTGGTGTTCACTATGTGACACTAATTCCATCAGTGATGGTGGATGGAGTTAAGGCTTCAATCTCTGCTTCGATTTCAGCCATCTCTCTCTGCACATTTTCTTTGGTTTCCTTTATAAACTTAAACAATATTGGCCGGCAAAATGAAGTGGAAGATGGTCGCTCGTTTTCCCAAATTGTTACACCTTTTGAGACGAGCCGCAGTGGTACAAGACTAATCATAAAATTACTAGCAAGATCGATTTGCTCATCTTCACTCGTCCTTTGATGATAAATGCTTTGGCTAGATGATCCGTCAAAACCCCATTTGCTGGTCAATACGAGCTGTTGATTGGGATCAACAGGGGTTTCTAACGACCTAATAAGTCTTCTTGAGGTTAAATCCATCAAGGCTTGTAATTTGATTTTTGCAGAGCTCTCTGTAACTGTGAGATCTTCTTTGGCCGGATAGCACTTAATTTTTTCTTTAACCAACATGTAGTAACTCGGGTATTGAAGAGCTCCTTCTTGAGTGTTGAAATCCCGAAGAGTGTTATAGCGCCATTTCGATAAGTTCATCGATACATAAAGAGCCAATGCCTTCAAAGGGGATATTTCCCGTACCTGAATTGATTTACCTTCAATGAAGGCTTTGATTTTTGAGGCCTCTTCTGGATTCTCCGTCAAGTATTTCATAACATAAGCTGTATCGCTTTGTCCTGCCTTTTGAAGCGCCCTTTCGGCCGAAAACATAATTTCAGCGCTGCTACTGCTGCATGAAAGACTATCTTCAGTGCGTCTTCTTTTTTGCCGGTTACTAAGGTCCTCAAAAGATTTACGAGGACTAGGATGTGTACAAGTTGAAGCATCAGATTTAGCAGGAGAAATTATGGGCTCGATGACGTCACTTATATTTTCTGTAGAAGGTTCCATATTTTCATTCTGTAATTCCGGCCATTGAATTGCAGCCTGTAGCCAAATCTCATGTTTCTTCCGAAACTTATCTGTGCTTCTTCCAGACTGTGTCCATTTTGCATAAATGCGGTAGCAAAATCGACGACACCAGTCTTTTAAACTTGTTTCAGCACTTTCACATAACTGAACACAACTGTTATCTTTTAAAACACTGAACAAATAGTTAAAGTCGCGTAAATCTTTATGTGCGCGTGCGCATAAAGCAACGTGAATATCAAGATTTGTATTAAAATTTGGAAAATACATTGCGAGATTAGCTTGGATACAACGAGGTGTAAATCAACACTGATTTTAAAGTTACTAATAGTGACCTATTTATATAAAATCCAGGTATCCCAGGTATCCTTTGTTAAATATTGCAAGGTAATTAGTTATTGTGATAATTAGTAAATGATGCATGCTAAATTAGTGTATTAAGAGCCATTTAGTAATTAAATAATAGCAATGTTCTTATCAGTAATCATTAGTGCATCAGTTTTATATGTAAACCTTAAGTCCCTAATTATATATCCTAATTAGCTTATATCTTCTCTAATTGGCTGCTCAGAAATGTTATTGTAATAAGGTAAACCTTTAGAAAAACGGTTTTAATCAACAAAATAAACAAAAAATAAAAAAATTGTGTTATAAAATAAACATCACTCTTTATCCCAGAAAGTGCACATTTGGCGCACTATGTGTCTTAGTATTAAATATAGCTCTTAGTATTAGCATTATGATATTAGAGACCTCTACTTGAAACAAGCCCGGAATCAGGAGGGAGAGAGCTCGATACACTCATTTTCATAGTAAAATTTCACATTTTCTCAAATTACTCCCGAAATATGGGAGTTATGAAGAAATTCATCACCACAAGTTATGAAGGCATTAAGTAATCGAATAAGATGGCATCATTAGTTTGGCATAATTTTACTCTTTTTTTTCGGACATGTCTACGTCCAACCGCTCCCATACATTCGTTCCACTGTGCGACAGGCAGCAATATGCCTGTCGCACCCGCGATATCGCCCCAGTCTGCACGACCCTTAAACCTTTTTGGAGGACCAATAAGGTCGGTCGACTTCGGTTTATGTTTTAAAAGAGCGCCCTTTTCACCAACATCCAGATTTTGTATTCCTAATTATGGTAATGCCTATCAAAGGAGCTCGTGGCCAAGTAATAACAGCCACACGGGTCGATCCATCAGGTTAAACTACGCTTGCCGGGGTTGGTGCGTGGATGGGTGACCATCTTTACATACCGAGACTCCTCCGTGCCTCGGAAAGCGCGTTAGGCTGTTGGTCCCGGCTGTCATTCATGGATCTTAGAAAGTCATTAGGGATTGTCAGATGCCCGAAAGTCTGACAACCAGTCTTACCAAGGGGTATCGTATTACCCAGTTACTGGGATGCGGAGGTTAGATAGGTGGTAGCTCCACGTAAAATACTGGTATTCAGCTACTGATGTCCGGTTAGACGGGAAGCTGACCTCAACATAGTTGGGAAAAGGCTAGGCAGATTGATTGAATTTGCTATCATTTATCCTCTCAACATGACAAACCATCTCAGATGCCCAGGTCGGCTTAAGTATTATTAAGTTTTCAAACAACATTTTTTCTGTATCAGCCTTGAGTTTGGATTTGAGCCCGAATGTTGTTGCAATAGGCTGGTCCAAATGGCGACCAGCCGGGAATCGCAGAAGTCGCACTGTGGGAGCGGAACACCGTGATGGTTTTTGGTCAGTAAGAGTCTGACAGACCCCTCCGCTCGCCCCAGGGCGGAGGACATCCATGACAATTTTCCAGCTCGAAACAAAAAAAAAAGGCTCATCCCCTATTATATGGGACTTCAACATAACTGGCAAAATGCGGGCGTACTAACGAGTCTGCTTACTCCTGCGGGAATACAGGTATGAGACATCTTATATTTACCTGCACAGCAACAGTCATCCTATGCGCGCTGTAATGCCTCTTCCTAAACGCATGCGCGGCGAGGTGCAGTCGCTCATCGTCATCTATATCGTCCTTCAGACTGCGGAGATTGCCCCACGTGAAGGTACGCGCGGGGTGACCCTCGGGGAACAGGCTGGAGAGCAGCTGGTCCTTGCGGTTCGAGTCCGATGGAGAGGCGATTGCGAATTCTGTAAACATGAGTAATTTTGGTGTTGATAAGCGGTGAAATCCATACAAATAGAAAGCGTCTGTTTGTTATGTCAATGTTTGTTTCGGGTAATCTCCGAAACGACTGGACCGATTTTGACGCTACTTTTACTAGCAGATAGCTGATGGTA
This sequence comes from Atethmia centrago, assembly GCA_905333075.3. NCBI lineage: Eukaryota > Metazoa > Arthropoda > Insecta > Lepidoptera > Noctuidae > Atethmia > Atethmia centrago. The sequence continues at coordinate 13,589,728 of HG995387.1, forward strand.
AAAGAAGTAACTTACTCTTATTTTAGAAAAACACACGCGGGTCAAGCTGCGGGCCGTAGCTAGTTCTAAGTAAAGGTACAGTAGGTCGACGACACGGTTGGCGTAATGGCTAAGCAATCGAATGCTGCGCAGCGTTTCGCGGGTTCGATCCCCGCACGGAACAAATATTTGTATGATCTGCAAGTAATTGTTCCAGGTCTGGGTGTTTGTGTTTGTGAGTTCTATGTTTGTGAACGCACCCACGATACAGGAAGAAATTCCTAGTGTGGGGCAACGCTTTTAAAAAAAAAAAGGTATATGTGATCAGTTTTGGGCTTAAAGGCCAAACTGAGCAAAAAAAGGTCCTACATACTGGCGCGACTTGTCGCGCGACGCGACGCGACACAAAGACACCGCGTGTAGCGCTACAAGCGGTGCCTTTGTGTCGCGACAAGTCGCGCCAGTATGTAGGAGCCTTAAAGCGAAAACGCCAGGGTAGCCCGCGAAATCCGAAATCATTGAAATCATCAATACAACCTTCGTTCAAATTACCCCATTGAACTACTATTTAAAGAAATCATGACTTTTGAGGCCATTTCTAACTTAGAGAGTTGTATTATTGGTTCTAATTATTATAACTCTGTAAGTATATACCTATTTGTTACAGTCATGAATCATATTTTGATCAACATACAACCCGACCCGACACTGACTTGCAAATTGCAAGAAACGAAGAAGAAAATTTTAATTTCGCGGGTTACCTTAGCGCATCCCCGTTAACAGAAACGGTTATCGCGTGAGCAATCGAGCCATCCCAGTGGTACATAATCAGCGTATAATGTTGCCATTGCTGGGACTTAGGCCTCTTCTTTGTGCCGTTACAAGCCGTCATCCTCCACACGGGCGCAGTGCGGGTTGCTTGATTTTACATTTCTTTTAAAGTTTTGGTTCCAGGACATGCCGGTTTCATCACGATGTTTTTTTTTACTGTTTGAAGAGTCTAGAGTCTAATCTATTTGTTGAGTATTATACCACAGACAGGAAGTAATCTGGTGGACCGTATGCAGCTAAACCCACTAGCAATAAATGGTTAGTTACTCATTCATTACTATTGATGAAGCGTTTCTCAATTAAGACTCTGACAACACCTAAGCCGCGGTCACTGTCACATTGCATAGAAAAGAAAGAGAAGCGCGATGACACAACGGTTGTAACTTATTGCAAAATATGAAGCAATTATCTATTTACTCAAAATTGAGTTGAGTAATCGAAAATAAAAAACAACCAAGTTCTGCATTCAAAGACGTTCTTGATATTAATTAAATACGTAACGTATGTTGATATTTAATTCAGATATTTTGGATAAGAACTCAAGTTAAGAGGTTAGTTTAACGTTAGTTTGTATCGATATTTTTTTTCAAAACGTGTTTTGGTAGCAACCAAGTTCTGGGAAATATGTTCAAAATTAACATATATTTTTTCCGCTACCACAGACTATACAGATTTGGCAATTTTTTTTCTTAAGAGAAGCCTATTTTTATCAATTGGGTCTTGTCAGCGCATTAAAGCCTTATATGCCTAGTTACGTGTTGAGCTTACAAATAGATTTTTGTTTGATAAAGTTTTACCAACGGGTATCGTATTACGCAGTAACTGGGTTGTGGAGGTCAGATAGGCAGTCGCTCCATGTAAAATGGTCGCTGGTATTCAGCTGCATCCGGTTAGACTGGAAGCCGACGTAGTTGGGAAAAGGCAGGCAGATGATGATGATGCTGAAAGTTATTTATTTCCACGTTTGTATAAAGGTCAGACTCAGTTAAGTCAATTTACGTCAAGTGCTGATTAATTTGACAGGACTAAACTAAAATTTATCTTCTGTCCTTTTCTTAATGAAATAGAAAGAAAAAGATGCACTGAACTAATTTAGTTTAGTTTGTGAACAAGGGAATCGGCACCAATATCTTTTAAATAAATCGTGTTATGGATCTTCATTTTTGAGACGTATGGGGTTGGTTGAATTTACAATAATCATAAATATATATTATAAACGATTGCCCTTCGCGAAACATATCAGAGAAAAGACATGTCAAAGAAATAACAAATAGATAACCCTGATTTTAGGAAAAGGGTTGAAAACCGGCCAAGTGCGTGTCGGACCACGCACAATAAAGGGTTCCGTAGTTGGGATGAATTTATCCCAAGAACAAACTTAACATTGTAGTTGAAGAACAAGTTCTTCCATACATTACAACTTCAAATGTAAGTTGGTCGACTATTACCCGAGGCGGAAAGTATTTTGTTAAATACTGTTTATTTTTGGAATTTTGTCCCGCAAGTATAACAAAATGAACAAATCCATAGTAATTTAGATCTAGATTTTTAAAACATACTGTATAATTCGCGATCCTGAACATTACATGTAACCAGATGGCATGAACTGGACATGTCCTTTAAAAAAAATGGTTAAACAGACTTTATAAATCATGGCATAACCTGAAGCAACGTTTATTCATAAATCTCCAAAGCAGACAGAAAATTATGAAAGTATTAAGTATGTGGCTAAGTCGAGTATCTTTAAGTCCACACACCCATGACAAGCCATGAAGGCTCGTGTAGACTAGCGCGATATCGCGGGCTCAACAGGCAGCAATATGCCCGTCGCGGCCGCGATATCGGCCCAGTCTGCACGAGCTTAAGGGGACTACAGGACCTAAACGCAAATTTTGTAAGTTTTATAATGCCTAAAAGTATATGATCCACTCCAGTAAACAAAATCAGAAAAATATATGGTATTCTTAGGATATATGCTAGTGTGTTGAAAACATAATACAACTAATTTGATACGATAGATAAAAAACACGAAGACAACTAACAATTTATTTTAACGATTAAAAGCCATATAGTGACCGCGCTTTAGCTGTTGTCGGCCTCTTAACGAGAACTAAAGATGCTCGAATAGTATTTACACAATCATTAGTTGAGTAACATTGCAAATGAGTCGCGGCGATAAGTATCGGCATTCTTTCATTATGAAATCAATAAGAAAAACCACATTCTTGACCAACTGTCAGTACTATTGGATATCAATGCAGAAATGTTACCTAATACTTTGAACATAATGTACATAGAAGTCTTCCTGGCCTAGAATGTGCGGTCAATGACTGTTTATAATTTCAGACAGTGTGGCTTATTTTATTATTACTTAATTTTAAGCATTTTTTTTTTTGGGTGGGTAATTATCAAATAATTTCTCCCGCTCTGGGCGGAGCGACAGGGTGTGTCAGACTCTTAATGACTAAAACCCACCCGTGTTCCTTCCGTTGCCTGTGTTGCCAGGGCCTCGGTATCCCTTTCGGACTTTTCCGCGACCCCGGCAGGCATCGGCCCTAGTGGACCCCTACACTTGTGCTGACATCTCTTTGAGGCGCGCGTGGAACACAACGCGCCGTCGACCCGGGCCTGGTCCTTATCGGACGGCGAGCTACCCATTGCCGGAGTCACTGTTAAACATTTAGGGGCTTTACTTTGAACCCACCCCCAGAATAGTAGATTGCAGATTTTTATATTGGAAATGCGTATATTGTTACTCTAATACAAATCTCTGTAAGAATTAATGATTGATCAGCAGGCTTAGCACGAGCAATTTTGTCTACGGAAGAATAGACTAAAATGACGTTCCGTGTAGAAAGTACGACGACGGCTAAATAGAAAGAGTCAGCTGCACTTTTTACGAAATTCACTCCTTTACATAGTTCTACTCAGTAATCTATGTTCTGTCATACGATTTTTTTCTGTTGTTGATACTCAATTTTTACTGATATTAATGAAGTCACGTAAATAAAGACGACTACAATTTTTTTTCTCAAAGTGTCGAAGTACCGTGTTTTTGGAACATAAATATATTATAGTAATATTGGCCTTCACCATTTCCTTGGTCTTCACCGTCTTTTACTTGGTCGTTTAGTTAATAGAGTTTTCCCTATTAACTAAACGATTTAAAATAGGAGAAGAGAGCCTTGTTCTTCTATTAATTACCATAGTTTTGCGTTCAAAACACTCTCCTGTAAAATCATGATCTTTAGATAACCGTATATACCTTATGGCCGTCGAATAGAAAAATGCAAATTGTCTTCACTCCTTAGACAACTGTCAGTTGTCAGTGTGATTTTGACAGTTTGGTATAGAAACTTTCTTCTGAAATAGTCTAGATAAAGATCGTTAGAAACAAAAGACAAAATGTCAGATTGTAGAAGGATTTCTACGGTGCGATGTCAAAAATGGAGAAACGAAATGTCACTTTGTTTAGAAAGAGCTGGGTCTATTCTTCGAAGAAATAGAAAGCGTCATGCTAAGCCTGCAGATATGTTGTTTAGACTGTAGCAACATTAAAAAGTACTCTCTTATTACAAACATTGAAATCATGACCAAATTCTACTACGATTTGTCGCATTCAATTAATTTATAAAGCCTTAATTCAGCAGTTTACGCCAAACGGGCCGATATAAGCACAATAGCGTGGTATGTCTATTTCTTTGGCACGCTCTGTAGCCTAAACGGCTTGATGGATTTTAACATATGAGGTGTCTTTCGATTCGTCTGAATTGTGGGAGTGACATAGGCTATATAATATTTATAAATTGCATCTGCAAATACAAAAAAAGGAGGGGAAGTTTTTTTTTTATTAATTGCAACAATATTGGTATCAAATAAAAGCTAGCAATGAGTAATTTTCAAAAATATATACAGGGTGACATTGAAAACATGCGACAAATCGAAATGGGAGATTGTACTCATCATTATGAACAACTTTTACTAAGGGACCAAAGCTACAATCCCAAAAAAAAAAACTGCTGTCATTTATACATTTATGTTCGCAATACCTCATCAAAATGTAGGAAAAGCAGATTTTTTTTTTTGGGATTACAGCTTTGGTCCCTTAGTAAAAGTTGTTAATAATGATGTATACAATGTCCCATTTCAGTTTGTCGCAAGTTTTCAATTTCAACCTGTATATATTAATAAAACTAAAAAGCTTGAAATAAAATAAATTATTTAAAAAACAAAAACCCGACTGCAAAAACACATAACTGAAAAGGGAAAAAACAAGCATTAAAATCTATATAATTGTGATCTTGCAGGCGGGGGCCTGCAAGACCACAATTACGAGTTTTTTTAACACTTTGTCGGCGTGATTGACATCTATGCCCATGCGAAAAATACAGCTTTCTAGTAATAAGAGTCTCTGAGCTAAGCCGGCGACCGACAGACAGACGGACACACAGTGGAACGAATGTATGGGAGCGGTTGGACGTAGACATGTCCGAAAAATAAGAGTAAAATTATGCCAAACTAATGATGCCATCTTATTCGATTACTTAATGCCTTCATAAATTGTGGTGATGAATTTCTTCATAACTCCCATATTTCGGGAGTAATTTGAGAAAATGTGAAATTTTACTATGAAAATGAGTGTATCGAGCTCTCTCCCTCCTGATTCCGGGCTTGTTTCAAGTAGCGGTCTCTAATATCGTAATGCTATTACTAAGAGCTATATTTAATACTAAGACACATAGTGCGCCAAATGTGCACTTTCTGGGATAAAAGGAAATGAAAATTTAAAAAAAAAAACGTTTTTTCCCCATTTGTATTTACTTTAAACCGCAGACAGACTTATTAAGAGGTCTATAAATATATTATATATATACAGAAATATATATTAACAAAAATATTCACAAGAACTGATGAGAGTATGACTTTTAAGTAAGTTGATAATAAATTACCTAGTTTCATTAAAAGTACAATAAATAATTAAGATGTAAGCTCTAATTTACTAAGTTACACATTTTAAAACAATAACATCATTTAATTATCTTCGTCATCATCATCATCATCAATTAATTCAAATTCAGAATCGATGTCCGCTAAATCATTTATGTTAACAAATTCGATATCACTTTTCTCAGAATCCGTAAGCTCATAAAATTCCTTAAAAGAAGATTTTTTTACAAACTTATTTCCTTTTGGACGGATACTTGTAACAAGTGGATCAGAAGACAGTAAAAGATTGTGCATAATATCTTCATTGCATGAGATACTGCTATGCTTTCGAGAATGCCCCTCTCTATATTTTCTAAAATCTTTATTTCTAGCCTCAGATGCCTCTTCGGATAGAAAACCAATGGGCACAATTGACATGTTCTGAACTATGTCTGGCCCATGCATTAAAATTTTATGAAGTGAAGAAGGCATATAATACCATGGGTATAACTCCACGTAAAGCTTAGCAGTATCAAAGCAGAACTCTCGGAATTTAGTTACGTTGATCTTCTCTCCTGATGAAATACACTGCAAGATCACACAGATTTTTCTTAAAAGCATAGCATCTATTCCGGTCAGTTCAGCAGATTTAGTGTAGTTTTCAAAAAATCTCCTTGCCGAGTTGCCATTGTTGGTGGATCCACTGCCTTGTTTCACAACATCGAGAAGTAAGCCCGTTTCTCTTCTTACAGCCTCTTGAACTCTTTTCTTCCTGTCATCAACTTGCCTTTTTGCTATATCACCCCTTACTTGCCATGATTTTATGTCTAATTTGTAGGAAATGTGTAATAAGCATTCCATTGAGCGAATCCAAGCGTGAAGGGTGCTTAAGCTATATTTATACATGTCCTCGTTTGCGTGTTTATCTTTGATTAACTCTAAATTATTCATTTCTTTAGGACAAGCCTTGCATATGTCACACACTGAAGCTGCTGTATTGGATATAATGGAATGAATTTTACCATCAATCATTGTCAACAGCAGTTGGTGTTTGACACTAATTCCATCAGTGATGGTGGATGGAGTTAAGGCTTCAATCTCTGCTTCGATTTCAGCCATCTCTCTCTGCACATTTTCTTTGGTTTCCTTTATAAACTTAAACAATATTGGCCGGCAAAATGAAGTGGAAGATGGTCGCTCGTTTTCCCAAATTGTTACACCTTTTGAGACGAGCCGCAGTGGTACAAGACTAATCATAAAATTACTAGCAAGATCGATTTGCTCATCTTCACTCGTCCTTTGATGATAAATGCTTTGGCTAGATGATCCGTCAAAACCCCATTTGCTGGTCAATACGAGCTGTTGATTGGGATCAACAGGGGTTTCTAACGACCTAATAAGTCTTCTTGAGGTTAAATCCATCAAGGCTTGTAATTTGATTTTTGCAGAGCTCTCTGTAACTGTGAGATCTTCTTTGGCCGGATAGCACTTAATTTTTTCTTTAACCAACATGTAGTAACTCGGGTATTGAAGAGCTCCTTCTTGAGTGTTGAAATCCCGAAGAGTGTTATAGCGCCATTTCGATAAGTTCATCGATACATAAAGAGCCAATGCCTTCAAAGGGGATATTTCCCGTACCTGAATTGATTTACCTTCAATGAAGGCTTTGATTTTTGAGGCCTCTTCTGGATTCTCCGTCAAGTATTTCATAACATAAGCTGTATCGCTTTGTCCTGCCTTTTGAAGCGCCCTTTCGGCCGAAAACATAATTTCAGCGCTGCTACTGCTGCATGAAAGACTATCTTCAGTGCGTCTTCTTTTTTGCCGGTTACTAAGGTCCTCAAAAGATTTACGAGGACTAGGATGTGTACAAGTTGAAGCATCAGATTTAGCAGGAGAAATTATGGGCTCGATGACGTCACTTATATTTTCTGTAGAAGGTTCCATATTTTCATTCTGTAATTCCGGCCATTGAATTGCAGCCTGTAGCCAAATCTCATGTTTCTTCCGAAACTTATCTGTGCTTCTTCCAGACTGTGTCCATTTTGCATAAATGCGGTAGCAAAATCGACGACACCAGTCTTTTAAACTTGTTTCAGCACTTTCACATAACTGAACACAACTGTTATCTTTTAAAACACTGAACAAATAGTTAAAGTCGCGTAAATCTTTATGTGCGCGTGCGCATAAAGCAACGTGAATATCAAGATTTGTATTAAAATTTGGAAAATACATTGCGAGATTAGCTTGGATACAACGAGGTGTAAATCAACACTGATTTTAAAGTTACTAATAGTGACCTATTTATATAAAATCCAGGTATCCCAGGTATCCTTTGTTAAATATTGCAAGGTAATTAGTTATTGTGATAATTAGTAAATGATGCATGCTAAATTAGTGTATTAAGAGCCATTTAGTAATTAAATAATAGCAATGTTCTTATCAGTAATCATTAGTGCATCAGTTTTATATGTAAACCTTAAGTCCCTAATTATATATCCTAATTAGCTTATATCTTCTCTAATTGGCTGCTCAGAAATGTTATTGTAATAAGGTAAACCTTTAGAAAAACGGTTTTAATCAACAAAATAAACAAAAAATAAAAAAATTGTGTTATAAAATAAACATCACTCTTTATCCCAGAAAGTGCACATTTGGCGCACTATGTGTCTTAGTATTAAATATAGCTCTTAGTATTAGCATTATGATATTAGAGACCTCTACTTGAAACAAGCCCGGAATCAGGAGGGAGAGAGCTCGATACACTCATTTTCATAGTAAAATTTCACATTTTCTCAAATTACTCCCGAAATATGGGAGTTATGAAGAAATTCATCACCACAAGTTATGAAGGCATTAAGTAATCGAATAAGATGGCATCATTAGTTTGGCATAATTTTACTCTTTTTTTTCGGACATGTCTACGTCCAACCGCTCCCATACATTCGTTCCACTGTGGGACATAGCGAAACTATAAGGGTTCCTTGTTGTCTACGGAACCCTAAAAACCATCGTCCCGACCGAATTTCGGCCACGGTGCGGTGGCCAATCTCAACGGAGATTAGCCAAGTACGCAGGAGATATTATAGAGCACAGTGTTCTGCTTCACTCTCTGTTCCTTTACCCTCATAGTCCGATGGGACGGCAATCCGACACGACCGGGGAGAGATCAGGCGCAGGGCCAGAGGCTTTAGGTGCTAGCCGACGCACGGGGGCTTCACACAACCAACTTCCAAACTCCGGGCTGCTATTGAGGAATTCTTAATGGAAAAACCCAATAAAACTTTGCCAGTTGTCGGGAATTGAACCCAGAACCCCACGCTCAGCAGTCGCGCTTGCGATCACGAGCCCAACGGGGCCTATCACATGGGACTTAAACATAACTGGTAAAATGTGGGTGTATTAATTATCATACACTCCTACCTACGTCTTCGAAGCATGTTATGAATGTTCGCAAAGTTTCGAAATATTAGTTGTGCCTGCATAGTCCGAATAATTGATTTTTAATAATAGCCCTTTCAAAGTACAATTATTTACGTATACAATTTTAGTTACAAGTAACCTATTCAATTGATTTTCGATCAATCTTAACGGTGGAAGGCTGTACTAACCCATAATTACATAGAAGCTTTATATTCTACCCACATTATATCATCAATTACCGTTACCATAAAAACGTTAACAACAACAATACCCGTGAATCTATGATCTATGTAGAATTAAATAAAGTTTAACAATACGTAATAAAGAAATAATGTACTTTTTTACTCTAAAAGTTCATCTTTATGTTGTGCGTAGGCGACATAAAGTCGCTTTTTATGCTCTAGTGCATAAAGTATTTTGTTTTTCTAAGACTATGATAATCAGGCCCAACAGCCACACGCACAATACAACGTCGTAGATTAAAGTCGTTATTTTATTTCATTTGCTTTAATTTATATTACTTCCGTGTTTTCTATCGTTAATTTATTAAAACCAGATGAAATATTTGTTTATTTATTTAACAATTTATGTACACGCATATAGAAGCAGACAAGCAGAAAAGAACAGAAAAATACGTACAAAGGTAATGCTTATTTCTAAAGAAATCTATTCTTATACCTGCGATAAGAACGAAAATAGTAGAAGGAAATAGTTGTCATTTATTATTTAAAAACGCAAAGAAGCATGTTTATGACTTGGCAGTATGAAGTACCCGAAGTCTAAAAACAAGGTTTTTTTTTAATTTTCAACATTTGTAAGGCGGGAATTAGATATTCTCTTCTTCAATTTTGCAACATTTTTGAACAGTGAAAAGTGATTAAACTAAAACAATGGAATATTGTTGTATACTTTATGCCTGTTTCATTTTCCCGCAATCGAAGTAAAAAGCAGAGGGCTCGGGCATAAACGAATCATTTTAAAATGGCTTCTTTTAAGCACTAGTTATACAATCTACTATTTTATACCTACTGTTCAAAAAGCTGAAACGTGATATAATAGTGACGTGAAACTTATGCGATATATATGTATATATAGCTAATTATATAATAAGCTCAGTATTGTGGTCAAACAGTTGACTGACGCAGACGGTACTTGTAGATTATCTAATAGTTATGAGGTATTTATGTTAGTATCAGGTTATTCAGGGTTTCTTTGACGGAACAAGTATCGTCGCGACTTAGTTTAGCTTCAAAAGGCGGGGTAATAATTTCATAATTCACAGTACTTAGAGCTGAAATTCGCATGTTTTTGGGCTTTGAATTTATTTCATTATTAGATATTTCAGTTGCGAGTGTAGCCTTTGAAGCGCTATGGAGCGCGGACTTAGCGTAGGGCCATGCTTCTCAGACCCTAAATGGTTTCTATGGTCAAGGTTATCCCGATACTGCAATAAAATTGGTAGATTTCGGGAGAAAAAAAATGTTGTTTGAGTCCCTAAGATTTTTTTTTTTTTTGTTTTATTTGCTGGTCATAGTGCCCCTAAGCGTATACTCCAACTCCTACAACTCCGCCCCTAAGACGACTGACCGATATTTCTTCATAATGAAAGCTACAAAATTATTAACTTTAATTACTACGAATACTGGTCTCTGGCGAAAACAACTTCATCAAATTAAACGCAGGTGTCAGGAATTTAAATAAATTATTTAAACTTTTGCCTGCAGAAATAAAAAGCCTCGCATGATTTTGGTAGGTAGTTCTTAATTGTAATTGCTTTAAAAATTCTATCTAACTACCTAAAAAAAATGCTGTCATATAAATGATCATGTAGGTTAATGCTCTTTTTCATTGGAAAAACTGATTTTTCTCCATGAAAAAGGTTGTGGATTTTTGAGAATGCCAAAAGGGATGTGTGGTGTGACACAGTGACAAGAATGGATAGAATAAGAAATGAGTACATAAGAGGAAGTCTTTTTTTTTGGTGGGAAATCATCAAGTAACTTCTCCCACTCTGGGCGGAGCGGGAGGGTGTGTGAGACTCTTACTGACTAAAATCCACCCGTATTCCTTCCGTTGCAACACGAAGTCTGATAGCGGCACCTGTGACTGAAAAGTTGTGCGGAAATTGGTTGTCATGGTATGGGCATGTGATACGAAGGTATGAGGTTTTCCTCATTCTTCCGCATCACATGTCATGACATTTTTGTCGTGAGGAAAGTTTTGAGTATGATGGCTGTAAGAGTAGGGGAAGACCAAAGAAACGATGGATGGACTGTGTGAAAGATGATATGGCTAGAAAGGGGGTGACTACCGAGATGACAACTAATAGAGAAGTATGGTAGAAAGGGACATGTTGCGCCGACCACAAATAAATTGGAATAAGGGCAGGAAAAGGATGAGAATGATGGTATTTTGAGGATTGCCTCTTTAGCCTAGAGGTTGCAAGCGGTACAGGGCATGAGATTTTGGGTTTAATTCTCAGGATTTAAAGGGTTAAAACTGACCTGACTCAATAGCCTCCCGTTCTCTCTGCATGGCTTCCTTGTTCATGAGGGGGCTGACGAAGAACTGGCTGAACATATCCATGGCCTTAGGTAGATGCTTCTCCTGGATCTCGAAGTAGAACGTGGTCACCTCGCAGTCCGTTGACGCGTTGTCGGAACCACCTTTTTTCTGGGCAAGATTTCCATGTTTGACTTGTGAGATTATACAAGGTGTCGTTTTGCATCCTCGTCAAAATCAAGGAGGTAACTATGCTAATGGTTCTCGACACGAGTCAATAATAAAATAAGTTGCTCGTTTTTTTTTTTCTACTTTTCGGAAATCAGCATATGTGGGACACGCATGTTAAAACGTGGCCCGTGTGATACCACACTGTAGCTGCCCTTAAAACACACACACTACTGCATACGCAACGGGGTGATTCTGTTCTATGAAAGTGGTGTATTCTAAAATACTGTCAAACTTAAATAACTAAAAAAACAAGTCTGTATTAATTATTCAGCAGGTATCGTAATTTTATTTGATTATGTAAGTCTTTCATAGCAGCCTCCTGAAAATTGCCGAGGATGCAAAACGACACCTTGTATAAATCTGATATCAATCTGTTACAAAAACTTGTAACTTTTCTCTAGTTTAAAGGTACCTTAGTTATTTCTATGTGGGGATTTTTTTTTATTGATTGCTCTGTAATACCCTACCCTATGGTGTCAAGATGGGGAGGCATACTATATCGTCTGCCAAGCTCACTATCATGTCATTTCATTAGGTAGCCCATGTTCAGTTATGGCTGAGCAGACATATCCGACTGTATTCGCATTTTATGGTTACTCATTCCTTTCTGTCGCTGAAAAACAACCCTATCACAGAAAGGGATAGAATTACAGGAAAGTGCTAATCCGGATGGATAAGTCTGGCTTAGCCATTAGCAGTGAATATTAAACGACTGGAATTACATCGAATAACATACGTGAATACAGAATTGTTTTGTTTCTGTTTACTTTCGAATACTGCGTACTCTGTTAACCATGCAATGTTTGCAGCGACATGTCACATTTATTTACTACACAAACAAACGTTTGTTTGTTACGGTCCACTTACAAAACAATACTTGTTTTACTTGTTATATATTTATCATAATTTCAAACAAAAACGAGAAACGAGAAGTAAAAATATCTCAAACATCAACCTCAGTAGTATATTGTGCAAAAGTTCGGCTTTCACCGCTTTCAGGAAAGTTATTATGCTAATTTTACAGTTGACTTCGATGAAGAGCAGGTTTTAAATTTAAATTTCATTCAACAGCGGTCTCCTCTTTGTTTGTTTCCAACCTCTGTAAAATAATATTTTTGGGAATTTTACTACTTTAACTTTTTGCTTGACAAAATAAATTAGGGCTACATCGCATCGCCTATAGACAACATATTAGCGGGATAACCCGGTCAAAATATTCCAAGAAAGGTAAGATACAAATGCAGATAGGTACTACGGAATCAACCAATAACGTTCCTACTGCTGTGATTCAGGCCTCTTTGTATGAGAGTTTACGATCTTCATTAATCTTACCTTGATAAAAGAATCAAATTCATTCTCCTTGGGGTATTTCTCGCTGCCCATGAAGACCATGTGTTCGACGAAGTGCGCCAGTCCCTGTATGTCCGCGGGGTCGCTGTAGCTGCCCACGCCAACGCACATCGCGCACGCAGCCTGTGCCAAAGAAATAAGGAGTTTGAATAATAGGGCGAGTTTGGTCCAAGCCGGGAAAGCACGGGCGATAAATGAGAAGAGTTCATCACATTGAATTAGAAACCTAATCTTTGTTTCATAATTATAAGACCACCAGTCACATGGTTGATGCAATACGTCTTCATTAATTTATGCGCGTAATACATACAATTAGGTAGGCATAACCCGTGGTAGAATCTTTAGAACGTCAATTGCTAAGTGCATAAATGTGTATCAATATAACTAATCTTTACCGGTTTCATCATTCTTACGTGTAGGTAATAATCAGCAGTCTCTTAAAACATGTCTCAGGGGAAAGAAAAAGTTATTTTTGTATAAAATTGACATGCCATTTTGAACTCTACTGCAATGAGTTCGTACTTTCTCCTTTCACGCGAACAAGTGAGAAAATCTTATAAGGACAGATTGAACCATAACAGCATAGCAGTCTCGATCAAGTTCAAGAACACAACCAACCAAACCGGTTTAGATAACTAAATGTTAATAAAGTCAGCACGTAGAGATCATCTGATAAAATTAAATGGATCTTAAACATAATTTATCTCACAGTAGATCTTGTACTATGAGGTCAACTGTTCTTCGATAGGTAGACCAAGCTTTAAGAGAATGAATAAATCATACATCGATAATGGCGCCGATTCCCTTGTTCACAAACTAAACTAAAATTAAGTTCAGTGCATCTTTTTCTTTCTATTTCATTAAGAAAAGGACAGAAGATACATTTTAGTTTAATCCTGTCAAATTAATCAGCGCTTGACGTAAGTTGACGTAATTTTAGTAGGCAAGTTTTTAATCACGTCTAAACGTATAAGGAGTAGTGACAGGCGCTGATTAATTTGACAGGACTAAACTAAAATTTATCTTCTGTCCTCTTCTTAATGAAATACAAAGAAAAAGATGCACTGAACTTAAATTTAGTTTAGTTTGTGAACAAGGGAATCGGCACCAATATCTTCTTTTACATTATAAACTAGCTGCAGGCTGCGGCTTTGCCCGCGTGGCTTTTTCTAAAATAAAAGTAGGTCCAGCCGTTTTGGAGATTAGCCGGAACAAACAGACAGACAGACAGACAAAAAGAAATAGTTTTTTATGCATTTAGAATAGGCTGTTATTTTGACATTACAAACATACACTTCAATTTTATTTATTTGTACAGATGCGAAAGGAATTATGTTTGTCTGTCTGTAACCTTTTCTCGCCAAAACGGCTGAACGGATTTGAATGAAATTTGGCTTAGGTTAGGAGTTAAGGATATATGATATTTTTTTATAAAACCGGTATATTGTGCCAATCTCATATGCTCTAGTTATTTTTATTCGTCAACTTATCGAGAGAAAGTTGGACCGATAAAAATACAACCATAAATTAAAAAAAAAATCTTTACATACATAATGTTGGTTTAATGATTTTAGTTTTACTTCAGTACGGATGAGTGAGTTTGGTTAGTCAAATGATATTTGTACGACAAACAGTAAAAAGAGAAAGTTGAACATATGTAATGGGTTTCCGTAGAAAGGACCTAACAGGTATAAAATACACTTGTATTTTGACCGAATAACTGAAAATAACATTCTTGTTTTACTTTGCAGAACTATATGGATCCTGGAAATCCATATATTATGTACTTACGTAAGTGTTCATCATCTGCCTGCCTTTTGCCAACTATGTTGGGGTCGGCTTCCAGTCTAACCGGATGCAGCTGAATACCCATTTACTGGGCAACACGATACCCCTTGGTAAGACTGGTTGTCAGACTTTCGGGCTTCTGACGACCCATAACGACTGTCAAAGATCTACAAATGACAGCCGGGACCAACGGCTTAACGTACTTTCCGAGACACGAAGGGGCCTTGGTATGTAAAGATGGTCACCCATCCACGGACCAACCGCGGCAAGCGTAGCTTAACCTGATCGATCGACCCGTGCGGCTGTTATTACTTAGCCACAAGCCCCTTACGTAAGTGTTAAAACAACAAAACAATACTTAACAAACAAACAGCAACTGTCCATAATTTCGTAAATGTTTAACATCTATTTTGTTCTTCTTACTATTAAGCCCCATTTTACACTGCGCAAGCTTCTTGCCCGTGGCAAACATTATAATTGAAGCAACA
Organism: Atethmia centrago; assembly: GCA_905333075.3. Taxonomy (NCBI): domain Eukaryota; kingdom Metazoa; phylum Arthropoda; class Insecta; order Lepidoptera; family Noctuidae; genus Atethmia; species Atethmia centrago. The sequence goes on from HG995387.1 coordinate 13,605,246, forward strand.
ACTGACTTGCACCGTCTAAAGAGTGTTTAGAGACGGTGCAACTTTTATGGTTACTACAATTTATGGTATACCACAGGCAATTAAATAACACCGTGTAAATCAGTCTTTGACACTTGTTACTGTCATTTCGTTAAAAAAAGTTCTAAAAGTCGAATTATTAATTCACTGGAGTAATCTGACATGTGCTAGCTGACACTTTGGGTAATAAAATGGTCATATTTATTGTATTCTAGACTTTTACACTTATTATTGTACATTTATTTTATTACTTATATAAAGTAATAAAATAAATGTACAATAAAATAAAAGTCGAATTATTAATTCACTGGAGTAATCTGACATTTGCTAGCTGTCACTTTGTGTATTAAAATGGTCATATTTATTGTAATGGTGATCGTTTTGTTTTATCGATTTATATAAGTAATAAATTAAATGTATACTAACAAGTGTAAAAGTCTAGAATACGATAAATATGACCATTTTAATACACAAAGTGACAGCTAGCACATGTCAGTTTACTCCAGTGAATTAATAATTCGAGTTTTAGAAAAAAAATTAACGAAATGACAGTAACAAGTGTCATTTTACTGTAGCTAACTAAAACTCCGACTATAGCTCCTGACCTATCCTACCTACTACAATTGGAATTCTACCTGCCTAACTACTGAATACTGATACGTCCTACCATTTTATTCAAATATACAACTTGTGTTACTAGGCATAGCGTACCGTATCGAGTGTAAGTTCATTCATAAAAATCTTGCATCGCTTTCTTATAGTTATTTTCTCGTACGCGTTCTTCAACATTCTAAGCAAATTTCGTTTGGTGTGACCGATGTCCTGTCGAAAGCACATTGTATTAGTAAGTACTATGTTTGTACTAGTACTAAGATTTAAAAGAGTGTCAATGGAGTTTCTTATCGAGTTTCTTGCCCTTTCTCCCCATAGGAACCTACTACGCTTTGGGATGGGCAACTAGCTTCATCTTTCTGACTGACCGACTCCTTGACAATTCAAAAGTGCCTGTAATTGGTTTAATTGTAATAAATGGTTTGAATTTGAGTTTTATTTCATGGGTCAGAAAGAGTTAGCATCAGATATGGTGACACCAAATTCTGACGTACTTCAGCATAAGAAGGTTGAGCTTTTCTGGAATTAATACGTAGGTATGGTAATCCACTGCTAGAAAAAGTGATTTCTCCATAGGGTACAAGAAATTAGAAAACCCGATTGTTTCTTCGAATCCTACATACAATTCGCACTTATTTTACAACTTGAAAAGACATCGAAATTTATTCATTAAATATAAATTTAATATTAATGTATTATACACATAAATCTTCTGGAGTAAATTCTCTAAATGATGGTGTAAACTGTATCAAAATCCGTTGCGTAATTTAGAACAACTCTGTCAATAGACAGACACGAAGAGAGACTTTTAATTTCAATATCTTTTTGAATATGTGTAGATAGAGAAATAGATAGTTTTATATTCGTGTAAGTTGTATCCAAATAACTGACACGATTTCACCAAAATCTTGAGACGGATAACGGTACTAAATGTAATTTCAGTGCATCTTTTTCTTTCTATTTCATTAAGAAAAGGACAGAAGATAAATTTTAGTTTAGACCTGTCAAATTAATCAGCGCCTGTCACTACTCCATACAAGTTTAGACGTGATTAAAAACTTGCCTACTAAAAATACGTCAATTTACGTCAAGCGCTGATTAATCTGACAGGACTAAACTAAAATGTGTCTTCTGTCCTTTTCATAAGGACGCTATCACATTTTTCCACAAATATCAGTGCAGCGCAGTTTCAAATGAAAGATAATATATTCATCTCCAGAATGGGCCCATAAAAAATATACAGCCCCATACAAAATTTTCACACAAATAATTCTTAACCATCACAATAAAAACCAAAAAAATAAAATTAAAATTAAAAAAAATAGAAAGAAAAAGATGCAGTGAACTTAAATTTAGTTTAGTTTGTGAACAAGGGAATCGGCACCTTTGATTGATTATTGCGCAACTATAGACTGTGATGCATTAATTTTAAATTTCTAAAAGCATTAATTTACGTAGTCTGGTCATAAGTTTTGTCACATATGGAAAACTAAATAAATGACACAATGAGTTACGCACTACAACCATTTATATATCAAATGAAAGGGTATAAAATACAGATTTAAACCACATTAAAATTATTCTAAATGTCCTCCTCTTGCTTCGATACAAGCCTTTAATCTGCAAGGCCAGTCGTCAATCGAAGCACGCACGACGTTCATGTCAATATCGGCGACTGCTTTAATCAGGGATGCTTTTAGTGACTCCAAGTTGCCATGGGGTTTAGCGCAGACCTTCTCTAAGTGCTGCTATATTTTGTAATCCAAGGGATTCAAGTCCGGACTGGATGAGGACCAATCCTCAGGCCTGATAAAGTCGATACAACGGGTCGTGAGCCAGTTAAGGGTGCTTTTCGCCACATGAGCCGGCGCTCAATCCAGCTGGAATACCCAGTGCCTGTTTTCGAACATTGTTTGTGAAAGAGGTTCGACAATGTTTGTTAGGACTGTCTTTTGATATACGAAGGCACTGGTTTTCACTCCTTTTTCACAAAAAAAAACACCTCCGTTGGGCCCAAATAGGACACCCCAAGCCAAACCATGAATGCCGAAGGGTGATGACCATGCTGAACACGTGGCACACGTCTGCTCGCTTCTTCTACTCTGCAAGCGTTCTCCGACAGTCATTTCTCCTTTGGACTGATCACCGACAGGACGCTCCGTTTTTGAGAGATTCGTCGATAGAACGTTTCACCTATGGACATTTCGCCGACAGAACCTTTCATATGCGTTATTTTCGTATATATTTATAATAATATTTTTTTCGAGGGTAAATAAGTGGCACAACACTGTTTTAGTTCAAAAATATTATAAGTTGTTCTATAAATGGGCGGATGTATTAACGAACTCATGTCCAAAAAAAAAGTTCACTTCATTGTTTTTGTTTCACGTGGTATTATTTTTTCTTTGCCGTTTGATTTTAAGTTTAAAGTCTATTTGTCTTTCCAATCGTTTGTGCTTTATCCATTTTTTTTTGTTGTTAATAATGGAATCTAGAAAACACAGTAAAACATTTACTGAAAGATAGAAGATGCTTCTTAAAGAAGTGGCTAAAGATTTTTTACATGTAATCGATAATAAATCGACAATTTTGTGAACTTTAATGTCATCAACAATTACTACTTGGAAAGTACCTGTAGCGTAAAATCGTAATGCGATAAAAATTTGTTCCAAAACTGACTATGGATGCCTAACGGGAGCTAGAGCAAGATGATATCACTTAGGTGTATCACAATGTGCTTATCAAAGGGATATCTAAATTTAAATTCTTCATCCGTAAACATTTCGAAAGGATTTCTCCTAAGTCTTAAGCTTCTGGGTACTGATATATTAAAAATAAACTCCAGTACTTCCAAATCAGACTGATGAGCTGCTCATATCCATTAAGCTAACACTCATTGTTTTCTCGAGTAATTTAAATATTTAGCTTTATAATTCAATTAAACACGTTATAAGTTTAACCTAAAAGTTGATGCAGTTTGCTATGAAATAAAACGTCAACTAAAGTTATGGAACCGATAAACGGCACACATTGGTCAGTTAAGTTAACTGAAGTTTAAACGGAGTTTATCTTACATTGCGGTGTTCGGAAACGCACTTTCACAAGTTATCGAACCAATAGCGCTAATGAATACATAAACCACCGACAAAAGTGCTTCAGAAACCGGGCACTAGACAACTACCACAAACTGCGAAGTTCGACGGCTCTCCTGTCGTCACCACATGACGCTGGCAGAATAGTCGACATCGGCTCAGTTGCCAAAGAGATAAAAAAAAAATGAACAGTAACAAAAATAGTCTAAACTTAACAAAACAATAATCAAAACGTAACAATAATATCCAAAAACAATATAACAACAACAGAAATCTAGCCAAATTAGCGACGGGCGTATCGGTAACATAGATGCTGACCATACTGACCCTTGCCGGGCGAGCTAAGGGAATGCGGGGGGAAGCGGGCCAGAGATGCGTCAAGTTAATGTGACCGTGTTGTATGTGACAACTTAGGGCCCGACTACGTAGTTAATAAACGTGCCCAACAACATCATTAACTGATACTGAATGTGAGTCAAAGCGATTTGTCACGTTCTCACCAACCAGATCTACTCGTATGTACAGTCGCCAGCACATCAAGTTACCACAAACTGTCAAATGTTCTCATTCGATTTTGAACTGAACCATCGACATTTTAAGGTTTAAAATCATTTGGTGAAATTTGACAGTTTGTGGTAACTTGTGTGCTGGCGACTGTACACTACTCTAGGGAATTCTATGAAATTCATAGTAATTATTTTAATGTTAACACCAATTATGTTAAATATGTTAGAAGCGTAATTTAATACTGATTTTAATTGTTTGGCGAACCACCCAGGCGAGTTCCAGCCCACACCATAATCGTTCCGCCCTGGTACGGATGAAATTCCTGAGGATTCTGGAGGCAACTCTGGCGGCCAGGAACTCGCCAAACATGGACCTTTCTTGAATCGCGACACGCCACTCATCAGAAAAGAACACGAGCCCACCGAGTGTCGGTCCAGTGCAAATTTGTAACGCCCACAATATTTTTTTCGAATTCGAACAATGTTTTAATGCGGGTTCACCAAAATTTACAAAATGTTATGCCCAGTACCTACTTCTTCTAAAGAGGTTTCTTAAATAAGTTGATATAGTTGGCACGTTCCCTAGAGTTTGTTGAATAGTGTAAATTTAATTTAACCGAAAATATATTATTTTTTTAACCATGTTTCTGTCTCACCTAGCTACCCGGCCATGCGGTGTTGGGTTTTATGGCAATACCGGTATTATTCCGGTGTTAAAAATGTCTAAACCGAGATACCTACGGTATATTCTCGGTATTTATATATTTTTGTGAAAACCTCTCTTTCTTTCCCTTATGACAGGTTTCTTTTCATTATTTTCTTCTGTTTTATTAAAATAAAACCATTACTAATGTAAAAAGACAAGTTTAAATTTTCCCTTTTAAAGTAAATAATCAACAATTCCTTCTTCTGAGACCACAATAATTATTATTATCAGAAAAATGCCTACACTACAAGTATAAACAAAGTGAGCTCATGCGCTTTAAATCAGAAATTTCAAAGTAAATTAAGCAGTTATTACCTAATTTGTTTTGAAATTTCTCTTCTCTTTACCCTCTTTTTAATAAACAAGTACATATTATTATTTTAAGACTGTTAGCTTATATAATGATGAAAAAAACTGTGAAGCAACATTAATAAAATAATTAAATCGATAAGTAATTTATAAAGCCATCGAAGTCTGGAGAAAGAAATTACGGAAAGTGATTGCTTGTTTTAAATAAGAGTCGACTATTTTATATTCACAAGTAAAAATGCAGATATATATATATCAGTTTTACAAATTTATATTAATCCCGGGGTATTAAAAAACGGTAAGAAAAACGGTATTTCGGTAATACCGAATATCGGTATCCATGCTTTACTCTCACCAATATGACGAAAACCTACCGTATAAAGGTAGAGCTATTAGAAATAATGAAAGGTGGTCGTTTTTATACACGTTTCTGAAATGTGTGAAGAACTTTACTCTTATTTACATTATATTTCATTATATTATTATTTATATTTCATTATGTTATTATTTATATTTCATTATATTTTTTTTTATTTTTTTTATTATTATTTTATTATTTTTCTTTTTTTTTATTTATATTATTTTTTTATATTTCTCACAACTTTTTCTTGTATAAGACAAGAAATGTTTCGTAGTGCTTCCACGAGTTATTGATGTCTAACATCTTATCTCTCGCTTTCTATCTTACTCTCCTTCTTACGTGGGAGTGATTTCGTGAATAGGGACGGAAGTGTGTAACAGGGAGTGATAGCTTGAGCATGGAATAAGTAAGTACTTTATAATAGCATGGAATTAGTGTACTCTTGGTATCAGTAAGTACTATACGTGTAAGTAGACGGGGTCGAATTTCGACCAGTTGGCGACCAATAGGAATGTTAATTATTCGAATAAATATTTTAGTATCTAGCTTTTTTTTAATTTTGAGGTTAATTTCTGTCGCTACTCAGTTGCTTATTACATTGGTGAGATGTTAGATGTTACACATCATATGCGACTACTGCAAGGCTCGCTCGTTTTTTTTATTGACAGTCCGTTACCTTGATTTTTCTAAGCATCCTTGATTGGACAATTCGTCCATATTTTCGAAGCTGTTTGTATCACCCACAATTTCTGTACCAATAATTTTTAATTAATTTTAATTTTTACTTGTAAAGCGGGTTTATCAGGAAACTTCATGAATACATAACGAACAGGTGACTCGATGGCTTCAGTAAGCAACTATTAAATAATAGTACCGTTTTATATCGCAAACAGAGTGTGAAACTATTCAATTGTTAGATCGTGAATATAATGTCGACAGACTGGCGCAATTGAATGGATGCAAGACTTAATAATACTGCGAGGGCTATGATTTGAGCGTTGATTCACTTGGCAAGGTCGTCTGCACTATCTGTTTGTTTTACTAATTGAAAAGTATACGCTATGTTTTATGCATCTTACATTGAGAACATTGAGGTCTTTCTTGTTAGAGTCTGATAGCTGAACATTTAAGTTGGAGACTTGGCAAAACCTGTTGATGCAGCAGGCAGGTGGAGCCGCAAAGCAATCGTTGCCGAAAGATGGTAATGGAACGTTGGCAGACCAACAGCCAGATAGGTGGGTGGACGACCTACAGAAGATCGCGAGGAAGACCTGGATAAGAGTCGTACAGAACAGAGAAGAATGGCACAAGGCTGCCAATGGATGATGATGGAGGATGATAGTTGGAGATCTTTGTTAATGCCTACTAAAACTTTTTTTCTAATATTGACCATAACGACTGATTTAATTAATGTCTCTAGGCGTATAACTTTTTTCGACAAGGCATTTTTAAGTCCAAAATACGAATCATTTATGCAAATTATGGCATGTCAATTGTCACCAAAACATTGAATTACTCGCATGTTCAAGGTCTGTACACTTCTTCTGTTATATGCAAAGCTATTGTCGTTTATGTGACTGTAATTAATGGTTTCAAAGCATTCAAGTAATTCAGAGACAATTTGATGCACTGACGTATGTAGATTGCTAAATAACCTTGGCAGTGGTTTTAATGTTATATTCCCACGAAAGCGCCAGAATAGCCCGAAATTTAAACGTTCTTATGTTTTTTGCAATTTGCAGGTCAGTATCAGGTTACATCATCATCATCATCATCATCATCATCATCATCATCATCATCATCATCATCATCATAATCATCATCATCATCATCATCATCATCATCATCATCATCATCATCATCATCATCATCATCATCATCATCATCATCATCATCTGCCTCGCCTTTTCCCAACTACGTTGGGTTCGGCTTCCAGTCTAATATCCTTTCTAACTATTCTACTCTCCTTTGTTAGTCGCCTTTCATTCATCCTCGCAACATGACCCAACTACCTAAGCATACTCTTTTAAATTTTTGTCAAGGTAGTACAATAAGTCATAATAAGGAAGTGTCTTTTTAAAGAAATTAAATATTATAAAACTATAAAGGAATTGTTCAAATGTAATCACGTAATGTTTTGACTTACATGAGTAAATGTCCTATTCACATAACACAATGTTTAAAAAAATATATAAATTCTATGCATATATTAGTCATAATAAATTGGTTACACATCCTAATTAAAATAATGAGTTTACCGTTGCCAATAGTGGCTACTTGTATGGAATACAAAAACGTTTTAAAATCAATACTGTGACAATTACATCTGTATTGATTTTGCGGTTACCAGGTAAACAAAACAATTACCGAGTAAACAAAACAATTACCGAGTAAACAAAACAATTACCAGGTAAACAAAATACAGATTGCATTAATAATACCATCATAATATTGTCCCATTGCAGGACGAAGGCCTCTTTTCGTACAGAGGATGCATTTATCACCACGCTTGCTCAAGACGAGTTGGCAATTTCAGACTTATATTAAGTGTAAGTACAGGTTTCCTCAAGTTTTCCTTCTCCGCTGTCAGTGATGTCCAAGATAAACTTAGAAAGGATTGTAATTAGCAAATTGTTGTCTTAAATATTATGGCTAAAGCTAGCTTAAGTCTATAGACAGCTATATTTGAGTAATCTTTAAAGAAACTGAAAGACTCTTAAAAAAAAACAATCTGCCTAAGCTTTTCCCAACTATGTTGGCGTCGGCTTCCAGTCTAACCGGATGCAGCTGAATACCAGAATTTTACACGGAGAGACTGCCCATCTGACCTCCACAACCCAGTAACTTGGTAAGACTGGTTGTCATATTCTCGGGCATCTGACGACCCCTAACGGCTGTCAACGATCGACGAATGACAGCCGCGAACAACGGCTTAACGTGCTTTCCGAGGCACGGAGGGTTCTCGGTATGTAAAGATGGTCACCCATCCAGGGCCCAACCCCGGCAAGCGTAGCTGATGGATCTACCCGTGCGGCTGTTATTACTTAGCCACGAGCTCCTCCTGAAAGCTGAAAGACTTTGTTACTCCATACCAAATCCCAACTAACCATACCAATTCCACTATAGGGAATCACTGTGAAAGGGATTTGAGCTACTGATGAGCATGGAGTAATTGACCTAAGCTAAAAGTCTTATTGAGTGCATGTTTTGGTTCCAGTCAATGGCCTCAATATGTTCAATGGACCATACAACTCACTCCATACATACAATTGTTGTAAAGGCGTATACAATACAATTGTACAAATATATGCACTTCATGGTTACCTAATTATGCTTTGTATTCACCTTCATTCAAATGGGCCTCTTTATCTCACACAAAACATTATTATTTATTTCACAATAGAACCGTTTCGTCAGAAAATGTTCTTTTTCATGGAAAACGTAACTAACCACGCCAGTCGCATCAAAGTCAATCGATTAGAATCGATGTTTTAAAGCGATCATAAAACGCGATTGTTCAGAAAGGAAAAAACGTTTTTCGTCACGTAATTTGAAGTCGTTTGTAATACGGAAAATGATAATTATGGTAGTTTAATTACTCTTACTGGCGGTTAACGTAATTACAACTTTCTTCGCAACATAGAAGGAAAGCAAAGTATTTACTATTGTTTCTTCCCTCGACTTCGCCCACGTGAAATTTCTTGTTTTATAATAAAAGTATGGACTCGGCAATACTGTAGCTTCCCATTATTGAAATAATTAAGATTACCCCTACTCACAAACTCACAAATGTTATCTCTTTAAAATATTAGTATAGATTTATGTGACCATTTATGTTTGAGCTACAAATATACTATAAGATTTTAAATTCAGTACTTTTTATATTTGTCTCCTTGAGCACATAATGAATCTTGTCTTACGCACTGAAAATTTCGGGAATCAAGGAAGTGACACAACATTACTACTTATTTAAAAATGTATTTATTGCTTTTCGAAGTATTCTCCGCGAAATTTGATACATTTTTCCATACGATGGAACCAATCATTGAAGCAACCATTCCATCCGGAAGTTGGGGTCTCCAAAATGGCCGTTTTGTAGGCGTCCACAGCTTCTTCAGGTGATGAAAATCTCTGTCCACGCAATTTATTCTTTATTTTAGGGAAAGTATAGAAATCATTAGGGCTTAGGTCGGGGCTGTACGGCGGATGTCCTAATAATTCTATGTTTTCTTGCTCTAAAAAGTCTTTTGTTCTGTGCGCGGTGTGAGAACTCGCATTGTCGTGATGGAGGATGATGCGGCGGTTGCAGTTCTCTTTACGGAGTTCAGAAACGACCTGTGGCAAACAAATGCTAGCATACCATTCTGCATTAACCGTTCTTTGTCCCTCAAGAGGAATAGTCGTAACATGGCCGGTTTTTGGAGACAAACGTGGCCACCATTTTTTTTGCAACACTCCGTGAACGAACAATTTTTGTTGGCTTTAACACTCATTTTCGAACACCCAAACTCGTGACTGGTTTTTTGTTTCGGGTTCGTACGCGTATATCCAGGATTCGTCACCTGATACGATGTTGTATATACCATTTGAGGATCCTGCGTGGAATCTTTCGAGAGTTCTGACGCACCGAGTAACGCGAGCCGCTTTTTGCTCTTCACAGAGCGAATGCGGTATCCATCGGGAAAACAACTTTTTTACACCTAATTGTTCATGCAAGATTATTTGTATTTGACTCATGCCAATGTCTAAAGTTGCCTGAATTTCGCGGTATGTCACATGTCGATCTTCCTCAATCAGCTTACGCACAGCATCAACGTTTTCTTGGGCGACTGCAGTTATTGGACGACCCTGACGGGGATCATCACTGAGCTTGACACGTCCACGTTGAAATTCAGCAAACCAGCGATAAATTGTGGTTTTGGATGGGGCTTCATCACCAAATGCAGAAATCATCCAGTCAACACACTGTTTTTGTGTTAAACCACTTCGAAAGTCATAATAAATCATCGCTCTTGAAATTTCTCGAGTCAATTCCATTTTCTCAACGACTAAACAAGTTTGACAAAACCTTGTGACAAGACCGAGAATGTTTTTTTAAATAAATAAATGGTATTCGATTTTTAAAACCAAGGAGTTTTCAATTAAAAAGATTTTAATATGACAGGAACAGTGGAAATATTCCATTCCCATACTTTTAGTGCAGCCCTCGTACGATTCACTTTCTCTTCAGACACAAGGCCGTAGACTGGAGATCTCTCTGCACTTTATCCTATTTATTTCTCCCGATGTTGAATCTGAGACTAGATAAGTTTACCCTTCCGAGATTCAATAGTTTAACTCCCGAGTTCCTGACCTATATTCACAGTCACCGCTATTCAATGTAGGATTGTAGGTCATTGGTCGTTGACCATTAAGCCGGTTCAAGGCTTGAAGTTGTCGCAGATACAGACGTCTTTTCACGATGAATGAATAAGGAAGTCAAGTCTAAAACTTCACAAGACTGCTGAGTAAGGTTGGCGCCGAGATCGGGGCCCAGGGTGCGTCTGATATTCTTAAAACACGTCATTCGTGGATGCGTTTTTGTTTAATTTAATAGCATCACAGAGGTTTTAAGCTAATATCAAATATTTGGGAAAGTTCAGCGTCATACATTACTGGTGTTTTAGAGGAGGTAAAGATGGGACGTTCCTCCATTGAACAGGAAGGGTCCTCCGACCGATTGTTGTGTCTGATAGACTACTGCCCAACGGTTGATCCATCCTTGATTTCAGCAAACATGCGGTGAAATGACAGCATATACTTTCGCTCTGGCAGTCAGTTATTTTGTTATTAATTAGTAACAAAGCAGGAACGCAATTCACGTGTTGACTGTGCGCTCAGCCGTGAATCGTGCGGTTTATTACCATCGCGAGTAATCACATCGCTACTGAAGTAAATACCGTAGCCGTAAATATTCTACACGTTATGACTAATTGTATGACAGGAAAACTCGGTTTCCAATTATTTTGAAGTTGTATGGATCGCAAGTCTCCGATAGGTGTCAAGTCCAAGACGAATTTATCGGGTTACCAGACCTCATAAGTGTCTTCCAAATATGAGGCTCATATTATATACCCGCACTCGTAGTGCACAAGCTAGACAAGGTTGTTAACTCAGTGGTGGTTTCTTATGGTATACCTTTGAAAATCAACCTTTTTCCAAACTTGCTGACTAGCAAGTTATTCCATTAATACCCAGTGTATTACATTGGCTTTTCTTGAGTAGATTGTTGGGGTCGACCCTCTGTCTAATCGGATTCAGTTGAATACCAGTACTTTACATGGAGCGACTGCATTTCTAACGACGACCAAGTTACTGGGTGTATAACATGATATCCCTTGGCAAGCTACCCGTAACGACTGTCAAAGGCCTTCGAATGACAGCTGGAACCAACTCCTTAACGAGCTTTCCGATCCACGGATGGGTCTCGGCAAGCGTTGCTTAGCTCTTGACCCGTGCGTGACCCGTCGTTATTTAGGCACAAGCCCCTATCTTTTCTCAAATAGAACGTAGAATTATAGACAAAAGAAGATTAAGTGTCTCATTATATCACTATCCTACTTTCTTTATTCCAACTGGATTACTAATTCTGGGAAGACCTATGCGGTTGGACCGTGTCGTTTAAATCTCTGGCAAAACTTGTCCTATCCAGAAACGTAGCATGTGCTTCAATGCAATTACCAATTTATTTCGCACTATACACATAATAAATTGAAGAACTAGTGACAAGGTACACAGAAATGCATTTGTCGTGGGTTGCGCTGATGGAAGGAGGTTCATAAACTATCTCTGCGATCTTTTCCTTATGGTTTTGTAAGAGATGCGTAGGCAAGGCAATATGAAGTACAAGAAATTACGGTTGTCGGAAATATTACGAGTATTCTTGGCATAGCGAGTATAGTGGGCATGTGATGCGGAAGATTGAGGAAAATGTAAGGATATTTTTTGACGTGATAACGTCCTATAAACCGATGAACCCCGGCTGCACGCACGAAAAAGCATGACTCATTGTCACGTTCCGCCTGAGCCGAGAGTGCAAACGAGAGCGCGGAACTAGCGATAGAGAGGCACGATCGACCTAAGCGTTTGGCTTGTGACGCATCTCTCTCTCGTTATCACGTAAAATTATCGTCCGTAAACCGAATTTACAGACAATCAGTTTTTTTTTGTTTGAATGTGGATAGCTACGAGGTGCATTCAATAAGTACCTAGCCTCATCGCCAGAGGGCGCTGTAGTTTCAAAAGAGTTTTACCACAGTGTAGCACATTCTTTTTTAATTCTTTTTTCAAATTTTCATTCCAATCCCTTCATTTGTTTTAATTTGACAACTTATGGAAGCGAACGTGTCGATCGGTTTTACAAAAATGGAAAAAGAGCAATATCGTTCGGTGATTCGATTCCTATTTTTGGAAGGGAAAACGCGCATCGAAATCAAAGAGCGCTTGGATGCTGTGTACGGTGACTCTTCTCCATCGATGGCTACCGTCAAGAATTGGTTCAACGAGTTTGCACGTGGCCGTACGTCGGTTTTTGATGAACCACGTCCAGGTGCACCGAAAACAGCTGCTACGGAGGAAAACATTAAAAAAATCCATGATTTCGTATTGGCAGATCGCCGATTGAAGGTTCGGGAGCTAGCTGAGACTGTAGGCATTTCAGAAGAAACAGTGCATCATATTCTTCACGAGGAACTCGGCATGAGAAAGCTGTCGGCGCGATGGGTGCCGCGTTTACTCACACCAGAAAACAAGCGCAACCGTGAGACCACATCGGAGACGTGTTTGGCGCTATTTAAGCGGAATCCAGCGGAGTTTTTGCGTCGTTTTGTGACCGTCGATGAAACCTGGATCCACTGGTACACACCAGAGACCAAGGAGCAATCAAAACAATGGATGCAGACCGGGGAACGTGCTCCAAAGAAGGCGAAAACTGTAAAATCGGCCGGAAAAGTTATGGCCACCGTTTTCTGGGATTCACAAGGTGTGATCTACATCGATTACCTCGAGAAGGGTAAAACAATTACAGGGCTTTACTATGCCGATTTATTGAGCCGATTCGACGCCGAATTAAAGAAAAAACGACCCCATCTGGCGAAGAAAAAAGTGCTGTTTCACCACGACAACGCACCGGTTCACACGTCTGCCGTTGCCATGGCCAAATTGGTCGAATTACGCTACAAATTGTTGCCCCATCCACCGTATTCTCCAGATTTGGCCCCTTGTGACTTCTTTCTGTTTCCTAATCTGAAAAAATCACTCGCTGGGAATAGATATGGATCGAATGAGGAGGTCATCGCCGCCACGGAGGCTATTTTTCGGACGGGTTAAAAAAGTTGGAGCATCGCTGGGCTAAGTGTATCGAACTAAAAGGAGACTTTGTTGAAAAATAAATTGCCACTTTTCCAAAATTTTCGTTTACTTTTTGTAGGCTAAGTATTTATTGAATGACCCTCGTATAAGAGTAGGGGAAGACCAAAGAAACGATCGACGGACTATGTAGAAGACGGTCGATAGAAATGGTTGACTACCGAGATGACTAATAGAGATGTATGGAAGAAAAAGACATGTTACATGTGGGTAACTACTTTCAGGAATGTTTATGTGGCGTTGAAGATAAAGTATAATTTAAGAGTAGATAAGAGCAGTATCATTCATTATTGCAGTGATAAAGCTGTCACCCAGCAAAAGGGCTGGAAATATTTAATGTAACAATGTATGCCATGACAAAAAAAAAGAAAAGAAAGAAATAAATTAAATAAAGAATAGAAAGAAAGAAATAAAAGAAAGAAATGTCAAGAAATATAATGTGTGGTTTTATAGGTGTAATGAACACCTATATTATTGCACTTTTGGATTTTCAAATGTTGGTTTGAAGCTTGAAAATCAAATAGTTTTTATAGACCCTAGACCTAGACCTTTAGTGACCCCTAGTGTTAGTGAAAACTGGCACATAACAAGTAAGCTATTTTGTAAATACTGAATTAAACCTTATAATATTTTTTTATAAATTGAAAATAAACCAGTCACGTCTATAGTGAAACTTTCTAGCTTTCCACTTAAAAAAACAAACAATGTAAAGGACACACGTTATGCTAATACAATTGATCTGAATCAAGGCCAACAGCGACGTCGTTGTATGTTGCAAGTTTCCAACTGAAGGTCTGAAGCCAAGGTCGTGACTTGAGTTTATTTTTATACACAACACTAAAATCAAGTGCATTTTATAATTATACCTAACATGACTAAAATAGCGGAATTCTACATGTTTTTCTTTTGTAATAAAAAAGTGTTATGGAAAAATTATTGGTATAGTCAGCAAAAAAGTTCAATAACATAATCACTTTTACATATAATTATATACATAAACTCACGCCTTCTTCCAATAGGGGTAGGTAGAAACTATAGAACCCCACCTGCTATGATCCTTACATACTCCTTTTGCTTTGTCACATTTATATTTAATCAACATTGACTTTTTACATTTTCATATTATTATATACTCTCAGCTATTGCTAAGAGTATTTTATTAATTAAATATTTTGCTCAGTAATCAAAAGCTGAAGTGTTCACTGAATTTTGTGCCAGATTTTTGAGATTCCTATAAACTTTTGTAATTTAGTAGTGTATTGGCCTGTTTTTTTTTATGTAAATGGATTTTGCTGTAAAGTAGTTTATTGCTTAACTATATTCTAACTGAGCAAAGGAAAATTATAATTATGGAATAAGTTTTAAAATGTTAAAATACAATTTTTTTTGTTCTCTTTTTTGTGCACATGATTAAGTTCCAAACAAGTTTCAAATAAGATTTGAGGTATCTTTTTCCTGTCCTAAATGATTTGGAAGTATTTGTGTATTACCTCTACATGCATTAAGAACAAGGAAAAAAACAATGCCCAGTACAAAATATTCCTATTACACAGCTTTTTATTGAAAGTCGTTTTTTTTTTTTGTACACTATAAATAAAATATTTATGATTTTGATCTGAAAATAAAATTTCTACTACAAATATAAGATCATTAACCTTTGTTTAAAACATAGTGATGTTTTGTTGTGTACCATGTGGTTTTTTTTTATGGATTCTGGTATTCCTTAACCCAGAATTTATTTTACACAAAATCCTATTATGTCATAATATTATAAAAAGTTTCACCTGTTCAGGAATATAGTAAAGAAAAGATCCTATTTAAGTTGCATAAAAAACAAAAAAAAAAAAAATACTTAATGTCAAATAGGTATTGTGAAACCGACTTTATATTATTTTGCCGCAGATTCATGTAACACTAGCCATTATTTTGAACTTATATTACAGCAAGGATCCCTGACCTAAACATTTGTTTTTTGAATTATTTCACCCTTAATTTAACTTTTTAATGTTATCTATGGACAATTGCAGTTGAAAAAATAATTCAGAATGATTTGGGATTTTAAATTATTATACTGACCAGTTTCTCCTCGTCATATTCGCCGCGTCTCTTAGTGCCATGGTGGTCGCTGGCCGCAGATTGTGTCGACTTCCCACTCTCACTCTCAGGGTCTGTGCTAGTCTCATCAGATCCACTGGTCTCCTCCTCACTAGAGCTAGTCTCATTACCGACCGCTGGTCGGCTTGGGTCTGATATCAGAAGCGCTGTTAGACCATTCTGCAAGCGTATAGTCCTGTAGAAACGTTCCAAAATGTTTTATTTGGTTATCATTTTGAAAATAAACGTAGCACGTATTTAAATATATCTCACGCCCCATATAGTATCTAAAGTGAATTAAAATATTTATTTCTGTTTATTTATTAAATGCTACTCACTTGTAAAGCTTTTTATCAGCATCTGATTTGATAGGTTCAGACAACACATCAACTTTCTCCCTTCGTAGCGACATGTTCATCGTTGTTTTTACTTTATTATTGATCACCTTCACTTCGGGCTTAAACCTAGGAGTTTTGTGGAAACTGCTTCTCTTAGACATCGCAAGTAATAAGTGATTTGTGCCCAGATAACCAGATGTTTTTTGAATAAAAATGGACAAGAATTTTGACATTTATTGGCGCATGTGCTGGTGTTACAACTTACAAGAATTCTTTAAAAAAAAACTACCAATTTACGCCCTATTGCTATTTTACGTGGTAGAAACTTTACAAACAATGACAAGCTATCACAAATTCTACACAAAACGGGTTTTTGAGCCATATATAAGATATGATTTTATTTCTATAAGTAGGTTTAAAGTAATACTTTTACAAGTCAATATTATTTAAAAAAGTAGCTGAAATTGGTGATTATTATCCGACTATTCTGAGAAGAAACACCGGATCATACTCAGAGAAGTCAGAGGTCCAGTCTCTTTTAAAGTCTAGACATAATCTTGGTCTAATCATGGGATTATCGTGTAGATTAGTGTCCGAAATAGTCTTTTGAAGACAGAATCACATTGGTGTGAGTGGACCTGTCAAATCAGTGCACGCATTTGTCAGTAATCGTGTAGCTCAACTCGAAACTTTATGAGCTCAACGACTTGACGAACAATAGGTACCAAGGAACATAGTGTAAGACTGTTTTAAACTTTTATAAACTTTTTACTGATAAATAATGGTCTGTGAAAAAGATACATACGTATAATGCCAACATCCGATTTATCGCTAGAATGCTACGAAATCTGTATCTGGACGTAAGATTTTGAAATCACCAATGAGTAAACAAACTTGCGGCACTACGCTTGCGATGAATCCACTCGTTTGTGCGTTTGTAGTTTGCGACAAGTACCCATCGTGTGCAGTCATGTTTATTTTGTGGTAGAAGGAAATTAGCTTCTTTATTTTATTATCTGCCGTCAACGTTCATCATCATTATGTTGGTAACAAGGTTTTTTTTTTTTTTGAACTTGGCTTATTGCAAGGGTCACGTGGACCTTTCCCTGCTTCATCGGGCTTTGGTGGGGCCAGAAGGTGTTAAAAATTAAGTGGCAACATTCATTAGTTCCTCTTTTTGACACAGAAAAGTGTGTGGCGCTAGACGTATTGAGATAGAATCATTAACAGAAAAAATCACACTTGAATGTTTTCCCTCCCCGAAGTCTGAATGTTAAGGAACATAATATTTGCTCTGTAATCATCTAATGTATATATAAGTCAGCCTGTGGCATATTCATTAAAATGTAACAGTGGTGTACTCCGTGTCAAAATGAACTGTGTAATCTGTGGTCTATCTGTGACATCTGTCAATAATAAAAAGCCTCGCCATGTAGCCGTCATCTGCCGTGTTTGATTCCAACCAATAAATCTATCCTAGTCAGGGTGATCCCCACGAACTTTCAATAGAAGGGCCTCTCACCTAGCAAAATAAAATGGAAGTTAGGTAGTACACCTAAGGGCGTCCCATGTGGGACTCGAACCTAGGCTTAGGGCGCTACCGATTTTGAGCAAGTGGGGACTTGTCATATCTGAGAGTTGGTAACAAGGTTGACGTTTCGTTATTATTTAGTTTTAGTAGCTGTTAGGGATGGGCCGTTGTCGATTTTTTTACGTACGAAACGCAAGCGTTTCCCCTAAGACGAAAATGGTTGCAGAAAACTGTCGTCGTTGCAGCTCGTTTGTAGATGGCCTAAAGGATGAAACTCATCCAACACGGAATAAAATTGCGTTTTCGTCGAATGAAATAGTTTCAGTTTCTTACAACGTTCTATCAACGGGTTTGATCGTCGCATCACGAACGACAGCTTTGACAACCAGTAATACATGATCGATTGTATTTCATTGACAAAAGTTCACTTTTTGTTGCAAGGACTGTTTTGTAAACTAACGCGGCACGATATGGACCACGACGCGACGACTGTGATAGATAGTTGAAGCATTGCGTTCTAGACTGTATTTTTTCAGGTGTAAAATCAAAGATCGCGCACCTAGTAATTCGAAGACTGATTTGTGCAACGAAGACTGTTTGAACCCAGGACAATACGGTTTCATCGTCGCAGAACACAAAACGGTCTTTGTAAGCGGTTCGTTGTCGGAACGCCCACCCCTAGTAGCTGTCAAAGTCCAATGTCAATTTTCAAAAACTGTGACGCTGGGTGTTTTCGTTAATCTTTTGTATAATTTTGTTTGTTTCTAATGATGTATTAACAAATTAACGATTATGGACGAAACATACTCAGAGAGTGACGTGTCGCTCTCCCCCTCACAAATATTGGAACGTTTGCAAGTGTTGCGACAACTTCAATTACTACAGCGCGGGAAGCTACAAAAACAACGATTGGAATATAAAGAAACCTCAGAAACTTCATCAAGTATCACTGAAATTGTCAGCCATTTCAGTAACAACACCAGTTATAACACGTTTCGTAGTTTGCTGCAGTCATCTAATGATATTTCGAATGAGGGTACACCGCGACCCAACACCAGCGATTTGTCGCATAAAGTGCTTGAAAGAGACTTAATAGAAGGTGTTTCAATGCTAAACCTTTCTCAGGAGCCGGAGTTTATTGTCAATTCTCCTTTATCAAGTAGAAGCAGATCATCAGCTCCATCCAGGAACCAAGTAGTTATTCAAGAACTTGATGAAGCACCCCCAACAGAACCATCTCTAAATGGAGCAAGTAACAAAACGTCTGTAAACTCTTCTATGAATAAGAATTCATTACTTAAAAAACAAATATCACTTGAGGAAATGCCTATTTTATCTCCTAAAAGAGATTTTGAGACATTGCTGTTAGAAAAATTACAGAATGAAAATAATGTACCTAAACCGAAAAGCCCAGAGTGCAATCATTCTATCAAAGCTCCTATCAAAAGACCTTTTCTAAGACGAGGTGAAGGTATAGCCCGGCTTGGACTTAAGAAAAACGACTTTGTAATAGAAAACACTAAATCTCTGCCATGGAAGAAGAAAACTTTAGAGAAAAAAACTGAATCACCTTTAAAATTAAACCTAAAAAAACTTAAGGAAAAAAACAATGATGTTCAGAAGGGCAAAACTACTAATGTTCAAAACAATTTTTCCAATAATGTTCAAAAGGTCATAAATAATAATGTACAAAAGAATATGAATACTGATGCAAGGATGTCTGAACCTTCATTGATAACAAATAATATAAGGCAAGCAAAATTAACAAGAAATACTCTACCTACACACAGGGTTTCTGATAATAATGATGAAACCTCAGAAACTATCTGCAATCATACAGAAAAACAACATACTTTAGATTCTGTTAGCACAAACAGTAGTCATATTCAAGCTGTAAATAAGCCAGCCGAATTGCCGAGAAATAAACACCCACTTCTAGTAAACAAAGGTAAATCATGGGCCGCAGTACTGACTAAAGAACAAAATGAATTCCTAAGCCAACTCAAACGTAGTGACTATTACAAAAACTTTGCTTCTCCTTCAAAAAGTGTAGTTTCAGACGTCAGCTGTGATGAGACAATGACAAGATTAAGGTATGAGAGAGAAACAGCTGAACAAAACATGTTCGACCTGCTAGAAAACAAAGTCACTCATGAAAGCTTTAATTTAGAGAACTCATTCTTCAACCGCTTCCTTCGAAGTAACTTAGAATGCTCTGGAGAAAGCACTCCTTTAGTACTGCAGAAGTGTCTGTCACAAAATCCTGATTTGAGACATATTTTACCTGGATACAAAGGTAAAGTCAGAAATGAGAATTCTCACAGTGATGCTGAAACTTGTTGCAGTAACTATACTGACTGCTGCAGTGATGTATGCTCTTCAGTGTCATGCTGTTCCTGCAAAACTGTTGAACAAACCAAGGATTCGCCACAAAATCGGAATCATTCTAAAGAGAAGAAAAGAAAGAGAATCGATCCAAAGAGTAAAGTAGTCAAAATAAATCAAAAGGAGGTTGATAAACAAGAATGTCATGAAGACACAATGACAGAAACTGATGCCATGAAAGCAAATATTGCAGAAATGAATGCCAAGCTAATTTCCACAAGTGAACTGTTAAAGGATAGATTATGTGAATTAGAAGACGAAATAGAAACATTTAGAAAGGAAAATGCCAGTTTGGCCAAATTACGCGAAGAAGTTGATCAAGACAGGCAAAAGTTTTATGAAGAAAAGTCAGCTTTCGAACAGAAGTTCAATGAAGAAAAGGTTCTATCAGAATACTATCTAGCAGAAGAAAAGGAGAAACTTAATAAGCAGAAGCAAATGTACGAAAGGTATGTGAGGGAAATGAGAGGCAGACTGAACAAGAAAGATAAAGATGAAGTTGTTAATTTGAAGAAGGAAATAAATGACTTTAAAGATGAGATACGACTTAAAGATGCGAAGTCGACCTCCACAATAGCTAGACTCCGAAACCAAATAAAAATTATGGAAAAAGAGAAGAAAGACTTGCAGGAGGAGGTTGAGAAATTAAAGAAGCAAAACAGGCGAATTCAACACAGCAATGAAGTTACAAGAAGATTGACTAATATAAAATATCTCGAAGAAATAAATAAAAAGTTAACAAATATGTACAACAAAGACTCACGACCAGAAGTAAGCGTAGACCGCGACGTGAAATATAAAGCTTATGAGATTGAACGACAGAGCAGAAGCAGAAGAGTGGAGCCTGTTAATAAAGGCATCATAAGACCTAGAGCAAAAAGTGTTCCTAATCTGAATGTCACTTCTAGGTATGCTAAATATTTTAGCCAAAGAGACACTATCAGCCATATGGAACACAACAAACTGGCAAATATGGAAAGGTTTGATCATTCTGATGAAGAGAACTTGGGAGCTAACAATGTCTCTATTTCAAATGAATCCCTAATTGATGATGATGACAGAAATGAAGATAACAATAATTTAGAAAAGATATACATTGAAAGATTTAGACCAACATCACCAAAAAGCAATAGATCTAGTAGGTCTAGTGGTTCAAGTTTCAACTTCGAACTTAATTTAAATGATAAGCCTATTATGAATGAGAATGCTAAAGGCTTCTTTATCCAAAAATCTAGTTCAGGATCATCAAGAAATTCTAAATCCCCAAAAAGAAAAATATCGCCTTGTTTCAACAAAAACGAAACTAATGTAAATAGATCTAAGTCTCCAGTTTCTATACTTAGTAACAGAACAAGTAGCAACAAATCACCTCCTTCGCGAAATTCTGTGGAGTACTTATCCAATCATTCTGGATCTAACATGGCACAGAACAGATCCAAGTCACCGGTATCTGCCTTCAACCAATCCTCTCTAAAATCTGTTACCGTCATACACAATGAACGGTACAGGGATAAACTGCTGACTTTAAGTCCAGAACCTTCTGTTAGTAAGACTAGTTTTACGAGAATCAGTCTGAATCCTACAGAAGTCAAGAAACCGGATGGTTCTAGAGAACTTAGGTTTCCAAATGGGAACATAAAGTACATATCTTCAGATGGAAAGTATAGCAAGTTTGTGTACTATAATGGAGATATAAAAGAAAACTTTTATAGTGAGGGTAGAATTAAGTATTTTTATGCTGAGACTAAAACTTACCATACTACTCAAGCCGATGGATTGGAGGTTTTGGAGTTTCCAGAGTAAGTATCTTATTGCAGCAACTTGTTTTGGCATTTTCATGTTTACATTTCTTTTCTCTAGTACCCCCTTAATATTATATTGCTTAGCAACCCTGTATGGTGGTTACCGGGCAATATGTGCTCTCTATGCATTCATACATGATCTCATGCCTGTATCCAAAGGGTGTAGGTAGAAACTATCTAACATCGTGCCCTCTACAGTTACAATTTATTATTGTCTGCATTTTTAAATAGCTTCAGTACGGTCAAAAAGAATATTTACTTTTATGAGGAAATCATTATAATTATTATAAGTTAAGCGACGGTTTCGCCGAGAGATAAAACTAAAATTAAAAGTTACAAAAATAATTGGTAGAAAAACTTAAGATTAAAACATTGTGCTTTATTAATGGCTTTTCAAGGATTGGAAGAGATTTTGATTATTTATTATCAGTATCACTCATATTATTTTACAGTGGCCAAGTAGAAAAGCGCTACAAGGACGGTTCGTCGGAGATTCGGTTACCGAACGGCAGCGTCCGGTACTTCGATCCGAAGAACGCGCACGTCCGTGAAGAGTGGCGGTTTCCGGACGGCGCGGCGCTCACCGTGGCAGCCAGTGGTGAACAGCGCATTATTTTCAGTAATGGGCAGGTTGAAGTGCACGCTAAGGATCATAAGGTAAAGAGATTATTGTTTTATATACCTTAACGTTACGCCGGTTTACCCTTTTTTAAAATCTTCCATGGGACCTAAACTAGCCTGTCCCAGGCAAAGATGTGACAAGTGACATTTTGCTAGTTTAAGTCCCTTGTCATAGGGGCGAGCCAATTGCCATTAACCAGTCACAAATCAGCACATCAGTCAGCGTCTGTTACTGAGAAATTTAATTAATTTAATTTAGGAAAACACTACCCGACCTAGGAATCGAACCCCGGACCGCACGTCTGGGAGTTGTACTGAACACTAGACCAACAAGGCAGTCAGTATAAGTTTCGAGTCCATTTGTGACATCATTATTTTTTATTTATTCTTATTTTTTTTCTTTTTTCTTTACATTTATTTACTTGCCAAACCTATTCGTTTATTTTTCTATTCTCCTGCCCTTATCCCAATGTTATTGTGGTCGGCGCAAGATGTCCCTTTCTTCTATACTTCTCTATTAGTTGTCATCTCGGTAGTCCCCCCCCCCCCTTTCTAGCCATATCATCTTTCACACAGTCCATCCATCGTTTCATTAGTCTTCCCCTACTCTTATAGCTATCCACATTCATACTGAAAAACTTTGTCACGATATTTTCCTGATTCCTCCGCATCACATGCCCATGCAGATTGTTCCCGTGACCTGCTGCCATTTCATCTATCCAGTTTTAATTCTGTGCTTAACAGTCCGATATACTTAACCATCGCTTTACACGAGTGAACCGAGATACCTAAAGTCTGAGCAGAACAGGAGAATCGCGTCGTCAAGTGCTATGGCTCCAGACCTGGAGTGATCGTCGAAATCGCAAAACATAATATGTATTCTGTGCAGCTGATTTTCAAGCCAACATTCTCCAGCTTCTGTTGCCATTTCTCCAATCTGCTCTGGATCTCAGGTCCAACTTAAGCTTTGAGCTGAGCTTTATCCCTCAATGTACATAGTTGCAGTCCTGAACATCACCATTATTCTTGAATATGGGCACTAGCGAACTATTGCACTATTCTTGTGGGATCACTCCTTCATGCAATAACTTATTGAAGAATAAAGTCACCCATATACATCCATCTTCTTTTAAACACTTCCATACTTCTGGTATATCATCTGGGCCCATGGCCTTTTCATTTTTCATACTTTGAACTACCTTTCTTACTTCATCCATGCTAATATCCCTCACGAAACCCATATTTATTTGTTCCTCCGAGCACACCATTCCATTTATTCTCTTATCATCTCATTAGCTTTTTGAAATAAAGGTTACATCGTTCTTCTATTTCGTCATCTTTGGACAGAACCTTGCCGGCGTCGTCTTTCATACATTTAATGTGAATTATATGTCTTGTTCTTGCTTTTGTAATCCTGTAGAGCTCCTTCTGGCTTCTAGGGCTGTCCAGTGAAACATAAAACTTCTCCTGCGTCTTAAGTCCTGGTAACTGCTATCGCCTTTTTTGCCTTTCTCTTCCATTATTTTTAAACCTTCTTATCTTCTTTCAAACTATTATTCCCGTTTTTCCACCCTGCCATTCTTTAAAAGCAACTTTCCTTTCTTTAACATCTATACATATTAGCTCTTGCCCGCGGCTTCGCCCGCGTAAAGGTCGGGAATTATTCCACAGGAACGTACTACCGTCATTCATAGTATCCTATGTCCTAACCTAGGTCATGGCCTATCCGTATGTATGCCTTTCATCTAAATCTGTTCAGTCGTTGCGGCATGAAAAGATAACAGACAGACAGAGAGGCAGATAATAAAATCAAATATTTTTTTTAGGGTTTCGTATCTCAAAATGATAAATTGGAACCCTTATAGGATGACTTCGTTGCCATTCAAGACCCTTTTTCCCAGAAACGCATGAAGGTATCGAATTGAAAAAGATATCAAAAATCAACGGTCCCTTGGAGCTGTAAAGAAAATCAAGCTTCCAAGTTAACGCAATGAAAAAATATGGCCATTTATGCCCCATATGTTGACTGGTGACACTCGTAAATAAAATAAAGTCTATATGGTACTTCCCGTTGACCTAACAGCATGAAGTTTGGCGAGGAGCAAGGTTTTACAGTTCAAGTAATAAGATAAATCCGAAAATTTGTAATTTATAGTTATAATAATATCAACTGCAAAATTATTTTTTTTCTTCAATGTCTTGATGTAACATTTAGCCTGTATTTCATTCAAATCGGTCCACTCAATTCTATAAAATTCCTTTTTCAACTGAAAAGTTAAGTTTGCCTTTCAATCGGAATTGGAAATTCGGGCAGCCGAGCGTTCAAAGCTTTGAAACGGAACCCTCTGGGCGAGAGTCCAACTCAAACCAGTCCGGTTTAAAAAAAAACAGTTTTTATGATTGTAAATGTCTTAAGTACCTAAAATAATAATTATTTATTTTAATATCATCACCAATTATTTGTAATACCTACTCTAGTGCCGCCATTGACATAGTCAATGGCACATGAAGGTATTACATATATATAATACCTTCCTCGATTCTGGTTCTTATAAGAATAAAAAAACTCTATCAGACCAACTGAGGTTTGACTACTAGAAAAGTCAGAAATCGCAAAAAAATAACTTTTCCGGATTATCTATCCCGGTTGCACATTTGCACAATCGTGTGGGACAATTTCCGACGATCACGCGGGCAAAAGCTGGTTTTCTATAAACTATTATAAATTTATTATTTATCTACACATAGCATAACGCCTATAATCCCCGAGGCTAGGCAGAGGTGTACCTACAGTACACCCGCATTTCGCCAGTTATGTTTAAGTACCATGTAATAGGGGGCGAGCCTATTGCCATCAACCGGGCACAAATCCAGACTCCGGGCTGCTACTGAGAAATTCCTAAAGGAAAAACCCAACACTTTGCCCCACCTGGGAATCGAACTCAAGACCTCATACTCAGCAGTAGCGCTTGCGAAAACCTAGACCAAATAAATTATTACTATTAATTATATAATTATTATAAATATTTAAGTCTCCTTTCTAATCTTTCATTGTTCTTCTTAACTGCGGCACGAGTGTATTCACTATAATTTAGAGAATTTATTCCGAAATGTTTATGTTTATAATACATTAATATTAAACTTACACGTGACTTAATAAAGATATCTCGATGTTTTTTCATGTCAAAATCGTGCGACGCAGGGCGGGTCGCTAGTATACTATAATGTTAGATGGAAACTATTCTCCACTCTTGAATAATTCACCACTTCCATTAAATGTCATATTTACTACAATTTATTGTCTTTTTAGCGTCGCGAGTTCCCCGATGGCACAATGAAACTAGTCTACAACGACGGAACGTCTGAAACACGGTACGCGTCTGGACGCGTGCGTATGAAGGACAAACATGGCAACCTGATCATGGACTCGGCTCCCAGATGAAGTTGGGCGAAATTGAACCTTAACGAGCATTGATTAATGTTGATATTGTAATGAAGTGCCTTGATATTTTTGTCACTGTTGAACCGTTAGCACTATAATAGAATGAAATAATCATCCTCATTAACTTCTTATCCTTAAACCAATTTATTTAAGTTGGCGTACCATGTCTTCTTTTCTTATAGAATAAATTAAGGTCAGCGCACATCGGCGGACGGCGAGGCAGAGTATTTTAAATTTACCAACGTAAATTCTTAAGTATCTAATGCTAACAAGGTATAGATTCCAATGCTCAGAGACCGACCACGGAGCATCAAAGGGGATTTCTTTGCGGTATTGAAGAGCATGCTGGACGATACCGCGGCGGGATGTGAAGGCATGCGCCGGAGTCCGCTAGCATACGTTCGCGGGGGAGGCAGTGCAAGTGGGGTGTACTCCGTATTTTCCCCGTGGCATAACCTCGATGCCGTCTTTATACGTTGGCCTTTAATATTTGAATAAAACAGATTCTTGTGTAATTTTAAGTCACTTCTAGAGATTTTTTTTCTTTCTTTTCATTTATCTATACTCTATTTTATAGTGAATGAACTCTTTTATTTCTTGTTTAGAAATCTCCATTATATTCTTAAGTTTTCTTTAATTTCTTCTGTAGTACACTATATTGTGCATGTGACATTTTTAACAGTTTAATTGTTATAAAAGCTACTACTTGTTTATATGATTACTTTTAATGATCAGTGTTAAATGTTTATAGGAAAATTTTATTTAAGTTGTAAATGTTTGTCATCATAACTTTTGTAAGGAAAATGTCTGATTTAATAAAGAATGTTATATTTACGTATTTGTTTCGTTTCTTATTTTTAAAGTAACTTGCTTGACTATTTCTTCATGCCTATTTGGAATAGTCCTTTCTTTAGACTCACTGTTTTCATGAATAGGGAGTGTCTTGGCATCAAGTCAAACTTTCACCGTTATTTTGTGGCCATTATAAAATATGACAACACCAGTTTTTTAGGAAACCTGAGCGATGAGCAGTATGAGCTTCTACCAGTTAATCCTTAACAAATGAAACAAACAAATTAATAAAATATGACAACACCACTTTCTTAGGAAACTGAGCGATGAGCAGTATGAGCTACCAGTTAATCCTTAACAAATGAAACAAACAAATTAATAAAATATGACAACACCACTTTCTTAGGAAACCTGAGCGATGAGCAGTATGAGCTTCTACCAGTTAATCCTTAACAAATGAAACAAACAAATTAATAAAATATGACAACAGCACTTTCTTAGGAAACCTGAGCGATGAGCAGTATGACCTTCTACCAGTTAATCCTCAACAAATGAAACAAACAAATTAAATAATATCGTCGGTGATATTCTGAAACCGCGGAACTAACAGTGTTTAAAACCGCGTACTTACAAAAGTAGCAAAATCGAGATTTGGGATTTTCTAATTCATTAATACGTATTTCACAAAACTAATGCCTACAATATTAAGAGGAATTTGACAATTTAAAGTTTAAACAATAGAAAGTCAAGTGGTGTAGTAAATATTACGTTTTCCTCGTTCCTGTAAAATTCACTGCACCTACCTTACGCGGTTTTAAACACTGTTAGTTCCGCGGTTTCAGAATATCACTATATACATTTTTAATCCTAATTCTACATTACAATAAAGTTCTAATTCAACTGGCAGATATCTGGTAGCGCGTTTGCGAGGTTGGCTTGGGTATGCCCTCTAGTTTGAAGTTGATTGGTTTCATGGTGTCTTCAGTACCGAAGATCTTCTTGAGTGCTTCCCTTGCGGCCATCTCCTTTGCGATTGCTACTGATTCGCCAAAACCTGAAATGTTGAAAATTTTATAAAGTATCTGATTCTGCGCAAAAAATACACCAGTTATGACAAATGTATAGTTTTCGTTGATATAATAAGGTCTGGGGAACTTTAGAGAATTAAATAAGTAACATGCACAAAGGAATGTAGAACAACAGAAAATAAGGAAATGATTGATAGATTCCAATCGTATTTTCTCATAGTTGATTGAACTACACAATGGAATACATCATCATCATCTGCCTAGCCTTTTCCCAACGATGTTGGGGTCGGCTCCAGTCTAAGCGGATGCAGCTGAATACCAGTATTTTACATGGAGCGACTGCCTATCTGACCTCCACAACCCATTTACTAGTTAACACGATACCCCTTGGTAAGACTGGTTGTCAGACTTTCGGGCTTCTGACGACCCGTAACAACTGTCAAAGATCTACAAATGACAGCCGGGACCAACGGCTTAACGTGCTTTCCGAGGCACGGAGGGGTCTTGGTATGTAAAGATGGTCACCCATCCACGGACCAACCGCGGCAAGCGTAGCTTAACCTGATCGATCGACCCATGCGGCTGTTATTACTTGGCCACAAGCCCCTCAATAGAATACATATTGAGGTAAAAATAGTCTAGTCTAGTCTATATTATATTTTATATTATTAAAAAATAATATAAAATATAATATTAGTAGAGGCAAATATTTAAACTACCTTCTTTTTAATTAACAAAAAAATTCTGTTCACGCTTAATAATCAATCCTTACGCATATTTAATGCACTCTATTTCAAATAGACAAGACTGCTTTTTCACAGCTACAAAAATAACATCTGTTACGATATTAAATATTGGTGCCGATTCCCTTGTTCACAAACTAAACTAAATTTAAATTCAGTGCATTTTTTTCTTTCTATTTCATTAAGAAAAGGACAGAAAATAAATTTTAGTTTAGTCCTGTCAAATTAATCAGCGCTAGACGTAAATTGACGTAATTTTAGTAAGCAAGTTTTTAATCACGTCTAAACTTGTATGGAGTAGTGACAGGCGCTGATTAATTTGACAGGACTAAACTAAAATTTATCGTCTGTCCTCTTCTTATTGAAATACAAAGAAAAAGATGCACTGAACTTAAATTTAGTTTAGTTTGTGAACAAGGGAATCGGTACCATTGTTAAATTAATAATATTATTCTTGTTGTATTTCAAATAATGAAGAAGAACTATTAATTTAAAAAAAATGGTTGTCTGTAAAGTCGGTTTACTAACGACAATTTTACGTGATAACGAGAGAGAGATGCTTCACAAGCCGAACGCTTAGGTCGATCGTGCCTCTCTATCGCTAGTTCCGCGCTCTCGCTTGCACGCTCGGCTCAGGCGGAACGTGACAATGAGTCATGCTTTTTCGTGCGTGCAGCCGGCGTTCATCGATTTATAAGAAGTTATCACGTCAAAAACATTTCTCACCTGAAGATATCATTTTCTTGTCCACATAAAGACCGACTCTGTAGCAAGCCAGCAAGGTGTTACTGCCAGTTTCGCCAATCAGTCGGGGTTCTATTTGCCCACCGTCCTTCTGTACTATTTTTGTCAGCATTGACCAAGGATCTTCTATCGGCAGGTATTCATTGACGTCTTGACCTGAAACATTGGCAGTCAAATGTATAGCTGTGGTTTCTAGGGTTCCGTACCCGAAGAGTGCCAAACAGAACCCTATGACTAAGCCTCCGCTATCTATCCATCCGTCCGTCTGTCTGTCAGCGGGCTGTATTTCGTGAACCGTAATATGAAGACAATTGAAAATTTCACAGATTGTGTATTTTTATTGCCGCTATATCAACAATTAACAAAAATAAAATAAAGCAAAAAATTTAAGGGGGCCATACAAAAAACGTGATTTTTTTCAGCGTTTTTGTTAAATATTGTACGGTGGTACGGAACCCTTAGTGTGCGAGTCCGACTCGCACTTGGACGGTTTTTTATAGACACATAATCAGCCTATAAATAATGTTCCGAATGCTGGGACACAGGCCTCCTCTCTGTGAGAGGGAGTGGGACTAAAAAATCGAAGACTTGTGACATTTACCAACCCGCACTGGGCCCGCGTGGTAAATTACGTTTACCACGCGGGCGCAGTGCGGGTTGGTAAATGTCACAAGTCTTCGATTTTTTAGTTCTAGGACATGCCGTTTCCTCACGATGTTTTCCTTTACTGTTTTGAGAGCAGTGGTGATGAAAAATTTACACAAAGTAAAGCGCCTGTCTGGGTTCGCACCTACGACCTACAACTTGTAAGTCGCGGCCGTTACCACTGGGCCACCACTGCTCCCACCAAGTCTTTTTATAAACATTTTGTTTAAATTCCATTCCTATAAATATGCTTGTTGTTATCATACATCACAATCCTAGTTAAATAGGCGAACCCCGCGCGAGACACGACCCGCTCCTCGATCGTTTTAATGACAAAAGGAAGTCAAGCGACTTCCCGCCATTTTGAATACCTCCATACAAATTGATACCATCGACGCGAGCGAATTTCGTCCCGCGTCCTGCGCCAGCGCGGGACGCCTCAGTCAGACCAGAGCATTTCACATTGCAAGGATAAAACTTCTGTCTAATATAAATAAGATGCTTTGTTCTTTGTCCTGCATGTTACTATAAGATAACAATTAAGCTCTATTAGACAACAAACCTTGTAACTGTGTGATGACAAAGTCTCTAACAAAGCGCGCAGCTCTCTCTTCTCCGGAGGAGTCTAGCAATGCACCAACCACAGCCTTGAATGTATTTGCTAGAATGAAATTGTCCACTGGATATTCCTAGACACAAAAAAAAAATGTATAATTAGTCATAGAACCAGAATAACATATTGGACCAGTGGACACATCTAGGGCCATATAAGTGACAAAGCTGACGGCTTTCTCGCGCAACGCATCAGCATTGCAATTCAGCGAGGAAATGCCGCCAGCAACCTTGGTACAATGCTACTTAACTTAGTTTTAATTTAATTTAGTTAATGTTAATAATCATCTTGTAGGTAATTTGTTTATGTAAATAAATATTTGTAAATTAGTGACAAAGTCATCATTAAGACTCTTACAAACAAGCGCGACACAAAGGCACCGCTTGTAGCGCTACACGCGGTGCCTTTGTGTCGCGTCGCGTGTCGCGCCTGGTTGAAGGAGCCTTTATTTCTCATCTGCCTAACCTTTTCCCAACTACGTTGCGGTCAGCTTCCAGTCTAACCAGATGCAGCTGAATACCAGTATTTTACATGGAGGCACGAACATAGCGTAGTAATGATTCTACATACGCATGGTATGATATAATAGCAGTTTTAGCATTCGTTACATTTTTAACTTGTTTCAGTGCATACACAAATTTATTCATTCTAGTGCTAACATTATCGACGTGTTGTTTCTAGTTAATATCTTTATTTATTTATTTATTTAAATAACATGGGAGACTTACAGCTAAAACAAACAAATCAACGAGAGTACAATAATCTGAAAGCCAATTACAGGTCTCCACTTATAAAATACAGATTAAAAAAAAAAAAACTATGGACATTCACACAAAGTTACTTTATACTACAGCATAATTACAATGTGGCTCGCACTGCATAACAACCATCATAACAAAATGAACTATTTGAAAAAGTTACTGCTTAAGCACTTTCTGGCTGACGACACACTAGTTTGGAACGGATCTATATCGTACTGTTTACAAAGCTTGTTGAAATTGCTGCTTGCACGCACAATGTACGAATTCTGCCTATAATAATAATTGGTTGAAGCAAATGGCACGCGCAAGGGTGGGTTGTATCGCTTAGACTTTATGGGAATGTTGAAATAAAATTTTGTCAAAATATCGGAACAGTTTATAGTATTGTTACCTATTATTACTGCTGACTGACCGAACCCTTGACAATTCAAAAGTGGCTGTAATTGGTTTATTTGAAATAAATGCTTTGAGTTTGAGTTGAGTTTATAAATTAACCATAAAACACCGTATGAGAGCAAGTTAGCAATATCAATTATTTTGGGGAATCCCTGAACATGCTTTTCGATTTCCAACATAGACAGTACATTTGTTCAAAACAGCATCTTCTAAATGTTGCGAAAAATCAGAAAATGTAAATAAATATTGCTGACATAATCACCATCCAGACCCCCCGTCCCCCATGTCATCAAAAATAAGCACACCAAAGACCCCCCACCCCCCTTTGGTGCTTACGTAATACTTGAATGGCCCCATAACATGCAATGCAAAACAATGAATTTACAATGGTTGTCTGTTGGTAATGAAGAAAACAATAATATGTATGTTAATAAAATGCAAAAGTGCAACCATGTATAGAGGCCTGCAACAGCTGACTTATGTGGCGGAGGCTTTGCTCGGCTGTTTGGCCTCAACACCACCTTTCTAGTCAGGTTAATAAGAGTGTTAACTTTGTAAATACTCACAGCAGCTAGAATAATATCTTTGGTGCCTAAATGTAGGGATATATTTGCTAATGTGGCCTCGCTGGTAAGAAACCTTCGGACTCCCTTCACACCTTCTATGGGGAATTTTGGCAGCACTGTCTCCAGGTAGTTCTGAATATAGGCATTTATGAACTGATCTCCTGAAAATAAAAATACAGCTATTTGAAAAAGAGCCTGGTATGGTAATTTGCAATAAATTGCAATACAAATCATCACAACATCCACAATGTTTAGTGTTTTCATGAGACAGAAATTACTTTCACAACTATGGTAGAGTAAAAGATTGTCACAAATAGTATACAGGACATTATATATATTTATTTCTAGTCAGAATTTCTGTTTATAGTAAAGTTTTAAAAGATTATTTTACCTATTTCTACTAGCTCCTTGTTGTCCTTCATTTTTATATCAAACTCCATTTCTTTTTGTTTCATCTCTTCCTTTATAACGTAAGATCTGTCTGTGAATGCCTGCAGTAGCAAGTCCGAATCAAATTCTTCATTTAATCGCTGTGCAAACGCGTATAGTTCAGCTTCTAAGTTCCATTCGAGAAAAGTATTTCTTGGGTTGATCTTCTTCCCACCGAGCTTGTCTTCGCGACGTTTGAGTTCCATCAGTGTTGGAGCCACCCATCTATGTATCTTTTGAGCTAAAATACATCAATTATATGATAAAACTTCATAAATAAAAATGTTAAGTAACACGAACTAACGATATAAAACAAAATTACCTTGCGTGGTTACGGGATGAATTTTAACAACCTTCGAAAAAAGCGGCGCGCAACGTCTTATTAGAGCCATAATTATTGAAATAAATTATCAATTATTCTCAAAATAATAAAATTCAAAACATCGCAAGCAAGATTCACTAAACAAACGTCAGATTTTGAGGTTAGTTTTTTTTTTTATCAGGGTTGCTCACTCCAACTTGATAATAATAATAATAAATATTTTATTTCAGATAAAATCCATATGATGTTAGTAAAAATCTTAACCTAATGTTAGTAAAACTACACATATACAAAATTGAAACGTCTGGCACCTATGTGTGCAACCGTATCCAGTGAGCCAGCATGGGGCTGTCCCACCTATCACACAAACACTCAGGTTACTGTGGGAGCTAGCACGTACTCTACCGAGAATGGAAGCGCACCGTTTCCGTATAATGGCATGAAAACCATCAACCCGGGCCTCGGTGAACATTCCGGAAGCGCTACAAAAGCGTGGAAGACCCAACAGCATCCTGAATACATTATTATACTGGACACGCAAGGCGTTGTATGCCCTCAGCGAATACCTGGCCCAGAGACTACACGTGTAAAAAGTTTGGCAGTATGCTCTGAAAAGGGTTATTTTGACTTGTGTCGATTTTGATATTACCTCGGACAGCCATCGCCCTGCGTTCCCTTTCTATGTCCAGGTCATCATTCAGGTCATGAGTGACCCAGTGACCCAGGTACTTAAATTTTGTTACTCTAGATAACGGAGTATTATTTATGGTCACATCTGGCACGTTAGTGTAACATTTGTTGCCCGCCTTGAATACCTACCAATAATTCACATTTTTTTGCATTGTACCTAAGTTCCTGAGTGACCATATAGTCTTCACACATCTTTACAAGGCGCCTGAGTACGCTTATTGATGGACTCAGCAGCACCATGTCGTCAGCGTAACTTATATTGATAACGCAAACTCCATCAATGTGACAGCTTATACGGGTGCTGCTGAGTTCAACAATAACCTGATTAATGTAAAGGTTAAAGAGACGAGGTGAGGTAATACCCCCCTGTCTCACCCCACAGTTCAACCCATACACATCAGACAGAGTTCCACCCCACCTGACATAGTTCGTCTGATTCTCGTACCAAAACTTAAATAAAGAAATTACAGTACAGTCAACGCTGGTTTCTTTTCGCAGCTTCTCCCATAAGGTATCGTATCGTACACGGTCAAAAGCCCTCAATAGCCTCGTTTTCCTATCAGCCTCGTTTTCCGTCTGCTTAAGACACAAGATGGCAGTGTCTATCGATAGTCTGGGTCTGAAACCGAATTGGGCATCGTGAAGATTAATACGACTCGCCTTAGGTGAATCAAGCAAACAGTCCAGTACCTTAGCTGTAACAGTCGCCAAGGAAATAGGCCTATAGTTTGCGGGGTCTATCACATCGCCTGTCCTGTTCTTTACTATTGGCACGACTATGGTCTTCATAAGCTTATCTGGCAAGTACGAGTGACTTATATAATACATAACGAATAAAATGTTGCCAACACTCTTGGTAAATGAACTCCCGCATATTGCAAGTGTTCGACGCTGAGGTGGTCATGTCCCGGAGACTTACCACCGACCATCTTTCTAATGACATCAGCTATGTCTTTGGCCAAAAACCTTAAACAAGGAGAACTCACCTCAGCGCCATCCACCGACGAAGACACGGGTGTAACCGGCCCGGTGTAATAAATTGGTAGCAAAATTACCGAAGTCAGTGTTTTTGATTTTGTATTTTCGTTTTTTTTTTCACCACCTTCCGACCTTCCGAAAATAAGGTTGTTTTTCACTTTTTAGCATTTTTTTTGGAAGTACGTTGTTTTTTTTTTTGCTAAAAAACTGTTCGTCTGTTTTGTTTTTCCCTTTTTAGTTGCGGTACTTTTTAGTACATATATGAATTTGTGTGGGGTAAGTCCCCACACAAATTCGTATACAATGGGGAATGGTTAATTTTCTTCTATTTAGGTACTTAAAAAAAAACTTAAAACTATTTATATTAAAATAATAAAAATTGAGACCTGTCAGTTAGCTTTTGTAAAACTTAAAAAAAACAAATTTGTCCCCCAAAAGTGACCCCCATATTCATAATTATTTTTTTTTCAATAGGTACCTGCTACGCAGAACATTCAAAATTAATTTATCGTTCCGATGAACTTTCTTCGGAGGTCGGCTGTCAGCAGGGCGATCCCCCGGGCCAGCAATTTTTAGCTTGGCTATAAATCCGATTATTCAAAATCGAAATTTAAAGTTTGGTATTTGGATGACGGAACCCTGGGAGGTGATGGAAATATTGGTTTAGAATAAAATTTTAGCAAATGTGAACTCTTTATTCAAAAAACTTCTTACGGTTTGCATAATTTAAAATCCAAATTAAATTTTCTGGCACCCAATATAAAAATAGTAGACAAAGTCACTTTGCCTCCTGGGTTCTCCCATCTTTGAAGAATCTTTTCCCGATATTACTAACACTATTAATTCTAAATTCCAAAGTCACGCAAATTGTTTAGGTACTCGAAATCCGTCCTCATTAATATGCTCTTATAATTCTAAAGTTTTGCCTTTTTGTCCCTAAATTTACTTATGTGCTTCGCTGTAGCCCTTTTTGGAAACATCAAAATTTGCTTTCACCAATAGACGATTTAGTCAAAACTAGTTTAGAAATGATTTTAAATATTCAGCTCAATGAACCATCTTGGTTACAAGCATCCCTCCCTATTCGGTTTGGCGGCTTAGGAATCCGCAAAATTTCTATTGTTGCTTCCCCAGCCTTTTTGTCGTCCACCCATAGCACGTCACGTCTCATAGGTAATATCCTAAGGGCTTTGCCCACAAACTATGAGACTGCGGGCTTGGAGGATGCCAAGAATGCTTTTCAAATTACTTGCCCGGGTAAAGAATTTCCAGACAACCTAAAATCTCAAAGGAGCTGGGACGATATTTATTGCGATTTAACATACAAATCGATTCTGAGCCGCAGTTCAGGTCCGGATCGCGCAAGACTTTTGGCGGTCGGAGCCAGAGAGGCCGGTCATTGGCTACATGCCTATCCTTCTCCATATCATTCCTGGATCTGGCCTGGATCTAGTGACTGGTCTGCGGCTTGGGGTCACGGTATGCACTCCACACACATGCCCTTGTGGCACGGACGTGGACCGACTGGGTCACCACGGACTTTGTTGTCAAAAAAGTGCAGGCCGCTTTTCAAGACATGCGACACTTAATGACATAATCCGCCGGTCTCTTGCCAGCAACCAATCAATGTGCCTGCTCTTCTTGAGCCGACTGGCATTGTCAGAGATGATGGCAAAAGACCTGATGGTGTGTCTTTGGTCCCGTGGAGTTTGGGACGGATGCTTGTGTGGGACGCTACCTGTGTAGACACACTGGCAGCGTCCCATCTCCAACGGACTACTTCTAAGGCGGGTGCAGCGGCAGAAAATGCCTAGAAAATCTGAAAGTTATTAAATATGGAGGCCTTGGCAGATAGTACAACTTTGTGCCCTTTGGCGTCGAGACCCTCGGTCCATGGGGTCCCAGTAAGTTATTTGCGGAAATCTCGAAACGTCTAGTTGATGTAACTGGTGACCGAAAAGCTGGCGGCTTTCTCGCGCAACGCATCAGCATTGCAATTCAGCGAGGAAATGCTGCCAGCATCCTCGGTACAATGCCCCGAGGGCCTTTTTTAGGCTTAACTTAGTTTCAATTTAATTTAGTTAATGTTAATAATCATCTTGTAATTTGATAATGTAAATAGATAAATTTTGCAGAATTCATTTATTTACTTTACGTCTTTTTTTTTCTTTGAGTGGGAATTTATCAAATAACTTTTCCTGCTCTGGGCGGAGCGGGAGGGTGTCAGTCTCTTACTAATTTAAAACCCACCCGTATTTCATCCATTGCATGTGTTGCCAGGGGCCTCGGTAACCGGCGAGCTACCCATTGCTTTCCGTCCGCAAGCCCGCGTTTACGGTGGCCGGAAATCCGCCCGGGATTCCCGACGCCCAGCGTCTCCTGCGGCGGCTAGGGGCAAGAGGGCGCGAAATTTGCCTTTCCCTCAACCGTCCCGCCTCCTCCTTCGCGAGCATTACTGCTTCGCAGAAGGAGGTGAGGGCTGCCCATGCCCTCTCGCTCCGTACCATGGCCTGAACCAGGGCACGATACACGTCTGTGTTTGCGTCACAGAAATTCATATTTATACCAAATTTAGATCGGTCCAGTATTCAAATTCGGAGCAAATTGGCTGTGACGGACGGACAAACAGGCAAACAGACGGACAGACAGGAGTGATCCTACAACGGTTCCGATTTTTCATTCGGACGTAGGTACTGAACCCTAAAAATAAGTGTTATTGAAGCTAACTCAAAAACTTCCCAAGCAAAGTTAATAAAATTTATATGAGACCACCGTACAAGCTTCGTCTACCAAACGCAAAAACACGTAATTCAGCCGAGTAATCACGGAGAAATCGATGTCCATAAAAATCGACGAACATTAAACCTCCTCCTTTTTTGAAGTCAGTCAAATACGCATCAGAACCGTAACGTGTTTTTGGGTTATGCTTATTGATGGGTTTTAGCGTTTTCAATAGTTTAGTTTCAAATATTTCACCGGTATGAATTTAATCGGAAGTGGTGCGGACTGATGGCGCCGCTCGGGTACAGTAGAGTCAATGGATCGAATGGTTGATTTAGAGACGTTACATTTCAACAGCTTTTAGTGGCTTTACAGGGACTTTTCTGTCGACTACCTTCCCTAGGGTCTGGGTAGGTAACCTAACAATCAGACCATAATGTTGGACTGCTAGCTGCGAGTAAATAATATATACTTATATGGCTGGGTGCGACGCAAGTCTCTCTAAAAGAAGAAAGGAGGCTACCACTGTTCAGTGCGGATCGAAATGTCACCAATATGTATTTTTTTTTTTTTGAGGTAAACCGAGAACTTACGACAAGTATGTAAATAAGTCGAGGCCATCCAGGGGGCGCTAAATACTACTCCAAAAATAATAATGAATTGAATTAAAGTTAAAGAAAACAATATAATAGCAAGTATTTAAATATACTTTTCATAATAAAACAGTAGGCAATCACATTGAAGAATACCAGTTCATTCATGTGTAACAAAATATCAAAATAAAAACTCATAAAAACATTACACCATCAGCTTTTCCGGTTGGTGAGGAAACCTCTTACTGAGCTAAAGAATCCTCTTTTTATTTTGCTGTTTACTGGAAGGATTGTGTGGTTGCTGTAGAAGGACGCCGACGTGTCGTAGATCGATGAGCTCACTTCCACAGCCTGAGAGAAACAAAAAGTACTTTGAAATAGTTATAAGAGAAGCTTGCTTAAAGATTGACAGTTAGGGTTACAACCCTGATGGATGGTAACCCTAACTGGGTGTCAGTTAGGGTTACCATCCGTCCGGATTTGTCCGGACATGTCCGGCCTTTTACTCCCTCCGTCCGGAGTTTTCGCCATAAGATATTTCAGAAAATAAAAATTTAAATGAGTACTGAAAAGACAGAGATGTAAACCGGCCAAATGCATGTCGGACCACACATAATGAAGGGTTCCGTAGTTGGGATGAATTTATCCCGAAAACAAACTTAACATTGAAGTTGAAAAACATGTCCTCCCATACATCGATATACTTACCAGGTCAATTCTCCAACTCCAAATGTAAGTTGGTCGACTATTACTCTTTAAGCCTACTTAAATAGCTGTGATTGTTTTCCTTTTCATTCAATTTTATGAATTACTGCTATAAATTTTTTCACGTCTCCATTAAAAACTATTTTGTTAGAGTCAAGTGCCCCGGTTTCCGGGAAATCATCTAATAACTTCACCCGCTCTGGGCGGAGCGGGAGGGTGTGTCTCTTACTGACTAAAACCCACCCGTATTCCTTCCGTTGCCTGTGTTGCCAGAGGCCCTTTGGTACCTTCCCGCGACCCCGGCAGGCATCGGCCCTAGTGGACACCTACGCTTGTGCTAACGACGCTCTTAGAGGCGTGCGTGGAGTTCAACGCGCCGACGACCCGGGCTTGGTCCCTACCTGACGGTGAGCTACCCGTTGCTCACGGGGGGGGGGGGGGGGGGGGGGGGGGGGAGAACGACGACACTTGACTCTAACAAAAATAACAGTTTAAAGCTTAATATTACGCAAACGGATCTTTCAGAGGCAATCTTTTTGAATGGCCTATCCAACGATACCCCACGACATTGGATAGACAAGAAAAAATAATATCATCCCCACATTACGTGCAAGGGAGGAACCATGCATTTTTTTTCAAGATTTTATTTTACCACTTTGTCAGAGTGATTAACCACAAATTACAGCTTTTTAGTACTAAAGGTCTCTGAGCTAAAGCGGGGACAGACAGACAGACCAGACATGGCGAAACTATAAGGGTTCCTTGTTTACTACGGAACACTAAAAAAGTCAAAATTCAGACTTTTCTGCAAATGTCCAGCGGCGATTTGTCAGGACAAATTTGGAAATGGTAACCCTACGCCCAATTAAAGAAAAAATCTCCGAAACAACCGTCAGCAGTCCTAAAAATCAAAACCGGTCCAAGGAAGCGAGAAGGGCCCTTAACACCACAAAAAGACCTGAAGAAGGCCGACGAAGTAGGTGTCTCGAAGACATAGAACAGACATGTCTTGCGAAGAAGAGAGAGGCAGAGAGAGATAAAGACTATAATATAAGAGACTTCGCGCACTTCGCGGCCACGGACACGACTGATCGTGGTCGTAACTTTGGTCGTAGAAGCTCCGACCAAGATGAAGACGTTCAATTGTAAAGTACCTTCGTAAAGTTTGGCCGGACTAGTCGAACGGCACGTGTGGCAAGTGCGCGGTGGGTGTTGGGTTCGCAATACCATTCTTAACATGGACCCAGCGGCCACTGGCCATTGTAGCCGCGTAACGACTCCCGATAAAGCCGATTACCTGCAGCCAATTTTTAAGTAGTAATTTTACATAGTTATATCTAAAACAGGGTGGATTTTTGAGATGGGGCAGTAAGGACAGCTACCTTAACCGTTGTTGCTACAAGAAAAAGGTTTTAGAAGACCTTTACATTTTGATCTGCATTCACAGATTTTGGAAATAATTTACAGTCAGTAAGAAAATGGGCAGTTTTCTCAAAAACTTTAATGCCAATTTAATCGATCCTGTTTCTTAAAAGGATAAAAAAATACCTTTATCGGATCAACTGAGGTTTAAGTAGGTACTAGAAAAGTCAGAAATTGGTGAACCAATGCACGTTGGTTCAAGCGCACTACAAGCGCGGTCATAAATACCTTACTTTATTAAATGAGATTTTTCAGAAGGGTAAATAATAAAAAATACTTCACAAATGTACATTAATGCTTTATTTACATAATTTAATACAATATGTACTGTTTATATATACATTTAAATAGTCAATATTTGAGATTTATTATTGTCCCTCGTTCGGAAATACATCTGAATATGATATTAATGCCATTCATGAAGGGGATATAATTAACTGCCTCGACTTATCGCTTTTTTTCTTACGGGGAAGTTTTCGAAGACTAGTTTCGTAAGTACTCGCGACATTTTTCTCGTGTGATCCCGCCTGAAGGCCTTATAATGTTTGTTGTTAGATTCTGCTGCCTCTTCGGATAATTCCCCGATAGACAATAGAGCATACTGTGCCACTTCAGCACCATGGATGAGGACTTTGTGAACGGAAGCTGGGAGATTATACCACGGATATTCTTGAATTAAAAGTCGCGCGGTTTCCAAAGCATATATGCTTTGGAAACCGCGCTACTTTTAATTCATTAAATTTATCCGAATCAATATTAAAACCCGAGTACAAGGCTTGTAAAATTGTGGAACAACGATCAATCAAATCTTTATTCAAGCCAGTAATTTCAGCTGAAACTGCAGAATTAGAGAAAAAAATATCAAGCCTTATTTCCATCGTTCGATGTCCCGCTTCCGCCACTTCGTGGTTTGTCTACTATTAAACCTAACCTATGTCTAAACTCATTCTGTACATACGATTTCTGTTACATAAACTGCGTATCTTACTATCTAAGTTCCTAATGTCTAGACTCATCCAGTGAAGCTAGAATAGTTTCCAACACGTGTTGATGTTTCTGAGTAACACTTCCAGTTACGGCAGCCCAAATCTCAAAGAAATACATCCTTGAGAAAGTACATTTAATCAAAGTACCTGAAAAAAAATTAAAATATTTTACGTATGTTTCGTAGACCGTGCTACGCCTGAGCCTACACAGTCGTAGAGGCTATACAGGGTGACATTGAAAACATGCGACAAATCGAAATGGGAGATTGTACTCATCATTATGAACAACTTTTACTAAGAGACCAAAGCTACAATCCCAAAAAAAAAACTGCTGTCCCCTACATTTATGTTCGCAATACCTCATCAAAATGTAGGAAAAGCAGATTTTTTTTTTGGGATTACAGCTTTGGTCCCTTAGTAAAAGTTGTTAATAACGATGTATACAATGTCCCATTTCAGTTTGTCGCAAGTTTTCAATTTCAACCTGTATAGCAACTAAAGTCGCAAAGGGACGCAAAAAAACCTTTTATATTTTTAAAATAGACAGTTCAATCTTTAAGATGTGAGAGTATTCGACTATGGTTTAAATTAGTTGTAAGTCTATGTGAAGTCAACAATAAGTTAAATATTTAATAGAAATCTTGTGTAGCGTAGCACGTAAAACACGTCAGAATAAGGCAAATAAAATTTAAAAAATATAACTAAATAGTAAGAACATACCTTGATCTTGGAAATCCATGTCACAAACACCACTCAAAAACAATGCAATTCTGAGAATTCACCGTTACACAAACAATATGTGCTAATGAGTTACTGATAAGACGAGCGCAACGTAATGATATGTTCACTTCGGAGGTCGAAAAATAAGTGATAATTAGGTTTTTTTTTGTGTATGGCATCTCGCAGTTGACCTTGAGAGGTCATGACTACTTAACCGGACTATACTGTGGCTGCCTGAAGCGGACTCAAAGCCTCCAGCCAGGGCGAATTTCTTACGTTACTAAGCGACTGCACGCTAAGGGCACCCCTTGTGGGGTACGAACCTTGGCTTAGGGCGTCGCTGGGGGGAGGACAGCAAGATGGGACAGGCTGGATCGTAACTGGATAATTATTATTATTATCTGGGGAAAGATAATTACGTAAAATGGGTGACATATTTCTTTTTGGGTAGCTTGTTTATCGGTAAATCGTTATAAGTAATTAAAGTGGAGGTAATTGATGACGTAATTTTTGCATTTAAGACCTAAGGCGGTACCGCCGTGCAATGGTGAGGGGTATCTTTGAATAGGCCGATCAAAAACGGTTTTTTGCCGGTTTTTTTATATAATGGTACATATAATGTTTATTATTTTAAGTTGGTTAGTTTCTAAATGATGTAAATATAAAAAAAATAAAAAAAAACTACAATGTTAAGTTTGTTTTTGGGATAAATTTATCCCAACTACGGAACCGTCATTGTGCGTGGTCCGACACGCACTTGGCCGGTTTTTATTATATACTCATATATCTAGCGAGATTATAAACTGTTTATAGTTATGAACTGTTACAATAAAACCTATTCATTTTCGGTATCTATCAATGTCAAATCATCAAATTGTGACCGAACCTGCACTTGTCGAAAAAATCTGTCCAATTTTATCACCCGTAAAATTGTGAACCGTACCTGATTGGTAGGTCTTCGCGGTAGCTGAATTGGACGCAGTAACTAAGCCACCCCGACCAAATGGCTTAGGTTAGGTTAGCATGTGCCGAAAGGGGTGCCAAGGCTGCCATGGACTCTTTTTACCTCCCTCTCAGCCTGGCTGACTTACGGCCCGGCCCCGGTTCCCGGCCTAGGAATGGTGCGTAGGGAATGGATTGCCTCTACCATTTCCTGCAAGGCAATAGCAACCACGCTGCTAGAGCTCAGGATCTCTTGCTCTAGACATGGCAGAGTGGTCGCTTGACGTGGCTGTGGTCACCGAGCCGCACTTTGTCTCCGATTTTCATGAGAGTGGGTGTAACATGGGCACTTGACATGATCTTTGTCTTGTCCATGTTCATTTTAAGACCCACTCTTTCGGAAGCTCTACTTAGGTCATCGAGCATTGTACTGAGGTCCTCCATAGTCTTAGCCATGACAACTATATCGTCGGCAAACCGAAGGT
This sequence comes from Atethmia centrago, assembly GCA_905333075.3. Classification (NCBI taxonomy): domain Eukaryota; kingdom Metazoa; phylum Arthropoda; class Insecta; order Lepidoptera; family Noctuidae; genus Atethmia; species Atethmia centrago. The sequence goes on from HG995387.1 coordinate 13,648,750, forward strand.
GATTGATGTACTCGCCATTGATGTTGATGCCTGGCCCTTTCCAGTCCAGAACCTTGAAGACATCTTCCAGTGCAGCGGTGAACAGTTTCGGAGAGATACCGTCTCCCTGCCTCACACCTCGCTGCAGAAGGATAGGTTTCGAGGTCTGGTCCTGGAGTCGGACTGACATAGCGGCGTTTTCGTACAGACACTTAAGCACCTCGATGTACCGATAGTCGATCTGGCACCGTTGAAGAGACTGCAGTACAGCCCATGTCTCGATCAAATCGAAGGCTTTTTCGTAGTGCACAAACGCTAAGCAGAGAGGCAGGTTATACTCCTCGGTCTTCTGTATAACCTGCCGCAGCGTATGTATGTGGTCTACCGTGCTAAAGCCTTTACGGAATCCGGCTTGTTCGGGAGGCTGGAAGTCGCCAAACCTGCGCGCGAGACGGTTCGTGATGACTCTTGTAAACAGCTTGTACACATGGCTTAGAAGTGAGATGGGCCTATAATTCTTAAGGAGGGTATTGTCGCCCTTCTTAAAGAACAGTATCACCACACCTTTGTTCCATGCCTGTGGCGTTTTGCCCTCGATTATGACGGAACCAAACAGCTTCTGGAGGGCCTTGAGAACGGGTTTTCCACCGGCCCTCAGAAGTTCAGCCGTGATTCGGTCATCACTTATCTGGTTGTTTTTGAGCTGCTTCAGAGCCATCCTAATCTCGTACAAGCTGACGTCCGGGATGTCTTCGGTGTAGTGTCGGGTCAATCTAGCTCTTGGGTCGTTTGCCAGATTCATACCAGGGTTACCTGTTGACGTGTATAACTGTCCATAGAAACTCTCGATCTCTCTCAACAGCTCATGTTTGGCGGATACGATCCTGCCATCATTGGTCTTCAGTTTCATAAGCTGGCTCTGCCCAACAGACAGATCTCTTGTAAAGACCTTGGAGCCTTTATTCCGCTCTATCGCGTCCTTAATGCGCTCTGTATTAAAGCGGCGAAGGTCGCTTTTTAAGGACTTAGAGATCCGTCTATTGAGCTGGCGATACTTAAGCGCATCAACTGAAGACTGCAGGATCATCTCGCGCCTCTCCTCCATGAGCCGTATAGTAGGATCAGAGAGCTTCTTGTTTCTATTTGTACGACGGGTCTTGAAGATCTTAGACCTGACCGTATGGACAGTTTCCACGAACCCATCATTATAATCGTCCACGGAGCTCCCTAGGCACTCGAAACGATTTTGAAGTTCGAGCTGAAAGCTCTCGGGGTTTTGGACTTGGATCGGTGCTGGGCGGAGCGTAGACTTCATCAGTCGAGATCTTTCCAGCTTGATATTTAAATTCAATGTGCGTCTTACCATTCGGTGATCACTTCCGGTTTTCACCGCGTTGATCACAGAGACATCATTGAATACTTGCTTCTTCGTCGACATAATGAAGTCAATCTCATTTATTGTTGCACCATCAGGGCTCTGCCAGATCATAAAGAGGCCTTCCTTCTCCATAAAACTGGCTAGTAGGTGGCCTCGGTGGTTCCGACGTCCAACTTCAAATTGCCCCACTCGCAGCTCATCACCGTTTCGTTTGCCCAGTTTCGCGTTGATGTCCCCCATGACAACGGTGAAGTGAGTTTTAAAGCCATGCATGGCTCTGGAAATATCCTCATACATGGTCTCCATTTTATCGTCGGGGTGTGGCGGAAGTCTATGCAGTAGCACAAAAAAGGTGCAGCACCTCCGAAGAAGTTTAAATTGTCGCAATCGGCCGGCAAGATTATGGCTACGGTCTTTTGGGATGCAGAGAGTATTTTATTGACCGATTATAAAGAAAAACGTGTCAATATTACCATAGAATATTACGCTACATTATTAAAAAAACTAAAAGACGCTATTAAGGAAAAAAGAAGGGGAAAATGGACTCGAGGTGTGCTCCTTTTGCACGACAATGCACCTGTTCACAAGAGTCATGTTGCGATGGCTGCCCTACACAGATGCGGGTTCAGAACACTGAACCACCTTCCCTATAGTCCAGAATAAGCCCCATCAGATTATTATTTATTTCCAAATATGAAAAAAGAGCTTCGAGGAAAAAGATTTACCGATGATGAAGAAGTGAAGTCGGCTATTTCTACGTATTTTGAAGGCCTAGACAAAACATTTTTTTTTAAGGTATTAATAAACTTTATGAAAGATCTGATAAGTGTATTAGGCTTAAGGGACAATATATCGAAAAGGAAAAATCAATTTGGTTTTAATTTCGCGCCCCTTCCTCTCCATTCCGCGAACTTTTTGACCTCCCCTCGTAACTAACAATGTTCATAATCAAAACATCGTGTAAGTTGGTGCCTATGTATTTCTTCTCCATTTTGCAAGGAGGGTTTTAATTATTTTTTTCTGACATCCATGCAGGCGAGGTCGCAGGTAAAACTAGTATTTTAGGAGTATAAAATTGAACCGTACCTAATGCGACTTATTAAAAAATACTCACACCAAGTGAAGTACTGATGTGATATGAATCAATTGAACTATTGACGCTCAGCAGATCAGGTGGGGGTCCAATCGGTAGTTTTATCACTGAGTTTCTGGTCGATCTCATGACTAAGCATGACATAAGTCTCCTCAAAAACGGTTTCTTGGGTTTCAAATCTTGCGGCTCTAACTTAGCACATTTATTTTCGGAGTTGTGCATGTCTTCTGAATATAATGAGTAGGCTGAAGTTCCTAGATTTGGTGTTGCGCATTTTCTGTGTCCTGAAAAAGAACAAAAAATGTCGGTACCTAATTAAAAATGACGAATAACGGGTTATTTTAGACAACCCTAAAATAACTCGCCATCTTTAATTACCGACATACTATTATAAATTACCACATCATATTCTCATTTATTACAACTAATTAATGGAAATAAGTTTGAAAATGTATCGTTTAAAGTTGAGAATAATTTGTAATGGTGTCTTTATTGATTTATGCAAAAAGCAAAGGTACAAATTGTTGACCATCCAATTTTTTCAAACGTCTATCGTAATATTTAGACAAAGCTGGTAAGATGTCCTTCAAAGGCAGATGTCGGTCCAGTAACTTTATGACCAGGCTACATTTCGCGCTTCAAAGTACCGAACGCTTGTAGATATATCGCGTTTTAACACAAAAGAGTAGGTAGGCCTGCCAATATCAGTATACGTAGATTCACTGCAATACAAGTTTATAAGCGCATCTATGCTCATACGAGATGAGCTTATGGCAAAAGCGCACCCATTCGAATGTACAAAGATGCTAGTGTGTAACGCTGTTACGAGGGCCATTGTACAAATGTAGAATTTCTAATACCCACCTCTGAATAAAGTATGAAATGAGTTCAAATGATCTATACTCGAGTCGGACAGGGCTCCTACATCCGTCGACGAGTATGCTACCTGCTTCATAAAAGCAACACTCGCGTAACGTATTTCCACCGAAGACATTGTTTTTCTAGTATGGGCAACACACTCTGCTTTTTCAGCGTCTTTTAAATTGCCTCGGGTCTTTTCAGCATTAAATAAAACATAAGTTTTAACTTCAGCCTCGTTCCGTTCCTCGGCATCTTGGCATACGCAGCATGCAGAACAATCTTCTGTTGGACTTAATCGTTCTATGCGCTCCACCTTTCCTTCGCCTATTCCTACGTCTCGGTCTATGACATTTTCTGAATGATATTTAGTTTGTCTTTCTGTGTCTTGTTTTTTCTTATCTTTCTTTGATTTCTTTGACTTAGTTTCGCCACGATTGGGGCTTTGGTCTGAGGAGTAGTCGCCTATTGTATCGATATTTGCTTTTGGTTTACGAGGTTTGTTTCTCCGTTCAGTTTTAGACAAATGTTTACAATTTTTTCTACTGCAGGGAATGGGGTCTGTTTGTGCTGCTATTTCATGTTTTGATTCAGGAATCATAGAGACAGAATCATGGCTTGTTTCTGTTATTGATGGACTCTGGCCCGTGGCCATTTTTTGAGGCGACTTAAATTCTTTGGCATTTTTTTGAGACGACCCAGGTTCCTTGGCCTTTTTTTGAGGCGACTTAGTGTCATTCACCCTTTGTTGAGGCGACTCAGTGTCCTTAACTCTTTGTTGAGGCGACTCAGTGTCCTTAACTCTTTGTTGAGGCGACTCAGTGTCCTTAACCCTTTGTTGAGGCGACTCAGTTTCCTTAACCCTTTGTTGAGGTGACTCAGTTTCTTTAACCCTTTGTTGAGGCGAGTTTACGCCGGCGTCCTTAACCTTTTTGGTTCTTACTTCTCCGATAGATATTTCACTACTCTCACGCTTTGTGAACAATGGCTTTCGTTTACTGTGATTACTTTTCTTCATACTTATGGTCTTTTGAATCGTTTTCTTTACCTTGTCGTATTGTTGACGAGAAAGGATAATAGGCTTTTGCTTCGAGAATTGCTCCACTTGCAGGAACACTTGAATGTTTCGGTTTAGTATTAATTGTTGATAGATAGCAGATTTATTATCGTCTTTCTTTTCTCCTATGGTATAATTGACAAAACATAAATCTTCTTCTTCTTCTTCTTTCGGGGTTTTTCCTATGAGACGTGTTTTACCATTTCTATCCCGACACTGTATAGACACATTTGTCTTATCTTCTGAAGGACTTGGTTTGAAACAAGGGCATAGTTTATGAAACTCATAATTAATTTCTGTGACTTGGCTTTCCTTGCTAGAAAAAGGAAGTTTTATTTAATATAATTATTATAGAAACAAAAACATTGCAAAAAAAAATGAAAATTTGAAACCATCTTTGTCGGTAGATACACTGATACGGAATTCCAACATCGTTTTCAGAAAAGCGGCCCTAAAAAAACAAACGAGCATAATATTAAGTCGCATAAAATAAAAACTGAAATAAAAAACCGGCCAAGTGCGTGTCGGACCACGCACAGTAGTGAAGGGTTCCATAGTTGGGATGACATTCGGTATTGATTTTACCGACCGCAAAAATATGTTTGTATTGAAAAACAAAGTTATTTCAGCGGTTGTAGGTAAGGGTAACTGAAACCATCCCATAACTCACAACTTATTGACTTAAATAAAAATGTCGCTTAGAAACATCATAATCTTTCTAATTACGGGGTCCAATGATACCCCACGAGCTTATGTGCATTCTTTTTTTCTATTGCTCCGGGGAGTGCCACCCCTAATAATTATTTTTCGTAATTTCATTACACTATTGAGTAGCGGTGTTCAAAGTCCACCTTCTTTTCAATTTTCATCGATATATTGCCAATAGTCTCGCGAGTAAAATGCCTGTGACTGCCGGTAGGCCGGACGGACATGACGAAAGTATAAGGGTTCCGTTTTTACCATATGGCTACGGAACCCTAAAAAGCGGCCAAGTGCAAGTCGGAATCGCACAATATTTAACACTACACATTTCTTGTATACAAATTAAAGTTATAAATTAAAAGGGATTTTATAACTTATTACATGTCATGCTTCTTACAAAGCAAGGAAATAAAATCTGCGCTAGCTGTGTGTAAAAACTTATTATTTTTCAATTTACATATTGAGATTACACACAAACTGTTTATTTCTGTTTAAGTTTTGTTGCAGAGACTATCGAATAACTAACTCACCTGACTTGTTTTAGAGTAATCGGGCTTGACTTTATCCACACCAAGAAGTTCCCGGATCTGTTTGTCTCTCTCAATAGGATCAATTATGGAACAATCATCACCAGTGAAGTGCTTCATTGGAGCTGCAAAATAATCATTATTAAAACTATTTAACTGTATTAAATGAGCTTTGCGCGTGTATAGCAATAGAGAATTCACTAAATAATAATAATTATGTGACAAGGAGAGGGACACACTTATTAGATGCAGTGGTAAGAGTAAACGAGACAAATATATTTTGTATGAAAACTTCTTGTCTGACCCCAGTTGTTAGTCAACAACTTACTGGGGCCCAACAATACGACTGCCACGGTACGATTTCTTTGAATATCCGATTACATTTGATAGAATACACGGCTACATATCAAGCTATACATTTCCAGTATAAGCTGATCTCGCATTGTATAGGATTTCTGTACAATGAGAGGTCAGCCTATACTGGAAATGTATAGCTTAATATGTAGTCGTGTGTACCAACGAATTCACAAGTGGAAAGACTGCTACTTTATTTAAAAAAACAAATTTCTCTCTCTCTCTGTTCTTAAAGACTGGTTATATAATTATGTATTCAATTCAACGTATCCACTGTTGGATCTTCAAGTCATAATGAATGTTCCTAGCCAATCTTATAATTATGTACTGCATTCCCTAAATTAGGGCTATATTCAAAGAGGTTCTATTCATTCTACTAATAATTAAATGTCACCAAGGAATTCCGATTCATCTGGACCGATGTCAGCAAGCTGAGCCCTAAAACAGGTTTGTGTGTTCTTTATATTATTAATACTTTTATTATCTTCACGCCTGAAAAAAATAAGGGCAAAACTTAGAAAATATGTTAATTCAGTTATTAGTACTACAAGTTCTTTATGAGAAATGGTCAGGTTATGAGAACTCGCGAAAAGCAATAAAAATAAATCTACCTGTGACAAATCTCTAGACTATCTCGTATGGTAAGTCTTGAAACATGTTTCATTAATGGTAACTCATCTTCTGAAGGCTGAAACCAAAAAAACAAGAGGTTTGGAAGAGTTGTTATGAAACGCCTGAAACTTTTCTAAGGCCGGGTACTTCATCGACCGTCGGTCGTCGGTGCGTAACATCGGTCCTGGCGATACGCATGGACCGACCGTCAGTTTGTAGCATTCAGTGTTCTCCTGACCGACAAACTGTGCCAACTGGTGCAGTCGTTTACCCAATGGACATATACCGGTCGGTTCACCGGTAGGTGCTACACTGAAAGCACTCATTATTTTCAGAGCACGTTGGTAGACCAATGTACGGCATGCGGAAGTGCTCGACCGACACGGACGGGCTTCGTACCCAGTGCACAGCATCGTGTGTAGCAGGGTAACGTTTAATGAATTTCCATATAGATGACAAACGCGACCGACGTACTCACCGACAGTACTGATGCACTGTAGCCGGCTTAAAAGCTGGATGGTGGTTATTTGATTTTACGATTAGATGATATTACGAACAGTGGAACAGTATGTGTAAATTCCAACGAAGTGGAACGATTACAGATCCTTACGATGTTCGTCTTCCAACTTATGAATACTTACGTTGTAAAGCACAATTGACGGACGTCTCGTCGGCGATTTAATTCCAGAATCAAACCCTCCTCTTTTTACCGCGCAATCCGGTAAACACAACAAACTTCCCAACGATGGTTCATCGATACACTTCTGGGAACCCGTATCTTTTAATGTCTTACGAATCGTCAAGTCAGTTGACATTTGATCTCGGTTAAACAACACATCATAATACTCTCTGTCGCCGTCTATATTTACAGTGACCTTAGAATTGTCAAACCTGGCAGGAATATAATGTTTCCGATTCATTTGTTCAGTCAGTTTCTTTGTATAACTGTCTACTATGGCTTTTTTTGCCCGAGCATGATCCGTATTAGTTCCCGATTCGGCCTTTGTTTTTGAAACAAATCTCGAGTTTTGTTTACTTTTGAAACCTTGGGCTGGTTTAGCAATAACAGTTTCTTGATTTTTAGACATCCGCGGTGTAATGACATTTAGATGATCTTTTGACCCCTTTGCCGCACAAGAAGTCATTAAAGGATCACTTACTTGCGTTGGATGACTCGAATAAGATTGTTGTATTTTAGGTACCTGCGTTGCATGAGACGCCTGAGCTCTGAGATATTTAATAGGCGGAGGCTTGTATTGTGGATATTTTTGAGACGCCATCGCTTCATTAATCGAATGTTTAATAGGAGCTATGTCCTGCAGACTCTCAAGAGTATCCTCGCATTGTGTTGCATTGGAAGTTGAAGGACTTTCCGCCTCATTAGAATATTGAGTGCCATTGGACGCAATATAATTTTTAATCCTTTTGACAGAGACCTGTGTTCCATTAGAGATATTGGTAAGTTGATGATTTCTTTTAGATACTTGTGTTGCATTTGATACCGTTAGATTCTTAAGGTTTTTAGAGGCCTGTGTTGCACTAGTCATATTAAATGTTAATGGTAGTTTTCGTGAGCTAGTGTCCTGTTTCAATTTATCTTTTTCGCGTATCTTTTCTTTTATAGCTCTCAGTGCTTTTTGACGATCAGGACTTCTCTTTTCGTTGACTGGAGGCTTTAGCGAGTCGTCTGGCACTTTTGATCTTGATATCTTTCTTACAGGTGATGGCGAACGACTCATTCGGGGACTTTTATAGATTTTACTTGTATCACTTTTAGTAGATTTCTCTGTTTTTAAAACATAGTTACTCGTATTCGTGCCCATTCCCGTCGGTGACGTACTCCGTGCATTTACGTCAGGATAATGAACAGCTTTCATTAAATCGTCAGGGCTTGGTTTAGGGTAAACAGATATTATGACCATAGGGCTTTGACAATCTTTAAGAGTATTATGTTCCGACCTGTTGCCACAACAACTGCATTGAGCCTTTTTGTCTGAGAATGTTGCACACCTCCCTTTAGCTGCAGCAACTTGCATATTAAAGTTGACTTGAGTTCCTTGTGATTCCTTGCTGGAATCAAACGCAATTTTGACAATTTTATTAATACTGAAAAGGTATTTATTATAAACTTAGTAATTATATTTTTACCTTACTACTTTCTTCACTGGTGGCTTCTCCATGTCGAGGTTATAATTATAGTCAGCTTGTAGACATGAATCTTGTTGTAGCCTGTAGAAGTAATTAATAAAAAAAAAACATCCTTTAATAGGTATCATGCAATCGGAAAATATATGGATCGGTTTTACTTCTAAAATAAAGGTATGAATTCGACGGCGACTGAATAATGCATACGACATTTCAGGGTTGGTGTTTCAAATAAAAGCGACGTAGCTGTAGACAACATTTCGCCGCACGTCTGCAGCTGCGTCCTGCAGATGCAGCCTGATACAGCTCCCATTGAAATCATACTTTTATAAGCGAACAGAGTTAACGTCCGCGCTATGAAAAGTAAAATCTTACGCTGACTGTTCTTCAGTAGTGCCGTATGAAGTTTCGGCAATAACAGGCGAAAAGTCGCGAGTTAACTGAGCGACATCTGACATAACTGTAAAATGAATAAGACATTAGTCATATCATCATAAAACTGACCAGAAGTTGCGTAGGAATCAAAATTTATTAAAAACCATAGCAAGACCTGCCGAGGCCAGTTGCAACCATAGTTGCTCTGAATATGCTTGTTGTCTTTTGTGAGCAACAAGTAGATCACGGTTAAGGGCAAAAGCCAAGGCAATCAGTTTTGTGACTATTATCTATTTCGTATATGGGTCGAAGAAGATCACAGGCAAGATTGGATGAGACTCGCACAGATCAGCGAAGCATGGCACAAAAGGAAGGAAGCCTGAGCAGTGTGTGGAACAAGGTTGCCAATTAAGTATGATGATGAAGATGACATGGGTTGTAGGATTGCAGGCACGATTTTAATCTGAGTTTTGCTTTTTACATTGCTTAGAGAACTCGCAGCTATGCCTCGCAATGTTATTTGTACATAGCTTCGTTTTACCTTTTTTATCGTCAACAGTGGCTCCATATCTCAGTACGTATTTGTCGTTTTCGGAAATACCGAACTGGCCGAATATTCGCACGCGACTTTTTTTAGGTGCCTCTTTTTGTTCATTCACACAGGTGCAGTTGTTGCACTTTGGGAAATATTTCCAGCCCACTTCACTCCCCTGCGGCACGTCCGAGGTGTCCGCCGCCGCTGGTGCCTTCTTCTCTTTCTTTTTTTTTTTATCCATGTTCAGAGACTGGATCAGATGTTTGAAATTTGACAGTTCTGTTATGGGTATCTCTTCATTTTTCGTGTAACTGTCGTGGTCGGTGGAGAGTTTTGCGCTGCCCGTGGTCTTGATCTCATAAATTTTCTCTCTTCTTCGTCCCGCAACTATTAAATAAACGTTCTTCGTTTGTATGGAATTCTCGTGATTTGACGTAGTACTCTGAACTCTTTTTGGTATATATCTCCGTCTTCTGAGTAGTTTGGCCGCTTGTACTTGATCCGATTTCGGTATGACTGTAACTTTTATGAGTGGTTTTTCAGAAGTATTTGGTTTTTTTTCTGATTTTAGTAAGTTAGAAGTATTTTTCTCCGGTTGGTGTAAGCTCGGGAAACTTACAAATGAAAACTGCTGTCCTAGAATCTGTTGGGAACAGGAAAAATGTGTCATACTAAATTTAATAGTAAAAATCTGAATATTATAAACATATTGAAGTGATACACAATTTCACTAACGATAAAATGGTAGTCTGACCTGTCCTTCAGATGTTTTCTTCAGTACCAACGATGTAGAAGATTCAAAGTTCTTGACAGCTTTCGAGTTTTTTGTGGAGCCGGGTGCTAGTCTGGCAAACTTATTGCGAAAACCCCGTAACAAGTGCACGTTATTCGCGTCCGTGTTATAGGTACTACCAAACGCCTGCCTGTTGCTGCTGATCCTTTTCACTGGCGGACTTAAGAAGTCCAGTGATTCTAAACAAACAAAAAATATAAATAAAAATGCAGAACAAAAAAATTATAATTTTGAATCGAATAAAACAAAAATTAAATCTGACCGATAAATTCAGACTCTACGCTGTAACAGTCCATAATGAATTTCGAGGCTGCATTAATTATTAAATATTAAATACAAATATCGCTACGAAGCAACATTTTTTGGGAATAAAATTTTGACAATGATCATAATTTGACAACGACAACTGGCATCGGTTGTACTCTTTTTTGACAATATGTCGGCTGGTTATTGGCATGGACTTATTAAACAAATAAGTTTGTTTAATAAGTCCATGGTTATTGGCAATAAAAGATTAGATCAGAATGTCCAAAGGTTTTATTGAAAACACATCGAAGCTCAGTGACACGTTTATTGTCAGACTGTCACGGAATGACATTTAATGTCGATTCCGATCACTGATTTCCACTGCTGATTCACAGAGTACTTTTACTTTATCTGATTTCGATCAACTCAACGAAACATGCTATTTCAATATTCATAATTGTAGACACAAATCTCATCAAGTTTATTTAAAGATCCGTGTTCAAATCTATATCTCAACAATTAATTTGATACCATCAACTAAACTTCGGGAAATCGAAACTTTACTGTTAGAAATTCTAAGTGGAATTCAGTAAGGTAATCAAAATGTCTGAGGCAATTGACGAGGAGACGCTGACGACAACGATGAAACTGCCGGACAGAGTGAGAACAGGCATGATAATCCCGGTGTCGAAAGAAACGTTTTTTAATACCCAGTGGAAGGCAAAAGCAGCTCCTCTATGTGCCTACGACATGCTATACCACCCTCCTGACTATAATCCTAAGGCTGCGCGCACTGATCGACAACAACCGCAGATCATACGACAGAATATTTGGGATCAAGTAATTTCATTCTTTGTTTATAGGTACAGGGTCTATGTGTTATTATGGGTTATTTCATCACCACTGCTCTCAAAAACGGTGAAGGAAAACATCGTGAGGAAACCGGCATGTCCTAGAACCAAAAATTCGAAGACATGCGACATCTACCAACCCGTACTGGATTCGCGTGGTGGATTACGGCCTGAGTCCCAGCAGTGGGAACATTATAGGCTGATTATGTGTATGTGTGTGATAGTGTCTTCATCAATCATCATAGTCTTTGTTCTCATTGCATATTTTATAACAAAAGATAACTTCATCCCTATATTCTCCAAAGGGTTTGGTAAGAGACAGCCAGCCACGTTTTGTATGTAGTGTCTGGGATTTTTTTTTTTTGAGGGATGGTGTGTCAGACTCTTACTGACTAAAACCCACCCGTATTCCTTCTTTTTGCCTGTGTTGCGGGGGCCTCGGTGACCCATAAATACCTTCCCGCGTGTGTCTGGGATAGCAACGCATCTGTTATTGCAGACGTCCATATGCGGTGGAGCCAGAAAAGAACACCGGCCAAGTGCGTGTCGGACCACGCACAAAGCAGGGTTCCCTAGTTGGGATGAATTTATCTCAAAAACAAACTTAACATTGTAGTTGAAAAACATGTTCTCCCATACATCGATATACGTCACGGTCAATTCTCCAACTGCAAATTTAAGTTGGTCGACTAATACTCGTAAACTTGTCAAGCCTACATAGCTGAGATAGTTTTCCTTTTAATTTCGATATATATACTACTGTCATGAACTTTTTCAAATATCCAAAACAAACATTTAGGTCCTAGTTGCCCCCCCCCAGGAGGACACTTTCCAACCAGCACAAAAGGTTGCTTATACTTATAAAGCGTATATAACTACAGTTAGAAGCTGCAAGAGTCAGCTGCATAGAGCGCTATGTAACCCTTCTGCAGCTGCTGTAGCTCTAAGGGGGCGCTTTATAGACCCTATTTTATAGATCCAGTAGAGTTGCGCTTGTAATTTCTTACAACAGCTATTTTCACTCCAAAAGCTAAGCACCCTTATAAAGTGAAAATAACGGTTGAAAGCTGATATTGACACTGAAATGAAATGAAATGAAATGATTTTAATGAAATGATTTTATTTTCTGTAAGTAGGTTTATACAAACACTTTTACACGTCAATCATACTTAGAAAAAAAAACTAGATGAGCTCGGCGTTTCCTATCTGACTACTCTGAGAAGAAAGGCCGAAACAAACTCAGAGGTCACAGTCTCTTTTAAAGTCCAGACATAATCTTGGTCAGATCATGTGAAGACCATGTAGATTGGTGTCTAAAATGGTCTTTGAGGAAAAAACCACACAGATTGAGTGGACCTATCCAGTCAGTGCACGCATTTGTCAGTAATCGTGCAGCTCAACTCAGAACTTAAGGAGCTCAACGATTCGACGAACAATACCAAAGAAAGGACATTTGAGTAGGCCGCATAAATGACTCAAACTGCCAGACTAAGATGAAAACTAAATGAGAGAAATAATAAAAACAATAATCCACATAGTCTTCACATTCACAATAATTTAAAAAAAGAAAATAATACTTCAAAAAGTAAATATTAATGTCATAGTGTATAAGTATAACAAAATCATCAATGTCACACTTAGTATAAAAATAGATTTAGTATAAAATTAGTTTGTTGCCTGGGGGTACATTGGAGTAGCTTAATTAATCCCAAGCCTTTTTGTCGTCCAAGTAATCTTTAACTTTATAGAAACCTTTTTGACAGAGTTTCTGTTTAATAAATGATTTAAATTTATTGAGGCTCAGTTCTTTGACATGGCTTGGGAGTTTGTTGTAAAAACGTATACTTTGGCACTTAAATGAATTACTAATTTTTTGGAGCCTAGTCTTGGGCACAATAAGTAAGTCTTTGTTTCTAGTATTTATGCTATGAATGTCGCTGTGTCTAGAATATAGGTTACTGAATGAATGAACGAACGTCACATTCACACATGATTTAATTCACTCCGAATCGTAGTCGTGCTTGTATGAAGGTTTTTAGATAATTATGGCTATGGCAGCGTGTACTGAAATAATAAAATGGCGGAATTATAGTGTAAATATAAGATTTGAGTTAAGTGGCTTGTTTAGGTGAAAAACATCGGCAACTTTAAGTTATTGTGAAACATGTTTTCGGAAACATGTTTGCGGAAAAACAAATATTTGGCCCTCAATTTATTGAAGATCTTATGAAAATATAATGCATTTGTAGCTACGGGTCCAAAATGTCTATCTTAATTTTGATAATTTTAACGATCATTTATGTTTATGTATGGATAATTAATGATAATATAATGTTTGCGATCTTACTAAACTATGCCGTGTGTTTAAATAAACAAAAATATATGAATAAATAAAGTAATTTTCCCAGAAAATGACGTCAATATTATTGCAGCCTTTGTTTTAAATTTTCGCTGTTGTAGTCTCCTTTTGCAGAAATGGGTGATAAAATCAGTGTTCAGAAGCTCCTAGTTCCTGTATGCTGCTAAATTATTGCATACAATGCCCAATAGAGTGAATACCTAGAGTGTGAATTTGATATGATATAAAGCTCGCACCTGAATTGCAGCACATTCATTAAATATAATTTAGAGATCCCTAAATTATATACAAACAAAGCTTGAAAATAAAAACTAGTAGTATTATGCTAATAAATTCTTCGGTTAGACTTAACTATTTATGATCTCTGAAAATCAACTTTGAGGGCAATACACCTACAGGTTGTAACTTAAAGAATTAATTGTCACAAAAAATCAAGTTTGGTATTACATTTATTTTCAAGAAATATAATATAATAGTTATATTAAAAGCCAAAAAAAAGTGCGGCCAGGTTTACAGCGTTCTCCATTTCATTGAAAAGCTATTATTTCTTATCATCATGCACTGCTACTCACAGTTCTACAAAAAGGAATTTTACGAGCTGAGGAGCAAATTTTATCTCACATGCTTAACAGAAACCGTAAGAAGTAAATTTCTGACAATTTCCTATCCTATGCAAAGTATGCCACGCGGGACCGTAATGCAACTAAAAGTGCCAATAAAGATGCAATTATAATTACAATGCAGTTAATAGTGGTCTAAAATGCCATGCGAAACAATTATGCGACTACAAATCAAGGTGTCACAAAAACACCTTAGGTTTTTGCTGCGGTCATAAGCTATAATTTTAGCTGTTGTCGAACTCGTACCTAATTGTGACTCCCTTATGCCACCCCTATAGACATTAGAGTTTTAAGGAAAGCTGCATTTGTCACTAGTGTGCTAGTTGAGTTGACTCTAACAAAAAACAGCACTTTAAAGCTTAATATTACGCAAACGGATCAAAAATGGTTTTCTCAGACCCGCAATATTTTTAACGGCCTATCCAACTATACCCCACACCATGGGATACACGAGAAAAAATATATCATCCCCATTTTACGTGTAAGGGTACCTTAAAATATGTATTGTTTTATTTTACCAATTTGTCGGCGTGATTAACATGTATACCCAAGCCAAATTACAGCTTTCTAGTACTAAGAATCCCTGAGCTAAGCTGGGTACAGACAAACATACAGACGGACGTGACGAAACTATAAGGGTTTCTTGTTGACTACGGAACCCTCAAAACCAGACAAGTGCGAGTCGAACTCGCGTGGGTTCCGTACAATGAATATGTTATCTACCTTGTTTTTATCCCTAGTGATAAATTAATCGGGCTTGCGGACGGTGAGCAATGCGTAGCTCACCGTCCGGTAAGGACCAGGCCCGGGTCGACGGCGCGTTGTATTCCACGCGCGCCTCAAAGAGATGTCGTCAGCACAAGTTTAGGGGTCCACTAGGGCCGATGCCTGCCGGGGTCGCGGAAAGGTACTAAAGGATTACCGAGGCCTCTGGCAACACAGGCAACGGGAAGGAATACGGGTGGGTTTTAGTCAGTAAGAGTCTGACACACCCTCCAGCTCTGCCCAGAGCGGGAGAAGTTATTTGATGATTTCCCACCCAAAAAAATAAGTGATAAATTACAAAAACAAACACAACATTGTAGTAGAAAAACATGTTCTCCCGTGATTCCAACTGCAAATGTAATTTGTACGCACCATATTGAGAGATTTACCATGTTATTTTAACACTGTAGACTTCAGGTTTTCCTGTAATCTATAAGTGAAAAATTTTGTATTTGCTCAAAATTTTAGTTAAGGGTGCGATGCCGATTGTCAATTTTCATCTATTTTATTTAAATAACTTTAATCCTTTGACCACCACGTCAAAAATGCAAAAACGTGCCCTCGGCGCCGAGCTACGCATTATTCCTTATAAATCTGTCATGTAATCGTGACCGTGGCGTGCTGGGCACATTTTTGTTTGTCATCTATACATGACTGTGGCGGTCAAAAGGTTAAAACTATTTCAAAATTATAAAAGCCCTTTCATTTGATATGTCATACGGTACAGTTTGCACAACTTTTTTTAAATTTTCTAATATTTTAAATTGCCTCCCAAAAATGACCCTCATATTATAGAAATTCATATGTATACCAAATTTCAACGTAATCGGTCCAGTAGATTCGTAGCGGATTCGCTGTGACAGACGGACGGTTTTTCCTTTTGAGATACAGATCCCTAAAAGTGTTTATTCAGCCGACATGATCACTTACCATCCGGTGGATCGTTCGGCTTAGGCACTATACATTTGCGTGTCATTTGACATCTTTCTACATGAACTATTTTGCAACAGGAATTTCACAAGGACATACCATCAACGACTCACTTTACCCTTGGAAGGCCCACGAGGCCCATCGCTGATCGGCCTACCAAGGAGTTCGTGAGGGTTGTAGGTAAGAAATCAAATTAACAAACACAGTTTCTCTGTTAGGGCGCGATGACACGTTCCACAATTACACCACAACGGCAACACGAGGATGGGCGCTAATTTGTTTGAAAATAATTATTTTATACCGACCACGTCAAGACCACGTTGCAGCCACAACGCAACCACCAGCGAGAGTAACGCACTAGCGGCCAGTCGGCCACATCGCACACAACGTTGCGTCCACGCGATGACACTGTCACAGCCGGAGTCGATCTGTCTGTGTGCAAACAGTAGCCACAATGTCACCACATAACAACTACTAGCGACAACGCAACCTCATCGAAATTTTGTAGTTACCACAACGCAACCCAAGAAGCTGTAGCGACACTATTCACAGGTAACATCTGCTTACCCAAATTTTGCCGCTACGATGTGGTGTGATTATGGTACGTGTGATCGGGCTCTTATAGCAAAGAAAACTATTACAACGTAAAGAAGCGACACCCGCCAAGTTATTGTACCCCGCAACGTAGCAGTAGATCCGACAGTAGTGCGGTGCTGTGATTAGTTTAGCACAGCCCAGGCATTAGTTTAGATAGGGTTGCGTAAGACTTCAGGGAGGCAGCGTTGCTGGCGACGGCTGCGCTCTCACAGATGGTAAGCCGCATACGGAGCCTAGGCCTGGAGGTGGCCCTCAACAAGTCGGAGGCCATGATTTTTCATGAACCCGGTGGGCGCCGCCGCCCAGCATTGTGGTTGGGGGGGCTCAAATCGCTGTCGAGTCAACCATGAAGTACCTCGGATTGGTGCTCGACAGCCGGTGGGACTTCGGCCCTCATTTGCGGCGGCTGGCGCCCATGTGTTGGGTGCGGCTGGGGTGCTATCAACGCTGCTTCCCAATCTGGGAGCCCGAGCGCAGCCAGTAGGCGGCTCTACGTGGAGATCGTGCGATCGATGGCCCTGTATGAGGACCCGATTTGGGCGGGTGACCTGACGGCCGGTAGCATCACTGTTCTGCGAAAGCCGCAAAGAGCGATGGCCGTCAGAGTCATTAGGGAATATCGCACGATCTCCTACGAGGCGAATTGTGTACTGGCCGGTTCCCGCCCTGGGACCTCGAGGCGAAAGTAGTCACGTCACTGTATCGCTGGCGCGAGGATGCGAGGACGTGGGGCGAGCGGCTGATGCAGCCACAAATGGAGTTGCGTCGGTTGCAGCTTCGCGCAGCCCTGGTGGCGGAATGTCGGAACAGGCTTTCACGACCTACCTTGTCACCATTGAGGCGATCCGGCCGGTGCTCGAGCGCTGGCCCGGGAGGAGGCACGACTCTCTGCCATTTCGCGTGACGCAGGTGCTCTCGGGGCATGGTTGCTTCGGGCTGTACCTGTCTCGCCTAAACAGGGAACCGGACGCCCGGTGTCACCAATGCGTCAACTGCCGGGAGGACACGTCGCGGCATGCGCTGGCAGAGTGTGCCGCTTGGGAGGGGCCGCGCCGTGCCCTCATCTCAGGAGTAGGCAGTGACTTGTTGCTGCCAGCCGTGATCGACTCCATGGTCGGTAGCGAGGAGTCCTGGGACGCGGAACCTTCTGCGAAACGGTCATGTCGCAGAAGGAGGCTGCGGAAAGGGAGCGTGAGATGTCTCCCACTCACCCTGTCCACAGTAGGCACAGCGGTCATCGGCGTAGGGTGGACAACGCCCTATTCCGGCCCGGCCAGCCCCCTAAATGGGTCCAGGGGCGACGGACTCGGGGACATCTGTCGCCCCCCACACAGTAGGACCTGAGGTGGCGGCGAGTAGTGTTCCACGCGCGCCCCTATTGGACGTCGCGGGGGGAGTCTTACACCTTCCCCCCCCGCGGGCCACCAGCCGGGGATCGCGGAAGTCGCATTAGATCCCATGATCCTCGGTGCAAGTGTGGAAGGGGAACACCGGGGTGGTTTTAGTCAGTAAGAGTCTGACAGACCCCCTCCGTCCGTCCCAGGGCGGAGGACATCCATGAGGATTTCCACCCCATTAACAAAAAAAAAAAGAAATTCGTATGACTGCGGTAGCCGCCACACTGCGTCCGCAATTTACCTCTGAATGACGTCACTAAATGTGATTTATGAAAGTAAGTTGGTATGTCTAGAGAGCGTTTTTTGAAACCGTGAACTCAAACCTCGCTGACATCATTTCCATGACGGCCGACACTGCGCTCGTTGTGTACGGGCACTGTTTTTCTAGAAAACTTAGCTTTATCAGACAGACAAAACGTGTCGTTTCGTATTGCCGTCCCGTCGGACTACTCGTATATGAATGATCCCAACCTTACCTCACTGTGTACTTGTTTGTCCACTATAATATATAGAAATTATATTAAATGAAATGTTTATTTTTCAGTTAAAAACGAGAATCCTCATATGCGTCTGTACCACGTGTTGGAATGGGCTGCGCTGTCCAGCGAGGGAATGATGAGTTTCTGCTACTCGTAGATCCCTTTAAATTTGTAGATCATCATCATCATCATCATCATCACATTGGCATACTGGTTCCACAAGCTGCTGAGTACCTATAGGCGTCCTCCCGTTTGGCAATGCTTCCCTAGTCTGTGCGAGTCTCATCCAGGTCTTCCCCGCGATCTTCAGAAGTTACGTTCTTATAATTTATTCAATGAAACAACCGTCTACATGGACTAACAGTATAAAGCCTAACCCCTGACGAGTCGTTAAACAATATTATATTTGTTTTTGTTCAATTTATGTAAAATAATGAACCAACATAAATACTGTCTAAGAAAATATAATACGCGTGTTTTATTGAAGAAAAAATTAAGCCGAAAAGTTAAATTTTTTGCGGATTTAAATTTAAGACTATCAAATTCAAATTATGTAGTTTATTTCACAGAAACCTAGATTGGGCGCTTCTGTGACGTCAGAAGTTATAGGTGCACAGTTCCAGTTAATGATTTCCTATGGAGAAGAGCCGGCAAGAAACTAAGATTACTCTTTTAAAAATAATTGGCAAATTTTCAAGCTGAATTTGATTTGGTAGGAAAATTCGAAATCTTACCGATACTACCAGTTTTTCAGAGAAGTACTGTTATGTGTATAATCTTGTAAGCCTACACAAATTTCTCGTTATTTCGGATAAGGTGTCTTTTAGGAATGCTAAACGTTTGGCTATTTAACGATTGTGTAGGTTTGGTGCAGTGTTCATGTAACGGAAACCAATTAGTAACATGCCAGCTTAACGGCTATGTAGGCAGTGCCGTAGCTATCGGAGGGCTAGGCAATGCCGTGCACCGGGGCCCTCAAGGTAAGGAGGCCCTCGGACCCAGACCAGCAAACCTCAAACTGATCTTTCGAAAACTTCTCCCACCTTCAGAATATAACTATAAAAGGTTGCATAAGCATAGCACAGTCAGCCTATAATGTTCCCACTGCTGGGACACCGGACTTTTCTCTGTGAGAGGGAGTTGCAACAGGCTGCAACACGACTTTAAACACGGCAATTCGGTTGAAAGATATTCGAAATTTGTAGAGAATTCCTCTAAATTCTTTCTGTTTGTGCAGTGGTGCCAACTTGACGGATTCGCCGACAGATTTAGCGGATCAGGGCAAGAAGGACATGGAAGATGGAAGCAGGTTAATTAGATAACTACCCGATCTAGACTTTGCCGATTTATTAAAATCAAAATCATAACCATTTATTTAAACTAGACAGAGAATCAGCACTTTCGTCAAAATTACATAAGACAGTCCCCCAAAAACGCCCGCCCTTCACCACTTCCTAGTGCTTTAGCTGGGAAGAAGAAGTGGCGCAATAAAAACTACAAACAAAACAAAAACTGTAAACTTGATTCTATACAAATCGTATGCAAAGTAATTAACACGACGAAACACAAAACATGAATTTAAATTACTTCCCATATCACACACACACACACACACACACACACACAGCTAGCACAGGCCAATATACCTACCAACAAAACAATGAAAACTGTACTCAAGCAGAAATAGAAATTACAACATAAAAACGTAAACAGAACATAATACCTAAATAAAAGCCTCCAGGCATAAAGGGCGTGCTCGCTTACATAAGGCTATAGCTGTTACTCGTAGTGAGAAATGATAAACTAGCACCATCGCGAGCATAATGCAAAGATCAGCAATCACCCCCCTCGCCATCCGGGTGTCACCACTGTGTGGATCGCCCGGAGGACACGGTGGAGCATACGGTGGAGGTCTGCCCAGCTTGGGCAGAGCACTGCCGTGTCCTCGTGGAGGCGATCGTCGGCAGAGATCTCTTGCGTCCGGCCCTGGTTCAGGCCATGGTACGGAGCGAGAGGGCATGGGCAGCCGTCACCTCCTTCTGCGAAGCAGTAATGCTCGCAAAGGAGAAGGCGGGACGGTTGAGGGAAAGGCAAGTTTCGCGCCCTCTTACCCCTGGCCGCCGCAGGAGACGCACCGGGGCGTCGGGAATCCCGGACGGATTTCCGGCCACCGTAGGCGCGGGCTTGAGGACGGTGAGCAATGGGTAGCTCACCGTCCGGTAAGGACCAGGCCCGGGTCGACGGCGCGTTGTATTCCACGCGCGCCTCAAAGAGATGTCGTCAGCAAATGTGTAGGGGTCCACTAGGGCCGATGCTTGCCGGGGTCGCGGGAAGGTACTAATGGGTCACCGTGGCACCTGGCAACACAGGCAACAGGAAGGAATACGGGTGGGTTTTAGTCAGTAAGAGTCTGACACACCCTCCCGCTCCGCCCAGAGCGGGAGAAGTTATTTGATGATTTCCCACCCAAAAAACAAAAAACCCCCTCGCCATATTGGAGGGAAGGAGGCAACCCGGCCCCCGATGCTACCGCAGGCAGTGACATCTAAGGGAGCATGACGAACTTGCTACCGGTTGCTCAGGCAAGAATAGTATGATCAATTGTCGAGGTCGCTAGCTAACCACTTATTGCAATACAACTCATAAAAAAAGAAACACATTGTAATGCGTAGATTATGTCACTAATAAATTAAAATTAAATTAAATTATAATACATTGATTTATACAGTCAAATAAACAATAAATAATTATATGAACTTCTATAACCTGTCAGTAGGTAAGCTAATTCTGGAGAAAGAACATAAACATTGTCTTGAATTAATCACAGCGACCAACTATTCTTATCGTTTATCGTTGCTCATAACAATAACTCATTTGTTGGGCTTAGTATAACTTTTTATAACATGCTACCCTCTTCTTTGCTAGATTTGCCTTTTAATGCGTTTAAAAAAAAAGTTAAATCCAACCTTTGTTGAACGGCATACTAATAGTATGCCGTTCAACAAAGGTTGGATTTAACCTTTTTTTTACTAAGCCCAACAATATGAGTTATGAACCTTTTGAAGCCGGTGAAATGGAGCTCGTAATTTGTCATTATTTCTGGTGTTAAAATTGTGAATATAACTGTTTTAGTATATAAGTGTATATTTTGCCTAATATACATATAAGATGATTAAAAAAGGGCTTAGGAAAATCCAAAAATGCATGCTTATAATGCTTATAAAATGAGTACATATGACTCATTTTATAAGCATGCAAGAAATTAATTAATATTCTATACAAATCCTGCCACTTTGCAGCAGCTGAAAGATCAGTTAGAAAATTTAATATAAATTATTTAATAAATAGGTAGTGTCAGCTAAGCCTCTGTGGCCAGGCTCGACTCCGACATTTATCGCTAATAACAACTGAAAACAAAGCCGCATTAAGCCTTTATTTAAACATTAAAAAAAAATATCCTACTAATATTTTATCGCGAAAGTTTGTGAATATGTATGTATGGATGTTTGTTACTCTTTCACGCTAAACGGCTGAATGGATTTGGATGATATGGATTAGGACATAGGATAATTTTTATCCCGATATAGCCACGGGATCGGAACTTACGCGGGTGAAACCGCGGGGCGCAGCTAGTCAATTTATATAATTGTCATGTTGTTATCAGTTGGTAGTTCCGACCTTCATATAATAAACTCATTAATCTTTTCTACTTCGTTTTATTGCCTGATTAATTGTAATCTACGTCGTTATTGTTTATTTTTTTACTGCCCGAACAGGAAGACGAAAAGTACCGTAGTAGACGTGACTTTCCGTCTTCCGGTTCGGGCAGTTCCTCAACTCTTCACAGCCAAGGGCGTCGCCAGCCGATGACCCAGGGGAGGGCAAGTTGATATAAAGAGGATGGGAAAGTATGAATTGTGCACGTTGGGCACGGTAGAGCGATCAAAATGTTTAACGTTTTTCCCGTTTCCAGAAAGGTTTAGGATTTATACACAATTGCTGCCAAATTTTATTTATTTTTTTTATGTTCGGTAAATTATAAAATTGGACGAATCCAACTCAGCGGGTGCTTTGGTTGATTTCTTGCTCCCCCTTGTTCACAGCTGTTCTTGAGGAGGTTCTGCCTGTCTGTAGCAAGTAGCTCTGCTTTTCTGTGTCCTGCAGTGCTGAACTCGTAATAACTAGGTAATACGATACCCTTATGTAAGACTGTTTGTCAGACTTTGTGGCTTCTGACGACCCGTAACGACTGTCAAAGATCCACGAATGACAGCTGGGACCAACGGCTTAACGTGCTTTTCGAGGGACGGAGGGGTCTCGGTATGTAAAGATGGTCACCCATCTACGGACCAGCCCCGGCAAGCGTGCAGTAGTTAGGACTGGGGGGTGCTCTGCCGAGCAGGTGAGGGTGGGCACCATCCATCCTGACTCCGCGGGGCTGCAAACCGCTATGGTGAGCTGCCCCGTGTCGGTGGCCAAAAATATTGCCAGAGAGGGCCAAAGGTTATTGGTGGGCTGGGTGTCCGCACAGGTCAAACTGCTGGAGCCCAGACCTCTGAGGTGCTTCCGTTGCCAGGTGGGCGACCACGTGCAAGCCAATTGCACCTTGGAGGTGGACCGCAGCGGTCTTTGCTACCGCTGTGGTCAGCCCGGGCACAAGGCCGGCTCCTGCAATGCCACGCCGCACTGTGCCGTATGTGCGGCGGCTGGCAAGCCGGCCGACCACCGAATGGGGGGCAAGGCCTGCACCCCACCCGCCAAAGCCAAAGCCAGGGCCAGAGGCAAGCCCTCCGCCACCGCCGTCACCGCCGCAGCCGCCACCACTGCCACCGCCGCTGCCGCCTCCAACACCGCCATCGTCGCCGTCGCCACCGTGGCCGCTGCGGCAGGCCCCTCTCAGGGGGCTGGGAAGGAGGCCCAAGAGGGGGCTGACATGGAGTGCCATTAATGGCCCCATTACGCCTCCTCCAGGCGACCATAAACCACTGCGCCGCCGCTCAGGATCTGTTGCTCCAGAGCATGGCGCAGTGGTCGATTAACATCGCCGTGGTCGCTGAGCCGTACTTTGTCCCGCCCAGGGATGACTGGGTGGAGGACCTGAGCGGCTCAGTGACCCTAATTTCGTCGGCCGCCGCCGGTACCCCGTCCCTCGAGGCCGTCAAGAGGACGGGGCTGCGTAGCAGCACGGTTCGGGGAGATTGTCGTGGTAGGGGTCTACCTCTCTCCGAACCGAACTCTTGCCGAGTTCCACAACTCCCTTGCGGAGTTGAGAGACGTCGTCGTCGGGTTTGGTTCCCTCCCCGTGTTCGTCCTCGGGGACTTCAATGCCAAGAATTTGGCTTGTGTTTCCCGGTTAACGGACACACGGGGCAGGATGGTGGAGGACTGGGCTCTGGAGACAGGCCTGGTCGTCCTAAACCGGGGTTCTGTCCCCACGTGTGTGCGGATGCGGGGTGAATCAGTGGTGGACATCTCGTTCGCCAGCCCCGCTCTGTCGCCGCGTGTAGTTGACTGGCGTGTCATTGAGGGGGTGGAGACCTATTCCGATCACCGGTATATCCGGTTCGACGTCTCCGCCCAGACCTCGGACGCGCCGGTCCGACGGGCCCCGAGTGGTCCGCGGTGGGCGCTGAAGCAGCTGGACCGGGAGCTCCTCCTGGAAGCCTCGATCGTGCAGGCCTGGGTGTCACCACCGAACAGGCCTGCCGACATCAATGACGAGGCGGAGTGGTTCCGGGAGGCCATGTCCGACATATGTGACGTGGCAATGCCCCGGGTCCAGCCTGGACGTGCCTCGCGCCAGGTGTACTGGTGGTCGCAGGAGCTGACGGCTCTGCGCACTGCGTGCGTGGCTGCGCGACGCCGGTACACCAGGCACCGCAGGCTCCGTATCAAACCTCCGGATACGGAAGCCATTCAGGCGGAGCTGTACGAGGGGTACAGAGCGGCGAAGACCGCCCTCCAAGCGGAGATCCTGCGGGCCAGGGGGTTGGCCCGCGAGGAGTCGCTGGGGACTCTGGACAGGGACCCGTGGGGACGCCCGTACAAAGTGGTGCGGGATAAACTCCGCCCATGGGCTCCCCCGCTGACGCAGAGTCTCCGGCCCCAGCTTGTGGAGGACGTGGTGAGCGCTCTGTTCCCTTCCCGAGGGGAACACACCTCTCCGCCTATGGCTCCGCCTACTGCGGTGCCCGATGCGGACCACACCGCCAACGACGACGGCGACGACGATGCTCCGGAGGTGACCGAGGTAGAAATGAGAGCGGCGGTACGCAGGCTTAATGCCAAAAATACCGCCCCAGGACCCGACGGCTTACCTGGGAAGGCCTGGGTCCTGGCCTTGGAGGCTCTCGGGCCTCGACTTAGGAGGCTCCTAAGCGCATGCATGGAGAGGGGCCAGTTCCCGCTTCGCTGGAAGACGGGGAAACTGGTCCTCATAAAGAAGGCAGGGCGCCCTGCGGACTCTCCGTCCGCTTATCGGCCCATCGTGCTGCTCGACGAGGTGGGCAAGCTCTTTGAAAGAGTCATTGCAGACCGCCTCGTCGGCCAGCTGGTGCGGGTGGGGCCGGATTTGGCGGAGAGCCAGTTTGGTTTCCGCAGAGGGCGCTCTACGGTGGACGCCATCATGCATGTGCGAGCCCTGACGACGGGGAATGCTGTTGCCCAGGGTGGGGTCGTCTTGGCGGTGTCTCTAGACATCGCCAATGCCTTCAATACCCTGCCCTGGAGTTGCATCAGGGAGGCACTCCGGTATCACCGGATGCCGACCTACCTCTGTCGTGTGGTCGAGGCCTATTTGACGGACAGGGCCGTCATCTACTCCGGTCACCAGGGAGTGTGGAACCGGCAAGAGATGTCGTGCGGTGTCCCACAGGGATCGGTCCTGGGGCCGCATCTGTGGGACATCGGATACGACTGGGTGCTGCGCGCCGACCTCCCTAGCGGCGTCAGCGTAGTGTGCTACGCTGACGACACGTTGGTCCTGGCGCAGGGGAGGTCGCACCAGGCGGCGGCCCTGCACAAGTCCGAGGCCATGTGTTTTCATGGTCCTCGGAACGCGCCACCGTTGGGGTCCCAAATAACGGTAGGAGGGGTTTCTATCGGCGTCGAGTCGACGATGAAGTACCTGGGACTCGTCCTCGACAGCCGGTGGAACTTCGTGGAGCATTTCCGACGTTTGGCTCCCAAACTGGAGCGGGCGGGCGCTGCATTGAAGCGGCTCCTGCCCAATCTAGGGGGTCCAAACGCCTCCTGCCGGAGGCTCTACGCGGGGGTCGTGCGGTCCATGGCCCTCTACGGGGCTCCTGTATGGGCGCGCTCTCTGGCGCTGCGGCCAGCCCGCCGGTTGAGTGCGGCCCAAAGGGTCATGGCCATCCGGATGGTCCGAGGATACCGCACGGTCTCCTATGAGGCAGCGAGCCTCCTTGCCGGATTGCCGCCATGGGATCTGGAGGCAAAAGTCCTCGCGCACGTATGGGAGTGGCGCGAGGAGGCGAAACGCCGGGGCGTAAGTCCGCTGCCGCGAGAAATCGCGGCACAGCGGACGGAGCTCCGGCGGGATCTCATGGCGTCATGGAAAGTACGGTTGTCGCAACCCAGTGCTGGGCACGCCACAATTGCGGCGATAAGTCCCCTCTTTGAGGAGTGGCTGGAGAGGCGCCACGGCGTCCTCACCTTCCGCCTGACGCAGGTCCTCACCGGACACGGCAGTTTCGGGAGGTTCCTGTGTCGGATAAGGCGGGAGGAAACGTCCGGGTGTCACCACTGTGTGGATCGCCCGGAGGACACGGTGGAGCATACGGTGGAGATCTGCCCGGCTTGGGCAGAGCACCGCCGTGTCCTCGTGGAGGCGATCGGCGGCAGAGACCTCTCGCGTCCGGCCCTGGTTCAGGCCATGGTACGGAGCGAGAGGGCATGGGCAGCCGTCACCTCCTTCTGCGAAGCAGTAATGCTCGCAAAGGAGGAGGCGGGACGGTTGAGGGAAAGGCACGTTTCGCGCCCTCTCGCCCCTAGCCGCCGCAGGAGACGCCCAGGGCGTCGGGAATCCCGGGCGGATTTCCGGCCACCGTAGGCGCGGGCTTGCGGACGGTGAGCAATGGGTAGCTCACCGTCCGGTAAGGACCAGGCCCGGGTCGACGGCGCGTCGTATTCCACGCGCGCCTCAAAGAGATGTCGTCAGCACAAAGTAGGGGTCCACTAGGGCCGATGCCTGCCGGGGTCGCGGGAAGGTACTTATGGGTCACCGAGGCCCCCGCAACACAGGCAACAGGAAGGAATACGGGTGGGTTTTAGTCAGTAAGAGTCTGACACACCCTCCCGCTCCACCCAGAGCGGGAGAAGTTATTTGATGATTTCCCACCCTCAAAAAAAAAAAAAAAAAAAAGCCCCGGCAAGCGTAGCATAACCTGTTGGATCGACCCGTGCGGCTGTTAAAACTGAGCCACGAACTCTTCCCTTTGAAAAAATTTATATATATTAATATTTTTGCTTGATAAAACCTAAACAGTTTAGATAGGGCCCCAATTTTTTTTTTGCACCAGGCCTTTTATTATCTAGCCACGTCACCGTATGTAGGTACAGTCAGCAACAGAAAAATAGACTGGTACCTTGCCGCGATCACGGTTTCCGGTTCACCGAATAAAAAGCGACATATGAACGCGACGATCGCGTATTCGTGGGACCATCGCTTTTAGTTAGGACGTGGCCTTACATGTGAACGAAATAGATGGAACGAAAAATATTTAATATACTACTTTTCAGCATTGTATGTAATAGCTAAGAGTTTGTATCGTCTGAATTTAACAACTTAAAAAATAACCATAACATTACGCCTACATTCACAACCATTCGACAGGCTTCCGTATCGATACTGCCACATTTTCGGTTACGTGATTTGCCTTGTCCCCCGACAACATTTAGCTGTCGGAAGAATAGCGGTCGTCTATTTAATTTAAACTGTCAAAATATTCGGGATTCGTGAAAAGTGTTTCGAGGGAAGAGGTTTGCGATAAAGCTTTGGTTTCTTATGACAGCGGTGAACGAGCGGTCACGCAATAACGGCTGTACCAAGCGTCTTTTGACACCTTAATGCCAAATAGTGGTGAACATGACATTTCATGACGGCCACTGCTCTTCTTGGAAACTGTAGGTTAACATTGATTGGTGTTCGATTCGGCACGGAAGCGTATCTAATGGTTGTGAATAGCTATGCTGTAATCCCCCAAGGATAAGGCAGAGGTGAAGCTATAAAGTACTTACACCCACATTTACCCAGTTATGTTTAAGTTTTAGGGTTCCGTACATCAAAAGGTAAAAACGGAACCCTTATAAGATCACTCGTGTGTTTTACTGTCCGTCACAGCCAATTTTCTCCCGCTCCGAATCTACTGGACCGATTAAGTTGAAATTTGGTCCTGCCGGGGTCGCGGGAAGGTACTTATGGGTCACCGGGGCCCCCGCAACACAGGCAACAGGAAGGAATACGGGTGGGTTTTAGTCAGTAAGAGTCTGACACACCCTCCCGCTCCGCCCAGAGTGGGAGAGGTTATTTGATGACTTCCCACCCTCAAAAAAAAAAAAGAAGTTGAAATTTGGTACATATGCATTTATGTGACCCAAACACGGACGTGTAACGTAAATAAGTGAATTTTGCATAAAATATGGGGGTCACTTTTCGGAGAAAAATTAGAAAATAAAACGTTTTACAAACTGTACCATGTGACCAAATCAAAGGCTAGGCTAGGCTTACTGTGTGTGTGCAAGTGTGGGAACGGAACACCGGGGTTTCCACCCCGGAACAAAAAAAAGAAAAGAACAATAAGACTTACTGTGAGGAACTACAATATTTTTTTTATATAATTTTTAAATTAATAGTTTTAAAGTTCTATGAAAGAAAATAGATGAAAATTGACAATTGGGGCTCTTATCTCCGAAACTACTAAGCCATTTTTTTTTTAAATATGCTGAAAATACTTCTGTATTTATAGATTACAGGAAAACATAGATAGACCTCCTGGCGATGATCGCCAACAGACTGGAATACCCTTAAATTCGGCAATGCTGCAGCAGACATATTGTTAACTTCTGAGTGTTCGTTTTTGTTTGTGCTTGTTATCAAATTTCTGCAAAATGTTATTAGAAATGGCTACATAAACTCAAAAGACCGGGGGCGGCCTCATTTTGTTTTGTCGCCTTACTTTACCCCACCTTATTAGTTGTACATGATTGAGTTTTGATTAGCTCAAAAATATACCCAAAATATATATTTCTTGCGTAATTTCAACCAAATTTTTGGATTGTAAAAATAATCTAGGAGCTGACAATTGTAGAGGTAAGAAGGGCTTCCAAAATTTCCACCTATACAGTCTTGGAAAATGTGTAAATCCGCCACTGCATTACAATGTCTAATTCCGTTTTAAAGCTACGGTTTCCTAGTGAAGCGGTTCCGTCATATTATATAACGGCCGTCATGATAATATGTAATTTTCACCAGTCAATTTTTGGTTTCCTAGGAAAGCGGCGAACAGTCAGGGTCACACAATAACGGCTGTCCAAATACAGAGCGTTTTCTTACCTTAATGTGTTGGACATTAAGACAAACACTCTGTATTTGGACAGCCGTTCTTGTGTGACTGTTCGCCGCTTTCTTAGGAAACCAAAAATTTACTCGAATGTGGGTAATTATAGAATAAAAAGTTGGACAGCATTAATTCAAAAATCAAAATCAAAAGTCATTTATTCAAACTAGGCTGAGAATCAGCACTTTTCGAACGTCAAAATTACTTACATAAGACAGTCACCCAAAACGCCCGCTTTTCACCACTTCCTAGTGCTTTAGCTGGGAAGAAGAAGTGGCGCAACAAACTCCCCAGCAGCACTGCTGTCTGTTCAATTAGAAAAATAATTGGATTCTATACGTACGCAAAATAATTTACAGTACCTACACGCAACACAAAACATTAAATTCTTAGCCATACCTATGTCAGCTAGCACACCACAATATAATTACTCCTTAAATATCCAAAACGCTTACAAAAAATGCTTATTAATTTTATCGCTGAAAGATACGGATACACCATACACAGTTCCAAATAGACATTTACATGTTCGAAAAAACTCGAACATGTAGAACAAGGAACAATTACGAGTATCTAATCGAGGCGGCATAAATAATGTCACTTGCTGGGGCGAATATTTTACGCATTTGGATCGCGTTTAGGTTTAGAAAGCAGTGCGTAAGCGCACGCCTATTTCTGAATTGCAAAAGTGGTGCTGTTATTAATTTTGACTTGAAGGTCTCTGAAGAATTTTTATTAATGTGAGTTATATTTTCAGTTTTAAAGTTCTTTTTGAATAGATACCTTTTATAAAAGCTTATATTGTACCTTTCATATGAAAAATCTTTGTGAAATATTTGTCATTCGGCTTAAGATGACGCGGATACAGTAAAGCGATGAAAGTTAAGTTGCGTATAAGTGCTTAGCCTTTAAAAAAAACCAGCGAGTCTTACAGTCGTCGCATATGATGTGTAACATCTGACATGATGACATCTCACCTTGGTAATAAGCTTTTTGTTCGCGATGGAACAAAAGATTTATGTTTCGTTTGAAGATTGGGCCAGATGAAATAACATAACGTTGAAGTTCAAAAAGGTATAATTACTCTGTTGGCTGACAGTACCAACCTCTCAGAAAATAGGTTGGTACCATCTGAAACCCAACTGTACCTACGCGCGCCCTCATTGGTCAAATCAAATAGCGCGCGCTTCCCCGGCTTCATTATACACGTCCCTTTTCACGACGACAGATGTTCTGCGTCGTGAAACGGGAAAGCGAGAGGGGAGATGTTACGCATCAAAAAGTTTTTTAATCAAATAGATCTCAACTACAAACAATAGTAGTTCTTAAAATGCTGAGCAACATAAATACCCCGTCAATTAAATAGAAATACTGTGTAATTAAGACAATATTTTGAGAATCCGTAGCATCGCAGTATTTTGAGAACCCATGATGTTATATTTGAGCTATTGCTGAAGAAAACACTAATCCTTATCTTAGAGAGCTTTCTTGTGCAGTTTCTTTCTAAAAACGACGCTAGTCTATAGCGTAGCACGACGTAGAACAACGTAGCCTTGAACGGCGTAGCACGGTGAAGACAGCGCTTAGTCTTGAACGGCGTGGCGGCGCCGGCGTAGCTAAGAGCAGCGTAGCTCGGTGTAAAACAGCATAGCACACGACGTAGCACGTGGCTAAGAGCCTGTCCAGATGATCTGCGCGCGAGTCTGCGCGCGAGTCCACTCGCGCGTAGACATTCGCGCGTTCCCGAGATACTGGAGCTTGGAGCTACATAGCAGGCTTAGCATGACGTTTTGTATTTCTTGGAAAAATAGACACGGCTCTTTCTATAGAAAGTGACATTTCGTTTCTCCATTTTTGACATCTCACCGTAGAAATCCTTCTACAATCTGTCATTTTGTCTTTCGTTTCTAACGATTTTTGTCTAGGTCCTTTTTATGTGGAAGGATTTTTACGGTGGAATGTCAAAAAAGAAGAAACGAAATGACACTTTGTATAGAAAGAGCCGTGTCTATTCTTCGAAGAAATACAAAGCGTCATGCTAAGCCTGCTGATGCTGCCGTGCGTTTCCTCACTCGCGCGTAAAACGCATGCAATGAGCGGGACTCTCGACTCGCTCGTTTTACGCGAGCGCCGCGTGAGATGAGACACTCGGGCGCCATTGCTGCGTCCAGTACTACGCGCGAGTGGACTCGCGTGCAGATCGCCTCATCTGGACAGGCTCATAGCAGCCGCACGGGTCGATACGCTACGCTTGCCGCGATCGTTCCGTCTTTACATACCCCTCCGTACGTTAAGCCGTTGGTCCCGTCTGTCATTGGATCTTTGACAGACGTTACGGGTCGTCAGAAGCCCTAAAGTTTGACAATCAGTCTTGCTAAGGAGTATCGTATTACCTAGTAACTGAGTCGTGGAGCTCAGAGAGGCAGTCGCTCCATGTCGAATAATGATATTCAGCTTCATTTGGTTAGACTGGAAGCCGACCCCAAC
Organism: Atethmia centrago; assembly: GCA_905333075.3. NCBI lineage: Eukaryota > Metazoa > Arthropoda > Insecta > Lepidoptera > Noctuidae > Atethmia > Atethmia centrago. Next base: position 13,680,466 of record HG995387.1, read on the forward strand.
ATATTTGGGAAAAGGCTAGACAGATGATGATGATGACGCAAGGCGTAGCACAACATAGCCTTGAAAGCGTGACGCATCGTAGAACATCGTAGTCTTGAACACCGTAGCCCGGCGTAGAACAGGGCGTAGCCTTGAAAAGCGTAGCGCGTCGTAGAGCAGCGTAGTAAAGCAAGGCCTTCAAGGCCTTGCTTTGTTACGCTGCTCTAACAATCAAATTAGTTTCAATAATACGTTGATAAACGTTACAAAGAGAAACAATGAGAAAAACTCTGTTACTCGTATTACATAATATGTTTTGTACGCTAATTAAAATAGAAAATGTATTATGTAATTATACTAAGCATGTGTGTTGTAGATTAAATATCGGCAACTATTGCACTGCAAATTATCAATTTGTGACGTGTTTGGGGTTTCTCCAACAGATAGCGTAACTAAGCTTAAACATAAGTTTAAAAACTAAAACCCCACTACTGAAAAATCACGCTCTAAAAATATGAAACAAGTAAATATTATCATCTGAAATGGTACAAACTATTGAATATTTATCGCCTATTAAATAAACAACTTACACGTAATATGTTTAATGTATTTAATATATATTCATAGTCATGTTTAGAGTGTAGCCGTGGTATAATATAAAGGTGGTAACACCATTAGGTGTATTAAATCTTAGATGGCGGCTGCGAAAATTTAAAACTTTTCATCATGGTTGTCGTTTCCATGGTTTTCGAGGGTGCTAAAGTCGATAGTAAGGTCAAAATGAAAATCCAAGATGGCTGCGAAAATTTCAAAAAATTTCGTCATGGGTGTAATTTTTCATGGTTTTCGAGGTCACTCATAACCACCAACCACCAACAGTATCCTAAGCATGATTGCCAGTCGCCTGGACTGTGTTTATGTGAGTCGCTGCTGTGCAATTACTCATGGGTTGCAGCAATGATCCACCATTATTTGTTGTATTGTTTGTATATTCAGTGTTTACTAACATAGTCATAAGTTTTACTAACAGCTTTTGAGTCTTGGATACTCGAATAAAGAGAATTCTATTCTATTCTATTCTATAACGAAAATAGGGTCTAAATAAAAACAAATTCTGATCTTAGATTTTCATTTATTTCGACACAATCGACCCCCAGAAGAAAAACCATTTTACTTTGTCATGCCGATGTCGATGTCGATGATATGTTAAAATTTATATATATTTTTTTTAACAAGTATTTCAGTGTTGTTTTTTTCATGGATCAAAATTGATTTAAAAGGGTGACATAGTTATAATTCACATTTTATATTTCCAATGAACCATTTAATTGCAGATCACATCTGATTTTATAAAGGTTCATCCAAAAGGTTAAAAATAAACCGTTCACATTTGATCATTAACCGTTGATCAAAAGTGATTAAAATAAAGTAAACTTTGAATTTTTTGACGTCCACAAAAAGAGATGCATTCATTTTAATTATCCTTTATTTCATTTATCTACATATTATTTACATGTTGTAATATATATTTTTTTATAATATTAAAGGATAAACATGCTAAAGTATTGTTTGCAGACGACACTTCACGACACTACACTAAACTCAAACGTCAGTTGGTTACTGACAATATAAATAGGGGCTCGAAAAAATAGTTAACGGGTTTAATCTTAATAATCTACTTCTTAACGAGAAAAAAAATAAAAGTAAGTAATGATACATGTTATACAAGTAAAACTAGTGTGCTCTTAAAGGCGATGAGTTGAAACTCGAAATTTATACCTCAGTGTTCTTAGGCATAACTTTGGATGCCACTTTTCAATGGGGCCCCCGTATAGATATATTGTCATAAAATCTTAGCTCTGCAGCATACGCTGTTAGAAAAAAATCGTGATTTAGACACAGCTCGTTTAGTATACTTTAGTTATTTTCGTAATGTCGTACGGTATTCTGTTGCGGGGAAATGCCGCCGATATGCCGACAACTTTGGTTTTACAAAAAAGGGCAATTCGTTAAATTTATAAATTACTAGCTGCACCCCGTGGTTTCATCTATGTAAGTCTCGATCCAGTGGGAATATCGGGATGAAATACAATTTACGACCTATTCTCATACTACCACTTATACATAAAAAACAAAACATAAAAATCGGTCAAGCTGTTTCGGAGGAGTGCGACCACAAACACCGGGCCACGAGATTTTTATATACTAAAAGTTCCAGATACTCCCTCAGAGACGCTCCAATAAACAGTGATAGTTTTTTGTTTTGCTATCTATATTTTCTTTTTCTATTTATAATAAGTAAAATACGTAGTAAGTATAAAGGTATCATTTTACTTTTATACAATAACATTAATATTTACTTTGTAAAGCATTATGTTTGGAAACTTTAAAAAAAACTAGCGATTTTCTTTTGTAATTTACATTTAAATACAGGTACTTAAAAAAAAAAACAAATATATCTAATGAATTAATAAAAATAACTAAAACTATACACAAACTAAAATAGGGCGTCGAAAAATTCATCCACATCGCTGTCGACTGGTAATGTACCCAAGAGACTGGCGGCATTGCCACGTTGTATGGCAATGCTTAGCCTCTGGCCAAGGTAAAACCCAGCCCTTAGGTCACGGGAAGTGTCAACCAGCCGTCTGGAGATTTCCTTAAAAAGGCCATGAGCACTCGGACCCCACGGCCCGAGGGTTTCAACCCCAAACGGCTATAATTACCAACAATAATTACCGACTTACGCCGCTTGAGGTTCTCTGCAGCCGCAGCAGCAGCGCTAGCATAGCACGCCGTGCCAGGAAGATGGGATGGCGCAAGAGTATCGACACACGTTGCATCCCACACTAAAGGCCTACCCACCTTCCATGGAAATAATGACATGCCGTCTGGTCTCTTGCCATCTTCGCGTGCCAGGCCATTGGGTTCTAATACAGCTGGAACGCCGACGGTGACAGGAGCTCGTTGGATGATGTCATTAATGTTCGCGTGCCGCGCTAAGCAACCCGCACTTCGGCTGCAAAACAGGCCGTGGTGTCCGAGACTGTTGACAACTTCGCCACAGTGACAGCGATGAGGAGAACAACATGGAGCTCCTAGTCTTAGGAAAGTAGTGTCGTCGAAAAGAGTACCAATGTTCGACGACGGTAGTGCATGAAGCCACAGACCCGACTCCCACTTACCCACAGCCAGCAGGCGCGCACGCTCCGCAGTAGTAGTAGAGGTGTTAAGTAAATCGTTCTGTACTACTCTGCAGAGCGGCTCGTCCCACCGTCTCTGTGAAGATGGATTGTCAGGTAGGTCTGAGTTCGGGCAAGCGAGTCTCCAGGCATCCATAGCCTCGGTGAAATACGGTACATCAAAATTAATCAGTGTAGAAGCTAGGATTTTCCTGATTAATTTCTCAGTACCGTGGACCGAAGATATGAAAGCCGATAAACTAACACTAGAAATTTTGCGGACGCCGAGGCCTCCCATACGAATGGGAAGAGTAGCTTGTGCCCTAGCTCGGTCGTCCATGGCCACATTTAAAATTGAAGTTAATGTGTGCCGGATAATTTGGTCAATTTTGTCTAAAAGGTGAGTGAGCTTCCATAAATGGGAAGCGCGAAGGAAATATGTTATTTTAGGTCCAAAACAGCAGTAGCGAATTAATGTGATGGCCGAATGCATATTAATTTGGAACAATCTTTCCGAAACGTCGTTGAAATTTTGTATTTTTTCCTCAATAAAAACGGGAAATGAATTCTCAAAGATTGGAGACCCCAGGAGACGAAGAGAGCTTTTTTCTATAATTTTGATTTCTGGAGCTATTGCGTTAAATTTGGGAAGTGCCAGTTGTCTGTCAGTACTGTCCGCTAAGTATAGTTCACATTTCGAAAGGTTGAGAGCAAGGCCAATGGAATGAAGATCATTTTTTTAGGAAATGTAGGTCATTTAAAACAGATTCTACATCGCCTCCCAAAGTTCCATCATCAAGATACCAAACATTAAATTTTGAATTTAGCTGCCGAATAATGGGGTGTATGGCTAAACTAAAAATCACTGGCCCGAGAGGGTCACCTTGTTGACAGCCAACAGCAGATTCCAAAAGGTTGTCCCGGTACAGTAATTTAGATGGGTGTCTGTAAAATTGCCAAAGGAAGCTATAAATTTGGGGTATTTCGTTTCTAATGTCTGCCAGCAAGGTGTCCCTATTAACAGAATTGAAGGTATTCTTTATGTCAACCTTCAGGATGACCTCTCCTTTGCCAGAATTTAGGTACTCATAAAATTTTCAACGCCAAATGTCAGGCAGCTAACTACCAATGTTCAACTTAATGGAATAGAGTTGGACCCTGTTGAGTCGACAGTTTTTCTTGGAATTGGAAACTATTGACGCTAAATTACAATGGCGCCCACACGTAGAAAAATTGTCAGGAAGCCTAAGTTCTGCCGCCTATGCTGTTAAAAAAAAATCGACAGATAACCAATGTAGATACGGCCAGAATTGTTTATTTTCATAGTCTTATGTCATATGGGATTCTTCTCTGGGGAACCTGTGCGGACATTAATACCGTCTTTTTTTTACGAAAAAGGACTGTCCGAGCCATTTACAACCTAGGTCCTTGGACCTAGGTTGTAAATGGCTCGGACAGTCCTTTTCTATTTTTTCTCGAAAGGAATCTCTTGAGATTCCCTTAAACTTTTCAAGCCATTTACAACCTAGGTCCTTGGACCTAGGTTGTAAATGGCTCGGACAGTCCTTTTCTATTTTTTCTCGAAAGGAATCTCTTGAGATTCCCTTCGAGAAAAAATCAACGAAATAGGTATTCTGACTGTAGCCTCTCAATATATATTTGGTAATGTTATGTATGTACACAAAAATATATCAAATTTTAAGAAAATGTCCGATATCCACGGTTTAAATACCAGGATAAACATAATCTTGCTGTACTTCACACTCACCAGGTCCACAGGGTAGGCAACTCGTTCATGGGTTCAATGTATACGCTTTTACAACAAACTTCCCATTGATATTCGAAATTTACCCATTAAACGATTTAAAAGCTGTATTAAAACCAAACTTTGTATAAAAGGGTGCTATAAAATGTCTGATTATTTAGAAAGCTAAAAAGCTTGGGATTGAGCTGCTGGCTCTGCTAGCCTTGTGATAAAACCGTAAAACTGGACATTTTAATTATTATGCAAAATCATCATTCTATAAGTACAATTATACATATTGACATTAATGAAACATTACATTACATTAATAAACAAAATTACGTGAATATGTATGTATCTTGAAAAGTATTATGTTACTTTAATTATTGTAAATTCACGCACTATGTGGGTCATTTTTATTTATTTATTTTTGTTTTTTTTTCTCTCAGTTTTAATGACAGTCTGGCATTTTGAGTACTTTATACGGCCTACCCAAATGTCCTTACCTTGGTATTGTTCGTCGAGTCGTTGAGCTCCTTAACTTCTGAGTTGAGCTACAGGATTGCTTGAGTTGAGATACACAAATGCTTGCACTGACTGGACAGGTCCACTCAAATTGGTGTAGTTCTTCCCTCAAAAGACCGTTTCAGACATGGTTCTACATGGTCCTCACATGATCTGACCAAGATTATGTCTGGACTTTAAAAGAGACTTTGACCCTTGAGTTTGTTTCGCCATTTCTTCTCAGGGGTAGTCAGATAGGAAATGTAGACTCCATCTAGCTTATTTTTTAATATGACGTGTAAAAGTGATTCTGATATCCTATTTACAGAATAAACAATTTAATTTCATTTCATTTATATTATTTTAATTATCGTGAATCATTGCTTTTTTTATTTTTTTTTCTCTCAGTTAGTTTTAATGACGGTCTGACAGTTTCAGTACTTTATGCGGTCAAACAACAAATGTCCTTTCTTTGGTACTGTGCGTCGAATCGTTGAGCTCCTTAAGTTCTGAGTTGAGCTGCACGATAACTGACAAATGCATGCACTGACTGGACAGTTCTACTCAAACCTGTATGGTTTTTCTTTTTATTTCAGACACCAATTTACATGGTCCTTAAATGATCTGACCAAGATTATATCCGGATTTTTATATACACATTGACATTGATGTCATTGGGTAGTTCGCCGTCCGATAAGGACCAGGCCCGGGTCGACCACGCGGTGTGTTCCACGCGCACCTCAAAGAGATGTCGTCAGCACAAGTGTAGGGGTCCAGTAGGGCCGATGCCTGCCGGGGTCGCGGGAAGGTACAAAAGGGTTACAGAGGCCACTGGCAACACAGGCAACGGAAGGAATACGGGTGGGTCAGTAAGAGTCTGACACACCCTCCCGCTCCGCCCAGAGTGGCAGAAGTTATTTGATGATCTCCCAAAAAAAAAAGGTATGCTTAAAACGAAACCTAAAACGCAGTACTCGCATTCGTCTTGTAAAAAAGCGATTCCGGTCGTGAACAGCCTGGGCGTGGGCAGATCAGGAAATGGATGCACAGCAAAAATACGGGTCACTCGATTGACTGCTAAGCCAATTCTGACTCTCATCAACCTGCGCCGCTGGCAGGGTTGGAGCCACAAAAATGCTGGCAACGTAGTACGATGTACTTCCGTATAAAGGATAGTGGTTTAGATATCGAATTACCAGCCAGGACTTTAATAGAATAAAAAACAACGCGAATTACATGCCACTTGGTGGTCGTGGGACTTAATCACGACAGGGCTTTTTTTTTTGGATGGGAAATCATCAATCATCGCCCGTAGTCCTTCCTGTGGCCTGTATTGCCAGGGGCCTGGGTCACCCATTAGTACCTTCCCGCGACCCCGGCAGAGGACTTAATCACGACAGGGCTGACAGTTGATCCCTGCGATCGTAGTTTCTACGGCTAGAAGACAAAGATCGTGTGAAAATGGTAAAATGCAAATGTTATAGCATTCGAAATTAGGTAAGAGGGAATACGAACCATTAGTACAAATCGGAGTACAACTATTCATTCAAAAATGTTCCATGTGATACGGAATTAACAAAAATGGCAGACTTGACAAATAAAAATTTTGATGTTGAGGTTCAAGAGATTCACATAACTGATGGAGACAGCAATCTAATATGACACAGAACCAAGAAAAAAATATTGACGTAAACGATTGCCGGAAAATACACTGTTCCCTGCCATTTTCCCGCTAGATGGTGCTAAAGTCAACATTTTTAGTTTATTTTGTTTTATGTGTAATTGGCACATTAGTAAGTCGTAGGAGTAGTAAACGCGACAATCGGACATTACACTTTATAGAATTTGGTCATAACCTTGCCTCTAAATCCTACAACATAAATATCATTCTTCGTAAATAGGATCTAAGCGACGTTGTCGTTCTTCCCAACCTGGGTTCGCAACCTTGACCTACATTGAAAGAAATACTGGGAAACGTTGCCAAACTTAATTTGTCCGATTGACATGTAATAAAGTACAATTTTGAAGCTCGCTGGTGCAATAGTATTGACACACGGAAAATCTCGCGTGTTATTTTTATTTTGTAAGCTTTGCATTTTCATTGATTCAAATCGCAATATTTCTAGTATGTATTTGATTCCAATTTAATCAAATTATTGCAATTTATTGTAGGTAAAGGTAGTAATAAGATACGCCATTTTAATTTAAAATTAAAGTTAGGTACTTTTTAGGCGGTTTTAGAAACAGCAAGTTGGCCCATTAGTTGGGTTTTAGCCGCTGAAATCTCGTCACAATACTAATTACTTACCTACGTCTTAATAAAAGTACAGTACAAAGTTGCAAAAATCGAAATACTTACAAAAACGAATATGTTTTACGCATTTTGTAAAGTTTCCGACAAACAAACATTTTTTACAGTTACATCAGCGCATGAAGTTTATTATATTTGTCTTTATCTTCATGCATCAGCGCGGTTCGGATTGTGGGTGGGTTCAGAACTTTGACTTTTGAACTCATTGGTTCAGAAACAAACAAATGATTGAGTTACTTACTTCAAATGAATAAACTTGATTTATTGCTTGTATATAAATAACTTATTATAATCTGTTATTTTTTTTTCTTAGTTTTTGACCAATATTCAGATAAGTAAAATTGTACGTTCTTTCTCTGTTGATAAAAGTTTACTTTTGTAAATCGTATTACAGCCGTTTGAAAGTTTAGCGTTCTGAAAAAACCAAAGAGATGCCAGTGAATGAAGAAATCCTCATAGAAAATTTAGTGTATGTATCAAATAATCATGAATTATGGTACTTGCTGAATGCTGTTTGTAAAAGTGGCACTACATGTGGCGTGAGTATGGTCATTACCTACATTTTAATTTGTTTCTTTCATTACCTACACAGAACACACAACGAAGAACATATGCGCGTGTAAAACCAAAATTCCGCTTAGAGGCCACCTACAGTACTCCTAGTACTAGCACAGTGACAGCTGAACCTATGGCTGAACCTAAGAGATTAATTGGCCGGAAGTGGATCGTGAAACTGATTCATTTCAATTGACTGTGGAAAGTGTTCCAAATAAATGTTTGTCTGCAATATCTTGGTATCGCATTGTGGACCTAGAGAATGTAATTGAGTGAGCGTTCCAAATGGAAAGACACCGAATTAAGTGTGAATCTTCACAAATTGAATTTGTTAGTGAAAGACTTGATGGGTTTAGAAGTGAATTAATTTTCAAGAGCAGTATGTGGCAAAGCATGGAAGCACTGTACGGAAAGCAGTAATAAAATAAATACCTACTGCATTTGTGTGGGCAACTGTGACTTCTGGTATCTACTACACTCAAGCAACCCACATAACAAGTCTCATGGATATTCCAACAGTGTCAGCTAAAATTCGTCGATTTGAAAAAAAAATTAAGCAGTGTGTTGTTTGAACATTTGACAGAGGAAATTAAAACTGCTGGTGAACAAGAAAGGTCAATTGCTAATCAAAAAGTTCATGTGTCTGCATACGGAAAAATCAAAGCCTGGAGGCAGCTGCACTAGAAAAGAAAAACTTTGCTATAAAATTGGATAATAATGTTTTAGATGAATAAAAGCTGGGGCTTGTGGCTAAATAAAAACACTCGCACGGGTCAATCGATCAGGTTAAGCTACGTGTAGGGGTCCTACACTTAATGATGATGCCGGGGCGATTCTATTGGGGATGATGATGAAATAAAACCGACCACCGCGAATGTCCGTTGAACACTGATTTATTGAATAAATGTACTTAAACAAATTAGCTTTAATGATAGGTACAAATGATGAGCACACAGAATGCATGACGCGTGAGTCTTTAAAATAACGTGCGGTTCCGTATATCCTGTCCGCCCAAATGGGACAACTGACATGATTGATTGGCAGATAATTAAAGTGAGAAACAAGTTAAATGATATAGATAGCTAATGATACAAGTGCGATAAAACTAACTAAAACCACCATTCAAAAATATACCTGATGTCTTTAATCATCGTGGTCCTGTAAGTGCACTGAACGTAGACACGTGGGCGAGGTAGCCCTGTCTACTCCACTGATTGTGAACACTTCACTACGCTTTTGAACTGATTCTGCTAAACGTGATGCCACCGGCGGTCTGTCTGTCGGCGCGACCATCACAGGCCTCGGCCCGGGAGCCTCCTGGCCCTGGAGGGCCGGCGACGCTGATGTCCTGCCCGTACTTCGTTGCCTTCTGATGAGATACACGACGACGCCACCCAAGATGATGACCGTAGCTACACTGATGTACAACACAGTGTAGTGATGAATGTCGTGAATGCTCAGATCTGTAGACGACTGTTCCTTAACCTCGTCAATCTGAGCCCTTAATTGATTCCAAATGAGATGATGATCTTCAGCCTCACTGAAATTCTCTGGTGCAGACGTTTTCATGATTTTGTTTAGTACGGACACCTCTGGGACTTCGATGTGATGATGAATATTTACATGATTGATAAAATTGTTATGAGCATAAATACTAAAGGCCTCTCCTTTCAATGTGCAACCTTGACCTAGGGTAATAATCCCGTTGCCGACAAGGTTCACCATTGTTATTCCGTTGGCGCAAATAATGCGAGTTTGGCATTCCGAGCAGCATGTATACAACCAGCTGTTCGGCCTGTGCAATTTGATCCATTGCTCGTCACATGACGATTTTACGGAGTGGCATAGTTGTTTTTTATTGAATATTTTGATTTCGCAGATAGACTGCTTCATGTTAAGATTGTAGATGGGCATGTTTAATGAACATAACAATATATTGTTGGGAACATGAGTGTAGGTCTGCTTCTGATAGAAGAAATGCTGTATCCTTGCGTAGATTGTAGGCTATGAGCGGTACTGATGGAATGAGATGATAATATTGTAGTCCTCTCTTATGGGAAATTGATATGATTTTGTTCAACTCAAACAATTCGTTGCTTAGGAGTGGAAACTTGTTTTCAATGATTAAGTAGTTAGAGAAGACTCTAGCTGACACTTTTAGTAAACGGTACAGGTCCTTGACATTCCTCAAGTCCACAGGTATCGTAAGTTTACCATTCAGTTGACTGGAGATAGTGCTCAGCTGATACGATAATTGCTCCGGCGACAGCAAATGACTGTCAATGCGCCCGTGTGAGATATCTGTTACGTTTGCTGAATCCAACGAATATTTGTGAGAATTATTGATGCTGCTAGTGCTGATGAGGTGATATAAAGGCTATCTTCATTTTCAAAGCGTACTTTATTCACCTCAGTTGATATATTCTGAAGTCGTTGTTTGATAAATGAAAATTGTTTATTCATGATGTCCTCGTTATACGATGTTAAACTCTGATTCTAAGATGTTTGTTTGATTTTTTATAACTTTCTGTAGATGTTCTTCATTATGACTGATCTGCTCGATGTCACCCTTATATTTTTCAGCAAACCTTTCGTCTAGTACACCGAATAGCGAGTTGGCAATATAACCCACGCCGTTTACTAGGCCTCTTTTCAGCCTCTTCGGACTTTGATATTTAAGTAACAAATCATAATGTTCAATTTCGCTTATTTCGTGCTCTAATTGATGAGTGATACTCTGATATTGTTTACTTACATGGGTGTTGCATAATAACTTGATATGATTGACGTAACTCTTGATGTCGGCTAAGCCTTTCCAGTAGGTCGTCATGTTATAGTAGACAACTAGACGCCAATCGTCCTGGATGTACTGAAGATTGGATATTCTATCGAAGTAAATGGCTTGACTCTGTTCTAATGACGTCAGATTATACGATTCATGATTAGGTATATTTTGCGCTGAAGTAGATGAAATAATAACATGAAAAATAGTATAAGAAGCTGGTGAATAGGTTCTTCAATGATACGTTGTTGCGAGGAAGTCGCTTTCTCTTGCTTCGCTCGTCTGATTTATTTTGATGGTTGACATTTTGATCCTGTATTGTATCCTCGTTTACTGGTAACAACACAAGTCTGGTGACAGGTCGTTGAATGATATTATTTTTGGTTTTTAAGCTGACTACCCTTACATAGCCATCCTTTCCAGGATGAACTGCTTGAATACGTCCTAGCGCCCACTTGCCGGGCGGCAAGTTTTCGTCCTTGATAAGAACGACGTCATCGATTTCGAAGTTCCTACTTGGCTTACGCCATTTTGATCTAGCCTGAAGTTGCTGTAGGTATTCGACTGACCACCTTTTCCAAAGCTGTTTGTTCATTGATTGAATGAGTTGCCACCTTGTTGACTGATTTATGTGATCTGGATCAGTTTGTGGTCTAGATAGAAGCGGGCCGCCGATCAAGAAGTGACCTGGTGTAAGAACGTCGTCTTCAGGGCTCTCTGTCAACTGACAGAGAGGCCTTGAGTTCAGACACGCCTCGATTTGATATAGGAGTGTAGTAAACTCCTCGTAAGTAAGTTTCTGATCTCCGATGATGCGCTTTAGATGATATTTGAGGCTTTTCACCGCAGCCTCCCAAAGACCGCCTGCACTTGGCCATGCAGGAGCGTTGAAGTGCCATGTTATGTTCATGTCATTGATGTTATTGAAGAAATCGGTGTTGATTGTGGCTATGATGTCCTGGTACTCCCTCTTTATGGTGCGGTTGGCACCTACGAAATTCGTGCCGTTATCACTGTAGATGTGACTTGGTGTTCCACGTCGGGCCGAGAACCTACGCAAGGCTGCTAAAAATGCTGGAGTACTTAGATCAGAAACTAGTTCCAGATGAACAGCCTTGGTAGACAAACAAACAAACACAGCGCTATAGCCCTTAACGGTTTTGATTCCACGTCCCTTGTTGGCCTTCAACTCGACGTGTCCGGTAAAATCGACACCGGTGTGAGAGAAAGGTCGTGACGGGGTGACTCGTGGCTGTGGAAGATCGGCCATAATTTGTTGATATTGTGTTTGACTGAAGCGCTGACACTTAACGCATGATCTCAGCTTCCTTTTGACGGTACGGATTCCACTAATGATCCAATACCTATCTCTGATGTATGAAAGTGTCAGTCGCGGGCCTCCGTGTAATGTGGTAATATGAGCCTTATCAATGATTAAATCAGTGAAACGACTATGGCTTGATAATATGATAGGGTGCTTTGATAAGTCGTTGATGCTTGCGTTTTTCAGTCGTCCACCCACTCTAAGGATACCGTGCTCATTCATGAATGGATTAAGGCATGATATTTTGCTTCTAGGATGCACATGCCTCTTTTGATTGATAAACAATATATCTTCATGAAATTGTTTTAATTGGTCATCTTTAATAATGATATTCAATGCAATGTCCATTTCTGATGACGTTAATACATTTGTTTTTGATGTGTGGTTGCCACGTGATTGCGTAATGAAACGCGATATCCAAGCGACGACTTTCACAATGCGAGTTAAGGAACTGTACTTCTGTAAAAGCTCGTGTATCAATGAAATATGATTTTGATATGAAGCCGTGTTTACACTAAGCTTCTTGGTCTCCAAATCTGGTGATTGATATTTGGTGATAGAAAGGGTGCTTTGTTCGAAATTGGTTATCCATTTCGGACCCTGCCACCACAGCGGATGGCTTGATAACTGTCGTGACGTCAGACCCCGAGTAGCACAGTCTGCTGCATTCTCTTCGGACTTCACATGATGCCAACTTGATGATGGAATGATGCTTATGATTTTGTTGATTCTGTTAGCTACGAATTGTTTCCACTTCTTCGCGTCGCCTTGGATCCACCCTAAAACTATCATGGAGTCAGTCCAGGCATAAATGTCCACATCTTGATTTGATAATGATTCCATGACTTTCTTGATCAGTTGAGATAGTAGTAGCGCACCACATAGCTCTAGTCGTGGTAATGATACCTTTTTTGCCAGAGGTGCCAACTTTGTTTTTGCTACAGCGAGTGTTGATGTGTTCTCGCCCTTATTGCCTTTAGCTACTTCATACACAACACATGCGTATGCTTTGTCGGATGCGTCACAAAATCCATGGATTTGATATGATTGGTTTGTGTTGCCGAGATACCGTGGTATGATAAATTGATCTATGATGTTAAAATCATTCTTAATCTGAATCCAGTCATCTTGAATAGGTTGCGACACTTCTTCGCCCCATGATAAATGTGATGACCATGCATTTTGAAAAAGCAGTTTTGCTCTGATCGATAAAGGTGACAGCCAGCCTAAGGGGTCAAATAGCTTCGAAATTTCCGAAAGTAGCTGTCTCTTTGTGACGCGTTTATCGTGATAATGTAATTGCTTTTGAAAGCTAAAACTATCCGTTGATGAGTTCCATCTTAATCCAAGTGTTTTTCTTGTTTCCGAGCACTTGAATTCTAAGGGGTTGTTGAGTTGATCTGGTGATAGATCTACCAGTAGATCCGGTACGTTACTGGACCATTTCCGGAGGTTCATACCAGCTCCCTTCAGCATCTCAATGAGTTGATGCTGAAGCTCCTTGGCTTGATGAATAGTATTTGCTCCACTAAACAGGTCATCCATATAGAATGATTGACTTAAGGCTGACGTAGCTAGAGGATACTTGACGGCATCGTCTATTGCCAGCTGTTTTAGCGTTCGCATCGCAAAGTGAGGAGCGGCCTTAGTACCGTACGTTACGGTAGTAAGATGATATTGATGGAATACTTCTTGCGGTGATTGCCGCCAAATTATTGATTGAAGATGACGGTCGGATTGCCTGATAAAGATTTGGCGAAACATTTTCTCTATGTCTGCCGTGATAACATAGTTGTATGTTCTCCAGGTTAAGATGAGCGTCATGAGGTCCTTTTGAAGATTTGGTCCGCAGCACATGAGGTCATTTAGGCTTTTTCCCGATGTAGATTTCGCCGACGCATTGAAAACGACTCTAAGTTTTGTTGTTGTTGAATCTAATTTCATTACGCCATGATGTGGTAAGAAGAAGGCACGTTTTGATTCGTCGACATTATAAGCACTACACATGTGACCCAGTTGTTGATATTCAGACATAAATGATTTATAATTTTCTGCAAATGATTCGTTGTTACACATTTTTCTTTCCAACTGTTTGAATTGTGCAATAGCCTTTGATTTTGATGATCCAAGCAGATTTTCATATTCGGGTTTCATGGGTATGCCAACCTCGTATCTACCAGTATCCAAACGACGAGTAGCTTGCTGATAAAACTCTTCACAGTACTGCTCTTCACTGGTAAAGGATGATGATGATGTTTTAACGTCCTCTATCTCCCAATATTTTGATAGATCTGATAGGTCGTGTGTTGCGATATGACAGTTAAATGTGCGAACATTGCCAGACAGGATCCATCCAAGTGCGGTCTGTTGAGCAATCGTAGCCTGAGCTGGTCCCTTGATGAGACCGTTCATGATGATTTCAGAATAGATACTTACATCCAAGAGAATATCTATTGGCTTAGACACGTTATATTCTGGATCTGCTTACTGAAGATGCTGGATATGAGGCCATGATTGTTTTTTGAATGGTGCACCAGGCAAGCAGTTAGCGACCTTTGAAAGAACCAGTGCTTCTGTAGTAAAATGATAGTCACCGTAGATAGATTGACAGTCGATTGATACCCGTCCTTTGCTTTGCCTAGCACCAGCACCTATCCCTGATACCGATGCGTTGTATCGTTGACGCTGCAACCCTAATCGCTGGACAGCGTTTTCCGATATTAATGATATTTGGGATCCCTGGTCTAGAAGTGCCCTAAGGGTGACGTAGCTGCCGTCAGAACACTTGACATTGATTGACAGCGTGGTCAACAATAACTCTTCGTCATCCCCTGCGACATGATTAACATTAGCGTGTTTGTTTGATGATTTTGATGACGAAGCGATCATTGGAGATGATGATGAAGTTGCTGGAGGAGCTGATTTTGATGATGAGGCGCACGCTTCATGGAGTATTGTATGATGGTCACCTTGACAGGTTTTGCAACGTTTCGTCGAAGTGCATTGATTTTCATCGTGACTGAATAAGCAATTTCGACAAATATTTGATTTCGACACCAATTTCAATTGTACATCTGATGTCATATTCATAAATTTTTTGCACGATAGCAAATTGCGAGCATGATTTGAATTGCACACGGTGCATTTCGAAGTTTGCGTAATGATGGCCTGATAATTTTTGTTAGTGAAACCTTTATAATTGTTTTGCTTATTATTCGATTGATTTGGGTTCCGTTTGCTTGATGATGTGGGTTCCTTATGATTTTTCATGGGCTCAAGAGCAGTAAATTTACTCTCGAGGAAAGACATTAATTCCTCCAGCTTTGGTAGGTCACGAGGATTCCTGCGTGCTTCTTTGTAACCAGCATATGTTTCTGGATCCAGTTTTTTTGCGAACCAACAACGGATCCCATGTATTCGTATCAACACCGAGATTGTGTATCGCGTGAATACATTCGGTTGAGGTATCATACAACCTTTTGATGTCTAATGATGTTTGCCTTTGGATGTTGGGTTGGTTTAGGAAGATTTCGATTTGATTGGTGAAAAGAAGCTGAGTGTTATTGTACCGGTGTAATAAGATATCCCATGCGGTATCGTAGTTATCCGATGATATATGGAGATGGTAAATGAGACGCTCTGCCTCACCCTTAAGTTTTCCCTTAAGATGCTGCATCTTCTGAGCTTTCGTGATCGAATTGTTGTTATGAATTGTCTCGGTGAACAAGTCATAAAATGTTGGCCATTGTGTGTAGTTCCCGCTGAATGACGGTATATCAATGTGCGGGGTTGATCTCTCTAAATGAGTTGTTGAGGAGATTTTCTTATGCAGCTCTCTTTTGATGTTTTTGTAGGCCAATTCATGATTGTTAAACTCCTCGTCGTACGATAGGTCACCTCCAGCTAGGATATGATCGATTTGCAAATGTTGCGCATCGATCATTGTCCACTTTGCTTGGATGTTTTTGAGCTCATCCTCAAGTTCCCATTTGTCTGATATCTGAGTGATTTTGACGCCTTTGACCAGCCGAGTGAATGCCCTAAAGTTCGTGCGTTGCAGTGATATTAGTTCGTCTAACATGCCATCAGTTTGGGTTGATTTGTTTGATTTGCCGTAAGATGAAATGAGATTCCGTACAGTTTGATAGTGATCCTTACCCTTTTGATACGTGTTGTCGTGGAAATAGTCGACCGCCACATCTTCATGCTCCGATATTTTCTTATAGTTTTGTTCGAACTCTCCCCAGAGGTTGTCTGTCGTGTTTAAACGTTTCCTGAGGTATTCCGTAGTTTTGCGGGAATCCGAGTCCTTGTTGAAGTTGATTTTGAAGGTAGTGAAATTGGCGATGATTTCCGATTGACGGGCAATAAGATCTTCCATGATGTAGGTAGGTAAAAGGAACAGTCTTACTTGGAAATATTATATGATGATGCTGATTGCGGACGCTGAACCCTCGTGCCACCCGATGATGAGCTCCACGGAGCCTGATGATGATGATGATGTCACGCCGTGATTTGCTTACCACGACCGCGCTGTCGACCTAAGCTATGTTGCTCAAGTCTAGGTTGAATGAATGAAAAAGAGTTCTCACTAAATGAGTCCACTGGTTTGATCACAGAACCACGTTCTGAGCTTGGGCGCTGAGCCTTGGGCGCGCTAGCTCAAAGTTCCGCGACGAGGTCCTGCTGCTAATCTCGAAGGACCAAAATAATGTAGGGGTCCTACACTTAATGATGATGCCGGGGCGATTCTATTGGGGATGATGATGAAATAAAACCGACCACCGCGAATGTCCGTTGAACACTGATTTATTGAATAAATGTACTTAAACAAATTAGCTTTAATGATAGGTACAAATGATGAGCACACAGAATGCACGACGCGTGAGTCTTTAAAATAACGTGCGGTTCCGTACACTACGCTTACCGCGGTTGGTCCGTGGATGGGTGACCATCTTTACATACCAAGACCCCTCCGTGCTTCGGAAAGCACGTTAAGCCGTTGGTCCCGGCTGTCATTCGTGGATCTTTGAGAGTCGTTACGGGTCGTCAGAAGCCCGAAAGTCTGACAACCAGTCTTGCCAAAGGGTATTGTGTTACCCAGTAACTGGGTTGTGGAGGTCAGATAGGCAGTCGCTCAATGTAAAATACTGGTATTCATCCGGTTAGACTGGAAGATGACCCCAACGTAGTTGGGAAAAGGCTAGGCAGATGATGAATAAAAAGCACGATTATTACCATCAAGTAAATTGATAATTCTATTGCATGTTCATTTTATAATTTATTTTAGTATCTTGTTTTCTCGAACTATAATTAAGATCTACTATTTCAGGTTCAAGGACAAATGCGTGTTATCAAAATGGACAAGTGCTACTTACTTAATATGTTTTATTTCAGTCACGAAACTTTTGACTGTGATAGAAGTTTGTCGAGATGATGAACAGAAATCCTATACAATGCGAGAGAATACCGTTCAAATCTATACATTTAGCATTTTTTGAAAACGTTTCAATATGATTTCTGGCAGAATACAGTTTAAAAAAGTCTAATAGCTTCATATCATATAGCTGGATAATTATGGCTATTTTTTTTTCTGCTTCAAAAATTGTCTCAATTTCAATTTCTAAAATATATTATTTTGTATATATATAAAAATCGTCCTTCAAAATCAACATCAATGGGAACTTCGAGCAACTAGATTTTAGAGCAGCTTTGGAGATTGATGGTAAATTACATTTTGAAATAAATAGGAAATAGTATTCGTAAAAAGTAACAAATATACTAAGTAAGGTTATTTTTCTTTGCAGCGGCCAAGTAGCAGTGGACAAGAAGACTCACGGCAGATGGTGAAATCAACAAGTCGAATGATTTTTGTTATATTTTTGTAGTAGTTTGAATAGAATCAACATTATCATTGTATACTACTTTTAATTTGTAATAAAATCAAAAGGTGAAATAAAACTTTATCAGGTAAGTAGGTATAACCTGCTGAACTCATAAGCTGCTCTTTAGGTTTTTATTTTTCTAAAAACTTTGTTATAAGTGCTTTGAAATTTAAGTTTTTTTTCACCTACCCGGCTAAAATCGCATACTAAATTGTATTTTATATTTGTTGTTATCTCATGTTTATGAATTATAGTTTCTTACGTCTGTTATGTGCAATGACTGCAATCATTATAATAATTTGTTATGCTATAAATTTCATCATCTGTATTACTTCAAATACTTTTGTTTTGATAATTAATTAGTGTAAGGTAATAAAATAAAACTATCTTCATAAACAGTATAGAATCAAGTTTTTCTAACTGAACAGACAGCTGTGCCGCTGGGGAGTTTGTTGTGCCATTTCTTCTTCCCAGCTAAAGCATTAGGAAGCGGTGAAGGGCGGGCGTTTTGTGGGTCTTATTGTAATTTTGACATTCGAAAAGTGCTGATTCTCAGCCTAGTTACATGATTTTATATAAATAGTACTTTTATTATCTTATCATCATACTCAGCTTTCTTGCCATGGGGGTAGGCAGAAACTACAGAACGACACCTACTACGATCCTTACATACTCCTTTTGCCTCGTTCACGTTCATACGTCTGGTCATACACGCACGCCGGTCGCGAGTACTACGCACAGTACGCACTACGCACAGTATTCACACCATACATGCTTCGCAAAGAACGCATTTGGGCATTTTTACAAAAATGCATGGTTGTATGTAGTCCTGTCCCTCAAAAAGATTGTCGTTTTTCTTTTCTATTATTACCCGTATTAACAAAACACGATTACTTTTAGCTTTAGTAGACACCTAGTTATTATTCCGGTAATAACTTAATTCCCCAAGTACTCGATTATTTAAATTAAATATTAATTAAGTGATAGGGAGATAGCATTTTGACTTGTCCCTGGACGATGCAACTATATTGATCATAAAATATTTACGTTTTATCCTATGAATTGACTACAGGTATACTATTTTATTTATTCACGAGATTGTGGTAGACTTTTTAAAACATAATTCAAATATTATATCTTTAATTTATTAAATCATGGGAATTCAATTATAGAACCTAAATTGTGAGCAACCTGACACGTCAAGTTTGTTACCGTATTTTTTCCATGAATTACTAAAATTTTGGTATATTTTATTTATCTAATAGCAAAACCAGAAGCTTTAAGTCATCCAACATTTTGTAGACAGTCAGTTTTGCCCATAACACTGTGTAAAGTGCAGGTGCGCAGTAGCACTCATCGCTTGGTGGAAAACTTTCTGTCAAAAAAGTTACCAAAATATTGTATAATTTAGTATGTAAACAACATGATTGTGGTAGTTTTTGAAAGCTTTAACATCTAGCTGAATAAATAAATAGTTAAAGACGATTCACTGCAATTGTACCTATTTACGTTTAATATTAATCGCGCAAAGGTAAGGTACGAGTAACGTTACGTCAGTTTTAAGTTTAATCTCACATACAAAATTAAGTTGAAATTACATCTTACTTCTTTTAGACCTATAACTTTTTGTGAAAATGCCTATTTAATTTTTTTCCTATCAATCGTTATAAATGTAGCAGACGGCGCATTTTTGTAAATGCACGCCACCCAGTGTCTATTCCACCTAAGGATCGTAACAGGTGGCGATCTGTAGTTTTTGCCTACCCCCGTGGCAAGTAAGCGTGAGTATGAAGATAGGATAATAAAAGTAATATTTATATAAAATCATGTAATTTATTCAAACTAGGCTGAGAATCAGCACTTTTCGGACGTCAATATTAAGACAGTCCCCCAAAACGCTGCCCTTCACCACTTCCTAATGCTTTAGCTGGGAAGAAGAAGTGGCCAACAAACTCCCCAGCGGCACAGCTGTCTGTTCAGTTAAAGTATTTGAAGTGACACAAATGATGAAATTTATAGCTTAACCAATTAATACAATGATTACAGACATTACACATAACAGACGTAAGAAACTATAATTCATAAACATGAGATAACAAACAACAAACAAAATACAACTTAGTATGCGATTTTAACCAGGTAGGTGAAAAAAAAAATAGTTTCAAAGCATTTATAACAAAGTTTTTAGAAAAATAAAAATCTAAAGAGCAGCTTATTGAGTTCAGCAGGTGGTTATACTTACCAAATAAAGTTTTATTTCACCTTTTGATTTTATAGTAAATACAAATTAAAAGTAATATACAATGATATTGGTGCCGATTCCCTTGTTCACAAACTAAACTAAATTTAAGTTCAGTGCATCTTTTTCTTTCTATTTCATTAAGAAGAGGACAGAAGGTAAATTTTAGTTTAGTCCTGTCAAATTAATCAGCGCCTGTCACTACTCCATACAAGTTTAGACGTGATTAAAAACTTGCCTACTAAAATTACGTCAATTTACGTCAAGCGCTGATTAATTTGACAGGACTAAACTAAAATGTATTCTTCTGTCCTTTTCTTAATGAAATAGAAAGAAAAAGATGCACTGAACTTAAATTTAATTTAGTTTGTGGACAAGGGAATCGGCACCAATATCGATTCTAGAGAAACTACTACAAAAATACAATTATAACAAAAAGCATTTAACTTGTTGATTTCACCATCTGCCGTGAGTCTTCTTGCCCACTGCTACACGGCCTATATTTGTTACTTTTTGACGAATATTATTTCCTATTAATCTCAAAATGTAATTTACCATCAAACTCCAAAGCTGCTCTAAAATCTAGTTGCTCGAAGTTCCAACTGATGTTGATGTTGAAGGACGATTTTTCACTAGAATAACATAATAATATATTTTAGACATTGAAATTGATAAAATTTTTGAAGCAAAAAAAAAAGAAAATGCCGTAATTATCCAGCTATACATTTCCAATATAAGCTGATCTCGCATTGTACAGCATTTTTTTTTAAAACGTCTCAATATGATTTCTGGCAGAATACAGTTTTAAAAAAAGTCTAATAGCTTCGGTATCATATTGCTGATAAATTCATCGTCTCGAAAAACTTCTATCACAGTCAAAGGTTCAGTGACTCAAATAAAACATATGAAGTAGCACTTATCCATTTTGCTAACACGCATTTAACATTGAACCTGAAATAGTAGATTTTAATTATAGTTCGAGAAGACAAGATACTGAAATAAATTATAAAGTGGACATGCAATAGAATTATCGATTTACTTGATGGCAATAATCGTGCTTTTTATTCATAACAAAATTATTATTATCCAATTTTAGAGCAAGGTTTTTCTTTTCTAGTGCATCTGCCTCTAGGCTTTGATTTTTCAGTCAGAAGACACATGACCTTTTTGAGTAGCAATTGACCTTTCTTGTTCACCAGCAGTTTACATTTCCTGTGTCAAATGTTCATACCACACACTGCCTATTTTTTTTACAACACAACGAAATTTATTAGCTGACATTGTTGGAATATCCATGAGACTTGTTATGTGAGCTGCCTGAGTTTAGTAGCTACCAGCAGTCACAGTTGCCCACACAAATGCAGTATTTTTTTTATTACTGCTCTTCGTAGTGCTTCCATGCTTTACCACACATACTGCACTTGAAAATTAATTCACTTCGAAATCCATCAAGTCTTTCGCTAACAAATTCAATTTGTGAAGATTCAAACATATTTCGGTGTCTTTCCAATTGGAATGCCCACTCAATTACATGCTCTAGGTCCACAAATGTCCACAATGCGATACCAAGATATCGCAGACAAACATTTATTAGGAACACTCTCCACATTCAATTTAAATGAATCTTTTTCAGGATCAGCTTCCGGCCAATTAATCTCTAAAGGTTCGACCACAGGTTCAGCTGTCACTATGCTAGTACTCCTCTAAGCGGAATTTTGGTTCTACACGCGCATATGTTCTTCGTTGTGTGTTCTGTGTAGGTAATGAAAGAAACAAATCAAAATGTAATGACCACATGTAGTGCCACTTTTACAAGCAGCATTCAGCAAGTAGATACAATAAATCATGCTTATTTGATACAAACACAAAATTTTCTATGAGGATTTCTTCATTCACTGGCATCTTCTTGGTTTCTTCAGAACGCTAAACTTTCAAACGGCTGTAATATGATTTGAAAGTAAACTTTTATCAACAGAGAAAGAACGTATCATATGAAATCCTACATCCAAACTTGGCTGTTTTACGAAGAAGAAATATAAAAAAAAAACAAATGAAAAACAAAAATAAGATTTATAACAGGGTTACGTTCTCATTACAGAAAATAGAACAATAAAAATAAAAGTTACACTTTTACTTATCTCAAACAACAAATAAGACAAATAAGAAAAAAAAATAACAGATTAGAATAAGTTATTTATAAACAAACAATAAATCACGTCTATTAATTTGAAGTAAGTAACTAACTCAGTCATTTGTTTGTTTCTGAACCAATGAGTTTAAAAGTCAAAGTTCTGACTGCACCCACAACCCGACCGCGCTGATGTAACTAAAAAAAATGTTTGTCTGTCTGAAACTTTACAACATGCTTAAAACGTATTCTATTTTATAAGTACTTCAATTTTGCAAATGTTTGCAAACTCGTTGGGTTACCGAAT
Organism: Atethmia centrago; assembly: GCA_905333075.3. Lineage (NCBI taxonomy): Eukaryota > Metazoa > Arthropoda > Insecta > Lepidoptera > Noctuidae > Atethmia > Atethmia centrago. The sequence continues at coordinate 13,703,406 of HG995387.1, forward strand.
TATAATATTTAATTTAATTTTTTGTTGACCAAAAAATATAGGTACAAATACATTAAAGTTATGATAACCACTGACTTTGTATTGTACTTATGTAATTGAGACGTAGGTAAGTAATTAGTATTGTGACGAGATTTCAGCGTCTAAAATCCAGCTAATGGGCCAACTTGTTGTTACTAAAACCGCCCAAAACTTATGTACTTATTTTTAAAATAAAATTGCGTATCTTAGAAAAATTATTACTACCTATACCTACAATAAAATGCAATAATTTGATTAAATTGGAATCAAGTACATACTAGAAATATTACAATTTGAATCAATGAAAATGCAAAGCATACAAAATAAAAATAACACGCAAGAAATTCCGCGTGCCAATACATTGCACCAGCGAGCATCAAAATTGTATTTTATTACATGTCGATCGGATAAACTAAGTTTGGCAACGTTTCCTAGTATTTCTTTCAATGTAGGTCAAGGTTGCGAATACAGGTTGGGAAGAATGCGTTGTCGTTCTTCCGCTTATAACCTATTTACGACCAATGATATTTATGTTGCCTCACAACAGTATTATGTAATAAAATTGTTTACATTGATAGGGTCGTCGGTTATAGGTTTTTATAATGTTTGTTTTTGGTGAACCTGTTCATGAACGTTAGGAAAGAAAATAAATGAATTATTCAAATCAAATCAAATCAAGATATTTATATTTCACATAAACCTACATGGGCACTTATGAAACGTCAGAAGCTAGGTGCACGGTTCCAATTGGTCGTTTCCTATGGAGAAGAGCCGGCAAGAAACTCCACGGTTACTCTTTTAAAAATAATTGGCTTTAACAATGTTTTCAAATTACACAAATTAGGTATGGGAGGACAGTGTAGGCCTGTCGAGACGTACTTAACAAAAAAAAAAAAGAAAAGAAAACGGTCTACAAAAGATCTAGTCTATTAAGCCTACAACGTTCTCACATTCATCACGTACACAAGAATCCATGTAAAATAATATAATAATACTAAGTCTGAAATATAAATTGTAGGTATATAATGTCAAATAGTGAAAATATAATGTCAAAAAACTATGTCTAAAAAATAATAATAATAAACATCGTAATTTGGGAGCAGTTAATAGACATTTCCATAGTTATGCCGTTTCTGATGTACCAGGGAAGCCACATGTGCAGAGGGAATTATTTCCAAACTTCCTTGTCTTCAACGTAGTCTTATGATTTGCTTGTTTTTGTTAATCTAAATTTGGGTATCACAATTTCATGTTTACTACGTGTATTTATATTATGGAAATCACTTCTTGTTTTGAAAAGACAAGTTTTTGCGAACATACTTTCTAAGATATAAAGAGAAGGCAGAGTTAGTACATTAATTTCTTTGAATTTGTTTCTAAGGGACTCACGACGACCCATTCTATAGACTGCGCGGATTGCCCTCTTTTGTAAGATAAAAATTGAATCTACATCAGCTGCCGATCCCCACAGCAGAACGCCATAAGACATACTCGTAATACTGTGGAAATAAGCAAAGTATACTAACCTAGCTGTGGCTATATCAGTCAACTGTCTAATTTTTAATACTGCATATGCAGCTGAACTTAATCTACCTGAAAGAACTCTAATGTGGGCTCGGGACATTGCAATTTTAAATCTAGAGTAATTCCTAGAAATATAGTTTCCGTAATAGCATCTAGTCTCTTGCCATTAAGTTTTAAATTTAGAGCCACTTGGGGTACATTTGGTAGTGAGAACTTAATACAATATTGTAGGTATTACATTGATTTAACAGAATTATAATAACGCCTACACGCCATCTAGCGTTCTATTTCTAAACTATCGCCATCAGTCATGGCACAAATGGTACTCTAATTTGCTTGTCAAAACTCACGCACACTAATAAACAAGTGTCAAATTTTGCCTGAATTTCACGATCGTTTTTCTCAATAAATAATGTAAGTAGTGATGCCAGATTGGGGGGAATCCCCCCAAATTTTCGGGTATTTTTAAGTTATGGGGGGAGAATTGGGGGGACAATATTTTTGGGAGGATATTTGGAGAGAGAAAACTGTGTGTGGAGGAAACCGGGGGATTTCCAAAACTGTAATCCGGGAAAAGCCACGGCTCGCCGTGTTGATTTAATTGGTAGTTTCAAAAGATATTTAGCGCAGCGTTATGAATTACGTTTGTACAGCTTCCGGCTGTTTCTAATTTATGATTTTGATCACTCTTTGACACGCAAGAAAATATTACCTACCAACACAAGTTATTAAAATCTTCAGGCATCCAGTTAAATAAATAAATATTCTAATACCTTTAACAAAAATAAACAGTAATGAAAGCTATTGCTGAAATAATATAAAATTGTATTTCATTAATAAATAAATATTTTTCCATTTGTGGGGGATTTTTTCTTCAAAACCTGTTTTTGGGGGAATTTCGGGGAAGGTTTGGCGAGTAAGCTGTTGCTGAAATAGTATAAAATTATATTTCATTAATAAATTATTATTGTGCCATTTGTGGGGGATTTTTTCTTCAAAACCTACATTTTGGGGGTATTTTGGGGAAGGTTTGGGGAGAACGCGAGACGGTCATCTGGCAACACTGAATGTAAGTTATTTCCTAAAAAGGTTAGAGGCGATCACATTTCATTATGGAAAAGTGATAAAATGATTCGTTTTAAACAAAGAATGTCCATGTTTAGCGTAAAGCCTGACTGAAAAATGTTTGGACGGCCCATAGGAACATCCCCGTTAAATAAGGTGTCCACACCATCCACTATGTCCTTTCTGTTAATACCAGTACTATTACCTAATAGCAAAACCATTGTAGAATAATTGTTTAGGTTTGTGCTAGCAATTCTTTTAATCATTTGTTTAAAAATGATGTTATGATAACTATGATTGGTAAAACTATGGCTAAGGTAATTGAGTAACATTTTTCCAAAGCCTGAACCTAATTCGTCACAAAAAAATATTGATTTATGTTGCTGTGAACTAACACAGGTCTCTGCTGGGAGAGCCAGCAGGAGGGGGCAAGTTAGGCTGAGGCTGAACTGGTAGTAATTGGTTGACACAGCTGCATGAGAGGCTATTTGTCAGAGACTCATACCTCTCAGCATTGCCTTTCACCAAATCCAGTAGTTCCCCAGCCTCAAACGAGCGGTCACTTAGTTGTTGTTGTGAAGTCTCATATTTTTCAAAAATATCCTTCAGCAAGTGCACCTTGTGTACGAGTATTAAATCATTATTGGAGCTGGATATCTATGTTATATTTTTCCCTACATTTATCCAACTCAACAAGTACAAGTATTTAATGTTTTTGATAGAACAACACATTCCTTTCTTAGTGAAAGATTTGATTTTGAGAGTTTTTGTTTTTTAATTGCTCTCTGTGACCGTTTAATTAATTTCTTGATTTTAATGTATTTTTTTAATTTATTGTGACTCATAACAATAGGACTTAATGGTATGGTTTTGCAATTAGACGAAGTTAATAAGGAATTAGATGGAAATGTTAAACACGTGAAGTTACAAAGAATAAACTGCTTCTAATGTAAGACACAAACTTGATTGACAATAACAAGTTTACGAAACATTACAGGTTTAATAGTAAATATAAATAAAATTAAATAACAATTAGTAAGGCTTAATGAGCATATTTTTTGTGTAGTAAATTGTAGTGTTTATTGTCTAAGCGAATGTTTTCGTCGTTGACTTTGCTTCCACTAGTTGCCAAGCAAAAGAAAACCGTGCTAGTGTGTGATGGACGTAGCTCAGAGACCTGAGCAGTATTTTGTGATGTTCTGCGGTCTATAAATGTTATGTAGAATAAAATAAATAAAATGTCAGTAGGGGAGTATTTTGTAATACTCCCCGGGATTGATGATATTTTGAAATCCGTTGGATTGGCTCGTTGACAGCCGGGTTAATATCCTTTTTGTTCGAAGTTTTCGCGACATAAAATACTGTATAACCACTGAATATATTACTTAATAACTAGGTAGGACTATATTATACTAATTTAACATAACTAGAACACTTTTATAATTTTTCTAAAATATAATTATTTAATTAATTTAATATAATTTTGTATTTAATTTAAATAGGGCAATAAAATATATAAAAAAAGGCCAAGTGCGTGTCGGACCACGCACAATGACGGGTTCCGTAGTTGGGAAATTGGTACGAATTTATCCCAAAAACAAACTTAACATTGTAATTGAAAAACATGTCAAAAAAAAATCAAAATCAAAAATCAAAATGTATATTTCAATAACTTAAAAATACGTTTACATTAAGGTCATTAGGGAATTTCCATTTAAGTAAGAAATATACTTGTGTTAGGAAGTTCCGTTCTTCTACTAGTTACGGCTTGCAGTTTATGCTATTGAGTAGACATTCCACTTTGGTGAAGAAGAAATCAAAAACAAAGTAATAACTAATTTAATTAGAGATGCGCTGTCGACCTGTCGTGCTGAGGTGTGTATGAGTGCGTGCGCGCGTGTGTGTTTGTGTGTGTGCTTATGTGCGCGAGTGAGTGTGAGTGTATGTGTGTTAACGATAATATATAATAAGTTATGATGAATGTTATTACTTAATGAAAGTAAGGGAGAAGTACTCTCAGAAGCTATTTAACCGGAGTTGTAATATTATAAGCTTATCGTTTGGACTATATTCTCAATCTCATCGTAAGTTTTGGACTTTAACCATTTAGTCAGAGCGTTTTTGCAGTCTCGACATGAAAGTAAGTAGATATTTAATTCCTTGTTAATTAGGTTATATAAGTGAGAGGATTGCCTAGCGTATTGTCTCTCAACAAACGTTGATTTAACATGAACGTTGGGGATCATGTATCCTTCTCCACTGTCTAGTCGTGGTATCAAAAGTGCCAGACTCAGCAGATTTTTTGACCTTGTATCATCCGCGTATGAGTAGATGTGACCTCTTTCAATGTTCATATAATATTACAGAGGCTATTTATATAAACTAGGAACAAAGGGGGACCAAGGACACTTCCTTGACCGACGCCGTAAGTAGTAGTTTCATCTAAGCTAACAGTGTCGCCAATTTTGATTTTTGTTTCCGACCACATACATAGTCCTTGAATAAATCAAGTGGCTGACCTCTAATGCCATTACTTTCTAAGGTGTCCAGGAGAGTGGAGACAGAGACAGTGTCGAACGCTTTTTTGAGGTCAAGAAAGACTGTGAGGTACCTGTCTCCACTGTCTACTTTACTGCCTTTTTGTGCGATCGATAGCTTGTTCGTCTTGATGGTATATTAAATTAATCAATATGTCACCAGTGATTATTATATTTTTACTGGGTGCGATAGTAGTAATGTGTTGATTGAGGGAGTAAATAAACTTATCGGAATTAGACGAAGAGGGTGATCGGTAGATTGCCAAAATTATTATATCCGGATTGATGCTAATTTGCAGGCAGGATGTTTGTGAAAGTATCACTTCGTTTACTTATAGCATTGTGTGTATTTTTGATGTACGCGACCACTCCGTCTGCTTTATTTAAATGGTTAGTCGTTTGATAGGATGAGTAGTTACGAGTATGTATTTCTGGTATTCGTTTCTTAGGGTTTAATCTGCACTCGCTTAGTGTTACTATGTCAACTTTAATTTCCAGATTTACCAGGTTAAGTTGAAGGTCATTAAAGTTGGAATATATACTTCTTATATTTGGAGACACAATTGTGATATCTGTTGATCTTATTCTTATTAATTTGGTGAGTTCTAGAACATTCATGAGCTTGGGCAATCTCTGTATTATCAATTTTATTCAGGGCTTGGGTGTTATTCATAATTAAGATTGTTGTAAGTACAGCTATACATAACTTTATTGTGACTGGGTGTGTGGGCGGTATGAAAGGTAAGTGTGTGTATTTCGTGAATGCATGGGATTAGATGGGATACATATTTTACACTTAAAGAATAACTTATTGTATGTGAGTGTTAGATGTGTGAATAAGCCCGTTACTTTTAAATGATTAAACATCCTAATAATATTATAAATGCGAAAGTTTGTAAGGATGGATGGATGTTTGTTACTCTTTCACGCAAAAAGGATTTGGATAAAATTAGGCACACATAGTTTATAACCAGGAATAACACATAGGATACTTTTTATCCCGATATACCCACGGGGTCAAAACTTATGCGGGTGAAACCGCGGGGCGCATCTAGTGATTATATAAAGCAAATTATTATGTTCTTTTATAGCAATTAAGGGTTTTTAATAACAAGTAAATATAAGCAGTAAAACGTAGCCACCGTAGTATTATTATATTATCTAGTCATTCTTGCTGCGTTAGGTTATGAACCTGCGATTCGCTTTTAATAAGTATAGTGGGTGAGTTTTCGTTTTTCTTGACGTAAACTTTGCCGTAAGCAGTCCAGCATAAATTATACACTCTAGTTTTTGCCAGATCTCTGGGTAGAAAATATAATCTAGACCCTATTGTGGACAGTTGTTCCGTCACAAAAACTGGAGTATTTTCTTCAGATTTAAAATCTAAATGTTTCGCGCAGTTTCTCTTTGTTTTTCTTATTGAATTCTTTCGTCTTCTTTAGGAATTCGGTTTTGGGAAGTGTTGAGCCCATTTCAATTATAATTGTACTGTTTTTAGTGTTCGACCGTTTATTCTGTACTCAATATATGTCTGTAATATCTTTTGTTACTATTTCACATTCGATGGAATTCGATAAACAAGTAACCATTTTTATTAAGTCGTCTTTCTTTTCCATTGCCACCTTTGGAACATTTTTTATCTCGAAGTTTGCCTTGCGACTTCCTCGTTGTAGGTCCTCGATTTTATTCTCCATGATCACCATGTATTCATTATCTTTTTTAGCCTGAGTTTCTAGCAGTTCAATCTTCTTTTTGAGATCGTCATTATGGGCTGAAAGAGCGGCCATTGCAATTTCAATATTTACATTCGTGTTTTTAATTTCCATTAAAGTGGGTAACTTTTTTTATTTCCTCGTGCTGAATTGCCATCATAGTTGATATCATGTTCCTCATTTCCTCCTTACATAATACATAATCAGCCTATAATGTTCCCACCGATGGGACACAGGCCTCCGCTCAGTGAGAAGGAGTGAGCCGTGATCCACCACGCGAGCCCAGTGCGGGTTGGTAGATGTCACATGTCTTAGAATTTTTGGTTCTAGGACATGCCGATTTCCTCACGATGTTTTCCTTCACCGTTTTGAGCAGTGGCGATGAAATAATTTACACAAAGTAAAGCGCCTGTCAGGGTTCGAACCTACGACCTACAACTCGTAAGTCGCGACCGTTACCACTGGGCCACCACTGCTCTAATAAAAATATGAAAAGTATTTCCTCCTTGAAGGCATTGAATTCATCATTGTCAAATTCAAGCCCCCTCGGCCTCTTAGCACGTTGAAATACAAAGCTGGAAGGAGGAGTACGTTGTTCCGTTTGTTCGGAAATATTAGATTCGGAAAGCAATTTAGTGCCCAATTCCTGCATAGTGGGTAACTCCTTCACTCAATCCGGGATAGCTCCTTCAATACTGGTGTGATTTAAATGAATTTGGTATCAATTTAAAGTTAACAGTTTAACCTTTAAAATGGTACCATTTTTATTCTTAACTAGTTATTAAGTACTCAAGATCCCGCGGAATCAATTCCAAGTAAGTGATTCCATACTTTTGCTCGCGAGTGTAGTACTAAGCGATTCTTTGCTAAAGCGGGGACAGGCAGACAGACAGACAGACGGACATGGCGAAACTGTAAGGGTTTCTTTTTTATTACGGAACCCTAAAAATACCTTGATCCCTAGACAATTTTGATGTGTATACATACTCACATACATACAATGATACCGGTCAATCGGTTTCTTTTTGCTTCGCCGTAGCCGGGTAAAAATAGGGTTTATATTATTACAGCCTAGTTACGACGGCTTAAATGTTTAACTTTAATAAAATTAGGTTAATAATAAAAAAAAAATGAAATCAAAGGGGATCCCGTACAGAAAACCCTAATAAATGTATGATACCAACGTATTTTGATAATGCTCGATCATAAATGATACTGAATCTTTCCAATGTAAATGGTAGAAAATCTAGTCAAAGCAAAAAACCGGCCCTGGGGAGTAACCATCACCTCTTATAGCAGTATTATTATAATATTACTTTACAGTGGGAAAGTGATGGAGCTATACAGTACTTATAGCTCCATCTCTTTCTCACGCTAAAGTAATATTGAAATAATACTGCTATAAGTGGTGATGGTTGCCCCCCTGTGCGTCCGACACGCACAGGGGGTGCGTGTCGGACCACGCACAATGAAGGGTTCCGTGGTTGGGAATGTTGGGATGAATTTCCCAAAAACAAACTTAACATTGTAGTTGAAAAACATGTTCTCCCATAGATCGATATATGCCACGGTCAATTCTCCAACTGCAAATTTAAGTAGGTCGACTATTACATACTCGTTAACTTGTAAAGCCTACTTAGCTGTGATAGTTTTCCTTTTAATTTCATTATATGTACTACTGCCATGATTTTTTTCATATCTCACTAGCAACCATTTACAGCGTGGACAGACAGACAGACAAACAACAGACAGACAGACGGACATTTTTTTTTTTGGATGGGAAATTATCAAATAACTTCTCCCGCTCTGGGCGGAGCGGGAGGGTGTGTCAGACTCTTACTGACTAAAACCCACCCGTATTCCTTCCGATGCCTGTGTTGCAGGGGCCTCGGTGACCCATTAGTACCTTCCCGCGACCCCGGCAGGAGACAGACGGACATGGCGAAACTATAAGGGTTCCTTGTTTACTACGGAACCCTAATGAGCGTTGAATTGAGAATATTTGAGTACCCTTCCGTATTTTGGAAGTCGATTAAACTAACGTCACCATTTTTACAATTTCGTTATCAGATGAACTAACATGATTTAGAAGTTACGAATTGTGATTAACTACTATTGTGGCAAAGTAAAATGATTAATTTGGTTAATTAATTAAACTCATCAGTGTAATCGTGTTAGTTAAATGGGAAAATGCGTGTTGCACATAGATTGTTTTTGGGTTCCGTGTCTGTTTTAGATTTTTACTAGCAACGTGGACCACCATTCAGCAGCTTTCTTTTAGTGGGCTTTCAAAAAATTTGTTATTTTTCGAAATAACTAAAAACCAAATACTGCCTACCCTGAATTATTTAACCTATTGACCGCCACGTCAAAAAAGCAAAATCGTGCCCTCGGCGCCAAGCTACGAATTTTAAATTATTCCTTAAAACCTGTCATGTAGTCGTGACCGTGGCGTGCTGGGCACATTTTGGTCTGTCATCTATACATGACTGTGGTGGTCAAAAGGTTAATTGATGAATAGTTACCATTACCAATTTCCATATAATAGGATTTCCTCTAGGGTCACAGTTAGTAAATCGATTTTCTTTTTAATCTTTCAGTACATACTTTATAATGTTATACCTTCTTATTCTATTGTAGAACACTGAAATATTTCGGATTTGTAAAGTGTCCGGGAAGGCACAATATCTTTTTATTTCCGATGTTCCTAAGAGTTTTTTGTTCAGATCAAAACAGGTTGTAAAACCGTTTCCAATGACAAAATCATAGTAAAGAGGGAATATTTCCCCTCTTTATGCTATGCTCCGGCCCAATCCGCGACATAATTGCCTACTGTCTCAGGGTTGTCACTTTTAGCTAAGTTTTAATTCAGTGCCTATAAATTGGCAAATACAACTTCGCGACCCGGGAAGTTGTATTTTTTACTTGTATTGTCTGGGTACAGGGTTTGTGAGGTCGGTTTTACCTAAACTATGATGACAAAAGCTAACGCCTGCCTCTTAGTCTATAATCAAATTTTTGTTCTGTTGTTATGATTCGAACTTTGCTCTATTTATCTGATTCACAATTAGTCAATTACTTATTTTTAATTACGATTTTATAACTGTAAGTAGGTACTTAGTTACCATACCTACAATACTGAGAAATCGGCATGACTAAACGTAAACAAAGCAATACCGGCAAATTAATTGACAGATCAAAAGTACCTAATACATTCTAGTGGGAAAGTAGGCCTACCTACTTCCTCTGTCTGATAGAAAACTAATACAACAAAAAATAAGTAAGTAGGTATCTCATTAAATTATATGCTAGAATAAGTGACTTGCTTACCTTTCCTGTTCAATAGGTAATCTGAACAGAGATAATTCTGGAATCGATGAATTATTAAGACACCCAAACACACAGCAATACGTTTTCCTGCGATCATCACACATTTTTCATTTAGCGGTGCCGAAAAGCCGTGACGCGTGAACCTCGAGCGGTGTTAGCCTCGACTGGCGCACTGAGAAACGGGTCGAGATTTTGTTTAAGTGTGCGTGCGGCGACGCATTGATACTTTGACGCACACATACAAGCCGCGCGCGGTGCATTTGTATGAAGATAACTTACTTCCCCTCTCTTTATACTATGACAAAACGGTCAACTGCCTAATCAGCATTAACGAGGTAATAGTATTTTTATCAACGAAGCGATGCGCGCTTTAGTTGTGGTAACCAAACGTATTGAGTAGCGTCAGTACATAACACACACGCACGCGCACACACACACTTCCGACTTCGCCATTGTCTCGGACGGTACCGAGAGCTCCTGCGCTTACACATACATTCACAGCGTATTTGTACAATTGGTAACCACAAGTAAAGCGCGCGTCTCTTCGTTAGATAGACATACTGTAACAACTGTGTTTTATTTAGTTGATTAAACTTCTCGCACACAATTAAGTACAAAGTGTATGTGTGTGTGTTTGTGTGTTTTGTTAAAATACTCTAGCTAATTCCCTCGTTGATTACTACAGAACAATTACAGCAATAACTCATCAAAATATTATCTTCCAGCAAATCGTTGTTAAGTCTTTCATAGATACTCACAAAAAAAAAATTCAATGAAGGAACCATAAAAACTTTAATTCCACACACACATCCGTAATTCAGATTATGAATGGTCAAGCGATTCGCATCGTATTCGTGGAGGGTCATTATGTTTCAGTTAGTTCTCATAAAAGTTAAGTATCTGTGCGTTCCGTTCCTCGACTACTTGCTTGTTTATGTTATTTATCATACAAATATAAATAAATAAAATTGTGAAATGTTCTATGGACAGGGGGAATATATACGTAAACGTTAGGTATGTACTAAACCTGAAGTATTTTTTTAAAGCTGAAAGGTCATTTATTTTTATACAGGTAGAACACCTACTAGGGACTCGAAATATCAGTTCCCTACTTTTTATTTCTTCTTTTTTTTTCTTCAACTTTGAACCTGTCGTGCTCTCTTGCAATTTATTCTGAAACGTGGGTGCATTTAGAAACATAAAATCTCACATTATTACACAAACAGACCCGGAACCACAAACCGTAGACCATTAAAAAAATTATTGAAATTTATTGAATATTTGTTTGGTGCAGGAGTCCAACTCCTGACAGCGCAGTAGCCAATTGCTCAGGGATTGCGCTTCTATGTGATACTTAAATGAACAGTCAGCAGTGAAAAGATGTATACATCGATAAGTATTCATTTCATTGTCTCCATATTTTGTGTCCCATGACACAGTTACAGTCTATACAAATAAATAAAATTGAAGTGACTGTTTGTAATGTCAAAATGACAGCTTTTTGGATGTTAAGCGATCAAACCAAAAGAAATCGTTTGCATGAAGTCATTCTCCGTTACCCAAGACCGCTACTTGTACCACCTATTGAGCTCCGCAATCGCAGAGCCAGTTTACAATGGGCTCGTGAACACAGAAATTGGGCAGATGAGGAGATACTCGTAGAAGAGTGGTGTTTGGTGTGTTTTTTCTGACGAATCTCGCTCGTATGTGACCAGATTATGGGCCACATACTAGACGTACACGTTATTGGAGGACCCCTGGACGCGTAAGAACGTTTAAAATCATGCCACGCCAACCACGCCTCGTATTATTTTAATATTACATCAGTGTGAGAATGAGATGAAGCTATACAGGGGATATAGCTCCATATCTTTCCCACTGTGATTAATATACAATATTAAAATAATACCCCCCAGGAAGTCCATGGTGGAACAATCATGATATGGGCGGGTATTTGATTCGACGGAAGAACCGAACTGATTAGGATCAGAGGTAATCTCAATGCACAGATTTATGCTGAAACGATTGTATCAGATGTTTTCATTCCTTTGCGGACCCAATTTGGTGCTTCATTTCTGCTTATGCATGATAAAGCACGTCCACACACTGAAAGAGTCGTTGCAAATACACTTGCCGTAGCTGATAGCAACGTCCTGCCATGGCCTACTCAATCGCCAGATTTGAATCCCACTGAGCTCGCTTTTTTTTTGTGTTTGAAATCATCAAATAACTTCTCCCGCTCTGGGCCGAGCGGGAGGGTGTGTCAGAGCCTTACTGACTAAAACCCACCCGTGTCCCTTCCGTTGCCTGTGTTGCCAGGGGTCTCGATAACCCTTTAGTACCTTCCCGCGACCCCGGCAGGCATCGGCTCTAGTGGACCCCTACATTTGTGCTGACGACATCTCTTTGAGGCGCGCGTGGAATACAACGCGCCGTCGACCCGGGCCTGGTCCTTACCGGACGGTGAGCTACCCGTTGCTCACCGTCCGCAAGCCAACGCCTACGGTGGCCGGAAATCAGCCCGCGGCGTCTCCTGCGGCGGCTAGGGGCGAGAGGGCACAAAATTTGCCTTTCCCTCAACCATCCCGCCTCCTCCTTCGTGAGCCTACTCGCAGAAGGAGGTGACGGCTGCCCATGATTGAGCTCGCTTGGGATATGCTTCAAAGAAGAGCTGCCGAGTATGGATGCCGTACACGTATAGGTACAGACACCAGAAAATCTTTTTCGCCTGTTACAACGGACGTGGGCGGCTAGTCCGCAACGTGATTTGGATGAACTCATATTGAGCATGCCGAATCTCTGCGATTGGGTTAAATACGCGTTAACGGTGGGATATACAGACTACTAATTGTTTATTTTACGCTTTTATTGCGTAAAATAAACAATTAGTAGACTGTATATACCTTTAAAAACTTTTATTTATATCTTTTTATCACATTTTCATGTCAGGATTAACCTTATATAATATAAATTTCTATGGGATTAACTAAGATGAAGAAAAATCCAGCGTAAGGAAAAAACGCGAAGTCTTTATTAGCGCTACAGGAGTACGTACTACGCACATACGAGAACATTTTATTTAATCAATTTATGACACTTTTACTTAATTTCAATAGGACAATAAAATATATTTCAAAAATACCTCGATCCCTAGACACTTTAATGTGTGTATATATCGTTTCATGGTTAAACAATGTTTTATTTTGGATTTTCAAATAGATTATGTACTACTATTTGACTGATAGATAATCTCATGAAGTCATAACATAAACTGATAATATCGATTCAAATCCCGGTCGGAAATCAGGTCGGATTAAATGATGACAACCTCATTAATATCAAAAACATGTTCCATTATTTTCTTTTTGTAAATTATTATTGTATTGTGACACTGCATTTTCTAGTTCGCGATCAATAAACACTTATTTTATCGATGTTTGCGATAAATGTATTTTAAATTACTTTGTTATCTGTGAATTCGACTTTTATCAATTAGTGTAAATCACCGCTCTCAGCCATGTTACTTAATTCTAATTGATTCAAAGAGTTACCTAACATGGTTTTATTGTATGCGGGCTATAAGTATAATTTTAATGTAAAAAACAAATCAGGAACCACTAATTGGAGATGTTCCAATCATAAAGAATGCAATACCTTTACTACCTTGAAGGCTAACTATATCATTGTAAGAGAAGGAAGACATTTAATTGGTGCTACAATGGACGAATGCAAGAAGGAGTATGTGTCAAATTAAATACTGTGCCGAAAATATTCGAAGAACATTTTTATAACAATGTGACCAATAATGAAATGGCTGCGCGTGAGATCCCTCCGTTTTTTTTTCCAAGAAAGATACTTTATATAGGGCACGAGCAAAATATTTGAAACTAATATTAAGGATGTAAAATTACCGGAGCACATTGTTAAAGATTTATTTTTATTTGACGACGGCGATGACAAAAATAAATCGTTACTGAACTGGCAAAACAAAAGTTGAAAATTGTTAGGTACCTACTACATGCTACAGGGATGGCACTTTCCGAGCGGCACCTAAGCCTTATACATGAGCAAAAGAATTGGATTGAGCAATACTCGCGAAGGTAAAAAATTTACGCGTCTTTGCACTTTATTACCCTTACTACCGCCGTTAATAATAGAATTCCTGAAGCATATCTGGCAAGCATTTGTGAAATAGCACCACAAAATGAGTCCTTTACGAAATTCTGGAACTATTTTGATAATCAATGGATCATAAAAGTAACCAGTGATGTTTTTAGTAGTTATGGCAAAAATAATAGGACAACTATGTAACGCCATCGAAGGGGCCAGCATAGACGCATTATAAACACAAAAATAACAACTAAACCATCATTGTTTAAATGTATTTTAATTTTGAAAAAAGAAGCAAATTTCCAAGATGTCGCCCAGAGCGGGAGAAGTTATTTGGTGATAACCCACCCAAAAAAAAAAAAAATGTCAAAATTAAAAAAAATACCGCTTTGCATTTTAAGGAAAACATAAGAAGTTATTACAAAAAGTTGAAAGAGGAATATTAATTATTTACAACATTAGTAAAATTAGTGTAAGTGATTAATGCATCTAGCTACTTTGAGAAAACAATACTGAATCATATTACATTAGAAAAATCCTAGACCATTCTGTGGTTGGTGCTCAAATGAAAGGTATCCAAGTGAGATAACGCGCACTGGGGCCGATGCCTGCCGGGGTCGCGGGAAGGTACTAATGGGTCACCGAGGCCGCAACACAGGCAACGGAAGGAATACGGGTGGGTTTTAGTAAGTAAGAGTCTGACACACCCTCCCGCTCCGCCCAGAGCGGGAAAAGTTATTTGATGAATTCCCATCCAAAAAAAAAAGAAAAAGTGAGATAATGCGAATATATAAATGTCCACATTATTTTGGCTTCGTAAAACATACTTATAAATGTTGACTTACCCCACTTCATGATTTTACCGCCATAGATTGTGATTGCTACCTTATGTCATGGTACTTAAAGCATGTATTTGATTAACTTTTATTTTCGAATATTTACTGAATATGGGTGCTGCAAATATCTATCAAATTACATACAATTTATGCTTATGACGGAGTTTCCCCAATTAATCGGGAAAATCCGTCTACTTACTACCTTTTAAAAATACATGCTTATTTTCATGTTGACAACAGTTATATTACGTTACAGTACGTATTATTACGTTACAGTTATATACGTTTGTAAAAGTATCTGTTAAGTGATAAATAAGGAATCTTTGGTCATCAATAATATTCAAAACATATAATTATGTAAAAAAATCAGCCATAGGGTGTTTATCAAATCAAGCTTGCAATAAACTAACTTCGCCACCTTGACCTTAAATATATTATTGAGATAGTTTAGGCAAAAAGGAGTCGGAAAATGTTAGTTTTAGTTCATAAAATAACAACAACAATTTTAAAATTCCATTCAACGTTTTCAGTTTTTTTAATCTGTTAAAAAAACACCATGAAATAGTAGCCGCCATGTTATTACGTCATACGGCTATGTTAACAAAAACGTGTCAATTATCATTCAAAGATCAGCGCATTTGTTTTCATAGCCCAGTGACGTCATGACCACAGAGCAACATGACGTCCACTGCGTCCAGCGTTTTCGTCAACCTACGCGCGAAATTTGAAAATGAAAAATTTTAAATGCATTTTTATGGCACTAAACGATTGAATAAAAATTTTGTGATTTTTTTTTTGGCATATTAACACTATAGAATTTAATTAAGACACTTCAAAAATGGGTGTAACTGACTTGCAAATTGCAAAAAACGTAAGATCGCGGGCTACCACCCACCACTGCAGATCCACCTTATGTTCTATGGGACCGCGCAAGAAGAATTTTCAGAATCGGTTATCAATTGATGTAAATATCTATGAACATACATTAAAAACATTCAGACGAACATAGACCTCGTCTTTTTAGGGTTCCTTAGTAATCAAGGAACCCTCAAAAGGACTGTCTGTCTATCCCTGCTGTAGCTCAGATATGCTTAGTACTAGAAAGCTGTAATTTGGCATAGATATATATATATTAATCACGCCGACAAAATACTAAAATAAAATCATGAAAAAAAATTTTTTTTGGGTACCTCCCTTGCACGTAATGTGGGGATTAATTTTTTTCTCGTCTATCCCATGGTGTGGGGTATCGTTGGATAGGCCATTTAATTAGTAAATATTATGGGTCTGTGAACAACACTTTTCGATTCAAGGATTCACTTGCGTAATATTAAGCAATAGAGCTAATTTTTCTTAGAGTCAAGTCCCAGCTAAAAGGTTGTTTTTGGAGATGTGAAAAAATCATGGCAGTAGTATACATATATAACGACATTAAAAGGAAAACTATCACAGCTAAATAGGCTTTACAAGTCAACGAGTAATAGTTGACCAACTTTTTTTTTTTTTGGGTGGGAAATCTTCATATAACTTCTCCCGCTCTGGGCGGAGCGGGAGAGTGTGTCAGACTCTTACTGACTAAAACCCATCCGTATTCCTTCCGTTGCCTGTGTTGCGGGGGCCGCGGTGACCCTTTAGTACGTTCCCGCGACCCCGGCAGGCATCGGCCCTAGTGGACTCTATATTTGTGCTGACGACATCTCTTTGAGGCGCGCGTGGAATACAACGCGCCGTCGACCCGGGCCTGGTCCTTACCGGACGGTGAGCTACCCGTTTCTCACCGTCCGCAAGCCCGCGCCTTCGGTGGCCGGAAATACGCCCGGGATTCTTTACGCCCAGGGCGTCTCCTGCGGCGGCTAGGGGCGAGAGGGCGCGAAATTTGCCTTTCCCTCAACCGTCCCGCCTCCTCCTTCGCGAGCATTACTGAGAAGAAGGAGGTGATGGCTGCCCATGCCAATAGTCGACCAACTTAAATTTGCAGTTGGAGAATTGACCGTGACGTGTATCGATGTATGGGAGAACATGTTTTGAAACTACAATGTTAAGTTTGTTTTTTGGATAAATTAAAGTAAGTAAAACTACGGAACCCTTCGTTGTGGTCCGACACGCACTTGGCCGGTTTTTATTTGAATTTTATCGGCTTATAACGACTACTTTTAAAATTTCATTTACTTTTACCTTTCCTTATCAAATCATGTCTCGTGACAATTTGTGTACATACAAATGTCACTAGTCATCAAATATGTAGCATTTACACGGTAATATATAGATAATACTCGTATTACCGTGGCATTTAGATATGTGTGTAAACAAAAGTTAAGTACCTTGTTTTCATTACCTAGGTACCTATATTATTATCGACGCGACGCACGGTCAGCTGACGTACGATTAGATAATTAAGGCGCGCGGATATATGATTTTAGTGACTTTTATATCTGTTATTATCTTATTACGCCTTCATATAATGGAAGTAATGTATGCAAAAAAAATATGTTAAACTAGAACGCATACACATCAATATTATATGTGAATATTTAAGTATTGTAGCAAAATACTTTATGAAATAAATTCAGGAAGTAAGGTCTACCCAAACCATAGAAAACTATATTACTTTAAACAACATAGGATATTTTCATGATTTTTTTTTTGTATGTACAGAATATTTTATTATCTATAATTCTGTGATTTTGTTCAAATATTCATATATTTTCGTTATTTAAAATAAATATTCCCTGTGAAACCGAACGGCGCGCGGCGGCGGCGAGAGGGCGCGGGCGTGAGCACGACGCGAATATAGGTACCTACGCCAGTTAGATCAGCTAGGCCTCCAAAACTGACAGTCAAATTATTTATTTCAAATAGGCACATAAAAGGCACTTTTGAACGTCAAAATTTACAAAAAATAAATTTAATTGATTCTAGTTGCCCTTTCTAAAAGGTATAGTTTCGTATGGAGAAGAATGGGCAAGAAACTCCACCGTTATTTTAAACCACTCTTTTAAAGTGTTTTACAAATTTTTGTATATGTACATTTTAAAATTATGTGTGAAGACGATGCACCTAGAATAAAATTACTATACCAAAATAGGTAAAAAAATAATGAAAAATAAAGCAATGACAGATAAATTAATTATGTGATAGGTACATGATGCTCACATATTTACAAACATTGTAAAAGTATACGTTTTCCTAAAAATAATAAATATAAATATATATAACACAGCCTGACTTGGGGATTGAACCCACATTCAGCAGTCGCGTGTTGCGAGTGGACCCACAAGACAGTCCCTTAACTTGAACTAAGCATAGCATGTAATGTCGAAACTGTCTCTTCTCTCAAATCGTACTAAACATAGGTTAGGAATATGATAACAAGCAGTGGCGTGCCTAGGGTTTCAAAATAACGCAAGCCCAATAAAATTTTAACCGATTTCAAAAAAAGAAAGTTCAGTTTTCGACTGAGTATGTAGGTACCTACGTATGTATCATCGCAATTTTCTCATAAACTACTGGTTAGGTACAATAAATTAAAAGTGAATTCATCCATCCATTTTAGTAAGGCATGCCGGGGCTTTTGGGCTTATATGAAGGTACCGCCACTGAATAACAAGCCCATGCCAGTCAACAAGGTGGCTGACTTCACAGGGTAACTCTAGCTAATGACTAATTGCCTCGACATAGGTCGATTTAATTCACTGCATGCGGACGAGTCGGAAGGCCGCCGCTATAGTCTTGTTGATAAATATTTTCTTGCATAGATACCTGGGTTGTGGAGGTCACAAAGACAGTCACTCCATGTAAAATACTGGTATTCAGCTGTATCCGGTTAGACTAGAAGCTGACCCCTACATAATTGGGAAAAGGCTAGGCAGATGATGATGGTGATGATACCAAAGGATTATATTATATATTATTATATAGGTACTCTAATATCGTAAAACATTTTATTAGCAGCCTGGGGGGTAACCATCACCTCATATAGCAGTATTATTATAATATTACTTCACAGTGGGAAAGTGATGGAGCTATACTGGACTTATAGCTCCATCTCTTTCTCACGAAGTAATATTGAAATAATACTGCTATTTTTTTTTTTTTTTTTTGAGGGTGGGAAGTCATCAAATAACTTCTCCCGCTCTGAGGGTGTGTCAGACTCTTACTGACTAAAACCCACCCGTATTCCTTCTTGTTGTCTGTGTTGCGGGGGCCTCGGTGACCCATAAGTACCTTCCCGCCGCGACCCCGGCAGGCATCGGCCCTAGTGGACCCCTACTATGTGCTGACGACATCTCTTTGAGGCGCGCGTGGAATACAACGCGCCGTCGACCCGGGCCTGGTCCTTACCGGACGGTGAGCTACCCATTGCTCACCGTCCGCAAGCCCGCGCCTACGGTGGCCGGAAATCCGCCCGGGATTCCCGACGCCCTGGGCGTCTCCTGCGGCGGCTAGGGGCGAGAGGGCGCGAAACTTGCCTTTCCCTCAACCGTCCCGCCTCCTCCTTCGCGAGCATTACTGCTTCGCAGAAGGAGGTGACGGCTGCCCATGCCCTCTCGCTCCGTACCATGGCCTGAACCAGGGCTGGACGCGAGAGGTCTCTGCCGCCGATCGCCTCCACGAGGACACGGCGGTGCTCTGCCCAAGCCGGGCAGACCTCCACCGTATGCTCCACCGTGTCCTCCGGGCGATCCACACAGTGGTGACACCCGGACGTTTCCTCCCGCCTTATCCGACACAGGAACCTCCCGAAGCTGCCATGTCCGGTGAGGACCTGCGTCACGCGGAAGGTGAGGACGCCGTGGCGCCTCTCCAGCCACTCCTCAAAGAGGGATGGTTACCCCCCTGAAGACTGGATTTGTGCCCGGTTGATGGCAATAGGCTCGCCGCCTATTACATAATAGGTACGTAACCTTTTTTTTTTTTTCCGGGGTGGAAAATCCTCATGGATGTCCTCCGCTCTGGGGTAGGCGGAGGGGTCTGTCAGACTCTTACTGACTAAAAACCATCCCGGTGTTCTCGTCCCACACTTGCACCAGGGATCATGGGATCTAATGCGACTTCCGCGATCCCCGGCTAGTGCCGACCCGCCTCTGCGGGCCACCTCAAGTCTGGGGGGGGTGAGGTGTTTAAACCCCCCCCCCCCCACGACGTTTGAAAGGGGCGCGCGTGGAACACTACGCGCCGCCACCTTGGGTCCAGTGTGATGGGGGGCAGCGGACGTCCCCAAGTCCGCCGTCCCTGGACCCATTTAGGGGGGCCGGAAGAGGGCGTTGTCTGCCCTCTGCCGACGCCCGGTGCGCCTGCTGCGGGCCGGGTGAGCGGAAGATATCTCCCGCTCCCGTTCCGCAGCCTCCTTCTGCGATACCACCGCGTCCCAGGACTCCTCGCTGCCGACCATCGACTCGACCACGGCCGTAGGTACGTAACCTAACCTAACCCTTTGGGGAATACCGGCGTGATGTTGTATATGCGTGATGATGTGTAATACAAATGGTTGTAAATCTCTCAAAAACCATTCATCTTGGTTTAAATGGATGCGAAATAAGCGACATTTTCCGCCTGAAACCCCGAGGAGAAGGGGAGAAGAAACCTACAATCGTGGTGGAATTAAGGTCAGCAATTCTGAGATCCGACCTCCTGAAAAAAGTGAAAGACTTCAACCTTATAAACAGGACTCGACTACAGGCTAAACACCTAGGCCTCACAAGCAACGAAGACACTCCTGTTTTTGTAAATGAACAACTTACTCCTAAGGGGGCCCGTCTGTTTTTCTTGGCTCGAGACCTGAAAAAGGCCAAAAAATATAAGTACTGCTGGACCTCTTTGGGAAAGGTTTTGGTCCGGAAAGAAGACACGTCTAAAACTAACCATATACAACACGAAGCACAGGTGCAACAACTAATGCAAGAACAATGACTAACTATGGGTATATATATCTCAAAACTGTTTCTCCTACTTAAAACAGCTTACATAAGCCCAAAACCTAATTTTTTAAATAATATGTTTAATGTCTATTATACAACAAAACACACACAGAAATCTATACACAAACTTAAACATGTCTACACACTTATACACGTTTACACACATTGTTGCCTGTGTCAAGCTGGGTATGGATTGCATAGCTTGATAAAAGTAATATCAAACGACTACTATATATTAGAGTGCTCACAGAAATCTACTTACAAACCCTTACATACCTACACACCTTTATACCACAATTACAACTACCAGCGATATACCCCACATTTACATCACCTGATCTCTAACAAAAAACAAAAACACGCACAAAATACAAACAAATCAACATACTTACACGCCAGATACAATAGTTCTTATTACTAGAAAACCTCTTTTACTTAGATTCTAAATATCCAATTTGTTACCCCCCGATTTCCCCTATACAAAATGTTGAATTCATCCGTGTATACTTACACTTCCTAGAATTTGATCCGCTAATATTCATACCATCTAACTACCCTTGTTGCAACCCCGAGAGTGCTAACTTGACATGTTTAAATTGATAATTTCGATACACTAAAGGAAATTGATCTGATTAAACCATCAGATTCGATAAAGTGTAACATACAGGAACTAAAATTAAACACGGGTCCACACAATTTAATTATTTTAACACAAAACATTAGAAGTATATACAAAAATTTTGATGACTTGCAACTTACCCTATCACAACTAAAATATGAAGTAGATATTTTGATTCTCACAGAATGTTGGTTAAACTCTAAAAAAAACATACCACAATTAATGAATTACACATCTTTCCAAACTAAACACCAAATCAACCAAAGTGACGGGGTAGTTGTATACATCACAAATAAATTGTCAGTAAAATTTAAAGAACTAAACCTTGTAAATGCCACTGGTCTCGAGTTAAATATATCAAATTACACTATACTGGGTATCTACCGTTACCCATCATTTCTACATGCAGGCAACTTCATTACATCCCTTAACAATCATCTTGATAATATTACTCTTAGTAAAAACGTTCTAATCTTAGGCGACATTAATATTGACTTAATTATTTCCCCTACTGAAACAAATTATGAAAGAAACAATAGACTAACCTACTTAAATATGTTATCTACGCATGGACTCTTACCATCTCATAACCTACCCACGAGGGGGGATGGATGCCTTGATCACGTCTTCCTGAGTCTTGATCAACAAAAAAATATAGCTTTTACAGCGGTTTTAAATACAACCGTAACAGACCACTGCCTGATTTTGTTATCTCTCGAGAATAAATATTGCTATAATGTACCTAAAAAGCACAAAACTATAGTCAACTACGAAAATGCTCTTATTAGTCTAAAAAATACTGATACCTCCTTTTTTAACATCTTCAAAGACCCTGATACTTACGCCTTTGCCCATATAGAATTGGTCAGGACAGCTTTACTTTCGAACTCTAAAAATGTAATCATCACAAATAGCAAAAGAACGATTAAACCCTGGATAACAACAGGTGCCCTTCGGTGTATTAGACTAAGAAATTCAATCTTCATTAAACTCAAATCAAACCCACATAATCAAATTCTAGTTATTACATATAGACGATATCGGACTTTCTGTGGGAACCTTATAAAAAAACTAAAAAATAAATTTAATAAAGACAAAATCAAGGCATCTGCTAAAAACCCTCGGGCACTGTGGTCAACCATTAATGACATCACAAATTATAAGCCACCCAGGAGCTCTAATAGTGTCCTATTTGAGATAAAATCTTGTCCCCAAGACTCAATTAACTATGTTAATAATTATTTTATTAACATTGAACAAGCTCTAGCTCAGAAAATCTTAAATAATTACGTACCCCCTTCATCTTGTAACACAGACAGCCCTAATCTGTCCTCCTTTGTTCTCCTAGAAACCTCTCAGGAGGAAGTTGAAAATACACTGATGTCCCTAGACTCTGGGAGTGCACCAGGGTGGGACGGAATTCCTACCCTTTTCCTAAAGCAGGCAAAGGAGATATTAGTCTCGCTGATCTCTGACCTGGCCAACCTTTGCTTTTACACAGGTATCTTCCCCTACCTTCTTAAGCGCTCAGTTGTTACCCCTGTGTATAAGAGTGGAGATAGAGACGACGTTAACAACTATCGTCCAATTTCTGTGTTGACCTCCATTTCTAAAATCATTGAGAAGCTCTTGAACTCTAGAATAGTTAACTACCTGACTAAGTATAACGTCTTATCCTCCTCTCAATATGGTTTTAGAAGGGGAATATCGGCCCAGGATGCTACGGAGGCACTTGCTTCTGTGATAACCAAGGAAGTAGATAAGGGGAACAAATGCCTAGTGGCCTTTCTTGACCTCAAGAAGGCCTTTGATACCGTCTCTATCTCTAAACTTATACACAGGCTGGAGAACTTAGGATTTCGAGGTTCTGCTCTCTCTCTCTTCTCAGCAGCTACCTTCAAAACAGAAAACAGGGGGCAAAAATTGAAAAATATGTTAGTGACGAAGAGAACGTGACGTATGGCGTCCCGCAGGGCAGTGTCCTCGGCCCGACGCTCTTTTTGATTTATATCAATGAACTCTGTAACCTTATTATTAACGGTGCGAGGATACTGTCCTACGCGGATGACACCGCTATTATCTTCTCTGCTAAGACCTGGGACAAAGTTAGGCTGGAGGCTGAGAGGGGACTGGCTAGAGCTGGTAATTGGCTATGTGAGAATTTACTAACGCTAAATACCCAAAAAACCAACTACGTCTGCTTCACTAAATACGTAAACTCTCAGCCTGCGCCTGACTTTAACATTAGAATACATTCTTGTCGTACCCCAACCCAATCGATCTGTAGTTGCCCTGTAATTCATAAGGTAAATTCCGTCAAGTACCTAGGTATTGTAGTGGATCAAAGGTTAAGCTGGTACCCACACCTCGAACTAACTATAGCGAGGGTAAGAAAACTCATATGGGTTTTCAAATCTTTGAGACATGTCATGAATGCAGAACTACAGAATAAAATCTATATCGCACTGGCCCAATCTGTAATCATATATTGTATCTCGGTATGGGGTGGAGCAGCTAAGTCGTATTTTATAGATCTAGAGAGGGCACAGCGATCCTTGATTAAGGTCATGTACTGTAAGCCCTACAGGTTCCCTACTGAAACTCTATACGCAAGCTCTAAGCTGCTCTCCGTTAGAAAACTCCACATACTACACATGGTACTAAGATATCACAAAATTCTACCGTTTAGCCATGCCAAACTTAAAAAAAGACGGTGTGATATAGTAGCCCCTACATACTCAGCACGTTCAATTTTTGCTAGTCGTCAAAATGTAACTCAAGCCCCACGCGTCTATAATAAAGTAAATCGCATACTTAACATTTACCCTATGCAGCTGTACGAGTGTAAGAAGACATTGACTGAATGGCTCTTCACACTTAATTATGATGCCGTGGAAGACATTTTGGCGACTCTGGGTTGAACGTCATGCATACTGTCACACACATACACACACCACACACTTTCCGTGCACACATACACAGACTTCCAACACACACACACACACACACACACACACACACACACACACACACACACACACACACACACACACACACACACACACACACACACACACATACAAACACGCCAACACACCTCCAGACTCATTCACACATACACACGCCCACTCACACACGCACCCACTCTCACACCCACACCATAAACACGATTTTCATTTTTCTTTTATTCATTTTTCTTTTTATTGGTTTTATAAAAATGTGTAACTTATACCTAATTAGCACAACGAAACAATTGTTATAAATCGAGGAAGAGCGAGGTTTATCCCATCACAAGTATCTTCGGATTACTTTCTGGTAAGCCCCGTCAACTTAATTGTATAGATTTAAGATAATAAACACTTTTTTTTTTTTTTTTTATGTTGTGTATCACAACACACACACTGTCGTGTTGTGTACACACCATCACGCCGGTAATCTTTTTTATCCTTAAAAGTTAAAATATACGAATGTACTTAGGTATACGAGTATATGCCTAGTTTTATTTAGCTTTTTTTAAGGATAAAAAAGATTACATCTTTCTACAAACACAAATGTCATTTTTCTTTTGTTTTTGTTGCGCAGTTTATTAAAAAATTCAAGAGTACTAATAAAAACAAGAGATAATATCTGCATAGTAAAGAAAAGGTGCGCACTGACTAGGGACATTCAAAATGTGATAATTAAATTTAACGATCCGGATATTGAACTCGCGAGCATTATTGTTCCTACGCCAAAAGACCGCTAAAGCATTCACGTCCACAATGGACCACTGTTTTTTTAAGATCTAGAATTGATTAACAAGTTTTCTTAACAAGCTAATCAAAATCAAATTAGGCTGAGAATTAGCATTTTTTGGACGTCAAAATTACATAAGACTGTCCCTCAAAACGCCCGTGGCGCAACTAACTCCCCAGCAACTCGGCTGTCTGCTAAGTTAGAAGAACTTGATTCTATACAATAACATGCAGTATTTAACATTACGAAACACAAAACATTAAATTAAATTATGTATTTGCCAGCTAGCACACGCCAATATACCAACAGAAAGCCACAACCAGTATTACTAAGGGGTATCGTGTTACCAAGTAAAAGGGTTGTGAAGGTCAGACGTGCTGTCGCTCCATGTAAAATACTGGTATTCAGCAGCATGCTGTTAGGGATCTCGATATTTAATGGATGGTCACCCATCCACAAACCAACCGCGGCAAGCGTAGCTTAACCTACGATCGACCCGTGGTAGACAGACAATGGCCTTAATTAATCAAGACAAGCCTTAATGAAGTAAGTACGCATTCATTGGTTCGGTGTATGCGCAGCATAAGATTTTAACAATAATGATTTTATTCCCAGGCCTTTGTTTTGAACATTAGCACGTAAATAGGTAACGTATATTTTTTTACAATTAGTAATTATAACTTGTAGGATTTAGTAAGGTTAAACCTGTGGTAGGTATTGCCGACTTCATTTATTTAGTTATTTAATTTAAAAAGAATATGTAAAGTAATAGTGACGTTATAGTACGAAAAGCGTTGTTTGTAAAGGATCTCGTCTATGGTTATTTCTACCGCAATACAGCGTTGCGAACAGTATGGGCCTCGGTGTAATTAGAGGCCCACGAGATATTTCAGTTTTGTCTCTGGGATGGTAACGCGTTTGCGAAGTTATACCCTCCCGTATTGCTAATGCACATGAGCGTCGGTGACCATCCGCCATCAAGTGGCAGCCTATGGTTGTTTCCACCGACGACGTTTTGAGGTGGACTCTCGTGATGAGGTAGTCGTTTAGTTTAAGTTTGAGTGGCTGCTTGCGTTATTTCCTCAATTATCGCTTCAAATACCGGTCCAGCATTTTGAACTTCTGAACGTTGCTCAGACCACTGTGGCGCACAACCTACCCTTGTGGCGCCTTTCTGCACGCGGTCGTCATTCGTGAACTTTTTAGCCCCATCGCTCATCGTTCTGCGAGCAATTTACAGAGTAAAAATGGGACAGTTTGCGCGTCGAAGTTCCTTAGAGGCACCGTAGGTATGCACAAGCACGGCCAATGTATTATTAATGCTCCCACTCCATTGCCGCCTATCATAGTTCCCGTTCTGTCCCCCTTGGCAACAAATTTTACGTATCATCATTTACGATCATTTTTGCGCATTCATTTTTGCACTCACGACCATATTTGCGTGTACGTTTTCGGTGTGCAAAACAATCAACTACCTACGTAGAAACAAAAGCAATTTAGTCCGCTAATAGAATTTGAGTTATGATCATAATTCACTCATTAATCCTATTATCATCATCATTCAGATATTGTGGTAGATAACGATATTTTAAAACAAAGTAAATAACGATGAGATTGTAAAAAAATTACTTACTATCATGTATCTTGACATATGAGGGGCTTGTGGCTAAGTAATAACAGCCGCACGGGTCGATCGATCAGGTTAAGCTACGCTAAGCCGTGGTTGGTCCGTGGATGGGTGACCATCTTTACATACGAAGACCCCTCAGTGCCTCGGAAAGCACGTTAAGCCGTTGGTCCCGGCTGTCATTTGTAGATCTTTGACAGTCGTTACGGGTTGTCAGAAGCTCGAAAGTCTGACAGCCAGTCTTACCAAGGGGTATCGTGTTACCCAGTAACTGGGTTGTGGAGGTTAGATAGGCAGTCGCTCTATATAAAATAGTGGTATTGATGGTCAATTTAATTCACTGCATGCGGACGAGTCGGAACGCCGCCGCTATACTCTTGTTGTTAATTATTTTCTTGCATATATACCTGGGTTGTGGAGGTCACATAGGCAGTCGCTCCATGTAAAATAGTGGTATTCAGCTGACCCCGACATAGTTGGGAAAAGGCTAGGCAGATGATGATGATGTATCTTGACATATATCTAGCTTTTTAACAATAGTTATATGGAAAATTTTAAAACAGTTAATACCTATACCTATTTGATTTTGTAATCACATCTGCTGTCATTCATTTGTAGATCTTTGACAGTCGTAACGGGTAGTCAGAAGCCCGAAAGTCTGACAACCAGTCTTGCTAAAGGGTCATGATACCCAGCAACTGGGTTGTGGAGGTCAGATAAGCAGTCGCTCCCTGTAAAATACCGATATCGGCTGCATCCAGTTAGACTGGTAGCCGACCCCAACAAAGTTGGAAAAAGGATCTTGCTGACCATGGTTTTGTTATTGGTAATTAACTGTTTATTTATTTTACTTCGATGGTCCTAGTTAATTATTTGTGACTGAGGTGGTCTGATAACCAGTATCACCAAGGGGTGTTTCCCTTGGTAATACTGGTTGTCAGACCTGCGGGGTTTACCGTCCGGTAAGGACCAGGCCCGGGTCGACGGCGCGTTGTGTTCCACGCGGCCGATGCCTGCCGGCGTCGTGGGAAAGTCCGGAAGGGATACCGAGACCCCTGGCAACACGGGCAACGGAAGGAACATGGGTGGGTTTCCGCTCCGCCCAGAGCGGGAGAAGTTATTTGATAATTTCCCACCAAAAAAAAAAAGACCTGCGGGGTTCTGACTACCCGTAACGACTCTCAACACATCTACAAATGACAGCCGGGACCAACTGCTCAACGTGCTTTTCGAGGCACGGAGGGGTCTCGGTATGTAATGAATGGTCACCCATCCACGGGCCGAACTCGGCAAGCGTTGCTTACCTTGAAGATCGACCCGTGCCGCTGTTATTTTTTAGTTGTGGCTAAAAAATAACCAGCTTGACGCACTGGAGACACAGGCCAGGTAACTCGTTTAAAACGATGCATTGGTCGAGACAAAGCTCTAACATCGCCCAAATATCATGATTCTAGATCAACGGGAAATACCCTTATAAATTTTGCTTTATTTGCCAGTATCAAAATATATGTCGCATAAATATGGCCGTTGTTTTTATTGCGTTGACTTAGAAACTCGATATTAATTTCATAGAATTTCAACTTGAAAAATAAATGCTGTACGAACTCCTTAAAAGCCTCCAACTGCATTTACTTATTTTTGGTACCTAAAGACGCGTTTCCAAAATTTATAGGTATAGAATCCAACTACTACATTGACACGCGTCAAACACACAAGTGTACGCACGGTAAGCTGCGGGAATTTATAGTAGTCAAGTGAACTAATTTTGATACTTTGAGTTTGTTTTTTCATATTTCGTTATAATTCGTAGGTACTTACAAAAAATATTTCTTATTGCTCCTTATAAATTTACTAATTCTTAGTTACAAATATTAATTAGATAGAAAATGTCGACTCCATCTAGCTTATTTCATTTCATTTCATTTGCCTAGGAGTCACTGAAGGACTAGGCAAATGAAATGAAATGAAATTGTTTATTCTGTAAATAGGATATCAGAATCACTTTTACACATCATATTAAAAAAAAATAACTAAAAAATAAGCTAGATGGAGTCGACATTTCCTATCTGACTACCCCTGAGAAGAAATGGCGAAACAAACTCAAGGGTCAAAGTCTCTTTTAAAGTCCAGATATAATCTTGGTCAGATCATGTGAGGACCATGTAGATCCATGTCTGAAATGGTCTTTTGAGGAAAGAACCACATAAATTTGAGTGGACCTGTCCAGTCAGTGCAAGCATTTGTCAGTAATCGTGTAGCTCAACTCAGAACTTAAGGAGCTCAACGACTCGACGAACAATACCAAGGAAATGACATTTGGGTAGGTCGCATAAAGTACTCAAAATGCCAGACTATCATTAAAACTGAAAGAAAAAAAAACAAAAAGAAATAAATAAAAATGACCCACATAGTGCTCACATTCACAATAATTAAAGTAATATAATACTTTTCAAGGTACTCGTACATAAATATTCACGTAATTTTGTTTATAATATGCATCAATGTCAATATGTATATATAATAGTATTGATGATTTTGCATAATAATTAAAATGTCAAGTTTTACGGTTTTATCACAAGGCTTAGCAGAGCGAGCAGCTCAATCCCAAGCTTTAACAGAAATTTTATAGTACCCTTTTTTACAAAGTTTTGTTTTAATACAGCTTTTAAATCGTTTAATTCTATTGTTCAGATAAGAAGTCAGAAGGTCGAGAGCCCTGTCCCTCATACCATCACGATGGACGCAATCGAAGGCCTTAGGCACTGAAAGCCCTCTACTAGTAGAGAGATGTGGGCTGTGGACTTTAGGCAAGTTTTATTAGTTATGAAGAGACCTTACCTCTGGATTTGATGGTGTGACCTGAAGGTGTACTTCGGTGACTGCTACTGGAACTCGTCGACCAGTAGAACTAGGGGTGCCGAATTTCGATACGCAGATTCCATATTAAAATTGTCGCTATGTCACTCCCGCAAACGAATATAATGATAAGTCCAAATCTATCAAGCCGTTTAGGCTACAGAGCGTGCCAAAGTAATAGACATACATACATACACTCGATAAACATAATAATTTTTCTGGGGTAGTCGAGTAAATACAACAACACAATGAAATATTTAATTAATTTGTTGACTGTTTCAATATTTTTTAACATGCAACTGTGCATACTCGTACAAGCAAGGTATGGTTCTTATCTTGAAATTTCCAAATTATTCCTTTACCTAATTAAAATATTTTACACGATACTGATCAATTTATGTTGGTGCGAGATGTTTTTCTTAAACATGCAAGGCACAATAATATCGGGTGTAAAGATAACGCGGGTGGGCGTTGATACCTTGGCGTAGGTATTGGCTGCAGATCTCTCTTACTTACCCCACGCGCAGCAGGCGCACCGGGCGTCGGCAGAGGGCGGACAACGCCCTTTTCCAGCCCCCCTAAATGGGTCCAGGGGCAACGGACTCGGGGACATCCGTCGCCCCCCACACAGCAGGACCCGAGATGGCGGCACGTATTGTTCCACGCGCGCCCCGATTGGACGTCGCGGGGGGAGCCTTACACCTCATTCCCCCCCGCGGGCCACCAGCCGGGGATCGCGGAAGTCGCACAAGATCCCATGATCCCCGGTGCATGTGCGGGAGGAGAACACCGGGGTAGTTTTTAGTCAGAAAGAGTCTGACAGACCCCTCCGCCCGCCCCAGAGCAGAGGAGATCCATGAGGATTTTCCACCCCGGAACAAACCGGAACTATTTTTATTATTGTATTTGTCGTCGCAAAGTTACCAAGCAAAGCACAGAATGTCGGTAGTTCAAATATTACTAAAAATAGAATATACCTATTAATTTGCTAAGAATGTAGGTAGAAATCAGATGTTACAAATAATGTTAGTCTTTGTACATTCTGCCTTTAAGGCACGCAAAAATATTATAAGCATTATAGCTATACAAATATAAAAATAAACTAACTCACGAGAAAATCCAAATAAATTATTTAATTATAGTAGTAACAAAAAAATCTGCTACCTACTGAGTAATAACATTTATCTAATAGTAATTTAGTAAGATGTTTTTGTAATATTCCGTATGGTTATTCTTTAATATTGTTATGTATTTTATTACACACAGCAGGTGCCATACAAGTAACACTTTTTTTTTAAGTGCAGTATTTTATGCACCTTTTGTACAATCAGTTTTGGTACTGCGATATCATGCTTGTATTTCTTTTTCTAGTATCTTCCAGAGAAGGCAATAAATATTTATTCATTCTGACAAAGCCAACTCTAGTTTATACATGGAAACGTTAAAAGTTTATGAGATTTAAAATAGGGATGCAATTATATCTTACTTTTAAAGCAAACATAGCTCTAAGGCAACGTTTCTGAGCTTTAAAAATGCTTTCCCTTTCACTACAATTGTCCCAAAATATTATCCCAAATTTCAAAACTGATACAACCAGGCTATAGTAAGCATCAAGTATTGTTTGAAGATTAACGTTTTTTAACAAGTTTTGTAATTCATAAAAATATGTGCTTGTGTGTAGATATCCTCTACTTGTGCCTTCCAATTTAGTTGGCTATTTATTGTAATTCCTAAAAATTTGGTAACTATCTCTCTGTCCACAATTTGACCGTTGTAATGTATATTCATGTCTTCAGCATACATTCGTTGGTAGAAGTGCATTATTTTAGTTTTTTGTAGATTAATAATTAAATTATTACTATTTAGCCAGTTAATTACCGTGATAATCTTCTTCTTTCGTATGATTATTTGTTTAGACTTTGTGCTGTCGCCGGCAAACAATACCGGGACAAGGAGTTTGTTGTGGAAGGTCATTGATATGACATTACGAATAGTAATGACCCAATAACGCAACCCTGCGGGACTCCAAATTGCTATTCTCTACTAGATGATACGTATTTTAATTCGTTTTTAGATTTTCGGCAAACTTTATAAATCTCCGTATATTGTTTACGACCATTAAGATAGGATTTTATTAGATTGAGGGCATTTCTTCGAATGCCATATGCTTGGAGTTTGTTTATGATTATGAGGGTCTCATGATTTACATGATCAAAGGCTTACGACATTGCAGGTATGCTGGAAGAGATTTCTTTAGAAATAAGCATCACCTTTGTTCGTATTTTTCTGTTCTGTTCTTCTTTTCTTTTTTTATATATGTGGTTACATAATCAGCCTACAATATTCCCACTGCTGGGAAACAGGCCTCCTCTCTTCGAGAGGGAGTGGGCCGTAATCCACCACGCGGGCCCAGTGCGGGTTGGTAGATGTCACATGTCTTCGAATTTTTGGTTCTAGGACATGCCGGTTTCCTCACGATGTTTTCCTTCACCGTTTTGAGAGCAGTGGTGATGAAATTATTTACACAAAGTAAAGCGCCTGTCTCGGATCGAACCCACGACCTACAACTCGTAAGTCGCGGCCGTTACCACTGGGCCACCACTGCTCTCACATAAATGGTTAAATAAATAAATAGACATATCTGTCAAAATTGCACATACCGGTCAAAGCGTCTACATTTGGCATTATCTTATTTAAAAAGTCGAATATAGCCTATATATTTATATTTTCTAAACTCCATTTAGACCAAAAACGGCAAAATAGCGACAGTTAATGTGTAATATTGTTACAATTACTGCACTTTGGAGTTACTTTTTAATGTAAACGGTAAATAGATTATATTGCTTTGTATTTAACGTGAAACAACGGAGTTTATTATACGTACGTTTAAATCGAAATAACGAGAGGGTGATAACCGTCATTTGTCTTATTTATAAATGGGGTGACTACGCGTATATTTTTAAAGCCTTAGTTTCACTAGGAGACAAAATGTCCCCCAACATTATGTGCAACATTAAAGTGTCGCTGCAACGTTCCCCACTGTCCAGCAACACGCGTCATGTAAAAACGTAACATCCGCATTTGTTCGTAGATATATCGATCAAATAATTAAATTAAGAAAATTTGCAAGGTACAGTCGCCAGCACATCAAGTTACCACAAACTGTCAAATTTTCTCATTCGATTTTGAAGTCAACGAATCAACATTCTAAGGTTTAAAATCATTTAGGGAAATTTGACAGTGTAAGTTGATGTGCATTGTGCGGCAGGCTTAGCATGACGCTTACTATTTCTACTCTACTGTAGAATAGAAATCGCTTACAGTCTACATTTCTCGGTACAAAATTGTCAACTGTCTACTACCTACTACCGCCACTCTCATCTCTACCTCGGTCACCTCCGGAGCATCGTCGTCGTCGTCGTCGTCAGCGGTGTGGTCCGCATTGAGCACCGCAGTAGGCGGAGCCATGGGCGGTGTGTTCCCCTCGCGAAGGGAACAGAGCGCTCACCACTTCCTCCACAAGCTGTGGCTGGAGACTCTGCGTCAGTGGGGGAGCCCATTGGCGGAGTTTATCCCGTACCACTTTGTACGGGCGTCCCCACGGGTCCCTGATCAGAGTCACTAGCGACTCCTTGCGGGCCGATCCCCTGGCCCGCAGGATCTTCGCTTGGAGGGCAGTCTTCGCCGCTCTGTACCCCTCGTATAGCTCCGCCTGAATGGCTTCCGTATCCGGAGGTATGCGGTGCCTTGTGTACCTGCGTCGCGCAGCAACGCACGCAGTGCGCAGTGCCGTCAGCTCCTGCGACCACCAGTACACTTGGCGCGAGGCACGTCCAGGCGGGACCCGGGGCATTGCCACGTCATATATGTCGGACATGACCTCCCGGAACCACTCCGCCTCGTCGTTGATGTCAGCAGGCCTGTCCGGTAGTGACACCCAGGCCTGCACGATCGAGACTTCCAGGAGGAGCTCCCGGTCCAGCTGCTTCAGCGCCCACCGCGGACCACTCGGGGCCCGTCGGACCGGCGCGTTCGAGGTCTGGGCGGAGACGTCAAACCGGATATACCGGTAATCGGAATAGGTCTCCACCCCCTCCATGACGCGCCAGTCAACTACACGCTGCGACAGAGCGGGGCTAGCGAACGAGATGTCCACCACTGATTCACCCCGCATCGGCACACACGTGGGGACAGAACCCCGGTTTAGGACGACCAGGCCTGTCTCCAGAGCCCAGTCCTCCACCATCCTGCCCCGTGTGTCCGTTAACCGGGAACCCCAAGCTAAATTCTTGGCATTGAAGTCCCCGAGGACGAACACGGGGAGGAAACCGAACCCGACGACGACGACTCTCAACTCCGCAAGGGAGTTGTGGAACTAGGCAAGAGTTCGATTCGGAGAGAAGTATACACCCTGTCCTCTCTTAACGGCCTGGAGGGACGGAGTATCGGCGGCGGCCGACGAAATTATGGTCACTGAGCCGCTCAGATCCTCCACCCAGTCATCCCTGGGCGGGACAAAGAACGGCTCAGCGACCACGGCGATATTAATCGACCACTGCGCCATGCTCTAGAGCAACAGATCCTGAGCGGTGGCGCAGTGCAGTTAAATATAGCATTTTTACAGGTGGTGTACGTTAAGGTGAGTATAGTTCTATGTGGGAGTATTTATTTATTTATTAAAACTTTATGCACAAGTAAAAAAAAATAATACCGTACAAAGGCGGACTTAATGCCTGAGGCATTTTCTACCAGTCAACCTTAGGGTGATGCAGAGAAGACACATGGCAGGTGCAACTTAAGGGATAGATAACACGAATATAACTACATAATACAAGAATAGATACGTAGATACATACATATAAATAGAATAAACTTTGTCAGGAGAAATAACGATCGGTAGAGGAGAAAACGAATCCAGCAAAATATCAGCGCTGGGATGTTTCTGCCAACTTCTTACGTATATGTTCACGTGCCTTCAGTTTAAAAGACAACCGACTGGTCGCCGTCCTGATGTTCAGAGGGAGCGCATTCCAAAGAAAGACAGCCTGGACAAAGAAAGATGAGCGAATGAAACCAGAGCGGTGAGAAGGACATCGAAGAAGACGATTGTTGGTGGAACGAAGATTTTTACTATGGGCAGAGCACAAGTATTGAATATGGGAAGTCAGGTAAGAAGGAGAAGTGGGTTTGTTGAGAATAGAGAACAACATAGACAGAGCCCTCACCTCTCTGCGCTGACGAATGGGTAACCATTTTAGAAGCACACGGTGTGCGGATACATGATCATACTTACGAAGATTGAAAACGAACCGAATGCAATTATTGAGAAGTCGGTCAAGTTTATTGAGGAGATCTGCATTCAGGTCATAGTAACACACATCACCATAGTCAATTATGGGAAAGATTAAGGACTGTACAAGCATTGCCTTTATGTGTGATGGGAGAAGATTTCTCAACCGATAGAGCGACCGCAACGTTCCGGTGACTTTTTTACTAACAGTCGTCACCTGCTTTTGCCAGTCAAGACAAATGTCGACATGCAGACCAAGATCTTTAACATTGGAGCTAAACGGAATGACTGAGTTGTCAAAGATTACAGGTGGCAAAGATAAGCCATTCAGCTTCCTTATGCTATGGGGACTCCCTATTATGATAGCCTGACACTTGGTAGGGTTAACCGCCACTCCAAATCGATCAGACCAGTTTTTGACCACACCTAAATCCCGGTTTAGCTCCTCAATCGCATCAGAAATGTTATCAATACTTGCATGGCAGTAAAGCTGCAAATCGTCGGCATAGAGATGATACGCAGCCCGAAGCTCGGTGGTAATGAGATTAATAAAAATAGAGAACAAAAGAGGAGATAATATACCGCCTTGAGGGACGCCAGCTGCAAGATCACACCAACTCGACGAAGCGTCTCCACCATGAACAGACTGCTGACGCCCCCGAAGATAAGAGGAAAACCATTCCAATACCTCTGGAGAGACCATATGAAAAGAAAGGATGGATAAAAGGACTTCGTGACTGACGGCATTAAAAGCATTGGAGAAGTCAATTAACACTAAGACTGTAACTTTAGTGTCTTCCATTCCCCGCCTTATATCATCAGTCACTTTAAGGAGAGCTGAAACGGTACTGTGCCCGGGCCTGAAACCGGACTGAAAGGGACTGATGAGGGAGTTGTGATGGACAAAGTGGGAGAATTGTTTATGAACACTGGCCTCCAGCACTTTAGACAGAAAGGGAAGGATGGAAATTGGGCGAAAGTGACTAGGAAGAGAGGGTTGGGTATCTTAGGCAGTGGCCGAACAAGGGCTTTACGCCAAAGGGAGGGGAAAACACCGGTGTACAGGGAGAAGTTTAAGATGTGGGAGATTGCAGGAAGGAGTTGATCAAGAGCCGTAACGATCATATGGCGGCTGATATTATCGCAGCCCACGGCTTTGGATTTAATAGAAAGGATAATCTTTCTGATCTCTCCCGGGTCAACTGGGGTGAAGACAAAGGGATTAATATTGGGGCGCGTCAGACCAGCAAGGTAGTCAAG
This sequence comes from Atethmia centrago, assembly GCA_905333075.3. NCBI lineage: Eukaryota > Metazoa > Arthropoda > Insecta > Lepidoptera > Noctuidae > Atethmia > Atethmia centrago. The sequence goes on from HG995387.1 coordinate 13,739,843, forward strand.
GGTTTTACATTTAGTTAGACTATCTAGCGTGGGAACAGTGGAGAAATGGCGATTTAGATCGTCTAAACCAATTGTGTTAGGAAGGTCTAAGTGCCGCGATTTGCCGATGGCTAAAGTTCCAAGGAACTTCCAAATATCGGCAGGAGAAGAAGAAGTGATATTATTTAGGATATGTCGGCGTTTAGCGTTGCGTATCATCTGGTTACACCGATTCCTAGCAGCCTTAAAGCAGGTCCAATTGTCTTCAGAGCGATCCTTTTTAAATTTCCGAAACGCGCGGTCTCTCCGTCGCATTGCCATCCGAACTCCCATGTTCATCCAAGGCGCAGGCGGACGCTTCAACTTGATTTTTCTAATAGGAGCATGTGTGTCATATAGCTTGACCACAATATTGTTGAACAAACTAACTTTTTCATTAACTGAACCAGCTGCTTCCAGGGGTGACCAGTCAATATTGGATGCATCGTGTTGAAGCCTCTCGCTATTCATACGTGCAAAGGCACGCCTGTACTGGAATGTTGGTTTTGGTTTAGGGGGTTTAAGGACATAGGATAGGAATATAAGGTCGTGATGGGAAAAGCCAGGAGCAGCATATTGACCATGTGAGGAAACCAGGGAAGGATTAGAGGTGAGGATCAGGTCAAGCCAAGTATCATCACCGACTATATTTTGGTGAGTGGCTTGGAGAGGCAATACATGCAGACTGGCTGACTCGATTAGATGTAGGAGTTTACGGGACCGAGGGGAGTTGTGGGCAAGGAGGTTGGTATTAAAATCCCCCATAACAATGTGATGTACATACTCCGAACCCAAAGATTCAAGTACCGATTCGAATTCAGTGAAGTAATCAATAGAAGGGGGGCAATAGACGACACCAAGGACAGTTTTAGCTCTTTTGACACAAACCTCGAGGAAAAGAAACTCTGCAGATTCATTGGAAGAAGAAGAAGCTAGAATTTTAAAAGGGAAATCACCACGAAGGTAAATCGCTACACCACCCCCTCTCCTACCGATCCGGTCATTCCGAAGAAGAACGAAACCGGGGAGCGGGTAAGTACAATTTTGAGTAGAGATATGACCTAATAAATGCTAAAGATCTGCGTGCAAAAGAAGAATGTACTCTTAGCCCATCCCACTTTAACGTTCTCGATAAATGGCGGGCCAGTTCTTTAGCATGCCTATGGAAGCGTAGCTGTGTCGAAACAATAAACACCTGCCTCACAGGGAGGAGGCAACATTCTGAGTACAGGGCATCAGTAGGATATCGCCAGGGTTTTTAGTAGGCTATTTTTTAATAGCTCGTTGAACTTGTTTGCTGCACAGTGACTTAATATTGACTGGCACAAGGTAGTAAGTAGTAAACAATACGGATGAGTTTTTGTTTTGCGATGGGTTTTTAAATGTGTGCAAAAGTTTTTTAATACGTTTCACGAGTGCATCATTTTGAGCTTGTTAGATGTGTATCCATTAGTATCCCTAAATACTTTATACACGAAACCTGTTCAATTTGCGAGCAGAGACAGCTCTAATTACTGACACTGCAACATACATCCTTATTTTCAGTTCTTCGTCAGATGCAGACCGATCAGTAATGCCAAAACACACCGACTTGGTTTGGCGACGTTTAAGGTCAGCAAATTGTTTTTCAGCCAAATAGAAACCATTCCAAGTCCCTCCTGAGCTACACAAACGACATCACTCCAAGTTTTCGCATAAAAGATTATTGTGGTATCATCCGTGAAGATAATGACGCTGGCATTACGGAGTTCAAGAGAACATAGGTCTTTATGTAGATCAGAAACAACGTGGGACCTAGAACACTGCCTTGCGGTACGCCGTAGCCAACATCCGCAAAATCACTGACGTGCTCACCAATACGAACGCGTTCTCTTCGTTCTTCTAGGACCTAAACCAATCCAAATACAATAATTTGTCACTATGACAACATGTCAGCATGTGAACAGTATTATTCAACTTATAAACATAATTATTGTCATCATCTGATAAAGTATCAGAGTAAGAAAAGCACACAACATTAGCTTTCCTATATTTAACTTTAATAAGGTGTCCACACCATTCACTGTTACAACATCACACCTTGTTTCCCCGAAGGGATGGGCAGAGGTGTAGGTACCTGTAGTACACCCACACTTCGCTAGTTATGTTTTAAGTCCTATATAATAGGGGGGCGAGCCCACTGCCATTAACCAGGCACAAATCCAGACTCCGGGCTGCTACTGAGAAATTCCAGATAGAAAAACCCAATAACACTTTGCCCGACCCGGGAATCGAACCCAGGACCTCATGCTCAGCAGTGGCGCTTGCAACCACTAGACCAACGAGGCAGTCAACTGACACCAAAAAACAATAGATTTATTATTGTCTCTCCTTTACCAATTCCAATAATAGCCCAGCCTGAAACAAGCGCTCACTTAGTTGTTGTGAAGTCTGATATTTCTCAAAAATATCCTTCAGCAAGTGCTCCTTGTGGAGCTTAGTATCAATATCATACCTTCACCAGCACACACACACACACACACACACACACACACACACACATTCACATTGACATCCATTCATCAACGACATTGACATTCACCTAACAGTAGAAATATTTAAACTTTTTGAAAGGGAAAAGATAACACGTTCCTTTCAAAGGAATTTTTTTTTTGGGTGGGAAATCATCATATGTCTTTTCCCGCTCTGGGCGGAGCGGGAGGGTGTGTCAGACTCTTACTGACTAAAACCCACCCGTATTCCTTCCGTGTTGCCTGTGTTGCCAGGGGCCTCGGTAAACCTTTTGGACTGCCACGCGACCCCGGCAGGCATCGGCTTTAGTGGACCCCTACACTTGTGCTGACGACATCTCTTTGAGGCGCGCGTAAAATACAACGCGCCGTCGACCCCGGGCTAGGGGCGAGAAGGCGCGAAATTTGCCTTTCTCTCAACCGTCCCGCCTTCTCCTTCGCAAGCATTACTGCTTCGCAGAAGGAGGTGACGGCTGCCCATGCCCTCTCGCTTCGTACCATGGCCTGAACCAGGGCCGCACGCGAGAGATCTCTGCCGCCGATCGCCTCCACGAGGACACGGCGGTGGTCTGCCCAAGCCGGGCAGACCTCCACCGTATGCTCCACCGTATTCCTTTCTAAGGGATACGTTTAATTTGAAAAGATTTTGTTTTTAATTGCTTTCTGTGTCCGTTTTATTATTAACTTATTTTTAATATATTTCTTTAACTTAATGTAACTATAAAGTCATAACAATAGGACACAAACACAATGGTATGGTATCGTCACCAATCAAATCTATTGTTACCTACAGCTGCCCCAGCTGTGCAGCAGGTATAGGTCTTACTATAACATGTTTGTTCTGTTTTAGCATATCCTTTCTAATGTTAGGTATCGTGTCCAACAGCTCTACTAGATTTTAGTATACTAATTAATTTAATTATTTCAATTTCAACTGTTGGTGACAGAAATAGCGAATCTGGTGAGGTGTTTCATAACTGGCTCGCGTTATTTGCCAGTTTCATTGATATTTGTCCTAATCTACTCAGTACCACACTTGCTGACTGATCGCCACTGGAGCTAAAATAGTGGTTTATTACGTTCAGTGACTCTACATAATTAGGTTTAATTTTGAGTAAGTGTTCATTTTTATTGGTATCCTTTTTAGGGGTCCGTAGTCAACAAGGAACCCCTATAGTTTCGCCATGTCCATCTGTCTGTCTGTCCGCGGGTTAGCTCAGAGACTCTTAGTACTAGAAAGCTGTAATTTGGCATGGGTATAAATATTAATCACCCCGACATAGTGGTCGTGGTGGTGTTTGTGTTCCTTGCACGTAAAGTGTGGGAATGTTTTTTTCTCGATCTCTCATGGTGTGGGGTATCGTTGGATAGGCCGTTCAAATATTGCGTGTCTGTGAAAACCATTTTTCGATTAAGGGATCTGTTTGCGTAAATTAAGTTTTAAAGTTTTTTAAATGTTTCCAATTTCTGTTAGAATCAACTGTCCCCCCTGCCCAGCTAAATGGTTGATTTTGGAAATGTAAAAAAAAATATAACAGTAGTATATATAACGAATTTAAAAGGAAAACTATAACAGCTTAGCAAATTAACGAGTATGGGATCGATGTATGGGAGAACATCTTTTTCAACATCAATACTTGTTTTTGGGATAAATTCATCCCAACTACGGAACGCTTCATTGTGCGTGGTCCAACAAATAGTAGTACAAATGGTTTTCATTGAGTCCCATGTTTTCGTAATATTATTTCTGTTGTAGATACATAGTTTAGTTTTCTGTTTATCTATGTTCTTATTACTTTTATTTAAACACCTCGTACCTAGGACACTACCCAACAAAGTCTAGGGAAAAATGGTATTAATAGTAATTATTTTAATTTTAACACTCGATTGATATAGACTATGTTACATAGAATATAGTTTATATCAATAAAGTCGGTTAGAGAACTTAGCTACGGAAAGTTCAAAACCCACATCAAACGTGTCCTTATGAAAACCGCATACTATAACATTAAAGACTACGTTGAAGACAAGGAAATTTGGCAATAATTCCTTCTGCACATGTGGTGGACCAGTCAAGTGGTGGCCCAGTGGTAACGGCCCCGACTTACGAGTTGTAGTTCGTGAGTTGGAACCCAGACAGGCGCGTAAATAATAAATACACAATAGACAACGAGAGGAACTTCGTTCCAACCTGCGGGGTAATTGCGTAACACTAACAGTAGCAACGGGTTTCATTTTGACAGTTCAACAACATTCATTGCGTTGTAGATTCGTAGAGCAGACAAATTTTTCGAACATACGAAGCAATGGATTAGCAATATACTTCAAAATCATTAGAGATTATGATTCAAACTGTTTTACCCAATTAGGGTGGTCGAGTTCCACAACACCACCCGAGTTTTTTAAATTTCAAACAATTATTTAATGCAGGGTGTTCTAAAGAGTTTTCTTAAAGTTGATTTGTTCCCTAAACTTTGTTGAGTAGTGTATGTTGTACAGGGGGGCAACCATCACCTCTTATAGCAGTATTATTTCAATATTACTTCAGCGTGAGAAAGAGATGGAGCTATAAGTCCTGTACAGCTCCATCACTTTCCCACTGTGAAGTAATATTATAATAATACTGCTATAGGAGGTGATGGTTACCCCCCAGATATATATTTTTTTTTAAATTTTGGCCAACGGTATTTGTCAAAGTTAGTTAAGGTTAGAATAGAATAGAATAGAATATTTCCTTATTTGCCTTTTCCAAACTCTGTGAATAACAATTCCCTTATCTTGGGCGACTCGTGTCACAGATAGCTAAAAATAAAATCGTCACAATGTATATAATATATGATTAGCCAGTCATGAAAATCGTGTGTATTTGTAGGGTTCCGTACCTCAAAATTAAAAACCCAGCTGTCTGTCTGTCTGACTGTCACTGCCGATTTGCTCCGAATCTACTACTCCGATTAAATTGAAATTTGGTTCACATGAATTTCTGTGACCCAAACACGGACGTGTAACGTAAATGAATATATTTTTAATATGATGGTCAGTTTTTGGGAGGAAAATAGAACATTTTTTTTTAAGTTTTGCAAACTATACCGTGTACATATCAAATGAAAGGGCTTGTTGTGAGGGTCTCAAATATTTTAATTAATAATTTTAAAATAAATAGTTATAAATGATAAATGATAAATGATTTTATTTCTGTAAGTAGGTTTTTACAAACACTTTTACACGTCAAAACATATTTTTTTAAACTAGATGAGGCCGGCGTTTCCTATCTGACTACTCTGAGAAGAAAGGCCGAAACTAACTCAGAGGTCACAGTCTCTTTTAAAGTCCAGACATAATCTTGGTCAGATCATGTGAAGACCATGTCGATTGGTGTCTGAAATGGTCTTTTGATGAAAGAACCACACAGATTGAGTGGACCTGTCCAGTCAGTGCACGCATTTGTCAGTCGTTGTGCAGCTCAACTCTTAACTAAAGGAGTTCAACGTTTCAACGAACAATACCAAAGAAAAGACATTTGGCTAGGCCGCAAAAAATACTCAAAACTGCCAGACCATCATTAAAACTAAGAGACAAGAAAAAAAAAAACAAACAATGACCCACATAGTCCTCACATTCCTAATAATTAAAATAATATAATATAATACTATACAAAGTAAATATTCATGTCATTGTTTATATAGAATGTTATATAGAATAAGAAAATATAAATAGCTAGCAAAATAAAAAGAGTAAAAAAACAACATTCACTGTAAGTTTATTGGAGCAGCTCAATCCCAAGCCTTTTTGTCCTCAATATAATCTTTAACAGTATAAAAGGCTTTTAGGCACAGTTTCTGTTTTATAAAACATTTGAATTTATTAAGGCTTAGTTCTTGAATGTGGCTAGGAAGTTTATTATAAAAACGTATACATTGGCATCTAAACGAGCTGCCTATTTTTTTGAGCCTGGTTGTAGGAACAACAAATTTGTGTTTGTTCCTAGTATTTACATTATGGATATCACTGTATTTTTTAAACAAATTAATATTTTTATGTGCGTACAAAAGATTTTCATAAATATACTGAGAAGCTACAGTCATTATATTAATCTCTTTAAATTTTTCTCTGAGGGAGTATCTGGGACTTAATTTATAAATTGAACGGATTGCCCTTTTTTGTAAAACAAAATTTGTCTGAATATCGGCGGCATTTCCCCATAACAGAATACCGTACGACATTACGCTATGAAAATAACTAAAGTATACTAAACGGGCTGTGTCTAAATCCTTTAAATCACGAATTTTTCTAACGGCGTATGCTGCAGAGCTAAGCTTTTTTGACAATTTATCTATATGGGGGCCCCATTGAAGCTTGGCATCCAAAGTTATGCCCAAGAACACAGTGGTATCTTCGGGGTTCAACTCTTCACCCCTTATGAGAACACTAGTTTTTACCTGTCTAACATTAGGTATTGTAAACTTAATACATTTGGTTTTTTTGTCGTTAAGAAGTAGGTTATTAACATTAAACCAGTTAAATACTTTTTCGAGGGCACTATTTACATTGTCAGTAACCAACTGCTGACGTTTGAGTTTAAATAAAAGTGAAGTGTCTACTGCAAACAGCACTATATCATGATTATCCTTTATGAGGCACGGCAAGTCATTTATATAAATAAGAAACAAAAATGGGCCGAGAATTGAGCTCTGGGGGACCCCCATTCTTACTACAGATCCGGGTGATCTTTTTCCGTTAACATCAACTCTCTGAATCCTATCACTCAAATATGAAGTAAGAAGATTCAGAGAGGAGTTTCGGATTCCGTAGTGGTGCAGTTTTCTGATCAAAGTTTCATGAAGAACGCAATCGAATGCCTTGGACAAATCGCAAAAAATACCCAAAGCATCGCATTTATCCTCCCATGCATTATAAACATGTCCTAAAAGTTCAACACCAGCATCAGTAGTCGAACGACCCCTTGTAAAACCGAACTGTTTGTTATGCATTAATTTATGTTTATTGAAAAATATTTGGATTTGATCTAAAATAAGTTTGTCGAAAATTTTACTAAAGGTAGGTAGTACTGAAATAGGTCTATAATTAGTAGGGTCTGATGTACTACCCGATTTAAACAACGGTATTATTTTACTGTTTTTCATAAGATCAGGAAACTCACCACAGTCAATACAATTATTAAAAATAACAGCTAAAGTAGGTGCTACAATGTTTATAATCGACTTAGCAACGTCCACAGAATTAGCCCATAGATCTGCGGTCTTTTTAACATTTAACGTGTGAAAGGTTTTAATTACATCTTTACAGGTGACATATTGGAAACTAAATTCTGAATCACAAACTGGAACGTTTTCTATAAGTAAAGACTCTGCGGCAGTGGGTGATGAGTTTAGAGATTTTGTAGTTGATATGGGAATCTCTGTAAAGAAATTTTCAAATGCCATGGTGACTTCAGAATCTGATTTAATTATATTGTCATCAATAGCAAGGCTGTAGTCACTACTTCGGTTGGATGACCTTCCCGTTTCACTATTAATGATATTCCATGTCATCTTAATCACATTACCACTATTTTTAATTTTTGAGCTCAAGTAATGTGACTTGACCATACAACAAACTTTTTTAAATAATTTAGAATAATTCTTAACATATAAATTAAATTTAGCAGTGTTTATACTAGTCCATTCATCATACAACTCATATAGTCGTTTTCTACTTTTATGTACACCAATGGTGGCCCAGTCACTGAAGGAAGTGATACTATTAACCGACAATGTCTTAGGAATGAAAGTGGTCTCAAATTGTGTGCAATACATTTAAAAAAAATCATTATATTGTTGATTAGGGGTATCATTAGTTGACAATAGTGGTAATTTACTCAGAATTTTAGTTTTAAATGTTTCCAAACGCTTAGTCGTTTTTGGGTTGATTTCTTTTTTAATAACTTTTTTGCTTGGATTTGGAACAGTGATAAATTGTCCGCAATGATCTGATTCTATTAAATTAATATTTTTTTGTGGGCTGGTGTAACATCTGTATAAATGTTATCTAGACATGTGGCACTAGTGGGGGTTATTCTAGTGGGCTCTAAAAATTGGTGAGCAAGATTATATGACTGAAACAAACTTATAAATTTAGTACTTAAACCCGAATTTTCTAATAGATTAACATTAAAATCACCACAAGTGATGATAATCAAATTGCAGATTTTGTGCAACACATCATCCATAACCTTTTCAAAACAATCATACAATCCTGAATGTCTGTACACACTTAATATAATGAACTGCTCCAATTCTATACAGGCTATTTGAATTGTCCGCTCAACTGAGAGGCTCACAATGTCCTTGCAGTCTTTAAATCTAAGCTGATTATTTACTAGTATTAATGAACCTCCATGTATAGCATTTACTCTGCTGAATGAACTACCAACCTGGTGATTACTAAAATTGAACATGAACTGGTGGCTTTTAAGCCAATGTTCTGTCATACAAAGAATATCTACATTATTATAATTCAGGAATAATTCTACTTCTAAATCTTTGTTCAAAAACCATTGAATGTTTTGATGCACCAGGTTGATTTTATTTAATTTTTTTACACTTTCATTTGATTTATTATTTACTTTCATAATATTTTTGCAAGAGGTTGACTCTATTGTCCTAATTTCTAATTTAAATGTTATTCAATGTCATTAATTGTGACCAAATTATTACCAGAAAAGTTTATAAAGTCATTGCATTGCTCAAAAGAAGCAATTTGTTTAGCCAAATATTTGGCTGAAATAGAAAAAAAATATGATAGCGAAACAGCTATCTGTCTTTTGTGATAGTTTGAAAGATAGTTCATAACAATATTATATCTATCTTTAGTCAAATAAGAATTATTACCAACATAATTGTTTGTATCAATTAAATGGAATAGATTATCATTATAGGTCAAATTGTGCAATGTCATGTTAATGTCAAATCTATAAAGTTAAAAAGTTATAAAGTTATTTAAGAAAATAGATGAAAATTTACCATACCTCCCGTGAAAATTCACCATTTTCGAAACTACTGACTGAACCTAAGATCTTGAAATAATGCAGAAAATAGTTCTTTACGTATAAATTACAACTTATAATAGGTTTTATAAGGAGTTTATGGTATTAAATAACATGGTAAATCTCTCAATATTGCGCGTACAAATTACATTTACAGGAATGTATGGGAGGACATGTTTTTCAACTACAATGTTAAATTTGTTCTTGGGATAAATTATCTTGTGATAAAAAAATGGTAGATAACATATTCATTGTACGCTACCCTCACCACGCCAGTTCAACTCGCACTTGTCCGGTTTTTTTTAATGTCATTGCTTTGATATCCTTAAGGCTTATTTACACAATATTTATCTTAATAAACGTATCTTATCTTTCTAATCCTACTAGATGATTTTGTTATGATTAATCGTAATTTTTTTCAACTCATTTTACTTTGCACTCTTACAGTTTGTATTTAAGGAGCCAAACTTAGAGGATTACAACCATTCTGAGTAAGAACGGGGTTAGTACATACACCATCAGAATCAAAAAGGTTTTTAAAGTGGAAATTGAGTTCAAGATTCATAATATTTTAAGGAAAAGGTG